>CM032155.1:3766363-5101363 GCA_018901935.1 Pugionium cornutum | reverse complement strand
TTAATAAATGATAAAAGTAGAATTCAATCCAAAAACAATTCAAGTGCTAAATTCAAAATTAATTATGAAGAAAAGGAATTTGAAACCGCTGACGATCTTTGAATAGACGGGATTCCAAATCCGAATTATTTTCACAACTTTTGTGGATTCAGCCCTCAAAATTAAAAAAATCAAAAATATATATGTTAGAAATGAAATTATGTAAAACATATATGAAAATTTAAATATAAGTAATTTGCAAAATTAAAATAGTTGGTAAAACTGAAAAGTTTAATTACGAAATTGATAAAAACTTTAATGTTAAATTCACACTAAATTGTGAAAAAAACGAATTTAAAACCGCTAACGATCTTTAAAAAGACGGGATTCCAAATCCGAATCATTTTCACAACTTTGAGAATTCAACCATCAAGATTAGAAAAAAACAAAAATCTATATGATAAAAATGAAATCCTGTAAAACATATATAAAAATTTAAAGATAAGTAATTTAAAATAGTTGGTAAAAATGGAAAGTTTAATTACGAAATTGATAAAATTTTAATATTAAATTCACATTAAATTGTGAAAAAACGACTTTGAAACTGCTAACGATCTTTAAAAAGACGAGATTCTAAATTCGAATCATTTTCACAACTTTGTGGATTCAAGCCTCAAGACTAAAAAAATCAAAATTATATATGTTAGAAACGAAATCGTGTAAAACATATATGAAAATTTAAAAGTAATTAATCTTCAAAATTAAAATAGTTGGTAAAAATAAAAAGTTTAATTACGAAATTGATAAAAACTTTAATGCTAAATTCACATTAAATTGTGAAAAAACGACTTTGAAACCGCTAACGATCTTTAAAAAGACGAGATTCCAAATTTGAATCATTTTCACAACTTTGTGGATTCAACCCTCAAGATTAAAAAAATCAAAAATATATATGTTAGAAACGAAATCGTGTAAAACATATATGAAAATTTAAAGATAAGTAAGCTGCAAATTTTAAATAGTTGGTAAAAATGGAAAGTTTAATTACGAAATTGATAAAAACTTTAATGTTAAATTCACATTAAATTGTGAAAAAATGAATTTGAAACCGCTAACGATCTTTAAAAAGATGGGATTCCAAATCCGAATCATTTTCACAACTTTGTGGATTCAACCCTCAAGATTAAGAAAACAAAAATATATATGATAGAAATGAAATCGTGTAAAACATATATGAAAATTTAAAGATAAGTAAATTAAAATAATTGGAAAAATGTAAAGTTTAATTACAAAATTGATAAAAACTTTAATGTTAAATTCACATTAAATTGTGAAAAAAACGAATTTGAAACCGCTAATGATCTTTAAAAAGACGGGATTTCAAATCCGAATCATTTTTACAACTTTGTGGATTCAACTCTCAAGATTAAAAAAAAATCAAAAATATATATGATAAAAATGATATCGTGTAAAACATATATGAAAATTTAAAAATAAATAGCTTAAAATAGTTGGTAAAAATGAAAAGTTTAATTACAAAATTGATAAAAACTTTAATGCTAAATTCACATTAAACTGTGAAAAAATGATTTTGAAACCGCTAACGATCTTTGAAAAGACGGGATTCCAAATTCGAATCATTTTCATAACTTTGTGGATTCAAACCTCAAGATTAAAAAAATCAAAAATATATATGTTAGAAACGAAATCGTGTAAAACATATATAAAAATTTAAAAATAAGTAATCTGCAAAATTGAAATAGTTGGTAAAAATAAAAAGTTTAATTACGAAATTGATAAAAACTTCAATGCTAAATTCACATTAAATTGTGAAAAAAACGAATTTGAAACCGCTAACGATCTTTAAAAAGACGAGATTTCAAATCCGAATCATTTTCACAACTTTGTGGATTCAATCCTCAAGATTAAAAAAAATCAAAAATATATATGATAAAAATAAAATCGTGTAAAACATATATGAAAATTTAAAAATAAATAGTTTAAAATAGTTGGTAAAAATGGAAAGTTTAATTACGGAATTGATACAAACTTTAATGATAAATTCACATTAAATTGTGAAAAAATGACTTTGAAACCGCTAACGATCTTTAAAAAGACGGGATTCCAAATTCGAATCATTTTTACAAATTTGTGGATTCAAGCCTCAAGATTAAAAAAAAATCAAAAATATATATGTTAGAAACGAAATCGTGTAAGTCATATATGAAAATTTAAAGATAAGTAATCTGCAAAATTAAAATAGTTGATAAAAATGGAAAGTTTAATTACGAAATTGATAAAAACTTTAATGCTAAATTCACATTAAATTGTGAAAAAATCAAATTTGAAACCGCTAACGATTTTTAAAAAGACTGGATTCCAAATCCGAATCATTTTCACAACTTTGTGGATTCAACACTCAAGATTAAAAAAATCAAAAATATATATGACAAAAATGAAATCGTGTAAAACATATATGAAAATTTAAAAATAAATAGTTTAAAATAGTTGGTAAAAATAGAAAGTTTAATTACGAAATTTATAAAAACTTTAATGCTAAATTCACATTAAATTGTGAAAAAACAACTTTTAAACCGCTAACGATCTTTAAAAAGACGGGATTCCAAATTCGAATTATTTTCACAAATTTGTGGATTCAAGTCTCAAGATTTAAAAAATCAAAAATATATATGTTAGAAATGAAATCGTGTAAAACATATATGAAAATTTAAAGATAAGTAATATGCAAAATTAAAATAGTTGGTGAAAATGAAAATTTTAATTTCGAAATTGATAAAAAATTTAATGCTAAATTCACATTAAATTGTGAAAAAAACGAATTTGAAACCGCTAACGATCTTTAAAAAAACGGGATTCCAAATACGAATCATTTCACAATTTTGTGGATTCAACACTCAAGATTAAAAAAAAATCAAAATATATATGATAAAAATGAAATCATGTAAAACATATATGAAAATTTAAAGATAAGTAATCTGCAAAATTAAAATAGTTGGTAAAAATGGAAAGTTTAATTATGAAATTGATAAAAACTTTAATGCTAAATTCACATTATATTATGAAGGCAAAACGAATTTGACACCGCTAACGATCTATTAAAATACAGGATTTCAAAATCGAATTATTTTCATAATTATATAACTTTAGCACTAAAAAAATTTAAAATATAACTATGTGAAAAAGTTGAAAAATATTTGAAAACTTAAAGTTATATTAGCAGTTTAAAATCAAAATACGGGAAAAACTGTGCGAATCTAAAATTATATTTGATTTGAAACGTAGAGTGAAACTAACCTCTATCAAGATATGAGGAATGAGGGAAACCCGAACCATTTGGCAAGTTGCGTTTATACCTACAATTTTGTCAGTTTTAATTATAAACCAATACAAGAAAGAAATGCTCATAAACAAAAACTAGTATTGGCCAAATCCTCGCTAATAAGTAGATACACGTCAAACTAACCTAAGCCAAATGTGTATTCTTCTTGTTTCAATTATTTACAATCTGTAAAGAGAAACAAAACCATTCCTCCATTTTCCTCAAACAGCACTATTCACACTTCGAGACCTTCAATGAAAAGTTTTATGAAATAGAGAGAACGTAAATCCAGTGGTTCATTCAATTTGCCAATTTACAGAACAATAATAACTGTAAGAAACTGTTTTCTCTATCAACATAGTCGTGTCATTTTTCTTAGGTTTATCATCATGGATTATGCAAATCAAAAATCCTTATATCTAAGCCCTCAATCAAATATTTCACTTCGAGTTTGAGAACATTTACAAACTTCTTCCGCCTAATACCCTAAGCCCTCTATCAACAATTTCATTATGTACAACGATTTTCTTCGAATAGATGTAAAAAGAAGTTGACTCTTGACATCGCAAAATTACCTGATTTCTACGGCGGTTTCATAAACGCGTTCGACAAATCAACATTCGTGAGCGTCGGAGAAGAGAATATGACCGACGTCGGAGAAATAATTGATCGTTCGCGAACCATTGATACTCGCAGAGGCAATTTAGGACTCGTCGCCTTCTTCTCCAGTCGTCGTATGGTCAGGGGATCTTCGGAATTTAGCTTAAAATAACGGCGGAGACTTCGTCGGATGGTTTAGTCCAATAGCCGGTCAAGCTCGAGCGCCTCCTTCTCACAGTCGCCATCTTCTTCCACTACAAGAAAACTGCTAAAATGCCACTGCATTTTGCGACCACATACGTAGTCGCAAAATTGTGACTAAAACTTATAGTCGTATATTGGTCGCAATGCGCAACCATTAAGAGATTAAATTGTGACTACTTTGCTACTGATGTTTGCAGTCGCAAATCAGTGACAAATTTGCCACTGATTTGCGACCACAAGATCAAAATTTGAAATGTATATAAGAGATATAAGGTTAAAGAAATTTGTTAAGTGTTTTAGGTAAATGATTTGTAAATTTGGAAAATTTGGTAAATGTTGTTGTTTTCTTATTAATTGAAATTTGTACAACTTATAATCAAGTTATCAATCTTATATAATTTAATTTATTTACCAAAATCATAAAATTTAGGGTTTAGGGTATTATTTGTGACTCATTTGCCACTACTTTGCCACTGCATTGAGATTGTGGTGGCAAATCAGTCACAATTATTACTTGTGGTCGTAAATCAGTCACAAATTTACCACTGATTTGCGACCACAAGATCAAAATTTGAACTGTAGTCACAAATCAGTCGCTATTTTGCGACTGATTTGCGACCACATAGAGTAAATTCATATTTTTCTATGTATTTTCCACATTTACAACTTCTATTTGCATTTTTTGGAAAATACTATCCATTATTAGTGACCACATATATAAAAAACCATATTTGTTTTCATTTAAATTTTAGAGAACATTTGAAATGTATATAAGAGATATAAGGTTACGTAAATGTGTTAAGTGTTTTAGGTTAAATGATTTATAATTTTGGTAAATTTGGTAAATGTTGTTGCTTTCTTAGTAATTGAAGTTTGTACAACTTATAATCAAGTTATCAATCTTATATAATTCAATTTATTTACCAAAATTAAAAAATTTAGGGTTTAAAGTATTATTTGTGACTGATTTGCCACCATTTTGCCACTGCATTGAGAATGTGGTGGCAAATTAGTCACAATTATTACTTGTAGTCGCAAATCAGTGGCAAATTTGCCACTGATTTGCAACCATATGATTTTATTTGAATAAATTAACCGTGGTCACAAATCAGTGGCAAATTTGTCACTGATTTGAGACCACAATGTTTTTTTTTCGAATAAATTAACCGTGGTCACAAATTAGTGGCAAATTTGCCACTGATTTGCAACCACATGTTTTTTTTCTGAATAAATTAACCGTGGTCACAAATCAGTGGCAAATTTGCCACTGATTTGCAACCACGTGTTTTTTTCGAATAAATTAACCATGGTCGCAAATGAGTGGCAAATTTACCATTGATTTGAGACCACAATATTTTTTTCAGAATAAATTAACCGTGGTCGCAAATCAGTGACAAATTTGCCATTGATTTGCAACCACATGTTTTTTTCGAATAAATTAACCGTGGTCGCAAATCAGTGGCAAATTTGCCACTGATTTGCGACCACGAATTAATTTGGAGGGAGTTTAAAAATTTTCGATTCCCACCAAATTATTTGGTGGTCACAAATCAGTGGCAAATTTGCCACTGATTTGAGACCACAATATTTTTTTTTGAATAAATTAACTGTGGTCGCAAATCAGTGGCAAATTTGCCACTAATTTGCGACCACGAATTAATTTGGAGGGAGTTTAAAAATTTTCGATTCCCACCAAATTATTTGGTGGTCGTAAATCAGTCACAAATTTGCGACTGATTTGCGACCATGTCATTAATTTCGAATTTTGCCACTGATTTGCGACAACATACGTAGTCGCAAAAAATTCTATAAATACGTGATGATTTTCCCTCATTTTTCACAATCAAACATTCCTACTTTCTAAAACCTCTCTAAACACTTATAAAATCTTTTCCAATCCAAAAAACCACAAAAACACAAATGGTAAGAAGGGGTAATAATGAAATATAAATATTGTTAAAACATAATTATTTGGAAATTAATTTTAAAAAATATTATTAAAAATTATTATTAAAAATTATTTAAAAATTAATTAATATTTATAATATTAATTATATTATTCCAAAATTAATTAAAAATTATTGTATTAAAAATTCATAATATTATTAATTAAAAATTAATTAAAAAATATTATTAATTAATTTTTTTTTAATCTAATTTCGTTGTAGTCGCAAATCAGTCGCACTTTTTGCCACTGATTTGCGACTGCAGTGACTCTTGTAGTCGCAAATCAGTCACAAAATTTTGTGACTGATTTGTGACTACGGGTTTTGCAACCACATATGTAGTCGCAAAACTGTGGCAAAATTTTTTACTGAAATTCAGTCGCAAAGTAGTTGTAAAAATAGTCACCACCAATTAGTCGCAAATCAGTCGCAAATTGAACCACTATTACTGTGGTCGCAAATCAGTCGCAAATTTGCGACTGATTTGCGACTACATATTTTTGCGACTATGATTTTGCAACTATTTCTGGTGGTTGCAAAGTAGTCGCAATTTTGAGTTTTGCGACCACTTTGCGACCACTTCCGTGGTCGCAAAATGGATGTTTTCTTGTAGTGTTCCCACATCGTTTTCAAGACCAAAAACCCTATCTGATTTCTCTGCTTCCTAGTGGCGATTTCTCTCAGATTATGGATTGTTCTTCTAACGGATACTTTGAAAGAGATTTTGAAATTACAAAGAGGGAAAGAGAAGGAAGTTCGAATTCCGTTTCCGTTTTTTTTTGGGGTTAAATAGCAAAAACTAGAGAAAAAACTATAATCACGGTGGCGTGTGAATCCTCTCCGCTTTAATAACTAGCTTTTATCATTTTAACTCGGATAATACATTTGCTATACACATCAATACTAAATTTTCAAAATATATACAAACATCAAAAATAGTGGTCTAATTTTCATTTTTAATATTCGATATTAAAAAATAATAAATATGGGATACAATTCATATTTTTACAATTTAAATTTTAAAATATCATATGAGTGAAATAATTCATATGAAGCTTTTGCTATCTATTTCAACATGCATGATATAAATTCAATACAATTCTTCGCTTTTGGATATATAACCATTTTTTAATTATTTTATAAATAACTTTGCAAAAAATAATATGAGACATCATTTTTAGTATATAAATACATGAAAACATTGATCATTTTAATGATTAATGATAAAAAAATATACGTAATTGAAACTTGTGGTAGTAAATGAATATTCAATTATCAGTTGTATCCATATGAGGAGAAAATACAAGATTGATATTTACCTTCAGAAGAGAAAACTGATTTCTCGAATTCAGAGAAATTTTATGTGAAATTTTGTAAGTTTAGGTATGACGTAGAAAAATACATGTTATTTTTATTTTTATGAGAGATGCAAGTGTAAAATGAATGTGAATGTCCAATACGTTTACTATATATAGTGTTATGATTTGGTTTCAAGGTTTTAGGATATTTAATTATTTTTTTTAAAAATAATTAAATTTGGTGAATAATTAATTTAAAATATGTGAAATTTAATAGTGTTAATGAAGTTTATATATGCACCAAAATTTGAAAATTTCACTTTCTTTTTATATTTATATAATATTTAAATATTCATGTAAAAGTAATTTTCCATTTTTAAAATTGACGAGTAATTAAATGTGTAATGTATGAATTCAAAATTTCCTAATTTTTGAATTATAGGATATTTCAAAAGTAAATATGGTTTGGAAACTCATTTAGTAATATCTCTATAATTAGATTACTTAATTAAAATGTTTGAGTAATATATAAAATAAATAATTTATGTTTTGAATTAAATTAATTAAGAAAATTGGTGAGAGTGTGGTGATTACACGTAAACAATTTTTACTTTCAATGTTTCTCATTTAATATATAGTAGATTATGACAAATATTTAAAATAACACATTTTTAAGTTTTTATTATAAAATAGCCTCATTAGTTTAAATTTTCAATAATAGCACAAATTTAATATTGAAATACATTAAAACTATACTTTAATATAAAAAAAATTAAAATATAAATTAGAAAACATGAACCCAAATATAATAATTTAATTTTATGTATAATTTATTTAGAATAAATAAGTATTTTTACATAATTATTTGTGATATTTTTGGGAATTTAATTTTTGCATACTAGATTTAGAAGAACTTTTTTTAAAAATACTATTTTATAGTATTACTCTTTTAATTATCTTAATTAGTTTTAAACGGTTTATCATTTTAATTATCTTAATTAATTTTAAATAGTAATTAAATGCAGTTTTGCATGTGGTCAGATTCATTTATTTTTGAAGTTTATCAGAACATATAATTTACTAATTAGTCTGAAAATATATTAATTCTTTTAACAATATTTTCTTTAAATATGAAGTTTGCCCATGCATATGATCTTATTTAATCATTTTTAGCAATAAATTGGTAAAATGGATAGTAGCTACACATATTTTAGTGATTTGACTATTCTACAAAATTACAGGAAAAAACATGAATATGTTGTCTTAAATTATCTAGTTTATGTAATATTCATATTACCATTCGTAATTCTTGCTCGCTGATCTTACCTAATATGTATAGCCCAAATTATCTAACTAATTGTAATTAATTTTGAGCTAAAACCTCATAAAATTTATCAAAATAGTTAGTTATTTAGTGTGTTAATTTGACGAATAAAAAAAAGAATGCTTTAAAATATCATATTTTTAAATTTCTATTTCAAAAATAGCATTATTAGTTTAAATTTCTAATAATATCATAAATTTAAAACTAAAATATAGTACAATTTCATTTTAATAGAAAAAATTAAATATTAAATTAAAAAATAAATATCAAATATAACATGTAAATTTATGTTAATTTGTTTAGAGTAAATAATTATTTTTAAATAATTATTTATGATATTTTTGGAATTTTAATTTTAAAATACTAGATTTGTAATAAAAAAATTTAAAAATGTTATATTATGATATTATTCAAAAAAAGCGAGTGGAAAAATATGATAGACAAGGAGAAAAAATCTGAGTCTCTTTAACTTATTATAAATTAATATGTATCTATAAAAAAAGTTGAATAGGAAATTACAAGAAATGTTAACCCAACTTTTAATACATGCATTTTTTTAATTTATTGTAAAACTAATATCTATCTAAAGGAAAAAAAATAAAAAGTAATACCATAAAAAATATTTTTTAAGTTTTTGTTCCAAATTTAACATTGTAAAATTAAAATTTCAAAAATAACATAACTTATTTTCTAAATAAACATATTTACCATAAATAAATTATAAGTATAATTACAATATTGTATTTTTTTTTAATTTAGGGTTTAATTTTTCCTTATCTAAAAGAAATTTTAAAATATTTTAATATTAAATTTGTGTTATTTTTGAAAATTTGAACTAATAATGCTATATTTTGAATAAAAACTTTAAAATATTATTTTTGTCAATTGTACAAAAATAAATCTGAAAAGATTATGTGCTTATATTTGATTTGGGTTGTAAATTGGGCAATTTAAAAAAAAATTATCTTTATTTTACGACCACAATAATAAAATTATATTGAAAATACAATTTATGCACAAAATGTTGAATACTATACTTTTTGGAAACACTTTCATAGCATATAACACAAGTAATTATGAAAGTGTTTCCAAAAAGTATAGTATTCAACATTTTATTTCATAGATTATATTGACAATGTTATTTGACTACTGTGGTCGTAAACATTTTAAGTAAACTTTTTAATATACTACTGGCAAGAAAAAGAAGCTAAATAATTTTCCATCCAATCAAACATAAGTGCATAATCTGCTCAAATACTTTTCCCTTTGTATGGTTACTTGGTTTTTATAAGTAACCACAATTTTATTTCCTTGAAAGACAATCTGTAGATTTTACTTATAATGAATTTACCATAGCAAGTAATTGTGAAAGTGTTACCAAAAAGTATACTATTCAACATTTTCCCATTGATTGTATTACCAACGTAATAATATGCCAATTTAACCCAATGATGACGTGCCACTTTCATCCAAAAACAAGTAACTAAAAACAGATATTGTTAAAGTAAATATCATGCCAATTTTTAAACCCGAAAATGATATAGCAAACAATATAATTAGTTACTTCATTCTTTAAGTATATGCCAATAAAATTGTATCACGTATTTTGTAACATTCAAAATATATTCATGACTTGTATTTACTTACCAAAAGATTTAGTAATAACAAAAATAATTTATATAAAAGAAAAATTATAATCATTTGGTAATTAGAAAATTTTTCTTATCACAAAATAAGTTAATGATATAATTGACGAGATAGATTTTTTCAAATACGAGTTTAGAGTAAAATTATGAATAAAAAACAATTTGTATTTATTAAAATATATGATATAAGAATTTAGACTTATGCGCGTAATTTTAAATATATTTTCCGCGCGAAATTATTGATACTAATTTAAATTCAAAAGTTCATATATGAAATATAGAAAAACAAAACAGGAAACATAATAGGTTATAACTTATCATTTACAATCCACATTCGTAAACCCACATGTTTTTGGGGAATCTAATTAGTGTAGATGTGAAATCATATGTATATATATACATGATAATATCATGAGATGAAAAATAAGACAACAAAGAAAGGTGAAAAAAGAAGAAGCCATTTCCATCATCTTCTTTCTCTTTTCCTTTTCCAATTTGTTTCCAATGGATCGTTACCTGAAACGGAAACGAACTAAGAATGATTCCGGTCCGATATCACAAGAGGCCAATTGCCCCATTACGAAGTATGAACCGAAGATTTACAGAACCAACCAATACGATTTCAAGCGGATGGTTATTAGACTCACCGGTGAACCTATTCATCAACCTGATCGAAACCCGTCGATTCCGATAACAGACGTGGTGAACACGTCGATGGCTGTATCATTCAACCCTCAACCGTCGTTTCCATCGTTGCATTTGCCACCGCGGCCTTTGCCACCGCGGCCTTTGCCGCCGCCTCCCCTAGAGGAAGACTCGATGGAATTTTCGTGGGATGATTTTATGAAGAACATTGAGAACTACATGATGAAAGAAGATTCGAACCAGGAACACTACTCTGGGTGGTCTCCGCAAGTTACTCCGATCGCAGCTAGTGATGAGCACGCACATGAGAGCACTCTACCGCCGATCCTGACGGCTTTACCGTCCGAAAACTCAAATCGGGTAATTTCGAACAATCTACCATCAGATAACATTCCACCATCAATGTTGCCGATTTTAGGGTTCCGAAGTCTAAACCAGCCCAATTACTCTAACGATTTACGAGTGGAGAATTCTTCTTCTCCAATTCCATTGAATTTACCTTTCATGAGCTTAGACAGGCCTAATTATCAGAATAATGGACGATTGAAGAATATTCCACCACCGACTCTACCATTTACAATTCCGGCGGATACACCATTCGAAACTCTACCATTTACAATTCCGGCGGATACACCATTCGAAACTCTAGACTGGCCCAACGAGGTGAACATACCACCACCAGTCTCGGCGACTTCACCATTCGAAAATCTTTTACGCCCCAATCCGGTGCACATTTCATCACAAATCTCTTCGACTATACCGTTCGGGACTCCAGATTGGCCCATTCCAATGAGTACCCCACCATCTATCCTGACGACTTTGCCGTTCGCAAATTTAGACCGGGCCAATGCGGAAAACATTCAACCACCAGCCCAAAGAACATTACCATTTGGAAGTGTCGACTTGCCTAATGCGGAGTACTTTCCAGCACCAATGACAAATAGTTTATCTTCCGACAATCCACCACCTGTTTCAGCAAATTTACCTTTTGGAAACTTAGATTACCCTGATTGCCCTGATTGCCCTGATTCTCAGACCGATCTACTCTCCGACCTTTATGAATTGGGCATATTATAAACCTCACTTAGAGTTTTTCTTTTTTTACTTTAATCGTTTGTGTTTTTTTTTTAAATAATATGAAAAAGGAGGAACTTTTTTTGTAACTTTTACTGAATTTGTTTTTCTGATGTGATATCATTTCTTTTTCTATTTGACTATCATTGCTTCTGATCTAATGTCGTAATGAATAAGTGTTGGGATGTGTTCGTGTCCTCTTGTGATACGAACACAATTGAACAAACTACTAGGACGGCCCACGAAATCTCTTGTGAGTTGACTGACACCATGCGAGACTTTTAATATCTATAAATAATGTCATTGATTTCATAACGGGTCACTCAAGTCTACTAAAATTATCACTTTCACAAGAGAACAAAAATAAAACGAAGTTGGGCCAAATAAACCAAAAGCACAATTTGATCCCGTGGGCCCAGAAAAAAACCCAAACCTATTAGTTAAAAGATAATCAAATAGTGTAACGGTCGTAATAAATATTTTTTAAATAAAATATTTAATTTCAAAATTAAATGTCAAAAATAGTATAAAAGGGTTAAACCCATTTGTAAAGATTCATTCAGAAATACTGAAAAATATTTAAAAAATACTATTTGAGAACTTGAGAATTTATGTGAAAGATGAACATTCCTAAATCTTGGTTCTAACAGATTTAATTTTAAATCATTGAATCGATTGAAAAGGCAAACCAACCAAAAGAAAATAGGATTATCGATTTATTCTTTTCCGATTTTAACCCGAAATTTTGTTCAACATCCATAAAACTGTCTACATCATAACAAAATCCAAAATGGAAATAATATTCATTACCCATACAAAAACAAAAATACTAAAGTATTCATCTATTGCAATGATAAAAAAAAGTTAAATAGTAAAACACTTTTTAATCTATAAGGAGAATTTTATGTAAAATGTACCAAGATAGAGTCAAATGGACGAGTACTGAGACAATACCAAGATGGTTTCCAGATCACTTGTAACTTCTCGAGATCGTTCACACGAACAAAAAAATCGGTCGTATCCAAGATGGTCTCGTTAGTGAGATCATCGAAAAAGTAAAAAAGAAAAAAGTGATATTTTAACCCAACAGTCTCAAGTTGGTTCTTCATCTTCGGTCACTGAATTGCCTCGTTCTAAGATTAACTGTATCAATCTTGATGTAAGTTTCATTTTTTAAATATATGATTAATATTATAATAATTTTCATTAAATTTTGTAATAATTTTTTTATTTTTACAAGAAGTACCATTTTGTAAGGATCGCCATCCAAGACTCGGGAGAGTTGCAGATACCGGTGGCGCAACATATGCAGCTAGAAACGAAGAGAATGAACAGCTAAAAGAAGAAATGGCGGCTATGAAAATATAGATGAATAATCTCAAAAGTTTTGTAGAAATGATAAGAAATAAATTGTATGATGACTTTTTTTCTCCTCCTTCTTCTACCCCTCCATTGTAATTTGTATTTTAAAACAATTATCTAATATTATATTTATAATTATAATATCATTTTTATTAATTGTAGGATTATTTTTAAAATATTAATTTAATTTAATTAAATAAAAAAATTATTTTTTTAATATTTATATTTTAAAAATATTAAATTAAATATTTTTAAAATATAAATAATAATTTTTTTTAATTAATTGGTTTTTTCTGACGGATACTGTCGTCGGAAATTTGCCTGACTTCCTACGGTTATAAACCGTCGGAAAATATCATCGGACCAAATTCTCGACGGCAATAGTCATCGGAAATCATCCCTTGATAATTAGTTGGTAATTCCCGATGGAGTTTTCATTGAAAATCCGTCGGATATTTCTGACGACTCGAACCATCGAATATCCGTCGGTATTTTCCGACGGACGTCTTCCATCGACAATCCATCGGAAATTCCCGATAAGTTTCCGACGAAAATTTATTTCCGACGAAATAGTCCCGATGGACGATATTCGTCGGAAATTAGACGGAAATCTGTATTACCGATGTTTTTCCAATGAATATGTCTGTCAGGAATGTGCAGTTTTCTTGTAGTGCCAGAAAGAGTCTTGATGGTGTTTCACTGCATTGGATAACTAACCTAAGTCACAATCTGTCCAGTGCGTCGCACAACTCTAATCAAATTAGGAAGCTTAACTATCATATTCTCTGTTCCCATTCTTGTGATTACTGTTATCCTCCCAGGCTTATTGTCAGCATTCAAAATGTCAATCAACTTCACTAGCTCCTTCGGATCCATCTTATAACTCACGTATATTCCACCACACAACCACAAAGATCTCAATCGGTTTTAACTTGCGGGATATGTATAGTGAGAAGAGTTGGAAAAAAACAAACTTTGATTCCAAGAGGATTAGCAACACCTCTTAAGAACTCAGACGTCGGCACCGACACTTTTTGCATACATTCGATATATTGGACATAATTGGTTTATACCAAACAAAGTAGGTATTCAATACGGGAACATTGAATCAAAATAAGCCAATACAAGCAAAAAAATGATGTAATCACGTAAAGAGAAAATATGAAAAAGGTTATTTATTTACTTTGGGTCAACAAATCAATTTTTCAAAATCATCAATTCAATTTAGTCATATGGTGGAAGATATAATTATAGATTATTTAAAGAATACCCAAAAGAGCACAAAAATTTGAAGAACGAATTCATACTTGTTCTGTGGAAAATCTTCATTTTACATGTTATCTTTGTTATTGGAGAGTTCTTGGAGAAAAATCAGATCAATGTTCGGAAATGGATTGAATATATTGCCACAAATATGACGAGATCAAATGCATAGGAGCCATGATTGATCTATTCATTTTGAATTACAAGTGTTTATCTAGACCATGCATTATATGATATTTTTACAGCGATCAAGGATAGCATTCGCAACAAAATGTTCACCATTTGTGAAGATTGTGTCTTCGACGGAAAAATGGTTAATATTTACTATTTTATTAGAGGACTTCTCAGGTACTAAGGATTCGTTCTCTTCCATTTTTCTATCTTTTGTTCACAAAACTCACATGCGGATAAATGGATATTATGTTCGTTATTTTTTTTTTCATGTTATTTCTGTAAACTATGTTCTACTAATTTGAAATTTTAAATCTTTTTTAATTAAATATATATTCTATGTTTGTTTACCTCTGAATTTGTGGTTGATTGTTGTTTGCTTATATATTGTAATTTTTTGAGTTCAGTCATACCGATTAAACGTTACGTATTTTATAACAATTTTTTATCACTGATTAAAACATTATTGCGATTAAAAATATCGGATTAACCATAATCACAGTCGTAACACCAGCGCAAAACAAACGAATAACATTTAATGCATCTACAACCATAGTGTTAACAACAACAGAATTTATAAACACCGACGGTGAGTAAACAAATACGATCACTATAGTTATAGATAAATGAAAAACTCATTCAGAAAATAAAAACAACAATATTCTTAAACATTGTAAATCTATCTTCAACAAAACGTTGATGATTCATAAAAATCGAAATTTGTTTTTCAATTCATATAAATTGTGTAAATTGGTTTGTTTTGAGGTTGGTGAGCATTGAAGCTTCAGTGATAAGACATTAAAAGCACTTTCAACAATTGGTAATTCATAAAAAATATTTCACAATTTTTTAAAAACAGTATTATGTTTTTAATAGTTGACAATCCCATTCCAAAATATCTTAATTGAAAATTTTGGAATTGATTTTTCCAGTATTAAAAGAATTATTCAATAAATTAATATTATTATTTTAGGTGGTGAAATACTCATTGGATAAGGATGCTCTAAGGTGCTTCTCTTCTCGCAATTGAAATGATAAAAAACCTGTAAGTCAAACAAAACAACTCGGACTTCAATGTCAAATCCAACTTAGTTAGAGATTGTATCCAAATTTTGTTTCTATCACTTTAGGCTTGGTTTGTCCTTTTATTAATCTGTTTCTTCTACTTTTTTATTTGTATCACATTTCTTTTAAGTGGAAAGAAAAATATAAAAGCAGGAAATATTCAATATTTAGTTGTAAAAGACGACAAAAAAGGCTGCAAACAAAAACAATCATTTCAATAGCAACCAAAAACTTAACTTCGCCGCAATGCATAGACAAAACCTTAACAGTTCAAAATTATTAACTTCGCTGAAACAAATAATGGTAAACAAAATTTAAATGAAAATTAAATAACTAATCCATTCTCTACATCAATCATTGAGTTTTTTTGCTTTATGACATATATTGTTGTGGAGGTACAAACTTGATTGATAAGACAAATATGATGTTAACACAAATCACAAAACTACATAGTCACCTCAATTAATTATCAACTTGTTAATGATTTGTTGACATCGTTACCCCTTTATTCTATATTGATCATAAATTATTTAATTTTTGCAATAAATATGTTTGTCCTTATCCTTAAGATATGGATTAATTAGAAAAGTACTCCATCATTTCCATTCTAAATATGTAAAAGAACATTTTTCTTCTATTTAATAATTTTCTAAATTTTAATGTAAACATTTAATTTGATTTGATTCTTATCAATCGTATTTTCAGTGTTCTTTATAACAATTATTTAAATTATTGTTAGTCCAATATTAAATTATGATTTTAACTGAAAACATATATGTTTATCTAATTTTGCTATATTTAACAAATTTTCTATAAATTCTATAAATGAAACAAATTTTCTATAAATAAAATAAATTTCTATGAATTAATTTTTTTATAAATTAAAAGAAATATATATAAATGAAACAAATTTTCTATAAATTAAACAAATTTTTTTATAAATTAACTTTTTTTTATAAATTAAACAAATTTTCTATAAATTAAACAAATTTCTTAACCGGCACAAGCAAAGAAAGATATCATACAATGGTAAATATTTTCTACCTTGTCGGGCTTATGTGGAATCAGATAACCATTCCACCAAAAAATACCAAATACCAATTACATATTTTTAATTTAAATTTGGTGACACAAGATCCTCTATATATATATATATATAATAGATTTATATTCATAACTTCATAAAAAAATATTCATAAATTATATAATATTTTCTATTACTAAATATAAATTAAATATTTATATAATTTTAACTTTTATTTAAAATTATTTTTAATAATAATTTTGTATATATAAATTAAGGAAAAAATAATCGTTTTTTACGAATTTAATAGTATTTTTTGTTAGTTTAGTTAAATATATTGATTTTTAACCAAATTAATAACAATAATATATATTATCATTGTTTTACTAAATTAAAATTATTTATATATTTATTTAAAATTTATTATAATATTTTTGTTAATAACACATCACGATAAATTATTTTTTTAAAATATTTTTCGAATAATATATTATAGATATCTGTTGTACTACTAATCCTATATTACTTTTAAAATATTTATCAAATTTTATATTAGGGACATCTGCTGTACTACTAATCCTTAAAAGATTAGGTTCATTTCGTAACTAAGTCTAACAATTTTCTGCAATACGCTCAGATTGTAGATAAACATTATCTCTTACGCAATCGACAAATTCCGGCCTCGAGTTGGGCAGTTTCTTTATTTTATTGGTGGGCAGAGGGTAAATTTCGCACGGGAAAAAATCTGTCGACAACCAGACGTCCGAAAAACATATTTTTTTGTCAACTGTTATATAGTCATAACGAACTAATCTATTACCCATGAATTCTACTTTGAAAAGAGTTTGTCTAGATCACACCAAAGATTTCGTAACGGGCAAAACTCTTTCAAAAACTGTCGTAAAAAAGTGAAATATAACACAGATTTTTTGTAGGGAAGTCACTCGTAGTATTAGTCTCCTTTTTTCTTCCTACTATAAATATGGCTTATGTCAAAGCTTACGCCAACGAAAAAATCATTTCCCCTTCTATAACGCACACACATTTGTCTTGAAGAAGAAAGAAGGAAAATGGCATCTCATGTCGTTTATAACGAACAAAAACCACATGTAGTTTGCGTGCCTTACCCTGCTCAAGGCCACATTAATCCGATGATGAAAGTGGCTAAACTCCTCCACACCAAAGGCTTCCACGTCACCTTCGTCAACACCGTCTACAACCAGAACCGTCTCCTCCGGTCCCGTGGTCCCAACGCTCTGGACGGACTTCCTTCTTTCAGGTTCGAGGCCATCCCTGACGGTCTACCAGAGAACGAAATGGACGTCACGCAGGACATCACAGCCCTTTGTGAGTCTACCATGAAGAATTGTCTCGCTCCGTTCAAAGAGCTTCTCCAGCGGATTAACGCAAGGGATGATGCTCCTCCCGTGAGCTGTATCGTATCCGACGGTTGTATGAGCTTTACACTTGACGCTGCGGAGGAACTTGGAGTCCCGGAGGTTCTTTTCTGGACAACAAGTGCTTGTGGTTGCATGGCTTACCTACACTTCTATCGCTTCGTCGAGATGGGTTTATCGCCTTTAAAAGGTACGTGTTCATATAATGAATAATGATGTATAGATTAACTTAACGTAAAACAACTCTAAGAAACCACGTGCTCGGTGAGTTTTATGAGTTATAAGATTGTATATTTACGTGCGTGTATAATATCCAATTAGTTCGCAAATTTAGCGAAGAGCCATAGACGAATATTCTAATATGAATGGTGATGGATTTGGCAGATGAATGTTACTTGACGAAGGAATACTTAGAAACGGTTATTGATTGGATACCGTCGATGAAGAATATAAAATTAAAGGATATTCCGAGCTTCATCCGTACAACAAATCCTGATGACATTATACTTAAATTCGTCATCCGGGAGACCGAGCGATCCAAACGTGCTTCTGCTATCATTCTAAACACATTTGATGACCTTGAACATGACGTTGTCCGGTCTATGCAATCCATTTTACCTCCGGTTTATTCAATTGGACCGCTTCATCTTTTAGAGAACCAGGAAATTAAAGAAGGTAGCGAGATTTCTTGGATGAGATCGAATTTATGGAGAGAGGATACAAAGTGTTTGGATTGGCTCGATACTAAATCTCGAAACAGCGTCGTTTACGTCAACTTTGGGAGTATAACGGTGCTGACAGCGAAGCAACTTGTGGAGTTTGCATGGGGTTTGGCTGGAAGTAGGAAGGAGTTTTTATGGGTAATCCGACCGGATTTGGTAACCGGAGAGGAAGCAATTATTCCGCCGGAGTTCTTAATGGAGACGGCAGATCGGAGAATGCTGGCGAGTTGGTGTCCTCAAGAGAAAGTTCTTTTTCATCCGGCGATCGGAGGGTTCTTGACGCATTGCGGGTGGAACTCAACGTTGGAAAGTCTCTCCAGCGGAATTCCGATGGTGTGTTGGCCGTTTTTTGCGGAGCAGCAAACGAATTGTAAATTTTGCTGTGATGAATGGGAAGTGGGGATGGAGATCAGCGGAGAATTGAGGAGGGAGGAGATTGAAACGGTTATTAGAGAGTTAATGGATGGAGATAAGGGAAAGAAAATGAGAGAGAAGGCGCAGGAGTGGCGGCGCTTGGCGGAGGAAGCGACGAAGCAAAAAAGTGGTTCCTCTGTTGTGAATTTCGAGAAGGTTGTTAAAATTCTTTTGGAAATAGACATCAGAGGATTAACAAAAACATAAGATCGATGATCATACGTGCCTTATTTATTTAGTGATTACCAAATGTTTTTGTTGTATTTAATATATACTAGTCTACTAATTTAAAATAAATGTGTTATTTCGACTGGTTCATTGAATCATTGGTACTGAATTTTGAGACGGTTCTTAATTAATTAACAAGCTAGTCTCTCTAGGACAAATCCCAAAAAGATCAAGGAGATGTTTCTGTTGTATTTAATATATCCTGATATTCTAATATCAAGGGAATAGTTTTATCTATGTACACTTAACGTGTAGGTTAACATTTTCTATTGTTGGCAGCATATCATTTTTCAAATACACGTGTAGCTAACAGATTTGTCGACGTGAGAAAACCATATGGCCTCGTAATCCTTTAAATCCTTGCGAATTAGTTCCAGACATATCATATACAAAATTCAGTTTTCATTTTTCCTTTTCGCACACGTGCAAAAAAAAACGAATATGGCAACTCATGTCTCTAGCGGACAAAATCCACACGTAGTTTGTGTGCCTTTCCCGGCTCAAGGCCACATCAACCCGATGCTGAAAGTGGCTAAACTCCTCCACGTGAGAGGCTTCCACGTCACCTACGTCAACACCGTTCATAACCACAACCGCCTCCTGTGGTCACGTGGTTCCAACGCCCTCGACGGCCTTCCTTCTTTTCGGTTTGAGGCCATCCCTGAAGGTCTACCTCCGATCAACGTGGACGCCACGCATGACATCCCTGCCCTTTGTGAATCCACCATGAAGAACTGTCTAGCTCCGTTCAAGGAGCTTCTCTGGAGGATCAATAAACAAGAGGGAGTGCCTCCGGTGAGCTGTATTGTATCAGATGGTTTGATGAGTTTTACTCTTGATGCCGCGGAGGAGCTCGGTGTCCCGGAAGTTCTTTTTTGGACCGCAAGTGCTTGTAGCTTCTTGGCTTGTCTATACTTCTATCGCTTCGTCGAGAAGGGGTTATCACCGCTCAAAGGTAGAGATTTCGCAACCATATTCTATTAGATAATTATCGATATTCTACCTTTATATAAACAATCTATATTCTCGAGAATTCAACTCAAAACTAATTGACAATAAATATAGTGCACCATATCTCTTATATACATGTTTACAAAGTTTCCAACTTCCGATGTGCGACTTTTACACATTCTAATAGATTTGCTCGAGATGTGGGCGGGAAACGCACCAACATCTCGAACATACCACGACAATACATGCTATTTATACGGGCCGCTTCCAATGTAAGAAATCATTTTTGTGGAAAATCGGATGTCGGACTAACTTCTCTGATAACATATTAGAAAATATAAGCATACAACTCAAAACCAATTGAGAAGTGGCATATATCTCTTATATTGGAGACTTTTCCAACTTCCGATATTTGACTTTTCCAATTTCGGATGTGGTACAAAATTCCAAATTTTCGATGTGTGATTTTTACACATTCTAATATCTATTTTTTTTTAACAACAAAAACGTAAAATTTATATGATGGAAAATTGCATATTATATAATCAGTGTTTAAATTTTATTATATTAGTGAATATAAACAGTTTCATATAATATCAGTATTATATAAACTGTTACTGACAGGGCCGGACTTGGGCCCAAGCAAAGCAAGCCCGTGCTTGCGGCCCTGAATGTTAATATAAAAAATCAGTCCTTATTTCAAAAATACTCTTAGCACAAATAGTAAATAAAAGTAAACTGTTTCCTTGAGTTTTTCAGTTCGAGTCCTTCTAACAACAAAAAATTTTAAAAATTAAAACGACCCAATTTTTTTTGTAGTATAAAACGGTCCTTTTTTTTTGCTTGCGGCCCTATTAAATTCAAGGCCAACTCTGGTTACTGATCGAATGTGGATTTAGCAGATGAGAGTTACCTGACCAATGGGCACTTAGACACGGAAATAGATTGGATACCATCGATGAAGAACCTAAGACTAAAAGACATCCCTAGCTTTGTCCGCACGACTAATCCTGACGACATCATTTTCAACTTTTTTATCTATGAGGTCGACCGAGCCAAACGCGCTTCTGCTATCGTTGTCAACACGTTCGATGACCTCGAGCATGACGTCATCATGTCCATGCAACACGTATTACCTCCTATGTACTCTGTTGGACCGCTTCATCTACTAGTGAACCGAGAGATTGACGAAGATGATGAGATTGGAAAGATGGAAACGAATCTCTGGACAGAGGAAAAAGAGTGTTTGGATTGGCTCAACACTAAATCTCGAAACAGCGTAGTTTACGTCAATTTTGGTAGCATAACAGTGATGAGTGCTAAACATCTTGTTGAGTTTGCTTGGGGTTTGGCGGCAACAGGGAAAGATTTTTTGTGGGTAATCCGTCCGGACTTAGTTGCTGGTGAGGTCGCCGTGGTTCCGCCCGAGTTTCTAACAGAGACAGAGGATCGAAGGATGCTAGCGAGTTGGTGCCCCCAAAAGAAAGTTCTTTCTCATCCGGCGATCGGAGGGTTCTTAACGCACAGTGGATGGAACTCGACTCTGGAAAGTCTCTCTGGTGGAGTTCCGATGGTGTGTTGGCCGTTCTTTGCAGATCAACAAACAAATTGTAAATATTGCTGTGACGAGTGGGGGGTGGGGATGGAGATCGGTGGAGATGTGAGAAGGGAGGAGGTACAGAAGCTGGTTACAGAGTTGATGGATGGAGAGAAAGGAAAGAAACTGAGAGAGAATGCGGAGAAATGGCGGTGCTTGGCGGAGAAAGCGACGGAGCATATGCGTGGTTCGTCGTACTTAAATTTCGAGATGGTTGTTAACAAGGTTCTCTTGGGGCAGCTGAAACAATAAGGATGCTTAAGTTTATTTTAAACGTACGTAAGATATTATGTTATCTATGAAAAATAAAAGGTTTTATGTAAGATATATAGTTTATCCAGAATAATTAAATATTAAAAGATAAATATTCTAAATACAAAACTAGAGCTTAATAAAAATATTTAATATACAAAATCTGGTCGGCGATGTCACAAAAATTCGAGATTTCGTTATATCTATAAAAACCAAGATATTTTGTTCCAGCAATCCATAAATATTGCGCCGCTATGTTAACCAGAGCTTTCACGAATTATTGCGCCGCTAGTTTTGACTTATTTCAACCGCAGCCTACAGCACACACTGAACTTGTAGATAAATACTAAAATACTAGAATTATTACGAACTAGATCAGACAGCTTCATTAGGTGGGGAATGACTATCTCCCTCGTTGATTTGTCTTATGTTCTCATGATCATTTCTTCTGACTTCTGAGTTCGCTTCGACTATGTGGGTCTTTTTTGCCTTCCAAGATACACTGCTCACCCCTCACGGATATGACAGAGTCATCATTATATTTAGCCACCCCATTTCAACGTGTCTTAGCTGCAGTTGTTCTTAAACTATTTCTTTTTAAATATCTATCGTCCACTCTTGCGGTAATCTGCTTACTCATTAATAAGAATATACGTAATCTCTGTTCCTCTATAAAGGTTGTGTTGTCTGATCGTTTCATTTTTGTTATTTACGTTAAAAGTTATTGTTTTATAGAAAAATTGAATATTATTTTAAAATTTTAACATCGTACTAAAAAAATAATAAAGTACGTGAATTATTTTTTTAAAATTTTTTCACATAAACAAATACGTAAATTCGGCCTCGAGATTGCGTATACCTGTTATGGGGCATCTTCGCATGTGTGGCAGACTTTTCGAGAATTTTCACGTGCGAGGACCATATGCTATCGCTGTCTTATTGTCAATTATCTTTCCATAAAAGGGATCCTTTCAAAGCTAGCCAAATCATATTCTCAAATCAGTCATAAAAGGGGATCCTTTCAAAGCTAGCCAAATCATATTCTCAAATCAGTCACAAAAGGGGATCCTTTCAAAGCTAGCCAAATCATATTCTCAAATCAGTCACAAAAGAAAATGGGATCTCATGACGTTTGGACCGGACAAAAACCACACGCAGTTTGTGTCCCTTACCCAGCTCAAGGGCACATCAATCCGATGATGAAAGTCGCCAAACTCCTCCACGTTAAAGGCTTCCATGTTACCTTCGTCAGCACTGACTACAACCACAACCGTCTCCTCCGTTCCCGTGGGCCCAACGCCCTCGACGGGCTTCCTTCTTTCCAGTTCAAGTCCATCCCCGATGGTCTACCGGAGACCGACATGGACGCCACGCAGGACATCCCTGCCCTTTGTGAATCCACTATGAAGAATTGTCTCGCTCCGTTCAAGGAGCTTCTCCGATGTATCAATAGTGGAGGCGATGTTCCTCCAGTAAGCTGTATAGTATCTGACGGATGTATGAGTTTCACTCTTGACGCTGCAGAGGAGCTCGGTGTCCCGCAGGTTCTTTTCTGGACCACAAGTGGTTGTGGATTCTTGGCATATCTACACTTCTATCGCTTCATCGAGAAGGGGCTATCACCCTTTAGAGGTATGCATAATTACTATTTAATTGTTGGTTTATTCTGTGTTATAGTATTATGTTCAAGTACTACAATCCCTTGGTTGGGTTGAGTTGTTTCGAAAAAAGGACAATACACCTGGTTTATTTTTGAGTTAATGAAATAACTAGGTCCATGTCGGCGAGTACTAAAATATTTATTAAATAAATATGATTAACGTCATGAGTGGAAAAAAAATATTTACAAATAGTAATTAATTATTTATTTTGTTAATTTAAATTAGATATATATATATATATATATATAATTTATCTCATATTTAAAATAATATTTTTAAATTTTTTAATATTGATTACGAAAATGAAATAGATAATAAAATTGGATTATATAAATAGATTTAAATTGTATCTATTTTGGATAAAAGTATATATATGATAAATATTCAATTAAACTAAACTTTTGTTTTATATTTTGTTTGATTAATTTTTCAAAATTTATATTTTGTTTTATATTATATTTATATTTTATGACAGAATACATTGTATGTCGAAATATTAGAGATTTACATATAATATACTGTATAATGATAATTTTCGTAAATACTCTAGTAAATTATGTCATAAATAAAATTTTTCTTAAATGCTCTAATAATGTGAGACATCAGCGTAATATACTTGTAAATCACACATCAACATAAAGTTATTTTGTTAAAACGATTCTCAATTAATATATATATATATATATATAGAATATAGAATATAGATATAGATTATAAAATTAACTAAAATTTATTTTAATGATTTATGAAATATTATTATTTATAATTTAAAATCTGATTATTTCTATTAAAATATTGATTATTAATTTTAATATAATAATAATTTTATTTTATTAAAATAATTAATAAATTTTATAAAAAATTATCTTATTCATAAAATATTAGCTGGATAATTTTTAACTTAAATAATAAATATTTATGATTTAAAATATCAAATTAATAATAAATATTTATTAAATAATTTTTTATATAAATGATTAGTTTTTTTAGAAGTAATCAAATAAAAGTTATAAAAAATATAATGAATAAAAATAAATAATATAATATAATTAAATTATAAATATTATTTTTAGATACAATTAATTATTAGTTATTTATAAGTTTTTGTATTTGTAATTATTAGTTATTTTTTTCTGAAATAAATAATAATTTTTAATTAATTTAATAAAATATATTAATTTTTAAGTAAAGATATAAAATTATTTTAATAATTGAAATTATTTATTTATTTATTTAAAATTTATTTTGGTAATGATACTTAATGTTCTTATAATTATAAATAATAAAGTGAGATAAATTTATTTTTAGAAAAATATTTTTTAACTAATACATTAAAAAAATTAAATAGAAATCATTATAACTTATGGAGAGAGCCAGATACTTATCGCTACAGCTAAAGCGCACTTGAGGCGTGCGTTTTCTAAACCGGATCTCACCTTCACTTGCTTTGGACAAATCTTGGACACGTTGCTTTAAAAACTAAGCAATTAACTCTGTATTATTTTTTATAAGACTGTATTGTACATAATCACGTGTTGCGTTGAAAACATTAATATAAATATATATATATATATATGAATCACGTTAAACATATCATTTTTTACCTTTTAGAGGATGTTACTGAATCAATGAATGTAAAGTTAATTCTTTCAGTTTCATTATTACATGATTTAAAATTTTAATATAATTTGTCTATACGTTTTTTTTTATCATTTGTGCCAAAACTTAATACAATTGTCCAATAGGATTATACGAGTAAAGATAAATTCGAATTACAGTAAAATATATTTTTTATTTTGTTTTCAATGAGATTTTACAGCAGAATATTTTAAATAAATTAATCTAGAAATATTGTTAAAATCTTTAAATGCAGAATAACACAACTTTTTAAAAAACATTAAATTTTTATTAATGACACTAAAATTTAAAAATTTAGGTAGAATTTACAAATATTATACTTTATTTTTTTGTTATCCCTCCCTCTATATGCAAATATTATACTTTCTCTATATTTTTTTCTCACCACTCCCTCTATATCAAATTTAACTGATATTTAATATTTTGTAATAATTATATAATTATTTTAAAATCTCTAATATATTATTTGAGAAATTTTTTAACAAATTAACTTTACACTGACGTGTTAATAACAAAAATATCAGGCTGACGTATCAACACCACATCGAATTTCAGTTTAAATATATAAAAAGGTTTAAGTTACTAGAATAATTACAATACATGACACTGATATTAATTTAGTTAGAGAATAAATATATTTTATTCAATTAACAAAAAAATACTATTTGCAAAAACAATAATTTTTATTTTTTTAAATTTTTTATATGTTAATTTATAAATAATTTCAAATAAATATAAATAAATTTAAGTTACTATTCTAAATTCTAATATATTATTTGAAAAATATTTTAAGAAAATAACATTACTCTAACGTGTTATTAACAGAAATATCATGCTGACGTGTCATCACTATAATAAATTTTAAATAAATATATAAATGAGTTTAATTTATTAAAATAATTATAATTATATCATTTTTATGAATTTGGTTAGAGAATTAATTTATTTTTATTAAACTAATAAAAATAGTATTAAATTCGTAAAAAATAATTATTTTTCTTTTTTTAATTTATATATATGAAAATTAATATTAAAAATAATTTTAAATAAAATTTGAAATTATATAAATATTTAATTTATATTTACCAATAAAATATAATTTATGAATATTTTCCCTTAAATATAAATTTAGTAACATATTATATATTATCTATGTAAAGTCAATCGACTAACAGTAAATACAAATTGTTGAATGGAAACTTAAATAGGATGAGATCCAATCATTCTAATTTCTTTCTTTTTGTCAATACCTCGCCAATAAATTTAGTTTCTTTGGCTGCCATAAAAGATAGGGAGGGGGGAGACCACGTGTTGACAGATGTTCAATGGGGGGGGGGACAGATGTTCAATGGGGGCAGACCACGTGTTGACAGATGTTCAATGAAACTAGCTCATGACCCTTTTTGGGTGTGTCGGCAGCCTCTACCTTAATTAACCAAAAATAGCTATCGACAACAAACTATAGGAAAACTCCAAAGAGAGCACTTACTTTGGAGAAAAGTAGCGATAGGGGCAAACGTCCAATATCATTGTTTAGGCCACTTTTGGCTTATTGCTACGTTATCAAATGCATCCAATTTTGTATATTAATATGATGCCTTAATTTAAAATAAAGAAATTTAGAGCTATTAAAAGTATTACTAATAAAATGGTGGTGGAGGATGATGCAGATGAGAGTTACTTGAGCAAGGAACACTTGGACACAGAAATAGATTGGATACCGTCGATGAAGAACCTGAGACTAAAAGACATCCCTAGCTTCATCCGTACGACTAATCCTAACGACATAATGCTCAAATTCATTGTCCGTGAGGCCGAGCGAGCCAAACTCGCTTCTGCTATCATTCTCAACACGTTCGATGATCTCGAGCATGACGTCATTCAATCCATGCATGATATTTTACCTCCAGTTTATTCTATTGGACCGCTCCATTTACTAGCGAAACAAGAGATCGGTGAGGATAGTGAGATCGGACAGATGGGATCGAATCTGTGGAGAGAGGAAACAGAGTGTCTTGATTGGCTCAATACCAAATCTCGAAACAGTATTGTTTATGTTAATTTCGGAAGCATAACTGTGATGAGCACGAAACAGCTTGTTGAGTTTGCTTGGGGTTTGGCGGCAACAGGGAAAGAGTTTTTGTGGGTGATCCGTCCGGATTTAGTATCAGGGGATGTGGCGGTGGTTCCGCCTGAGTTTTTAACGGAGACGGAAGATCGGAGTATGATTACGAGTTGGTGTCCTCAGGAGAAAGTCCTTTCTCATCCGGCGATTGGAGGGTTCTTAACACACAGTGGATGGAACTCGACGTTGGAAAGTCTCTCTAGTGGAGTTCCAATGGTGTGCTGGCCGTTTTTCGCAGAGCAGCAAACAAATTGTAAGTTTTGTTGCGACGAGTGGGAAATTGGGATTGAGGTCGGCGGAGATGTGAAGAGAGAGGAGGTTGAGTTCGTTGTTAGAGAGTTGATGGATGGAGAGAAGGGAAAGAAAATGAGAGTAAAGGCACAAGAATGGCGACGCTTGGCGGAGGAAGCGACAGAGCATACGCATGGTTCCTCGTTTGTGAATTTTGAGAAGCTGGTTAACAAGGTTCTTTTAAAGAGGCCATAATCTATTATATTACATATATCATGATCGTGTCTAGTAATGAATAAGGGTGGATTAAGAAATTATCAATATTTGTGTGATTTTGTTAAGAAACTATATGTTCTCTTTAAATCTACAAGAAAAATGTGAGCTTAATTCCCTCATATTTTGTGTCTGTGAATTGTTGAGGTCTTGTTTCTTGCAGGTTTAAAACACAGTATTTTAGCCAGTTTACGGCAATCTTGCCGTTACGTCTGGTGAGGGGTCGGTACCCTCAAATCCACTATCACTCTTGGGTAATTTGTGTTACAGACTACATGTAATCTCTCTCTCTACCTCTAGACTACTTTCCCTCTAGAAAATTGAGATTACAATATAAGAATCGATTATGAAAAACACCTCGCACAAATTTTTCTTCTGCGTCTTCTTCCTCTGTTCTTGATTTTAGGAAGACGACGACTCCCTTTTATACTCGTCAATCACATTTGGGCTTAAGTGAATAATAGGTCCAATCACTGTTTTCGATAACCAATCAGATATACAGCAGTGGAGGCTGCCTCTGCCCAAAATTTATGTTCTAAGCCCGTCTCGGCTAACATGCACCTTACCTTTTCCATAATGGTTCGGTTCATCCTTTCGGAAACCCCATTCTGTTGAGGAGTGTAAGTGCATGTTCTATGCCTAACTATTCCGCTGGTTTTGCACAATTCTTCAAACTGCCGGTTGCAGTATTCCAAACCATTATCCGTTCAAAGATACTTTACCCTTTTACCAGATTGGTTTTCGACTGTTGTCTTCCATTCCTTAAACTTTGAGAATGCTTCATCTTTAGACCTGAGAAAGTAAATCCATACCTTTCGAGAGAAATCATCTATGAAAGTGATAAAATACTTATAGTAGTTCAAACTTTCTGGAGTATTTGGGGAACCCCACAAATCAGAGTGGATGTATTCCAACACCCCCTTTGACGTATGCTTTCCTTTGCCGAAGCTCTGTTTGTGAAGTTTACCCAAAATACAGTTTTCACAGAAATCTAGTCCCTTTACTTCCTTTTCTTTCAGAAAACCTCGTTTGGCTAAGATGCTCAGACCATTCACACTCATGTGTCCTAGTCTGGAATGCCACATCTTAGCTAAAACCTCTTCCTTCTTAGCCATCACAACTTCCTGTTTGGTCACAGTACCTTGAAGGTAGTATAAGCCTTCATGGTACTTTCCTGTGATAACCTTCTGATCTCCTCTATAGAAGGTTATTGAAAATTTTTCTCCGCTATACCTACATCCTGATTTCTCTAGCATGCCGTAGGATATCAGGTTTCTACTCATTGTAGGCATGTATCTTACGTCGGAGAGAATCACTACTGATTTATCATCATTCACTATCCTTATCTTTCCCTTTCCTTTTACCTCGTTGTGGGTGTTGTTACCCATGAGAACCTTCCCTCCATCAAATTCCTCAAGATCATACAACAAATCTTTGTTAGGGGTAATATGGAAAGTACAGCCTGAATCTAATACCCATTCCTCCTTAGTATCCTGTAAACTTGCTGTCAATACTAGAGGATTGCTTGAGCTGGAAGCAACATTTGCAGCATTCCCATTTTCTCCGTACTGATCATTTCGCGGCTTCCTTTCTGGACATTCTCTCTTCCAGTGGCCTTCCTTTCCACAGATGAAGCAACCTTTACCATTTTTGTTGAATCTTGGCTTTGACTGTCCTCTACCCCTGCTTTTTGATCTTCCTCTCCACGGTTGATTGTTTTTCTTTTCCTGCCTTCCTCTTTGCTGCACATACAATCCTTCGGACTGGGGTTTTAATGACTTCAGGCTTTCTGCTAATTCCCTTTCCTTTGATTTAGCAGAAGCTGTGACTTCCTTGAGACTCAATGTGTCTCTCCCGTACTTCAACGTTTCCTTTAGTTGATCGTACTTTGATGGTAGAGAGCTCAATAGGAGTATTGCCTGAACCTCCTCTGAGATTGATACTCCTATGTTGCTTAAATCAGCTACCAATTTGAGAAACTCGTCGATGTTTTCATCGATACTTTTGGTCTCAATCATCTTGAATGTATAAAATTTGAGCTGGAGGAATATTCTGTTGGGAAGAGTACTTTCATTATAAAGACTCTCTAATGTTGACCACATTGCTGCTGCTGTATTGCAATGTATTATTTTTCTCAATACTTGATCTCCAACATTAGTTATTATAATCGCCATTGCTTTCTCTGACTTTTCAACTTTGTCTGGATCCTGTTTCTTTTCTTGCGAGGTACCTTCGAACGCACCTTTGGAGGAATCTTTCTGAGACGATTCTTCCTCGTCCTTGGTTTGGTGCGATTCTGGAAGTAAGAGTTCATCTTGAAGGATATTCTTCAACCCTGCCATACCAAAGTGCGCCAGCATGCGAACTTTCCACAGGGTGAAGTCTCCACTTCCATCAAAACGTTCAACTTCATTCTTAGTTGTAGTCATTTCCCTTTACTCTGATTCAAACGATCCTTTGCAGAACTCCCTTTTAGGCACTCCTTCTTGTACCTTCTACCGTTCGAGTCCTGATCGCTGAAATTCCTAACAAGTTAGTTCATAATCAAGAAAAGTAGTTCAAGAACTTACCTTTTTGATAACCGCAGCTCTGATACCACTTGTGAGCTTAATTCCCTGTTATTTTGTGTCTGTGAATTGTTGAGGTCTTGTTTCTTGCAGGTTTAAAACACAGTATTTTAGCCAGTTCACGACAATCTTGCCGCTACGTCTGGTGAGGGGTCGGTACCCTCAAATCCACTATCACTCTTGGGAAATTTGTGTTACAGACTACAGGTAATCTCTCTCTACCTCTAGACTACTTTCCCTCTAGAAAATTGAGATTACAATATAAGAATCGATTATGAAAAACACCTCGCACAAATTTTTCTCTCTGCGTCTTCTTCCTCTGTTTTTGATTTCAGGAAGACGACGACTCCCTTTTATACTCGTCGATCACATTTGGGCTTAAGTGAATAATAGGCCCAATCACTGTTTTCGATAACCAATCTTCTATTGGTTCGGTTCGGTTTAATAGTCACCGGTTTACAAAAAATAACAATTGAGGAAGATATTTAAGATCAGAAGAAGAATTTTTAAGGGGGCGTATATGCATGACGGTCGAATACGTATTCTATATAGCATTATTTCTTTTTCGTCCGGACCTCTTTTATAGAAATGGTTTTGGTTTCACTTAAAGACTGTTTATATATTCTTCAAATGTGTTCACTCATTCTTTAATTAACAAATTAATTAGGCTAATTAAGTCTTTTTAAGCGTCACTTAGCTTATCCAGTTTCTAACAAATTAGGTTCAATCTTTTTAACATGCGAAGGACTATACTAATTTGAAAGTAAAGTACTACAATGGAAGATGTTGGAAAATTTCTATTTAATCTTAAATAATTGAAAGAATAACAAAGTCAACATGTTATTATTCCATTAGGAAATAAAAATACGACAAGAGTCGTGAGATAGAGCCATGCATCTTTACTTTAGTCGTCATATTTGTCTAAGTAATAATTAAGGTCTCCTATACATGTTGAAGCCTAGCTATATTAATCTGAACTTTATAGCTAATACTGACAAATTTCAGTATATAAATTACGTCAACAATTTTTAAGTTTTTGCCTGATTTTTTTTATGGAATTGATTAGATCTTTGTTATGACGATGAATGCAACTGCACTCTAGACATTCATGCAACTGCACTCTAGACATTCATGCATGAGGATTAACAATGTGCTTGAGAAACACTGAAAAATGTAAAGAAATAAAAGATTTATTAGCGTACGCACCAGTGGGAGACATAATTAAAATTCTGAATCGGTTTGATCATTTGAACGTCTTTTTAGATCAACGTACATCTTACTAAATAAAAAAGTACGTAGCAATTATGATTATACTCCAGGCTAGCTACTTAATAAATCCAACTATGAATGTACATACATAATTAAGTTTTGTTTGATATGGTGCTTTAATTTTTATTAACAAATATTGAGAGCTTAAACTAATATGAATGGTGATGGATTTGGCAGATGAATGTTACTTGACGAAGGACTACCTAGAAACGGTTATTGATTGGATACCGTCGATGAAGAATCTAAAATTAAAGGATATTCCGAGCTTCATCCGTACAATAAATCCTGATGACATTATACTTAAATTCGTCATCCGGGAGACCGAGCGATCCAAACGTGCTTCTGCTATCATTCTAAACACATTTGATGAACTTGAACATGACGTTGTCCGGTCTATGCAATCCATTTTACCTCCGGTTTATTCAATTGGACCGCTTCATCTTTTAGAGAACCAGGAAATTGAAGAAAGTAGCGAGATTGCTTGGATGAGATCGAATTCATGGAGAGAGGATACGAAGTGTTTGGATTGGCTCGATACTAAATCTCGAAACAGCGTCGTTTACGTCAACTTTGGGAGTATAACATGGGGTTTGACTCGAAGTAGGAAGGAGTTTTTATGGGTGATCCGACCGGATTTGGTAACCGGAGAGGAAGCAATTATTCCGCCGGAGTTCTTAATGGAGACGGTAGATCGGAGAATGCTGGCGAGTTGGTGTCCTCAAGAGAAAGTTCTTTCTCATCCGGCGATCGGAGGGTTCTTGACGCATTGTGGGTAGAATTCCACGTTGGAAAGTCTCTCCAACAGAATGGGGATGGAGATCATCGGAGACGTGAGGAGAGAGGAGATTGAAACGGTGATTACACTACAAGAAAACATTAATATTTCTGACGGCATTTCCGACGGTATTTCCACGTAAATAAAACCGTCGGAATTTTCGAACACCTATGCGACGGTTTTCCCACGGACTACCGATGGAATTGCCGTAAATAAAACCGTCGAAATTTCATCGGTGTTCCGTCTGTAATTCCTGATGTTTGCCCTACCGTCGGGAAATCGATGGTAAAACCTGACGGCTTTCCATCTATTTTTTGATGAAAATGTAAGCGTCGGGATATGCTCTCAAAAGCGTCACACATTACCGATGAAATATAAGCCGTCGGGTTTTTTCCGACTATTACCCGACGGAATATGGTTTTTACTATCCGTTTGTAATCCGTCGGAAACATATCGGTGGGCTAACGTCGAGTATCGTCGGTTGGTCGTCGGAAATATCCGGTAGTGGTCGGTAACCGTCAAAAATCCATCGAAAACAAGAATATTCTTAAGAATAATCTATTAAAAATTTGTGATTATCTGTTAAAAGTTTATAATAATCTGTTAAAATTTCATAATAATCTGTTAAAAATTCATAATAATTTGTTAAAAATTCGTGATAATCTTCTAATTATTCAATATAAATATGCTATACTCCTTCACAATTTCACGAGAACAAAAAATCTTAACAAAATGATTTCTTCACGTTCTTATGATTATTTTCGATCTTGGATGGATAAACCTTGGTATGATTCAACAACGGAGGAATTGACTGATGAATTTGCGCAAGGTGTTGAAGATTTCATGACATTTGCATTAAATAATAGCATGACATCGGAATACGGTAAAATATATTGTCCATGTATTAAATGTTGAAATCATAGATTAATATCTGTTAGAGAAGTAAGTAATCATTTGTATAGGACTGGATTTATGCCGGGTTACAAAATTTGGGTATTCACATGGAGAAATTGATGCAATGATGCAATATTATGGTAATATTTCAAAAAGGTTAGATAGTACTAATGTTAGGGTAGAGGAACCGACATCACAAGTTGATATAAATGGAGGTACTGTTCAGATGGTGAATGATGCATTTCATGAACAAAAAGCATTGTACATTGAAGATATGAGTAGAATAGAGGAACCTAATTTGGAAGCCCGGAAATTTTTTGATATGTTAAATGCATCTAAGCAGCCTTTGTATAAAGGATGTACAGATGGATTATCGCATTTATCTGCTGCAAGCAGGTTGATGAAGATAAAGATGGATTTCAACTTGGCTGAAGATTGTGTGAATGCGATAGCTAATTTTGTTGGAGATATAATACCTGAAGATAATATTGCACTTGCTTCATATTACGAGTTTCAAAAACTTATAACTAGTCTTGGATTGCCTTATCAGATGATCGATGTATGTATTGACAACTGCATGATTTATTGGCGCATAAACAGATGTGGTATTTGACATTAATAGAGAGGTTAAAGAGGATATATCAATTTAAACACACGACAAAACCTATGAGATGACATGCAGAACATAATTCGAACGAAGAAATTGTGCATCATTCGGATGTAGAAGCATGGAAACATTTTCAACAGATTTATCCTAGTTTTGCATACGAGCCTAAGAACGTATACCTCGGGTTATCTACATATGGATTTAACCCTTTTGGAAAGCATGAGAAGCAATACTCGTTGTGGCCAGTTATCGTGACACCTTATAATTTGCCTCATTCGTTCCGAATAAAACGGTGCAGAGCATCCTAAGCGATCGCTTGATATTTTCTTGCAGCCACTAATTCATGAGTTAAAAATATTATGGGAAAATGGTGTCGAAGCATTCGATGTTTCCAACCAACATAACTTTTTGATTTGAGCAGTACTTATATGGACCATAAGTGATTTTCCAGCAAGTGGTATGTTATCAGGATGGTCGACGCATGGAAGATTATCATGTCCATATTGTCAAGATAATACTGATGCGTTCCAACTATAACACGGACGAAAGAATAATTGGTTCAATTGTCATCGTCGATTTCTACCACAAGATCATCCATATCGCCGGAGTACAACATTGTTTAGAAAAAACAAAAAAAAATTGATGAACCACCTCCTATGGTTGATGGGAATTATATGATGACTCAAATTAAAGATTTTGGTGTTGAAAGAACGACTTCATGTGCAGGTAACAGACATTACCATGTTGATGGTTGTGGCAAATACTATAATTGGCACAACAATAGCATTTTAAGAATTTACCATATTGGAAGGACCATTTGTTGCACCATAATCTAAATGTTGTGCACATTGAGAAGAATTTTTTCGATAATATAATGAATACTGTTCTAAATGTGCAGTAAAAAATGAAAGATAATTTGAAAGATAAATTGGATTTGCCAGATATTTGTTCTCGGAAGGAATTACATGTAATGTCAAATAAAAAATCATTATCATTACGGTTGGATGCGCATGCAAAAGACGAGTTCTTTGACTCGATTAAACATAGTGTCAAATTTCCAGAGTGATACGAATCTAATCTTCATAATTGTGTCGATACTATTGAAGGCAAATTTTCAGGTATGAAAAGTTATGATTGTCATGTTGTCATGCAAATACTATTTCGATTTGCCTTTAGCGATATTTTGCGTAAAAACATCCATGGAGGAATTGTAGCTACGTTTATATTATTTTATATATAATCATAATTCCGGTCGGATTATTAACTTTTCTATTATGCACGGATTGGTTCTTGTTTCCGAGATTTATATAATCACTTACTGGAGACGATATACGAAATATGGAGAAAAAAATACCGATTCTCATTTGTAACCTCGAGAAAATATTTCCACTATCATTTTTTGATGTTATGGAACATCTTCCTATTCACCTGTCTAGAGAAGGAGTGCTTGGAGCACCTGTTCAGTACCGATGGATGTACCTTTTTGAGAGATATATGTTCCACCTAAAGAAAAAAAGTTAAAAATCTTGCAAGGGTTGAAGGTTCAATCATCGCAAAAAGTATTAATGAGGAAATATCAAAATTCGCCAGCTACTTTTTTCCATCGCAAGTCCAAACAAAAAATAGACGATTTGTACGAAATGATGATTGAGGAGAAAACCAAGTTATACAGGGTATGTGCCAGAAGTATTTGCACAAATTGGACGTTTAAGTGGAAAGAGAAAAACGTGACGCCTATCCGAAGAGGAACAGAAACACTTGTATTTGTATATTTTGACAAATTGCGAATACATTTTGGAATATGAAAGGTACGGACATTCATTTAAATGTTTTTGTAAATGTTATTATACTTTATTTTCAATTATTTTGTTTATAATTAACAGGATATAAATGGATCAAATACGTGTTCGTTATTCAAATTGCACAGAAAATGAGTTGGTCGAACTTAAAAAGAGTGAATTTGCAAGTTGGTTGCACTTTTACGTCACTGTTAATTAATTATGTAATTTTCAATAATAATTTCCTATATATATAAATATATAATTGAGTGTGTTTAATTATTTTGTAGGTTACTACGGTTCCCTTTAGGGGGTTAACGTTTCTAATATGGTTAATTGACTTGGTGAATGGTCCTACATTTACGGCAAAATCTTATCCCATGTACTGCACTCATGGATATGCTTTTAAGACTTATCGCGAATGAAGCTCATAAACAACTTCTAATTATGGTATATCATCTCAATCTGGTGAAATTGTATACAACGCTGTTCTTCATGAAATATTAGAAGTTCACTATGCAAAAATGATTGATTTGAGATGTATAGTGTTCTACTGTTACCGGTATGACCCTATCATTGGTCAACGTCAAGATGAATTCGGTGTTACATTTGTCCACTCTCGTAAGCGACATCAAAAATATGATACATTTATTCTTGCATCACAAGCGGACAAGATTTGTTACATTCGATATCCTCGTGTGAAGAATAAACAAGATAATTGGATTACAATAACATCAATACACTATAGAGGAGTGGTATGAGGTGTTTCCGAGCAAGACCCTATGCAGCAAATCACAATTGGTAACTTAGAATTCATATAGATTTCTCTTGAAATTAACCTTGTTGTTGATGACACCACAAATAGAGATTACAACGTATTTCAAGATTCAGAAGAGAAGATTGACGAGTTTAACGACGAAAATTCCGCTACTTCGGAATGTTCATCAGATTCAGATTAAATCTATGATTGCAATGTTAGTTATTATGATACTTTAATTTTCAATGTCAAATAATATTTTCTAAAAAAAAATTATTCCCTTTTGCGACGGATTGCCGACAATTTGTGATAAAACTACAAAACCGTCGCATTTCCATCGAAAATTTCAGTCGGATTCCCGACAACATAGGGTATTGGTACTATACATTTTCGTGTCAGAAATTCTTATACGACAGATTTCCGATAGCATATGAATACCATCGCAAATCCGACGGAATTTCCGATGGATACCCGACGACATAGTATATTGATACTATACCATGTCTTGTCGGAAAAGCTTAGCCGATGGATAACCGACGGTACTTGAATAACCGTCGGAATACCGTCTAGAATTTCTGACGGATACGAGATGATAAGATAGTTCAAATATTGATTTTAATAGATTTAAAATTTTTAAACATATATGAGTTACGACTAAATGGTACATATTTCTAATGTTATATGCTAGATAGTTTTTTCAAAATAAACAGTTTTACAAATATTTCTAATATAAAACAAAAACCAATTTAAGTGATTATAGTCATCTCCCTAACTAAATAGCGAGCCCTCAAAGTTATAATTAAATTTATAGAATATAGCAAACTTTTGGTTACTATTGCCAAGAAGGCGGTAACCTTTAACTAGGTTCGCGTACGGTTCCAAAAAAAACAATACTAAAAACAATATTATGTAACTTGTTAGCTATAAACAAGCAAATCATAAACAAAATTCAAAATCTAAATAATAAATTATGAGAAATGACTATTTTATATTATTTTATTATATTCTTAAAAAAAATCTGCATTATCAATTAATCTAGATATTTTTAAAATTCTTGAAAATTTATAAAATTACATTTTATAAATAAAAATATTCACTATTTTTGTTAACAAATACCAGAACCATCGTAAATCCATCAGAAAATTCTGATGGATTACCGATCACAATACTACATACGATGGAAATCCGTCAGAAATATCCTATGCCACATGTACTGATAATTTCGCGAGCATGCAGAACTTTTGGTTTCCGTTGGAAATCCGTTGGTCCTTTCCGACGGAATTTCGACGATATGAAATTATACGCGAGAAAATAATTTACCATGCGGGTTTTCGTGAAAATATTTATTTGTGACTGACATATTTCCGATGGTTTTTACCGTCAAAAATATCGAATATAACCATACGATCCCACGATTTCTCCTTTAGTTTATCTGCCGTTTAGAAAAATCTTTTCCTCTTCCATTCGGAAATCCGCCTCCTCTCCCGCCGCTAACGTCGTCGGAAATAACCTCCCAGGTTTTTGTAAGTGATATCGTCAGAATGTAAATTTTTCCCTCACAACTTTATAAGTTTTGCCGGAAATCAATAATTGTTGGGGAAAAAAGGTTTGTTTGCCGGAAATCAAAATTTGATGCCAGTGGATTTATCGTGGTGGACGATCTTACTAACCTGTTTTAATTTTTTTTTTAAAATTAATGTATTTTGTAAAGAAAACACATGTTACTTCTGAATTATGGATATTCCAATGTTGCATCCATAATTGGAGAATCTTATTCCAACACTTTTATTTTTTGTTTTACGAACACTTGTAGTGGTGGGTTCTCTTTTGTCCCTCGTATTCCTTTCATGAATCTTGAAATTCTGGTTTTATACACTAAGTACTGATAGAATTTATGCGAACGCAATCATGTATTAACATTGATGCTTTTATGTTAGATAACTAGTTTATTAGTCAAATTTTTAAATATTAACATCAGTTTATGGTTATGCTCTTATTAAGTACAATTTTTTTTCTTTTTTTTTTTCTTTATGATGAACCACATCGATCTTGTTTTTCCCTATGATGAATCACATCGATGTTGTACATACTTTCAGGTCACTGTTCGGACCTGTAATATTAGAGTTGAAATCACATCGAGTATAATTTAATGTATTTTCTATAAAATTGTGTGGTAAACACTGTAAATTTATGCAATGAGTTTTCTGTAAAGATATAATAATTCGTGGAATAATTATGCATTTCGGTTCGTTCAATACAATTATAAAAAAATATATAAAAAAATCTTTTGCCTTGGTCAATCCCATTAAACCTTTTGATATGATTTATGGTTGAGTATAGGAAATATGTATCATTCTATTCCAATTACTCCAAAGATAAAATTCTTAGTTTTGTTCAACAACTTAATACATAAACTTTACTTAATGTAATAATAATATTTTTAAGGTCGTATTAACAGTACCGACGTGGGGAGTCGTTTATTGCGAGTTTTATAACAACTCAACTTTTAAAATTTGGAAATAATTCTTTTCGATCAATGAAAATTAAAAAATTGGTTCAACAATCTGATCGTAAATTTCTTACTTTTCTTGATCCGAGTCATCAATTAAATTCTACATGTTATATTAAATTTTTTATAATTACATTTAAAATTATTAGTTCAACGTTATTCTAATAATAATTTGTAGTTTTAGTATTTCAAAAAACGGAATAACCAAATCTATATTAAAGATATTTCATTCTCTTTTGAACAAACCGTATACAAAATTTAGAAATATTTCGTACAAACAACGTCAGATTTGGTTCAGTACGTTTGCGGTACGTTAATTTATTTTTAAATATGTAGTTGTTTAAAATATTTTTAGAAATATATAAGTAAATTTTACAGCAATAATTTACATGAGATCCCATGAACACAAAATTGGTGGAAGAAACTTTTCAAAAAAAGGATGCAATATAATTTTTCCGCCACATGAACGATTGGAAACAAAATTAGAAAAAAGAAAAAGACAAACCAAGAGGGTTGAATTAGTCAGTTTGGAATGACTTTATTCGTTATTGAGAATCTTCCAGTGCTGAGGTCATCTCGAGAACTAATTCGGAAAATCAGAAAAGCGACCGAGGAGGCAAAGACATTTACATTCACAATGCCGGATCGACTATTTTTCTGAGACGAGCCGATCAATTGGTAAATTAATTATTATATTGATTTTATTTATTATTATTTAATTTTTTTAAATTATTAATTATGAGAAATGGCTATTTCACATTATTTTAGTGTATTATAAAAAAACAAAATAAATCTGCATTATCAATTAATCTAGATATTTTTAAAATTCTTCAAAATTTATAAAATTATATTTTATAAATAAAAATATTCACTATTTTTGTTAACAAATACAAGAATCATGAGAAATCCATCGGAAATCGATCGGAAATCCATCGGAAATCTCCGACGGATTACCGATCCCAATATTACATACGACGCAAATCCGTCGGAAATATCCTCTGCCACGTGTACTGATAATTTGGGGAGCATGCAGAACTTTTGGTTTTCATCGGAAATTCATTGGTACTTTCCGACGGAATTTCGACGATATAAAATTATACATGAAAATATTTATTTATGACCAACGGATTTCCAACGCTTTTTACCGTCGGAAATATCGAATATAACCCTACGATCCCACGACTTGTCCTTCAGTTTCTCTGCCGTTTAGAAAAGTCTCTTTATTTCCCATTCGGAAATCCGCCTCCTCTCTTGCCGCTGATGTCGTTGGAAGTCGCCTCCCGAAAGTTTTTCCCTCACAATTTTGTAAGTTTTACTGGAAATCAATAATTGTTGGGGAAAAAAGGGTTTGTCTGCCGTAAATCAATATTTGATGCGAGTGGATTTATCGTGGCGGACAATCTTACTAGCCTGTTTTAATTGTTCTTTTTTAAAATGAATGTATTTTGTAAAGAAAACACATGTTACTTCTGAATTATGGATATTCCAATGTTGCATCCATAATTGGAGAATCTTATTCCAACACTTTTTTTTTTGTTTTACGAACACTTGTAGTGGTGGGTTCTCTCTTTGTCCCTCGTATTCCTTTCGTGAATCTGGAAATTGAAAATGTAAAAGTTATTAAAAATAGAAAAATTGCGTGAATAATTGATACAACGATTAATACAGTATGTGTTTCTACTAGAAAATCTTTTATATGCATTCTCAAATCTCAACTAAAACGATCTTGAACAAGTTTAAGACGCCATTTATTTGTTACACTAGCCTCACACGTTCACAAGATTGTACACAATATTGGAACCCCTCACCAAAATCTTTTTACCCTTTTAATTTTGTTTTCTCTCTTAAAAACCTCAAAACGCTTGAATAAAATTTCTCTTTTGTGAGTGTTGAATTGCCACAATGTTCTGCCTTCTTATTTATCATTGCTGGTTCGTGCAAAACCCTAGATACAACTTTTTTTTTTCTTCATAATTCTCATTTCTCTTTTTTATTATAAAGTTTTCTTATTTTTTTTCACAAGAATATATCCTCCTTTAAGATTCAAATTTGTTTCCTTTTTACACACTTCTCTTCTTAATACAGGCCTGTTAGATCATTATAGATGGGCTTCTTCTTTTTTCTCTAGATCATTGCATGATGTCTTGACTCATCTCTTGTACTACTTCCCAGTTAGATCAAGAATGTTTTAACCTACTGCATCTTCAATCTCCCTCTTTTTGACTTGTGTGTCTCACAAGCACCTAAACATCAGACTCATACCATGAAAACAAAAACAAAGCACATAACAAACAACAGCCACAAAGCTTCAATCGAGTTAATCATGAAAATTAAAATTCTTTTACAGATATCCAAAATACTTGGTTTAGAAATATCCAAAAATCCAAAATACTTGGTTTAGAAATATCCAAAATTCAAGCTCCCCCATGATGAAAAATCTCCCCCATGATGCTAGCCATCTTAGTTATCATATCAGATACTTATAGAAAAAGTCTAGTCATCTTAACTGATACAACAATGAGAGTTCAAAAAACTTAGTTTAACACAAACTACTACACTATCAAAATGACTCAGAATCAGTACCAAGATCCTCTTCTCCCCCTACTTGTGAGCACATAAGTTAAAAACACAATACCTCTGAAGGCATGTTGAAGTTGACGAAAAACATCACCAAGAGTTGATAGTGCAGCAATAGTGTCAGCAAGCCCGTCACAAAATTCAGCCGAAGACTGCTTGCCTCTTTTAGTCACAAGGTCAACCATTGCATCAAGACTCCTTAACAAGCTCATTGTATCAACCAATGAAAAAGATTCTCCTCACAAGCTCACTGTATCAACCACTTAACAACAGATTAGTAGTACAGTCTCAAGCACAACACAAGAGAACAACAACCACAAACAATATCCAACGCTATGGGGAACCAACTGGCGTGGTTGTCACATACATCACCAAGAAATTGGTTACTGAATCAAACAGGAAAAAATAAAACAAGAATATGCCACACAAGTATACAATGAGATTGCTCAACACGACCCTAACCGATTTCGTACCAAATCAAGATAACATACTCTGCTTGGCCTAATTCGTAATGTCTGGTGGTCACTGCTGCCGTGAATAGCTTTCACAATATCATGTCTTTATCATGCATTAATTCAGTTTTCAACCTTTGTTCAAGTAGTGACAAAAGACTGAAATACACATTTTGAGCTTTGTGTTCTACTGTTTGACTTTCTTTTTCTTGTTTTCTTTTATTTTTATTCTCCAGATTTTTCTTTGCTTCTTTTTTCTGCCCTTTTTTCTTCTTTTTTTTTGTAACAGCACGTGAGACAGTTCCATCACTTGATTTCTCAGGAGCAGCTCGATGATACGTCACTCCATGAAACCTGTACTAAGAGTCAGAGATGACGACATGATATGAAGCTCTTTTTCACGAAGCGAATGGTCCAAACTAAATCAAAACTTTATATGATTCTTGATCAACACAAAGTCCAGTCCGATAGGCTTTAAAGCAGAATCATATCTCGCAAACACCAATTGCATTTCTTAATGTGATAAAACGAGTAAAATCTAATTGTTTTGTAAATAAATCAGTCAGTTGTAAATCAGTGACAATGTGTTCAACCACTACTTGTTTCTCCTCCACTAGATCACGGATAAAGTGGCGTCGAATATCGATGTATTTTATGCGCGAGTGATGTACCGGATTCCTTGATATACTGATAGCACTTTTGTTGTCGTAGTGAACTAGGAGGGGACCTAAATCAATTTGATAATCTGGAGACATTTTCTTAATACATAGAAGTTGTGAGCAACAAATACCCAAGGCGATATATTCTGCATCTTCTGTAGAGACTGACACGGAATTCTGCTTTTTGCTCATCCATGCGATTAGATTGTTTCCAAGAAAGAAACAACCTCCGCTCGTGCTTTTTCTGTCATCCACATTTCCTGCCCAGTCAGCATCACAATATCCCGCCAGGTTTTTGTTCGACCCTTTAAAATACCAGATACCAAGGTTGGTTGTCCATTTGACATACTTGATGATCCTCTTTATTGCCTCTAGATGTGACTGTTATAGTGCAGCCTAATATCTTACACATATGCTGACACTCAAGCATAAATCTGGCCGGCTAGCAGTAAGGTACAGAATATTACTAATCATACCTTTGTATGATTTTGCATCAACCTCCTTTCTTTCAGCATCTCTTGACAGTTTGAGCGTAGTGCTCATAGGAGTATAAGCTTCCTTGCAATGATCAAGCTTGAACCTTTGTATAAGGTTCTTGTTATACGTGCTTTGAGAGATGAATATACCTTCTTCTGTTTGAGTAATCTGCAATCCCAGAAAGTATTTCAGTTCACCAACCATACTTATTTCAAACTCTTGAGTAATATACTGCACAAATTGATTCACCAACTGTTGTGATATACTACCAAAGATGATATCATCAACATAAATCTGAACCATCATGATGTGGTTGTTCTGTGTCAGAATGAAGAGGGTTTTGTCCACACTTCCCTTGGCATAACCTTTTGTGATTAAGAATTGTATCAGTCGCTCGTACCATGCACGCGGGGCCTACTTTAGTCCATACAACGCTCTGTTTAGTTTGTAAACGTGATTGAGTTTCACTAGGTCTTCGAACCCTTTAGGCTGCTCGACATATACATCTTCTTATATTATCCCGTTTAGAAAAGCACTCTTCATATCCATCTGATAAACTGTAAAATTCATGATACATGTCATACCTATGAATAGCCTGATAGACTCGAGACGAGCGACTAGAGCAAAAGTTTCTTCAAAATCAACTCCCTCAATCTAAAAATAACCTTGAGCTACAAGTCTAGCCTTGTTTCGTACCACAACTCCATTCTCATCAATCTTGTTTTTGAAAATCCACTTCGTGCCAACCACATTTACTCCATCAGGTCGTGGAACCAACTCCAAAACATCATTTCGCACAAATTGTTCTACTTCTTCTTCTATCGCCACAATCCATAATTCATCTTCAAGTGGCAGAACATGTGATTTTGGTTCAATATATGAGACAAAGCTAGCGAATCATACCATTTCTCTAAAGTTGATTTTCACACCTCAAGTTTTCCTTCCATCCATCACACTTCCAATGACATCAGATGATGAATGGTTTCTGTGAACTTGTTGATCTAAACTCTGTTCTGCCAGATCTTGGTTTGAGTTACTGTGATCTTTTGAGCTACTTAATTCGTCTATTGTAGTGATTTGTTCCTTACTGTTCACTTCTCATTGATTTGTCTCACTATCAGAATTTCCTTCATACCACTTCGTGAAAGACTTGTCGTCAAAAACCACATTAACAGATTCCATAATCACACACGATCGCATGTTGTACACTCTAAAAGCAGAGCTACTTGCTGAGTAACCCAGAAACATCCCTTCGTCAATTCGCGAAAATCAAACTTTTCCAAATGGTCTTTGTCATTGAAAATGTAACATCTGCATCCAAAAATATGAAAGTAACTCAGGTTTGGTATTTTTCCTTTTCACAATTCATATGAAGTCTTTGTTGTTCCCTTCTAGACGTATACTCTGTTGACTATGTAGCACGCCGTATTGATCGCTTCTGTCCAAAATCTTACAAGAACGTTATTTTCATGAATCATGGCTCGAGCCATCTCCTGATGTGTTCTATTCTTCCTCTCAACCACCCCAATCTATTGAGGAATCCTTTGAGCAGAAAATTGATGAGCTATTCCATAAATTTTCACAAAACACCTTCATAGTATCATTTTGGAACTCTCCTTCATGATCGCTTCGCACTCTTTTGATGCTTCTCTTCTCATTTATCAATTGTAGTGTCAATATCCTAAACTATCTGTTATTTCTGATTTTTCACGAATGAAGCGAACCCACGTAAACCTGGAGTAATTATCCTCAAGCACAAAGACGTACTTTTTACCACCCAAACTTTCAACTTGCATTGGTCCCATCAAATCCATATGCACTAACTCTAGTACTGCTTTGGTTTGAATGTCAGCGACCCTCTCATGCTGGACTTTAACTTGTTTCCTTTTGTTGCATGGTCCACAAATCATACGATCTTCTCCCTTGATTTTAGGTACTCTCCGTACTATCTCATTTTTAACTAGAGTAGTTAAATTTCGAACATTCATGTGACCCAATCGTTGATGCCACATGTGTAGATCATCCCTTGCAATGAGACATTTAGTCGAATTCTCCCACACATAACAGTTGTTTCCAGATCGAATCTCTTTCATCGCATTTTCACCATTCTGATTTACTGTCTCACAGTTTATGCTAGTAAATGCTACAGTTAGTCCTTTATCGCAGAGTTGACTCACATTGATCAGATTGACTTTGATACCTTTAACAAGATAAACATTATCCAATTGTGATAATCCAATACATGTTTTACCTTTCCCTTGTATGATTCCACGACCTCCATCACCAAAGGTCACTTTTCCTCTCTTAACTTGTTGAACCTCTTGAAGATTACTTGTTGAACCTGTCATGTGACGAGAGCATCCAGTATCAAAGTACCAAGAGCCAATTTCATCATATTTATCTACAACCAGAGCTATATTACTGTAATAATTTTCCTTTGATACACTTCCTGATGTGCTCTTTGATGCACTCCCTAATGTGCTCTTTGATGCACTCCCTGATGTGCTCTTTGATGCACTCCCTGATGTATTCTCTGCTGCGTTTTTACTTATTTTCTCTTGAAGATCAGACTTTTTCACTCAGATTTGATTTCGTACACCATTCTATGTGAATCTCCCTTGACTTCTGATTCTCTTGATTCTTCTCATGTATCTGTAACAATAAGCTTTGATATGCCCCACTTTTCCAAAAAAATAACAGTAAATTCTGCGTGTTGACCAACTTTCTGGTGCATGAGCCGATTGACGATACTGATTAGCTGACACTAAACGAGTTTCTCCAAGATAGTTCTCCTCTCTTCCACTGTATCCCAATCACATATGGGAGTTCATAATCCTTCTATAGCTTAAAATCTGATCTAGTTGTCTAGTACTAGCAAACATGTGGATCTTTTTGTGTTGCTGATTGAGTTTGGATTGGAGTCTAGTTGATAGCTCTCTTTCAGACTGAAGCTCATTTTCTAGTTGCTCGTAGTTGAAAGTCAATCTTAGTTTTTCCCCTGTTGTTGACAATCCTTCCTGATTTATCTTCTTTTTAGCTTCAAGGTCACTCTATAGTGACTCAACCAGTGCTTCAAGTCGTTTTTTCTCCTTAGTTAGGACTGAATTTTCTCTGCCAAGCTTGATAAGTGTCTCACGAATCTCCCTGTAGCTTTCTATCAAATCGATTTTTCATCCTCATCATCTGATTCTTGTTCAACGATTCCCACAAAAGCTACAAATATGCTCACTTCCTCTTCAGTAGCATCATCTGAGTCATCTTCAGCCAGCATAGACTTTTTTGCCTTTGATTTTTGCTTGTTCATACATTCTGTCTGAATATGAGCGATACCTCTACATTCGAAGCATTTCAACTCTCTTTTTTTAACAGTAGGACACTCAGCTTTGAAGTGACCGAATCCCTTGCATTCATGACATTGCACATCGATCTTCTTCACTATTTTATCTACGTCAGCATACTTTTTGAATGATCCAGACTTCTTAGAACTGTCGCCCTATTCCATTTTCCTCAGTATACGGTCAAATCTCTGTACTAACAGACTTATGTAGTGTTCTTCATCAGATTCTTCTGCCTGGGCTGTAGAAGCAGTAAGGGCCAGACTTTTCGGTTTCTTAACTCCTTCAAGTTCTAATTCATGAGCTTGTAGCATCCCAACCACTTCGCCAAAACTGATTTCATCAAAATTCAGGGATACACTTAACGCTGATTTATATGCCATAAATTTTGCTGGCAGGCACCTTAGAATTTTTTTGACTAACTTGGTATCTTTGTATTTCTTACCAAGTGTTGACGCTTCTTGTGCCAGCGAGCTCAGCTTTGAGCTAAAATCTAAAATAGACTCGTGATCTTCCATCCTCAGATTCTCAAATTTGGAAGCCAGTAGATTCTTTCGTGAGCTCTGAACCTTCTTGGTTCCTTCAAAGTGGCTTTGCAGAGTGTCCCACGCCTCTTTTGCAGTTTCACACCCTTGAATAAGTTCAAAGATTTATCGCTGTAAGCGCCCTTGAGTTAAAATTGGACCTCTTGAGTTCTTCCTCTGTCCAATCTTCCTCAGGTTTCACACTTACTGTGCCTTCTTCATTCTTGATCGTGGGTTCTTCCCATTGAACAAGAACAACCTTCCAAGCTAACACATCTATGTCCTGAATCAAGGACTTCATCCTTGTCTTCCAGAAGCCATAGTTTCCGGAATCTAGTATCACCTTCGAGCTGTTAACTAGATCTGTATAGTTTTCCATCTTTTCTCCAGAATCACACTTCTATATAACCCGACAAGTACCCGCTCCGATACCAATTGAAAATGCAAAAGCTGTTAGAAATAGAAAAACTACGTCAAAAAGTGATACAACGATTAAGACAGTACGTGTCTCTAGTAGAAAATCTTTTAGGTGCACTCCCAAGTTTCACCTAAAACGAACTTGAACAAGCTCAAGACGCCCTTGACTTGTTACACTAGCCTCACACGTTCACAAGATTGTACACAATCTTGGAATCCCTTACCAAAACCATTTTACCCCTTTAGTTTTGTGTTCTCTCTTAGGAACCTCAAAACCCTTGAATAAAAGATCTCTTTTGATATTATTTATGGTTGAGTATAGGAAATATGTATCATTCTAATCCAATTAATCCAAAGAAAAAATTCTTAGTATTGTTCAACAACTTAATACATAAACTTACTTATTGTAATAATAATATTTTTAAGGTCGTATCAAGAGTACCGACGTGGGGAGTTGTTTAATATTTAAAAATGATTTTTTCGATCAATGACAATTGAATAATTGGTTCAGCAAACTGTTCGTGAACTTCTTAGTTTTATTGATCCGATCCTTCAAGTAAATTCGATATGATATATTAAATTTTCTATAATTAGATTTAAAATTATTAGTTCAACGTTATTCTAATAAAAATTTGTATGTTTGGTATTTAAAACAATGGAATAATCAAATCTAAATTAAAAATGCTTCATTCTCTTTTGAACAAACCGTATACAAAATTTAGAGATATTTCGTACGAATAACGTCAGATTTGCTTCACAACGTTTGCAGTACGTTAATTTATTTTTAAATATGTAGTTGTTTAAAATATTTTTAGTAACATATAAGTAAATTTTGCAGCAATAATTTACATGGAATCCCATGAACACAAAATTGGTGGAAGAAACTTTTCAAAAAGAGGTTGCAATACAATTTTTCTAACACATGAACGAGTTGAAACAAAATTGGAAAAATGGAAAATACAAATCAATAGCGTTGAATGAGTCGTTTTGGAACGAATTTATTCGTTATTGGAAATATTGCAGCGCTGAGGTCATCTCGAGAACTAATTCGAGAATCCGGAAGAGCGATCAAGGAGGCAAAGGCATTTACATTCACAATGCTGGATCGATTAGTTTTTTGAGACGAGCCAATCAATTGATAAATTAATTATTATATTAATTTTATTTATTATTATTTGAAATTTTTTAAATTATTAATTTAGAATTTTGTTTAGTTTTAGGCACAAAAATTTGGAGCACCTATAGATCACTTGCAAATTCTTGGAGCCGTCCACACGAACAAAAACACTGGTCGCATCCAAGATGGTCTCGTTAGTGAGATCATCGAAAAAGTAAAAAAGAAAAAAGTGATATTTTAACTCAGCGGTCTCAAATTGATTCTTTATCTTCGGTCGCCGAATTGCCTTGTTCTAAGATTAGCCGTCTGATTCTTTACGTAAGTTTGATTTTTCTTTTTATTTATTTTTATATTTAATATTATAATTTTTTTTTTAACAGGAACTACCATTTTCTAAGAATCGTCATCCAGGATTCGGGAGAGTTGCAAATACCGCTAGTGCAACATCTGCAGCTGGAAACGAGTAGAATGCACAACTAAAAGAAAAAAAATGACGGCTATAGAGATAAAAATGATGAAACTTAAAAATATTGTAGATATGATGAGAACCAAGTTTTCCAATGACTTTTTTCTCCTCTTTATCCTCCGATCTAATTTGTTTCAAAAAATTAAATAATTATTATATTTATAATTAAAAATATTTTTTTATTAATTCTTTTAATATATTTTAAATTATTTAATATAAATATTAATTGTTTTAATATTTTTAATAGTGATATTTTTAAAAATATTTAATAAATTAAAAAAAAAATTATTAAAATTTTTTTTTTTCAATTATTTGGTTATTTGCGACTGATGCAATCGACGGAAAGTACCGACGGAATCATGTCTGTCGGAAACCTTATTTCATCGCAATGTCGTTGGTTATCTCCTGACGGGTGAAAACCGTCGGGATATACCATCGGTTGTCATTCCCGACGGCAATGGTCATCGGAAGTCTTCGACGGGCCGACTGACTAAACGCATCGTAAATACGTCAGGAATTTCCGACAGAAGAAACCCATCGAATATCCGTCGGTATTTGCCGACGGCCTGAACGCATCGAATATCCGTCGGTATTTGCCGACGGCATGAACCCATCATATATCCGTCAGAATTTCCCGACGGTAACGGTCATCGGAAGTGGTCGACGGTCCGACTGAGTAAATCTATCGAAAATACGTCGACAATTTCTGACATAACAAATTCATCGAATATCCGTTGATACTTGCTCACGACTTGTATCCATCGTATAGTCGTCAGAATTTGCCGGTTCTTTTGTCACCAACATGTTGGGAATTCCCGATAATTTGTCGATGGAAATTGGTTTCCGACAAAATAGTTTCGACAGATATTTTTTGTCGGAAAATTGACGGGAATTGTTATTCCTGACGTATTGTCAACGAAATTTGCATTTGGGGAACAAATATTTTATTGTAGTGTTAGAGAGTTAATTCTTTTGGGACGCTTGGCGCTGGAGAGAGAAAGCGCTGGAGTGGCGGCGCTTGGCGGAGGAAGCGACGAAGCATAAAAGTGGTTCCTCGGTTGTGAATTTCGAGAAGGCTGTAAAAATTCTTTTGGGACAGACATCAGAGGATTAACTAAAAAGATAAGATCTATGATCATACACGTGTCTTATTGATTTAGTGAATGGGAAACATTAATATTATCATAGAAGTGTGTTATATAAATTTTTAATTGGAAAATGTTTTGGTTTTTATTTTTGTTTTGTAAAAAAGATTTTTTTAAACTTTCTGATGCATTTTATTACTTAATAATGATGAACTGTAAAAAAATTTAAAATAATTAAATTTTTTGAATTACTATTGATTTACATTAGAGAAAATTATTACTTTGAAAAGGGGATGCATTTACAATGAAGTCAAACCCCAGAAATTTCTATTTTTTTTCCTTTTTTCCTTTTGGTTAACTAGCACGATCGTGTTTTACATAATTTTTTGGGACAAATTATTATTTGATTGTTCAAAAATCTTATTAACCATTAATACTAAATATTAACCATTACCACTAAATCTTATCACGATTTTATTTCTGTTTTTTTTTCGTAATCTTAACTTGAGACAAATTATGTGAACATTTATTTATTTTTAAGAAACTTAATTTCCTTTATTTGTTTTTGCCATTGAGAATTTCTTTTCATATTCTTCTTCTTTTTCCATTCTTCCCAAACTCCAAATCTGTTTTTTCTTAACAGTTTTAATTTTAAAATACTTAATTGTGGATATTTGCTATTTTGTCTTTTTATTTATGTAAGTTTTTTTCTATTTTCTTTTACTTTTCTTCTTTTTTTTCCTAACAAAATTTTATGTGTTTTTCATAATTTTTATGATAGTTTTGGCATGTTCTCTCCTAGATTTGATAAACTTTAGAAACTAAAGTTAATTTCAAATATCGATCATACTAAATTATACTAATTGTTTTCTAATGTTTAATTTGTATGTATTGATTTTTTTTTCTTTATTAAGTAAAACAATTTTATTCAATTCTTTCATATATTTGTAGAACATGTTACCCAGAAATAAAATCAAAAATCAACCAATTGGATGTGCAAATAGAAAAAGAAAGAAAAGACAAGACGAATTGGTGAAATCTCAAACCAATGATATGTTTAAGTATGTGACGAGAACTCAAACTTTTGAAACCGATGAAACTGTTAGAATTCAGATGAACAAGAAAGATGAAGAGTTTCCTATTGAAGAGGATGAAGAGCTTGTTAATGAAGAAAATGCAGACACGAAGAGTGTAGAAGAATTTGTTGGACATGATGCTAATGTAATAAACGAGAACAAAGAACAATTTAAGAACGAAAACATGGAAGACCATGAGAAAATTGATGATATTAAGGGTCTTCATGAGAATGTAAATATGACTGATCCTGGAAATTGGAGGAAAATTGAACAAGGAATGAGAGATTTTTTGGTTCAGAAAGGTCCACACACAAGACCACCTACTGATTATCCTTTTCTGAGAGATGATATTGATAGATGTTTCACTTACTTTTGTTATACAAGAAAAATGAGCAACGGATAGAAAAAAGACAGAAAATGGTTAGTTTACTCAAAAACTAAAAACAAAAGACTTTGTTTTTGTTGTAAATTATTTACGCAAGAAACAAATCCTCCTGTTTTGATAACTACTGGGTATGATGATTGGAGAAATGCTTCACACAGACTAAAATCACATGAAACTACTCATCATCATATTGTTTGCATATCTCGATGGATGGAACTAGAAATTAGGTTGAAAAAGAGGGAAACTATTGATAAGCATTTGCAAGAGGCAATTAACAAAGAGAGAAAACATTGGAGAGATGTGATGTTAAGGATAATGCAGTGGTAAAAACTCTAACAGAAAGGAATTTGGCATTTCGTGGAGAAAACGAAAAGATTAGTGATCCGAATAGTGGAATTTTTTTGGCTTTTATGAGAATGATAGGAAGTTTTGATGAAGTAATGAAGGAACACATTCGACGGATTGAAAAAAGTGAAACTCATTACCATTATCTCAGTCATAAGATTCAAAATGAGTTGATAGAATTGCTTGTTAAAGAGGCGAAGTATTTTTCAATCATTTTGGATTCCACTCCTGATGTCAGTCGCAAGGAGCAAATGACTTTTCTAATTCGATGTGTGGATATTTCTTCGGATTCACCTAAAGTTTAAGAGTTCTTTTTGACCTTTTTGGAAATCAAAGACAAGAGAGGAGAAGGAATTTTTAACACTCTTCAAAATGCAATAGTTGATCTTAAGTTGAATATTGAAAATGTAAGAGGACAAGGATATAACAATGGACAAAATATGAAAGGAAGACATAAGGGAGTTCAGAAAAGATTGCTTGATATAAATCTAAGAGCATTTTATAATCCATGTGGATGTCATAGTCTCAATCTTACTCTTTGTGATATGTCTTCCTCATCCGAGAAAGCTATTTCATTTTTTGGTATTGTACAGCGTATATACTGCTTATTTGCATTTTCAACTAACAATTTAGAAGTCTATAGAGAGATGGTGAACGGTATTACAGTTAAACCATTATCACATACTCATTGGGAAAGTCGTGTTGATAGTGTTAAGCCAATAAGATTTCAAACTTCAAATATTCGAGATGCTTTATTTTATTTAGCAGAAAACAGTGATAATCCAAGACATCATAGTGATACTGAGTGTCTTGCAGTAAGTGAAACACATGGAATTGGAGGGTTGAATTCTTGTTTGGAATGGTAATTTGATATGATTTGCTTTATGCTTTCAATATAGTGAGCAAAACTTTACAATGAGAGGATATGGATCCTATTTTTCAATTAGAAGGGTTTGTTGATTATTTGGAAAACTATAGAGAAATAGGTTTTGAGAAAGCAAAAGTTGAAGCTATGCAAATTGCCATTGATATGGAGATTGAGCCAATATTTTCTACAAAACCAAAACGTTTGACAAAGAAATAAAAACAATTTGGTGAAGATCCTGAGAAAGTTGATGAAAGTGTCATGTTAGATGCAGAGGAGCGTTTTAGGATCGATTATTTTATCAACATAGTGGACCAAGCTATAGTGTCTCTTGAGGTTATATTCGAGCAATTTCAGCGTTATGAAAAAATCTTTGGATTTTTTTTTTGTTTGAAAAGATTCAAGTCAGCAAAAGATGATGAGTTAATGACATCTTGTATCAAGTTTGAAGTTTCTCTAGAGCAAGATGGGATTTCATATGTAGATGGAAAATATCTATTTATGGAACTACAATATCTAAAGGGAATGTTGCCAAAAGAAATTACAAAGACGGCCGAGATGTTGGAATTTCTTTTGGATGGTTGTTATCCAAAATTACAAAGAATGGATGGTTGTTATCCAAACACATGTATCGCTTATCGCATATTACTAATAATTTCAATTTCAGTTGCTAGTGGAGAAAGAAGTTTTTCAAAGTTGAAACTCATAAAGAATTATATATGTTCGACTATGTCTCAAAAACGATTGAATGGATTGTCAATGATATCAATAGAACACGAGTTGGCTGAAAATCTCGATTATTCAAAATTAACAAATGATTTTGCACTAAAGAAAACAAAGAGGATTATTTTTCATGAATAATATATTAATATTTTATGTTTTATTGTTTTTATTTAGAAATTAAATTTTGATAAATTTTTAAATTATTTTAATTATATATATTATTTTTAAAAAATATTTTGTACTATTATAAAATTATAGTGAATCAATTTATTTCTTTACTTTAGGCATCACATACTCTCGGGGCACTGGTTGGCAGCATATCATTTTTCAAATACACGTGTAGCTAACAGATTTGTCGACGTGAGAGAACCATATGGTCTCGCAATCCTTTAAATCCTTGCTAATTAGTTCCCAGAAAGATCATATACAAATTCAGTTTTCATTTTTCCTTTTCGCACACGTAAAAAAAAAGAATATGGCAACTCATGTCTCTAGCGGACAAAAACCACACGTAGTTTGTGTGCCTTTCCCGGCTCAAAGCCACATCAACCCGATGCTGAAAGTGGCTAAACTCCTCCACGCGAGAGGCTTCCACGTCACTTACGTCAACACCGTCCATAACCACAACCGTCTCCTCTGGTCCCGTGGTTCCAACGCCCTCGACGGCCTTCCTTCTTTTCGGTTCGAGGCCATCCCTGAAGGTCTACCGCCGATTAACGTGGACGCCACGCATGACATCCCTGCCCTTTGTGAATCCACCATGAAGAACTGTCTAGCTCCGTTCAAGGAGCTTCTCTGGAGGATCAATAAACAAGATGGAGTGCCTCCGGTGAGCTGTATTGTATCAGATGGTATGATGAGTTTTACTCTTGATGCCGCGGAGGAGCTCGGTGTCCCGGAAGTTCTTTTCTGGACCGCAAGTGCTTGTGGCTTCTTGGCTTATCTACACTTCTATCGCTTCGTCGAGAAGGGTTTATCACCGCTCAAAGGTAGAGAACCATATTCTATTAGATAATTATCGATATTCTACCTTTATATAAAGAATCTATATTCTACCTTTTACAAAAAAAAAAACGTAAAATTTATATGATCGAAAATTGCATATTATATAATCAGTGTTTAAATTTTATTATATTAGTAAATTTAAACTGTTACTGATCGAATGTGGGTTTCGCAGATGAGAGTTACCTGACCAATGGACACTTAGACACGGAAATAGATTGGATACCATCGATGAAGAACCTAAGACTAAAAGACATCCCTAGCTTTGTCCGCACGACTAATCCTGACGACATCATTTTCAACTTTTTTATCTATGAGGTCGACCGAGCCAAACGCGCTTCTGCTATCATTGTCAACACGTTCGATGATCTCGAGCATGACGTCATCATGTCCATGCAACACATATTACCTCCGATGTACTCTGTTGGACCGCTTCATCTACTAGTGAACCGAGAGATTGACGAAGATGATGAGATTGGACAGATAGAAATGAATCTCTGGGCAGAGGAAAAAGAGTGTTTGGATTGGCTCAACACTAAATCTCGAAAAAGCGTAGTTTACGTCAATTTTGGTAGCATAACAGTGATGAGTGCTAAACATCTTGTTGAGTTTGCTTGGGGTTTGGCGGCAACAGGGAAAGATTTTTTGTGGGTAATCCGTCCGGACTTAGTTGCTGGTGAGGTCGCCGTGGTTCCGCCCGAGTTTCTAACAGAGACAGAAGATCGAAGGATGCTAGCGAGTTGGTGCCCCCAAAAGCAAGTTCTTTCTCATCCGGCGATCGGAGGGTTCTTAACGCACAGTGGATGGAACTCGACTCTGGAAAGTCTCTCTGGTGGAGTTCCGATGGTGTGTTGGCCATTCTTTGCAGAGCAACAAACAAATTGTAAATATTGCTGTGACGAGTGGGGGGTGGGGATGGAGATCGGTGGAGATGTGAGAAGGGAAGAGGTCCAAAAGCTGGTTACAGAGTTGATGGATGGAGAGAAAGGAAAGAAACTGAGAGAGAATGCGGAGAAATGGCGGTGCTTGGCGGAGAAAGCAACGGAGCATATGCGTGGTTCGTCGTACTTAAATTTCGAGATGGTTGTTAACAAGGTTCTCTTGGGGCACAGCTGAAACAATAGGGATGCTTAAGTTTATTTTAAACGTACGTAAGATATTATGTTATCTGTGACAAATAAAAGGTTTTATGTAAGATATATGGACCTGTATTTTTATCGCCAAACAAACTTGAATGTTAACCGCAGTAGGGTGACGGAAGGTCAGGAATTTCAAGTCCGAATGTTTATGCATTTAAGATTTTTCTTTACTAGTGGTTTATTTAATAAGAAAATAACTTGAGTATAGTTTATCCAGAATCCCTAATATATTAATAAAATATATTAATTTTTTAAGGAAAGATATAAAATTATTTTAATAATTTAAATTATTTATATATTTAGTTAAATTTTATTGGTAATGATACCTAACGTTCTTATAATTATAAATAATAAAGTGAGATGAAATTTTTTAGAAAAATATTTTTTAACTAATGTATTAAAAATTAGATAGAAATCATTATAAATTATGGAGAGAGCCAGAGACTTATAGCTACAGTTAAAGCGCACTTGAGGCGTGCGTTTTCTAAACCGGATCTCACCTTCACTTGCTTGGACAAATCTTGGACACGTTTTTTTAAAAACTAAGCGATTAACTCTATATAATTTTTTATAAGACTGGACTACACATAATAACGTGTTGCGATGAAAATATTATATATATATATATGTTAATCACGTTACACATATCATTTTTTTACCTTTTAGAGGATGTAACTGAATCAATGAATGTAAAGTTAATTCTTTTAGTTTTATATTACACTAGGATAATACCTATGCAATGCATAGAAATACTGAATTTTCAAAATATATACAAACATCAAAAATAGTGGTCTAATTTTCATTTTTAATATTCGATATTAAAAATAATAAATATGGGATACAATTCATATTTTTACAATTTAAATTTTAAAATATCATATGAGTGAAATAATTCATATGAAGCTTTTGCTATCTATTTCAACATACATGATATAAATCCAATCCAATTCTTCGCTTTTGGATATATGACCATTTCTTAATTATTTTATTATCAGTTTTGCAAAAATTAAGATGAGACATCATTTTTCAGTATATAAATACATGAAAACATTGATCATTTTAATGATTAATGATGAGTAAAATGTATTTCTTTGAAACTTGCGGTAGTAAATAAACATTCAATTACCAGTTGTATCCATATGAAGAGAAAATACAAGATTGATATTTACCTTGAGAAGAGAAAACTGATTTCTCGAATTCAAAGAAATTTTATGTGAAATTTTATAAGTTTAGGTATGATGTAGAAAAAAACATGTTATTTTTATTTTTATGAGATGTGCAAATGTAAAATGAATGTGAATGTAAAATGTTAAAATTTGGTCTTAGGGTTTTACGATATTTAATTAATTTTTTAAAAAATAATTAAATTTGGTGAATAATTAACATAAAATGTGGAATTTAATAGTGTTAATGAAGTTCGTATATGCACAAAATTTCGAAATTTTTACTTTCCTTTTATATGTGTACAATATTTAAATATTCATGTAAAAGTAATTTTCTATTTTTAAAATTGGCGAGTAATTAAATGTGTAATGCACAAATTCCAAATTTCCTAATTTTTGAATTGTAAGATATTTGAAAAATAAATATGGTTTGGAAACTCATTTAGTAATATCTCTATAATTAGATTACCTAATTAAAATGTTTGAGTAATATATAAAATAAATAATTTATGTTTTGAATTAAATTAATTAAGAAAATTGGTGAGAGTGAATGTGGTGATGACACCTAAGCAATTTTCACTCCCAATGTTTCTCCTTTAATATATAGTATATTATTCAAATAATATTGTATTATTTTATCGTTGTTTTTGCGATACGTTAATCAAAAATATATTTATAAATTTTTTAGTAAAATATTTGAAACATGTTTTAAATTAAATTAATAAAATTAGTAGTTTTAATTAATTTTGTTATGTTATAGAATCTACTTATATATAGAGTATTCATACTAAAAAATAATTATTAGTTATTCAAATTTAATATTACAAACAAATGATATAATATAAAATTTTATTTCTAAATATATTGATTGTCTGGAAACAAAAAAAATGAGTGATATAATTTATATGTGATTTGTGATTTAGATATACCGACTATATTATTACACAATATATATATATATATATATATATATATATATATATATATATATATTTCTATAAAATAATTTTTACTACAATATATTGAATTTAATTATTGAGTTAAAAAGTAAAGTTGCATATAATATAAAAATGGAATTAAATAGTGTTAATGAAGTTTCTATATCTATAAAAATTCGACATATTTACTTTTTTATATATATGTACAATAATTAATTATTTATATAAAAAATAATTTTCTATTTTTAAAATTGGCGAGTAATTAAATGTGTAATTTACTAACTCAAACTTTCTTAATTTTTGAATTTTCGTATATTTGAAAATTAAATAGTGTTTGGAAACTCATTAAATTATATAATTAAGTTATCTAATTAAGATGTTTAGATAATAAAATAAATAATTTATATTTAAAATTAAATTAATTAGTAAAATTGTTGAGAGTGAATATGATGATGACACCTAAACAATTTTCACTCTAAATGCTTCTCCTTTAATATATAGTAAATGATTTAAAATTTTGATATAATTTGTGTATACGTTTTTATTTAATTTTTATCATTTGTGCCAAAACTTAATACAATTGTCCAATAGCGTAATCGAGTACAGATAAATTCGAACTACAGTAAAATATATTTAGTTTCTTTGGCTGCCATAAAAGATTTAGTGGGAGACCACGTGTTGATAAATGTTCAATGAAACGACCTCATGACCCTTTGTGGGTGTGTCGGCAGCCTCTACCTTAATTAACCAAAAATAGCTATCGACAACAAACTCTAGGAAAACTCCAAAGAAAGCACTTACTCTGGAGAAAAGTAAACCCGTAAACCTAAATGCGATAGGGGCAAACGTCCAATATCATTGTCTAGGCCACTTTTGGCTTATTGCTACGTTATCAAATGCATCCAATTTTGTATATTAATATGATGCCTTAATTTAAATAAAGAAATTTCGAGCTATTAAAAGTATTACTAATAAAATGGTGGTGGAGGATGATGCAGATGAGAGTTACTTGAGCAAGGAACACTTGGACACAGAAATAGATTGGATACCGTCGATGAAGAACCTAAGACTAAAAGACATCCCTAGCTTCATCCGTACGACTAATCCTAACGACATAATGCTATGAAATGGTAATCATAAAACTTGATGAATAACTTGAATGTTACAAGGCTATTTATACACATCAAAATGACTATTTAAATTCTATAATAATTAAAAAGATGATGATAACAATGTAGTCAATGATTTGAATAGGTGTGGATAACAATGTAGTCAATGGTCTTCAAATGTGATGATAACAATGTGGTCAATATCTTAATACGCCCCCTCAAGATGGACGAATCGGAGTGAGACCAATCTTGGAACACAATGGAACAAAGCGAGCACGAGGCAATGGCTTAGTAAGTCCATCAGCAAGCTGGTCAGCAGATGCGACATGTGATACACGAAGATTACCAGATTGAACAAGACCACAAATGTAATGATAATCAACAGCAACATGTTTCATACGAGAATGAAAGACAGGATTAGCATAAAGATAGGTGGCTCCCACATTGTCATAGTAAATAACCGGAGCAGTAGAGAGAGAAACACCCAACTCAGTAAGGAGAGAACGAATCCACTGAACCTCAGAAGCTGTCGTTGCAACAGATTTATACTCAGCCTCTGTCGAGGAACGAGCAATGGTAGGTTGTTTCTTAGCAGACCATGAGATGAGATGATGTCCAAGATACACAAGATGCGCCCCCATAGAGGAATAATCGTCTTTATCACCAGCCCAGTCAGCATCCGAGTAAGCATGAAGAATAAGAGGATTAGATGTCGAGAAGAAAAGTCCACGATCTCGAGTACCACAAAGATAACGCAAAATACGTTTTGCAGCAGCCCAATGTTCTGAAGTTGGTTGATGCATGTATTGAGACAATTTGTTAACCGCAAAGGCAATATCCGGACGAGTAAATAACAAATATTGAAGACTACCAATAACCATACGATACTCGGTTGGATCGGAAAGAACAGAACCACACTGTTTTGTTAAAGGTGGCTTATCGGCCATCGGAGTGTGAACGGGTTTGGCATCTAGCATGTTAACACGCCGAAGTAAGTCATTGATATATGAAGTTTGTGTAAGTGTGAGGCCAGAAGTAGCGCGAGCAACTTCGATCCCAAGAAAATAGTTGAGAGAACCCATATCCTTGAGAGAAAATCGATGACCAAGAACATCAATGAACCTCTGGACATGAATTGCCGAATTGCCAGTAACGACAATATCATCAACATATACAAGAGCAAAGATCATCACATCAGAAGATTGAAGAATAAATAAAGATGCATCCGCCAATGAATTAACAAAACCTGATTTGAGAAGAAACGAGCGAAGTGCATTGTACCAAGCACGTGGTGCTTGCTTCAAACCATAAATAGCTTTCTTAAGACGACACACATGATTAGGCTGATCACGATCAACGAAACCCGGAGGTTGTTCCATGAACACAACTTCATCAAGGAGACCTTGTAGGAAAGCATTGTTGATATCAAGTTGTCGAAGAGTCCAATTGCGTGAGGTTGCAAGGCTAAATACTAGAAGAACCGATGCCCTTTTGACAACAGGACGTATGAGTGGCCATTATTGTCCTCTGGGATGTATGAGTGGCCATTATTGTCCTCTGTTTCAGCCCCATATCGTGCACTTACTAGTTTTAAAACTTCTTTTTCGAATTGGCATTCTCGTTTGGGTCATCCCCATGTCGATCTTCTAAATAAAACAATTATCAGTTTTGAACTTCCTTTATCCAATAAAGCTTCTTCTTCTCTGTTTTGCAAATCGTGTTCCCTAAATAAAAGCCACAAAATTTCTTTTGGTGTCAATACTATTCAATCGTCTAAACCACTCGAGCTTCTTTACACTGATTTGTGGACTTCTCCGACTTTTTCTTTTGATGGATACAAGTATTATTTAGTCTTTGTGGACCATTTTACTCGTTACACTTGGTTTTATCCACTAAATAAAAAGTCTCAAGTGTTTGAAACCTTTGTCAAATTCAAGGCCTTGGTTGAAAACAAATTTCAAACCCGCATTATCACATTGTATTCTGATAATGGTGGTGAATTTATGGCAATGGAAAATTTTCTTTCCACTCATGGTATTTCTCATTTAACAATTCCTCCTCATACTCCACAACATAATGGGATTTCTGAAAGAAAGCATAGACATATTGTTGAAACTGGGTTGTCTCTTCTTTCACATGCTTCTCTTCCCATTACATTTTGGTCTTTTGCCTTTGCCACAGTCGTTTATCTTATCAACCGTCTTCCCTCTTTCATTTCAAAGTTCCTTATACTATGCTTTTTGGCACTTCTCCTAATTATCAAAAGCTTAGAGTCTTTGGTTGTCTTTGTTTTCCTTGGTTACGACCTTATACTTCCAATAAACTTGAACCTCGTTCTTCTCCATGTCTTTTTCTTGGATATTCCTTAACACAAAGTGGTTATTTTTGCTCTGATACCATATGAAATGGTAATCTTAAAACTTGATGAATAACTTGAATGTTACAAGGCTATTTATACACATCAAAAGGACTACTTGAATTCTACAATAATTACAAAGATGATGATAACAATGTAGTCAATGATTTGAATAGGTGTGGATAACAATGTAGTCAATGGTCTTCAAATGTGATGATAACAATGTGGTCAATATCTTAATAAATGCTCAACTTCATTGTCCGTGAGGCCGAGCGAGCCAAACGCGCTTCTGCTGTCATTCTCAACATGTTCGATGATCTCGAGCATGACATCATTCAATCCATGTATCAGATATATTCGGTTCACGTTCGCACTAGTGTATTATAGCAATATGTAAAGTTTGTGATAGCATTCTTCATAAACATATAAATACATGAATAATGTAATTCTGTTATACGGGTGAGAGAAATAAAAGCTTTTCTGTTCTTCAGCTCGTGTTCTTGCATTTCTACGGAGATTTCTAGGTTTGATATTGAATTCGATATTGAGTTTGATATGGTATCAGAGCCATCTCGATCCATCAACTATGAGTATTTCAGCTCTTGATTTGTTTCGTATTCCAATTTCTGTCGAGTATTGTCTGTATCGTTTATTTTACGAAAATCGTGATACTCGAATCTCTTATTTTCTTTCTGTTATTGACCTAATCGTGCATGATTTTGTTTCGCATGTCATTCATCATGATCTCTTTCTTCTGAATTCTTCTTTTGTTGATCTCATTGTGTTCGATTCTTTTACTATTTTACATCGACACAATTCTGTTTTCTTGACTTTACTCGATAGTTAGATATCATGGAATCGAACTCAGCTAGCAGTACGCATGCTACACATGGACATCTCAAACAGAATATGGATCTTTATGAGAATCCATATTTTCTCCATAGTGCTGATCATGTTGGACTGCAATTAGTAACGGATCGGTTGAAATCTGGAGCAGATTTTCATGCTTGGAAACGGTCAGTTAAAATGGCATTGAATGTTAGGAATAAGCTAGGATTTGTTGATGGTAGTATAAAGAAACCACCAGAGAATCATCGTGATTCTGGTTCTTGGTCTCGTTGTAATGATATTGTTGCAACTTGGCTAATGAATTCAGTATCTAAGAAAATTGGACAGAGTCTTCTTTATATGTCAACTGCTAAAGCTATTTGGAAAAATCTTATGGCTCGGTTCAAACAAGATGATGCACCAAGGGTGTATGAAATTGCAACAAAGATTGAGTAAGCTACTTTGTTGTATCTCACGATCACACGTCGTGATATCACGTTTGTTGTTCACAAATTGAGTTAGTTCTTGCAAGCTCCTACTCATGTACATCTTGCTGCAGCTCATAGAATCTTGAAGTATCTGAAAGGTAATCCGGGACAGGGGCTCTTCTATTCCTCTTCATCTATGATTTGCTTTAATGCATTTGTAGATGCTGATTGGGTCTCTTGCCCTGATTCGAGACGATCAACCACTGGTTATTGTGTTTATTTGGATGATTCTCTCATCACTTGAAAATCTAAGAAACAATCTACTGTGAGTCGTAGCAGTACTGAGTCTGAGTATCGCAATCTTGCTGATGTAACTCGGCAAGTTCTTTGGCTGCAACAACTTCTTCGCGACTTTCAGATTCCAGTAGCTACTTCTGCCAAATTATTATGTGATAACAAATCCGCCATATATCTTGCATCTAACCCGGTTTTTCACGAGCGAACTAAACATATTGAGATTGATTGTCATATTGTCCGTAATCAATTGAAGAATGGTAATTTCAAGGCTCTACATGTGTCGAGTGAAAACCAGCTGGCGGATATCCTCACTAAACCGCTCCACTCTGGTCCCTTTCATTCTTTTCTTGGCCGGATGTCATTGTCAAGCCTTTTCACTCCGAGTCCGGATTGAAAGGCTTGCGGGGGCGTATCAGATATATTCGGTTCACGTTAGCACTAGTGTATTATAGCAATATGTAAAGTTTATGATAGCATTCTTCATAAACATATAAATACAGGAATAATATAATTCTGTTATATGGGTGAGAGAAATAAAAGCTTTTATGTTCTTCAGCTCGTGTTTTTGCATGTCTACGGAGATTTTCAGGTTTGATATTGAATTCGATATTGAGTTTGATACCATGCATGATATTTTACCTCCGGTTTATTCTATTGGACCGCTCCATTTACTAGCGAAACAAGAGATCGGTGAGGATAGTGAGATCGGACAGATGGGATCGAATCGGTGAGGATAGTGAGATCGGACAGATGGGATCGAATCTGTGGAGAGAAGAGACAGAGTGTCTTGATTGGCTCAATACCAAATCTCGAAACAGTATTGTTTATGTTAATTTCGGAAGCATAACTGTGATGAGCACGAAACAGCTTGTTGAGTTCGCTTGGGGTTTGGCGGCAACAGGGAAAGAGTTTTTGTGGGTGATCCGTCCGGATTTAGTATCAGGGGATGTGGCAGTGGTTCCGCCTGAGTTTTTAACGGAGACGGAAGATCGGAGTATGATTACGAGTTGGTGTCCTCAGGAGAAAGTCCTTTCTCATCCGGCGATTGGAGGGTTCTTAACACACAGTGGATGGAACTCGACGTTGGAAAGTCTCTCTAGTGGAGTTCCAATGGTGTGCTGGCCGTTTTTCGCAGAGCAGCAAACAAATTGTAAGTTTTGTTGCGACGAGTGGGAAATTGGGATTGAGGTCGGCGGAGATGTGAAGAGAGAGGAGGTTGAGTTCGTTGTTAGAGAGTTGATGGATGGAGAGAAGGGAAAGAAAATGAGAGTAAAGGCACAAGAATGGCGACGCTTGGCGGAGGAAGCGACAGAGCATACGCATGGTTCCTCGTTTGTGAATTTTGAGAAGCTGGTTAACAAGGTTCTTTTAAAGAGGCCATAATCTATTATATTACATATATCATGATCGTGTCTAGTAATGAATAAGGGTGGATTAAGAAATTATCAATATTTGTGTGATTTTGTTAAGAAACTATATGTTCTCTTTAAATCTACAAGAAAAATAACAATTGAGGAAGATATTTAAGATCAGAAGAAGAATTTTTAAGGGGGCGTATATGCATGACGGTCGAATACGTATTCTATATAGCATTATTTCTTTTTCGTCCGGACCTCTTTTATAGAAATGGTTTTGGTTTCACTTAAAGACTGTTTATATATTCTTCAAATGTGTTCACTCATTCTTTAATTAACAAATTAATTAGGTCAAGTCTTTTTAAGCGTCACTTAGCTTATCCATTTTTTAACAAATTAGGTTAAATCAGTTTAACATGCGATGAACTAGACCAATATGAACTAATTTGGAAGTACAATGGAAGATGTTGGCAAAATTCGAATTTATTCTTAAACAATTGAAAGAATATCAAAGTCAACATGTTATATTATTCCGTTGGGAAATAAAAATACGACAAGAGTCATGAGATAGAGCCATGCATCTTTACTTTGGTCGTCATGGGTTTGGTTGTGAAAATAAACGAATCAGCTGATTTATGTTTTCTTTGATGGATGAAGAGAAAAAAAGGTAAAAAATGTCAAGATTGTACAAGTTTGAGATCTTGATTCATGAAGATGACATCAGCTCTATGCTGTTCGTGGTTTTACTTTCAGGTGCATCCGTTGGATCGAATTCTCTTCCTCATGAGACTTGTTGTGCGTGAGACTCTGAAAGTAAATATTTTAAACCATAACGTAAACCAATTAAAAACTTTTTGTCCACATAAAATTAATAACATATTAATATAGTCAATCCGCATATACAGTGAATCTGTATATATACTAATATACAGTACAAATTATTTGTTTTGTTGCCCCTCTGCAAATACATTTGGATAATAGCTTAGACGAATAGACTGGTCCCTTTTCTGAGTTGTGACTTGATCTTCGAGAATCAATAAGATAAAAGGCTAAAGAACACACATGCATGCAAACACTTTTGCTTTTTGCATTTCAACATATATATATATATATATATATATATATATATATATATATAAATACTCATACAAATACTCATGTTCGTTTTTCAACCGTAATTTTATGCATCAGATAGGACTGCGGTAAATTATTATATTATTATTTGTTTATATGTTTTAACTACTTCTAGTTAATCGCATTAAACAGACGTTGCGTCGTATATCGCAATTTTTTTGACTATTAATTAACAACAGTACGATTAAAAATTTATCATCAATCGTAATCACAATTTTTAATAATATACAAATAAATAATATATATTATAGTTATATTATAGTTGTAGTCAAAGTATTAAACGTGGTATATGTATATAAATAAACATGCATGAGCCATGATTGATGATAGACAGATGCCAGGAAAAGTAAAAAAAAGACAGCTCAGTTTACAAGGATATGACGCAATTATATATATATATATATATATATATATATATATATATATATATATAATCTTCACTCTTAATTTTTAGTATTTCATATAATCTTCCATACTCTTATATATACATCTCACTAGCTATTCGTATTGTATCTTCATATTTGTCTAAGTAATAATTAAGGTCTCCTATACATATTAAAGCCTATCTATATTAATCTGAACTTTATAGCTAATACTGACAAATTTCAGTATATAAATTACGTCAACAATTTTTAATTTTTTGCCTGATTTTTTTAATGGACTTGATTAGATCTTGTTATGACGATGAATGCAACTGCACTCTAGATATGCATGCATGAGGATTAACAATGTGGCTTGAGAAAACACTGAAAAATATACAGAAATAAAAGATTTATTAGCGTACGCACCAGTGGGAGAAGATCTTGTCTCTTGAGAAGGAGGGACATTATAGGAAGTAGGAGACTCAGAAGTGGATGAATACATTAGGTAAGAAGCAGACGCAGAAGGTAAGAATTGCTGATGATGAGGATATAGTTTAGGGCTTGGAGCTTGAAGGTAATAGTAAGAGGAAGGCATGATGATGTTGTTTGATGATGGTGATGTTGCTCCTCCAGTACCGTACATTTGTTGTTGATAGTATTGTGCTTGTTGGAGCTGTGTATTGTATAACGCCTGCATGTAAATAAGTCAGTACGTAGGAACCACATTAATGATATTCTTGAGTTCGTTATTTTATTATGATTTACTCTAGATTCTGTTATGAATTCGTTATTGTATGTTTGTAATTGAACATATAGGGACACAGAGAGAGAGAGAGACTGACTTGGTGGTATCCATATTCAGAATTGTAGGTATACCTGCAAACCATAGAATTTAATGATGCTAAACCAATTAGTCGTCTAAATATTCACCAAAATACCAATAAAATTTACTTAATTACTTACCTCGACAATGCAAATTTCTTCAAGACATATATATTCTCTTTATATGCATACACAATTTCACTATTATTGTTCCATTGTGATGTTGGTCCGACTAAACTTCCATATAATATACTTTTTATACGACAGCTAGTTAGTGCCATTTAAGTATTTATATAATGAATATGATATTTACAGGCTGACGACAACTTGTGCAAATTGGAGCATTAAATATAATCTTCTGTCTCTTACGGTTTCTATCACATTGGACAATTTCTTTACATAAATTTTTTACACCCTAATAATTTTTTCTTTTTAAAAAAAAAATCAGAAGAAGCTCGCATACCCGTACGACGGATACATGAGCTGGGTAGTGCCAGCCATGCCAATATAGCCTGATTGTCGTCCACCTTGATATGGACCATAGCTTGCTCCTTGTCCTCGCCCTACGTAATCACAAACTTTTCAGATTAAAATATATGTGGTCACATGAATTCATTTGTTTGAGATCTATATTATAACTGAAATAAAATTTAATTTACGTGTTTGTTTACTTAAAAGTTTTACAGTAGTTTAAAAAAAATTAATTTTATAATACATATACGATATTTTATCAAAAATATTTAAACTAATGTCGATACTGAAAACATATGTTTAGAGATAGTGATATTAATAGTGTTGTTCGTTTGGTCGCCGCAGCCAGCTGCTGTGGCTGTAGTCAACACTGCGGTTGCGGCTGCGGCAGATGTTGTTTGTTTGTCTGTCGACGGCGATTGCGGTTGCGGTTAATCGCAGATTTTTAGTCGTACCATTATTTTAATCAGCGGTAAAAAAATCGTAATGCAAGACGCAACGTCTGATCACTGCGTCTGCCGCAGGTACCTACGGCAGATAAACGAACAACAATCTATCGCAACTGCAGCCGCAATACCTGCAGAACATGACCAATATCACAATTTTATAAATTATATTTCGTTAGATTAGTTTTTTTATTCTGTTTAACTTAAAATAAATTTATGAATTAATTTAGCTATATAGGACATGAGATTAGCTAGCAAGTTTTGAAACATAATAAGATATCACCATCGCCTTGTTTTTTTATTAACTAATTTGCTATTAGGTATTGGTAACATAAAAAAGGATATCATCATCATATTGGTTATTTTTTTTGTTAATTTACAAAAAAACAATAAATTTAAAGAACAAAAAAAAAAGAAATAGAGTGATGAAATGGTCATTAAGTTCACATTAAAATAAAAGTAAATTGAGTTAACAAACCTCGAGGCGTAGATGGTCGGGGCCGTCCAAAAGACGCAATATTGCAATTCGCCTTTCTTCCGTCGATGACAGGATTCGGATCGGCGACTGCTCTCGTCGCAGAATCCGGCTCTCGAAATGTGACCTGGACCACGGAGATGATGACGTGTCGGTTCTCGAGGAAAAAAGAACAATTAATTCGGTGGGGATAAAAGTTTTTAAAAAAATGGGATTAACTTACGAAACCATAGCCTTTAGATTTTCCGGTGGTCTTGTCGGTAATGATGACGGCTTCAAGAATATCTCCGAACTGATCGAAGTAACGACGCATTTCCTCGGTCGGAGTCTCCCATGCTAATCCTCCAACGAACACTTTGGTATATGTCGTGTCTCCGAAAGGCGATCGGTAATAGCTCGTACTAGACATATATTATAGGTGAGTTTTATTGTTGATGATGATTTGTAGTGAAGAAATATACCGATAACACGCTAATAAATTGAATTAAATGAATGAATATATGAAAATGGAGTCTGTCAAATCAAAACATCAGCCAAGAAAGAAAAGAAGAAAAGGTTGTTATTGAGGGGAAGTTAGCTTCTTTTCTATCGTCTCAAATGCCTCAGAAACGACTTTTTCATCTTCTCTCTTTCTATTTATTTTTATTTTGCATATTGCAACTCTTAAACGTTGTCGTATTTTTGCCTTCGACCCAACACTTGCTGAGCAGAGAGAAAGATAGAGAGATATATAATGATGACTTGGTGACTGGTGAGTTGAGTTAATGTAAGGAGTTAGTTTTCTTGATTTGGGGTTTTGTAAGAAGAGTGACAAGGCTAGCTTTGAGTATTTCTTCGCTGTCTATAATTATTCGGGTTTTAGCATTATAGCTTTTCCACAAGTTTTTTTCCTCATCCATTAGAATATCTTCTTTAATGTTCATTCATTTTTATTGTATAGTGATTCTGGTAGATAATCCGTAGAATGAGATAGGATTCAAAGTTTTACCAATCATATAGTTCATGATTTTTTACTTCACAATGCTAAAGTCAACGATAAAAATATTCAGCTAGTTTTTCGGCTGTTTTCTAATTAGAATTTTGTAATGATTTTATTATTATTTGGGATCATTTGTTCACCAGCAAACCAATTATTATAGTTATCATGTCATAAGAAAATTGATAATTCTCTTATAAACTGAATGAAACTATATTTTGTTATATATATGTTGTAAGTGCTATGTATTGATCTCAACTGTTTACTTATATTTATATATGTGGCTGATGAAACCAATTGACACCGATACAAGGTAGTGTCAGATCCAAGTCAAGCATTACCAGCTTTGAGATTGAAAAAAAAAGATTGGAGAAATTTGTTTAACTCATCAAGTGAATGCATGTAGAATATGTAAAGTATATATATAAAACTTGTGAATAGATGGTTTTGAAATTTGATATATATATATATATATATATATATATATATAATACATACATGTAGTTGTAAAGGGATATATTTCTGAAAGTGGAGAGCAAAAGAATTGAGAAGATCACATGAAATGAGCAGAGAAACAGCTTTTACATAGTCCCCCGCACGCATGGACTCACCCATCAACGACCATCCCTCTTTTAACCCCTTTTTCTCCTCTTTTTTAAAGCAAAATATTGTTAAACAAAAACCCCATATCTGTATCAAGTTGTATAATGAACCAAATTTTTCTAAAAAAGTATGATCTACATTGGTTTTGAGATCATCTTATTATAAAATCATGGAGAGAAGAAGATCACATGAAAATGTTGGTTGTGTCGATGATAACATTTTCAGTCAGCCAAAAAAGATAATGAAAAAAAAATAGGAGGAAAAGAAAAAGGTAAATGGGGCCAGGATGCCAGCATGGCAAAAAAGGAGACAGCTGGAGCGGAGTTATAAAGAAGGGAATCCGTGAACTGGCATATCTCTCCACGTGGATTTCCTCCTGTCTGTCATTCTTCTCTCCCATTACCAATCTTGGCTGTCTCTCTCATTGATTTCTACAATTTTAGCTGTTTTCATTGGTCGAACGGAGTTTAAAAATACTTTAACTAAGAAATGAAATCAACGAAATTAGATTCAACTATCCAAATCTATCCCAAATTACCTATAAAAAAATTAAAATCAATCTTAACCCATATCAAAGTGATTGTAGATTTCGTATTCAGTTAATTTTAATTATGCTTGGTTTAGTATAGATTTCGTTAAATAAATCAGACCGGATTTATTTAGTTTCGGTCATTTGAAATGCAATGTGATCATGTCGTCTTCCACTTACCACAATCCTTTATAATTTTTTAAGCAACCCATATAATCCGTATTTGATGCGTCAACATCACCAACCAATTATTTATAGAAGCTAATGTATCTTTTGGATTTTGGTGATCAGAAAAACTGTGAATCAAGCAGAGCAAAGGCATGAGTAGATGTCGAGACCTAAGGCTATACCATTTGAAAACTTCTTACATATGACCCAACGTTATGGGTCTCTTCCTAGCCCATTACGTTACCATTTTGCAATTACATTAACAAGTTATTACGTCCACTACACTGTGCCAAGACCATTTCCACTTGAATTAGCTTTTCTATATATATTTATTTGTTTGTTTGTTTTTACTTTCTAATCTTTTGAAATATTTTTTTTACGTTTCTTTTTAAATACTTCTTATTTTGCCGTTAAATCCAAACGTTTAGCGGTTAAATTTAATCCTAAACCCGTATTTCAAAACAGAAATCTTGTGTTGATATTAATTTCACCTTAACCGAACTTAACCCAAAATCCGACGAATCTTCTATACTAATAAAAGTAGAAGTTTGAACATTTTCATGTTGTTCAGGTAAACAAAAAATTTTGTTTTACCGACACATGTGGTGACCAAACGAACAACACTATTATAGTTTCTCAGGCTATTCAACTCATCCAAAATAACAAGTTTTAAAATAATGATACGGGAGTAATTATCACTTTAAACAATTAAACATATTATCATAGTTTTAGACTATTAGTCTTCTAACCATTTAAACAATTAAAATAAAATTACCGTTTCTTCAAATCATTATCATAGTTTTATACTATTAGTCTTCCAACCATTTAAATAATTAAAATAATAATTATCGTTTCTTCAACACATTAGCATAGTTTTATACTATTAGTCTTCCAACCATTTAAATAATTAAACTAAAATTACCGTTTCTTCAATTCCACTATCTCAGGTTTTAATGATCACTATCCTCATAATAATGAGTTTCAATTATCTAACTCTATAAAACCAATAACTTCTTATTGTCAAATATAAATTTTGCAAACAATCCTTAAAAACTAATCATGACATCTAAAACTTCACATTCCTCTTATCATCCTCATATTTTCACCATTTTCAAAAAGTTTGACGGAGATTTATGTAAAGCAAAAATATATTGGTTAGACTTATTCACTTGGAAAACCTGAATTTATATAAAAGTAACACACTCATAGGTTTTCGACAAAAAGGTATATCTATAATATCTCAATCTACATGTTTTTAAATTATATGATTTCTAAAATTTGATAATTATTAGAAATTTATGATTCATTTAAACCTGCTAAAAATTTTTTTATCAGAACATGCAATATAAAAATGAAAATTTTACTATAATAATTAAAAAAATATTATATTTTTGTGTTTTTATTTACAAGTGTTTGTGTTACTATTTACCGAAAAAATATTTTTGATTAATTTTCAAAATAAAATGTTCTAATTAAATAATATATTTAAAATATCAAAAAATTTTGTAAAATAATAATGTATAATATCTAGTACTAAATAAAGTAGTTATTTGATACTTCTAAAGCTATCCAACTAAGCCAAAAAACAAGTTCTAAAATTATGACACATCACCAACTTTATCTACATCATTTTAAACTAAAAATATTTACTAATAATTTCTATAAAATTAAACTTCTAAATTCTAAAAACTTCACAAAAATTTTGACGATTAAACTTACACAAATTAAAACTTATAACCACTAACTCACCTTTTATTAACCACTAACTCACCTTTTATTAACCACTACCACCTTAGCTTTTTTATTGTCTTGTCCTCTACCATCTCACCTTTTATTGCCGACTACTATCATAACATTATAAAACATCATATCTTTCATCACAAAACTTGCACACATTTTTTATAAATTAATCATAACATCAAAAAATTCTTCTCAACCTCATACTTTCGTTTTTTTCAACAATTGTGATGAAAATTTTTGTAATGAAGAAATATTGGTGCGACTTATTCATTTTTGGGAAGCCCGAAATTTTAACAATGGCAACACGCTTATGGGTTTGGAAATACTTCTGCTCGACAAAGAGGTATGTTTAAAAAATTATGTTTGAAATTTTTTTAAAAAAGATAAAAATAATAAATTTTTATATGTCAATTTGTTTTAAAAACCTTAGGATTCTCGCAAAGAATCAATTTCTAGGGGTTGAAGACTAAATAGTTAAAACCAAATCGACCAGTTTCGACAAAGTGATTTTAAAATTAAAAGTGAGGATCGAAATTTTAACTAGATTGCGGTTCATGTGGTCATACCGGACAAAAATTAAGTAAACATTAAAGCTCGATAGTTTTTATTTTTTTAAAACTGAAATGCGAAAAAATACAAGATGTTGTGGGAGGTTTTCATCAACGGAATTAAGAGATTTGAATGAGTCTTGATGGTTTTTTTCTATACAGAGACCATAATGTTTAATCAATCTGTATTAAAGAATCACCGGTACGAGATTTACTGTAATGAATAAAATAAATAATGATGGTTAAAAGATAAAGTTTTGAAAAAAAAATATTTTAAAATTAAATTATTAAAAAAAACAATAATAATATTGCGTGCGCGTCACCTAGTGAAATTTAAAAGGCATTGGTGAAATAAAAAAACATTAAAAAAATCAGATAATATAAAGAAAAAAATACATGTTTGAATCGTTTATGAAAAAATTCACACGTTCAACAACAAATACTTTCATAAATCAATTCTAACATTGACTCAGACAATATAATAACTGATTTTTTTCACTCACTCTTACAAACATATCTTTATTCACTAATTAAACACGAATTATAATGCAAAAGGTTTGGTTTGAAAGTATCGTGATATTTTTGTTCATTATACAAAATGAGTTCCATTCCATCAAAATAGCTGAAAATGATGGATATTAAGAATGTTAACTTCATTGTTTTAATCCAAAACGCTTCGATTAACCATATATAATGACAAGCAAACAAATAATTGTTTTAATCATGATTACAAAGACGAAGAAAATAGTGTTACTGTCCTGGACCGGCAAGATTAAACCGTATGAATGCATTAATCTTGTAAATCAATTCAAATAGTGACATTCATGAAAGGAATTGACTTCTAAGTCAAATAAAAGAGGACATTTGTTCGATAACTGAACCAAGAGTGTAATTTTGTTCACAACTGAAAACATGAGCTCAATCCAAACCGGTTTAATAATTTACTAAACCGAACCGAAAATGGAGGAGCGAACTAGAGCGAGAGCATTTAATGCACTGAAGTTATCGGCATTTGCATCTTTTCGAAACCGCCTGTTGATTGGCGTTTCCCTCTGACGTGTTAGCGGCGGTTTGCTTCCATGGACTGCCGTGACCTCCGAAACAGTTACCGTAACTTTGAAGTTGGTTGGGGAGACCGTTTATTGGCCGAGTCTTTGCCGTTAATCGACACGCGACTCTTGTCCCAATCTGAACTGCGCGCGCTCTCTCACTGTTCTTCTTTCTCTCCGTCTTCTTCTTCGGTGTCTCTCGCTGCTTCCGTGGGTGGATACGACGATTTGACCCCAAAGATTGATCGTTCCGTCTTCAATGAGTCTGCTGGTAGTCGGAAGCAGACGTTTCTCCGCCTCCGCCTTGCGCACCACCCTCCACATCCCAGACCTCCATCGCCACAACGCCAAAGAGACGGTTCCTCCCGTGAAGAAAAATCGCAAATCGCATCGCTTCTCAGATCTCTGTTCTCCGTCGATTTGATTCAGAGGAAAACGGAAGAAGACGAAGGAGAGGAGGAATTCGAAGAAAACGAAGGTCAGCCGTTGATTTCTGTTTATCAGGATCCGATTTTTAATTCGGTTCAGAACGGTCTGATTCAGGGAATCTCCGGGAATGATACCAGCAGGAGGCGAGGCCGGCCAAGGAAGATTCGGAACCCTAGCTATAAGGGACTAAACGAAGAGACGGAGGTTTGGGATCTAACATTAACTGGTGAAGCATCCCCGTATGCTTCTTATTCGGAGAGAGGACATCTGTCTGATAAAACTTGTAGCAATTTAGGAACGGAATGTAGATACGATGCTTCAGGAATCTCCATGGATTCAAATTCAGGCAAGAGAAAGAGAGGCCTTCCTCCAAAGAGTAGATATGGCTTAAATCAGTCGGCAGTGAATTGCAAAAGCGAGGATAAGGAGGAGCTAGTGAACTTGGAGAACAGAGAAGGTACAATGGTGGATCTCTCTGCATTATCCAAGAATTCAGAGGATCCATATGGTGAGGAGCTAAGGAGGATCACGGTTGGGTTGGGGACAAAGGAAGAGTTCTTAGGTTTCTTGGAACAACTGAATGGTGAATGGGTGAATACTGGGAAGAAGAAGAAAGTTGTGAAAGCTTGTGATTATGGAGGATATTTGCCCAGAGGATGGAAACTTATGCTCTGCATCAAAAAGAAAAGTAGCAACATGTGGCTGGCTTGTCGCAGATACATAAGGTATAATAATGTTCAACCTATTGTTGCTCTTTAGGTGTCTTCACTGGTTCTCCTGTGTCTGTTTCTAGTTGAATACCTGGATAATGAATTAGCACTGGATTTGGCATTGCAGCATTGGAGATTAACTTCTGAAAATAGGATTTGGTATATCTGTTTTCAAGACTTTTGGTTGTCCCACTTGTTTGTTTCTATCTTATTGAATTTGAACGAAAGAAAACATGTTATCACGTCTTAGTCTTTACCGTTTTAGGATTCTAGCTGTTGTAATGATTTTTTTAGTTTCATGATTGTGAATTTTTCTTTCTATTTTATCACATAGCCCTGATGGGCTGGAGTTTGCATCATGCAAGGAAGTCTCCATCTATCTTCAATCTCGTCTTGAATCACAAAGCCAAGAACCAGCTCAATTCATTGCTTTCTGAGAACAAGGTCTAGGACAACCACTCATTGCTAACGAATCTTTAGTAGGTAACTCTGATTCCATGGGCTTGCCTGTTTTGAGATCTGAAACGAAGCAGAACCGTGAGAATGGAAGAACCAGCAGTAAGGGGGTTGAGAAAGCGAAAGGCAATTATCGAACTTAGAAGCTTAAAAATGCAGAAAAATACAGCAACTATTTCTGTTCTCAGCACATGAATCCCACGACTGGGTGGAGCTCTTAGAGTATTTCAGCTCATGAATTCCCTGAGTTTCTGGAACAAATTCTTTTCTCGTTCTAGTTCAGATCTTTTTGTGTTTCATGCAACTCAAGCTTGTTTTAGCTGACATAGGATTGAAGACTACCAGTTTGTATACATTCATACACGCAGCTGCAAAGAGAAAAGTGTTGTATTGTCTACTACATGATTTGGATTTTGTTTTGTACTAAAGAAAATAACAAGTTCTTAATGTTGGACAAGAGTACGTGTCTTTCTCTTTTTGTCACGTCAGTGTCGTTAACTTCCTTTTTGCGTATTTACTAATAGCCAATCTTCGAATTAATGGGTTTAAAGAAAGAACATGTTTACCTTAGGGTTCTTTGTGGGTAAAAGTAAAAGCTTTGAGGTTTCTTTTAAAATTTAAAAACTTTAGTTTCTGAGTTCCTAGATCCAATGGCCCCTATATTACCACCATCAGAGCATCCTAGGGTTACTGAGTGCTAATATCGAAAACAAATCGAAGATCCATTGTCTCACAGAGAAAAAAAAACTATGGAGAATGAGAGGGAAAAGCAGGTTTACTTGGCGAAGCTCTCTGAGCAAACCGAAAGATACGATGGTATTTGTTTCTTAATGTTTATGACGTTTTCTACTTCTGGATCTCTGTTTTACTCTTCTGTCGGAATATGATTTGTCAAATGTTTCTCAAACTCCGACCTTTTGACTCCAATCGAATAAGGAATGGTTTTGTTCTAATAGATTCGGTTTTACATTTCCGTATAATTTTCCTTATACCTCCTAACGGATTTCTGTTTTTTCTGTACTTGATCTAAAGTCGTAGAGATTTATACGATCCCTTTTGTAATATCTTGTTTGATGCGTTCACTTCCTTCTTTAGTTACTCTGTCAGTCTTGATCCTATGTTGATACAATTTTATGCTTACTTTACCGAATCTCTTACCGTCACTCCATGCTCGTACAGATAGATCTATGTTTTTCTCTTGCTTTCAGTAAGTTCTTTTAGAAGTAATAAATTTTTTGGAATCAGTTTTTGCTTTTAGCTCTGAATATTTTAAAGATTGATTCAGAAGAATGGAAAAAGTTTTTGCATTTCTTAGCTAGATATTGCATTTCGTTCTAGCTATTGGATAAGTCAAGATCTGATTCTCTGTAGTGATCTAGATTGCAAACCAGGTATACTTTGTTACTGTATTGCAAACTTGGAAGCAAAATCACAGATCGGGTTCTTTTTGTTATTTGAGTTGCTTAGTTAGTTTGGTCCAGATGTTGGATCCTTGTACTTTCCTTTTAGGGTCTTCAGTACTCAAATACTTTGAAATTATTTGTTGTTTCAGAAATGGTTGAAGCGATGAAGAAAGTTGCCCAGCTCGATGTGGAACTCACAGTAGAGGAGAGAAATCTAGTATCTGTGGGGTACAAGAATGTCATTGGCGCAAGGAGAGCTTCATGGAGAATACTGTCCTCCATTGAGCAGAAGGAAGAGTCGAAAGGAAACGAGGAAAATGTCAAGAGGCTTAAGAATTATCGAAAGAGAGTTGAAGATGAGCTTGCGAAAGTTTGTAGTGACATCTTGTCCGTCATCGATAAGCACCTCATTCCATCATCTACCGCTGTGGAGTCAACTGTCTTTTTCTACAAAATGTGAGTCGCCTTGTGCTTCTTTATTCTGTGTCAATTTTTGCAACAAAATGTAGTATGGCCTTAATTTAATGTATAGTTGATTTGGTTTGGATCGTGCATGTGATATGAGTTGTGGTCCCTTAAGGTTCACAATGTGACTAACAATGAGATTTTGGTGGGGTTCACATGTCCATTTGTCTGAAGTTGTATGTTTATGCTCTTACATAGTTTCCACTATTTCTTATATTTTTTCCTGAAATGAAGTTGATTCACAGGTATGTGTCTCATGAATGCTGTGTTGTGCGGTTTCTTCCCTGTTCTGTTTCATTTCACCATTTTTGGCTTTACTGTTATGTTCTTGCTTTGTAGGAAAGGAGATTATTATCGCTATCTGGCAGAGTTCAGCTCGGGTGCTGAACGCAAGGAAGCTGCAGATCAGTCTCTTGAAGCGTATAAGGTCCTTAGATCATGTTTGTCTTTGTCCCTTCCGTCTTGTATGCAAGCTCAGAAAAACTGAACAATATTTTTTTTCTTTCCGATACTGGCAATGTAGGCTGCTGTTGCTGCTGCAGAGACTGGTTTGGCACCCACACATCCAGTTAGACTTGGCTTGGCATTGAACTTTTCTGTTTTCTACTATGAGATCTTAAACTCTCCTGAAAGGTTTGTATGCATGATTTTTGAAAAGAAAAAATCATCTTTTAATGAAATTGGTGGCTGTCATTTTCTAACGGTCTGAAACTGTGTGTTGTACAGCGCATGCCAATTGGCTAAGCAAGCATTTGATGATGCAATTGCTGAACTTGACAGCCTCAGTGAGGAATCATACAAGGACAGCACTCTTATTATGCAGCTACTTAGAGACAATCTCACCTTGTGGACTTCAGACCTCACAACAGAGGAAGGAGGTTATCTTTTTTCCTTATCTGCCTCTGATGATAGATAGTTTCACATGGAATCAAATGTGAATCTTATTCATTCTTGAGCTATATTGGGGCCTTGACTTGATTAAAAATGTTGATATGATGATGCCTGGGAACTCGAAGCCATTAACCATCGCTTATGCGGATCTTCTATATTTTAACTTTTTGGTTTTCAAAATGTCCAAAAGGTTTTGCCATTTTGAACAAACTTGAAATATGCAGCTAACACTCAACTTTCTTTTTATTTGTCCTCTTAGACGACCGATGCAAAGGTGGTGATGAGCCTCAAGAAGAGGTAAGAAGGCAGTTTTGTTAAAGTTTAAGCTAACATAAGATGATAATTTTCCTTTGCATTGACAATTAAACACTCATGGTATCATTGCAGAATTGAACCTTGAATCCTATGTGAGAAGAGGAAGGACTCTGGCATAATCGTAAACTGAAGCTCGAAAAAAAAATGTAATTTTAGTTTGATGTCTTTCTTGATGATGTTTTCCAGATGAAGACTTTCTAGAAACATAAAACTGCGTAACTTGCACTGTCTCTTATGATGGTTGGGATCTGTTTTACGCTTAGTTTGCTTCTTCGTTGTTGAATTGAGACACCAAAGAATTTGTTTTTTTCTTTTTCTTTTATCAGAAAATTGACAAAGCTTGTAGAGGCTTTCCTCCATAGATTTTGCGTTGACCAAAAACCAAGAAACTTTGTCGTCACCGACCTCTCTTTAATCAACAGACTTGTCTTTTCTTTGAACGATAATGATTTGATATCTAAGGCCACTTTTGAGTTCATGGATTTGTTGCTCGATTTTTTCAAAAATCTATATTTTAAAAATGATTTTTCTTTTTTTTTTTTAAAGGAATTTTGAATGCCTATTTTGACCTTTTGGTTTTCCAAAACTCAAAAGTGAGTCACTACCTAACTACAAAGATATTTATCATTTTTGTTTTCTTGTGTGGCAATGTAAATCTCGATTCTTTTTTCGTCTTCTCAATGCAAATGGCAAAGAGATCCGTTTTTAACATATGCAAAACCTAATCCAAAAGGTACTTTCTTTAACGGTTTAACATATTAAAAATATCCTAATGTTTAAATCCCGACAATGAAAATAACAAATCAACCAATAATAACAACACACAAATCCCCCATTTCCCTCTCTTCTTTTTCTTTTGTCTTAAAAACAAACAATTTACATAACGAAGCACGCACATAAGCTATTGCAAGAAGCCTTCAGAATCGAAACTTGGACCGGAACAATATCATCTGAGTCGAATCCAGTGAAAACAAGCTTGTGTCCTGATGAATCTTTGATTGAAAATGTGGCTTTTATTATTATATTAGGAACCATCTTCCCTCTAAAATCCCTTCAGAGTTTGTCATCTGAATCGGACTACGACACAAGATATGTCGTCTTTACTCTCTCTTCTCAATGCTTCAGCTGTTAATTCCTTTGCTGCCTTCTGTGGATCTTTCACCCTTTTAGCTATCTCCATTGCCTCTTCATTTGACATCACCTGTGTTACATTATTGCAACAACAATCAGCAATATGGTCTCACCACACTCAGTTAACATGAGCTGATTAATAGTTTCTTTCCAAAGCACGATTGGTTAATGTCGTAATATATACACAGAATTTGCCATTACCTTCCAAATGCCATCACTGGCCAAGACAAGAATATCTGTCTGCCTATCTACAATGACATCTCTTATGTCAGGTTCTGAACTTAGATGTGTCTTAAGACCCTTGTCTCCAAAGGCACGAGACACGGCTAACTGACCATTCACCCGAGGAACATCACCTGTAAAATCCCAACAACATACTACTTGTAAAAAAATCATTAAGTATGGTTAAGAAAGATTAATTAGGATAACATTAGTTCTTTACCTGGTAGATTGGATACAAATCCACCTCTATCCTCAATGCTCGATCTTTCAGCATGGGGCTCATGATCTTTACTCAACTGCCTTGTTGTGCCTCCTTGATAAATAACTGCTCTTGAATCACCAACATTAGCTACCCACAACTTTCTCCCATCAATCAAAATAGCAGTCACGGCTGTAGACCCGCCACGACCCAAGTCAGAACTATTTGATAGAATCGCCTGATCTGTCTTTTCATAAGCTTTTGCAATAGACCTTCGAGGGTCGACCCAGAACTCTCTCTGAATAAAACAATCAAGCCCATGTTTATTGCATTAGCACAACATTTTAAACCACACCCATGAGAAAAGACAGCAGCCACTTTAACAATCCCTGGTGTGCATGTTCATTTATTGAACTGAACAGAATCCAAGCTAAGTTTGGCTTTCCATTTCATACAGCATCTATTGGAACTCATTTGCATAAAAAGAATAAGAAAAAAAAGAACGCAAAATACCAATCTTTTACCTCCTTTAGGATGTTCGAGAAGAGGTGCTTCTGCAAGTAGACAGCGACGCTATCACCCATATGACCATCATAAATTGCAAATAGCCCCAATTCATGGCCTTGGATGTTGATAAAGTTAGCAACATGATAATCCTCCATCGGATGGTTTGCTTTCCCTTTTACTAGACTAAAGCCATACTTGATCGTCCCTACATCACTTTTTCCTTTACCCGATCGAGATGATGATTGTCCGCCCACAACCTAACCAGACAAATAATAGAGAACAAGAAGCTCAGATCTTTACGTCTTAACATCGCTATTCTTATAAATGAACCAAAAATTATGGTAAACTCCCTCATTAAACAAATTTACGCGGGAAAAGATTTACACAAACAACATCAAACAATTCTTTCAAAAAGAAAAAGACAAGGAGTTATTGTTTTCATCGGCCATGTCAAATGATAATAGAATTTAGAGCGAACTCTCTGAGCCCATCAATCATATCAAACAAGAAGCTTTTACGAACTTTGTGGTAGCAATTTATTTCTGGAAGATTATTTCCTAACAAGATGTCATAAACAGACGATCCAGGACAAACAAATTTACAGAATTTCATCTTTGAGACAATTAAAGCATGGCAAAGAGCCCAGAGATTCGATGATGTTCATGAAATCAGCTTCAGTCGAACATAATAAGACAACTCTAAAATCCAAGAGAAAAAAACAGAAACAGATGAAAAAATAGTGAAAATTACCTCGGAAGCGGAAGTGAAGCAACAAAATTTTCCCATTTGGAATCGAGAACAATTTTCTCGATTATCAACCTACCTCAACTTCTCAGATTTACTCTAACAAACAAACTGCAAATTCATGAAGATAAATCAAAAACTCGAGAAAAAGGGGGAAATCATCATGTCAGAAAAGGGGATTTACCTGGAAATAAACCCTAATTTGGTTCATCGGAGGTACCAAACGATAAATCCACAGAAGTCTTCTGCGACGAAGTCTTCGAAAATCTAAAAGCAGTGGAACTCGTATCTCTTCAATTTTTGCAGCTAAAGATAAAGAAGTCAAGAGCTGTAAGCTGAGATATCCATGGCTTATCTGTCTGAACAATAAACCTATCGTAGTAGTTAACAGCAATAAGATCAGTCAAAGAATTAAACCCATACCGAGATTTCACTTTAAAAGTCCAATCAAGAGCCTTTTCACGACACAGAACCAGAAACTCACGTAAGATTCCGCGCAAATACACGGCTTTAACTCGTCCTCTTTCGAAATTAAACTCAATAAATCATCGTCATCCCAAAATATATCACGATCGAGAAAACCCAGATGAAAAAAAACGGAAATTTTACAAAACTCTCGTCAGATTTCTCGCACAAACCTACTTCTTCTGCTCTCTTTCGGAATGTCTTTTTCCTACACGAAATTTTATAAATTCAGTGAAGAAGAAAATAAAGTAAGATATCTGTATCTTTTTGACATTGCATTTACGTGCTTCATAAATATTAAATCTCCTACTTTACGCCTCATATTAAAAAATCTTAAGCAGACAACACTTCATTCTTAGCGTCGATTATTTACAAAAAGGGAGAAAAATCAATGTCTCATAAGAGTACTTGCTTAACCTTTACATATTCTTAATACGTTAAAAGGAATAAAATATTTTTAATTCTAACATATTAAATACAAAGATATCATCATCAAAATAAATTTTAATAAAATATAAAAATAAATTTAAGTTACAAAATTGATTAAAATCTATATATTTTATATCAATTTAGTTAAAAATTAAATATTAAATAATTTTTAATTATATTACTATAAAATTATTTTAGAAAAATATTGTAAATTTAAAATTAAGTTATTATAAATATCGATATTTTAAAAATAAAAATAAAAACTAATGGAATACACAATTGTTTTATAACATCTATGATTGTTTGTTATTTAAAAATATTTATTTTTTAATAATTATGTGGATGAAATATATATGAAATGTTAAAAAAAATGAAAATAATCACTATCTTGACAAAATAACCATTACATATTTCATCATCAAAAACTAGTTCTTTTTAACTATACTGATTTAGAAATATATTGCATTACACAAAAATGAGGGTGTAGACACAATACAATAGGTATTTTGGGACAAAAGTAAGAGAGAACGGAAAATAAGGGCAAAGCGTAAGATAAAAAAAATGTAAATAAAGTTAGGAAAAAAGAAAACTAAAAGAGAAAGGGATGGAGCAAAGATCGATTTGGTCAAGAAAATAAAAAAAAAAAGCTGCCATATTTAAAATTAGTTGCCTTGGCTATTTGGCATGTTGACTTTCGATTCCTTCTCATTGATGTCATCTCCTTTAACAATTCTAATTTTATATGCGTTTTCACTATTGGGACAACCAAAATGTTCGAAAAAAATATAAATATACCGATTTTGCATATAATATTTAAATGAGGAAAATAAAATAACAGGTGTATTATCAATTACTAGAGAATCTTAAAAGTATCAACGAATGCGACAAGAAAGTGGAAAAGGTCAAAGAGTTGGACGCGTAGCCATCTTTTTTTGTTGGTTCATTTAATGAGATTCGCACACAATTCATGACTTTTGACCCTTAATTAGTTTTTTTTAATTAAAACACATCAATAACTCACCTACATATATTTGTTTATTGCTAAAACAAATAAATTTGTTCGTTCTAACCTAGACTTATAGGCCACCACTGATGTGTCCATTTCCAAATATGGGTCTGAGCCCAACCCATTAGACTAAACTGTTATTATTCCAAAGAAAATTTTGAATTTGAATATACGTTAGAAAATGACTCATCAAATAAGAATGGTAGATAGTCATTTTCAATTGAGGGCGAGACCGCAGATCTTGAAGCATAAAATTACTGCATATGTTCAGTATATTTACTTCCTGTTTGGTAGATTTTATTTGATTTCTTCGGATTTTACAAAATAAGTATTAAATAGAACATAATTTTATTTCATTCCCTTTAAATAGAACATAATCATCTATATTTTAAAAAGATAATATTATTAAATAATATATTAAAGATATTGATGAATAAATTAAAAGATATTCTGCTGTTATAACAAAAGAAACCCTAAACTACTATATACCAAAATCAGCCATTTTCCTAAACACGAAGAAGAAGTTGGAACACTCAAAATCTGAATAAGATTTGTAATCAGAAACGAGTATCAATTTTTGAAGGCAAACAAACCATCAAATCTGCAGAGTAAATAGAAGATTTTCCTCCTCCTTTCGTCTAAAAATAATTATTCGGATCTTAAATACAATAAAGTTTTTTATCAAGAAGAAAAAAACACACTAAATTTTTTGTTAATTTACTACTGATCATATGTAAATGCACATTTTACACATGCCCAAATACCGTTAAAGTTAGTTTAATAGTATTATACACAACTAAGTATCTCAGAGTCCACTCAAATATTTCATTTACCCGTTCAATTTTTATTTGTTTGTTTACTATTGTAGACACTTAGTTGTGAAATCTCAATTGCAGGCGTCAAAAATTGCAAATTTCGGTATTTTGAATGACTTTACCTTTTGTTTTTATTTTTTTTTGCCAGAATGACTTTTACATTTTTTATATACGATTTCAATCAGCAAAAATACGTCATTGAACGATTGGTGTAAGATGGATTGGTTTGATATTTTCTTAAGAACTTTCTTACGGTTTTTGGTACAATTCATTATTCATGCCATAATATTTATTTTTGACGAGAATCAAAATCAGCATATGCTTCGAACGATTGACCAATTATGTAACTGTACAGTAAATTATATCAACATTGCGCACACTCACACGTGCAATAATTAAAATACAACATTATCTCCATAAGGCCTATTACAAGGCCCAACAAGTCTTAAAAGGTGTTCATTTCCAAAGTGTTCTTCTTCCGCTTTAACAAAGCAACGACCGCTTCACCGTACATACAATCTCCGGCGAAAGCCTCCGTCGCCAGCTCATCATCCCCGACGTCAGAATATTCTCCACTCGGCCGTACGACGACGAGCGTAGCGGATTCTAAACAGATACCATTCTTAAGTTTAAGCGAAGGCGCGTGTCTCATGCTCATCCTCACGCTCGGAACTACACTCCTCCGATTTTTCTCCATGCGTTCTTTGTCTTCTTCACGCGCTTCCGTCTTTCGATACTCTCTTAGCCCCTCCGATTCCATCACCATCGTCCCTTCTTCCCCTCTGTCACGCATCACCAAACTCTCCATCTCTTCATGCTCCTTCACGACCTCACTCACCCGGTAATGACGAGTCGAAGCAGATATTAACGCGCTTATCGTCCACACAACGCGCGTCTTTAGTCCATTCACGAATTCGACGTCGGACTCACCTTCGGTGGCGACGGATGAATCGTTAGCATGAGAGAGGACCGTAGTGGCGGAACGGAACGCGACGACGACACAACTCTTGAGGGTTTTTCCGAACTCGGCTTTCCACTTAACGGCAACGCCTTTCTCGAGCTTGACATCGCTTTCGGGAAGCTCCACTTCCAAATTTCGGATCCGGTCAAACCGGGAGAGAATCTTGGAGGGAATATTCGGAGAAAAGGTCGTAATCGGAGTTGGTTTGGCCGGTTTAGAGAAAAATGAAAGTAGATCGTGTAAGGGCTTGAACAGAGATCGGAAAATGCTGCTGACGGGAGAATCGGATTCGGGGTGGTCGAGTCGGAGGAGGAGTGACTCGGACTGAGGAACGAGCGAATTGAATCGCTTGGAGAGAGAAGTGCAACGAAGTAAGGTTCTGACGTCACCGACTTTGTTCAAGATGTCGACAACTATCGGATCTGGAAGTCCATCAAAAACGTCCATCTTTAAAAAACCTCGGGAACGAAAGAGAGAAAGAGACTTCGTTTCTTTTTCTCTTTTAGTTTCTCTCCTTGTGTTTTCTTCTCTTCACTTTCTTTCTATTATTATGCTCAGAGTTTGGAGAGTGTGACGAAGGAGTTTACTGTTTAAATAAGCAAACGAAGACGACAAGCTAAAAACAAAGGAGGACGTGTGGGACCCACTGCCGTCTTTTAATGCTATTTTAGTTAATAAACGAATATAATCTATGCTCTTTGATTTTTTCAAATGGAGACATCCAACGGGGTCTATAAGCGTACTTGATCGACGATCCAGATTGGTTAGCTGATTCATGTCAATTTTTGCTTACTACAAAATTCTAATAGTTACTGCAAAATTTGATTTTGGATGATTATGCAGAAAAGTTTTGACATCACAATATAACATACTTTTATGTACGATGGATGCTAAAGTTGGATTTTTGGCATTCGGAAAGGTCTCGCTCTCTCTCTCTCTATATATATAACTATAAATAGTAGAATTAGTGAGGACATTTCCTTTTTATTTAATGAGGGAAATTATCAGCAATAATAATTAGCAATGTCACTAATAATATTATATTAATCAAAGTTATTATATTAAATTTCATTCTGTATTTTTAATTGAAAGTTGATGATCAATCATAATTAAAAATGAATGAAACTGTTTAGATTATTGCATTGCTTTTTAAGTTTTACTGTTAAAATAACTCATTTGGTAGACGCTGTCGAGGTTCAGAGGTTGATACCATATTCTGATTCGGTGATTCCCGTTGTGACTTGTCCTTTTGGCTTTCGTATCCCCTAGACAATATTTACAATCTAAGGCTCCGAATTTACTTTCTTTTAAAAAATTGGCATGGTACATTAACCATTTATTTCCTATTTTCGATTTAAATAATCACACTATTTATTTATTACAAATTAAATTCGTATTTTAAAATTATATTTTAGTTTCTTATTAATATCATTTTAAAAATTCAATTGAATTAATAGGTGACATAATATTTTATAGAGAAGCAAGCAAAGTTTCACCAATACTTGTTAGATTTTCATCTATGAATTGTTTTTTATGTTTTTATTTTCTATATTTTAAAATATATAATATTTAACCATGTATTGAACATAAAATTATCTGACATATTGGTATCTATAAAAAAGATACCAATATTGTATCTCATTCCACAAATTTTGAGAATTACAATATAAAATATAAACTAGATCTAGAAAAAATATTCTCAAATTATAATATTATTATTAGTAAATATAAATTAGATATTTATATAATTTTAATTTTTATTTAAAATTATTTTTAATATTAAATTTTGTATATGTAAACTAAGAAAATAAAAATAGTTATTTTTATTAATTTAATAGTACTTTTTTGTTAATTTAATAAATTAAATTGATTATCCAACCAAATTAATAACAATAACATCTATTATAATTATTCTAGTAATTTAAACCTATTTGTATATTTATTTGAAATTTATGACATGTATATTAGGAATATGTTAAAAAAAAATATGTTCAACTAGGAATAATAATATTCCAAACTGAATATTAAAAACACAGCGGTTCGTTGAATTCAAGTTCTATAATTGGTTTAAACAATGGAATATGCTTTAGTAGGAAAATGACTACATTCTGCCCATATTATTTTAATTTTTGATTCCCTTTGCTATCAGGTAACTAAAAGAAAAACATGTTTTTTGTATTTCATTCCATTAAAATTATGGAAACAAATATTTAAATCAACTTAATAGTCAATAAATAGTATCAACCCTAACATTTTTAATTGCAATATCAGTAATTTATGTAAAATGAATAGGTATTATAGTATTATAGTTCCCGTACAACTCAAGCTTGACAACGACTGAACTATAGATTAAGACGATCTTAATCATTAGACTATCGAGTTATTAATATGCTTAAAGAAAAAAATATATTAGAATTGGTGTAAAAGAAAGAGAAAATAAATATTTTTCGAATATCCGGATGGACTCTAAAAACATTTACAAATTATTAGTTGTATCAATTCATTTCGTGTAGATTTATATAGTTGAGTCTATAGGTGTTATGGTTTAGACATTAGAGTCAAATGTATATAAACTTCCAATCATAAACTTTGTTCAATGAACGATAATAATAGGTTAACTAATATAATAATACATTGTTTCTCTCACAAAATTTCCGTGGTTTCTTCATCTTTGTATTTTTGATGAACATATACCTGTTTTCACAAATGTTTAAATAAAGTATTTTGTAATATTTTTTTATAATTTCAAAAAGACACATCTAGAAGCTAAACATGATATTTATTTACAAAGGTTAATTTATTAGGTCTGACCAGGTCCTAAAAGAATTTTGTATCTCATCGGCCATGTACCCCCAACTGTTTAAAAATTAATGGAAAATGAAGAGTTTTCCTTTATTTTATTTTTGTGTTGTAGATTTTAGATTTATTCCAAATTTAATATTTTTAGTTTCGATTTTTAATATTAACACAAATTTAATATTAAAATATGTAAAATATTTTTTATATAATCCAAATAAATAAAGCAATAATCCAAAATCAATGCCTATTGTGTTATGAAAAATATTTAGAGAGATAAAATTAAACTGATAATTTTACTCAGAAGAAAAGAGGAGAGAGAAGAGAGAACCGTTCACTTATTGATGTTCTTACAAATGATGCATAACATCATATTTATAGAGAAAGTTTACCGACGTACGTTAAACTGAAATAATCAAACAAAAGAAGAGTCAACAAAAGACGTCGTTGAAGACGCTTTTGTTGACATTGACTTTTCAACACTCCCCCTTGATTATTTATCATCATTGAAGTATTGCGTACTGCTTCGTTAAAAATCTTATCATGTAAAAACCCAATGGGATAAAAATCATGATAAGGGAAAAGAAGTACATATACGCAATCTCCCCCTCGAAAAGATATATATAATTCCCTTTATATATCTCGCAAAAGATGCATTCCAATATTCTGAACCTGCTTTCTGAATGTTGTTTGTATGAAGCGCCTTTGTGAACAGATCTGCTGCATTGTCGGTTGAGCGAATATACTCAATGTTGACTTCTTGATTTTTCACAAGCTCTTGAGTATATGAGAAAAATCTTGGTGGGATATGTTTTGTCCTATCGCTCTTGATATAACATTCTTTAAGTTGAGCGACACATGCAGCATTATCCTCGAACAATTTTGTTGGTTCTTTATTTGTAGTGATTCCACTAGCCTCTTGTATATGATGAGTCATGTACTTAAGCCATACACATTCTCTACATGCCTCATTGAATACGATAATTTCCGCATGATTTGAGGAAGTGGCAACCAATGTCTGTTTTTGTGAACGCCACGAGATCGCAGTACCTCCTAATGTAAAAACGTATTCGGTTTGCGATCGAGCTTTATGCGGATCTGATAGATATCTTGCATCTGCAAAACCAACTAGACTAAACAAGGAATTTCTTGGATAATATAATCCCAAGTCAATTGCACCTTGAAGATAACGAAATATTTTTTTTTATCCCGGTCCAATGTCTTCGCGTAAGAGCTGAATTATATCTTGCAAGTAAGTTAGTAGCAAAAGCAATATCTGGTCTAGTACAATTAGCAAGATACATCAGCGCACCAATAGCGCTCATATAAAGTATTTCACAACCTAAAATTTCCTCGTTATCCTCACAAGGTCGAAATGGATCCTTATCAACAATAAGTGATCTATTGACCATTAGAGTACTCAAAGGATTTGCTTTATCCATATTAAAGCGTTTTAATACCCTTTTGGTATAATTTGATTGATGGATAAATATTCCACCTTTGAGATGCTCTATTTGAAGCCCGAGACAAAACTTTGTCTTACCAAGGTCTTTCATTTCAAACTCTTCTCTCATATGGATTCGTGCATCATGAACTTCCTTTTGAGTTCTAATAATGTTCAGATCATCAACATATACAGCGATAATAACAAATCCTAATATGGATTTCTTGATAAATACGAAAGGGTATATCGCATTGTTGATATATTCCTTTTTCAACAAATATTCGCTTAAGCGATTATACCAAATGCGTCCGGATTTTTTTAATCCGTAAAGTGATCGCTGTAATTTGACCAAACAAATATCTTTTGATTTTTCTGAGATCTTGGATCCTTCCGAGATTTTAAATCCATCGGGAATTTTCATATATATATATATCACTATCAAGTGATCCATATAGATATGCAACCACGACATCCATAAGAAACATCTCTAAATTTTTGGATGTCATTATACTCATCAAGTATCTAAACGTAGTTACATCCATAACCAGGGAATATGTTTCATCATAATCAATTCCCGGTCTTTGAGAGAAACCTTGTGCCACAAGTCATGCTTTATATCTTATGATCTCGTTTTCTTCATTTCGTTTTCTCACGAAAACCCATTTGCATCCGACAAGCATTACATCTTCTGGTGTAATGATCACATGTCCGAATACATTTCTTTTATTGAGAAAGAGTAATTCATCTTTCATGGCCTTTTGCCATTTCTCCCAATCGGGTCTCGTCCGACATTCTGATAATGATCTTGGGTCCGGATCATTATATTCATCATCAATTTGTTTAGATATAGAAAATAAAAATCTTCCATCCACATCTTCTATTTCATTTCTAACCCAGATTTTTCCATATTGGGCGTAATTAATGGATGTTTCACAATTTTCTATATCATGTTCTTCCTCAAAAAGACTTTCATCATCAGATTTTTCAAGAACCTTCTCATTTTCTTGAATATCTACATGATGTAATACTTTTGGGAGATCTTTATTGATTCTTCCCAATTTTTTTTTCGGGGATTTTTATCTTTAGAGCCCATCGGCCTCCCCCTTTTCAATTCAACTTTTGGGTCATTTATTTTATTTCCATCAAATGGTTCCTTTGGAACATCAATTCTTGATGGAAAATTTGCAGCAAGTTTATACGATTTGGTCACCTTTTTCGTATCTGTGAACACATCTGGTAATTCATTTTCCATATTCTGTAAATGTATAATTTTCTGAATTTCCAGCTCACGTTGATTTGTAGGGGAGTCAAGGTGTATCAAACTTCGTTTACACCATGTAACATCTTTTGATGTTTCTTTAATTCCTCCCCCTAACATTGGAAATTCATCTTCATTAAAATTGCAATCGGCAAAACGTGCCGTAAACATATCACCAGTTCGAGGTTCAAGATATCGAATTATACTTGGTGATGTATACCCAATATATATTCCCATTCTCCTTTGAGGTCCCATTTTTGTTCTTTGTGGTGGGACTATTGGAACATAAACCACGCACCCAAAAACTCGAAGATGGGATACATTTGGCTGTTGACCAGATGTCAACTCCAATGGGGAATATTTATTATACACACTTGATATAATCTGGATCAATGCAGCTGCATGCAGTATAACATGACCCCATACAAAAATTGGGAGATTTGTTTTCAATATTAATGGTCTTGCAATTAATTGCAACCGTTTAATCAAATTTTTAGCCATCCCATTTTGTGTATGCAAATGGGGCACTGGATGTTCAACATCAATCCCCATTGACATACAATAATTATCAAAAGCTTGTGAAGTGAATTCACTAGCGTTATCAAGCATGACTTTCTTTATGACATAATCAAGATATTGTACTTTCAATCTGATTATTTGGGTAATGAATTTTGCGAAAGCCGTATTTCTTTTTGTCAAAAGACAAACATATGACCATCTACTTGATGCGTCAATCAATACCATAAAGTATCAAAACGGTCTGCACGGTGGATGAATAGGTCCACATATATAACCATGTATTCTCCCTAAGAATACTGGAGATTCATTCCCAACTTTAGTTATTGATGGTCGTGTTATGAGTTTTCCTTGAGAACATTCTTTACATGAAAACTCTCTCGATTGGAAAACCTTCTCATTTTTCAATGGGTGACTATTACAATTTTGTACAATCCTCCTCATCATAATTGATCCAGGATGGCCTAATCTTTCATGCCAGACTTTAAAAGTACTAGTAAACTTCTGGTTTACTATAGCATATGATTCAACTATGCTTATCTTTGTATAATATAATCTAGAGGATAACATTGGCAAATTTTCCAATATATGTTTCCTCTCAGATATAATGCAAATATATTTAGCATTATTTTTACTCATAGTCTCTATATGATATCCATTTTTACGGATATCTTTGAAACTTAACAAGTTTCTATGAGATTTAGGAGAATATAATGTATTATTTATTTCAAATTTCATGCATTTTGACATAAAAGAACTGGCTTCTCGAGAGCCTAATATTATCTTTGCATTTCCTCATATAGTACTCACGCTTCCAACGGAGTCACTTAAATCAAGACAGGAGAATATCGTCTATCTTTAAGTATAGTGTGCGTTGTAGCACTATCTGCTAGACAGATATCTCATTCATCAATTCCAATTTGTGACATTTGCTGTGTCATAATTTATAAAGATGCATTAATAGTTTAAAGCAAAACATATTCATAAACTACTAAAATCATCGTTAAGTTTTGTTACACAAACATATTATATATGTCTTATTGGCAGCTTTTCATTTCTCATCGATCATAATCGCTTTAATCCTCGTTGATACTTTCGGGATCAACAAGAAAATCTGTGATATCTAGATGAGTATCATCATTTAGACCACTAAAGGAATGTCCAACTTCATCATCGGCGAAGTTGGTTTCAACATTATTACTCTTAGGCTTTATTGACTCTTGATACAGATCGACAAAATATTTGGGCGTACGACATGTACGCCCCGAATGCCCTTTCATGCCGCATCTATAACAAGCGTTCTCGGTCGGTTTTCTTATTGTCTGACCACCCTCATTTATTTGGAAATTCTTATTTTTTCTAATGTTAAAACCCCTTCCTTGTCCACGTCCACGACCTCTACTACGACTTCTACCGCGTATACGTCCTCGTCCTTGATAATTATTATTATTATTGGACGCTACCACATTCACTTCTGGGAATGGAGCCGATCCAGCTGGACAAGATTGATGATTTAACATCACGAGGTCGTTATTTTACTCTACTACAAGGAGGACTTGCATCAACTCCGAGTAGCGAATATATCCTTTAGTCCGATATTGCTCTTGTAGGACTACATTTCCAGAATGGAATATGGAGAGCGTTTTTTCAATCATATCATAATCGCTCATTTTATCACCATATAACATCATTCTAGAAGTAATTGCGAACAACGCGAAATTATATTCACCAACACTTTTATAGTCCATAAATCGGAGGTGTAGCCAATCATATCGAGCCTTAGGTAAGAGCACAAATCGAGCCTTAGGTAAGAGCACAAGTTTTTGATGATCAAACATATCTCTTAATAATTGCCAAAGATCTACAGGATCATCTTTTGTGATATATTCATTTTTAACGTATAGTGGAGATGGTGGCGTAAAAACACCATGACCTTAGCCTTATTCTCATCTGACATCGCTTCCGATGGATCGATGGCTTTAGGAAGGCCATTCGATCTCAGATGCATCTTTGCATCTGATGCCCAAGTCATATAATTTTTTCCAGATACATCGAGAACAATAATATCAAGCTTTGCCAAGTTTGACATGATATCTATATAATAATTAAATCAATTGTTATAACATTCTAAGCATCATCTTAAAAATTATAAATAATAATAAAAGCATGTGCATATAATAAAGTAAATAAATAAATAATCATCTTAGGAGGTAAGACCGTCCATGTGATTGAAGAGGTAACGCCTACCATATTATTTCGAGGAGGCAGTGCCTATCACTCGATTAAGAAGGAGACATAATCTACCACTCCATAAATAATTAAATTGACATAAGAAAATAAAGTAAATAATCTCATGGAAGGAGGTATAACCTACCACTCCATAAATAATTAAATTGACATAATAAAATAAAGTAAATAATATCACGGGAGTAGGTATAACCTACCACTCCATAAATAATACCGCGGGAGGAGGTATAACCTACCACTCCATAGTATCGTGGGAGGAGGTATAACCTACCACTCCATAAATAATATCGTGGGAGGATGTATATAACCTACCACTCCATAAATAATTAAATTGACATAATTAAATTGACATAATAAAATAAAGTAAATAATATCACGGGAGGAGGTATAACTTACCACTCCATAAATAATATCGCAGGAGGAGGTATATCCTACTACTTCTTAAATAATAACGCAGGATGAGGTATAACCTACTACTCCTTAAATAATAACGCAGGAAGAGGTATTACCTACCACTACTTAAATAATAACACAGGAGGAGGTATTAGGTACCACTCCTTAAATAATAACACAGGAGGAGGTATTACTTGCCACTCCTTAAATAATAAATTGACATAATAAAATAAATGAACTTTTACCTGAGCGGTATAACAACGTAGTATTAAACTAGTATTTAGAGAGATGATCGTGCTGATAACGTGTTATGAAAAATATCTAGAGAAATAAAATTAAACTGATAACTTTACTCAGAAAAAAAGAGGAGAGAGAAGAGAGAATCGTTCACTTATTGATGTTCTTACAAATGATGCATAACATCATATTTATAGAGAAAGTTTACCGATGTACGTTTAACAAAATAATCAAACAAAAGAAAAGTCAACAAAAAAACGTCGTTGAAGACGCTTTTGTTGACATTAACTTTTCAAAATATTGGATAAATTTTAGGATTTTTTATAGGCCATAATGATAATCAGATTCAGAGCCCAAATCCAATTTGTAGAAATAAAAAAATCAAAACCAAAGGGGTCAATATGCAAATATCAAAAGTACAGGTACGTATCTTCAATACGACACCGTATTAAGATCCTAGAATCACGCTTGCTTTATTGGGAAGATGGGAAAACCAGTAAAATTCCAAGAATAGATGCAGAGAGATTTTCGTTGACGCCATAAGGTCAATAGAGTTCGTGCTTAGCCGTTGAATCGGTCAAAAAATTCTACGTAAACCGAAACCCTAGCGCTAGGAGAGAGGGGAATTTTCGGCGTGATGAACATATTGAGGAATCTGGACGCTTACCCTAAAATCAATGAAGATTTTTACAGACGTACACTTTCTGGTGGTGTTATCACCCTCGTTTCTTCAATCTTCATGCTAATTCTCTTCTTCTCCGAGCTTCGTAAGTGACTTATTACTGTCTATGTTCTTAGCTTTGGATCCAATTTTTATTCGAGGAAGCTTTAGAAGTCGAATATTGTAGGATCTGAGTTCAAATTTTTTTTTTCCTTGTGGGTTTTTCTGTTGTAAAATGATAATTAGCTATTATCTCGGATAATGGCGGAACTGAACGTTGTTTAAAATTTTGTAAGAGAAAACAATGATTTAATTCGATAATATTTTTGCCTTTTTTCTTTTCTATTGTGGGCTTTCTCGTTTTAGAGCTTTACATCCATCCGGTTACCGAGACACAACTCCGTGTTGACACATCAAGAGGAGAGAAGCTACGCATCAATGTATGTAATGTTTTTTTTTGCTACTACTTCAAGTTGCAAGATTACAACTCTCTGTCAAGAAAGCACCTTTATTGCCTTAACTTATCATTTACATTTTGCAGTTCGATGTTACATTCCCTGCACTTCAGTGTTCGATTATTAGTCTTGACTCCATGGATATCAGCGGAGAGCGGCACCTTGATGTGGTATGTGCTGGTGGATTGCTCTTTTCGTTACATCTTTTAAGTTTTGTCTGATTTTTCGATTCTTCCTTTTATTATGTATTGCAGCGACATGATATTATCAAAAGAAGATTAGACTCTCATGGCAATGTCATTGAGGCAAAACAAGACGGAATTGGCCATACTGAGGTTAGTTTGCAAGGAATCTGATCTTTCATTTTCAGGTGCCATCTCTGGTCTCTTTGTAAGAACTCTTAAGAAACTGGAAGTGTTGTACTTTTCTATTTTCCAGTCACCTAATGTTATCTTTTATCCCCAGATTGAAAAACCTTTACAGAAACATGGTGGAAGGTTGGAGAACAACGAAACATATTGTGGTTCCTGTTTTGGAGCCGAAGCGGTAAGCGCACTGCTTTCTTATTCAAATCAAATACTATGGCCCTGCATGCGATATTGGACTTTCCGTTGCAGTAGAAAATATTCAACAGTCTTTAGTGCTGATTCAATTATTCTACATTTTCTTTTTTTTCAAAATGTTGTTATCCTCTTTACATGTTTGGTTGTTACTTTAACACTTTACAGTCGGACGATGCTTGCTGTAATTCATGTGAGGAAGTTCGTGAAGCTTATCGAAAGAAAGGTTGGGCCATCTCAGATCCTGAATCAATCGACCAGGTATATTTACTTACCTTTATTAACAACAAAATTTGGTTGATCTTGCTACTTGGCTTGAAAAAAGTAGGGATGTCGTTTTGGTGTTAATCATGATATATCTAAAAGAAATCATGACTGGTCTTTCATTTCAGCCAATTTCACATCTAGTTGTATGATATTCTTAGTCATTCCATCTCAGTGTAAAAGAGAAGGCTTTGTGCAAAAGGTCAAAGACGAAGAAGGTGAAGGTTGTAATGTTCATGGTTTCTTGGAAGTTAATAAAGTAGCTGGGAATTTTCATTTCATGCCTGGGAAAAGCTTTCATCAGTCTGGTTTTCAATTTCATGATGTGTTATTTTTCCAGCAAGGCAACTACAATGTAAGAGAGTTTTCATTTTTGTTTCAATGTCTCGTTAAATTATAGCTCATATTTCAAATGGGTCTGACTCTGTTGTATATCTACACAGATTACCCACAAGGTCAACAGGTTGGCCTTTGGTGACTTTTTCCCTGGTGTAGTGAACCCACTAGATGGGTAAAAACTTCTTTCTCTTTCCAAAGCCATTTACTCGTTCATGTTATTGCCTTTACAATCATCTGAAACATTCTCTTGGTTCTCTCAGTGTACAGTGGAATCAGGAGAAACAGAATGGCGTGTACCAGTATTTCATTAAGGTCTTCCCCTTTCCATTATGTCGATAGATGATATTGTAATTGGGCCAACACTGTTGCTTGAGATCAATGAGATGGCATGTTATAGATGAATACTCTGTTACAGGCATCTTTGAGATTCTTAAATGGCTCATTAGTTTACTGATAAAGAAGTGCGAAGATGTTTTCCTTGTAGAGAAATGCAAGTTTTTTCCCAATGGAGTTTAGCTTCTGCGTACTGTCACGTTAGTAGAGTTTTAGTAGTGATAAACAAATGGAATGTGGTGTGAAATTGCAGGTGGTACCAACCATATACACTGATGTTCACCAGAATACTATTCAGTCAAATCAGGTGAAGCTACATCTCCAAATATTTGTTTAAGCATGTTTATTTTTTCTGTAAAATTTTGACAAAATGGTTTTTTTTTGGCAGTTCTCTGTTACAGAACATTTCCAGAAAGCGGAAGCAGGTCGCATGCAATCCCCGCCTGGTGTTTTCTTCTACTATGATCTTTCACCAATTAAGGTCTGTTTGGGTTTTGGTATTGTTTTAATCCTAATCGAATTAAGTGGCTAAACTATATCTTCAATCGATTGTTGTTAGGTGATATTTGAGGAGCAACATGTTGAATTCTTACACTTCCTCACAAATGTTTGTGCTATAGTTGGAGGTGATATTATGATATATACATATAACTCTCTTCTTCCTTTAATTGACATGCTTTTCTTTATCAAAAAAATATGATTACCTTAAATTTATATATTCTGTCAGGTATCTTCACGGTGTCGGGAATCGTAGATTCGTTCATATACCATGGACAACGAGCAATTAAGAAAAAAATGGAGATTGGTAAATTTAACTGAGTTATTTCTTTTCTCCACGCATTGTTTATCAGCTACAGGTGAATCTCGACGAATTTTACAGTTAGACATTAGGTTTGAATCTGGTAACAATGCTATGATTGATTGATTGTTTTAAGAAGTTTTGCACAATTGTAATATAGTGAAGGATTTGAAATTTTTCATTTTACGTTCCGTTTTGTGGTAAGGTAAAAACTAACAAGGTAAGAATGATGATGTAATCTCCGATTCAGAGGAAATGTTTTCCCCATTTAATTAAACCTTATTTTCAAGAATATATAATCGTTTCTGTTTCTTTAACACTCTAGTCATTTCGGCCCATATGGCCTTCGTAGACGTTTTAATAACTCATGTGTTGTTAGTATAAGAACTATTTGCAGAAAACTTAATAGTTGAAATTAGAAGCTATTAATTTAGCCCTTTTGCGAGTGCTTTCCTTTGCGTAAATTGATCAATTAACTAACTATCAACCAAAAAATTAATAATTTTTTTTTATCCTTTTTAAATTAAGTATTAATTAATTCCACAATGGAGAGCACCTTATTCCAAACCCTCGTCACGTATTATGTGAATTATTTTACAAGTATTTCATTTTTTATTGACGCAGAAACAAAATATTGGGAATAAAGAAAAAGAAAGAGCAAACTGTGAATTTAAGAGAGACAAAAGTACATAGAATCTGGCACGGTCGAACAAGCATGACAAAAAAACCAGCTTGGACCGACGCAGAGACTAATAATTTACATTAAGGTAAATCTACTTATGAGTATTAACACAAAGACACTTAATGATAACTACTGTGGCTCCCTGCAATGACCAAAAACTCCATTGCAGTTACCTCAATTTTCCTAATATACCCCTATGGCATCCACTAATTTACAAAATTCACGAAGCCAGAATAGAGTCCCAATCGATCTCGTACGACGGATACTTCTCCAACGCAAAGTTCTCGTTCCACGTGGACTGCTCCTCGGTGTCGGCGAATGTCAGATCCGACAACGGTGAAGATTCGTCTGATCCGTAACTCTCCGTTGATGGAGGAGATCCAGCGCTAGAGTAGTCCACTGATTTGACTTCCTCCGCCAGATCTGGACTCGATTTGGCGTTCGGTAGTTTCGTTGCGGTGGTTGATGAACGTCTCCGGGAAGAAGATTTCTTCGCTGACTTTCCCTGTTTCTGCGTCTCGGCCAAGTTCTGGCAGATTGCTTCAAGCTTGGCGTCGACCGAGGAATGAAGGGGTTGGTATTCTCCAAATTCGCATCCGATGTTGGATCCGTTGTGACGGAGATTGGGGAAATTAAGGCGGGCGAAATCGCCGCGTAGCTTATACGCCGCCTTGTCGTAAGCTAACGCCGCTTCCTCCGCCGTATCGAATGTCCCAAGCCAGAGCCGAGTTCGATTCCTGGGTAGACGGATCTCAGCGACCCATTTTCCCCAGTGACGTTGCCTCACTCCTCTGTACAACTTGGTCGGCTTCGGTGCAGCACCAGATTGCTTCATCGAAACCGGCTTAGGGCTAAGAAGGTTCGAGAAAGAGTGGATTGACCCGACTTGCTGGAGATCAGACCCGTTCGAAATCGGTTGGGTCAAAAAAGTCGAGCAGACGTCAGAGTAAGTTCCGGCGAAAGAAGGGAGAGAAGGAGGAGGAAAAGAAAACGCAGTCGCAGATGCAAACGCAAACGGGGATGAATCGGAAGGGCTTTTGATAAAAGGTAAAAGCGCTTCCATTAATTCACCACCAAAAGGATCAGACTGTGTACTGTAGAAATCCATAGTAGTCGCCATTACAAATATTATTTCTAGAAGGAAAGAAAGTTGAATTCAAGAAATTCCTAGTTCTTATCAAAAGTAAAGAACAGTATATTTTTCAAGAAATTCGGACAAAAAAAGTGAAGAGGTTTCAAAATAAACAACCTCTACAGTATAACACACATACACAATACACAAGAAGATCAAAACAAAAAAAAATTTTGATCTCGTTCTGAAAATATATGGCTTTCAATCAATTCAGAAGATAATAAAAGATAAAACCCAGTCTCAGTTTTTGCTGTGTAAAGAATTACTAAAAATCATTCAAAACACAAACCCAGAAATCGATTTTCCTTTCTTCTCCTTTTTTGAAAGACAATTTATTAACAGAAAGCAATCAAAGAAAGCGGGTAATAAACAGATTAGGGGGGGATTTGCACAAAGTAAACTTCAGGAGAATTTCAAAAAGAAAACAAAAAGCATATAGAAAAAATTCTTAGCTATCAAATGCTTTTTTATTGGAGATTGCACTCAAGTTTTTGTTTTGTAAGTGAATAACTCTCAGCCTCACCGATACACTTATCCCAGGAGGTTGGCTCTCATTATATAGAAGGCGTGGCGTATCCTCCTACAATTTTCAAGATATTAGCACTATTCCTCCTTTTTGTCCTCCTTGTATTTCTCCAATTCATTAATTTGGAATACGTCTTAAAAAGTTTTTTCCTTTTAAAATTATTCATCGGGTACTTATATTGCCTGTTTACCTCCTGAATATAATAATCACATTCATACCTTATGGATTTTTCTTTCCTCTGCATATGATTTTTTTCTCAATTCAATTCAATTCAATTCTTGTGGATATAACATGTACATAGTTGTGCGAATTATAAAACCGGAAAAGGAAATAGTATGAGAATGTGACGCACGTAAATTTGCATGATTGTTGAGCAATAATTTTGACTCAAATGCGCAATGATGATAATTTAAATGGGTTGGTTTGGACTTTTAATTAGATAAATCAAACAAAATGTAAAAAAAAGAAGGCTCTAGATTGGTTAGAATGAATGGCTAAGAACTCTTCAAATGTATATCATCCATTTAATTAGTATTAGACATTTTCATCAACTTATAATATTATTGCGTTGGATAATGTAATTTAGTTGCTTCTTATATAATCAAATACGGCGTCAATTTGATGCAGATTGCAAGATTGAGACTACGGTACACGTAATTTCGTAACGACCTAATAATTTATTAAATTTTGACAACAAATGTTACTTTGGTTTCATATTCACTTAGCCGTTCGAAGAATATAATTATGGCAAAACCAAAAATCAAAAGCAACAAAATGTTATACGCATAAATTAGTAAGGCTAGAGGGTGTCCACAGGGAGGATGAAATAGTCAACTGCAAAATCATTACTCAACTCTTATTAGCTGTCTTTAATACAGCCTTTTCGCTGCTACTAAATTTCCTTTTCCCTTCCATTTTGTCCAAACATATTTAAATCAATGATTCTGTACTATCATCGATCTATGACATTTTAAAGCATCATATTTTTTTCTAGATACAATTTTAAATTGCTGCTAGATACGTCTATAAGTAAGAGTTTGATACCCCAAATACAAATCAGGCAATACATGTCAATCTATAATTTTTAAGGAATTTTCGAGAAATATTTGAACAAAAAGAAAAACTCTCGAAAGGGAAAAGAAGTTTTGGATCTTTACTTTAGGCAACCAACTGTTTACAACTTTTTCCCTTTTAATGCTCTTCACGCGTTTTCCGTCAAATGCGTCCGTTTCGTTCGTTGAATTCAAACAACCATTCAAAATCCGCCACGTGTTTACGGTCAAAGATCCACATTTGTGGTGTTATCAATCGCACCGTAGACAACACTGTTGATCTTATTAGTCATTTTGAAGCAATTGCACTTATATTTTTTTCCTTTTAAAAGCAATTGCATTTATATATAATTGAAATAATTTGTAAATTGATTTCAACTGTAAATATTTTTATTTATGTGCTTTTTTAATAAAAAAATATTTTTGCAGCACACAGATTAAAAACCTAGTTTATATTTTAGTGGGCAAGTGGGGTAAAATACAAATGCATGTGAAAATATGTGTATGGGGTGAAGTGAAATTACAAAAAGAAAGAGTATTATATTTAATATTTGGTGAGATCGAAAAGAGGGTGTGGTGGTTTTAAGAGCAGTTGCACGTTGTTTTATGAGGGAAATAGGGATTGCATGTGGATTTTATGTGATTTGTCTCCAATAATTTTGGCATGACTTATGGTCCTTTACAAAATTATAATACTTTGTGTTGGTAATTATTTCAAAAGAAAACCAAATTGATAAGTTGCAAATAGAAAGTTTTTGAGGATTTCTTTCATTATTCATTTGAATTCATTGATGCTCCGCATTAAGCTATTTGTAGATATTATTATGCATCTAAAATAAAATTCAAAAAGTTTTCTATTTATAAATCTCTCTTAGATTAATTGTAAGTTTTGTGAAATAGCAATCGAAACTTTCTGAATTATTATTCGTCTATGTTCCAATGCAACTTATGTATCCTAAGATTTTTGAACCGAAAAGGTAAATTTACAAAATCTATACTAAGTAGAAGTTTGAGGTTCTTATGATGTTTATATAAGTAAAAAATTTTGCTTTTGTTAAAACAAAGATGAAAAAAGAAGTTTTAAAAATATTTTCTACATAAGCAAAAAGAAGTTACTCTATCACCATGATGATACGTGGTATTATTAAAATAAAGTAGAAAATATATGTTTAATGTTTAATCTGTTATATTTTTAAACTTTTCTTTTTTTTAGTATAGATTTAGCTACATAAATTATCTAAAAAACATAATAATATTATTTGAAAAATGTAAAAAATCTATATATATATACATATATATTTGTTTATCAATATATATTTACAATGTAAAAAAGATAACATGTTTTTACTAACAATAACATACGAAATATAAATTTCAATCGTACAACTACAAGAATTTGTGAAAAATATGTTATAAAACTATACAATTAAAGCTATCCATGTCACCCAAATTAACAAATTTTAAAATATTTACATGTTAGCAATTCTCATTATAAACAAATCTTCTAACCATTTACACAATTAAAATAAAATTACGGTTTCTTATGTACCACTATCTCAAATTTAGTTACAAAATAGAAGGAATTTATTGTACTTTCTCAAACTGTTCACTTCACCCAAAATAACAAGTTAGAAAATAATGACACTTGAGTAATTATCACTTCAAACAATTAAATACATTATCATAGTTTAAACTATTAGTCTTCCAACCATTTAAACAATTGAAATAAAATTATTGTTTTTTCCATACCACTATCTCAGATTTTAATGACCATTATCTTCATAATAATGAATTTTAATTACCTAACTCTATAAAACCAACAATTCTCTAATGTCAAATATAAACTTTGCAAATAATTCCTAAAAACTAATCATGACATCAAAAACTTGACATTCATGTTATCATCCTCATATTTTCACCATTTTGAGAAGTTTAACGGTGATTTATGTTTATATATATTGGTTAGACTTATTCATTTGGAAAGCTTGATATTTTAACAAAGGTAACGCATTCATAGGTTTTTAAGTGCTACTACTCGACAAAAAGGTATGTATATAATATCTCAATCTACATGTTTTTAAATTATATGATTTCTAAAATCTGATAATTATTAGAAATTTATAATTCATTTAAATTTACTAAAATTTTTTTATCATAACATGCAATACAAAAAAATAAAAAAAAATACTACAATAGTCAAAAAAAACTGTTATGTGTTTGTGTTTTTATTTATCACTGTTTATGTTATTATTTACCAAAAAATATTTTTGATTAATTTTTAAAATAAAATATTTTAATTAAATAATATATTTAAAATATTAAATTTTTTGTAAAATAATAAAAATAATAATATAAATTAAAAAATAATATCTAGTCTCAACGAAAACAGCCGTTGACCCATCATAAATTAGTCTCAACGAATATACCAAAAACTAACTCATACTCCAAACAAAAATCGGAGCCGTTGGATTACATGTGCCTTTAAGTGCGCTCCGTGTCGTGACTGTTCCATCATTGGCTTTTTTTAAAAGTAGATAGGTTTTTTATAAAGCCCATTTAACAATGATGACAAAAAGCCCATTTACATATTTGTTGGGCTTTTGAAAAATCGTGTGCACGCGACCAATCAAACTCAACTACGAAAGAAATATGGCCATGTGTGCAGTGTGCCATGTTGGCGTTTAGAGAGGGAGAGAAAGATCTCACAAGTATAACACTTCTCCTACATGTTTATATAATCCTTTTTATTCTACTTTTTCTTTACAAAAGAGGATAAGTTTTCAATAAACTTAATATTAAATTTCTAGGAATAGTAGAAAATAATCAGATCATTTATTATTAATCAATTCGATTATACAAATAAATGGTGAATTCACTAAAGTTAAATATATTTGAGCTAATTAATTATATCTCAATTTATTACACCATCATTTTTTTATACTATCAACTCGTATAATATTCAAAGAGTTTGATCATTACCAATTATAAATATATTTTTTTGGGAGGTTCATAATCTTATTTGAAAATTAGTAACATCGAACATTTCATTAAATTTTTCGGCGACTATTCGAAAATGATGCAACAATTTTTATCATTGGACCTTTTAGATAATGGACCGATTTTCTTTGGGCATTCGAAGGAAAGCGAAACCCACCTTTAAAAGAGGAGATTCTTATTTGAACAAATAAACAGTTGGAAATTAAAAGGTATGAAAAACATTGGTTGGTTTTCCCGAATAATATTCCAATTAGAACAACAATTCGTGATTTCAAAAGCAAAATATAACCATTAGGAATCTATTAAAATGTTGCGATGAAGGGATAGATGGGCCCGGTCAATGGCCAGCTGAGATTCCTTACTTGACCAACCTCATGTTTGTGTTTAAAACACAGTACGATTTTTTTTTTCTTTTTTAGCGGTATATTGTACATAAAATATATGAAACTCTACAGTACATATATATGGTAATTGTACAAACTTGTAGATTATAACCCAAATTCTATTCTTTTCTTTTCGTTACATTTGACATATTTGCCAATCATTTGTAAATGGTCTTTCATTTGTGATTTATTTTTTTCTAATGTACGGAATCCAATTTTTAAATGCTGATTAATTTGTAGAATACAAACTAACACCACTCTTTTTAATTTAAAATCAAATTTAAAGGATGATTAACATAGTCAATCCGATCCTCATTGCTTTAATTTTATACATACAATCATAAGGGGACCTACACGACGGCGGAAACTCCCTCTCCTTTGGTGGATCCGCCGGTGACGACGGTGGACCCAACCGAACCCTTCTCTTTCTTCTCGTCCACCGTAATTTGCTGTTGCCTGCACTCTAAACTACAAAACGCCCTATCTCCTCTGCTCACAATTAAATAGTTAATTTCATATTTAGTACAACACAAAACCCATCAGATTCCTAACCAAAATCAAATATGGAATCGTTCATGCTATATTCGAAGGTAACTTTAAAGAAAATGTGTAACTTTACCTATACATATAGATGTCGCGGCTGGGAGCAAGATGGCGTTTACAGAGGGAGCAGGATCTCAGAAAGTCTCCGGCGTGACTGAAGTAATCAGCTGAGTGTCTCTTCTCTCTCGGTGAGACCATCGTTAAGATTCGTTGATCTAACAAACCATGATGAATTTGACGTTGTTCATCAACGGCCACGAGCTTCTGAAACTGTTTCCGGGACGACGTCGGGATCTGATGATCGGAAATCTCTGGTTCGTTAGGTAAGTTCAAATCGAACTTCATCTCAGATAGACTCGTGGTCCTCTGTATCGGTGGTCTCTGTCTCTTCCCCAACAACATCTTTAATCGTGCTTTGTTTATGCTCTGAGTGAACAGAGCAAAGTGAGGGAAGCGAGAGAAAAAGAGAGGAGACAGAGTGAAGATTAAAGAAAGAGCCATAAACTGAGGAGTGAATCTGAACCGTTGATTTTGTTTTGTCCGATCTGATTCTATTCCCATCATTTAACGACACGTCATTATTCCGGTTCTCAGTGTCTTATTCGTTATTATTGCTTCTCGACTTCTATCGCAAATTATTTTCTTAAACTTCTTTAAAATAGTTTTATAATATAAAAAAGAATAGCAAGAATGGGAAAAGGAAAATGTTGTTTTTATAACTCCTTGGTATAAAAATATAGAAATCCAACATCAACTTTTTGTAGTTATATAGTTTTAATTTTTTGGTAAATTGCATGTATATATTTTAGTTGTATGTTAACACATTGGTGTTCAAATACACTGGTTGTTTAATATATACATATTTACAAAAGTGTATCATATATAGAAAACAGTAGAACGAAAGAGATTTTGTGGCTTTCAATTTTTGTTGATTTTAGTGCCACATCGGCGGAAAGTAACATTGTTAGCTACTCATAAATACAAGCATGTGTTTCCAACCTCATACCTGGTGTATAATTCATGCAATAACACTTTAAACCATAAGCATCAGTTTGTGAATTATTTTTCATAATCTTGCACCTGTATCACTTGTGCCGTTTGTGTTTAAACTGTCATATTTAGTGTCTGTTAGTAGGATTTCAATGTTCTTATGATAAAGAAATTTTATTGTTATAGTTTGATGGAAGATTGATAGTCCTTAGCTCTCTGGCTTTTAATATAATAAAAAAATTATGTACATAAATGAGAACCACAAGATTGTTCTGATGAGTGCATTTGAGGAGTTCTCGTTTACAGTACAAACAGAGTGGCACATCATACAAAAATGGTCGGTCCCAAAATCCTAACTCTCGTACCATTTTCTAATTTTAGAGTAATATTTTCAACAAGAGAAATGATTATTCTTTCCTTAAATACACTTTTATAATTTTACTGCACGATGGTTAAAGTTTTTTAAAAAAATCGATAGTGATCTAATAAATTATCTCATCAACGTTTTCATTATTGTTTTGTCAGTGTTTGAATTCTCGAAAACAGAAGATTTGTCAATTTTTCCCACCAACTAGTAATCAATGAAGCAAGAATCCATGGGTTCGGCCACCGACAGTAAGATTTTATCGTGTCCTAACATATATGCGAATTGAAAAACGTGGAACTAGCGGTCCTGGATTAGTGTATTCGCAAGAACCCAAGTGTTTTTGCTTACGAAAAAGAGTCGGTTTCATAACTTCTCAAGAATCTTATTTGATTAGTGATGTTTACTTGAAATGTTTTGTGTTTGAGTTTTTTAATATTCTGGAAATTACCATTACAAGATTTTGGAGCTTTTGTGGTCTCCATTAACATTTCAATTGGTCTTCATCATGTGGACTTTTACTTGTTCTCCTTTTAATCTCAAGACTCAATGGAAGTTTTGCAGCCTCGAAATAGATCTTTTACTATCTTTTGAGTATAATTATACATTGTTTGATTTCTCCAAAAGGACAGATTTTGATGTTTATAATTTTGTCTTGTCTTTGTATATTGGATATTTTTAAGCCTTTTGACAAATAAGCTGCTTTGGGAATCATCAAAAGAACTAGTTGAGACATTATTTATTCTATATATTCATGAAAACTTTCTATGATCTACTAAGAAGAAAATATCTTGAACGATGAGCTCATCTCATCACATTTGACTTTATTCTAAAAAATTCGTAACTTTCAGATAACGTTGATCTAAATACAGCTTGCGATGAGTATATCCATGTCTGCCGTGGTCGATCGGTAAGTAAACTATATATTGAATACATTATAATTTTCATCTGTTTTATTTGTTTCTTCGTTCGACTTCTTCCAGATCCAAAATTGATAAACTAAAAAGTGACAAAAATATATATTACATTGATACAAAATGCCTGATGTTTTCAATTTATGTCGTTTAGGTAATATCAAGACTCTTTCGGTGATCAGCAACAGTGATTAAACTTTTATATTTGGGACTTTTGCGCTTTACAGAGTTTTGATTTGTTATATTCCTACAATTCCTTTTTTATTACCTAAAGACCATTGCCTTTCTAAATTCCTCAAGCCCAATACTATTCTTATATATATATATATATATATTCCATAACATAATCTATTGCGATTTAATTTTGATATGAAAATTTTAAAATTCAATTTTATCCAAATACAAAATATTTCTTGAAATCTTTATATCTCGAATCATTTAAGTTGAATATTTCAAATAAATTATTAGGAGTAAATTATAATATAAAAATAAACAAAATTCAAGGTATACCACACAAAAATTAGAATCCGACGAGTTTTTTTAATTTATTTATAAATGTAATAATTTTTTTATCGACATGAATTAAATAGACTTGGGGGGGAATGCAGACAGAATCGTTTATTGTCGTTCCATGTATCTGATTACAGAATATTATATCATCATGCAGTTTTAATTATAATTGCAAGTATTCAATATATATTTGGATTTGATTGATTAATCATCATTTATATAAATGAGATTAGTTCCATTATCTATGATGATATTATATTATATTAGTAGTAAAAAGAATTATGTGAATGTGAATTTGGTGATGAGGCAGCAAACATCCGCAGCTTATGCAATTAATTTTAATCAAAATACATAATCCTACAAATGCGGTTTTAAGTTAATTTTTTTTCATATTTTTCCTTAAAAAAGATTTTTTCAATGTTGTGATTATTTTGTGTCAAAATTATGTGGTCGGCTAGTGGCTATCAGTTTGAGACATATCCTCTAGATGAGAGGTAAATATTGAATAATAAATTTTTAATATTTGTTACCATCGACATACATACTGTAAAATAGTTATGCTGCAATTAAATATGCAAAATGTGGTGAATGAATTATTCTACTTGATCCCACGAAAAAAGCATCAGTTAGATTGAAAATACACGTACTCAGAAAAATATTTCCAAATAAAGAAAACAATATCTAAGTTTATAGGAATATTTAAGTAGAATATTTAATAAGACTTTTAACTCAAAATAAAAATATATTCTTATTTCTGAATTTGTTCAGAGTATTTATCTTATTTTATTTCTAAAAATAGTATTCTATAAATATTTGTTTCAGTTATCTTTTTTTTTATTGGATAAAAGTTATATCCTCTTTTTTGTTTGTTGATAAAAGGTGTTTTAATCCTTAACCCTGAAAACAAGGAAAGGTTAAGGATTTACAGTAAGCGAGAGAGAAACGGCCGACTTAGTTAAACATCCTAATCTTTTAATCCATAAGCCTTTTCCTAATTTTAAGCATTTTCTTCTTTCTTTTTTAGTTGAAATTACCCAAAAGAAAAAAAAAAGATCGAAATTAATTGATTGTATATCGTATCGATTCCGTTTCGACGAATTAGATTCTCTTCTTGCTCCATTGTGAGTGCGTGTATAAGAGAACAAAACTTCGCGTAACGTTCAACCTTCAACCCTTTACAATAAAGCTCTTCATTTGCTTTTCCATGTTGTTTTTCAGGTAATTTTATTTCTTCTCTTTTCATTATCATATCTCTTTCATAATCTTTTTCAATTTGCATTCACTTTGTTTCGTGTTTGATAACTTTTTCTATTTGATTTGATGTTTCACGACAATTCTTCTATAGGATTAAAATATGAAATTAGGGTTTTGATTATTCGTTTTTATCTCTACCACTTAAGAATCTTCATGGAATTCAGCCTCGTTTGACCTATTGCGTTAATGATTGTTGTGTTCGATCTTAATTATTAATTGTCAAATCGATCAGTCAACAACTTTTTTTTTTTATTTCGTGAATAGATAGATGAGGTGAGAATTAGAAAACGTGTGGCTTTTCTTGTAATCGAATTTGCTATCTTTTTTATAAATATAACGTTAATAAAACTTGGTCAACAGATTTCAGATGTTTTAAGTCTCTTTTATCCGTTTATTGGTAATTGGAATCGATTTATAATCCATATATGATTTTGAAGACCATCATCATAGCTTAACCTTTTTTAGCTATCCATTTTTCCATTGACTAACATAATGCGTTCAAAGCACATCTTTGTAGACAATCAATTGGTTTTAATTAGTTTTTCATTAACAATTTGGTTGGAGTTTTTACCCATGGATTTATGACTTCTACGCGTATAGTTTCAATAAAAAACTATATAACCTTTGAAGTCTTAGAATTGTGATCCTAATCAAAGACTAAATAGGAGAAATGTGATGACCTCAATCATTTCTTAAAACATGATTTACTTAATGTTAAAGATTTAGAGAACTCTTTAATGTTTTGTTTTTGTGGATAATATTATAGATGTTGCTTATATTTTTGTGGCATTTAAAAGAACAGTTAAATACATTGGATAGATCAAAGGTGAGGTGTGATAATTTATATAAATTCCAAGAAAGTTCGAGATGTTTTACCAATCACCCACCTTAGTTTATTCTAGTAATTTGATAATGATGCCATAATCGAATTCGTTAGCAAAACTGTTTTGGTTCTAATATTTTCCTATTTTATTTTTCACATTCACAGGAAAGAAAAACATTAATGTCACAGATTCTCAATTATATCTTAGACCATCTCTTCCGTGACATCACCACCTTCGCTTAGCTGTCTCCCTATTTAAGATCTCTCCATGCAACTCTAACATCCCATTAAAAAGTATACATAAATAAGAACAAAACCCAGAAAAAAAAAAAGAATTGATTTTTTTTTTGTTGGGTTTTGTTTTTTATTAATCTTAAATCCAGATATGGAGAGAGCCTCATCTTCCTCCGACTCATCATCCTTCGATTCTTCTTCTGATCAGTCTCTTTCCATCAATTCCGATCAAACCTCACCTTTCGTGACGTCATCCATGCTTTCCCGCACGTCATCATCTTCTTCCTCCGCCGTGGGAGATTACATCGGGACAGAGAGTTGTTTCGACGTTATTTCCGTCGACGAAGAAAACGACGTCGTATCCTCCGTATCGGACTCCTTAAGCCGGTATCGTTATGGGGGAAGGAGGAGTGAGGAGAGGAAAGCGAGAGCTGCGGCGGCGCGTGAGTTTCCTCCGCCGATACCGTTGCTGGCTCAGACGGAGAATCTTCTCCCGCACATGCCGTGGGTTCTGAAGCGTGTGGTGACTAGCGACGGGAGGCTTATTCTGAGAGAAGAGAAGGTTCGACATCACGAGTATTTTCGTGCGCATAGATCCAATGGTCGTCTCACCCTCCAACTTGTTCCTCTAGACGACGACGTTTTCGAACTTCCCCAAGTGCCCTCTCATTACCAAACTGATGATGATGATGATGATGATGATTACCAGGATGATGATGATTATCAGGATGATGATGAGCATGGGTGCGATGATGATCATCATGAGGTCGCAGATGATTTGGATCAGCTAGCGGATAATGTTAATAAGGGTGTTATTATTACCGACCCTAATGATGATAATGATCATTATGCTGGTGATAAGGACAATGTGCATGGTGATAGTGAAGATGGATATAGGAAGGTTATGTTAGCGGCGATGTCGGATGAAACGGTGGCGGCGAATGGAGTGATGGTCGGCGGAGGCGGAGGAGGAGGAGGATCACCGAGAGGAAAATGTTTGAAGTCTTGTTTTGTTGGTATGAGAGTTCGTGAGATCAGACCAGTTCTTAGTTGATTCTTATTACTATTAGTCTATATTAGCTTCTTCTTTTCTTTTCTTTTATTTTTGTGGAAAACAAAACAAAAATTATTGTTGCAGAGAGGTAAAAGAAACAACTGAGCGGCTTAATTGATTGGAATATCAGAGTGTTTTTTATATAAAAAGGGATGTTTCTTGTTTGTAATTTTCAGAGGTGTAAATTTATGTTCTTTGAGGGTTTTTGTATGCTGTTTTAAACAAGAATTACTAGCTTAATAAAGTTTTTAGCAGCATGGAATGATGTATACACTAGTAAGAAAATATTTCTTGAAATCGATTCGTAGTCTCCTTAATTTAGTGGCAACTAAGGAAAAAAATTAATTCCAAAATTGTGTTATGGAATACAGATTTCGAAAAATACTTGACTAAGTACCAATCAAGATTTCAAGAGCAATCACCATTAGTCATTCAGTCAGTTAAAATTTCATTTACGTACGAAAGAGGAGAACATAGCAGATTAGGGCTGTGAATGCGGTCACAACCGTTCTGTCCCGGTTGGGTATTTGTTTTTTTTGGTTATCTGGATTTCATAAAAACTAATCGAGATTAAATACGGTTCACTTTGGTTTAATTTTCAGTTAGTTTATATATATATAAATATCCATGTAAGAGAACGACATTTCTATACGTAAATGTATATATATATATATATAACTAAATACATAGATATAGCATAATGTTTTTCAAATTTGAGAAAAAGAAGCCAATAAGCGAGAATAAAAGGTACGGAGAAAAATGAAGTACAGCTAAGATAGAAAGATAGAGCTTCCCGATGAAGAGAAGAGTCATTTGATTTTAAGACACTGTCTTCTGTCTACTGTCAGTTCCTCATCATTGGTCTTTCCCACCACCTGATCTCTTGTCTTCTTCCTTTCCCCGGTTTACTCTATTTTACTTAACTGGTTTTCTTCATTCTGTTTCACCAAATCGGTATTCATCACTCTCTTTTAGTAAACCGGTTTTCTTCATCATCGTTTTCACTAAAACATCTAAATCTTATCTCAATATCTCAATCGTCAAATCCCTAAGTTTTGCATTTTCATCAACGAAATCTTCAAACTTATATATGGGGCGACTTGGTTAATTCTAATCTTATCCCCTTTGACTTTGCCTAACTTTAAGCAACCAAAAACAAAGTGTTTTAACCTCTTCTTCATATTGAATTTTAATAATATTATTATTAACTCAGATTGTATTGGAGGCAATTCTCAAAAAAATATTCTCAATAAATTTTTTTTTTTTAATTTCATTAATTTTCACAAAACAAAAATTAGTCTTTAAATCCTAGAACTACACTCTAAACCCGAAAAACTAAACTCTAAAACTTAAATACTAAATTTACATTCAAACATTTTAATTTTTTTTATATCCTTAAAGATGATTTTTAATGTTTGTGGTATTTTAAAAAAATATTAATGTTATTTTTAGAAAAAGAAAATTTTTTCCAACAGAAAAAGAAAATTATTGTTAATATTTTTGCAGAATTTTTTATAATTTTAATTTTTTAAAAATCCCTAACAAAAATCTAATTCATTATTATATCCTATCAATCCGACGAAATAAAATTATTGCTAATTCTCTGACACGTTCCCACTCTATTATTCTAAACCTGATTAATTATTTTAATAAATAAATTTAATTCTGTTATAAACAAAAACTAGATTTTGATCTACGGTATACGCGGAGTAAACAATTTATTATATTTTATAAAAATAATATATATAATTAGTTTATATATTGAAATACTATCTGAAAATTTAAAAATCATATTACCATGATAAAATAATATATCATAATTTTATTATGTATAATGGAAAATATAGTCTTATAGATTGTTTTATATGAGTAAAAATTCATTTTTTATGTGAAAAGATTTGAATATTTGAAACTAAAAAAAATTCTAGTAAAAAAATATTTTGAAACTCAATTAAAATTAAAATAAAATATAAGTGCTTATACTAAAACCATTAATAAGATAAGTAAAATATTTTGGTGTATAAATTAAAGTATGTTATCGATAAATATAAAAGAGTATAAATATAGTTTGATTATTTTTCAATTAAAATTTAAATAAAAATGTTGGCATTAACATATAATAATTTATGTATTGATTAGTAGTATATAATGGAGTGAAAGATTTATAAAATTTATTTTGATGGTTTTATGTGTATTAATGGTGATTAAATGACATATATAGTAATTTATCTAGTAAATTAAGAATTGTTTTAAATTTGTTTTGATAGATTATGAGGAATGGACAACTCAGTGGTATAATTGTAAATAGGACGATAAATTATTTTATTAAAATGATTATTAATTAATATATTATGAATATATAAAGTCCATTCAACCTGTTTCATACTTTTCTTTTTGAGCAACGAAAGGAGTTTTGTGTGAATAAGTTACAAATTCTTATTAGTGTTAAAATTTGATTATAATCGAGGCCATTCGTGATTATTTCTTAGTAGCTGCAACACATATATTATAAGATTTCTCTCTCTCTTTTTTTTTTCCTTCTCAATATTTGTTTATATCGGTTCGATCGTTGTACGCTGAAATCCTGGGGAAGAAAACTCTTGTTGCATGTCGGCTATATTGTTTTCCAAATCAAGGTGCACATTTTGTTTTCGATTTTGATCATTGCTCTAAAGATACGTCTCTGATTTTACGTAGAAAAAGATCAGAGTGTGTTTTGTTTGTTTTGTTTTTCCGTGTTGTTGTTTGGATTCAGATGGAGATTGTTTTGGAACCAAAGGATGCAGTTGATTGGTCATATAGAGGTGAAGGAGCTGTTAATTTGGTTCTCGGTTACACTGGATCCTGTCCCACTTTCGTTAGTCTCCTTGAATCTATCAAATATGATTCCATCGTTTTGGGATTGTGACGAAGTAGTCAACATTGATTTGGTTCCGTCTTATTTTTTGTTTGTGTGTGTCTTCTCCTTTTTGTTATATGTGTAAAGTTGGGAAAGATGATGAGAATACAGAAAATGCCAAAGGATGGGAATGAAAATGGAGACAGAAGTGAAAATGGTCTTACAACTCATGAAAAGCTTATTTGGGGAGATATTGAGGATCTAGTGTCTTGTCAGAATAAAGAGGTTGTGGAGTATATGTTTGTCAAACATGTCATGACACCTTTATTGGGTCACAAACATGTCAATGCTGGAGTATGTTTTCCTCTTCAATTCCTTTACATCTTGAGAAGATGTAGATTTGGGAGTTTTGTTTTTGATCTGTTATTGAAAATTTTGCAGATGCGACTTCTTGTAGCAAAGGAATTTCTTGAGTTTGTTGAAGAAACCATAACTTCTCAGCGTCCTTCTTGGCGAGCTGATGTAGCATGTGTGGATACTAAACGCAGTTCCGTGCTTCTGATGGATGATTTGACACTTTTCGCTCACGGTAAAAGCAAATATTCAAGTATAAAGACTTTTTCTTTAGTTCGTTTTTTTAAAGTTTGATGTGAGCTTGTAAGTTGTTTCTTCAGTTTGATTGTCGATTTAAGCTTACATGTCGTTAATGATCTCATCTGTTTTCAGGTCATGTTGAGGATAAACCATGCTTAAGTGTTGAAATAAAGGTGTGAATGATCATTATCTTAATGCTTTCTTCTTCTTTTCTGTAGAGATTGAATAATTGCTTTTCAGCTAATATAAAGTCGCCGTGTTTGCTCTGATGAAGTAGCCCAAATGTGGTTTTCTTCCATCTTCAAGTTTCATAGCAGAGGAAAATGTTATCAAGAAGAGTAAGACTCGTTTCGAAATGCATCAAGTTCTGAAGCTCAAGGAAAATGAGGTACTTCTCCTTTACATTCCTCTGAATTTCTTAAGATTCAACTTGGAAGATAACAAGTTAAATGTTGTGTTAAAGATCTCAGAAATCAGTGAATATGATCCCTTGGACCTTTTCTCTGGATCCAAAGATAGAATACACAAAGCAATAAAAGCTCTCTATGCGACTCCTCAGAACAATTTCCGTGTGTTCTTGAACGGTTCTTTGGTATTTGGAGGCTTGGGTGGTGGCATAAGCAAAACAACCTCAGAGGTTGAACAAGCTTTTGAGCAACTACTCAAAGATATCATCAGAAACAAGGATGGCTTACGAGCAAATCATTTCATAGAGCTTGTTGCAGAAACTGTTTACGCATCTGGAGTTCTAGATCAGCTTCTAGATGTGCAGAGACTCGACAGATATAATATCGAGGGAGCGATTCACGTGTACTATGACTTAGTTGAGCAGCCATGTAAGGTGTGCAAAGAGTTGGAGAAGAAGAAGTTATCAAATCAATTTAGTTCCATGCATTCAATTCCGGTGGATGAAAAAGTGAATATTTTGAAGGATTTTCTAATATCTGCCACTGCAAAGGATTGTAGTGTAATGATAAGTTTTAGATCAACAGAAGATGGGCTCTCAAGATCATCTTCTCACAGTAAACTCCATCTTGAATCAACAAAGCAAGAATTTGATTACAAGGTAAAATTTCTTACCTTTAGACAGATACTAAACCTTTTTGCTATTGTAAAATTGTTTCTAAATTGTGTCTTATCAACGCTAGGTACATTTCATTGATCTTGATATGAGACCTTTGAAGAAAATGGAAGTCTATTATGAATTAGACAAGAAGATCATGTACACATACCTGGAGATGCTGAAGAAGAAAGAAGCATGGGGGAGAGAGAAGAGACCAGCCTCGATACTTCTTGAACTATAAGACATTGTCTCTGTACTTTGCATGTTCCTCATCATTGGTCCCCTTCTCTTCTTTTCCCTGTTACTCCTTAAACCAGTCTTGATTGCTTCTTAAGGTTTCAGATAAACATGGAAATGTTAATATAAAGATGGAAAAATATATAATCTTGGTTTTGACGAGCATCATATGCCAAAAACACAACACAGAAGATAAACGTGTCCCTACATCAATTAAAACCACACAGAAGTTCTCTCCTAGAAGTTGTTAAGATCTTACTCATATGCTGCAGTCTTAAAAAACTTTCCGAATGCAAATTCATCAACCTAACCTAATCTCCATCCCTCTAATTCCTTGTTCAGTCTCGATTTCTCATCTCTAGATCCGTAATGCAGTTGACTCCACCAGATATTTAGGCTTTCCCGATTTGAACTTATTTTATTATTGTTTTCAGTGGAAAAAGCTGGAGAGAAAGAAGAAAGAGACATCGTGGTTGAAGATTCTTCATTGGTGGGCCTTCTTGTTTGCTTCCTCCATAAGCACCCTTCAGATCCGGACCGGAGCTAAGATGATCCACCTCATTAATGCAATAAGCTATTCTGCATGAATGCAAAGAGGAGAGGTTGAAAATGTCCAAAGAGCTAGAATCAATGAGAGAATTAGTACAACCTTTCAGTTCACATAAAGATATTCAGATGGGAGAACAGGTTAAATTGAGCATGGAGGATACTGTATCGGATGAATTGGCTGACAAAAATATAATTGCAGTCTCTTCAGGCGATTTGATGAACCATGAACAAAGGGAAGACGTTTGTTATGCTCCTACAGTGAGGACCATCAGTCCCAGGCCAAAAATTCAGGTAACCATCTGTTAGATCCCGTTTGGTTTAGCATTTTATGTGGAAATTAACTCTTCAAGTTCATGGTATCATAGACCCTCATGTTAAAACTAGTCCTGCTCCTACCAGATGCTGAATATTCTTCATGAAACATTATGCAAAACTAGATTATGGGATTAGTCAAGCTGTTAATGACTAAGCTAATACAATTTAGATGTTTTCTATAAATATTTCTGAAGTTGGATATTAATCTATTGTTGTAAATGAAGATGAAGACCAATTACCTTCTGGAGAAACAATGGCGCTTGATAAAAGTAAAGAAAGTTTAGCTTTGATCGATGACAATTTCAGGGCAGAGGTCTAGCTTGGATCACTTAAACAGTGAGGTAAAATTGTCGGTTCAATAGCTAAAGAGTGGAGTCAAACAATCGGAGGAATAAATATCATATCACTGGCTTAGTATTAGACTGGAAGGCAATTCTAGGTCACAAATGTGAACTCATTGGTTAGAATAATTTTCTGATCTTCTTCACAGTTAGAACGAATGAAGAATGAGAATCTACTTCAACCTCAAGATGACAGTGATTCGGACACCAACTTTCCAGGTCTGGAACAGGAGCTGATACAGTTTCGTCAGGTGTACATCTGTTACAGATTGTAATATTGAAGCATTTTCTCGGAGTCTTATGGTCATCTTTTTTACAGGCAAAGGAAGAACTTCAAAGTATTTTCCCTCTGTCTAACAAAAAATCAGTAGCAGAAACGCATTAGAAAGAGTTCTTGCACTGGAATTAGAACTTGCTGAAGCATTGCGTGGAAAGAAAAAATCAACCACACATCTTCAGAGATACATGATTCAAGAATTCCCATCTAGTTTTTTTCTTTGTAAAATGAAAGATTCAGCAGGAACGAGGCATTAAATTGTAGCTCCTTCTCGAAGCAACACACCGAAAACGAAGCAATCTTCCAGAAATTCAGAGACATAAACGACCTAATCGAAGAAATGCTAAAAGGCCAGTATGCATCTGTGGAGACAGAGCTTAAGGAAATGCATGACCGTTACTCTCAGCTAAGCCTCAATTTTGCAGAGGTTGAAGGAGAAAGACAGAAGCTGATGATGACTTTGAAGAACGTAAGGGCATTCAAGAAAGCAATGCTTTTAAACCGTTCATCATCAGCAAATCTTGGTGAACATTAATGCACAGCTGTTACTTATGTATATATAGCTTTGTATAAATGTTTCCTATTCAAGATATGGGATTCTCATAGTGATGTGTACAGACGCCCATATTCTTTAGTTCAAAGATTCAAAAGTTTAGTTAAGAATAAGAAAATAGGTAGCAATAAGTTTTCTTTCCATTATCAGTAAAACTCCTGTAGTTTCTTTCTTATAAACTGTCTTGTTTTTGAACATGTTGTATATGTATGCAATGAAACCATCATTCAAGAATAAACATTGACGAAAAAAAGAAAAATACATTACCAACAACGCACATAAAACCAAATTATGTAATGAAGGAACCTTTGTTTTCATGTTTATGCAATCATCTTGTACTGAATGAACTACTCAAATCTTGTTTGAGTCTATGGAAGGAAGCTGTTCCATGGAGCATCATCCAGTGTCATTACCATGAAGGATAAAAGTATCTATGATCCAATTTACATGCAGCTATAAAATGGTGCATGTGCAGCGATTCTTCATCTGAGGATCATTCTGCAGTTTTTCTGTTGAAACAGAAATATGATCATGATCTCAAAGAATGGTAAATATCCCCAAAAGCATGGAGGTTGTAATCTGAAAACCATAATTATATGAGCTATACATTATGAGGTTTGAAAATTACCGCTCCTTTTGTCTAAAGTAGGAGGGCGAAGAACAACATGCATAGTGATAATCATTCCAGCAAGTTCACCAACCGGAAGCCTGTATTCAGCAAGTGTCCTATTGTTCTCCAGTATTTTCCCGGCATTGATGAGCTTCACGTCATTTACAGTCTTTGGAGTATTTTCTTTGTCTGTCAAATTTAAAGAAACACTTGAAAATTAAGTTCCAACACAACCTTAAGTAGTATCCACAGAAAGAAGTAAATGCATCTAAGGCTATAATGTACCAAACCCTTAAAAGCAATACAACTTCAGACATCAATCTTAAACTAGTTTTAGCAAAATCTGTTGCTAGAGTATCTTTTAAACAAAGCCTAAACCTTTTCACAATTCACACTAAGAACAAAAAAACCACCTTTATCTATTAAAATTTTCATACTTTACAAAGTTCAATACCTAAACTAGCCCAATAACGCGGTTAATTATACATTAAATCATTGGAGAAAGAAGAATCAAAGAAGACGAACGCTTACACAATCAACCCAATGGAAACATAAACTGTAAAATAGATATCACGGATTACACGAGAAGAACCATCAAGCAATCAAATTGAAGTTGTGAGAAGAAGAAAAGAATCAGCATACCTTTAGGCCATTGAGAAATGATTTTCTCTTTAAGAGAAGAAACAGTAATAGATTGACTAAACTTGCTCGGACCTATGTCGGTGCCATCTCCCAGTCTAAACTTTAGTTCTATCCAATCTTCCTTTGTTGCCATGTTTCAAATTTCCCCAGAAAAAAAAAAATCCAAAACCAAAAATCTCTTGAGAGAAATTCAAACTCTTCACGGAGACAATTCTTCTTTCTCTCGGTGGAATATCATGGAACACAAAACAGGATCCAATTACAAACTACAAAAGTAGACAAGTAAAAGAAAAACCCAAAATCAATTCTCACAGAAAATATTCATGTTTGCTGAAAAGCACGAAACTGACGCGCGAAGAAGAACTATATCGACGCGTTTGACTGTGATACGTAAAAAAACTATATCGACGCTTTTTACGAGGATCAGCCAAGAACAAATCCAAATATAGTTGAGGAAATTTCGACTAAGAAAATCAGAAGTATAAGAAAAGAGAAGAGAAACACGTTGGTTAAAAGGCTGTGTCTTTGTGCAGCAAACATACAAAATATTTGGGTTTTCTTTGTCAAGTGAGATTCTTCTAATGCTACCCGAATCTTTGATTTGACAGTTTTACCCCTAATAGTATTTCGCTTGATAGCATTTAGGCTGACTTTTGTGAATAAGAATTGGCATAAATATAAACCTTTGTCTGATTAATTATCAATCTAAGAAGATTTTCGTAATCAAGTTGATTTGAATTATTTGATTCGTATTAAGTGGGTATTGGAAACTTTTTTTATATTAAACTATATCGACGTCTGATGATGTAATGTGATACAGTAACAACAACAACAACTACTACAAAGTAGAATCAGAAATGCTTTTAGAAAAGTAGTAACTTTTTTAGTACAAAAATTGTTACCAAACCTTAAGCTTCACACTTCTCACTACCACTTGATGTCTTTATGAAATTACAGCTGTCTCTTCTTGATATGACTTGTTCTTCTGCCACACTTCCTTCTCTCTCTTGGAATGATTGGCCTATTTAGATTAATAAACTTGATATAATCTGCATATAAGTACCTTAAGTAGTTCAATTCTATTCATGAATTTGTTGGTTACTATTTCTTAGATAACATGAAGTATACAAAACTAGCATTTATCATTTGATGAATTATTCAGACTACGAATTTGTCTTCTAAACTTTTTAATTCAACAATTTTCTTTTATCAATTTTTAAGGTACTAATTGGTTTCAAACGCAATTTTCCTTTGTGTTTGTATGTAAACTCTCTCAAAGTTAAATTTTCAAAAGAGAAAACACTTTCGCTTTTTTCTTTTTTGTAAGTCACTTTTTATATATTTACAATAGTTTGAAAATTGTACATTGTGGGGTTATTTAGAAAAAAAGTATATAAATTAATTATCAACGAAAACAAAAAACAAACAATCAAAAGCTTATCACAACAAACTAGACTGTATTTACATAACTAGTGATTCTAATTTTTGTTTATACAAAATTATATGATGGGAAAAAAGGAGCAAATCTGAACTCTGAAGATCTCAAGTGGGGGCTTTGTTGAAATTCTTAAAAGAATAAAATTATTCGACCTCTCACTTCCCACCGTCCGATTAGAAAGCACTGAATCAAAGATTAAGCAGTACTTATCAGTTGCTTACCATCTTAATTATTTCTAATCATACTTTCTCTTCTTGGGTAGACAGGTAAATATCACTAGTCATACTCACCGCTTTCATTTGTAAATTTTAATGATTAGAGATCTGCTAATTCAGGAAATATAAAACTAATTAACAAAAACGTTATGCTAAGAAAACGATACTTGTATTTATATTGTTATGTATTGCCGCTAAGTCGGATTTTTTTAAAATATTTCTTGGCATTATTTATAATCTCTTCTTTTTTGTATGTCAATGTTTGAATAGTCAGTGGTATTTATTCTTGGTAGCATAATACTTTTACATCACGAAATTTGGTATTTTTGGTTGATTTTTTACTCAACTTTTAAAGAAGGTCATAATCAATGTACTGAGTTTAGATTAAGGAGCTCAAAATATTCAAATTAAAAAGCGACACGGAGAGCTCTATAAATAATTTACATGCTTTTAGAAAACTATACAAATACACTTGTACTGTTAAATGAGTGACAAAATTTTTTTTTCAAATTTACCTACTAAATTTAAAATTTTCAAAATAAAAAATAAAGTAAAAAATAATTATTTATTTTAAATAAATTATAAATAAAATTAAAATATTATGTTTGGATTCTAATTTTTTAATTTCAATTTTCAATTTTTTATTATTTAAACATTAATTTTATATTATTTTTCTTTGTTTAAATTAATGGTGTTATATTGGGAAAAAAAATCCTAATTGCACTGTAATAAAACCTATTAAAGTAGTCAGAATTTCAAAATACTGCATTTTCATTTATTGTTATTGTTATTATATATTGTTATCAAAAGAAACTAGATTCTGCAGTGTTACTGAAAATACTGAAACGTGCATAGAAAATTGCAAAGTAACGCACATACAAGAAACAAAGTTTAATGAAACAAAAGAAATATGATGTGTATTTAAATAGTATTTGATATGAATGTTTTAATTGAATTTATAAGGGAAAACATTTTTTGCATTGTTTGAGAAATGTAAACTGAATTTCTCTTAATCAATGAAGAACAACGAAGTTTGTTTACATACAATACAAGTGCAAAATGTATCAGAAAACCAAATAGTGCTTGGTTATGCACACATGAATTTAACCGGATATAACCGATATCATGCAATATGCGTAAATTATACAAAAGAGTACTCGCATTAGGGCATTAATGAGTCATTGAATCATTTCAAAATGGTTAGAGGAAAAAAAAAAGCTGGACACCATTAATCTCAGATTCCTTTAGAGCTTGGTGAAAAAAACATTTATGAGAGATCGGTGAAGAAAAGTAAAATAACTTTGTTCTCGACTTCTCGTGTTATTAATTTTAGCCTGGATATATTGGATGATTTTGTTAGTCTTTATGTAAGAGTAGGAAAAGGGTAGATGATGAAGAAAATTAGGTTAACTAATAAATGAAAAGAACGATTAATATTAATAATAATAGAATTAAAAAAAAAAAAAAAAAAAGTCTCTTTATGAAACCGAGGTTTTGAGTTGTCCGACGCTTCCCATAGATTTCATGGTCCCCTTCTTCCACTGCCATTACTCATTTCTCTTGCACCATCCTTCTTATTATATTAACTAATACACTTTCTTAATCATATCATTTTATTATATATATACACTACGCGTATTGTTGTTTTATTGCCAAATAATAATTCCGTATGGACTAATCCGGTTTAGGTTGTCTCGAGGAAGATTTTTAACGAACCGGTTTGTAACACACACAAGTCTTGGTTATCACTATTTTCGCAACCATTTACGCTTAGATTACAAGATATAACTTTTACATTTGAATTTACAATTTTTCCCTTTCGCATTTATTATATCTCCAGTTGGAACATATGAACTCACTTATTGTATTAATGGAATATACATAATATTCCTTTTGAGACATCCGCCGTTAAATGGGTCCGAAATACCACTTTGAAGTTTATGATTTTAAAAATACTATACAAATATTATACTTCTCAACGAATCTATCGTCGTACTACATAATCAATCTCGATTAACTAAGTCACTAGTGCGGCATCTATTTATGTATAATTTCTAAAATCTTGTTTGTTTTAATAGAGTAAGTAAGACTAATTTAATCAATTATATATTGCATTGGAGTTATATGTTGAAGAGTTATTTTGTTAAGGAATAATAATGTAAAGATGGTTGATATGAGTTTGTACACTGATGATGACTTGCAAACATCGCAGAGACCTATGTCCTAAAAAGAATTTTGAGTATGTGCATCGACCTAAAAGGGTACATACATACAAAGAATCTCATCATTCACATTTATTCTTTTTTGGCAAATGTTGCAAATTGTAGAAAAAAAAGAAATATCATTTGGGTAAATAAAAAATGATACACTTAAGTATTAATCATTTTTCTTATTTTTTTATTTTATTGGAGAAAAACCCACGAAATCAGTAGCTCGAGGGAGCAAAAGAGGGAAGAAGCACCTAAAAAAGTGAACACTTAAAATAAAATACAAATAAGAAATAGAAAATTAATTAAAATAAATCCCACTCAAAACCATAACACATTCAATCAAAGGCTCCTTATTTTTATTCTATCTTTTAGCAAAGAAAAGGTACCAAATAATACATTCCTATGTTTTAGGTTGATCGTTGGAATCTCTCTATATTTAGCCTTCACCGTAAAATTTCAATGTCATTGTAAAAATACCTTTTCAAAAGACCTAAAGGATTTTACCCCCCAAAAAAAAGACATAAAGAATCTTTTTTATTCGGTGAATATACATATAAAATTAGAAAACTTAGACACGAAAAAAAAATTCTTATACTATACTAAGGTATTTGTGCTCATGATTGTTAGTTTTGCTTTTTTTTCTTCTTATGTTTATATTCAACAATTAGTGATTTTATTCAGACAGAGAATCAATTTCGCCCAAGACCAAAAAAACGAGAACTGATGGAGTAGATTTTACAACGAGAAACAACCTTACTGCAAATTTCAATTTATATCTTCAAGTGTAAGAAAAAAACACAAAACCGATAAATTTAGATAGATCTCACGAACAAAATTCTTGTCCAATGTTTTTCATTTTCTTCAAAAATATGTCTTCTCCCATACCCTTTTTCCTTTCTTTTTAAAATCTAAACTCTTTATTTTTCTTGTATACCATTTAAAAAGAAATAAATGGTTCACAGAAAATTACCAATCATCTTTCCTCCTCAGTAGGAAACACTCATCATTGTACCCAACAATCCCTTTCATCCTTAGAATCAAAAACCTCAACTTCCTCCTTCTTCTTCTTCGTCTTCCTCTTTTCACTCTTCTTTCATGTATATATATATACATACATACATACACACACATTCCAATCTCTATATAACCTTTTTATTCTCCATTTTCCTTTTTCTCCCTCACCTCTCTCTTTCTCTCTCAATATCATCTTTTCATTGAACATCGACCAACCAAGAAAATAAAATCAGACATTTGAAGCTTCTTTTTTTGTTGACTCAAAATGGATCCGTCCTCTGCAAACTCGGTGAATGGATTCTACTCATTTCTAAACAGATCAATGGAGGATCTCGAAAGAGTTTATCTTTCAAACAATTTTATGTCCGTACACTTTTTACAGAGAGCTCTCTGTCTTCTCCGTACTTCTCATTCACATCTCACTCTCCTCGTTCAGAAACTTCAACTTCCCGTCGGCGAGAAATGGCTCGACGAGTATATGGACGAAAGCTCCAAACTTTGGGAAGCTTGTATCGTCATCAAATCCGCTGTCTCCTCCGTTGAAAACTTCTCCTCCGCCGGAATTTCCATCGCCTCCACCCTCGACAGCTACCATCACCACCGTCGCCTCTCCCCGCAGCTTTCTCGTCAGGTGGGTGATCGAAAAAATCGAATCCTTTTTCCGCGAGAGATTGAAAATCTTTTGTTAAATCAAGCTTTGTTTGTGTTGTTTTCTAATGGTGATTAGGTGTTAAGGGAGATAACAGGGTGTAGGAGAGAGGCGATTGGGATAGAGGAAGAAAACAGAGCTCTAATGGAGAATCGAGTTCAGCGGTTTCCGTTTTGGTCGGAACAGACGACGACGACGGCGATCGAGTCGTCGACGAAGTTACAGAACGGATTCAGTGGTTTTCGCGGCGTACTGTACGCGACGAGGAACATGAGTTCGGTTCTGCTTATGGTTTTGATAACCGGTCTCGTCTACTGTTTTCCCGGCGACGCGACGTTATCACAAACACAGACGCAGAATCCAGTTGGCGGTTTCGCCGGAGCAATGGGGCGGTTGCAGCAGAGTGTGGCGGCTGAGGTTGGGAGAATGGGGATGAGGAAAGGAATATTAATGCATGAATACAGGCGGAGCAAAGCAGCGTTGGAGGAGCTTAAGGAGGAGCTAGAGCGGCGATCCTGCGGCGGAGGAGAAAACGAAGAAGAGGAGAATGAATTGAGAGAGAAAGTGGAGAATCTGAGAGGATATTTTGGGAATTTGAGGAATGGAACAGAGAGTATAGTGGCGCAAATCGATGATTTCTTTGATGAAATTGTTGAAGGAAGAAAACAGCTTTTGGATTTTTGCAGCCATAGATGAATCACAATGCTGACAAATTTTTCAGTTTCTTAAAAAAAAAAAAAAAAAAAAAATAGGCTAAGCTTAGATGAATCAGTTGGTAGGGAGTTGTTGTAATGTTTTTTGTTATGAAATTTTAATTTTTAATAAATCTCTGCTCTGTTTTAGTATTTTGATGTTTATATATAAAATTCTAGAAATAGAGTTATTCTCTGAATCATATCTAAAGTAAATGTCTGCTTTTCAGTTTTGGTTCCAGCCCGTTGAAGATGTTTGTTTCTTAATGTTAACAAAACTTCAGAAGATTTGAGTTTTAAATATTAAAAGAAAGTACTCTAAATCGCAATAACCAAGTGAGATTTTAGTGAAAAATTGATTACCCACTTTCACTAACAGCATTATATCATTAACCACAAGTTAAATAAAATAATTGGTCAAAGAAGAAGAGTCTAAATGAGATAGTTGGAGAAGAAAGCCAATGATCAAAACTGGAAAATTGATTTGATTTGATTCACATAGGAGGTAAAAGAGAGAATTTTTAATTTGATTTGTAAATTTGTGGTGTTAATCAATAATTGTAAAAGCAGATTTGTATTTTGATTCTTTTGCACTATAATCTAAATACATATGCTTTGGGCACACCATTTGGTTGCTTTTGGTGTCAATAGTTATGATTATTACCAATTTCACACCCTAAAATCCTCAACCCCACCCACTGTTTTAAAGCACTAAATCTTCACTTCTTTAAGTTTCTATTACTTATTTTAATATTTGCTTTACACTCAAATTCACTCATCTTTGCTTTCTCCTTTTTCTACCCAAAAACACACAAAAAATCTCAACTTTCAAAAAAATTTGTGTAACTCAAGTACCAAGAGTGTCAATTCTCATCTACTGTGAGCTCTCTCAAAGTCTTTATTTCCATTAGAAAATAGTTGAACCCACTACAAGTCTTCTTGCAAACATCATTCATGTCTACAAATGTTTTATTATTATTTAATATCAAAAAGGAGTCCAAAAATAATTCATTTAAAGAATTCATATGAAGATTGTAAAACTAAGCTCTAAGAACATCATCAAAATTTGTATATTTCATAGTTTTTATGTAGACATGCATAATATGTTTGCTCTACATAGAATAATGCATTTGTTTATTTTAAAAATATATATTTGTTTTTTTATTCAAAGCAATGCCTAAAAATATGTACACTTGTATATACAAGATTTGTGATCCATTTCTATTACGAAACTAAAGTTGAAAAAAAATGAAACGAATTAACATAATATATATTAGGGCAAATGTATAAAATAGCATATTTTTAAGTTTTTATTTCAAAAAATAGTATTATTAGTTTAAATTTCCAATAATAGCACAAATTTAATATTAAAATGCATTAAAATTATATTTTAATAGAAAAAATTTAAATCCTAAATTGGAAAAAATAAACCCAAATATAATACTTTAAGTTTATGTATAATTTATTTAAAATAAATAAATATTTTTACATAAATATTTGTGTTATTTTTGGAAGTTTAATTTTGGGATATTTGGAAATTTTTATTTAAAATGTGCTATTTTATGATATTACTTTATATTATAATATTTATATAATGTGTTTTATAGTATAAAACAACACGTTTTTTATTTGAAACATTATTTGCTATTTTGAAAAATTTATGTGTTTTCAAAACTTCAAACTATATCATATACATAAAATATGATGTTTTTAGTTGCTAACTGCTAGTTGACGTTCCTCACACTCAACACTAATGGGCCCAAAATTGTTGGACAAGTAAACAATATCTATTGGACTTTTGGAGTTTAATCATCCTTTACAAAATCAAACGCTGCCGTTTCAGTCTTTTTGAACACTTATGAACCGACGTGATCAGAAATTACATAAGAGTGGTAAGACTTGGACATGAATGATATACTTTTAAAATATACTATAAAGTCACTATTGCTTCGTTTCTCAATTTTAACTTTTTCCCATTAAACTTATTGCCATCCCAAAAACATGTGATAGTTGAGGTCATGCCAAATTATCCTTTTAAAATTTTTGTTTTAGCCCTAATAAAAATAGGAAATGAATTGAGACACACATTTGCATCAAAAGAATACGACGAAATGATGTTTGGTGGCTGATGAGAAGTTTATGTATAATAAACCAATGGATGTTCCTCAACTTCTCCGCTTCATTTTTCTTATCAACAATAAATATTATGGGCCTTTGAATTTTAAGGGCCCACATTACTTGGGCCTATTTTCATGTGATTTCGTATCCTTTTTCTTTCTTTTTTTTTTTTGTTTAAATACCCAACTCATAACAAATATGAAGTGAACCAAGTAATCCCTATATTGACCCAATTCAAGAAAACATTTTTATATATTTTTAAGAAATATTTTGAGTCTCATTTGACAAATCAAAATAATGTTATATTTGGCAGTAGTAAATGAGTTAGTGGTTGCATCAACTTTACGTACATCCAATAGATGTGAAATTCGACTCCATCAACATTCATATGAAAATGTTAGATTATTGAATCGGTGTTATATTTGAAATCTGTTAAAAGCTGCTAAATAGAAACGATTACACTAACTTTAATATGATTAATAAGATCTTGATCACCATAAATATTTTAGTTATTAAAAAGAACACCAATTTATTTCAAATAAAAGAGCAATAAGACCATTTACATTTATCTTTGTTTAGTGACATGAGTCACTTTCTTGAGGAAGTGTGAAAGCATTAGGATGATACGTCTACAATTCTTGCTTAATTAGTAATTGTTTTTGTTATATTTTTCTACTACTCATACTTCTTTTCAATAATCAATACCAAACAAAACAAGTATAAAAACACAAGAATAATCAGAAAGGGATAGCTAAGGAGACATGTCACATCCATAGTGGAACAATATGTTGAGATGTTAAACAAAAAAAGTATGCATCTACTAAACAAATACACATTTGGTGGTTTTTTCAACTTCAGACAAGCATAGTCCCAAAGTTGAGACCATTCCCTAATTTCCTATTCTTATTGTCTTCATTTGGTCCTCCATTGTCAAAATCTCACACCCCATGTGTCTGAATGCATGAAAATAACATTTTCTTATTTTATCATATTTTTATAAACCATTAATATATGTTTGCAATGCTCAATACTTATATTCTAGTGTGAAGGAAAATTATACGTGGAGATACACACAGCATTAGTTATATTAAGTTTTAAGAAGACAGACACATGAGACATGACATATTAAACCAGACAAGGAGGGTAGATGAGATCACAGAGACAAAAGATCTTACTGCTGTATCTTTGGTAATGACTTTTGACCAAAGCAATAAAATGGAATAAACAATAAAACTTTTTTAAGAAATTAGGTAATCTTTTATAATATTAAATTAAAAAGAATAGGAATATTAGGCATGAAAAGATTTCACAGACACTTAGAAGCTATTCTCAAACATCTGTCCTTTTCTTATCCTCACTTTCAAGTTTCAACACAGAAAATAAAGGGAATTATTAAATAAATTTATTAAGCTCGTTTTCTTTTGTTTTCAAAACTAATAAGATTAACTAAATGAGGAGAAACAACATAAAATACAGTTTACTAATTATTGTGTTTTGCAAAGCTTGAAATAAAAATTATCTCCATTCATAAATCTTTAAAAGATCTGAACATGTAAACCGATTTGTTTTGAAGATAATTCTTTTTTTTTCTGATAAATAAGATAAAAGTTTTATAATAAGTAAAAATGGAAGTTGGTCCTAATAATTACTTGTAGTTGTATTTCAAAAGAATTAAACTTTGACCGATATTACAGTACATAAGATTTGTCAGAGAGTTCTTAACAAAGACACTAGGATCTGAGAGTATAGAGAGACATAAGGCTTAAACACCAATTAGTTGCAACTTTTTAATGATTTAATTATTATATCTTCTGTGACTTTGACTTTTGTCACTCTCTCTACCTCTTTTTTTTTTTTTTTGTATTCTTTACATATTTCAAATTCCAAATTGATATAATTTACTAATATCTTGACATTCTAGATCTAAGATATATGTCAGCTTTTAAAATCTAGTGGATATGTGAGTAGGATATCATGTTACTAAATGTCTCTAAGTTAATTAAAACATTTTCTAATGTACATTAACAGTATTTGTTTACTGATTACTTCAGAAAGAGTTTTTACGAATTTTTTTTAGAATTTGTCCTCTTCAAGTACAAAATATTATGTAAAGACTGAAAAAAACAACTTTGAAATTCGATAGAATTATCGAAAATGCAACGTGGATTGTTTGAATATATTGGAAAATACATAAAACAGTTAAAATTTTCTCGGACTTTTCCCTTTAGGTTGTTAAAGAACTCAGACTTTAATTTGAATAACAGCCATATAGTTTGTGAAGCTTACACATATATCATCACTGAAAATTTGGAAAAGATTTCGTAAAGAAGAAAAAGAATGCAATGAAAAGACATGTTTGTGTTCTTGTTTAGCTTTCTCTACTTTTTATAAAACCAACTCCCAATTCAACTCTCCCTTCTTTGACCATACTACTTTCCTATTACTGTGTCTTTCTTACATATAACTGACTAAAAAACATTCAAATGGTTTAAGTTGTAGTCATCAATTTTTTTGGTCATAAAAAAAATAAGAGAATCTGTGACTGATAATTATTTCATGAGATTAATTTTCTTGACTTCTTATCTTATTCCACATTTACCAAAACCCAATACTTCTTTTCTTTTTCCTTGTAATTTTTTTTTGTTATTTACTAAACCTTCACAATCTATATACACATATATAAATTATAATCTAAACAAAAATAAATAAAAGCCACTCCCCAACCCAAAACTTGATCAATTGATCATCTCAAAAGTATATAATTTAAAATAATAAAAAATCCAAATCGCCTTCATCTTCCATAGAGATTTACCTTTTTACCCTTCTGGACGCAGCCTTTTTTCGAATGTTAGTTTTAAGTCTTTAGCCTTCTCACATCGATCTTTAACCATCTTCGATGAAGACCCTACTGATGAAATCCCTGAATCTCTTGGAATAGAGTTTAGGATCAACGGCTGATATTAAAGTAGGATTGGCTTGAAATGACTTAAAAGCATGCTCGATCTTCTTGTGTATGTCGTAGTCTTGCAAGATGTCAATAACTCCAAAGTAGAGTACCACTTCATACATCTCACCGTGGCATAGATAATTGGTTCCTCCTAATGAATACTGATCAAAGTCGCTTCTCCGGGCCATTCGCTCCGCTATTGCTGGCATGTTTACACCTAGTTTGATCGACTGTTTCCTGTAAAAACAGATTGAATTGAGTAAAAAATGATGAATCATATGACTTGATTGATTTTTTAAGAGAATTAGAAGCACACAGGATCACATGATCTGCTTTCATACTCTCCGCAATATATTAAATGTTTTCTACATTCATTAATACTAATCCGAATCTGAATCTCACAACCACTCCATGTCTCTACAATAATCCAAAGGCTATGAATGCAAAAAGAAAAAGCTTTCCTTTGTGAAGTCAACTTCTTAAAACTAGAGATTAATCATTGTCGATATATAAATGTTTATGTACCTGCCAGCTAAAATCCGGTCCATGTCTTGAAGTTCAGTCTCTAGGAAGCGACAACCACGCATGTATTTTTCATTCTGATATGAATCTTTCCTACCTGCAAAAAGACATTGATATAAATCTCACAGACAGGTCGATTTCAACGGTGGACACAGAAAGAGAATGATTACCAGATCTCAAAACAAATGGAGAAAGACCCATCCTATCTCTCGTGTTATCATCACGGAAATGAACACCAACTAAAAGGCTATAATCCATTATTCTCTCGGCTTCCAAGAACTCACAGTCACGTTTTATTTGCCTGATCATGTATACGGACCAGCATTAGACACATGTTTTGTGTTGCTGAAAATAATTTGAATAGCCAATGGCACACAAGCAAAAACAAAACAATAAACAAAAATTGAGTAAGCACGGAGCTTACATCATAAGCTCCTGATACCAGTTTCGCTGAAGATGGAAAGAAAAATTGAGATCAAGGTCCTTGAGAGTTGTGGTCTCATCAATCTCCCTTTCAGGCTTTGCAATACTACGTCCATGGGAAGACCCTTTGAGATCAAACCGTCTCTGGATTTTATATTCGGAGCAAAACAGGTTGCCCATGACGATAAACCGAGTCTAATAAAATGTTCAACACCATAGTAAATATCCTGGAAACTCAAAGATCCATGAAACATTAGATGAAACAACACATACCGTCTGGCCACCAACGGGTTTGACACAATAAACACCATAGAATCTAGTCACGAGGGAGTTTTCATATTGGCAGACATGTTTGTAGTAACTTGGAAGCATTCTTAAAAGCACCTGGATAAGACAAGACAAAAGCCTCAGGTCAAACTTCTTTAGCTAATCACAGACGTTTTGAGAAAGTAATGTGAAAGCAAAGAAACAAACAAATCAAAAGGTGTCTCAACCACTATTTAAGTAAAGTAACTAGTTCTGGACAAGCATTTTCAAAAATGACAAGAGAAAAGTCAAAAACAAGAAGGCAACTACTCAGTACTAACCTTGACTTCCGATCTCTTCACCGTCTTGATCATATATCTATCATCTTGAGTTAGGTAAAAGAAGCTTCCACTCTTTCCAGGAGAAGATAGTTCTCGAAGAGCATGGTTTCCACATATAGCTACCATATAATCAGCTGGATCCACTTGGAAAAGCTCTCTAAGACGTCTACAAACAAAATTGCCACAAAAAGAAACACATTTCATCACAAATACGTTCATAGTCTTATCAACCTAACCCTATATTTGGGTATAGACACATCCCCAAACCTAAACGCACTCATCAATTTGCTAAATTCAAACACTATTTCGAAAGATAAAGATACCTGAACACAAGACGGCAATAATCCTTCCAATGGAAATCAACTGACCGATGCGGCGGTGTGGTCTTAGTACCTTCCGGTGGAAACCATGTCCACAATTTCTCCATCGGATCGAAATCAATCTCTATAGGGTCTCGAACGTTTGATGCATCTTTTCCGACAGAATACCTAATTTTGAACAAAACCTTCATTAGAACGCAACGGGGAGATATAAGTAACAAAACAAATACACAAACAAACCCATCAATTTCAGAAATTACATGATCCCTAATTGCAAGTTTAGAATCAAATCGTATTTCTTATGTCCTTTCGATATAGTCACTCCAGGTTTCTTCGCCTCGCCAGTAAACCAACAAGGGTTCTTCTTAAACTGACGAAACCCATCACGATCCACAGAAATCCTGTCTTTGTAAATCATCTTTGCTTCCACATTATCAATGATGTCGCAAGTGATATCCCCAGCTTCTCCATCCGATTCCCATATACAGATTCTCGGATAGAATTTCTCCCCTCCGAAGCTTCCAGCTCCACTATCAACCGACGATCTCTTCCTCGTCGCCACAATCAAATCGTTCTTCTCAATCCCGTTGAAGTTATTCCTCATGATGTCATTCTCATTCCAAGCTCCGACGTAAGAACTTCCATCAACCCAAGTGAACACTCCACTTCCTTTGGGAACTCCGTTTTCCCATTGACCTTCGAATCGATTTCCATTCATCCAAACAAGCAAACCGTTTCCACATATCACACCGCTGCGCCATTCTCCGGTGTATTGATTTCCGTTTCTCCACACATACCGACCCCTCCCGTCTTGTAGATTGCGTCTCCACGTGCCTTCGTAAAAATCTCCGTTTGCGTATCGTTTTTGCCCATGGCCGTGTTTTCGATCAGCAACCCATGTTCCTCTATAAGTATCTCCGTCGGCGCCGGTGAAAGTCCCGAATCCTTCCATCCCACCGGACTTGAATTCCCCTTCGTAAGTCGCTCCGCTCGGCCATGAAAATTTCCCTTTCCCCGAAGCTTTCCCTCGCTTCCAATCGCCTTCGTACATGCACCCATCTTTCCACAGATACTTCCCAGACCCATGAGGAAACCCGCCGGCGAAACTCCCCATGTAGAGATCACCATTCGGAAGCGGCTTCTCTACGTCCACGAGTGGCGTGGGAGTCACGCGCCTCGTCGTTCCTTGAGATCTCGATTGCCCCATAGGAGATAGAGCTGGCAACACCAAACCCTCTCGTTTCTCTCTTTCTTCTTCCTCCACTTGCAGATGCTCTTTTCTTCTCCACAAAATATCCTCCTCTAGAAGAACCTTCTTCTTCTCAACGACGCTGCTTATAGTCACTTCAGTAGCTTTTTCTTCTTTGCTGAGAAGCCGTTCACGCATCATCTACTCATAAAACCTTCACTCCATCCCCTCACAATGTTCTTCAATCTCCTAAAATGCCATTTTCTTGAGTTTGCATCTAAGGAATTACCTATTTCTCAGATGACAAATAGATCCGCCGAAACTAAAAAAAATCCACCAGTTGATAAATACACATTTTCCGTCGGATTTCAACCAGTGATGATCAGAGAAAGAAAAGCTGGAAGATTTTAGGGATCGTTGATCAGATTCACAAGTTTCTAAATCTGAGAGGAAAACTTGTGGGATTCGTACAAATGCAAACAAGAACATAAAAAGGAGAACAAAAACAACAAAAGAAAAGGAAAGAGAGAGATAACAGAGACAGCAACGAGATGGCGAAATAAAACACTCTAATTGAATTTTATAAATAAAATTCCATAACCAAAAAGGACATATTAGTAAATATGCATACGAAAGTTAAGAGAGAGAAACCATCGAGAAGCGGACACAAAAAGCCAAAAACAAACAATATTATTAAACAATTACAACTTAAAAAAAAACCTTGTAAGTAAAATAAATATAAAAACATTAATGTGTAACAAAAAAAAACATACTCGAGATTGTTTCGAATTTATCTTTGTATAATTTAAAGCAATTTTGTGTGCCGCGTCGTATGCGTTACTTATACGTAATATATACAAAACCAACATAGAAGACCAAATGATTAGTTATGGTCTTACTCTGTTTATTTATTTCATATAGAAAAAAATGATTATGATGAGGATTATCAAGGAATCTTGATTACCAAGCCATTTTCCAGGTGATTGTATTTGATTACTACTTTTAATTACTATAAATTTTTTATAAAAAAATTGTTCTCTTGTGTGATTAGATCGCTAGCTTTGTGGGTTTTCTTTTAATTTTTATGTTCTTCCTAATTCTCAATTTTCGATGATTATTTATTTAAAATACTATGAAAATAGTCATTTTAATTAAAAAAAACAGGATATGATTGTGATTCCACTAACCAAACACATCACATAAAAACTATGGTGGTGGAATCGTCCGCTGTGTAAGTAAAAGTCAGTTGTTGAAATGCTATAAACGTACCAACTTCTGTAATTACATTGCCATTAATTTCCATCTACTCTTAAAAATGTATCATTGCTATGAATCGTGTCTATATAGTTGTGGTGGTTAGAGCATTCAACGCATTTCAAAAATGGTACTATAGCATTAACACAAAATAAAGTGGAATTACTCTTAATCTCTGAGATAAATACAAAGATAGTGCAATTACATAATTTCAAATTTGTTAAAAAAAAAAAAAAAAGAAAAATAAAGAATTGAATTAAGGGATTGACTGTCCAAAACAGTGCCTTATACAGTTGGAGCAAATAGAGCTGAGCTGGTAAATTAAGTGGGACCTATTACTATATTATTGGGCTCTCACGGCCCATAAAGAATGTCGTCGGTTACGAAGCATCCACGACATAGACGGTTCCACAATGTAGACAATCATCGACGGTTAAGCTTGTGTCCACGTCATCGCTTTTTGGACAATAGTTCACACGTGCAATGAACTTTTGTACGCGTGCGACGATGAACGTCGTATCAAATAGTGATGATTAAACGCGCGTGATTGAAATCTGAATTTTGTAGCCCAATCTCTCCCAAATATAACGCCAGAGGTTGTCTTATTCAGTAGCATTCACAAATAAAGAAAGAAAGATAATGCTATCGATACCAAGAGAAATTTTTACCTACAGAATATTCAGTAGTATTCACGAATTATCCGTTTAAATTTGTATGTGAGGAGAGGAAAGATGTAATTAGGGAAAAATTTGAAAAGATTTATGGAAATGGATAATCATTATGTATGTTGTTTAAGAAACAAATAATGACGCATGTTGACGTAAACATATGTATTTACAAAGAAGCAATGATACATAAAAGAAGCTCAGATATTGATGTAACGATGTTTCCTTTGTTCTCATGGAGAAAACAAATAGCCATTTAGTACTGAATAAAGCCTATGTGAACGTCATTTCACGCCGAATCTACCAATCTGTTTCTCTTCTATCTCATTGTATTTTAATTTAGTTTATTAGTTCATTGGATTTACTATATTTTTTTCAAATTTCAGACTAAAGTACGACATTGTAATTTAAATCAAGTTTAAGGTTTTGGTAGACGTATTTAAAATAATTTATTTTAAATATTTTAAAATGAAACATTATTTATTATATATAAAACTAATAAAAAATAAACGACATAATATAAACAATCAACATAAATAAAAATTCAATTATTTTATATTGAATACTGAAAACAACACTATAAATAAAACATATTTTTTTAACTAAACCATTATTTAAAATAATACAGAGGGAATATCTTATTTTGGTTCTGTGATTTGCTAGAACTTCAAAGCTTTGTTCTTTTGTCTTTCCAATATTAAGTTCGTCTTTATATATTAATTTTAAATGTCTGTTTATTTAAAAAGAAGTGTGAACCCGATGTATGAAACAACCAACTGCTTATGCTATCATTAGAAATTGAATTCTTTACAAGACAATAATATACGTAAAGTATATTATATTTTATAAACATAGTCAATTATCATAAGGGAAATCGTGTCCAAGCTCACATGATCCCATCCCATGCAGCTTACAGCATACAGCATAACAAAATTATTATTATTACAAGTTCCCATTCGTGATGTGGTCATACATACAATTTCTATGCATTATTGGACTTTTATTCATTTTTATATTAGTTCGAAATTTTCAAAGATGTCTCTTTGTCTCCTGTGCTCAATAAAAGGGAAAAAATATTTAACATGTTCGAGCGAATATTATTACAACAAAATTTTGAAATTTCTTAATTACAGTGAAAGTAATTGAGTATGCTTCCAATGTATTTGTGGATTCGTATATATTATTTTTTTTTGTCACTATAGTAAGTATTACAATCAGTTCTTAATTAAAAGATACTTACCGTATCATCCAACCAGTATGATTGATATTGCAGTGTTTACATAAGAAAAAATTACTTTTCTGTTATACGCCGGTTTTGCCACAAAATATATATTTGTGGATTCGTATATATACATCCCACTTTTTTGTTTTTGTTAAAAGTAGACATCCCACTTAGGAAAATTTGCTTAAAGCACATCTTGTAAATATTACATATATATATTATAGGTATTATAAATCTTAGTAATAAGAAAGGAAAATAAAAACGTTATAATATTCATAGAGCATGCGATGAAATAATTTATTCCAAGGTTTTGTGAGATCGAAAAGGTGGGGGTGTGATTTATGTTGTACATCCCTTAAGTAATTAATTTAGTTTTAAATAAATAACATCGATTCATGGATTCGACACAAAGGCGGCTCCAACTCTATCACGCGGGATTAGTCTTAGTTCAGATCCATGCTTGAGGAACACGTTTCCTGTTTATCCAAAACACCAAATAAAAAATATTGAACCCAAATTCAATCTCTCTCTCTCTCTCTCTCTCCTCTTCGTCAAAATCAAAGAATGTTGAATTTCTATTATATGTTACTACAGTTGAGGTTCTTTATCAGATTGGTACCCTTTAAATGTTAGATAGAGATATCCAAGAAATTGAAAACCTCATGACTCAAAAACCTAAGTTAACAATTCATGTGAAGCAAATAATTGAAACCAGATTCAGATGAGAAAGATAAAAACAATGAAACAAAATTCAAATGTCTGAAAGTACCTGCGGATTGTTGAGGATTGATCCCGATCCCATCTGTACACACGAATAAAGATATAGCATATCAGAAATCTCGAGGGTTGGAAGACAAAAAGAGATACTACTAGAACAAGTCGAGGTTATACAAAAATGGTGTATTTATAAAGAGAAGAATATGATTCTTGGCTTTTCAAATAGATAAATTAACTTCTCAGCTCATTCCTCAAATTCGCAGCTAAATTCAAAATCTCAAATTGTCTTTATTAGATTCATTAGGAGAGACAGTGTTCTAATCCAACGATTCTCTATTCACTGAACATAAATCCAAACTATGAGAAATTTTGATTGTTGCAACACAGATGTTATATCTGAATTCTCAAATCATCCTTCAAACTGAATGGAAACTCAATAGATTCATCGAGAGAAACAATGTATTAACTTACGCATTGAACACAACGGCATCACGATAAATCCGAAAGGGTAAGAAAACGTCACAACCCATCATTAACAGAAGACTGAGATGCATCCCACGAGCTCAAATGTACAAATCGTAAGAAATTTCACTAAAAAAAAATGTTGAATTTACCATTTGTGATGATGGCGCTTGTCTGCGGAGGCACCTTGAACTCCTCGGCAGCGAATTTCAGAACCGCAGTGAACGGAGCCCCTTCAGGCACACTAAAACTGAAAATTCACCGATCGTTAATCATTTATAAGGCAGACTCGATTCGCATAAAAATCGGAAATCATTTAAATAAAAAAACGATTCAGCATACACTTTGAAAGGAAGCTTAGGGTCGGAGGTCAAAGTGACTTTGAACGATACTTTTCCACCAGTTGACATCTCTGAGAAGATTCTCAATGCGGAGACGAAGGAGGTCGATCTGCCGCCGTAGGTGAAAGGAGTTGGGCGTTTTTTGATTGATTTTGGTCTCAGAAGTCAGATCTGCATTTCAATGATGGCTATCACTGAGTCATGGACCGTATAACAGTGAAACTTGAATATAACTCGGCCCGTTTAGATAATTTTTTAGGCCCATTTACAAAATTAAACAACAGAATCTACGTTCATACAATTTTTAACCTCAATACTTTTAAGAGTTGACCAAACAATCATAATGATAAGCTAAGATTTACAATTGTCGAATCAAAAAAAAAAATATATAACCACACATTGGTATGAAATTAAAGATAAACCATAACCAAACTATATCACTTATTTTGGTTTGGTTCATTTTTCGGTTAATATTTTGTGACCATCCCAAAAATTATCCAAATAGAAATGAATTAATCTGGATAAATAAATGGGTTAGTGGTTGTATTATAGTCTATCCCAATCTTCGTAGAATGATGTTAAATTTTCATATGAAAATGTTGAATTATTAGATTATCCCGTTGTGACTCACTCAAAAAAGAAATGAATTAACCTAAAAAGTTGAATAATGTCACTTCAAACTGATAATAAATTTTAAACAAATACTATAAACTTATACTAAAACATAAATCCAATTTATTATGTTAAAATCTAGGGTAACACTATAAAATAATATTTTTAAAGTTTTATTCAAAATCTATTATTTTAAAATTAAAATTTCAAAATATCACAAATAATTATGTAAAAAATATTTATTTGTTCTAAATAAATTATATATAAATTTAAAATATTATATTTAGGTTTATTTTTTCTAATTTAATGTTTAATTTTTTAATTAAAATGAACTTTTAGTGTATTTTAGTTTTAAGTTTGTGTTATTATTGAAAATTTAAACTAATGACGTTATTTTTAAAAGAATTTTTTTAAAACATGTTATTTTATATAACTATTCTAAAATCTAGAAGTAGATAACGCCACAATTTTAGCCATTGGATTATGATATGTTGGTTCTATGAATTCTTAGCTAAGTATGAATTGGACAAATGTAAAACAATATTCAGCTGCAACATGCATGTGAACACTAATATTTTTTAGTAAAATTTCTGCAAAATTTCCTTAAAATATTTAAAATTTTCTATAAAAATAAATATTTTAAAAACCTTACAGCTTGTATAAAATTTAAAGCTAAAATACAAATTTATCGCGTATATAGAAAAATATCATATTGTGTTAAATATTATCTTAAAAAAGCTTTAAAATTTATTAGCTAAAAAACAATGAATTTACAACAAAACGTAAAATTTATTAAATATCGTAGCTAAAAAAACGGCACGTAAACCGTTCTCCGCCGTTTGATTAGCATTGTATTATCTCTAAATTCTTGATTAAGTATGTATTAGGAGAAAAAAATTAAACAGCTTATAGTTGTAAAACAAACAAGTTTTATAGTTTTTTTCTTTTGTTTATTTCTAAACAGAGTGTTTTACTTAATTAACTTAGGTGGATAGGTGAAACGAAGAACCAATTAGAAAAGAGCAATTGGGTAAGTTTGAATGGACATTTAGCCATTGAAATTAGCCAATGGGAAAGAGATATAGCGACCTCGTAAGAACCGCCTCCTTAGCCATTTGTATCATCTCTCTATAAAACCACTTAACCATCAACCTCTCTTTGCATGCAACAAATCACTCCAAAATTAATTTTCTTTATAAAAAAAAAAGCAGTCGACAGAGAAACAATGGAACGTGGAGCTCCTCTCTCTCACTATCAGCTACCCAAATCCAACTCTGGTAATCGATATAAGTGGCTATTGTTATATATACATACACACCTCCATATATATATATTTATGCCTCTATAAAATATTCTCACGAAGAATCAAAGATGTCTTTTCAACTAAATAAGTAGATTGTTATTTTGAAGTGAAATATAATTTAGAGTTTTTTTTTGATGTTTTGGGAATAGCTCGAAGAATACGTTTTTATAGGTACAGATACATGCATGCATGAGTTTGATTCTTATGGCGGATGAGCTTTCATATGTGGTCACTGGATTTACATTCCAGTGCATGCACAATGAGTTTTTTTTTATAAATTTATTGCTACACATCAGATTTTGGTTTCTATTTTCTTTTTCGAGTGAATTTCATAAACTTGTAGTCAATTTTTTGGTTTTAAGATTCAGAACGAAATTATGACATGACTCTTTTGATTTTGTTTTCTTTACTGTTTTCACTGTAGCGATTGTTAGTTTCAAAACGAAATTCTCGTTTGTCGACCTTATTCGAAAATCTCTATATTACATGAAAATACACTTAAATTTCCTCTGAAATACTCAATTCAGACATTCCATTTAAAGTTAAATTCGTGCAAAATTCAGGCAAAATTATCTACTTTGGAAAAAACATTTTTAAAATCAAAAAGAAAATATAGTCTTGATCTCAAAATTACTGCTACTTAAACCTTTACGAATTAATTTTTGGCCTAAAAAAATTAATGTTAGTAATTTGAATGCTAAATTTTGCATCATTTACACATTTTTATAATTATAATTCATTTCTTTTAGCGTGTTACCACCGTCATTAACTTTACTCTTGGGACTGTCTGTCTTAACATGTCCAATTGGGAACCTTTACATGAATTTATTGTCTGTCTGTATTGGTTTATGAATTTATGATACATATTTGATGTTCTTCTATTATCATATTGATAAGTAGTTTACAAACTATTTTTATCCCAATTTTGAACATTCTGTTTATTACATTATGTAATCCAAATCTAATTTTGAAACTTTATTGCAGATCCAGAAACAGAAAATATTGTTTCTCGATATTTTCTCATGCGGAATCCAAATTCCTAGTAATAAGAAATCACCCTGTTAGTAAATTTAGTATTTTGTTGGCTAATTAGTGGAGAAAAACAGGAATTAATCAATACAAATTTGATGAAAAAAATTGGGAATATTCGTTTATACGTCAAATTTTAAGAATATTGAGAAGTGGAAAGATCAGTTTGACTTTTCCGTTCTACAGGTATAAACGTAACGGCAAGAATCTGAAGTGAATAATCTAGTTAACGGGGTCCCCCCACTGGTCTAGTCAACAATAAGTGGACCCTGTAAACTTATCTCTTTGTTAGAAACTATACACGTGTCTTCCTTTGTTAGTTCTTGTTTACTGCTATTCACTTCAAAAATCGTTTGATATTTTTAGTTTCATTCAAATCCTACAAATATAATTTCATTTCCAGTTGAGTTTAAGTGATTTTCTTTACAAAAGAATTCAATTCTTTCTCTGAATTTCTTCCTTATTTTGTGTTTGATATGAAATTAATCTGTAAACAGGAATGATTTTGGACCAGCACAACAACACAAACCAAACAGTGACTAGCTCCGTCGTTTCCACCGGCGAAGTCGACAAGAACCAGAGCACCGTGGTCCAGCAACAACCGTGTATGGTTCGTGAGCAAGACCAATACATGCCAATCGCAAACGTCATTAGGATCATGCGTAAAATATTACCCACGCACGCCAAAATCTCAGACGACGCCAAAGAAACGATTCAAGAATGCGTGTCCGAGTACATCAGCTTCGTGACCGGTGAAGCCAACGAGCGTTGTCAGCGTGAGCAACGTAAGACCATAACCGCTGAAGATATACTTTATGCTATGGGTAAGCTTGGGTTCGATGATTACGTCGGACCCCTCAACGTGTTCATTAACCGGTACCGTGAGTTTGAGACCGATCGTGGGTCTTCACTTAGAGGTGACCCATCGCCGTACAAACCGGGTTTTGGAGGGACTGGTATGGGCTTCCACGCCCAACCTCATTGCCCACAACCTCATTGCCCACAACCTCATTGCCCACAACCTCATTGCCCACCACCTCCCAGTGGTTATGGTTATGGTATGCTAGATCAATCTATGGTTATGGGTGGTGGTCGGTTCCCCCAAAACGGGTCGGGTCAGGATGGATCCGATGGTGCTGGTGGATCTTCCATGAACGGAATGCCCGCGGTTTATGACCCATATGGTCAGTTTAAGTGAAATTGAAATTTTCTGTCTATCCAAAACTTGCGTGTTGGATAGAAATTTATCAAACATTTCTGTTGTTGCTTTCTTTACAGAAAAATGTTCAATTTCAATGTTGTTGAGAATTTATTTATATGCAAATAAACTGTTATTTTACTGAACTCTGCAATATTACATGATCTATAGGTTTGTAATATTCAAAATATCATATTTAGTAAATGAGTAAACTAAACAATTAAGTGAGAGAAGAAGTGGTACGTACAGCGGTCAATTGAAATCTTTGAACAAAGAAAGACACTTTAATACGCATCTCAAGTCTCATGTGCACAAGTACACTTAAATATGTACAAATTCAAAATTGAAAAGAATCAATTTGGGGAAAAAACAAGAGGGTAAAAAAGACTAAAAAGAGACACGGCAATCTCTATTTTATTTTTACACTCCTTCCACTTTATAATCTCCACATTTTCTCCTCTCTTTTTTGTTTCTCTGAATTTCATTTCGTGTCAAATCTAAAGCTTATCTCTTTTGCGTTTGCTCTCTAGATTCATTCAAAAGCCAGAGCTATGGATGCTCAGCACCGTCAAGCTGCAGCACTGAAGAATCAAATTCGATTAGTGATTCCAGTAGTACTTAGTCTTCACCAATGCGTGGTATGTTTCGACTTCGAGACAAGCGAGGGCTCCCCTATGATTCTGAACATCTCTATTATCTCCACGTTGCTGAGTGATTGGTTTAGTCCTGTCACATTGCTCTAAGGTCTCTGTAATGTCCAAGGCGTCATAATGTTGGTCTCTCTCTGTATCTTCTCTTGCAATTTCCGCCATTGATGCTGAATCAGGCGGAGATTGTTGGTGACGAGACGAGTAAAATCCCTGAAGATGACAATTATTCAACCCGGCTTTGTAATTATAGAAAAGAAGTTCTTAGTTTTAGGTTGCGGAATCAACAAAAAGCTTTTCATCTCTGTTTCTCAAGAAACATGGAGTAATTGCATCTTGAAACTGGTAAATGGCATTACAAGTATTACGAAATGGAATCTGTCTCTGTGGTTGATGTGGTAGTAGGTTGGGATTCTGTTGCATTTTGTGAGTCTTGGAGTAACTTCATTTGGTGTTCTGCGTGTTCCCTTTCACATTGACTCACACCAATGATGATGTCGAGCATTGTTCCAGTTGTGCCAAAGAACACAAGCGGACCTAGAGACTTACGTTTGATGCCAACTGGGATTGCAACCAAAGCTCCTAGGACTGAGAATACCCATGTCCCTAATGCACTGCACCATAAAAGTATGAAAACTTTTACAATTCATGATATATATTTTTTTCACTTCAAGAACAGCAATCACATTGTTAACATGCTCGATAAACACGCTTGATGGAGATGCAAAATGTCGTCACTAAACATGGTGATGTAAACAAGTGAAAAATGAATAATGAATTGACTCGATCATAAAGCTATGATTCCTAGATCCACAAGAATTTGTATTAACATTGATACTGTTTCCTTTCTCTTTCTAATGATTAGCAAACAATCGAACTTGATTGATGTAAACATAAAGTAAGAAACTGACTTGGAAACGGAGCATTCCTCGAGCTGTTTTGCATTCTCTTGACCTACCATCTTTGTTCAGCCACTGAAAAGAACCAAATTCTCTGTTAAAATTATCACCAGACATATATTATAAATCACATCGAAACTCAGATGGACTGAACTAGTTTAAACAAATGAAATGTAAATAGGATACATTCTTCATGTGGAGCAAGAAAGCTCTGATTAATACAGTGTGCAATCAGAAACGAATGAGAGAAGACATCAAACTTAAAGGGCAAATGCAAATGCTATCATGAATACTCAACGCATAAACCTATTTAATTGAGAAATTATGTTTGAGAGATCAGTACGAAAAGCAGCAATGAGACGGCACAATCAGGAAACGAAACTATGAATGGGCTAGAAACTGTAGTGAAACTACACTATTTGAGAGAACTACACTATTTGAGAGAATCATTTGATAAATTTCCAAAAAAAAATGTATGTAGTTTCGAATCAGCCATTAACTAATTAGCAAAGAAATGAACGTCGATTAACTTGCTGAGATCTCGATCGAATAGAATAGTGAAGCAAGATGCTCCACTAACAATCAGCACCAAAAAAAAAAAATTTCTGGGAAGGGGAACAAAGACACAAGAAACGCAGAACATAACAGTTGCGACGACAACAAAATCAGATACATCCATGATAATCGGAAGATAGAGATAAAATCGCAACCAAAATTATAATGAATCCTATGAAAAAGACCATTTTAATTTATAGAAACGACGATTACCACACAAGAAATATTTAGATTGAGCAAAAGTACCCTTCTCGATTCTACTGAGAGAGAGACTCAAAAGAAAGGGGAAAGTCTAAGCTTCGCGTGAGAGACAAATCGACGAGTCGGGTCGGGTAAGACCTCGTACCAGTGACTTTGTTAACCGTAAAACTAAACCGAATCAAAATCGTAAAGGTTGTGGTTCCTTAATTTATGTCCGGTTGATTCTTCGGTTTCGTGCAAAGCGAATTTAATTTCTCACCGAGTTAAGTTCCACAAAATTAGTAGACGATTAATTACTGTTGTTTGGATCACCAAAAAGGGAAGAGATAAGAAACGGAATCTTCAAACAAACAAAAAAGCAATCTCTAAAAATAGAATACAATATTGGTACCAAATGGTTGAAGGTGGGCTTGGGCCCTTCCCAAAACCGGAGTTCGGCCCAAAAGCAATCAATCCATTATTCCAAAAATCCAACGCACAGAATTGCTGCATCATTTTCGAATAATCGTCCGAAATTTCAGTGAACGTTCAATCTCACTAATTTTCAAGAACGACAATGAAGTTCCAAACAAAAACATTTATTAGTATTTATAACTAATAATGATTAAAACATTGAATATTAAGTGATGTATAAATATAAAAGAGAAAAATGATGCCACGAAAAGAGAATTAATTAGCTCAAAAGTATTTAACTCTAGAGAATTCATCATTCCTTTGTACAACCGAACTGATTAAATAAAAAATCAGTTGAATAGTGTTTCCATCGTTTCTTAAATCTTGTGTTAAGTTTACCAAAAATCGTGATCGAAGAACTTAGGTGCAATACAAATCATCTTTTTCGTAACAAAAAAGATTGCTTTCTTAACACTTTTTTTACCATTTAACATACGTTATGAAGATCCAAAATTTGAAGACAACATGCAGTCTTCTTATTACTATCTACGAGCATATTTGAAAAGATTTGCAAAAAGTACTGTCTCAAAAATTCTAATCGGATCGTTCCTCCAAGTGACAATACCCATTTGTTCATCAGATATTTTAGTATTATATGTTAGTGGCAAAAAATTTGGATTTTCTATGGTTTAATTTGTTAGAACGCGAAAACCGGATATGAAAATCACGATATGAAAAAATGATTTATGGATCAAACGATTGAAAAAACGAATTAAGAAGAAAGACGAATTCGCGGAGGCGAGATGATCTCTTTCCTTAATTCAATAAATCTCCCGCAGTGTGGCGGTTTGATGAGATTTTGAATCCCAGGATATACAACCGCGATAAGACTATAATCGCAACACTCGATTATAGAATCTACGAACGACAACTACGCTATACTCTCGAGACTTACAGTGCGAAAATGGAAGATGGTGAGGAGAGGGATCGCTGGAAACGATTTGAGAGAGAATGTGAAAGGTGAGGCGGCCGAATTAGGTTAATAAGAATTAAGGCTTGTTTTTATAGCCTTAAGGGAGCGGTTTTCGCAACCCTAAAACGTGGGAGGGAACCGAACCGACGAAAAAATCGTGGACGGTTAGGAGAGAAAACCGTGGGTATGGTTTAGGGTTTTAACTTGGTTTTGAGTCAAAACCATAATCAAAATTTGGCCCAAAAAGAATCTTATTGGGCCTACGACCCGAGACCCGAGACCCGAGACCCGAGCCCCGAGCCCGGCCCGGCCCGGCCCGGCGGCGGCGGCGCGCGTGGCTTGGTCCCTTTTCTCTCCAACTCTTTTAAGCTACTACATAAGCTCTCCCATTTATATACTAGAGGATTTTTCCTCAAGTTTCCAATGAGACTTGTGTCCCTCCTCATTATTTTAGCCAATAAATTTATGGCTTTTTAATGAGCCCAATGCCCATTTCTCATTCACATTCCAACAATTTTTGCAATCAATATTTGAGTTATATTACCCAATTGAACATGTAAATTTGTTCATAAAAATTGTTCCAACATAATTAAAAGAACTAGTCTAGACTTCGGTTTAGGATGATTCCCTCGGTTCAGAAAAATACATATTTAAGAATTATACTTGTGTTGTGTTTTTTTTTGTAACTATTGTGCATGAATATACGATGATATCTCTTTCTAAATGTAAACTGATATCTATGGTTCTACACAAAGACACATGAGAATATGTAATCATGGTTTAGCTTTTATGCACGTTTACTTGTTGTTTTAGGATCCATTTGTCTAAACAGTTAACATTAGAAGTCAAACAAAGATAAAGAAAGAGAGAAAAGAGATAATCTGCTTTGCTCCAATTTCTCTTTGTATATAGCAGATTAGGAGCTTTTAAAACTCAGCTAACAACAATTCGAAATGAATAGAGTGAATGTATTTTCCATGTGTTTTCGATAAAATTTCAAAAGACTGCATGATTCCGTTCAGTTTTACTCCTCTAACTGTACAATTTATAACTTAATTTGTAGATTTATAGATATATGTATATATTGTTGTTAGAAACATCAGATTCTATATTTACTAATGCATGTGTCACACCATGCTAGCTACGAGACATTCTCAAACTTCCTTTAATTGATTCAAATTTTGACATTTGTCTCAAAAAAGTAAAAAGAAAAAGTTCTCTCTCTCTCTCTCTCTCTCTATATATATATATATATATATATATATATATATATATATATATATATATATATATATATATATATCTGCACGTTGTATTAATATTACAATTGATGTAATGGAAGGAAACTCCCTCTCTTTGTTTCTTTCCTAACTCATGAAAACCTGAGAGAATGATGAAAAAGACAAAAATGATTATGTTTCTGGTGAATTGTTTGGCTCTATGCAGAAGAATGGACGGATCGGATCCTTAACGATCTGCCAAGAAATTCAAAATGTAGAAAATGTTTCAGATTTAGAGTGAATGAATCATTAAGCTGAATTGTTGCACCACATGCATGTTTGGGTTATCGTCTAGTGGCTAGAATTAATATATATATATATATATATTCCCTTTTGATAAATTGTAAAGTTATTATCGGAGCTAGCCACGACATTTATACGTAATATTGTATTTTCTAGATTCCAAATTAGATTTTTTGTAACAACCCCAGGTAATTAAAAATTAATTTAATTAGAAAACAAATACAATTTAAACATGTGGTGTTTATTGTTTATTCACAGCAAATAGCTTTTTAGATAGTCTAAACAAATATACCACCTATGGTGTCTAACAACCAATCGATTTTTATTTTTTTATAAAGAACAACCAATTGATTGGTAGCAAGAAAAAAAATTAACCTACAAATAGTTAATAACTTCTAAAAATGCTAAATCTCTGATTACTATATGAATCACCTATTTTATATCCAAAAAACTACATGAATTATCTCGTTTCATAACAACGGTAAAAGAAATTACAATCACTAACATTTGCAGGCTCATATATATACGTTATGGCGGCTGAAATGTCAAAGAAAAGCTGCAATTAAAAAAAAACCGACTCCGGATAATTGTACTGACGCAGCTTGCAAGAATGCTTCTTCTAAAGATAATCAACTCAGTAGCGGCGCATACCTCGTCCCTGGAGTTAGTAACGCTAGAATATGGTTTTGCCAACGATATACTTGGTTATGTTAGTAACTAAACATACGTTCGAAACACAATCATGTTTTTGAATCGATCAATACTTCATGTCTATATATCAAGAGAGTGCATTTCATTCGACGTAAAATTGATATTGAAATCACAATTGACGACGTATGGTTTATAACGTATTGACATTGGTATATATGTCCAAATTGAAAAACAACACTAAATCGTTATATTCTATACAACTTCAAGCTATAACAATATGAATATTAACTCTCTGTTAATTTAGTTGATACAAAAATAACACTTCTGTTAAAAACCAAAAACTTTCACTATGTTTTCATTGTTTAAACTCTATATAAAAGAGAACCATAAGAGTATCTACGGACTGCTGCGTCATTACGTCTATGCGTGTAGCTGAGATTCTTCGTTGAACTTATTGCAAATTTTAATCTAAATATGTTTCTATTCTCTCCTTTGCATGTTTTTTTTTTGTAGTATATTCCATGTTTAGATCTCTAAAGTAATACATGAATCGTGAATATCCTAAATATGTTTGTTTCCTAATGTGTCAAACTAGCTAGGTATGATAGAAAATTGAGGATAGCTAAATGTCAATACCCGTGAATGTAATAGAAGAAGTACAATCCATAATGATTATGTCTCATATATTCTCTCTTCCATGATTAAATTTTTAATCATATTATTGTACATTCTACGTAGAATGTGATCAGATGACAGCTTATATAAGAAATAAACGAAGAATAAAACATTGTATATTATATGATATCTAGGTAATATACATGTTAATTTTTTTAAAATATCACATTTTTAAGTTTTTTTGTTACAAAATATCATTATTAGTTTAAATTTCCAATAATATCACAAATTTGAGATTAAAATAATTAAAACATTTTTAATATAAATAAATTAAACTCTAAATTGGAAAAATAAACTCAAATATAATGTTTTAAATTTATATATGATTTGTTTAAAATAAATAAGTATTTTATATAATTATTTATATTATTTTTGGAATTTTAATTTTAAAGGATTAAATTTGATATAAAAACTTTGAAATATGTTATTTAGGATGTTATTCTAATACATACATATACATATAAATCCTACATTTAACAAATTTTTTTAGAAAATATCATTTGATCATTCCCTTGTAAATTAGTGAAACCACACTTATTTGATTTTATTTATGCATTATTGGGGACCTCTAAAAATATATATGAGGTTTAAAACTAAGATTAAATTTAAAACTAAACAAAATCAAAATTTTAAATTGTGTAAATATGAGTTATTGCTAAGTTATTATAACAAAACAAATTATGAACTGGCGCTGTGGTGGCATTATGTATGTTTTTATAAGAAATGTAGGATAAGCTCTTACTATTTTAATAGGAAAAATATTATATGGAAAAATATCTCACTCCAATTAATGTAAACTACATTCTATATCAGAAAAGGTTTATAAAACTTAAAATTTTAATCATATATAAGAAATTTGAGTAAGAATCACACTCCAATAAGTTCTTATTTCATGAATAGTAAAAAGATGTTGCCACGTTGGAATATTTTAATGTAGATAAACTAAACTAATCTAATCCAATTTGAAGTCTAGTATAAAAATTTTATGTCCAACTAAATTTAATATTGCAAAATAGAAACTATGCTGAAAACCAGAAATTATATTTCTGTAAATTCAATGTAGTAAGAAAATATAGAAAACTAAAAAATTGTTGTCAAAGAGAAAAAAGAAAAAAAAAGTTAATTAGTGTTTATCTGTGACTGTGTTGAATAGTGACACGTAGCTTAGTTTGCAACAGTAAAGCTAAAAAACCGTTCATGTTTGGATCCGTCGACCAATCTATTCCCGTCATGACCGGGGACCTCTCTTCTTCTCATCCAACGGCTATTATTTCTCCAGTTTAGTAAATCAACCGTCAGATATTAATCTAACGGTTCATGTTAAATCTAGTTTCATATTTCTCTTTCTTCTCCTTTAAAATGAAGCCCAAACCCGGTCCATTTTTCCTCTCCTGATTCTCTTTCTAATCGAAGTTGTAAGGTTCTTGTTTTTTTGTCTTCCCGCCGTTAAATTTCTCTGGTACACCGGTTATTAGGTAAGGAAAAGAGCTGCATCCAGTGTCAATGAAGTTTTCTTTAGTTAAGAATCTCTCTATTGCTCGTGTGTGATGCTAGTTACGGTGGTGAAACGGCGGTTAATGTACTCGGGCCTTAGATGTTGCCGGCGAAATCGAGAACTACGGTGACTGTGACCGGAAACTCTCGTTGAAGGAATTCTTCGTGATTGAAGGTTTTTGTTTACCTGTTTATATTGACTCCAATTTTTTTGGGAGGGAATGGAAGCACAGGCGAAGCTTACGAGGACGCAGTCATCGTTGCTCCGGTCATCGTCGACGGTTCGATCGTCTTTTCACAGCTTATCTTCAATCGCCGAAGGTGATTTTAGCGAAAGACACGATCTGGAAGAAGGAGAAAAAGAGGAGAAGCAGAGGAGAAAACCGCCTAAACCGTTCGGGTCAAGTCCTCGAACTGGGTTAACCCGGATTAATCCGGCTCTAGCCTTGACTTTGGTTTCTCTCTCTTTCCTCAGCCTCTCATCTTTCTTCTTCTTCGTCGTGTTCTCTCAAACTGATGAGATTCTCACCTCGGAGAACGTCCTGGTAGCTTTGATTTTCGTAGCCGTCGCTCTTTTCGTCGCCTCAAAGAACATCGCACTTCTCAACCAAACCATAGTCGCAATCAAACAATTCTGCGACGAAACCGCCAAATGCTTAGGGTTTCAGAGTAGGAACCAATCGAAACCAGTGGTGCAGTGGTACATCGGCGACGAATCGAAGCCGGAGAAGAAGATCATAGCAGCAACACAAAGGGAAAGACGATTCGTAAAGGAAGGGGTTCAATTTTACAGCAATGGAGATTTCTACGAAGGGGAGTTTCACAAAGGGAAATGCAATGGAAGTGGAGTTTACTACTACTTCGTGAGAGGAAAATACGAAGGAGATTGGATCGATGGGAGATACGATGGTTACGGGATCGAAAGCTGGGCAAGAGGAAGTAGATACAAAGGTCAGTATAGGCAGGGTCTCAGACATGGCTATGGAGTTTACAGGTTCTATACTGGAGACTGCTATGCTGGTGAATGGTTCAATGGTCAGAGCCATGGGTTGGGTGTTCAGTCTTGTGCTGATGGTAGCTCTTATGTAGGAGAGTCCAGATATGGTGTCAAACATGGGCTTGGATATTACCATTTCAGGTAGTATCTGTTGATCATAGCTAATTGTTGAGTATACTTTATAAAAAAAAAAGACAAACTTTGTTTGTGTAAATGTGCAGAAATGGTGACAAGTATGCAGGAGAGTACTTTGGAGACAAAATCCATGGATTTGGTGTGTATCGTTTCGCTAATGGTCACTGTTATGAAGGAGCATGGCACGAAGGTCGTAAGCAAGGCTATGGTGCTTACTCATTCAGAACCGGTGACGCTAAATCCGGTGAATGGAATTCAGGAAATCTTATAACCTTTCTTCCTCCTACGAGCGAACCAGTTTGCAGAGCGGTGCAGGTGAACCAATTAAACCCGAGTTGACTTGTTGAAATTGACAAAAGTGAAAACTATAACTTGGAAATTGCAGGCTGCTCGAGAAACAGCGAAGAAGGCCGTGAACCGCATAGGAGTAGACGAACAAGTGAACCGAGCCGTGGCTGCAGCGAACAAGGCTGCAACGGCTGCTAGAGTGGCTGCTGTGAGAGCCGTTCAGAAACAGATGGATGGTAAATTTTGTCAAAGTTGATGGTGAAAAAAATGAAACTCCAAATGTAAATCGTTTTATTTACTGAATTAGCGGTATCTCTGTAACCCTGAGACGAAGCTTGTTTCAGAGGTTTTTAGCATAATTTTACTACTGTAACAATCTGTAACAATCTGTAGATAGAAGAAGAAGAAGAAGAAGAAGCTCGTGTTCCTTTTTATTTGTTTTCTAAATCAAGTGCTTGATAATGGAGCTTGTTTTCTTTTAGATCGAATCTTTGGGAAGAAGTGATTTTGATTGATATTATGATCTTGATCTGGATCACTGACAACGTCGAACTTTTGCTTTAGATGGCAATTTTTTTTATTTGGTTGCCCAAGAAAAACAAAAAAAATTTGGAAGAAGGATAGAAGAAGATTCTTGCTCGGCGAGCACCTTGCGATTCCCCAAAAATTACCGATTAAACTAGTAACCTAGTTGTTTCGGAATAACTATCTCTAATATATTGTTTAAAATTTTTTTTAACTAAATAATTTTACCTAACTTTATTCTGATGTGTTAATATCATGATGATGTATCAACATCACAACGAATTTTAGATTAAATATATAAAAGTGTTTAAGTTACTATAATAATTATAATATATACCACTGATATTAAATTGGTTAAAAAATAAATATAATTTATTCAACTAACCAAAATTACTACTATATTTGGAAAAACAATAATTTTTCTTTTTATATTTTTTATACCTTAATTTATAAATAATTTCAAATAAATATAAATACATTTAATTTACTAATGTAATCTTTAATATATTATTTGAAAAATATTTTAAGAAAATAAGTTTACTCTTACGTGTTATTAACAGAAATATCATGCTGACGTGTCATCATAATAGTAAATTTCAAATAAATATAGAAATGAACTTAACTTATTATAATAATTACAATTATATCATTGTTATTAATTTGGTTAAAGAATTAATATATTTTATTAAACTAACAAAAAATACTATTGAATTCGTAAAAAATAATTATTTTTCATTTTTTAATTTGTATATACAAAAATTAATGTTAAAAATAATTTTAAATAAAATTTAAATATTTAATTTATATTTACTAATAAATTATAATTTGCGAATATTTTTCCTTACGTATGGCGGAGTATGAATCTAGTTTTATACTGATTTAGTAGTCAATAACTATGTTACTGCATTAAACAAAAAGTTAGAGATAAATCTACATTTATAGTGTTAATATATATATATATATATTTATTTATATGATATAAAAGTATTTATACGTAAAAATATTTATTATTAAACCATATTTACATGTAAGTTTTTCACATAACTCGTTATTAAAAACATCTTAACCGATTATAAGAACATATAGATTATAAACAATTAAGTTGTATCACAAAATAAAGAAGTTACATGTAAGTCTTTCTCTTCCTTAGATGTTTCAAGTTTGGGCCATGACCGAGAATGTTTTGCTGGCCCAGTATCTCATTCCTTATTGATTCTTTTCACCTACACTTCAGATATTGATGGTATTTAGAAAATATTATAATAATAACTTAGTTCGAGTTTCTTTTATTTATTTATTTAGCCGATAGTGTAAATTTTCATAAGATGGGCCAAATTCGATCATGGCTTAGCAAAAACAAAAACAATAATGGGCTGAAAAGGCCCGAATCCCAATGGAACAAAGTAATGAATGTGATTCTTGTTCATACAATGGAGCCATCGAGGACTCTCCACATGGTACTGTAGAATCCGATATGGCGATGCTGTTTTTGGAACGACATAACATATCTTAAGTATGTTGTCATGTTCTGAGGATTGAGTAGTTTTTCGCTTTGAAATTAATTGAGTTTGAGATTTCGATGTTTCTCCCAAATTTTGCTCGTGCATGAACGCCGTGATATAAATGTTACTGATTACTTGATGTTTTATCTAATATTTAAAAGATTTTTTAGTTAAAAGTACACTGATTAAAATTTCCTTTACTTATATCCACAATACATTTGAGAATCTTAATAACAGATATAAGATATAAAAAATTCTAATATTTCTATACAATACACATATTCAATAATATTAAAAATATTTACATGATATACTACTATTAAAAATATTTACATGATATATGGTCGGATGAGCCGTTAATGTTATGATTAGTTCCTTTGCAATAGATAGAATCCAATAAAAAAAAAATTAAAATCCGTTTGCACTATGACTCATAAGTGAATCAAATAAATAAAATTTTTTAACTTATTTTGGAGTAGTTATAACTCATTAGTGAATCTTATTCCATCAGTTTCATAATACGTGATATTTTAGCCCATTTTTTTGTTTAATTGTAAATATTTTTTCAAGTTTCAATGTAAAATTAATTGAATTTTTGTTTGTTTTCATTATTTTTTATTTTAAATATTATTTTTAATTGGTTAAATTTAATTTTTAATATATAATAAATACTTTTTATTCTCGTAAAATTAAAAATACATAATTACTTAATTTATGTGCAAAAATTTAACATTCAGATGAATTTTTTTCTTTTGAGAATGATTCTATCGAATACTACAAATCTACAAAAAAAAGTATTTATAGTTTCGTTATTTTAAATGATGTTGAAAATGAAAGAAAAAGAAAATAAATATATCTGCTGTAGTTATATTCCTTTACTACAAATCTGATTCCATGTGATTCATTCCTCGAAGAGAATAAAAGTATACTAAAAAAAAAAAGACTAAATGTAGTACATAGTTTTTAAGTTCAAGTTTCAAGAATATGAGCTTTGTCCCCAAGCAACGTGTGCATTACTTGACACACCTAACTTTTCCACTGCACATGAAACAGTAAGATTCCTCTGATTATAGTACCGAGTACTATTCAACAACAAAAAAAAATAGTGAATTATGAATACTTCATCGGGAAAAGTAGTTCGAGTTTAAGTAGCACATTCATTTACATATAAATGATCTTATCATCTTGAAAATTTTGCCATTCTTCTTTAGTGAGAAAAACACGATTGTCAATTATATACATCATTGGCCTTACCATTTGCTTTGAGTAAATTGGTTAAAAGAAAGCAATAGTAAAGCAAAGGTAAAGTTTTAAAACATGTTTAAAGTTTATATATATATATATATATTAAATTTATTTTTTATAAATAATTATTATACTAAGTATATTAAAACATCATAAATAATAACAAAACTAACAAAAATTCAAATTTCGTTTAAGTTTGATCGAAGCAGAAAGAGTACTGAATAATACATTCATTTCATAAAAATATTGTGATCTTTACAATACACCAGATTATAGTTATCTATTAGTAATTGCTTTAAAAGGAAAAGCCACATGAAAAATGTCAAAGAAGTGACAAAAAGGCCTCTTTTTTCATGTGATCTTATTGATTCGGAAATGTTCGAATATTGAAATATTACAGCGAGTATATATATAGAGAGCAGTTACCAAAAAAAGTTTTAGTCATATCTGTCGTCAATTCTCTCAAAGCAACAATTAGTCGGTGAAAATAAATTCGACGAGCGTAGAGATTAGTTAACATGATAATGAATTTTTTAAAATGATATAAAATAATTATGTATCTTAGACCATTGGATCAACTGAAGCTCCAAAGCGGAATGTCAGCATCTTCGTAGAGATACTCGTCGAGCATCGTCGTCGAGTTGAATTGAGGAAAGTAATCAAACTGAGCTCCATTTTCGAAGAAGAACATCCCAGTATGATCATCATACCATGATGATGAAGAATCCGCCAATGACCCATGATTGTCCACGAAAGACCCCATCAAAGATTGCATTTCTTCATCATCCTTTTCATGATGATGAAGATGCTGATCATGATCTGGTGATGAGGCGGATGATGAAGAAGAGGTGGAGGAGGAAGGAGCATAAAGGTCAAATGAAGAGGAATTGTTAGCAGCTTGAGCGGCGACTCTTTGGATGGATTTGGGGGACAAAATAGTTTTTTCATCAAAGAGATCAAGATATTGAGATGAAGAATATGAAAAAGATGAAGAAGGAAAGTTGAGATTGGCTTGAGGGCCTTTGAGACACAAGAGTGCAACATCGTAAGCCCTAGCAGCTGCTTCAGGTGTTGAGTAAGAACCTAACCAAATCCTTGTCTTTTGATTTGGTGCCCTAATCTCAGATACCCATGATCCCCAACTTCTCATTCTTACTCCTTTATACTTTTTAATCTTGTTCGTCTTGTTCTGTACCTTACACAACGAAGAAGAAGAAGGATGAGGTTCTGTTGACGACAAAGTCATTTCCTTTTTTGCATTGGTGTGGGTCTTGTGTTCTTCTTTCACCATGGTAAAAATCTTGTAGTATGTACTTGTATTGATCAAGTGAAGAGATTGTTCTTGAGTGTTGTTGTTGGTGTGATGAATGGAGATTTTTGGATGAGGATTAATGTGAGGTGAGTAGATTATATATATAGAGATGGAATTATATTGGGAGGGGTCTGGGAAATGAAGAGATGAAATATTATTAATTGACATAAATCAAAAATAGGGCTATCGTTTCTTGGGATGATTGTATGGATGTGACATTGTGGTGCATGACAGGTGTTTTTATTCTATTTTTTAATTACACTGGCAATAAGACATTAATACATGTTTGTTCCTTTCTCTCATTAATTATTTATTTAATTTTGATTTTCTGCTGAATAAATTTTATGTCGAGAAATAAGTTTTCTTTTATAATGACTATAGATAGTATAGCTAAGTAGCTATAAGAAGATTATAAAATTACAGTGTTTAACGCGTTAACTTGTATGCGATCTTTCCAAGAAAGAGATACCTCATTTATGGTTCGATATTGATTGCTTTATGTCTATTTAAACTTGTCGATTTAATTTGTACTTATAGTCCCTAATATATACTATAATGTTTCTTTTCTCTTAAAATGATGGTTAAAATCTCCTGCATGACAACTTGATATTGCTTTTACAATTTTGTTATTATAAACAATGCGTGTCGACGCCATTGTAATTAAAATAAGGCTTTCCTATGTTTGAAATATACTTATAAATCATAACACAACATACAAAAAGGTAATATCTTTATGGAAAAGCCGTAATTGACTTCCTCACGAAGGTTAATATTAATCATTAGATGCTACTTTGTTTTCTTCTTCTTTAGATTCAAACTTTAGTATTAAGCAGAATTCTCCTAAATGTCAATGAGACAGAGAGAGATATATAATATGAGCGGATTTTGACAGCTTTCCAGTCAAATTATACGTTTGAAGAGAAGAAACATCTTAGATCGATGATATATATACTAACGTTTCTGCCACAACAATGCCTCTTAGATTGAGAATACTCCGATTAGCATAGTGTTTGAAGGATTCTAACGGACTTCAACTCTTCAGAATACAAGAGTGCAAACGTATACTATCACTTCTCCATGCCAATTTCGAAGGATCTTTTATGGATAATGTCTTGCTTCAGCGATAGAGGAATCCTCTCGGTTTTCAGTGTAACTGTTCAAATTTAGTAAACATGATCGAGGAAGATTCAGAGTTTCTTTCATTAAGATGCATGTATTAACTTACAACCGTACTGATTCTGTACCAATTCCCAACCCAACAATGACATGACGAGATCATGATACAATCTCAACCTCAATAGTTTATTAAGATGTGTTACAGTATGGCAAAGGAAATTTCGAGGAAGGTGAAGTTATTTACGTTCCATGTTTTCAATTTCAATTTCTGTTGTTAAATATATACGTTGAAAGTTCAACCATATGTATAGTGGATCCAATGAACTCACTTCAACCACCAAATCTTTTGTTTTGTCATATCTAAGATCTGTATATGCTTTAGTCGGTTTTGTAATTGTTAAAAAAATTTACATCTTTTTAAAAATATTAGCTGATAAATTGAAAAAAACAGTTAGACAAAGTGGTTGATATAAGGAAAAGAGGAAAGTGGTTAATATATTAGCTATAATGTAATTTTGTCTTTAATTTCTTTTACATCGATGTAATAACCTATAATCTGTATTTTATACAATTTTTATCTTCTATATATTAAAGCAGAAAAATTAAAAACCATTTTTAGCTTATGTGCCATTTCCACAAAATTTTCAACATTTTTCCCTTTTTTTTTAATTTTCTTATTCAAATGCTATTCTAATTGCCAAAATTTTGATCTATTTATGGCTAATTGGATTACTACTATCACTATTACCCCAATATAACTAAATTCAATATTAATAAATAACAGTCAATTTAATCATTCTCACGATTCTAATTATTGTGTGTCTATTCATGTTTACATAGTCGAAATCAATTTTAATCATTCTGAAAACTAGACCTTAATGTGTTAAATGATTCTAAATATTTAATTTAAGAAATTTATAAATTGATTTTTCTAAGATTTCATCTCTAAAAATATATATTTTAATAACATTAATTAGCCTAATTCATTTGGTCAAAGTAATGAAAAATCAACACAATAATATTTTTCCTTATTGGTACGTATTTTAGAATTTAATATATAAAATCAGTTATACTAAGTCGTGATTTGCAAATAAATGACATATCTTTTTTTTTATAAAGATTTGATCGTTTACTCTTATTAGCAAACCCTAATTAAGAAAGTACAATATTAAGCAAATCTAAAAATAAAAAAGTAGACTAATACATAATATACATCATAGCTCCTCCTATTCAAGTCAAAGGATACAAAATATTTCCTTTATATTACACTAATACATAATATATAAAAAAACTAATTAGTATACTATTTTCAATTATATCAAAAGTATATATATATATATATAATTTCATACATTTAAATATACTAAACAAACCTTTTAAACTAAAATAACAGTTAACAGTTAGTTCAAATGATAGTAGAAAGACAGTAAACGCAGTAATTTCGTTACTTAGCTAACCCGTCCACATTAATTTTTTCATTGAATGTTTTAACTGTACTGTTGATGAAACCCGCTTACTCGTTCAGAAGGTTAGCTATGACGCGCCACGTCCGTTAAAGGTCAGCCACGTGGACTATTTGTCAGAACGTGATTGGCTGATCTTACGTTGACGCAAGCCACCAAGAACTTCATCATCGTATAAATGTATAAAACCTCTCTGTCTTTTTTTTCTTCGTTTTGGAGACTTTATTAACCTTTCTCTGACTTGGACTTGGGCAAAAGAGATGGCGGTTAGAGGAATCATTGTTGTTACGCAGATTTTGACGGTGGTTTTGTTACTGTTGACGGTTAATTACGGCGAAGCCATATGGTTGACGATTCCGACTTCGGGAGGGACGAAGTGTGTCTCCGAGGAGATACAGAGCAACGTTGTCGTCTTGGCTGATTACTACGTCGTCGATGAGCATAACCCTCAAAATACACCGGCTGTTTCTTCTAAGGTAACGTTCCGACTGTGCTCTTAATTGCCTGCAAAATTGATTTTTTAGGAGATTGATTCGCTATTTTTGAGGGTTTTTACTTCGAGTTCAGGTCTCTGTTAGTTCAGCGCTTAGGGTTTTGATGGGATTATTTTGTGGGTTTAGGTGTAATGAATCAAACTTCTGTGTACTCAATTGTGCTTTATCATCAAGTTGTGAAATCTCTGCCGGTGATTTGGTATGGATCAAAAGTTTAGAATGTCTGACTCATTGACGTGTGTTGTTGTTTGAGAAGGCAATCCATCTGTTGAAGATTACCAGTGAATTTTCTCGAAAAGCTTTCAATTTTGCTTTTAATACGTTACACATCTGATAGCATACAATTAACCAAATGATGGAAGGAGGCATAGACTCGACGGGTTTATTCGAAATTTGATGTTTTGTGCTTTACCGTGGTGGCTTCTTTGGAAAATCAGGATAATCAGATTTTCAGGTTAATGTTTCTCATGTAGAGAAAACACCATCATTGGCATAAAGTTTCTATGATGATTTTGGATAGGTAACATCTCCTTATGGGAACAATCTTCATCACCAAGAAAATGTTACACATGGTCAGTTTGCGTTTACAACTCAAGAAACCGGGAACTACTTGGCTTGCTTCTGGGTTGATTCCAGTCACCCACAGCCCAATCCTATAACCCTTGGGATTGACTGGAGGATTGGTATAGCAACCAAAGATTGGGATTCTGTTGCTAAAAAGGAAAAGATCGAGGCAAGTTAAATCTCATCCTCTTTTCCCATCTTCTTAAACATCTTTCTCTTTTCTTCTTCCTGATGTGTTAACTCTTCTGTTATGAATGTGTATTTTCAGGGTGTTGAGCTTCAGTTGAGGAGACTTGACGGAGTAGTGCAGGCCATTCGGGAGAACATTAATTATATAAAAGACAGGTACACATTTTTCGCCTTGTTGCTATTGGGTGTTATCTATTGAAGTCTTAGAATCAACTTGGGTATGGATTGGGACAAGAACATAGTAGTGAAAAGCAAATTTTGGATACAGGGAAGCAGAGATGCGAGAAGTAAGTGAAACAACAAACTCAAGAGTGGCTTGGTTCAGCATTATGTCACTGGGGGTTTGCCTTGTGGCTGCGGGTACACAGATATGGTACCTGAAAAGATATTTCCATAAGAAGAAACTTATCTAAACTTGGCTTCAAGGGTAATTGTTATTATATACAGTAACATCACATATTCCCACCTTGAAAAGAAATCAAGCTTAGTTAAGATCGTAAAGTCAATCAATTAGTTAAAATCTGAGAATTTCATTTATATATTCTGTGTAACTTTACTACTATGGATAGTTAGAGATCATTGAGTGTGTGCACAGATTACTTTGTGTTTGATTGATCTCTGTTGGTAGAAAAAAATACAGTTGTGTGACAATGTACCCAAGTTCTTTCTTTTTTTTTCAGGCGTTTTGGGATAATCTTAGTAACCGAAACATGAATGTTAATTAACATGTTTAACTTATGATTGGTGATAATAAATCAAAATTAAAGTGGGTGACGTGATTCTTGCGAAGAACACAGTCTAATTATCATCTAGACAGAGCTTATTGTATTGGATGTCGTGTCCTTTTCTTTCATGTGTGGAAACAGTTAGACATGAAAACTGAGATTGGATCAAATATAATATAACTTTTTCAATAATGGAATAACCAAATACATTTGGTTAGGTCATCTAAGAATCCACCACTAGTTTATAGACAACATTTTTCCAAAACATTATTGAATGAATTTAAAAATTTGGCTAAAATATGCATATTTATATCTTTTTCTCAATAAATAATATAAAGTTAATGCTATGGATTATGTATATATTAAGATTGTCTTTGTAAAAAGAGGAGGTGTAATCCAATAGCCCAAGTTATGGAAGATGGAGTCCAAGCATGAATCCAACTCAAATTCCTTTTCACTTTCCCCTAATCTCTTCCTTTCGTACGTCATCGTACGAACCTCACTCTTACCATTATCATTAATCATTTCCACTTGTAAATTTCCTCTGTCTTTTCTTAACATCGTTTATTAATTTCTTCCATATATATTACATTAACTAGATTTATACCCACGTCATGCGTGGGAAAAAATATTTATAAATTATATTGTATTAGTAAATATAAATTAAATATTTATATAATTTTAACTTTTATTTAAAATTACTTTTAACATTAATTTTTGTATATAAAAATTAAGAAAAGAAAAATAATTATTTTTTATGAATTTAATAGTTTTTTTGTTAGTTTAATAAAATATATTATTTTTTTAACCAAATTAATAACAGTGGTATAATTGTAATTATTCTAATAGGTTAAGCTCATTTATATATTTATTTGAAATTTACTATAATGATTACACGTCAACATGATATTTATGTTAATAACACGTTCGAGTAAGGTTATTTTTTTAAAATGTTTCTCAAATAATATATTAGAGATTACGGTAGTAACTTAAATATATTTATATTTATTTGAAATTATTTATAAATTAACGTATAAAAAATTGAAAGAAATAAAAATTATTGCAAATGTAATAGTAATTTTTGGTTAGTTGAATAAATTATATTTTCTAAACAAATTAATATTAGTGACATATATTGTAATATTAGTGGTATGTATTTATTCTATTATCAGTAGCATGTATTCTCTAACTAAATTAATATCAATGACATGTATTCTCTAACCAAATTAATATCAGTGACATGTATTGTAATTATTCTAGTAACTTAAACCTTTTTATATATTTAATCTGAAACTCGCTGTGGTGTTGACACGTCAGCATGACATTTTTGTTATTAACACGTCATGTTAAGGTTATTTTGTTAAAAGGTTTCTCAAATAATATATTAGGGATAAGATTCCACTCCCAATTAAAAAACAAAAAAACAAAAATCCAACTGGTTGGTAATGGGAATCATACCACGTCATTGTTATTTGTGACGCAAACTCGCAAAGTCATGCATTATAATACCTATAGATTCGTAGAAACTTATAAACCATATATTACTAGGAATGTGATTTTTATTCGATACCAATGGTTGTCTACTTCTTTCTTCTCTTATTTATTCCCTGCATGTTTTTAGAACTCTCATTCTTAATATAATTTATTGTTTTGTTAACGAGTTTAGATAATTATATATAAACATGGTGTACTTAATTTAAATATTGGAGCATTGTGTAGCTTAAATTGAAATTCTGATATACCGTATGATTAATTTTTAAAACTAATAAACTCGTTATTATTTTAAGGAAACATAAGCTATAAATTTATAGAAATTTTATGTATATAAAAGACTATGAGTTATAATTTTTTAATATAGAGATTAATTTAAGAAAAAAACACTGTTATTGACCCAAAAAAATACTTTGCTTTTACGATTCCATCAAAAAATTTCATTGCTACTATCCTTATTTTCTATATTTTTGTTTCAGGTAGATACATTGTTCATAATATTTTTGAAGAAATAATTTTCCCGTAAATTTTGGATATTAAATTTTAGATATTGATACAAGATCGTCACAAGCTATATATCAGCAAATCTTCTATGATGTCAATTTCTTAATTATACAGTTGTTCAAAACTTTTATGAGCCTTGTGGAGTGAACGATTAGTGGAATTGAAAACTCGTAAAATGGTAGGACATGCAAAATCAGACTTTAGAATAAATGTGATATGCTACTCGATGCCATAATATACTGAAGAGTAATCGATAATAAGTCGATTCCAACACAATAGATCTGATATGATCGAATAAAAATGAGAGGGAGCATACGAATCCATAAGAAAAAGAAGAATATAGTACAGTGTAAGTTTGATGCTATGTTTAATTTGGGTAAACAAGAGAACATAGCATGTCCTCCATTAATATTTTACGTCCTTTTTTTCTCAAAAGATATACTTACGTATATAATTTGTCATATCCCTAATATATTATTTGAAAAACATTTTATCAGAAAAACTTTATTTTTACGTATGATTTACAAGTATTTCATGCTGACGTGTCACACTACGAAAGTTTTTTAAAACAAATATTTTATAAGACATAATTTACTAGAGTATTTACGAAAATGGTATTAGACTAATATTTATTACCATATAATATGGTAATACCTAATATTTTAACATAAAATACAAATATAATATAAAATAAAATATTAATTTTTTAAAAAATTAGTTAAACAAAAGATAAAACCAAATTTTAGAATACTTCAATATTTATCACATCTACAATTTTTACCTATTTAATAATATTATATTTCCAAGATATTGATAATTTAATTTATTTGTATAATCTGATTTTTATTGTATATTTTATTTGTATAATCAATATTAATTTTTTTAAAAATATTTTAAATAAAAAATCAATTATATATATATATATCTAATTTATATTTATTAAATAAATAATTAATTATAATATGTGAATATTTTTCCACACTAGATTTCCACTGGGTCTAAATCTAGTGTATTATTATATGAACTAACACTATTGGAATATGAAATTATTTTTAATATTTGTTTTTTTAAGAAGACTTGAAGTCTTGAACCTATTATTTTTCTTATGTTTTTACACATATAGAGAGCACTAAAGCAAAGACCTTTCTACATCACATTTCTTATTCGCATGCGTATATACGTTGTTTATAATATTTTAAAGAAGATAGAAACCAATCTTATAACGATATACGAAGTTTTTACATAAAATGGAACAACAAAAGCAGACAGCGTTACTGATGACGAAGAAAGAAGACACTCGTAGCCGCGTCGCAATAGAAAGACCTAACCACGCTTGTCGTTTCATGGACCGACGAACAACAAAATGTATTTTTTTTTTTAAAAGCACATTTATTTCTTTTTGTGCTTCATTAAATTATGTTTTTATTTTGTACGCTTGATTACCTCAATTTACTCCTACTAATTAATAAAAAGTATGCAAACGTCATCTATTTCAAATAATTAAATATCATTTTACGGTTTAATTAAGCAGTTTAGTAGTTAAAAACTATTTTAAATCATCTCTAATATATTATTTGAAAAATATTTAAGAAAATAATTTTATCATAACATATTATTAACAAAAATAACATTCTGTTATCATGACAATGAATTTTAAATAAATATATAAATAAATTTGAGTTATTAGAATAATTACAATATATGTTATTGTTATTAATTTGATTAGAAAATTAATATATTTTATTAAAATAACTAGAAAATACTATTAAATTCGTAAAAAAATACAAAAATTAATATTAAAAATCATTTTAAATAAGAATTAAAATTATATAAATATCTAATTTATATTTATTAATAAACAATATTATATAATTACAAATATTTTTCTATATACATGGTGTAGGTATAAATTTAGTTCTATTTCAAAGGGAATCTTATATTTCTGCCAATGAATCGATTCCCCCATTGATCAGAGTCTTTGTGATTTTAATGGTTACGTTTATATTCGCATGTGGAGTTACATGTACTTCTTCTCTAACTTTGGTACGAACAAACTATAAAATTAGCCTATAGAAACATAATAGAATTGATAATAAATTGGGATGAGATGGTATCCACTCTTCAAACCAACATAGTGTACCCTATCTATTGTCGGCGACACGATGAATAAGAATATTCACGCATTCAATTGAAACCACTAATCCTAACCATCATTCGCTTCTACATTATAATATTAAATCAGTGATCTCATCGGTTAAAATTCTTTATTTTTGGGTCATCATCCACACCACACAATGGAATGTTCACGTAACTGATCATTCACACACGGCCTTGCATAAAAGTGAATTTGGAAATAATTGATAATTAATATTAATAAATTGTTCGAAATTGAAAGTATATTGGTGCTATTATGTTATATATAATATTATATTAAAACCGACTTATCAAGTTTATGATAATAAGGATCAAAAATGAATTCTGTAGTTTTAACTTAAATGTGATTTTGCATTTTTGTTACAGGACATAATTAAATTTCATTGTGATCTCGTATATTTTGTGTTTCTGTATTTCAAGTTATAAAATAAAAAGTTATGAAATGCGTCAAAGTTTATATAATAATGATTGGAATATATATGTAAAATAAATAAACACACACATTTAACGAGGTATGAACAGTTTCGTGAATATTCAGGTTGATACTAAGTTCTCTTTTTGTAGATTCGACAATTGTGACGAGTGGAAATTAAAATGAATGACGCCTGCAAGTGGATTGTATAATTTTTATATATACACCCAAAATATATAATGTAACGTCATGCCTATTTGCTTATAAAGGGTTCGGTTTGAACGCGAAAGTCTAAATGAAACGTATTGCTACTTACATTACATACTTTTTATTGTTACGATATACTTTATAATATCTTAATTCTAGACATTGACGAAAACATTCTCAATTACTGTTTAGTGATCTCTAGATTGATAATCCAACCATCTGAATTATATATCAAAATATATATATTCGAAACAAAACTGCAACATTATTCTTCATACGCAAGTCTTCACGACCAATAGTCTATAAATTTAACCAACTTTATCGAGTTTTATAGAACAAGAATATAATTAGCCACATAATGGAAATTTATCTGATAACTATTAAAACATTTATAACTAAAAGTTATACCTAAATAACCATTGGCTTGTAATATGCACTTGTCTATTGCCTTTTGTGTCAGGCCAAGTTGGCTATATAAGCAAATACCCTCTTGTTGTATAGTCATCCAAAGTCACAACTCAGTACACTTCATCAATACATTAAATATCAAGAAAGAGAAACTTTGAGAGAGAGATAAAATGGAGAGTGAGAAAATGTGGGGAGGGTTAATGAATAAAGTGAAACCATATTTAGCAATGATATCTATGCAATTTGGTTATGCTGGTATGTACATAATCACAATGGTCTCTCTTAAGCATGGTATGAACCATTATATCCTTGCCGTTTATCGCCATGCAATCGCCACCGTCGTCATGGTTCCGTTTGCTCTTTTTCATGAAAGGTATGGTTCTTGAATCTTGCTCATATCTTCTTTTTTCTGTTCTATTTAAACAACTCACCAAGAATTTTAAGTATCTTCAAGTACCACAAATTTTTTTGTTTAAATTTTGTGAATAGTTTTACTTTTCTACTAAAAATGATTCTTTTAAATATTTGATTTTAAGTTTATTATTAGATTTTAAGGTTTAGGATTCAATATTTAATTTTGTAATATTTTTGAAAAAAAACTTACATGATATTTTGAAAGAAAATATAACTATTAATGATATTTTTGAAACATTTTTACAGTATTTCTAAGAATTGTCCATAGAAAAAAATAACAATTTAACCACTAAACTACTTAAAATCATTCTCTACGTAAAAGTTTTGCTGTTTTGTCTGTGCATCATAAATTGCTATTTAACGTGAAACTCAAAGGAAATAAAAAATTATGATTGGCCGTTGCTAGGTTATACACACAAGCAGACAAGCTCAAGTTAACATTATTGTTCTTATTTTATGCAGGAAAATAAGGCCGAAGATGACTTTCCCAATATTCCTCCAAATTGCCATACTCGGTTTTATTGAGTAATACCCGTTAACTCCGAATTAAGTTTTCTCTAAAATTATTATATAGTTAATGAAAATAATTTTTTTTAGTTAATGAAAATATGAATAGAATAATTAAACAAAATTTAATTAATGAGGGTTGATTAAAATGACAGGCCGGTGCTGGATCAGAACCTCTACTACGTGGGGATGACGTACACATCAGCTACTTTTGCTTCTGCTACTGCTAATGTCCTCCCCGCCATTACCTTCGTCTTGGCCATTATTTTCAGGTGTACACTAAATTTGATCAACTAAACATAATGTTTTACGTTGAGATTCTCATCGTGATAATAGTTTTATTGACTTTTCCAATACTGCGGGAACAAGATTATTTAATGGAATCATAGGAAAACATAATTAGTATGTTCGTGGAACATGATACCACTTGAATAATTAACTAATAAACCAAAAGAAATATACTAGGTGAGATCATCATTTCTACTTACGTAAGATGTCATCATATAGGTCTAAGGAATATATAGAACATTTATTGTTTATTCATTAGACATGTATATAAACTCGTTGTAACAATTTTAAAATATCAGATTAGAGAGCGTGAATTTTAAGAAGGTACGAAGTATAGCCAAAGTTGTGGGAACGGTGATCACAGTCTCCGGAGCACTTCTCATGACTCTCTACAAAGGTCCAATCATTGACTTCATAAGATTCAGCGGTGATGGAGGAGGTGGAAGCAACGGTGCTGGTGGGGCCAGTCACGGTGGTGCAGCAGCGGCGGCGCTGGATAAACACTGGATTCCGGGAACACTAATGTTGTTGGGCAGAACTTTTGGTTGGGCCGGTTTCTTCATTCTACAAGTGAGTACAAATTAGTATACAATTTCCGGTTTAGTCATGAACCTTCCGGTTTAGTCATGAACCTTGGAAAAAGAAAAACTTAAAAGTACGGTTCTCTTATATTATGTGAAAACGCAGTCGTTTACGCTGAAGAAGTACCCAGCTGAGCTGTCATTAACGGCGTTAATATGTTTAATGGGAACGTTAGAAGGAACCGCCGTCTCATTGGTAACGGTACGTGACCTGAGCGCTTGGAAAATCGGCTTTGACTCCAATCTCTTGGCTGCCGCTTACTCCGTGAGTTTAAAAACAATCAATTTAATTTTGTTAGTGATGATGATAATACAGAGGAGTAATTAACTAATGTTAACAAAATTAATTGGTGCTTAGGGAGTGATTTGTTCGGGAGTGGCGTATTACGTGCAAGGAGTGGTGATGAGGGAAAGAGGACCAGTTTTTGTTGCGACATTTAATCCTCTTTGTGTCGTTATAACTGCCGCTCTTGGTGTTGTTGTCTTGTCTGAAAGTATTCATCTCGGCAGGTATTTTTCCCATTTATTTCATTCTATCATTATTATCTATTTTTAACCAATAAATATTATTATTTATTACTATTAAAGTTTGGGCCTAATTATTAAATCTCTTTTACTAATTTTTTCAGTGTGATTGGAACGTTATTTATAATCGTGGGCCTGTACACTGTTGTATGGGGTAAAAGCAGAGACAAGAGAATGACGACGGATGATGAACAAAATACCAAAGGACTTCCAGTTAAAAATCCGGTTAATCCGGTAACCGCCGGTAAAACCTTAACCGGAGAACCGAAGATGAAATCTAAAGAAGGCCAGGAGACTAAAGCTACTGAAATTGAGATTTAAGGATACTTATGTAATAACGGATACAAATCGTCTTTCTGCTTTCCAAGGTTCCAGAGATTTTAGCACAACATATGTAATTGATGACATGAATCAATCATCTTATGGTTAACAAAAAGTTTTTGTGAAATTCGTAACTTCAAAATAATCAGAGAATATATCAAGAACCAACGTTTTGGTCTTTACTCATCAAGAATTTCACAAAGAAAAAGGATGTTTTCATACACAGAAAATAAATAATTAATTGTTTGTTGAATCAAGATAAGAAAACAAAGGAGAATGAAGAAATGGAGATGACAAACGTAATAAAGAAGTAGTGAACCGAGGAGGAGGAGGCGGTTGAGAAGCTACCGGCTGGACCATTAGCCGGGTTACCTGGAAAAGAACCACCGCTTGAAGGAAGCACAGATGATCTTGGTGAAGCTGCTATGGATCCAGGACCATCAAAATCTGGTGAAGGTGCTGGTGCATACATTGCATCCTCAGGAAGAGTCTCCGGTGGAGCTAGAAGTGGCGCAAATTGTTGAGGTCCTGCATTTTTACCCGTTGCACTTAGATAATGGGGCTTTACAAGAAGATATATTTGTTTGGACAGAACTTACCAGGACATCGGGGTTGAAGAGACCTGGTCAACCTGGAAAAAATGAGAAAGAAGAGAGTGAGTAGTGTGTAGTCTTGTGATTAGAGAGGAGAAGACAATGTGAATATAATTTCCTTACATGGTTAAAATAGTGCCATTGGAAAAACCGTTGTAACTACAGGTTGTAACGTTACAGCCAGCACTACTCTGCTGCACTGTGATGTTACCAAGCATGAGGTTGCTGTTTCTACACTGCATACTGGAGCAAGAGACGGCTAAAGAAGCAGGCTCACAATACAAACTGCATCACATCACAAGTGGAGAAAAATGCTATCAGAGAGGATTTGATTAGTCAATGATTGAGGGAAAGAGAAAATCTTTGATTCTATTACTTGCGGCTCCCAAGCGCACAGCTGCATTGAACACAGTGGCCTGCAGCTAGAGCGTAGCTACCGTTTGGTACGATCAATCCAAAATCCGAGGCGTATTTGGGGAAATTTGAAGCACAAGCTGAGAAGGCCAAAATCAGAACCATAGTCATCTGTTATTGTTTGCTACCAACAGAACTTTTTTGGCAGCTCAAATTCATGCAATGGCAAAATAATAATTGCCTCAACAAATTTTTTGGCAGCTCAAACTCCCAATGTAGCAACAGAATAGACTGCAACTAACAGTAAAAACTACTTCCCGTTATATAATTCTCTCAGAGATGGAGAACTATCAAAACCAATTTCAGTAAAGATAAAGATTGTAAACCTCACCTGACAAAGGAATAGCGAGGATATCGCCGGAACTAACATCAGGAACTCCCATAGCATTCACATTCATCAAATCGGTAAGGGTGGTCGAGTACCTCCTCGCGATTCCGGCCAAGGTGTCGATTTCCCTCACCACGTATGACAGATAAACCGCCGGTAAAGAATTGTCAGTGCCGTTGAAGCAAGCGCAAGGCAGCGGGATTAAAAGACTCGTACCAACATCGAGAATCGACGGGTCATTCACCGAGTTTGCCTCCTGGATCTGCTCGCCGGAGACTAAACCACCGTAAACAGAGTCAGCAATTGATCCTAGGGTGTCGGAAGGGCGGGTTTTGTAATGGGTCGAGACGGATTTCCTGATTCCATCGACACAGGAACAAGTGATTGGGATTTTGAGGAAAAGCTTTGAGGGAAGGATATGGTTTTCGACGTCTGGGTAAGAAATATCGATGGCGTTAGCGAGGAGGAGTGAGATTGGGTCAACTTGAAAGAGAGAAGCGACCTCGGAGACCTTAAGGTCAGTGTAGAGCGTGTAGCCGAGCAAGGAGTTGCAAGTGTCGTTGCTTGAGCAAGGCTCGATAGTAGATTTCGCCGTCGCCGTGAAAGCTAAAGTCGAGACTAGAATCAGAAACACGAAGGAGGCGATCAGTTTGTCTGGGATTTTCATTTCCGATTTCGCAGTGTCTGCACCTATTATAGGGTTTTACGAAATTCAAACTCTCCTAGGGTTTCACTCTCTCTCTCTCTCTCTCGATCTCTCTTACAAGACAATGCCCCAAGTTCCTACGAGGAGTACACTGGAGAGAAAGTTCGGAATATCGAAAAAATTCTGGAGTTTACGGGTTTTGTAAAGATATAATCTCTCCTTATCTCTGATTTTTCTTCTTCTTCTCCTTCGAGAGAGAGACGAAGAAAAAGTTCTAACTTTTTTGAAATAGAGAGAGACGAGGGAGAAGTAGACAAAACAAGTGTGTTGTACAGAGTGAACAGAAAACGGTAGCTTTGTGAAGTCCGAGACAAACATCTTTACATTTGTTATGACTGATTTGCCCCTTTCTCCTTAACTCGCTTCACCCAAAGAAGAGTAATAGGGGTAAAAGCACTCAAGACCCACTTAAAAAAGGCCACTTTACTTTTAGAGAAGCTAAAGCAAAGAATATTAGTAAGCTCTTTGAGAATTAAAGAGTCGCGTAAAATATTCTTTTCCTCAGAACACGGCATTAAGCTTTTCAAGGCAGGAAAAAGGAAAATCCTTTCTTTTATTACTATGGTCACATTAACGTTGTAAATTGATCTTCCAAAGATTCTTAATTTCAAACAAACCGCTTGTTAAAAACTGGTGACGGTGGTCAGAAGATTTTCCGCCGGACTAGAGCTTTTTTTTTTTGTCACTTACGCCGTACTACAGTTATCATCACGTCTGGTTAATTAATTCTTGATACATTTATCCTAATTAAGCCTATGATTTTCGGTAGGGATTTTACAATGTAGATTACTTTCTCACAATATCTTGTAAATCTGGTATTGGTTTTGTATAATTTTGCTGATTTCTCGAAGCAAAATGAAACAAATGAATTAAGCTAAACCGAACATATTTTAATACAAAATGGGCATTATTTGAATTAGTATCCTTTATGATGTCTCATATGTGACTTGGCTTAAGTGAGCACAACTGAATTGGTCTCTTTTTGATATGACCGTGAAAAATATTTAAGATCCTAGAATTTCCAGAGATGTAAATAGCAGGAAGGTGTTAACAAAATTTTTCTGAAACACGTATAAAAATGAGATTTTTTTTATGTTCTATTGTCAGTTGTATATTTTTGCGGTTGTGGCTGCAAGTGCAGCAGATTATTTTTTGTTTAACTGTTGGATCTATATGCGGTAGACGCTGCGGTCAAATTTTACGTGTTGTGTCGCAATTTTTTCGATCGTTGATTAAAACATCGGTGCGATTAAAAATCTGCGATCAATCGCAACCGCTAGTACCAGACAAACAAATAACATCTGCCACAGCCGTATTATTGACCGCAACCACATCCGCAACGACTTGCAGCCACCAAACGAACAAGACTTTTCTCTCTAACTTCTCTGGTTTAAGTTTTAAAAACGCACATGTTCATTTGTTTAGTGTTTACCATTGCGGTTGTGATTAAACTACCGCTACGATAATTTTGGTTCGCTTATTGACAGATACGATTGATTACAATTTTTTAATAATACCGCTATATTAATCGGCGGTTAAAAGTGGTTAGTTTCTTCAAAGGTTATTTTTTGTTTTGAGAGTTTTCCTGTTTACACAAACCCAACTTCTCTCAAAAGTGAATCTGTGATGATGACTATATTATTATTATTTATAACCAACAGAATGTAACCAAACATGATCACAATGTGTTATAATGCTTCATCAAGAGCAAAACAGTCTGGAAAACAAGTAACTGTGACAACCTTGAACAACATCCAGTAAAGGAGATGTCTGACAAGCTTCACTAGCTTCACGATCCATCCATTTCGCTAAAACGGTTTCAGCAACAATTGCAACGCGATGCTGCATCACTGAAGCACCCATCGGTCCAACTAAGTTCAATCTCGTAGCAGCAGATACAACATCTCTCAGCGTGATAAACAGATAAGCTCTCTGCGCAGTTTCGGGGTCCATGTTTAGTAGGCCACATATAAGCCCAAATATCGGGGCATGGTGGAGATACAAGCTTTTGGAGCCTAGAGAGGCGTCTCGGATCATTTTCAGATTTGGGATCTCTGTGAAAACCGATGCAGCTATCCGAAACAAAGCTGATCCTTGGGAAATCGATGCCTTTGAAGAGACTTGGTTGGTTAAGGTAGCGTTAAGCAATTGATCAAGTTTGCGCCAAGTTTCTATATCAGGAGATTTCAGAGCAGAGTAGACAAAAGGAAGCAATAAGCTGGCTGTGTTTTCCATCACATGAATGATATGTGTTTCAAGATCTTCTGGAGATGAAACTAACCGAGTCTGAACAGCTGCTTCAAGACCTGACGAATGAGCAAAACCTCCTGTTGGTAAAATGGAATCAAGTAATTGCCACTGACTCCACTGCGTACAAGATGTTCTTCTTGGCACAGCAATCTCGCCTATGTCCTCTTCTTCAGTTGGATTTTCCATCAATATACCACTTTCTTGAAACGAGACTGACTGAGGAGAGGTAAAAAAACACAATGATGCATTAATATTCATAAACAATGAAGCATATTTGGACAAGGGGATTTCTGAATCGTCTTTCTGATCAAAAAAATCCATCCTTAGCTCAAATTCAAGGAGCACAGACAGTCCAATACATTAATTCCAATTTCGTTGAAAGACAATCTCAGTAACTACATACTCTTAAGGATTCCCCAATCTATGAACGTGATTGAGCAATTAACCTAAAAAAGCGAATTTCAAACTTGATAATCTACGAAATTGGATCAGAACTACAATAGATACAACGCTAAGATTCTCGATATAAAATAATATTACTGAATCTAAAAAACAAATGATTCCACCCAAACATACAGAACATGAAGATATAAACAAATCTGATATAAAAATTCGGAATATCGATCTCTAACAAATGGGATTAAGAAAAATCAATAACGCAATTGAGTGAGGAAATTTGGCTGATCACCGAGAAGTTAGGAGGAATGATAGAGAAACACCAAAGTATCGACGGATACAGAGCCGACACCGACGAGAAGGAGGCCAGAAGAGTTCTACAGTTTTATTATTATTTTTAAAATAAGATATTTAAGAAAAATTCATTAGAGTTTTGAAAAAATACATTTGTATTTATATTAAATTGGAAAACTTATTTTAAAATTAACATAAATATAAATATAAATGATTTTACTGATAAATCAAATTTTAATAGAACAAAATTAATTTTTTCTGTTGATATATCAATTTTGTTTTATTTTTAAAAAATTATTATTTTTTATTCGATTTAATGATTCTATTCAATTTTCAATAAAATAAAAATAATTGATTATTATTTTAAATATTTTTAAAATTTTTAACTTTTGTTGTGGATATTAGTGGCAACATCTCTAAGACTTGGGAGAAAAAGACATAACCGTAAGGTGTCGATTGCTATTGTCGTCTTATCCAATTGGTTTTTGTTGCCTTTACACATGTGATGCTAAAACTTTCGACTTTAAAACATTTACACAAACAAAAACCCTTTAGGAAAAAGAACTCATATTGAAAATAGTGAAATTGCATACAAATAATACATAAACCATAAAATCCGATAGTTAATAAGAACATGACTTGAATCCTACCGAAAGATTCTCCATTCCTCCCATCTGCTCATTTTTCAGATTCTGTTTTACTTTTTATGTAAAAAAGTTCCTTTGATAGGTTTGATTATTATAAGCAGTGCCATAAAATATGGTATGTGGGATGGTCTAATTAAAAAAAAGTGATGTTAACTCATCACAATGTTAGAATTCGGTTTTACGAAAATTGTTGTCGATCATTTTCCGGTGAATTTTCTAACGAAAACGTTAAAACCAAATTTCGTTGAATGAGAAATGAGTATATAAAGTGGGTTGATTGATAACCATAAAATGAACAAATATAATTTGTCCCACATTATAAGTTATAGGTGAAATTTCTCTTGTATATCAAGCGCAGAAACTATTACAAAACTCAAAACTTTGGATACAGAAGAAGATAACCGAACTCGAGTTTCGAGTCTTCGAAATTTAGCAAATGAACCAATGGTCGGTACAATTTTTATTGTGGTTTGGTTTAAACCTCATTTGTTATTTGTTGACTAAGTCAACTAGTCAATATCTATTTAATTGAGTTAAGTTACAATATACCACTAAATTAATTTGGTTTATTATTTTGTAACATAAAAATCATTATGATTTTTAGTGGATAATCAATTCTCATTAAAATGGAGTAAGCTCTTTATAAACTCATATATTGATTATTAAGAAAAATGGTTGAGAAATAATGAATGATAGAAAATGAAAAGAGAAAAAGGAAAATAAACCTTTAGTTTTTCCATTTTAATAGTGTAAAAAAATACACATAAAAATCTTTCACATATTGAATCTGAGAGTACAACATAGAAAGTCGTTCGTTGGATTCTGTTCTTGGATTGTGCAAGACAGAATAGTTGCAGTTGTATCCTGGGATTCGGAACGCCATGCAACCGTCACAATACCAAACGTTTTCAAAATTAAGGAAACAATGTCATGCATGTGCAAATACAGTATTTACAAAATTCTTGTATCGGTATTTTACATATTATTATATATAATTTATTTACAATTATTAGTTTTTCACGTTGTAAAAAATCGGGTTTTACCAGAATACAAACATATATAATTTGTTATGTCTTTTTATAAGTGTTTTTAGCTCTTGAAGTTGAAGCTTGTCTTCTTTTCTTTTTGTAAGATCACGTGAACATTTCCAAAATTTTGACCAACAAAGAAAATGGGACCCTTTTTAGTTCACACCTCTAAACCCCATCTTTTGAAATTAGGTCAATCTACCTTCCTACACTTTACTTGTTCCCATTTGGATAAGCAAATGATTTAAAAGTTTCTGAAGATAGATTGAAGTCTTAATGTTAGCATTCTTTAAGATGATTAGCGAATAGGGTGAATATTCACCAAACCCTATATGCTAAATCTGATCTTTTGTTTCGCCCAGAGAAGATGTGAGTCTGAATGCTAAGTGAAGTTTGAGATGATAAAATTTGAGTTTTTGCACACACAAAATATCACCAACCACGTCATATATAATACATTTAACATCAACCAACAAATTTCCTTAGAAAAAATTGATTCTAAATCAAAATATCTATAGACTGAAATTTGAATGAGTTGTTGTAAACCAAACAAGTTGAAGTTAAAGTGAGAAGATAGAATTAAATATTGGAGAGAAAAAGAAGGCTTCCGAAATCATTCACACATAGAAAAATGATGATTTGCATTTTCGTAGGTCCCGCACATTCGGATACATTCTCTTTTCAATTTACGAATAATACAAAGTGGGTGTTTCTCTGCCAAACCGTCCAAAAACTAATTGATTTTTTTCGTCCTTGACAAAAATAAATATAGATTATTTGTTCACAGTAATTTTTTAAGTTTAATTATGACTAGTTTTAATAATATCTATTAATCATGCCACAGTTCCACAAGCGATCAATTCATTCCTCTTCCAGTATCTGTGGACGATTCTCTATCTGCTAAGCGATTCTATATTTGCTAAAAAGCAATGATCTAAATTCCATAATGATAATAATAATAAATTAAATTAGAAAACATAGCAATATTCTAAAATAGTACATTTATAAATTTATTTTCCAAAACTAACCTATTAAAAATATAGTAATATTTTAAAATAAAATTTTTTAAAAATTTTTATTCCAAATATAACACTCTAAACTTTTTTAAATTCAAAATAGCACAAATTAATTTTTAAAATTACATATTTACTATAAATAAATTATACATAAATTTAAAATATTATATTTGAGTTTTTTTTCAATTTAAGGTTTATTTTTTTACTAACAATAAATTTTAGTATATTTTAATATTAAAGTTGTGTTATTTTTAAAAATTTAAACTAATAATACTATATTTAGAACAAAACTTGAAATAATTCTATTTTTCAATTTTCCTTAAAAACAAAATTTATAAAATATCACAAATTATTATATAAAATTAATTATTTATCTCAAACTATATATAAAATTAAAATATAATGTTTGAGTTCACATTTTTAATTTAAATTTAAATTTTTTTCATCAAATTTTTGTTTTAATTATTTTGATATTAAATTTATGATAGTTTTAAAAATTTAAATAATTAATTTTGTATCTCAAACTAAAACTTAAAAAATTGTTATTCTAAACAATTGTCCAAAAAAAATTTAAACTTTTAATTTTTTCGGCTAGATTTAGAATAAGAAATTTTTTTAAAATAGTATTTTAAAATTTTAATTAAATGAGAGTACATAATAATGGAAATCATGTCATATCAAATCAATCAGCATATACAATCCTAACTAAAAGGCTCGTCTTTTCTTTTTTTCTCTTCCTCCGGGAAAGTAAAAAGCTTATTTACTTGGAAATAATATATTCGATGAATATATTACAAACCTTCTCTTCTTTCTCAATGTCTCTCTCTCTCTATTATCTGCTCTCTTTGTAAGCGGAGATGGATAGGTACAAAGATGATACTTCACCATACTGTTATTTCCATCCAAAGGAAGATTATGTTGGAGTCTGTCCTCTCTGTTTGAACGAGAGGCTTCTGGTTTTAGCTTCAAAGCAGAGATCATCTTTAACAACCAAACACTCTTCTTCTTCTTCTCCTTCTTCTTCTTCTTCGCAAATCATCAGCCTCCATAAGTTATTTTCCTTGAGTTCTCTCCTCAGTCGCCTTGATCTCCGTCACCGGAAATTTCATCCCTCCTCCGATCTTGACGTCTCCACAAGCCAAGAAGGTACAACAACTTTATATATATATATATCGTATAAATATGCACATATATATAATTTAACAAAAAGTATAATATATTACACAATAGTTATATATACTTCACACAATCTTAAAATAATCAAGATCTAATTCCAATTGGATATTGTTGGTATTGAAATAAAGCCTTATAGTTGAAAATTAAAAGTTTAATATTTTTGTTTTAGATTCTTTCATATCTATAAAATTCGAAGACGACGGAAACGCGTCATGGGAGAAGAAAGCAGTGACAAAGGTTTGTGTAGAGAACAACACAAACTCAATAACATGTAAGAAGCAGAAGTCCCATGTAGCAACGAGCACTACCAGCATCGTAGAGCACCATACTGCCAAGTCATCGCTTAGGTGGCGCAAACGTATTGGTCATCTCTTCAATATCATCAAACTTAGAACAAGATCATCCACATCTTCTTGCCACGTGACATCATCCAAGGTCGAAGGAGGAGCAAAGATGAGGAAACAGGGTTGGATGGTGAGGACTTTAACCAGAAAGAAATTCACGAAAAACAAATGTTGATTTTTCTTCCATAATTAATTACAAATATTTGGCTTGGTCGTTTTTTCAATGATTAATGCTTCTGCTTAAAAAAGATATATGTGAAAGTTTTTTGTTTTGTAAGTAATGACAATGCATGGATTCAAAATCGATTTTAAACTAGATTACTGAAATGATTGTAGTTTTGTGTAAAGATGTGTGTATATATGTACTGAACTGACAAGAGGCTGGCCTGCAGGCTGCACCATACTTCCTTGTAGGCATGTCTTCTGAATCTGTTAAAGCAATTTAAAGATGGGAGAAGGAGTCAAAATAGCCTTTTATCATTGTTTTCAAAATGACAAAAAGAAAAAGTGGCGAAGAAAAAAAGTAAAGCTTGAAAAGTGAGAGTTGCTTTTTTTTTTAAAGAAATAATTTGCATGGGATTCTTGAAATTTCTCTGACTTTTAGTGGTAACCTTAATTTCTTGTTTCTTATTTTTGTACATAAAGAAATAAATGAGAGTAGTAGTTCTAATGCAAGAAGAAGAGTCCATGTTAGGTTGTTCACAATAGTGGGAAACAATGGAGCATAAATAATGGACCCCAAAGCACTGCCCCATTCACAATATTGTCTTATAGTTGTCTCTTTTGTATGCATCGTAATATTTCCTAAATTAAAAGATTTTTGTGTATAAATAATTTGATATTATGGAGATATAGTTGATAGAACATTGGTTAGTGATTGTGAATCATCATGTTATATGTATAGAAAGTTTGACAATTGAAGTTCATTTTGATTCTATGGAATTTGGTTAAAATGCAAAATCTATGCTTTTGACAATGATGATTTCGATAAATATGATCTTTATTGTGTTTTGAGATGACCGCTCACAGAAAAAGTTGCTTTGTCTTAAAATTTTTTCTAAGTTCAAGCAAAAGTATGAAAGCTATGTGAATCCTCCAAAGAAGAATTCATCAATGTGGTAAGACTGATGCGGGAAAAAACCTAATTTTTAGGTCGGAAAACGATATTCAAATCGAAACTTAAACAGGTTTAAGAAATCCCTCAAAAATTGATTGTTTAGTCAATTAATTTTGTTTAGGTCTGCGCATTGGGATATTCGGTTCGGTTCGGTCGGTTATTTTTGCTTTCGGTTTTTTCGGTTGGTAAAAATCAAAGATACATTCGGTTATTTTTATATTTTGGTTCGGTTTCGGTTTGATTATACTTCGGTTTCGATCGATTCAGTTATTAAATTTAAAAATAAAAAATAACCGAAAATAACCGAAATAACCAAAATAACCAAAAATAACCGAAATAACCAAAAATAACCAAAAAATAACAAAAATAACCAAAAAATAAACAAAAAATAACCAAAAAATAACAAAAATAACCGAAATAACAAAAAATAACCAAAAATAACCAAAAATAACAAAAAAATAATCAAAAATAACCGAAAATAACTGAAAAAATAACCAAAAATAATAAAAAAATAACTGAAATATCCAAAAATAACCAAAAAATAACCAAAAATAATTCGGTTTTTCGGATATTATTTTGGTTTTTGGTTCGGTTTCGATTAGTAACCAATAACAATGATTTTCCAAAATAAAATATGTTCGGTTATTTATTTATAACTGAATACCAACCGAAATCTGTTTTTCGATTCGGTTTATTCGGTTTGCAATATTTGCTTATGCTTAATTTTGTTGATTATGGTAGAGTCAGTACTATGTGCTTTCGTTTGACACCTAACCCTGATTTTTTTGTAGCACATAGGGAGTTATTATGCTATCAATTGAATGAGTGATATTTTTAATTTTTTTGCATAAAATTTGTTGATAGTGTTGGGTGTAGGGTTAATTAAATGGGACCATTCTAATAGATGATCGTATTCAAAATTAGGAGTAGTGGAGGACCACGTACCAATATTTGAAATTTTACGACGATGAATTTGTATTGAATGGCAATGCATTATTATCAAAAACTTTCTAGTCGTGATTCATGAGTGACAATAACATATGGGATTCAAATTTTAAAGTCTTGAACTAAAGAACATGACGTATACTTGCAACTACTTGGACTACAAAACTTTATCAAAATAAGTAAGCGATAGTTATATATAAAAACACCCAACACCATATATTGATTTTTAAAATGAATAATTTAAATATTTTTTGCTTATACGTCCTTATAACAAAAGTAGAGAATTTTAATCATAATGTTCTTGAGCTCTAAACAACAAATGAACACTAATGTTTGACATTGTAATAAAAAACGTTATTATATGATACATTAATTTGTTTTTATCTTTTCTTTTTTTTTTACAGAAAGTTGCTAGCCAGTGACAAAGTAATCCATCTTCTCCGGAGGCAAGTTCAAAAGCGATTGATCCACCTGCAAACAGAAATGAAATGTAAACGAAACAAGACAATTAACAAGTATACATGTAAGAAAAGAAAAGAGTTTTAAAAACTTGCCTCTTGGAAAGGAACGAAGACAAAAGGAGTCATACCCCTCTTGTGTGAGACTGCAGGTATATCAGGATTGTGAGTTTCATCGTCTCTCCAACCTTCAACTACTCCAAGAATGTCTTCTTCTCTACTGCTTCCTTCCTCATCGTTCACACCGCTTGTCACAAGTGACATCAAATCCATTCGGTTATTCGCTCCAATTGTTGTTCCTCTTAACCTAACCCCACACAAACACCCACCATAAAATCATATACAAACACTAACCATATATCTCAAATATCAAATACTTTAAGGAACTCTGATACCTTAAACGTATCCTTAAGACAGTAGGACGTGTCCCTGGGTACAGAACAGCTGCTTCGATCTGCAAAAGAAAAAACATGTTTTCAATGGATAATGAAGATGTAATATTGTTGATTTTTTCAGCCAATCAAAGTTTAGAGGCAGATAACCTTATCATCTGACATCGACAATGTATAAGTTCCTCTGAAAAGACCGTCAGCTTTAGAAGTCTTAAAGTTCATGTACTTGGCAACATCTTTCAATTTCTGAGAAGAGTTCTGGAAGATAACAATCACAAAAATATATATACAGACACCAATGGAACTTATCAGACTAGATCATCCCAGCAATTCCAACATATATATATATATATATATATACCTTAGTTATATCATAGTTTTCAAACCTTGTAAAGAAATCTGCCAGAAGGGTAGAATCTTATGTAGCGGAAATAACAAACCTGCACAAGTTATTCCGAAAGTGCCAACTTACATTGTACAGAGGGAGAAAAAAAACAGGAGCAAGTTTAAGAAAAAGACAAAAAGACTTTTACTATGTGAACTGGGTTTGTAATCTTCCACTCAGCAATTCCAGTTCGAATGTAAGTATTCCTACTCACATAAAGGCCTGTCAGAAGAAGACGCAAAGTTTACAATATAAACAAGCTTCATTCAATCTTAACGTATTTGAGAAATGGCCCATGGGAAAAAGGTGGTTCAAGAATTTCAAGAAGGAAATGAAAGATCACAATATATGAATAGAGATGATAAGTATGAAATAAGGCCACAATTGACGAAGAAATATATAATAAGAATTAATGTTAGTTAGAGCATACAAGGAAAAAAGATACAACAACCAATCACTTGGCGCTTGAATTTTCGTGAAGCAAGAAAGATTACCATCAGTACGAACTCTGGATCTTAGAAGCCACATTTTCCTCCATGATCCATCATATTTAGACTGCAAGATCCTATAGTTTTCGATAACTCCAACGGTCTGCCAAGCTTTCAAGCATGCGTTCCGCCAGAACACAGGGTTTCGGACCGTGTACCTCCACTTTCTGCACACACAAGCTGCTCTTCCTAGGTCATATGGCATCATCCGTGCAAATACCTGCAAGTAACATATCCATGAGTCAACTTCAGTAGGTAACAAAACAGAATTCAGCACAATGAAGAAAAATAGTATAACAAAAATAAATAATAGAACCAAGTTCCAACCTCGAAAAGAAGCTCATCTGGCAAGCAACGATGAATCAGTGCCGGATCAAAATGGGGTTTACTGCTTGTGCTTCCGAACGGTGCCACGGGTCTCACATGAACTCCATAGAGATCTGAAAAGAGGGAAAATGTAAGTCATTTATAAACCCTAAAACCCCAATTCTAATAAGAAAAAAACAACATAACAGAATGGGTGTTAAAACGATTAAGATTACCAAGCCAAGGCCTCTTTGTAATAAAGTATTGTACAGTCTTGAGCCGCAACGCAGATTCAAGCTCAGATGGTATACTGAGAGCATCTGTGAAATTAAGTTATCAATAAGTTTAGCTTCAAGTTTCACCTCTTTCTCAATGGGATTTCATGACTCTCCGGCATATCATAAAAATGCAACTTTTATATGAATAAATCATAAACCTTTCATTTCTGAATTTGCAATAGAACACATCTCATGAGATGACCAGACCAAATACTAAGTGTATTAACATCCGCAAAAGGAGAACCCATACTGTTTTATGCAAATCTACATGATGATTTGAAGAAATATATAGAGAAAATTCAGGCAGACCCAGAGAACCACGGATACAGTTCCGAATAATCAAATCAAAGAAACAGATACAACATGTTCTCGATATCATATATCGATCCGATGGAACTCTATAAAATTCGATTCAAAATTCGATTCAAAATTCGATACAAAATTCAATCTGAAATTGAAATACCTGAAGTCATGGAAACTGCTAGACGATTGAGGCTCCGAATGAAAATTCAGTTGACTCGTAGCCACCCGTGCGCTACCTGTTACCGGGAAAATAAAAACGTTTTTGGACCAGAGACTCCTATCCTTTTGTGTTCTAGTGTTCGGTCTTTTTTTTTTTCCCTCGAGGTTCACATTATGAGTATTCACAAGGAAACCGACATTTCTGGTTTAAATTACTTTAAGTCGGTTTCAAGATTTTGAACCAAGTGGTTTAGCTCTTTGAATCATTACAAATTTATAATGGTTCCTAAAAGTCTCTTTTTGATAAATCTTTCGAGGTTCTTTTTCTTTTATTTATACGAATTTTTTAAATATTTTAACTTTCATAAGTATTAAGAATATATTTCATGAATCTTAATCATCATAAGATCATGAATCTTCATCTTTATCCGATATGTTGATACCACCACTTGTTTTTCTGCATTCTATGTTTAACTACATCATGCGTTCCTACAACTTGTATTTTCCGTAGCATATTACGTTACAGCTTTCATTTTCTGCATCTTGCATTGAACTTTATGTGGTTATTTTCTATAACATGTATTTTCTACGATTCTTGTTGAGATTTGGTTCGTAGACTTTATAATTTTTTATTGGGTTTGAGCTAAAAATAATTTTATTTCCAATAGTTATAAAAACATATATAATTTGTAATATTGAGCCTGAAAATATGTAATGATTTATTTTTGGCAAGAAAAGCAGTATGTCCATGGTCATTACATCTGTTCAGTGACAAAGGTGATGTTTAGGTGAAGACTTTGTACCACACTTGAATGTTGTGATGCCACTTTTGCTTTCGTCCGCTCACTTGATTAAGGTCTAACCATTACTCTTTTTCACATTTCATCTGATATTTTGTCTTATGTCAAAATCGTTGATTGCTTCGTTTATTTCTCTTATAGTTTATATGCAACTTTTTGTTGTTGTTAACAACAGTTTTTTTATTTTTCTGCAACTTGGTGATCATTATTTACATGGAAGTTGTTCCCTACGCAACTTGGTAACGAATTATTCTGAAATCATGAACTATCGATTTGATGTAATTATATTTTTGTAATAATAAAATTGAGAAAAAGACATAATACAAAGATAAACTAAGAGATTTAAAATTGTGGAATCAGTAACACCGGAATTATCTTAGTATTATATGGTTACGATTAATAGATTTTGGTCTTATAAAAACTTAATCCCAAGGAATGCCTCAACAACTACTCATTTTATTGAAGGAAAATTGAGTTATAGAAGATAAATTAACAAAAAGAGAGGCAGACGTTACTGTTTTTCCGAGTGCATATAAAAAACGACATTGTTGTAAAAAAAAAAAAGAGAAAAAAGAAAGATAAGAGACCTTCTCTGTCTGTCTCTACTCAAAGCTCATGTCTTCTACTGTGTATTTTCCTCAAAACTACCAAACTAAGCTAGCAGCTAAGAGACAGAACACACTTCTCTTTTCAGAGCTCGTCCTTGGCTTCCTCAGTTGTCTTTTCCACCTTAGGCTCTCCAGCTATGTCCTTGTTCTTGTCGATGAAGCTTATGATATCTTCCTTTGTCCTATCTCCTTCGTAAACCACAATGTTTCCACTCGCTGATCTGAAGTAAATGGTCGGGAAGCCCTTTACATCAAAGGTATCTTTCGGGAAGTCATTTTTGGTTGCGTCCTGGAAAGTATCTAAGAGTTAGAATCCCGTAGGATATCAAGAATGCATGCTCTCAAATGTCAAGAATGAAAAAAGGACTTACTAGCTTAGCTATGACAACACTTGGGTCGCTTTGGTATGACACAGCGACTTCGTCCAAGATTGGAACAAGCTTTTGGCAGTGTCCACACCATGGAGCATAGAATTCAAGCAAGACTGCAGGTAAATAAGAGGAAAGAGAACTGGTTTATAAGTTTGTACTAGCAGCAACCAAAACAGGTATCTGTGATTTAATAATGTCACTCACCGTTCTTTCCAGAGTTGAAGACCATGTCGTCAAGGCTCTCAGAAACAACAACCTTCACTGGCTCGTTGTTTTCGGTTGGGATAGGTTGAGATTTTTTGTGGGGGGCAACTTTTCCATCATTGAAGTCCCTGAACCACGATTCAATCTGGTTAACCTCCACATTTGTTTTCAGGTATTTCTTGTCGTCAGCAGTCTGGATGATGATGAGCGGAACTTGGCTTTCTTCGAGGCCAAAGTACTGTTTTCATGGTTAACAATCTGTTGAGCATTTTGTAACCAATACTAAACCTGGAGATATATAAGACAATTGGAGATAGACGAGGAAGACTAACCTGGAATGCACCTTGGCTGTTCTCAGCATCACCTAGAAGGAAGCTAAGCCCCTGTCCCTTGTTTGATGTAGCAACTTCATGGTACTTCGATTTAAGAGACTCAGCTGCTTCTCCGGTGAAGTTCATGAACAACATCGCCTGAAACTCAAAATATTACCCACCATCAATACCAATACGAGGCCGGGAAAAAGTGATGATTCTGGAAGCTTTTACTGATAATATTCAAAACTAAAACTATAGACTCTGCTGTCCAAATTCAGCTTATATGTCACGCTTTCATAGCTCCTTCCATACCCAAAACATAATTCAGGCAAGCTCTATATATACCAACACCAGCAACATGAAAACTTACGCATCAACTCATTTGTAGTAATTTTAAAAATGTAACATATTCACCCAGTAAAATCAAAAGACATAACATAAATCCATTTTTTTTGTTACATTACGGGATTAAGATCTTTGGTTACTTTCCGATGAGTTACCTTGGTATTAGTGCTTTCAAAGAATTTGACAACATATGGGTGGTTGTTTGGATCTTTGTCAAAGACGGTGACAAGTGGAATGCTAGATTCTTTGACAAATTTCTCCAGAGATTCCCCATCGAAATCCTGAATGCACAGAAGTTATTATCAAACAAACATTCCGACAATATACCATATAACAAGACCACAAAGTGAAAAGGCTTTCTCTTGCACCTTGGAGTCAACAATAAGTTCATCAAAGGGTTTGAATAGCCTGACTAAAGGTCCAGTCACAGATGACTCTCCACGAGGAAGAAGTTTGGCATCCGAGGTGTGTGCAAACTCATAGTCGGATCGCAATTTCTCAGCAGTGGCCAAGAAAGAATCAAACTCGGAGCCAGATAATTTAGGGAATAGCCCAACCTTTAAACAACATAGTTAAGACGTTATTTGACTACCATGCATCGGTAAACAGAGAGAAAAGAAAAGTAACACGTTTGATACTTACCACAACAACCTTGTTGTCACCAACAACCTCAGCAGCAGCTTCAGCTGACTTAATTTCAAATGAAGCAGGTCCACTTTGTTTCTTCAAGTAAGTAACAATACCTTCAGCTTCACGAGGTCCATTGTATTCTTGAACAGCTTTTCCTCCGTTTCTGAAAATTTTGATTGTTGGGAAACCCTGAATCTCGTACTGGGTTGCAAATTCTCTGTTTGTTTCCTCACTTGCATCGATCTTAGCGAGAACCACCGGAGGGACGTGACTGCTCAACTCTGACGCAGCCTTCTCGTACTGTAAACAAAATATCATCATCACCCATTAGTCATGGCTACGTGAAAGTAGACAAATTGCTATGCTAAGTGATTGAAAAGTCTTAGTACCTCTGGAGCAAGCTGCTTGCAGTGTCCACACCTGAAGAAAGAACAAAAATACGGATTACCAAACGACCGAGGTTAAGATGAAATACTTCCAACCATCAATTTCAGAGGAAAGTAGTAAATCAGGAGTCCTTGTGCCATAACAAATCTCGCCTTATTAAATTACAGATTTGGAACAAAAAATTTTGTCTGATAAAAACAGATCAGCTACGCCAATTCAAATCGACAGAGTAAAATCTAGAGAAATTACGAAATCATTCACATGCAAAAACCAAAAGTAGACGGAAAAAGGCAAATGATAAATTCAGATCCAGGTGGAAAGAAAAAGGGATCCACACGAATCATGACACAAAACCCATATCAACAGAAATCTCAGTAGTAATACTAAACAGATCAATACCATGGGGCGTAGAACTCGACGACGATGAAATCGTGCTTGTTGATGGTTTCGGTGAAGTTAGTGTGATCCAAAGTCAACACGAACTCCTTCGTCTCCGTCTGTTCGCATCTTATCGATGAAACGAACAGCGACAACACAAGGATCGAAAACAAACTGTATCCTTTGATTGCCATTCTCTCTCTCTCTCTATCTCTCCCTAACAAGTAACAATGTTTGAGCTTCGTTCGGAATCGTGTAAGGAACTCTGAGAGATATATATATATTACATTGCTAAATCACGGAAATTTAATGCTTAATGGTCACATATCCACGTGGTAAAGTTTTATTGGATATTATATCGTCATAGTCATAAGGGTTTCGCAAGAATCTTTAGAATTACACACGACGCTGCTGTTACAGTCTTTGACCTTTTGCGGTTATAACTATGATTTTGTTCTTTTCCAAATTTACTAACAGTAAAAGTAAAAAAAGAAAAATTATCAGTGGTAAGTCTTCCGATGGGATTGATGTTGTTACGAACTTACGATGGCCGATATTAAGAAGCCATATTCTCAATAGGTGCAACAAAAACTTCAAAATAAGGATTTTGCTGTATAGCTATTCTTAATGGATTTTGCTGTATAGCTATTCTTAATGGATTTTGCTTTCCTTTTGCTAAACTTTTATTTTGTTGCATTTTTAAACTAGGTCCTTCGTATGAATCTCCTTATCTCGAAGATGGTGGATTCAAGCTATGTAATATCAGTAGTCTTGATGAAACCTCGAGCAAAGTTTCCATGGCAGCTATTCGGGAGTGTAAAACGAAGCTCCAAAACCGAACATTAAACCGACAAAAGTGGAAACCAATCCAAACCGGGAACGACGCCGCATTACTAATCAAAAGTAATGTCGTGTGCGAAAGACAAAACGGGAGCACTTCATCTTCTTCTTCAACGTTGCAAAACGACAAAACCTTCAAATGTGGAGGTGAAAACGCGGCAAAAGTACCCGAGTGTACAGTAGCCAAAATCTTAGTCCACAGCAAATTCGATGCTCTACAGTCGCCAACGGAATGAGAAAAAGTGAAGCCCAAGACGAATCTGACGTGGGTGTAGCTAGGGTTTTCTCATCATTTTATCTTTCAGTTTTAGTATAAAAACAGAGTGTGTTGTGCTTAAGTTTGTATGCCGAAAATCATGAGTTAAAATAAAAACGTATTATTCACCAAAAATATCTTAAGTTCTTCACTTCTTTCATGGTATCAGAGCCATGGATGCTTGGAATCTGGAGCTCCTGGCTTACTCTGTTCCTTCACTAAACATCTCAAATTGCGTTATAGTCATACTGACAGAGAAGAACTATATACTGTGGAAATCACAGTTTGAGTCGTTCCTCTCTGGTCAGGGTCTTCTTGGATTCGTTATTGGGCGTATACAACCACCTCTAGCAACTATCATGGTCCCAAACATCAATGGTGCCACAACAGAGTCGCCAAATCCTAATTTTCAACAACGGCATTAGATCTGGTTCAAAACAAACCAAGTTGTTAAGTCTTGGCTGCTTGGATCCTTTTCTGAAGACATCCTGAGTGTGGTCGTCTCTTGTAACACATCTCATGAGGTATGGTGTTGTCTTGCAAATCATTTCAATAGAGTAACATCATCTCGTTTATTTGAAGCGCAAAGAAAACTTCAAACAATCGCAAAGAACGAAAAACCAATGGCAGAATATCTAAAGGAAGTTAAAAATATTTGCGATTTGTTAGAGTCTATGGGAAACCCAGTGCCAGAAAAGATGAAAATTTACGCTGCTATACACGGTCTTGGAAGAGAGTGCGAGCCAATCAAGACTAGTATAAAAGGCTCAATGGATCTAAATGTCACCCTGAGGTTCGAAGATATCATTCCTCGATTGACAAGTTATGCAGATCGTCTGCAGACATACACTACATACACTTTAGTTTCATCACATTTAGCATTTAATACAATGCATACCGGAGGAGGATATTACGGTAATAGAGGTCGAGGGAACCTTTACGGTCAATTTGCCAACAGAGGTCGTGGGTTCTTCTCTACGAAAGGGAGAGGCTTTCATCAACATATAAATTTCCCTCAAGGTTCTTCTTCTGGATCTATTTCATCACTTGACTCAGCAAATAAACATGTGTGCCAGATTTGTAACAAGCCTGGACATGTTGCATTAAAGTGTTGGCATCGATTTAATAATGCATACCAATTTGAAGATGTCACTCAAGCTCTCGCAGCATTAAAAGTGACAGATGTTACAAATCATTCAGGACTGGAATGGTATCCTGTTACAAACTCGCCTTTCAATCTTCAACACACGCAACCATACAATGGAACAGACCATGTGATGGTCAAAAGTGGAGATTACCTGCCTATTATCCATACAAGATCAGCTACCTTGTCTTCGTCTTCAGGTAATCTTCCTTTGAAAGACGTTTTGGTTTGTCCTAACATCGCAAAATCGTTGCTTTCTGTGTCTAAACTGACTACATATTATCTCTACACCTTTGAATTTGACTCTAATGGTGTGCGTGTGACTAATAAGGCAACCAGGAAGCTGTTGACTCTCGAAAAAGCACATAATGGACTTTACCTTCTTGAAGATTCGTCATTTCAGGCCTTTTATACAAATCATCGTGTGGCAAATGCAGAGATTTGGCATAGAAGACTGGGTCATGCGAATCCTCAAGTCCTTCAAAAACTATTTGCATCAAAAGCTATCATTTTCAATAAAAGCACAAATGTATTATGCGAATCTTGTCAGCTTGGAAAAAGCTCAAGACTTCCTTTCTCTTGTTCTTTGTTTTATGCTTCAAAACCTTTAGAGAGATTGCATTGCGATCTTTGGGGTCCAGCCCCCAAAGCATCTGTTCAAGGATTTCGATATTATGTCATCTTCATTGATAATTACTCTAGATTCAGCTAGTTCTATCATTTGAAATTAAAATCAGACTTCTTACCAACATTCATTTCATTTCAGAAGTTAGTCGAAAACCAGTTTGAGTCTAAAATTCAAACCTTTCAATGCGATGGAGGAGGTGAATTCATAAGCACAACCTTTTTAACCCATCTGCAAGATTGTGGAAGTATACAATACATTTCTTGCCCACAGACACCCCAGCAGAATGGCTTGGCAGAAAGAAAGCATCGCCATTTGGTTGAGGTCTTTCTATGATGTTCCGATCAAAGGTGCCACAACGTTTTTGGGTAGAGGCATTGTTTTACCTCCAATTTTGTGATAAATCTTCTGCCTACAACTTCCTATGAAAGGTTGAATGGCAAGTGTCCAAAGTATTCAGCCTTACGAGTTTTCGGTTGTGCTTGTTTTCCAACATTGCAAGATTATGCTTCAAACAAATTTGATCCAAGATCACTTCACTGTGTCTTTCTCGGATATAATGAGAAATACAAGGGCTATAGGTGCTTGTATCCTCCAACTGGGAGAGTGTACATAAGTCGTAATGTGGCCTTTGATGAGCATGCTTTTCCTTTTGCAGATCGTTATCTTGCTTTCCATCAATCTGCGACAACACCTCTACTTCAGGCTTGGTACAAAGGGAGTATTCCAATCAACAATAATCCAGAAGAATCTCATTCACTTTCACCTAAACGAGCTGCTCTACATCAAGCTGCTCAAGCTATTCCATCTGCCACAAATGTTTCAGCTGGATCTGCTCTAAATGTTCCACCCGTTCAAGTTTATCAAGATTCAACCAATTATGTTCCCCTTGAAGATCCGTTGGCTATGAGTAATCATCAAGAGGATGTTGTTGTTGCCTCTATGGTAAGTGGGGAGTGTACTGGGCGTACGGCAGACTCAGACTCTGTTCCTATAGGCGATAGCGCTAGTCCACTTACTCATAGTCCAGCAACAACAATTTGTCCTCCTACTATTGTCAATAATCATCCTATGATCACTCGGTCCAAGATGGGAATCTCAAAACCAAATACCAGGTACCTTTTACTTACCCACAGAGCTGAAAATGCAGAACCTCGCACTGTCAAGGCAGCATTAAAAGATCCAGGGTGGACACATGCCATGACAGAGGAGATCAACAATTGTCTCGCTACAAAGACATGGTCTCTGGTCCCTCGTACACCTGATATGCATGTCTTAGGTTGTAAATGGGTTTTTAGAACCAAGTTAAATGCTGATGGCACACTTAACAAGCTCAAGGCTCGCATTGTAGCTCAAGGATTTAATCAGGAAGAGGGTGTTGACTATTTAGAAACTTACAGTCCGGTAATTCGGACAGCAACAGTTCGAACAGTCCTTCATGTTGCGACCATTATGAAATGGAAAATTCGGCAAATGGACGTGCAAAATGCCTTTCGACATGGAGTTTTGTCTGAAACCGTGTTCATGCTTCAACCTGCAGGATTCATCGATCCCACCAAACCATCACATGTATGTCATCTACACAAATTTTTATACGGGCTCAAGCAATCTCCCCGGGTATGGTTCAATAAATTCAGCACATTTCTTCTTGAATTTGGGTTTATCTGTTGCAAATCAGACCCGTCACAGTTTGTCTGCACTAAAGACAAATCAATCATTCTACTCTTGCTATACGTTGACGACATGGTTATCATAGGGAATGACTCAGCTCACATGAACAATCTTATCAATGAACTGAATAAGAAATTCCGGATGAAAGATCTTGGCAATCTGTCTTTTTTCCTCGGTATTCAAGTTCAGTTTCACCCTAATGGCTTGTTTTTGTCCCAACAGCAATATGCTCAAAACTTGCTAAAAGTTGCAGCAATGGCAGAATGTTCCCCTGTTTCAACGCCATTGCCAATACAACCGGATCGGACTCCCCATCAGGACCAACCTTTCGAGAATCCTACCTATTTCAGGAGTTTAGCCGGTAAGCTTCAGTACTTAGCACTCACTAGACCCGATATTCAGTACGCTGTGAACTATGTTTGTCAGAAAATGCATTCTCCGACTTTGTCGGATTTTCATCTTCTCAAACGAGTTCTTCGCTATATTAAAAGCACGATAACAATGGGTTTGACTCTGTATAATGACACTGATTGTACATTAAGAGCCTACAGCGATGCAGATTGGGCAGGCTGTAAAATAACTCGACGATCCATCGGAGGTTTCTGCACATTTTTGGGGAAAAACATCATTTCATGGTCTTCTAAAAAGCAGCCTACGGTCTCTAAGAGTTCTACTGAAGCGGAATATAAGTTTCTCTCCGAAACAGCTTCGGAGATAAAATGGCTCAGTTTAATTCTCAAGGAATTGTAGATTCCTCTATTGCAAACTCCAGAGTTATTTTGTGACAATTTGTCGTCCGTCTACTTAGCTGCAAATCCGACATTTCACTCTAGAACAAAGCATTTTGATTTGGACCATCATTATGTTCAAGAACGAGTAGCGTTGGCTGCTCTGTTGGTACGTCATATTCCGGCAAATCAACAACTGGCCGACATATTTACCAAAGCTCTTCCTTCTGCAGCTTTCTGTGATCTTCGCTTCAAATTCGGTGTGGATTTGCCACCCACACCAAGTTTGAGGGGGAGGGGGGGGGGGGCTATCAGTAGTCTTGATGAAAGCTCGAGCAAAGCTTCCATGGCAGCTACTCGGGAGTGTAAAACAAAGCTCCAAAGCCGAACATTAAACCGACAAGAGTGAAAACCAGTCCAAACCGGGAACGACGCCGCATTACTAATCAAAAGTAATGTCGCGTGCGAAAGACAAAACGGCAGCACTTCATCTTCTTCTTCAACGTTGCAAAACGACAAAACCTTCAAATGTGGAGGTGAAAACGCAGCAAAGGTACCCGAGTGTACAGCAGCCAAAATCTTAGTCCACAACAAATTCGATGCTCTACAGTCGCTAACGGAATGAGAAAAAGTGAAGCCCAAGACGAATCTGACGTGGGTGTAGCTAGGATTTTCTCATCATTTTATCTTTCAGTTTTAGTATAAAAACATAATGTGTTGTGCTTAAGTTTGTATGCCGAAAATTATGGGTTAAAATAAAAACGTATTATTCAGCAAAAATATCTTAATATCTTCACTTCTTTCATTATCAATGTTGAACTATCAGCTGAATGGATGGCAAAGGTGCTCCAGTTGTATTGCTCACTTGTATAGTCATTTTCTAGTCCCTCATAATCTAAATCATTTTATTAGAGCATTGAGAATATGCTTACCAATGGAGTTACTCATGGGAGACAAGCCGTCTCCTACTTTGTGAAGCAACGGCCATAGTCATACGGAAATGCTTCCACCTTATCAACCGGGAGTTTCAGATAAGAAATAGAGATATTAGGCAAAGATTAAAGCTACTGTTCTGGAAAATAAATATCAAATTGATGATGTTTTTAACCAGAAAAAAGTTGGAGGAATAGATGCATTAAGAAGACTGGCATTATCCAGTTCAGGGTCTGTGAGTACCATGACGAACTCGAGTTGTGCGTTTCCAACCTTTCCGAGCAAATTTAGACTCTCTTCTCACTCTAATACCATGACCCAGACCAACACCACCAGCATGTAGGCTCAAACCCGAGTCAGACCGATGATCTTTCCTCACACCAACTCTATCACGATGGCTCCTTGCTCTCAAAGACTTTCTAAGACGCTCTTCTCTTCTATATCCACGCCTCGATCTATGGTATCTGGAAGACCCATCATCATAATCAACATCAACATCACTATCATCATCATAATAATCCTCTGTATATCTGCGGTTTCTGAGTCTTCTTCTGCGTTTAGAATGTAGCTGATCATGGCAGAAGAAACTGCAGCAATAACTAAGAATGTAGAACCAACAAGAGACTAACGCCCAAAGAAGTCTGAAGAAACCGTGGATGATGCAATGCCAGAAACCAATTTTATATAACATGTAGATGAAGAATAGGAAACAGTAGGATAATATGAGGATTAAGGCGACTTTCGCAAGATTAACCACGCAGAAATTCTCGACATAGCATATAAAATCCCACGGCGATGGACAAACTGAACTGTTCCACGTAAGATTTTTGTTTATTTCTTGTAAGCAAATCAAAAGAAGATAATCTCACGAGTAATAAAAGTTGATGTTTTGGAAATTTACCTGCAAGATTTTCCAGAGATAAAGTCAAGTGGAGAGCCAAAGAAATTTCCGATAGAATGAAAGAAACCGGTGAAGAACGAGTCCATCACGTTACCCATCACGACCAACTTCCGATTGAGATTATTCTATGTTAAGTTTTTACTTGTCTGCATCATCAATAGACATAACATGCCGATCGAATTAGGACATGAAATTAGTGAGGAAAAGACCGCTATAACTTGCTTTAGATCTGGTAGTTACTTGTGAATTTTCAGTTTCCCTTGTTTTTCATGATACACATTTTTTTATGTGAAAATAAAATAAAAACAGAAACCAGTTATAGAGTAACGGTGTAATTTCAACGAGTTGAAGTAAACAAGGAATATGATTATACGATGCCAAGGTTATTCGATTTGAAATCGGATTATAGCGAAAAACAAAATGGATAAAAGAAGATGATGAGTCAGATCAATCCATCCTTCCCTTTAGGATCCTCTCTTTAACCTCGGTTAGTGTTCTGGACAACATATCAACCATGAAAGTATGTTTAATAACTAGTTTCAGATCACAAAAGAATGATTAGAAACACATTGCGACGAAATGACAACTTACACTACGTAGACATGCCCTCCCCAACCACTCAAACAATCACGGTCCACCGATGAGAGAAGTGCTTGCGATATTGTCTCAAACAATTCCTCAGCTTCCTGAAAATCTCCTATTTGTTAAGCTAGAGTCTTGAAAGAGATTATGCTGCTACAATTACGTATGGCTAACATGCTTAAACTTTTAAAAACTTCATGCCAAAAGGGACTAATACCTATTTTGTGATTCCTACAGGCATCATGCACCCACACCAAATCAAGATTCTACTTGTATATATAGTAAATATAAACCTTAAAAGGTAAAACGTACCAAATATCAACGCATAACTGTGGTAAACTAAGCCTTTGCAGTGAATGGATTTGGTAATAAACCAACAGAAGATAAAGTTGCTAGTGGACAAACCATATCTGGCTTGAACATTGCTTCGCAGAATATGCTTCTGCACACTTCACATAATTGTCTGGACTTGGTAACATATTGATTCCACTGATTTGTAATAGTTTTGATCCAATCTAAACAAGAAGAAAAGAAAAATTCTATTACACAAATATAGTGGTGTTAGTGGTTTGTCTCATAGTTTTTGCCATTTCTAACAACATATTCTCACTTAGAATTATGAATGACAAGTTACAAATACAGAACAAGGTTTGGCTCCTTAATAAATAATGATCCTAGGAAACTATACTGGTTCGCCAACAATAAACATGGAGGTAAATAACAATTGCACCCGCCCTGAGTCCTTAGCTCTTCCAAGGTCATATTTCTGGACTTGACACATTCGGAATACATGTCCTTCTGACACTTGAAACTCAACAGACTCAGTGATGAGTTAAGCTCGAAGAAAAATGAATATCATGGCTTTATCGCACCACAACTAGTTTCATTATGTTTTCTTTCCGCAGATTTATCCACTTTGTTGATGGGCTGGGAAAACGACTGCAAGAGAGTCTTTTGTGCAGGTAATTCAGCAATGAAAAGCAATGTTTGAGCCCAACCAGCATATTCCCCGTATTTACTCACAAATGCTTCTGCCACTCGGCTGCAGATTTTAAGTGTCAGTTTTGCACCAGCAAGCTCCGGTAGTAGATATCTTGTGGCGATCTGGTTCATTGCCCAAAACCAAACAAAAAAGCTTCTTTAGTCATAAAAAGTATTCTGAACTCAACTAAGTAATTACGATATAGAAATCAAAAGATCCATTGGCATTTTTTACCTGCCAGACATGCGTGTCAACAGGAATGGCACTATGCTGATCAAGAGAAAACAGAGCTATGCAAGCTGCTACCTTTGGACCAACACCGGGTAATGTACATAGAGCAGTAACTGCATCTTGGAGATCCAATTCGCGTAGAGAAAGAAGCCATTCATTGCCACCACCTGGCTTTGATTGCAACACCTTTACCGTACCTGCTATGTATTTGGCCCTGCTCACCAGAAGTTAGAACCAAAATCAGAGTTTGCTAATGAAGACAGAACAAAAACAGAGAAACGCACACGAAATGGTTATCTAGCTGAGAACAAACATTAACCTCAATGCTATAAATGGATGACCACAGAAAATTTAGAGGTGTAAGCTCCAAGCCGACTTCTATCCTTAACGGTTAATTGAATATGATCCAACTTAACATTGGTTTGATTGGATAAGAAGCAACCACAGAGTTGATAAATTCATAAACATCAAGATAGTGATGAAGCACCTGTAACCAAAACCAGCCTTTCTAAGCTCTTCTTCAGAAACTCTAGATAACCGGTCCAATGATGGGAACTGATGAAACTCAAATCCTTCAATGTCACCAAGATGTAACCCTAAAGACGAGACGAAATCCACCATCTTCGTAATCCTCGCGATATTATTGTTTGATGAGCACAAAAACTGTATCAGGCACTCGAGCGGATCCTGCCTCAGCACACGCGCGCCACGGAGGTGTTTAGCTAGCTCCCCAAAACGCGGATCTTTATTCGAGAAATCAGACCATAGCTCGGCTAGCGAGATCTCAGCATTGAGAAAATCGAGGAGCGCGAGCTCCGCGGCTTTAGGGCTTGTACTGCAATGGACGCAGTACGAAACTGTTTCGTCTCCTGGATGTTGTCGGAGAGAGACAAGGTGAGGCCCAATAGATCCGGTATACTGGAACGATCCAGTCTGTTTCCACCTGAATGTTTGACCCGTCGGAAAAGTTAAAGGCAGGGTGAGCTCCGTCTGGGTGAGTTTCAACGGGAACCACTTTGGTGTTCCTGTTCTGTGTAGCTTCTGTTTAAGAATCGGCGTGACCGGCGGAGACAGTGGTGGTTTCGCGGTGGCAGAGATCGACGGCGGAGATGTAAACCGAGGTCTCTTCATCGCCGTTGCCAAAATATTTCGAGACCGACCAAAGAATCGGTTAGGTTTTTTAACTCTTCAGTGAGCAGACGGTTAATTTAACTAAATTAAAGAAATTTGAACTTAATATGGGTTATATAAAAATTAACCGAAAACTCGAACCGAAGTTAAACCGCAAAATCGGATTGGTCACCGAAGCTTGAATTTCGAAGTCAGACCAGACTTCGGTCTTCCAAGTTCCAGGTACCCGAGAAGGATAGGTCGCCCTCGAGAATGAAAAGAACAATGGCGAAAGAATTCTGATAAAACGTTTGCTGTGTAGCTCTAGAGTAGGAACCAGATTGGCAGCGTAGAAGAGAGGGTTGAAGAAGGAAAGTCTCTTACATAGGCTCTTGATTTGATTCTATTCCCACGTCGCACAAGCGTCACGCATCTCTCTCTCTCTCTCTCTCTCTCTCTCTTCACCCACAAAATGCCAGCTTCTGAAGGTAAATTGCATATCGAAACCACTTTCCATATTTATCTTCCTCACAAACCAATTTTGAATTTCAATTTGACATATCCACACAGATCGTCGTTATGGGTAATATGGACTCTGCGAGAATTTGCACGAATTGAATTTCTAGTTTATATTCTGTCGCAGATAGAAGGGGGAAATGGAAACGGCGGAAGCGAGGAGGATTATCGGCAAGGAAGCCGAAGCAAGAGGAGGAAGATATGGAGGAAGAAGACGAGGAGAATAACAACCACGACGAGATGGATGACGTTGATAATGCGGATGAGCTTCAGCAAAATGGTGGGGCAAATCCTGATCCGGGACCTGGTATTGGCGAGGTAGTGGAAGATCGCGGTGCTCGCATCTCTGATTTTCCCTCTGTGGTAAGGCGCGTTGTGATGCGGCCACACGCTTCTATAATGGCTGTCGTGGCGGCTGAGAGAGCTGGTCTGATAGGGGAGACCAAAGGGCATGGCTTGCTTCCGGCTCTGGAGAACATTTCGTTTGGGCAATTGCAGGCGTTATCTACTGTACCGGCTGATTCTCCGTTCCTTCATCTTGAGAGGAGTGATGGATCGTCTTCGGCTTATGTTATCTCTCCACCACCTATTATGGAAGGAGAAGGCGTTGTTAAACGGCTGAGAGATCTGGTTCTTGTGTTGCCTATGCATTCAGGTTTGTTTTCTTCCCCTACAGTTCATTAATTTGCGAATAAATTGAAGATATGTAAGTTTTACTTATGTTGATATGTTCAAATGAGGCTTTTTGCAGTGTCAGCGTTTGCTGGTTGATACTTCTTCTGTAATACATATCCTGTGATTCTTACTTCTTAGAACGTGTCATAACTTAAGGTTGTCAATAATTTGTCTTACATTTGTTTTCTATAAATATATCTCAAGGGGCTTCCTGGTGTACTCCTAAATGTATCATTTCTTATCTTCATGTTATCGAATTCCTAATTCCTAGTTTATGCTACTCTGAAAGAAATTTCCGTTCTCTATGTTTTTTTATGTGTGGTGGAAAAGGAGAGGTATTTGAACTTTTGCGCATGATCTCTGTATAAATAAAATTAGAATATCTACTGGCTTCAAATATGCCTAGTGATCTTATATCAGAATTGTACCTTTGGATGGATTATGCATGGGATATCCTTCTAAGTTCACTTGGGTTATCCTAGTCTTGTGGTTTCAACGTATCCTGATTTCCCTCAGTTTATTTTGAATTTCTTATAGTTCTGTTCCCTACACTTGAATTTATTCTTTTACTTTTGTTGATGCTTCTAAGCAGATTGGTTTGCACCAAACACAGTGGATCGGCTTGAAAGGCAAGTGGTGCCGCAATTCTTCTCTGGAAAATCGCCAAATCATACACCCGAAAGTTATATGGAATTCAGGAATCTCATTGTTTCAAAATATATGGATAACCCTGAAAAGACACTGACGATTTCTGATTGCCAAGGATTGGTAGATGGTGTTGACAATGAAGATTTTGCACGAGTTTTTAGATTTCTTGACCACTGGGGAATAATCAATTACTCTGCGACTGCCCACTGTCATCCTGGGCCTTCTAGAGATGTATCAGATGTTTTGGAGGATACAAATGGTGAGGTCCACGTGCCATCTGCTGCTTTAACATGTATTGATAGCTTGATCAAATTTGACAAGCCCAGCTGTAGACACAAGGCCGGTGAAGTCTATTCATCTTTGTCATGTTCAGATGGTGACCTCCCTGACTTGGACATCAAAATCCGTGAACACCTATGTGATAATCAGTGCAATCATTGTTCTCGACCGCTTGCAACTGTGTACTTCCAATCGCAAAAGAAGGTGCTTAGCTTGCTTTTCTCGACGTATTGTTCATTGTGTATCATTATCTGATATATTTTCTAGACAGTAGGTGTAATAGAGTTTGCAATGTGTAGGACACCGAACATTATCTTGCTTACGGTTCAGATATTGATGCGCTTCAAATTAAAGTGTCCTCATCTCTACTTTACAGGAGGATGTACTCTTATGCTCTGATTGTTTTCACCATGGAAGATTTGTTGTTGGACATTCTTGTATTGACTTTGCAAGAGTGGATCCAACCAAGGATTATGGCAATCAAGATGGAGACAATTGGAGTGATCAGGAAACTCTCTTGCTACTTGAAGCTGTGGAACTGTACAACGAAAACTGGGTTCAGATTGCGGAGCATGTTGGTTCCAAATCAAAAGCTCAATGCATTCTTCATTTTCTTCGATTACCTGTGGAGGATGGGCTTTTGGATAATGTTGAGGTTCCAGGTGTAACTGATTCGGCAAACCCTACCAATGATTATGACCACAAAGGAACAGATTCAAATGGGGATTTACCTGGTGATTTGTTTTTTTACCTCCTCTCAAACAGTTCTGGCAATGGTAATTAGCCGTAGTTATGTTCTTTAACATGTTATACCCATTGTCGACTTACCACTGCAGGGTCATCTGAGCAAGATTCTGACTCTGAGATTAAGCTTCCTTTTGTAAAATCTCCGAATCCGATTATGGCATTGGTTCGTGATTTTTTTTCTCTACAGAATTCATATGACTTCTCATCATCCTTATGATCTTGCCAGTTAGAGTTATCTAAATCCATGAATCGATTGATCTGAATCCTCTATTACATGTAAGTTTGGGATATGAGGATCCTGATACTTAAACATTCTAGGTTGCATTTTTGGCATCAGCTGTTGGACCACGAGTTGCTGCGTCCTGTGCCCATGAATCCCTCGTCGTTTTATCTAAGGATGATGGGTTAGTGTATTCCATGATCTGTATCCATTTTAAACATCTTTTTGACAGCTTTCATTCAAATTATCTTTTTATAAATCCTATGGCCTATGCTGAAATTTCTAAATATATCAAGGATGAAATCTGAGGGCGTGCAAGGAAAGGAAGCCAGCTTGCTTGATGGAGCAAACCAGCAGCAAGATGGTAAGCCAATTGCTTGATGTTCTCTTTGCCATAATTCTTGTTTTTGTTTTAACCTAATATTCACTACCTATGTCCTTTAACTATAAAAGAAAACTCAGGAGTACATAAAATGTCGATCCAAAATGGAGCAGAACCACCGAGCCCACTGCCACATGATAAGGTTATGGCAGCATTTAGAGCAGGTCTATCAGCTGCAGCAACAAAAGCAAAATTGTTTGCCGATCATGAGGAACGTGAAATCCAAAGGCTTTCAGCAAATATCGTAAATCATCAGGTAAATAGCAGAACATAGGTCCTTATGATACTTGATATGGTTGGTTGTTCTATTTTGTTGACAACAGTAAAAACATCAATCATCCCACAGCTAAAGAGGATGGAGCTGAAGCTAAAGCAGTTTGCAGAAATCGAAACATTGTTGATGAAAGAATGTGAACAAGTAGAGAAAACCCGTCAGAGGTTTGCTGCTGAACGAGCCCGCATGCTCTCAGCAAGATTTGGACCACCTGGAGGAATCTCTCAACAGAATAATACTAATAATCTTCAAGGCATGTCTTCATCCACAGGTGGTAACAACATCAATACTCTCATGCATCAGCAGCAGCAACAACAACAACAAGTTTCAGCAACTTGTCAACCAAGCCTCATCCCGGGATTCAGCAATAACCCGCAAGTTCATGCGCAGATGCAGTTCATGGCACGCCAACAGCAAAACCCACAACAAGCTTTCTCCTTTGGACCAAGATTACCTCTCAATGCTATACAGACCAATGCAGGATCAACGGCCTCATCAAACGTCATGCTGGGTAACAACCAACTTAATAACCCTGCAGGAGCATCCAGCAACCAACCTTCCTTTAGTCACCCCTTGGTTAGGTCTTCCACGGGTTCAGGCTCTGGGTCTGGCTTAGGCTTAAACTGAGACCCCTCTTTAACTTATTTAGCTTATCAGTATCCATATTTACTTTGCCTTGTTATCTATGTTATTGGCCGTGAGACCGTATAGTATTGGCAGGTGAGACCGTAGTCTTGTTCGCATAGTGTCTTGTAGTGTTAGAATCAAACTATCATTATGAACTAAACAGTTATCAAAACTTAAGACTTTCCAAGCCTTTTCTCCATTTTCAGTTTAAAAACTTAAAACTTATTTGGAAACACTGGTGCGATGCAGCACCGGGCTCGAGGGGAAGATGATCGGAAATATGGAGTCGTAGGTCTTGAAGAGTGAAGTAGGAATCTGGAGGGGCCTTGAGCTTGAAAGGCGAAGGGAGAGAGTGGACGGGTTTTGGAGTCGGAGATGGCGGAAGTATTTTGGGAGGTTGAAGAAGAGTGAGATCATTAGATTGATAATTTGGGGTCTTGGGTACACTGGGTCGAATCTCCCAGTTAAAAGGCACAGCTTCTGCCTCATGGTCTCTTTAAAGATTCGTCGCCATCGACCATTGGGGGACTCCAAACAAAAAAACTATAAGATTCAAACGAATTAGTTTTCTGACCGTTTTATGTGAAACAAAAAGATTCAATCAATTGTGACAGAATGTTTAACTATATGGCTTTATTTATGTTTTCTATAAATGCTGATTGGAAAACAATTGCTCAATTTCCCAAACATAGTTTATCAAATTGGGCGAAGGTCATCGAACTGGACGGAGCCCAAATTGTTTTGGAGAAAAATGTTATCTGGTAATGGCGATGTACATCAAGCTTATTCAATATTTGTAGATCCAAAGAATCCATGACGAGATCAAGCAAATTTAGTAAACGAGTGTGAAAAGATTTGAAAGAAACGTCAAAGTTACGATTAAAAGAAAATAAAAAAATTCCATCAAAAATATTTTTGTCTTTTTATTTTTAAATAATGGTATTTTTGAAATGTTCACTAACCGACGATAGTTTTGAAAAGTGGTATTATCAAAGTGGTAGTTTTGAAAATTCTCTAATATCAAGGGAAGTACGACTGCGTTGATAAAAAAAACATATAAATCTGAATCAATTAATACCATATTTGTAATTGTTATTGTATATTATTATGGTATTATGTGAAAATTTTTACGATAGAGCATGTCAATAATTTAGCTGATCGACGATTGAAATTATTTTGATTCAGGAATCTCTTATCTCAATTAGACAAAAGAAAAACGATGTAACAACAAATTCTCATTTAGTCCGCAAGAGACTCCCAACTTTTGTTGTTTAAAAAAGCGTTAAATGTGACAAGTGGCATTATGATAACTCATAAAGCAGAGGTCCGTTTCAAAACCAAATCAAAGCAAAATCAAGATGCAGAGCTTTAAAGGGTGCTTTAGAAGTCTTGAGCCATTTCTGAGAGAGCACGAATTGTATTGCTTGCCACGTCCAGAAGCTGCAAGTACTCATCCGCCCCATCTACAAGTCTCTGGATGCATAAAAAACACAGTAGATTCTTATCTGAATCAATTAATACCTACGGATTCAAATGAAACATATCTACGGATTCAAATGAGTAATATGAAAGAGGCAAGTCTGATGATGTGAACTTGGCCCCAAACTTGTGATTTTATTTGAGCGGATATGTTAGTAATTGATCTCACTTGAGCCTCCAATTAAATCCATTATAGAGAGACATAAGTAACCAAAAGAGCGTTCAACATAAGGGAAGTCTTACCTTATCTGTTTCAGCTAGACATTTGCAAATCTTAGCCTTTTGCTTGTCTGTTATGTCATCACCTGCCTCCACGACTATATCAAATAACTGAAAGGAGGGTTGTATTAGAAATGTTTGAGGAAAACAAAAAAGTTGTACTGCTATTACAAGTGATTATAACCGCAAGTACGAGTTTTATTTTTATGTGTGATACACAAAAGAAGGAAACAGAAAACCTGATTAATGATTTGAGATGCAGGATATCCCTCTGCCACGATGTTATCCACTTCCTTGTTTGCAATATCGAAATCAACACTTTTGCAAGCAATAAAAAATCTCCTGACTACCTCCAGAGGGACTACCTAATAGATTCACAAGACATCTAATAACCATCATGAATTCTGACTAGATTTTTGGTGAATCTCCCATACACTTGAGCAAACCGAATTATCTTCATCCTTACCCCAGACACATCCAGTAAATCCGTGGAAGTTATTGTTGATCCAAACAACCGAGTAGCACTCTGTCACATTTAAGGAGAAATATAAGCTTACATTTCGACATTCATTTTTGTCCGAATACAATTTTCCCATGTATAGAATGTATAGTTTAATCTTACCTGCAGATATGTGATGGCCCTACGGAGATCACCTTGTGATATGGAGCTCAAAGTTGAAAGCGCCTACACAGGAAATAGCTAAGCACCTTTGACAAACACTAAAAGAAAGAGATGGCAAACCTTAAAAGCATATGTTCACACCTCTCCACTAAGATTGAGACCTTCTTCATTACAAATATGCAGTATACGATTACCCATGACTTCTTCTGAAAGTGGTTTAAACCTGAACTTTGCACATCTTGAAGCAAGGGGCTCTATGATCCTAGGGAATAAAAAATTCAAGTAATAAGGATAAAAGGCAGTGGGTTCATAGTTCAGCTCCACTAAATGTTCTTCATTGTGAATTGAGTAAAACGGTTTTCTAAGAGTAGCTCAATCATAGAATTTATAAGCATGTGCCAAATTATAAATGAAAACGAAACTATTTCCAGAAATGTATGTTAAAATTTTTTCATTTTCGTCTGTTAAATGATTAAATACCATACAAAGAAATTACCTGCTGATATAATTACATATGAAAAAGAATCTGGTGACTTTGGAGTAAGTTTCCATTGTGCGCCTCAAGGCATTCTGCACAGTCAGTTAGAATAGTTCATGGTAAACACATTTCAACGTACAAATTCGGTATTACAAAAATATGTTCAACATACCTGAGCATCTTCCGTCATTGAGTCCGCCTCATCAAGGATGATGATCTTAAAAGATGGGCAAGGATAGCCACTGGAGTCACATGTCGAAGCCTTAGATGAAATGCAAAACAAGAAACTGGCAGAAAAAACTTGACAAAAAAAAAATTTTACACACCCTTGACGATTATTAGACCCAACAGCAACAGCAGCAAAATCCTTGATCTTTGTCCGAACAACGTTAATGCCTCTGTCATCACTAGCATTCAGCTCCAACACCCTAGACTTGTACAGTTCAGGTCTGTAAAAAGCTCTTTAAGTTAGTTCACATCCTAAAGGTAAATCCGCAAATTTAACCTTGCAATCACCGGAAAATGAAATATCAAACCAATTACAGTCTCATGAAACACATTTGGGATATTGTCCTTGCAATAAGTTGAAACTAACTCATTTGGGAACTGAGACACCCATGGCATGAACATGCTACAATCTGAAATCGTAACCTAAACACTTACCATAGCAAGGCCATTATGACTAGTATTATTATGGATTCACATCATGGCTTATTGTCTAGCTACCTAATAGGATAACATGGCATGTCAGAGAGTGCAAATTATCTCAGTATCTGTATCCGAATCAATAACCTGAACATATCATATAAACGTCACAAGGCCTCGTACAAGTTAGCACACACAGATATATCAATCAAATATACATCCATAACAACTGGCTACTGCATAAGATAAAAGAAAAGCAAACTTCAAATCAGAGTTTCAGAATTTAAAAAATATCAGATGATTGAGTACCCAAATAGCTGGTGCGCGATTGCAAGTGCAGTAGTGGTTTTTCCGGTGCCTGGAGGTCCATAAAAGAGCATGTGCGGACACTGCAACGAGAGAGACAAAGAAGCGAACAAAACACACACACATTGAGATCCGAATTCGTCGTCTAGGGTTTTCACCGAAACCCAATGTACAAAATCAGATTTCAAAAATTAGAACATATAACAAAGAGTGTTTTTTTTAGGGTCAAATTACGTTAGCAGTCTCGAGAGTGTTGGTGAGGACCCGGACCACCTCTTCCTGGTGAGCGACGTCCTTGACCCGCTTCGGACGGCTAAAATCACATTGGAAACAAAAGAGCTAATAAATCCGACACGATTTCGCGTCAATAAAAGCAAAAAAAAGGGAGAAAAGGTTGTAAGAAATCACACTATTTCTCAACCCATGGCTGTGAACTCTGAAGAACTGGCGCCATTCCTCGTTTCGCCTTTTTATTTATCTTCTCAAGTAATTAATCTTCGCATAAGATATATCTAACCTTGACTGATGATTTCTGGGTTTTCCCGCTCCCTAAACCCTTGGTCTAGATAAGAAGGTTTGAGAAATAAACAAATCAATGCTCTTGTCTAACAACATAATACATTAACAGTCTTACTATACAAGTCTTTGACAATACATTAACAACCTTATGCATATACATAGGCATTCACAAATCTATAACTTGAGTAACAAGGTCAACTACATCTTAGAGCGAAACAACACATCTCTGAAAAGGATACTCAACGTAATTATATATATCAACATGAGATTTTTAGGCCTTTTACTGTTGGGGTCTTATTGAGCCAGTGACAGTCTTGGAACGAGCAACTTGAATCATTCCTCCTGCGCAGCACCACGTCGCTGGGTTCGATGAACCGAGGAGCCCATGCCGGGGTCCCATCTTCATAAGAGTTATGCGTCAGCCTCCTCAAATTAGAGCCATCCAGTTTCACTGTGAAGATATCACCATATGGCTGGTAATGATGAGGGTTCGAGATCGGTTCTGCTGAGATTCCAGCATAATCAGACGTAAAAACAATAGATTTACTGTCCGGGCTAAAGATTGGATGGTTAGTTCTCCCACCAGAACCGCTTTGGATCAGCTTCCTCAACCCTGTTCCATCTGGGTGGATCAGAAACAACTCGAAACTACCTGAGCCAGGGTTTTCTCGATCGGATGCAAATGCGATCCATTCGCCATCCGGTGACCAGTTGCACATTGTATCTGTCCATGCACCTTCAGTTAACCTCCATATACCACCCATTTCGCCTTTCTCAGCATCCATTATGTAAAGGTTCTTATGACCTGACCGACCCGAGCGAAACACGATCTGCTTCCCGTCCGGAGATGGCCAAGGGAAAGCATTGTTCTTCCCGTTGGTCGTTAGCTTTCTCACGGAAGATGACTTGTCGGCTGCATCGACGTCAATGGAGATGATATCAACCTCTGTTCTCTCTGACGCAAACGTTGGACCTGAGCTGGAGTAGACGGTTCCTGGTCGAACCGGATCCCAAGCTGTGGAAAACGCCATTCCTTTGTACACTTTACGCCGGTCCGAACCATCCGGCTTCACGACGTACAAACCAGGCATATTGACGAATGCGATACGATCACCTGCCGGTGAAAAGGAAGGAAACGAACCGTCGATTCTGAAGAGAGAGAGATTGGTGGTAGTGGTTTGGATATTCTCGAGGAGAAGCAGAGAACTTCTCTGTCCATTAGCATCACCCCTACAACTATGGTATCCGACTCGGGACGAATCAGGGGATAGGAAGGGGTTCAAGTGATGACTCTTTGGCGCCACCAAACGAGTCATCTCGATAAACTTGTTCCTCTTGAGATCAAACAGCTCCACGTGGCGGTAATCTGTTCCGGATCTCCTCGTCGCCACCGCGATGAAGTCGTGGTTGTTTGGAGACGTAGCCGGTGTGAAAGCGTGAACGCCCGGTGGTGTGACTCGCTGGATTTTTACTGACTCTATAGTCAACGGTCTGTTTTCAGGTAAGATCGCTCGGTACACGCTGATCCAACCATCGTCACTTCTTCTGTGGAAATACAGAGTCGATTCATCGACCCAACACGGCCAACCACCGTGCTCCACAATCTTGACCCGGTGAGCCCCATCCCGAGTCGAGAATATATAGATGTCCGTACTAAGTTCTTCAACTTCCCCTGTCCAGCCTTTCTCTCCGTATGAAGCCACGGCCGTCAAATTCCCTGAAGGCGACAGCGCCGGGCTAAAATCGGCGATTCCATTCGGTGTTAGTCGTCGAGTTAACCCAGTTCTCAACTCGGTAGAGTAAACGGCTGCCCAACTAGACCTCGGCTTACCTGAGTTCTCGTGGGTTGACACGTAGACGAGAAACTCACCATTTAAGCTAGGTTTATCCTTATACGAATTCACCGTCGTAGCAAAGCCGGATAACAACGGAATCTGGACTCGTGACGGTGCCTCTAACACCGACCTTCGTTTCCTTTTAGAATCAGAATCACCGCCGAAAACTAGATCGTAGTAGATGCTAGAGGTACCGTTTCTCTCAGTGACATAGATTAGATGCAAAGGAGGCGAATCTTCTAGTTGAATTGGGGTTTCGTCTGGAAGGAGAGAGATTAGCGCCGAAGAAGGAGACGGAAAATATCCGTTGAAATTTACGGATTCTCCATCTGTAATCCGGAGCTCGCTGGAAATCGACGGCCGATGGGTCGTGGAGAGAGCGAATATGTCGAATTCGTAGCGAGATCGTCCAAGAGTGGTGAACACAATGGTGTCTCCACCACCTGCACTATGTTCCGCGGCCGATGCGAGTAGCGGAAGCATAAGGGACGCGAAGACGATGATATGAGCAAAATCCATGGCTTTTTGGTCGGTTGTTGGAGACTGATATTAAGAGTTTTATAAGCCGGAGGCAAATTTTCCACAGGGTGGCGTAAGAGATGACATCATTATATGATATTGTAGGGCCCTTTGGCGATAACATTGACACGTGGCAATCGCTGGTAGAATTTTTACTTGTAACGTTTCTGGAAATAAAGTCTGTGGAGAAATATTGCTCAATCTATATAACCCGAATTTACACCATATGGGTTAAGATAACTCCTTTTTGTTAAACAAGTTCCAAGCTTCCAAACTTGTACTATAGGAGAATCCAAACACTACACTTTCTTATAGGCTTGGATTTTTGGTTTTTTGGGATCAATCAAATTGAGTTTTTTGGTTTTCGGTTAATTTGATTTTAGAAAAAGTAGATCGAAAAAAATCAATTCAGTTCAAGTTTTTTATCAATATAATCGGTTTGATATTTAACATATAAAATCGTTCCGGATTAAATCGAATTATATATAAAATTTTGATTTAATTACTTAAAATTTTGGTTTAATCAGTTTTTTATTATTTTCGTTTAATTTTGATTTATTTTTGTTCAATTTTTTGGTTTAATTCAGACCAATTCGATCCAAATCAGTCCTATTCGATCTAATTCGGTAAGCAAATTACAAAAACCAGATTCAAAAAAATAACACCTAATTCAGAAGAAATTAAAAAAATCAGATTAGAATAGAGGAAATAGACGCTAAGGCAAAGAAATTTAGTGAAACAAAATTTTATAAACATGTTCCAAACAAAGACAAATTTATAAACATGCAACTTGATGAGTTTATCATAAGCATAGAAACAAATTGCAAAACATATATCTCCGACACCAAATGTTAAAAAAAGCATCCACAAGAGGAAAGAAAAGAAAAGTATGGATTGATTTAATCATTTGGAGCATTTTCTGATATATATAAATGATGAATTTAACAAATTTGGAGCCGAGAAAAATGTATAAAATTGTAAAATTAATATCCTAGAGCCTAAAAATCCAACGCAAAAAAATACTACTGGAGGCTAATTTCGCGGAGATTCAAATAAAGAAGAAAAAATTTACCTAGTAGAAAAAATTTGACAGGATTGAGGAGAATGAAATCAAAAGCGAATCGATTAAGAAAATGGAATGATCGAAGGATGAAAAAGAAACAGCGGAATAAGAAACGATGTTTCAGAAAGTTTTAGAGAAGAAGTTGCAGCAACGTTTCATTCGATAAGGGTTGCCGCAACAGAAGAAATCAAAAGTTTCAGTAAAATTCGGGTTGTGTTAAGTTATATACGTCAGCCGATTTTTGGTTTTTGGAAACCAATCAGTTTGGTATTCCCGAACAGAACCGAAATATAAACCGAAATATAAACCGAATAAAATTAATTATTTATATGATCGGTTTAAAAATTATAATTAAATTAAAACTAAAAATCGAAAAATTTTGGTTCGGTTGGTTTGGTTTAATGGAGTTATGCGGAAAACCCTACTTTCTTAATTCCCAAATAAGCTTTGTGGATCTATGCAAAAACCAAGAAATTAAACCGAATTTCTTCAAATTACTACTAATACAATGATTCGTCCAGCTAGTAAACTTTTTAGAACATCGTTTCTATGAAAGTCTACTGATCGATTTAGTGGGAACTAGGAAACTTAATTTGGCTTATATTATCTAGAAAGAGAGCTGCTGATGCAGATCCACTGATAAATATCTTCAAAATGTCAAAAAAAAAACTTTTTCGGCTATATACTTTTGTTCAAGGGTGGCTCCTTTCCGCTGGACTATATTTACTAGCCGATACACTATGTCACATAGTACCCATGGCAAAATCTTCAAGTTTGCCTCTTGAAGACATTCCTGAACTCTTAACTGTGCAAACAATTACTTGAGTAGTTGGAGCACAATGAAAACAGTAGCTCAAATTCAACATAATTTCAGGTTATCAAAGAGATTAAACCTCTGTCCACTTTTTCTCTTGATTTAGGCAGAGGCTTGAGTTTTGAAGAAGTCTGTGAAGTATTCGATGGGGTTTCCTCCTGAGAACTGACTGAAGAAGCAAATTCTTTTAGTGGATTCACAAACTGACCTGAAGAACAAACATATAAATACACAGCTACAAATTCTGAGTTTCATAATCTATTACGGGTTTTGCTTAGTTCGAGAATAATGATTGTGATTCTGTCCTCAACTTAAGTATAGTTATGTACAAAGGATGTGAGCTGTCTTTGGGGGATGAGAGATGAGCTTGATGCGATCATACGGATATTATAATTAGTGGGCGAGAGCTTACTGGATTTTCGTTCGATAATCTCAATGAGATGATGGTTTGCTTCACGTTCAGTAATAATTGGTATGCAAATATGTGAGACACTCTCAATCTGCAGAAGGATGGAGTGATCATATTATTTGATGTGTAATTTGCTCGCTTCTTTTAGAGTTTTGCGTATACGTTGGAGATCAATACACGAAGATAATAATTTCTAAAGTTGAGTGACATATTGCTAAAGTCTAAATATTTCCAGGGACTTGAACTGTGAATATGTTAATTATTACTACGCACCCTCTATGCATTGTAACCAGCAATTTAGCGCCAAAGGAAGAAGCAAAACGTTTACAGGGGATTGGGAACGAGATACGAGATAGAGAGCTTCCTTCATCCATGGATGCTTAACCACGACGACAAGAAAGTTACTGTAACAAAAACAATTTCTGTAAAATGGCTACTTCTTTGAATCTTGTCAACCCTAATCCATTCGATCCAGCTCCTTGGCTCTCCTCTCGAAGTACTAGGTTTCCATGGACACAACCAATAGCTGGTGTTTTTTTCTCTCGGTCCGTCATGCCGATCCAGAGGTGTCACCTTGTTCAAAGGAGCCGTATCTCTGCTTCCCTGACGGTATGATATGCGCAAGCTTTTTTAGTATTGCATTCCGGTAATTCTGTCAGTATTTGTTGCACACCAAGTGTTCGATCATTTGTCTTGTCTTTATTACTTCGCTGTATCTGTTTCCGAATGTTTGATTATTTAAGATGTCTGTGCGGTGTTTCTTTTTGAGATTTAGGATGAAATTTTCTTTCTCAAGATTCTCAGTGGTGTTTTACTTCTCATCATGTTTTTTTTTTAAAGTTTAACTGGTTTCACTCATATTTTAGGGAAATTTGGGTCGTTTGAAGAAGAATTTACAAGATTTTTCGAGCATGAATTATTGGGTTGTGCGGGACTACTATCGTCTTGTGGAATCTGTCAATACCCTTGAACCACAGATTCAGAGCCTTTCCGATGAACAGGTTCAACTTAGTGTTCACTGCTTGATACTATCTGTTTATATATTCCTTTAATGTATTTTGACTTTTGTTTGTTTTCTTCCTCAGCTGAAAGCTAAAACTACAGAATTTCGAGAAAGATTACGGCGAGGGGAGTCCCTAGCAGAGATGCAAGCTGGTTTGATCAAAATCTTACGTGGATTTCAGTTTAATTTGTTCTGAAGAATGCACTTTGTTTTGATAGACATGCGATTACTTTCTCACTTTTTGTGTGTGTTTTTCCCTGTCTAGAGGCGTTTGCCGTTGTCCGTGAAGCTGCAAAGAGAACAATTGGTATGCGTCATTTTGACGTGCAGGTCTGTCTACTACACTATCAAATTGTAATCTATGCTATTTCTTGGGGTTCATTTCTATAATCTTGAAGAGAGGCTGTTGGGTATATTTATGTTTTAAATTTTTGCATCAGATAATTGGTGGCGGAGTCCTTCATGATGGATCTATTGCAGAGATGAAGACAGGTGAAGGGAAAACACTTGTCTCCACATTAGCTGCATATTTTAATGCATTAACTGGTGATGGTGTTCATGGTAAGTTGTCTGCTTTTTTTGATAACTTTACGACTTGATAATTGCTAATATTTTTAGAAAGGCCAGTGACATGTATTTCCTGGTTGCTGCAATTTTCCCACAATACTTTTCAACAGTGATGTACATACGAAGAATGTATCATTTAACTTCTACCTAAAGTTGTTGCTATATATTTTCTGCTGGCAGTGGTTACTGTGAATGATTACCTGGCCCAGCGTGATGCTGAGTGGATGGGTCGTGTTCACCGCTTCTTGGGCCTTTCAGTTGGTCTCATTCAGGTAGGTTACACGGGTGCTATTTTCATTTCTACTATCTAGATTTTAAAGCAGAAAAGTTATGGCATATTCTTTTTCAATTGATCCTACAATTAGAGAGGAATGAAAGCTAAAGAGAGAAAACTCAACTATAGCTGTGATATAACATACACCAATAACTCGGTAAGTATTTCACTCATATTAATTCTTCTACTTCTTGGACTAGATTTTTTTCTCTTTCCATCTCTCATCTCCTTCTACCAACACTTTTGTGTATATCAGGAGCTTGGATTTGATTATCTACGAGATAACCTAACTTCAAACCGTGAGCAACTTGTTATGAGATGGTAAATCCCATAAATTTATTCACTGCGATAGTTTGGTTCAAGAATAACAGTTTATGACACACAGGCCAAAACCATTTCACTTTGCAATAGTTGACGAAGTGGACTCAGTCCTCATTGACGAAGGCAGAAATCCTCTGCTGATAAGTGGTGAGGTAATGCAATTTATTTTAATAAGCTTAGAAAGTTATCATGAAATCCAGGCATTTTGATTATAGTTTGAATAAAATGATTAAGATGATAGATGCAGCAGAGATAAAAAAACAATAACTTTGGGACACAATTTCACTGATTGATGGTGTCCTATCTGTTGTACTCGTATCACAGGCTAGTGAAAATGCCGCACGATATCCAGTTGCTGCTAAAGTGGCTGAACTTCTCGTAAAGGATATTGTGAGTTTTCTTTTTCTTTTTATTTTTTGTTCTACTGGATATTGTGTGTTTTATTTTTCTTTTTATTTTGTTCTACTGTGAGCACTTTATTTTTATGTTCAGATACTGACTTATCTAAATGATATTTGAAAATCTTGTTAATAGCATTACAAAGTTGAACTGAAAGAAAACTCGGTAGAACTCACAGAAGAAGGTATATCGCTTGCTGAAATGGCTCTTGAGACTGGTGATTTATGGGATGAAACTGACCCATGGGCAAGGTACCTACTTGTATTCTTTTATGCTTCCAAATCATGATGTAAGACTTCAGCAGTTGGAATGTACTACTCAGTAGTAAAACTTATGAATGGTGGCTTTTTAGATTTGATGGTCATGGTTGCAAAATAGTGGCATATGTTTGGCAGTTATTGGTGAAGATATGGGGTGAAAATGATGTACAGGTTATTGCTAATAAAGGCTTGTGGTTGAATAAAGAACAGTGGTATTAGTAGGGTATTATTTTTATTTGGTAAATGATTATGAATAAGGAGACTGACAGACTGTCTTGATCTTTTTTTATGTTTCATATTCACAATCATGTTCTTATGGATCGTAGTCTTTTTCAGTACCAAAATAGTTTTTTTCACGAATTTGGTGCAAGTTTCTGTGCAGTTTTTTGTTATCCCTGTTATAGAAAATTTGATAAATGCAGGTTTGTTTTGAATGCTTTAAAAGCTAAAGAATTTTACAAGCGGGATGTCCAATATATTGTGAGAAATGGGAAAGCGCTTATTATCAATGAGGTATCAGTAGTTCTGGCTTCAATGCTGTTCATTGTTTTTTTTCATAGTTGACGTGTACTAGTTAGCAATTAATGTAGTATCATTTGTGTTTTATATTATTTAAGAGAGAATGAGGATTTTAGTAAACAAACGAGTTTTAAACTTTTCAGTTGACTGGAAGAGTTGAAGAGAAAAGGAGATGGTCTGAAGGAGTCCACCAGGCTGTGGAGGCTAAAGAAGGTCTAGAAATTCAGGTCTCTCACCTCGATTAGTAAGTTGTAATTTAAAGCTATGTCTCAAAAAAATTTCATACTCATGAAACGAACTCTTTGATCTTAGGCTGATTCAATTGTTGTGGCTCAAATCACCTATCAGTCACTCTTCAAACTCTATCCAAAGCTCTCTGGGATGACTGGGACGGCAAAAACAGAAGTATGTACATGGGGGTTCACTTTGATCCACCTTCTAATCTGTTTCAAACATATCATCTTCTTGACTACACAAGGCAGTTAGAGAGAAGCGTGTTTCTTCACCTTCTTGCAGGAAAAAGAGTTTTTGAAAATGTTCCAGTTACCTGTTATTGAAGTTCCTACAAATTTGTCAAATATTCGAATCGATCTACCTATACAGGCATTTGCGGTAAAGCCTCCCAAAAACCCACGTTTCTTTAGCATCTTTCATCTCATTGTTAAAATTTAAACTAATTGTGCCTTCTTGTTCATCCTCTATATGATGCATGGTAGACTGCTCGGGGTAAATGGGAATATGTTCGTCGAGAAGTTGAACATATGTTCGGACAAGGTCGGCCTGTTTTAGTAGGAACAACAAGGTAGCTGATGCATAGACTTAGGCAATTATTCATGTGATAAAAACCACTTCCGCATCTTTTACATGCAGACTTAAGCAATTATTCAGGATCAAATATACTGATGTCACTTGAAAGTATTAATATACAGAAGAAAGATTCAGGCCCACTTTTCTTGGGGTATTCTTAATACATTGACATATACACATGTCGGGTGTCTTTATCGGCTGTGGTTTATGCTGGCAGAACTAGTAATGAATGAAGGAGTATTACATAGGAACACTTATTTCTATTTTTATATTACATTATACTTTTCCCACTATTAACAAGTTTGCGTCATTTTGCAGTGTACAGAACTCTGAATATTTATCAGAACTGCTGAAAGAATGGGGTATCCCTCACAATGTCCTGAATGCACGACCCAAGGTGAATCTGAAATTTGTCGCTATGCATAGTAAAACGTATCATACAAATGAAATCAGCTAGTTCTAAAAATATGTGTTTTCCTTTATTAAGTATGCTGCCAGGGAAGCTGATTTTATAGCCCAAGCAGGAAGAAAATATGCCATCACTATTTCTACAAATATGGCTGGCAGAGGTACTGATATTATTCTGGGAGGAAATCCGAAGGTATTTTGGCTAACATTTTTATCTTTTACCTGATGTTCGTCTGTCGTGCAGCTGACTGAGTGTCTCCTATGTATAACCCTACTTCTTAGAGCATCAAACTGTTTATTATTTTTTCTTTTTGTGATGTGTACATTGATTTTCCGCACAACATTCACTTGCTATGTATGTGGCTGTAATCTTTTAGATGCTTGCAAGGGAAATCATAGAAGATAGCATCCTTTCATATCTAACGAGTGAAGTTTTGGCTGATAATTTTGATGATAATGAGTTATCACAGAAGGTACTACCTACAAGAATCATGTTATGAACTATTTACATGATTTTCTTAAAGATCAACGTCAGAAGATAATTTACTCTATATTTCTATCCCATTGTCGAATAATTGAACTTTCCCGTAAATCATCTCAGGTGCTGTCAAAAATAAAAATGGGACCAACTTCCTTAGCATTGCTAGCCAGAGCTTCTCTTATGGGTTTGCTTCTCAATTTCAACATTCAATTTTAGGAACGTGTAAACATACTATGGATCATGTTTACCTGTATCTCTTTGGATTCAATTGACACAGCAAAGTATGTTGGCAAAAGTGAAAGCAAAAGCTGGACGAGAAAAAGAGCAAAGTATGTGGTAACAGAATCTTTGGAGAAAAGCCAGACCATGGATCCTATGGAACTGCAGAATCTTGTCAATGAGCAGTCAGAAATGTACCCTTTAGGCCCTGCTATTGCTTTGGCTTATCTGTCTGTCTTAGAGGATTGTGAGGTCCATTGCCTGCATGAAGGATCTGAAGTGAAGAGGCTTGGAGGCCTTCATGTGATTGGGACATCTTTGCATGAGTCTCGGAGGATTGATAACCAGGTAAGCTACTGTTTTTTTCCTGCCTGGATTCTACCTTTCAAATTATTTTTAGGTAGTTAAGAAAACCCTGTCCACAAACCTTTCATTTGCCGTCTGTTATTTTGTTTTGAGATTTTTTTACCGGGCTACTATCTAGAATGGTACTATGATGAAGAGGAATTACAATATCATTCTTTTTTCCGGAGGGAAATATGCTAATTTGTTTTCCTGGATGGTGAATACAAAATAATCATTTTACTGTGGAGATGGTAGAGACCTTAAAATCAACACCACATGCACCTTTTATATTGTTTATGGAATCAAATGACTAGATGGATAATCTTCCAATTTTCTGCCTCCATTATTTCTTGTAGCTTCGTGGCAGAGCTGGAAGGCAAGGAGATCCTGGATCCACACGGTTTATGGTAAGGTAATTACATCGATTATTCCCCTGAATTGGAAAACCCTCATGTATGAGCAAAATTACTTACATAAAAGAAACTTTACTGGTTTTGATATTATGAAATTCGCACCAATCTGAGAATGTTAGGGAATAATGCCAGTCTTTGCCCTATAAAATGATTTATATTACTGTTGGTTTGCTTACAGCTTGCAAGATGAGATGTTTCAGAAGTTCAATTTTGATACTGAGTGGGCTGTGAGACTTATATCAAAGATTACAAACGATGAAGATTTACCAATTGAAGGTGACACGATAGTAAAACAGGTAAGTTGTTCATTCTTTTATTTTCTGATGGTTCTATCTTTGTTTTTTCTTCAAAGATTGTCTATATGTCATCTGTCTCATACCATTGTGCATTTTAGCTTCTAGCTCTCCAGATCAATGCAGAGAAATACTTCTTTGGTATAAGAAAAAGCCTGGTCGAGTTTGACGAAGTGCTAGAGGTACCAGCTTTGCCAACTACTTTTACTGGATCTGCATCTCGACCATATGTATATGTATTACCATAATTATAAAATGTCAAGGACTGCAGCTGTATTCTCTTTACATTGTAGCACACTGCAATTAGTCGTTTTTATTCCTAGTATTTGAACAGGTATATGATATCGGTTGACCAAGTTAACTTTGTATTGTTTGTGGTTCATGTTATATGTATGTCATATTCCGTATAGAAGTTTATTATGTTTGTAGGGATACACTTATTCAAATCTACCATTTTTTCTATAGGTTCAAAGGAAGCATGTCTATGACCTAAGGCAATTGCTTTTGACGGGTGATAACGAAAGTTGCTCCCAGCATATATTCCAGTAAGTGCTATGCTTGCAGTAGCCTTTATTATTATATCCATGCAAAACAAAGCCATGGTCATTTAGTTTTTAGCATGCGTTCCATCATGTGCGTAGTTCTTCAACCTCTGACTATTGGTGATGAGATCTCACTCATTTAACTACACAACTATTTCTCAGGTACATGCAAGCCGTTGTAGATGAAATTGTCATTGGAAATTCTAATCCGCACAAGGTAAATAATACTATTATCTAGTAAAATCTGTCAAATAACGGTCATCAATGCTCTTTTCTTGTCAGTTTTTGCTGTTATGCTCGTTCTTTAATATCTTATTTCTTGTGGTAGCATCCAAGATACTGGAGCTTGGCCAAGTTATTGAAAGAGTTTATGGCTATTTCAGGGAACCTAGTGGATGGTAAGGTTGTTTCTTTGTTTTCAATTTATGGGCATAACAATACCTTCCTTCGTAAAAACAGAACACCTCTAGTCTCACATGAAATCTAACAACATGCACTATCAGAGTCGCTTTCTGGGATCACCGAAGGAACCATGTTACAGTCCCTTGAAAACCTGCGTGAGACAGGTTCAGTAGATATGGAAGACTTGTACCTTCCACACCTGCCGAAGCCTCCAAATGCTTTCAGGGGAATACGCAGGAAAAACTCTGCGCTAAGACGTTGGCTCGTTATTTGCTCTGATGATTTAACGGGGTGAGTCCAGAGTTAATAGAATCTTTGTATATGTTATGTGGACAAATGTCTTGTTGAGAGAAAGACCTTAAGGTTTACTCTTTGAGGATATCTCCTGTAGGAATGGGAGGTACCGAACATCAATTAATCTTCTCCGGAAGTTCTTTGGTGATTATCTCATTGGTTCATACTTGAATGTAGTTCAAGAATCTGGCTTTGATGATGGATACATAAAAGAAATTGAGGTACATGACGTGTATACACATAGTTTACGCTACAAAGTACTGATTGAATCGATTTTGCTTGCTTGGAAATAGAGAACTGTTCTTTTAAAGACGTTGGATTGCTTCTGGAGAGATCATCTGGTGAACATGAATAAACTAAGTTCAGCGGTAAAACCATGATCTTATGTGTTTGTTTTTTATTTTTTCACTACCTTTTTTTTTTATACTCATGTTAAACCTCAATGTTAACAGGTGAATGTCAGAAGTTTTGCGCATAGAAATCCTCTTGAAGAATATAAAATCGATGGATGTCGATTTTTCATCTCAATGCTAAGCGCAACCAGAAGGGTAACCATAGAATCAATCTTGCAGTACTGGTCATCCCCGATGGAATCCCAAGAACTGTTCATATCATAAGACTCGATCTGTTCAGGCTATAAGGTACCACACATTACATTCTCAACTATCTTAATCTACAAAATTGATTGTTCCCTTTATATTCTCAAGTTGGACTATATATTTTGTGTTATAGTTAGCACTGATGTCTTCACTTATGCTAATGGAGAACTCTGGGCAGGTGCTTAACCAGACGAATTTCGCATTGGACAAAGCCGACCAGTTTGGGTTTTTTTTGTGTGAAAATTTCGGAAAACCAGACCGAACATTCTGTTCTCAGTGTCAGGTGACTTTTTCACTTTCATTTGTCTCCTAAGAAGTAGAGATACCCCTTTTAAGGGAAAATTATCTGTAAAATCAGAACATTCTTTATTGTCGAATCATTATATTGTAAATTTGATTATCACAAGAAATGTGTAACTGCAAATTTCACAATAAGAATTCTTTTTTTGTTGTTGTATAAACATAAAATACATGATTTTGATTAAAATTAAAAAGGGAAAAGGGCATTATTGTGTATCTAAATGATCAATACCAAAAATACAAAAGAATGAAATATAACAAACATATGAAAATTATCCACACGATTACAAAGATACAATATAAATTTCTGTTTCGCAGGGCCAAAAGAAATTCATTATTCATCATTACAAAAAGGCAAAGACACGATGAAGGCAAAAGACACTATTACTATATACTAACAAGAAGAAAGAAGAATAATGAAGAAGGCAGAAGAAACCAAACAAATGAAGATGGCATATAACTCTTCGCGACTGATACATTCAAACTAAAAAAAACTGGTAAGAGTAAGACATGTGAATAGATTCATATCACGCAGCTACAAGGGATTCCAATGATCTGAACTCTCTGCGGTACTTTTCGTTGATTTAAATGGTCCCGTGGAACCGAACAGGTCATGCTCGTCATACCCAAACCCGTGACTGTAATCAGAGTCTCTAGTGCTTCCAATTGAGTCAAATCTCGTTAATGAGGCTTTAGGTGTCTCGGACGCATTGTTGTTCCCAGAGGAATCAAAGCTTTGTGCATTGAAGGAATCATATCTTTGATAGTTGAACGAATCAAACCTGGATGCAAATGTGTCAGCCTCGCTTGTGCTGCGCATCGAGTCTGCGCGGGATAAAGAGAAAGCATCGTTGTTGTTGCTGTTGAATGAATCGAAACGGGAGAAGCTGTTGGAAGAGAAATCATCATGTGCAGCAGGTGTGCTTGGGACAGAGTCGAACATGAACGGACTTCTTCCTGAAAACAAGTTGTCTGAACGAGGGGTCTCTGATGCAAATGGCTTCCCTCCAAAATCAGACGTGCTATAAGCGGGAGTGCTCGGGACAGAGTCATCGAAGAAGGATTTCTTCTCGGGAAACAAGCTACCTGCATACGCAGGTGTGCTCGGGACAGAGTCGTCAAAGAAGGATTTCTTCTCGGGAAACAAGTTTCCTGCATAAGCGGGAGTGCTTGGGACAGAGTCATCGAAGAATGATTTCTTGCCTGGGAAAGAGGCAGTGGTCGTAGCCGGAGTGCTCGGAACAGAATCAGTAAACAAAGAAGGTTTTGCAGCGAAATCGTCCTTTGCATTCGCCGGGGTGCTTGGGACAGAATCAGCAAATATAGATATCTTAGGAGGGAGGAAATTATTTGAAATGGTCGACCCCGTTTTTATAGGCTTAATACTGAAGTCATCGAATCCAAATCCAAAGCCAAAATCACTGTCATACTTTCCATGATCCTTGCCCTGCACGATGATGAAGCATCAATATCAATGCCAGTTCTTGTCTTTTTATTAGGTAATAGCAAAAAAATCCTTTCCTGTGCGTATATAAAACTTTAATCGAAATAAATTTTATCAAACGCAACACACCTCAAAACTTTGTTTTCTGCAAAATGATGCAAGTACAGAACGATGAGCGAGTTTTTTACCTTTCCATCTGTCTCATCGTGAGAGTCATAATTTCCCCAACTTGTTTCGTTTGTTTTTCCAGCAGAAGCAGTAGATTCACCATCATCATGACCATTTTCACTGAAACAATGAGTAAAATGTATACAACATAAAGTACCTGACATGCTTTTTCATCTGGAGGAACACATTATAATCTAATCATCAGCTACATGAAAATGAAATCCAAAATACATCAGGCCTAGCACAAAATTCATACCTCTTCTTATCTTTAGTTCGGGGTGAATCATCAGCTTCAGTACCCTTTCTAACATCAGACCCATCCAGGGATAGGTTTTTATTTCTAGCATTGACGTCAGATGTTTTACTGTCTAACTGTTCAGACGATGGTTCCTTTTCAGAAGCCTCTTCACCACTGCTTGGCTTTTTCTCTGTTTTAGAGTCAACATCTGAGGATGAAACATCTTCACCTTCTTTAGAAGAGACAGTAACTTCTTTCCTCCAACCGGATGATTTTTCCTTTGGTGGGGCTATGACATTTTGGACATCTAGTGTAAGCTCCTTGACAAAGGTAAACCCTGGAAGTGCAGAAATATTAGGATGCAAAACTCATGTGTTTAACTGCAAAATCCATAGCCTATATTGGAAGAGAGATCACTCAAAACACAAAAATCTAAGGACAAGAGAAATTTGATTAAACATCGAAAGCCATGCTTCCTCAATAACCTCACATGACAACACTGTCTAAATCAAATCCGCAAGTATACCTTCCTCCTCTAGCTTATCCCAATCTTCATCCCAATCAGCAGCACCTTCCTGGATTCCAGGCTGCCAACCTGTAAACAGCAAGGAAATACCATGAATATAAACTAAGGAATATATGATAAGTAACAGTTGTAAAGATAGCAGTATTTCTGACAAAAATAAATAAATAGCAAAATATACTGAGTTACGTGTCGTACAAAAGCCTGAATGTTCAATCAATTTTAAAAAAAAAATTACGACTCAAAAATAAACAGTAAAGAATGTGGCAACCCTTCGTGCCGCTGACACGAGAGTATAATACTAAAGGTGATATTTAACTAGAGAGGAGAAGGGGTAAATATATACCGAAAGGAAGCTCCACCAGAGAAGTGGGTTTGCCACGTACTCTATATTGTTTGCAGCGTTCATTAAGATTTTTAACCAGTTCCTCAAGGCCTGACTGGATATGTTCCGTGCGCTCCTACAAGACAACATTTAGCAAACTACAACTACCAATCACATTTGATCAACCACAGAATGCATGGCTTACCTTAACAACACTATCATCAAGCTTGCCTTCTTCAAATTTGACTATTGCCTGGTACAATTCCATTTTCTTCTCCTGAAATTTAAAGGAATGTTTTATCATATTTTAGAATGAGAGACATCCAGCTTGCAGACAATGATGTCCTTGGGATGATACTTCTAAATCTACCTGTATATCGCGGAACGTGGCCTCTTCAATAGTCAGTTTAGAACCTACATTTCCAGACTGCTTGTATTTCTCCTCATATGTTTTTGCTAGAGATTCAAGCTGGAGTACAGGTTCTTATGTTAGGTAACCAAATGGACCTCTAATACCACTATAGAAGAAGCACAATACAACAGAAACTGTATACCTCACGTCTATCACTTGAAACTTTCTCCGTGATCTCATTGTACCGGTTGTCACATCTGCTCTTGTATAAAACCTGTCACCCAAGGAACCAAAGGGGAAAAGTTATATATACAAATTGATTATTTGTAATACAAATGAGGAACCTGAAACCAACTATATTCCTAGAACTTTTTAAAACATTTCAGAACAAAGGCAGATAATCAACAACAGATATACGATCACAATATCAAATATTTGTTGTCTCTACTTCTGGTTATCGGTTATCAAATAAGCGATTACAGACAACTGTTTTTGAAAAGAAAATACCAAGCCAAATAAGTCCAGATACTTACAAGTTCCTGCATCTTAGCACGGAAGAATTCAATTTTCTGCTTGGAATCAGCTATTGCTTTCTCAAGTTCATCCACCTGAAGACCAAAATAAAAGGATTTTAACAAACGGAACGGAAGTCACATAAGTTTCTAGGTTACGTCAAAAAAGATTACATGGATTACTTAACACCTGTCATAAGTAGGGAAATTCATAACAGGATTAAAAAAAACAAAAACCAATTATGCATAATTTTCAGAGGCTGTTAGATATCTTCCATGCCAAGAAAATTAAGCTTTATTGCCAAGAATAAGTTAAATGGATTTGGAAACTTCTAATCTTGAACATGACTATCAAAATCAGGAATTATTTTGTAAGAGTGTCATATGAAAGGGTGGCATCTTAAGAAAAACGCTAAACCAAAGAATTCAACACATTAGCACAATAAAACAAGAGAGAGAGAGAACAGGGAATGCCTTTTTATCAACAGCAGTTGCTTCTTCAAATTTCGAGTTGAGGGAATCCTGCTCCTCTTTGCTAAGTTGATCCACCAGATACTTTTCCAACTCAGGCATTTTACGCTTTGGCTGAGCGGGCTGGACAATTCCATCACTAGCAGATAGAGGAACTGGCCTTGGAGGCTTTCCCTTCGGAATAGCTGGTGGCCTTGAGGCCCCATGAAGTTGTTGCTGTTGGAAACCTATTATATTTGGTCCAGAATAAATCTGCCTACTTCAGGAAAATACCACAAGTAATAAAAAAAATATTTTTGTGATGCAATACCATGTGGATGCCCCCAGGATGCATTGCCATGCGGTGCCACAGATTGACCAGGAGAGGTAAATATGCTCTCGCTAGGTATTATAGTGCTTGGGAACACAGGGGGAAGAGGTCGGCCCTCTCTGTAACGCTCCATTAGATAGACAGCAATACAGAACTCCCTCAAGGAGAGCTTGCTATCGTTATCTTGATCAGATAAGTCCCATACTTGCCTTAAAGCCTCTGTTAACACCACGGAACAGCATTGAGAAACACATAACGGTCTTCAAATTCCCCATGAAATCTAACGATTTCAACTTGAGACAATATTAATATCACTAAAGGACATATTGTCTAGTCGAAGACCAAAACATGTCCGTAAAAAAATAATGAAATGCTCAAGACGCACTAAAAATAGCAGTTGATCAATACCGTACAAACAAATATACAGAGGTGTCACATAATGCCTGATCACATTACAACGACAAGTTCAAACGGAAACTAAACCATTGTAAACTGACGTAGCAACAAAAAAGTAAACTTAGCCTACCTCGTGGGAGTCTCCAACTTAAGAACAAATTCCGAGCCTGGTTCCCAGTGATCTTTCCGTCCCTATCAGTGTCAACTTGCACAAAAACCTTGGTATATTTTTGGACATCAGCTGGAGTCATTTTCGGCCAAGAGGCTTGGGACTGGGACTGGGGCTGGGGCTGAGGGTGGGGATGGAGTTGTGGTTGAGGCTGGGGATGGGGATGGAGTTGGGGTTGACGCTGGGGGTGGGGATGGGGTTGGGGTGGAGGCTGGGACTGACCATGGGCCAACTGACTGGAAGCTGAAATTCCAACCCTAACAGTAGTGCCAGTTGTATCAGAAGCTGGACCTGAGGGAGCAAATGGCTGCCCTAATGTTCCACTAAGCTGATTCTTAATACCAAGAGGATGCTGGCTCGATGAACCCTGCTGTGGGATTGAACTTGGCCTTAGTACAGACTGTTTAGCCTCAGGAGCCATGACAGTTCCAGCAGAAACAGATGAGATGCCCATTGTTGATGTAGTTACTGTACTATATTGTTTTGGCTGCATGGAAGCAACTGAAAAGACATCTCCAAAAAGTGAGTCGGAGGCCAACCCGTTTCCGGATGAAGCGTGTTCCTTGGGATCCTTGGCTACCAAATGATTGGATGGAGCACCTGAAGGAGCAGATGAATCTTGAGGCTTATGCACAAGAACTGAGCCTTGGGGTGGTCGGGCTGTTTTAGAGCTTATTACTTCAGGTGTCATATGCGATTTTGGTATATGGTTGGCAGTAAAATTAGGTGCTGTCAAACCATATGCACTCTGACTAGAAGGAATTTGAGAATTTACTTGCCCCGCGGACCCAACACTTCTGCCACTGAGCCAATCCAATTGCATAGGTTGGTTTGCAGGATGAGGCATGTTAGTCCCTCCAGCTGGCATATCCTGGCTTCGAAAATTTTGCTGTGGTTGAGGTGGAGATAACCCAATAAATTGGTTCTGCACGCCTGGGACTACTTGTTGAGTACTAGTACTTACAGTTCCAGCCATTTGAGGCCCTCGCATACCAGCCGTCACCGATGGCAGTGGTGTAACTCCCTGAGCTTGTGTAGCAGGCATAACTCCCCTGGGCTGTGGAGAAGGTGTTGCAGCCAGATTTATTTTGGGAGCAGGGATATTGGCTGAAGCAGGACTATAGATTGCAGCCTTCACTATTTCAGGAGTTAATTCTCGTCTACTCTGTGCCACTGTTACCAACTTTAGAGCATTATAAAACTCCGTTCGACCAAGGTAACCAGCCTTTTTTGAATCTGCGAAGGACCATACCTACAAGGGTGGAAAGGAAAAGAAAAGCTATAGCATTAACAATCCAAAGAATAATTATTCAATAGGTGCTGGGAAAATAGCGTATATGAATCTGCAAATTTTTCTACAGTTCAACAGCGTATGTTTTAAATATGCAGAATTCCTCTAATCATAAATAGAAAGTGTTCAATTGGATTCGCAAGCATTTGTTCTAAGCAGATGCAGGGTACAAACAGCTATTTACATCTAGATTGTGTCTTCATCATTCAACAGTCTATCTGCATTCAAATTCACTCCCTAATATAAAGAAAAAGCATAAGTTAAACATATCCACTGAAACAGACTGCATTATATGATAGCAGTTCAATCGTATCATCATGTGACAATTTGATAACAGCGCAGCACAGAATACGAAACAGTTGTGAGAGTTCTCAGCCCAGAATATGTTGAGATCGAACTTGATTCTCCGGTAGAAACATCATCAGTCATCAGGACTAGAAGTCCAGACTGAAAAAGAGAGGAGCTCGTAACCAGGAAGCAGAAACAATTTGACAAAATACGTCACATTTTGCTACCAACGACCGCACAGATCAAATATCCAATTCAAAATCTAAGGAAGTACAAGTATTGTGTACCATTTTGAAACAAGTACTGCAGCCAAAAGAATGAAATAGATGAAGATTTCGCGGAAGAACCTGAGCAAGGACGTGTTTAGGCAAATTCGAGCCCTGGAAGAAAGCGACAGCTTCAGCTCCACTGATATGACCATCTCCATCCAGATCTGCCCTCCTGAAATATATATCGAACAGATCCTGGGTCCCCGTCGGTCTTGGGGCTGCCATTCCCGCGAAAGAAGAGAACGGAAGATGATCCGATATCTAGCAGCGAAGGTAGTGACCAGCAGTTCTCCGAATCAAAAAGCACATAAAACGCGATAAAATCTCCGCAAACAAGAGGCGTAGAAAAACCCTAATTCATAAGGGTCCCGGAGCGCAATCCTAGATCAGTAGAGAGAAAGAGAAAAAGAGAGACCACCACATCGCAGGAAGTTTCGATTGAAATGAAGGCAAAATGGGATCGGCGACGAGAGGTCGGAAAGAAGTAACAGAGGTGAATGATGACGATTCTCCGACAGAGAGACAATTCAATTCCCGGGATTTGAGATGGAAACCGGTATAGCTATCGAAGACAAGATTTTGCGAAAGTTTTGATTCGAGACAATGGTACGGACATCCTTTGATGTAAAAATAACTAAATGTCGAATAATAATAAAAAAATAGAGATATTATTATTATACTGATTTTATTAATCTTATAAATTTTACAGATGAAAAAGAGAGAAAGAAAGAAGAGAGAAAGTTACTTCATATGAATGAAGTAATATACATATTTATAGAGAAAGTTTGCCGACTTACTAAAGTCGACAAACGTAAATGTTCATAAATAATCACTTTCTTCAGCAGCAATAGTTGACTTTCTCAACACTCCCCCTTGATGATTTATTATTGTTGAGATATTACGTACTGCCTCGTTAAAAACCTTATCATGTAAAAACCCAACGGGATAAAAATCATGATAAGGGAAAAAGAGTACATATACGCAATCTCCCCCTCAAAAAGATAGATATGTTTCCCTTCATAAATCTCGCAAACGACGCATTCCAATATTCTGAACGTGTTTTCTGAACGTTGTCGTAGGAAGCGCCTTTGTAAACAAATCTGCTGCATTATCACTTGAACGAATGTACTCGACGTCAAGTTCTTGATTTTTCTCAAGTTCTTGGATATAGGAGAAAAATCGCGGAGGAATATGTTTTGTTCGGACACTCTTGATATAACCTTCTTTGATTTGGGTCACACATGCAGCATTATCTTCGAATAATTTTGTTGGCTCCTTATTGTTGATTAATCCACTTGCTCCTTCTATATGTTGAGTCATATATCTGAGCCATACACATTCTCTGCAAGCTTCATGAAGGGCAATGATTTCGGCGTAATTTGAAGAAGTGGCAACCAAAGTTTGTTTTTGAGATCGCCACGAGATTGCAGTTCCACCAAGTGTAAAAACATAACCGGTTTGGGACCGAGCTTTGTGTGGATCCGATAAATATCCAGCATCTGCAAAACTAACTAAACCAAACTAGGGGTTTCTAGAATAAAATAATCCCAAATCAATCGTACCTTGGAGATAACGGAAAATATGTTTTATTCCACTCCAATGTCTTCGTGTAGATGATGAACTATATCTCGCAAGTAAATTTATAGCAAATGCTATATCTGGTCGAGTGCAATTTGCGAGATACATAAGTTCACCCATAGCACTCATATAAGTTACTTCAGGACCTAATATGTCTTCATTATCTTCACAAGGTCGAAATGGATCCTTGTTTATATTAAGCGATCGATTAACCATTGGAGTACTCAAAGGATTCGCTTTATCCATATTAAATCGTTTCAATATTCTTTTCGTATAATTTGATTGATGCACAAATATCCCATCTTGGAAATGTTCAATTTGGAGTCCTAGACAAAATTTTGTTTTTCCAAGATCTTTCATTTCAAACTCTTCTTTCATATGAGTTCTTGCATTATCAACTTCCTTTTGAGTTCCAATTATATTCAGGTCATCTACATAAACAGCAATGATCACAAAGCCTGATGGAAATTTATTTATAAATACGCAAGGACATATCGCATTGTTAATATATCCTTTTTTCAACAGATATTCACTTAAGCGATTATACCACATGCGTCCAGATTGTTTTAACCCATATAATGATCGTTGTAATTTGACTGAATATAGTTCTTTGGGTCCTTTAGAGATCTTTGATCCTTCTGAGATCTTGAATCCTTTTGGGATTCTCATGTATATATCACTATCAACGGTTCCATACAGGTATGCAGTCACGACATCCATAAGGTGCATTTCTAACCTTTTGGATGATGATAAACTCATTAAATATCTAAATGTAATTGCATCCATGACCGGAGAGTATGTTTCTTCATAATCTATTCCCGGCCTTTGAGAAAATCCTTGTGCAACAAGACGTGCTTTATATCTAGTGACCTCGTTTTTCTCATTCCTTTTTCTTACAAAAACCCACTTGCACCCAACTGGCACTACATCTTCAGGTGTAATAACAATGGGTCCGAAAACATTTCTTTTTTTGTAGAGAGAATAATTCATTTCTCATGGCTATTTGCCATTTTTCCCAATCAGATCTTTTTTGACATTCTGTTACAGACATTGGTTCTGCATCATCATTTTCATTTTCAATTTTTTTTTGACACAGAAAAGGAGAATATTCCATTAATATCCTCTATTTCATTTCTAACCCATAATTTTCTATTTTGGGTATAGTTAATTGAAATCTCATATGTTTCTATATTGCGTTCGTCTTCTGGACGGAGTTCCACTTCACGGTTTTCAAAAACCTGTTTGCATATGTCTTCCGGACATTCCGTTTGAGTTGGTTCCTCTATAACCTTTTCACAAGTATTTTTGAGACGCTTTTTGTAAGGTTCTTCCAGAACCTTTTGATTTTGTTATCCAAAATACTTTTTCTTACGGGGATTTTTATCTTTTGAGCCCATCGGTCTCCCCCTTTTTAACTGAACTCTAGGTTCATTTATTTTATCGTCATCAACATGTTCTACAGGAACATTAATTCTTGATAGGACATTCACAGCGGGTATATATGATTTCGTCACTCGCTTTGTATCTGTGAATGCATCTGGCAACTGGTTTGCAATATTTTGCAAATGTATGATTTTCTGAACTTCCATTTCACGTTGTTTTATGGGAGGATCAAGATACAACAAAGATGGCGTACACCATTTAATATCTTCTTGTAGTTGTTTAATTCCTCCCCCTAACGTAGGAAATTCTTCTTTATCAAAATGATAATCGGCAAATCGTGCCGTAAACATGTCACCAGTTCGTGGTTCAAGATACCGAATAATACTTGATGATATAAATCCAATATATTCCTAATCTTCTCTGTGGCCCCATCTTTATCTTTTGTGGTGGGGCTATAGGAACATAAACCGCACACCCAAAAACTCGGAGATGAGATACATCAGACTTCTGGCCAGATGTTAATTGTAATGGGGAATATTCATGATATGCACTTGGTCTTATTTGGACCAATGCTGTCGCATGCAATATAGCATGACCCCATACTGAAATTGGGAGATTTGTTCTCAATATTAATGGTCTCGCAATGAGTTGTAACCGTTTTATCAAAGACTCAACTATACCATTTTGTGTATGAACATGCGGAACCGGATGTTCAACATCGATTCCGAGAGCCATACAATAATCATTAAAGGCTTGTGACGTGAATTCACCAGCGTTGTCAAGTCTTACTTTCTTTATAGTATAATCAGGGAATTGAGCTCTTAACCTGATTATTTGGGCAATGAATCTTGCGAAAGCCATATTTCGTGTGGTTAACAAACACACATGTGACCATCTACTAGATGCGTCAATTAAAACTATAAAATATCGAAATGGCCCACATGATGGGTGAATAGGCCCACATATATCACCATGTATTCTTTCTAAGAATACTAGGGATTCATTACTAATTTTGGCTGGTGATGGCCGAGTAATAAGTTTTCCTTGAGAACATGCTTTACACGAAAACTCGCATGATTGAAAAATCTTCTGGTTTTTCAATGGGTGGCCATTAGAATTCTGCATAATTTTTCTCATCATAACTGATCCAAGATGTCCTAGTCTTTCATGCCAGACTTTGAATGTACTCGTAAACTTCTGGTTTACCGTAATATACGATTCAATTATATTTATTTTTGTGTAATATAATCCAGAGGACATCATTGGTAATTCTTCCAATATTTGTTTCTGCTCCCATGTAATGCAATGATATTCAATGTTATTTTTGCTCATTGTCTCTATGTGATATCCATTTGTACGGATGTCTTTGAAACTTAATAAGTTTCTATGAGACTTGGGGGAATATAAAGCATCATTTATTTCAAATTTCGTTCCCATTGGCATTGAAAAACTAGCTCTTCCGGAACCTATGATAATATTTGCATTACCCGATATTGTATTTACGCTTCCGGCGGAATCTTTCATTTTGAGGTAGGAGAAAAACTTTTTATCTTTAAGTATTGTATGCGTTGTAGCACTGTCTGCTAGGCATATATCTCCATTCTCACTCTCAAAATGATACATTTTCTGTATTAAAATATTGATAAAGATGTATTAATAAATGTTAAACACACATATTTCAAAATCAACTTATATTATAATAAAACTATTTTACATTAAGTAATTAAAGTTCAAACTTACATATATTTTTTAAAAAGACATTAAGTTTTATTTTTGTTCGTAAGGAAATTAAATACAACTTTATATATATAACATTAAACTTAATTATCTTGTTCTTTGGTATTCTCGGAATCAACGAAAAAATCAGCAACATCGAGATATGCATTTCCATCGAAGGAAAGTCCGGGTTCATCCGAGATAAAGTTGGTTTCACTTTCTTTTCCTTTTTGTTTCTGTGATTCTTGATACAGATTAGCCAAATGTTTTGGTGTACGACAGATACGAGACCAATGACCTTTCATGCCACATCTGTAACAAACATTTTCATATTGTATATTTTGGCGTACAGCAGGTACGCGACCAACTTCATTTTCGTGGATTTTATTCTTTCTCCCGAATTTGAATTCATTAGGACGAAAAAATCTTCCTTTTCTACGTCCACGTCCACCTCCTCGTCCACGTCCACGACCACGACCATGGCCTCGACCACGTCCATGTCCTTGCCAATTATTGTAACTGGATGATGCAACATTCACTTCTGGGAATGGAGCTGATCCAGTGGGACGAGATTGATGGTTCATCATCACAAGTTCATTATTTTGTTCAGCAACAAGGAGAACTTGCATTACCTCCGAAGAACGAGTATATCCCTTTGCTCGATATTGTTGTTGCAGGATTACATTTCTAGGATGAAATGTTTGGAGAGTTTTTTCAATCATATCATAATCACTTACTTTTTCTCCACATAATATCATCTTAGAAGTGATTCCGAACAACGCGGAATTATATTCACTTACACTTTTATAATCCTGAAACCGGAGGTTTAACCACTCATGTTTGGCTTTTGGTAAGATCACATATTTCTGGTGATCAAACCTATCTTTGAGTGATTGCCAAAGATCTGCTGGATCTTCTTTTGTGATATATTCATCTTTTAAACCATCATGGATATGGTGGCATAAAAATATCATGGCTTTTGCTTTTTTCTCATCGGATGTTGTTTCCGACCTATCGATGGTGCCAAGAAGGTCTTTTGCCTTTAAATGCATTTTTGCAACTACTGCCCATGTCATGTAATTTTTTCCATATATATCAAGGGCAGCTATCTCGAGTTTTGCCAAATTTGACATTATAACTATACATATAATAAAACAATGTGTTAAACATCAGTTTTATAAAAATTATTTTATAATTATTTTTTTAATAAATAATCATGATAAAATTTTGGGTATAGATTTTAATTTATTATTGTTATTATTATTATATATATTTAATAAATATGTATAATTAGTTTTAAGAATTTAAACATAATGATGACATAAATTAATTTATGATAAAATTGTAAAACATTAGTGAATATAATAACACATAAATTAAAATAATTTCTAAATATAAATCAGGAGGCAGCGCCTACCATATAATATTCAGAAGGCAGAGCCTACCATATAATATTCAGAAGGCAGAGCCTACCATATAATATTCAGAAGGCAGAGCCTACCATATAATATTCAGAAGGCAGAGCCTACCATATAATATTCAGAAGGCAGAGCCTACCATATAATATTCAGAAGGCAGAGCCTACCATATAATATTTAGAAGGCAGAGCCTACCATATAATATTTAGAAGACAGAACCTACCATATAATATTTAGAAGGCAGAGCCTACCATATAATATTTAGGAGGCAGTGCCTACCATATAATTTAGGAGGCAGAGCGTACAATATAATATATACATGTATTAATAAAACAGAATTTTACCTTATTTTAGTATCTCAGGTAGATAGTAGAAACACTCGTGCTGATAACGTGTTGAATAATAATAGAGAGATAGAGATTTTATTATTATACTGATTTAATTAATCTTATAAATTTTACAGATGAAGAAAAGAGAAAGAAGGAAGAGAGAAAGTTACTTCATATGAATGAAGTAACATACATATTTATAGAGAAAGTTTGCCGACTTACTACATATTTATAGAGAAAGTTTGCCGACTTACTAAAGTCGACAAACGTAAACGTTCATAAATAATTACTTTCTTCAGCAGCAATAGTTGATTTTCTCAACACTAAATACATGCAATTATTTTGAATTACTTTGTTAGTTATTTACTTAAATTTAAATATTAATCTAGATTTAATAATTTTAGAAAAAAAATTAATATTTAAATATTACGCTAAAGGGGTAAATATTACGTTTTCATAAAATAGAAAGAACGTAAATCAAATTATTGATCAAATACCAGATATACCAATGAATGAAATATAATGAACATATGAAAATTATCCCTACGATAACAAAGATACAATATAAATTTCTGTTTCACAGGGGCAAAGGAAATTCAATACTCATCATTACAAAAAGGCAAAGAAAGGGCTGACGATCTATTTGCCCCTCAGAACTATCGTATAGCACGACATGTACCCAGAACTATGGACTCAACCGCAATAGCTCCTAGAAAATAGTTAAAAACTAGAAACCCCCTAAACCAGAACTTCGAAACAATTTTCCCCTAACGTATTGGTTTTCTCGGTTAAAGTCATAAACCCAATACCAACCCATAAAACCGAATCATATACCCTTCTATCCAAATATGGATAATCCAAACCCGCGATTTTTACCTAACCGACCCGATTTTTGCCCAACCAAAATCGAAAATCCCTAACTTAAAAACCCCCAAATTTGTAGAACCCTAAAATCGATTTCATAGATAAATTTAGGGATTTTCATGCCCAGAATCTACAATTGAGATGAGTAATGTTTCAGGAGGTTCTACAAGCTGAAACCATGGTCGACCAAGTAACCAAGTTTCTCTCAGACATTTTCTCGAACACCTTACGTGCATAAATCATAAACTCATCTCGTTCCATGGCTTTTTCATTGATTTCTAGATGGAAATCGAGTTCTTCATCACTGTGGTCCTCTCCAAGAACAATAGACATCAACAAATTTAGTGTTCGGCTTCTATTTCGCGAGACCACGAGGCTTTGATTTTTTCATTATTTTGGTGAGTTTAGGGTTCGATTTCACCAAAAACGATGGGAAAGTGTTTGATTTTGCGATTTGGAGATTGTTGGGTTTTGGATTTCAGAATTAGGGCTGCCGAATTTGGGATGAATTTGAGATTAGGGTTTATGAAATTGGGGAAAATATATTGGGTTGAAAATCGGGTTATTTGGGTGTGGGTCAGGTTTTTTGGGTTGAAAATCGGGTCTGGATCGGGTTATTTGGATTATATTTCGGGTCTAGGTTGGTTTAATTGGTTTAATTTAGGTTAAAAATCGGTTAAACATTATTTACGAAATAGTAAACCGATTAAAACCGTTGTTATGTGTTAATTAGTTTGTAACTTTCATTTTAGGGGGAAAATTGTTTCGAAGTTCTGGTTTAGGGATTTCTAATTTTTAACTATTTTCTGGGAGCTATTGCGGTTGAGTCTATAGTTCTGGGTACATGTCGTGCTATACGATAGTTCTGGGGGGTAAATAGATCGTCAGCCCGCAAAGAAACGATGAAGGCAAAAGACACTATTCTTATATACTAACAAGAAGAAAGAATAATGAAGAAGGCAGAGGAAAGCGACTGGTAAATTCAAACAAAACAAAAAAAAACTGGTGAGAGTAAGACATGTGAATAGATTCATATCACCCAGCTACAAGGGATTCCAATGATCTGAATTCTCTGCGGTACTTTTCGTTGATTTAAATGGTCCCGTGGAACCGAACAGGTCATGCTCGTCATACCCAAACCCGTGACTGTAATCAGAGTCTCTAGTGCTTCCAATTGAGTCAAATCTCGTTAATGAGGCTTTAGGTGTCTCGGACGCATTGTTGTTCCCAGAGGAATCAAAGCTTTGTGCATTGAAGGAATCATATCTTTGATAGTTGAACGAATCAAACCTGGATGCAAATGTGTCAGCCTCGCTTGTGCTGCGCATCGAGTCTGCGCGGGATAAAGAGAAAGCATCGTTGTTGTTGCTGTTGAATGAATCGAAACGGGAGAAGCTGTTGGAAGAGAAATCATCATGTGCAGCAGGTGTGCTTGGGACAGAGTCGAACATGAACGGACTTCTTCCTGAAAACAAGTTGTCTGAACGAGGGGTCTCTGATGCAAATGGCTTCCCTCCAAAATCAGACGTGCTATAAGCGGGAGTGCTCGGGACAGAGTCATCGAAGAAGGATTTCTTCTCGGGAAACAAGCTACCTGCATACCCAGGTGTGCTCGGGACAGAGTCGTCAAAGAAGGATTTCTTCTCGGGAAACAAGTTTCCTGCATAAGCGGGAGTGCTTGGGACAGAGTCATCGAAGAATGATTTCTTGCCTGGGAAAGAGGCAGTGGTCGTAGCCGGAGTGCTCGGAACAGAATCAGTAAACAAAGAAGGTTTTGCAGCGAAATCGTCCTTTGCATTCGCCGGGGTGCTTGGGACAGAATCAGCAAATATAGATATCTTAGGAGGGAGGAAGTTATTTGAAATGGTCGACCCCGTTTTTATAGGCTTAATACTGAAGTCATCGAATCCAAATCCAAAGCCAAAATCACTGTCATACTTCCCATTATCCTTGCCCTGCACGATGATGAAGCATCAATATCAATGCCAGTTCTTGTCTTTTTATTAGGTAATAGCAAAACAATCCTTTCCTGTGCGTATATAAAACTTTAAACGAAATAAATTTTATCAAACGCAACACACCCCAAAACTTTGTTTTCTGAAAAATGATGCAAGTACAGAACGATGAGCGAGTTTTTTACCTTTCCATCTGTCTCATCGTGAGAGTCATAATTTCCCCAACTTGTTTCGTTTGTTTTTCCAGCAGAAGCAGTAGATTCACCATCATCATGACCATTTTCACTGAAACAATGAGTAAAATGTACACAACATAAAGTACCTGACATGCTTTTTCATCTGGAGGAACACATTATACTCTAATCATCAGCTACATGAAAATGAAATCCAAAATACATCAGGCCTAGCACAAAATTCATACCTCTTCTTATCTTTAGTTCGGGGTGAATCATCAGCTTCAGTACCCTTTCTAACATCAGACCCATCCAGGGATAGGTTTTTATTTCTAGCATTGACGTCAGATGTTTTACTGTCTAACTGTTCAGACGATGGTTCCTTTTCAGAAGCCTCTTCACCACTGCTTGGCTTTTTCTCTGTTTTAGAGTCAACATCTGAGGATGAAACATCTTCACCTTCTTTAGAAGAGACAGTAACTTCTTTCCTCCAACCGGATGATTTTTCCTTTGGTGGGGCTATGACATTTTGGACATCTAGTGTAAGCTCCTTGACAAAGGTAAACCCTGGAAGTGCAGAAATATTAGGATGCAAAACTCATGTGTTTAACTGCAAAATCCATAGCCTATATTGGAAGGGAGATCACTCAAAACACAAAAATCTAAGGACAAGAGAAATTTGATTAAACATCGAAAGCCATGCTTCCTCAATAACCTCACATGACAACACTATCAAAACCACATCCGCAAGTTTACCTTCCTCCTCTAGCTTATCCCAATCTTCATCCCAATCAGCAGCACCTTCCTGGATTCCAGGCTGCCAACCTGTAAACAGCAAGGAAATACCATGAATATAAACAAAGGAATATATGATAGGTATACAGTTGTAAAGATAGCAGTAGTTCTGGCAAAAATAAATAAATAGCAAAATATACTGAGTTACGTGTCGTACAAAAGCCTGAACGTTCAATCAGTTTTTTTTAAAAATAACGACTCAAATATAAACAGTAAAGTATGTGGCAACCCTTCCTGCCGCTGACACGAGAATATAATACTAAAGGTGATATATTTAACTCGAGAGGAGAAGGGATAAATATATACCGAAAGGAAGCTCCACCAGAGAAGTGGGTTTGCCACGTACTCCATATTGTTTGCAGCGCTCATTGAGATTTTTAACCAGTTCCTCAAGGCCTGACTGGATATGTTCCGTGCGCTCCTACAAGACACCATTTAGCAAACTACAACTACCAATCACATTTGATCAACCACATAGATTGCATGGCTTACCTTAACAACACTATCATCAAGCTTGCCTTCTTCAAATTTGACTATTGCCTGGTACAATTCCATTTTCTTCTCCTGCAATTTAAAGGAATGTTTTATCATATTTTAGAATGAGAGACATCCAGCTTGCAGACAATGATGTCCTTGGGATGATACTTCTAAATCTACCTGTATATCGCGGAATGTGGCCTCTTCAATAGTCAGTTTAGAACCTACATTTCCAGACTGCTTGTATTTCTCCTCATATGTTTTTGCTAGAGATTCAAGCTGGAGTACAGGTTCTTATGTTAGGTAACCAAACTGGACCTCTAATACCACTATAGAAGAAGCACAATACAACAGAAACTGTATACCTCACGTCTATCACTTGAAACTCTCTCCGTGATCTCATTGTACCGGTTGTCACATCTGCTCTTGTATAAAACCTGTCACCCAAGGAACCAAAGGGGAAAAGTTAAAGATACAAATTGATTATTTGTAATACAAATGAGGAACCTGAAAACTATATTCTTAGAACTTTTTAGAACATTTCAGAACAAAGCCAGATACTAAAACAACAGATACACGATCACAATATCAAAGGCTTGTTGTCTCTACTTCTGGTTATCAAATAAGCGATTACAGACAACTGTTTTGAAAAGAAATACCAAGCCAAATAAGCACAGATACTTACAAGTTCCTGCATCTTAGCACGGAAGAATTCAATTTTCTGCTTGGAATCAGCTATTGCTTTCTCAATTTCATCAACCTGAAGACCAAAATAAAAGGATTTTAACAAAAGGAACGGAAGTCACATAAGTTTCTAGGTTACGTCAATAAAGATTACATGGAAAACTTAACACCTATCATAAGTAGGGAAACTCATAACAGGATTAAAAGAAAAAACCAATAATGCATAGTTTTCAGAGGCTGTTTCATATCTTCCATGCCAAGAAAATTAAGCTTTACTGCCAAAAAAAAATAAAGCTTTACTGCCAAGAATAAGTTGAGAGGATTTGGAAACTTCTGATTTTGAACATGACAATCAAAATCAGGAATTATTTTGTAAGAGTGCCATATGAAAGGGGGCCACCTTTAAAAAAACGCTAAACCAAAGAATTCAACACATTAGCACAATACAATCAGAGAGAGAACAGGGAGTGCCTTTTTATCAACAGCAGTTGCTTCTTCGAATTTTGAGTTAAGGGAATCCTGCTCCTCTTTGCTAAGTTGGTCCACCAGATACTTTTCCAACTCAGGCATTTTACGCTTTGGCTGAGTGGGCTGGACAACTCCATCACTAGAAGAGAGAGGAATTGGCCTCGGAGGTTTTCCTTTCGGAATAGCTGGTGGCCTTGAGGCCCCATGAAGCTGTTGCTGTTGGAAACCTATTATATTTGGTCCAGAATAAATCTGCCTTACTTCAGGAATATACCACAAGTAATAAAAAAAAATTTGTGATGCAATACCATGTGGATGCCCCCAGGATGCATTGCCATGCGGTGCCACAGATTGACCAGGAGAGGTAAACATGCTCTCGCTAGGTATTATAGTGCTTGGGAACACTGGGGGAAGAGGTCGGCCCTCTCTGTAACGCTCCATTAGATAGACAGCAATACAGAACTCCCTCAAGGAGAGCATGCTATCGTTATCTTGATCAGATAAGTCCCATACTTGCTTCAAAGCCTCTGTAACACAACGAAACAGCATTGAGAAACACATAACGGTCTTCGAAATTCCCCATGAAATCTTTCAATTTCTATTTGAGACAGTATTAATATCACTAATGACAATTTGTCTAGACGATGACCAAAACATGTCCGTCAAAAAAATGCACCAAAAATAGCAATTGATCAATACCGTACAAACAAATATACAGAAGTGTCAATTAATGCCCGATCACATTACGACGACAAGCTCAAACGGAAACTAAACCACTGTAAACTGACGTAGCAACAAAAAAGTAAACTTAGCCTACCTCGTGGGAGTCTCCAACTTAAGAACAAATTCCGAGCCTGGTTCCCTGTGATCTTTCCGTCCCTATCAGTATCAACTTGCACAAAAACCTTGGTATATTTTTGGACATCAGCTGGAGTCATTTTCGGCCAAGAGGCTTGGGACTGGGGCTGGGGCTGGGGTTGGGGTTGAGGCTGGGGATGGAGTTGGGGTTGAGGCTGGGGATTAAGTTGGGGTTGACGCTGGGGGTGGGGATGGGGTTCGGGTGGAGGCTGGGACTGACGATGGGTCAATTGACTGAAAGCTGAAATTCCAACCCCCACAGTAGAGCCAGTTGTATCAAAAGCTGGACCTGAGGAAGCAAATGGCTGCTCTAATGTTCCAGTAAGCTGATTCTTAATACCCAGAGGATGCTGGCTCGATGAACCCTGCTGTGGGATTGAACTTGGCCTTAATACAGACTGTTTAGCCTCAGGAGCCATGACAGTTCCGGCAGAAACAGATGAGATGCCCATTGTTGATGTAGTTGGTGTAGTATATTGTTTTGGCTGCATGGAAGCAATTGAAAAGACATCTCCAAAAAGTGAGTCGGAAGCCAACCCGTTTCCTGATGCAGCGTGTTCCTTGCGATCCTTGGCTACCAAGTGATTGGATGGAGCGCCTGAAGGAGCAGATGAATCTTGAGGCTTGTGCACAAGCACTGATCCTTGGTGTGGTCGGGCTATTGTAGAGCTTATTACTTCAGGTGTCATATGCGGTTTTGGTATATGGTTGGCAGTAAAATTAGGTGCTGTCAAACCATATGCACTCTGACTAGAAGTAATTTGAGAATTTACTTGCCCCACGGACCCAACACTTCTACCGCTGAGCCAATCGGATGGCATAGGTTGGTTTGCAGGATGAGGCATGTTAGTCCCTCCAGCTGGCATATCCTGGCTTTGAAAATTTTGCTGTGGTTGAGGTGGAGATAACCCAATAAATTGGTTCTGCACGCCTGGGACTGCTTGTTGAGTACTAGTACTTACAGTTCCAGCCATTTGAGGCCCTCGCATACCAGCCGTTACCGATGGCAGTGGTGTAACTCCCGGAGATTGTGTAGCAGGCATAACTCCCCTGGGCTGTGGAGAAGGTGTTGCAGCCAGATTTATTTTGGGAGCAGGGATATTGGCTGAAGCAGGACTATAGATTGCAGCCTTCACTATTTCAGGAGTTAATTCTCGTCTACTCTGTGCCACTGTTACCAACTTTAGAGCATTATAAAACTCCGCTCGACCAAGGTAACCAGCCTTTTTTGAATCTGCGTAGGACCATACCTACAAGGGTGGAAAGGAAAAGAAAAGTTATAGCATTAACAATCCAAAGAATAATTATTCAATAGGTGCTGGGGAAATAGCATATATGAATCTGCAAATTTTTCTACAGTTCAACAGCGTATGTTTTAAATATGCAGAATTCCTCTAATCATAAATAGAAAGTGTTCAATTGGATTCCCAAGCATTTGTTCTAAGCAGATGCACGGTACAAACAACTATTTACATCTAGATTGTGTCTTTATCATTCAACATTCTATCTGCATTCAAATTCACTCCCTAATATAAAGAAAAAGCATAAGTTAAACATATCCACTGAAACAGACTGCATTATATGATAGCAGTTCAATCGTATCATAATGTGCCAATCTGATAACAGCGCAGCACAGAATACGAAACAGTTGTGAGAGTTCTCAGCCCAGAATATGTTGAGATCGAACTTGATTCTCCGGTAGAAACATCATCAGTCATCAGGACTAGAAGTCCAGACTGAAAAAGAGAGGAGCTCGTAACCAGGAAGCAGAAACAATTTGACAAAATACGTCACATTTTGCTACCAACGACCGCACAGATCAAATATCCAATTCAAAATCTAAGGAAGTACAAGTATTGTGTACCATTTTGAAACAAGTACTGCAGCCAAAAGAATGAAATAGATGAAGATTTCGCGGAAGAACCTGAGCAAGGACGTGTTTAGGCAAATTCGAGCCCTGGAAGAAAGCGACAGCTTCAGCTCCACTGATATGACCATCTCCATCCAGATCTGCCCTCCTGAAATATGTATCGAACAGATCCTGGGTCCCCGTCGGTCTTGGCGCTGCCATTACCACGAAAGAAGAGAACGGAAGATGATCCGATATCTAGCAGCGAAGGTAGTGACCAGAAGTTCTCCGAATCAAAAAGAACACAAAGCGCGATAAAATCTCCGCAAACAAGAGGCGTAGAAAAACCCTAATTCATAAGGCTCCCGGAGCGCAATCCTAAATTAGTAGAGAGAAAGAGAAAAAGAGAGACCACCACATCGCATTAAGTTTCGATTGAAATGAAGGCAAAATGGGATCGGCGACGAGAGGTCGGAAAGAAGTAACAGAGGTGAATGATGACGATTCTCCGACAGAGAGACAATTCAATTCCCGGGATTTGAGATGGAAACCGGTATAGCTATCGAAGACAAGATTTTGCGAAAGTTTTGATTCGAGACAATCGTACGGACATCCTTTGATGTAAAAATTAACTAAATACATGCAATTATTTTGAATTACTTTGTTAGTTATTTACTTACAATAAAATATTAATCCAGATTTAGTCATTTTAGTAAAAGATATTAATATTTAAATATTACGCTAAAGGGGTAATTATTTTGTGCTAAAAGGATAATATACAAAAATCCTTTTAAAAATGTCAATAGTTGCAATTCATCAATTTTAGTTTTCCATTTCATCTTTTTTTGGCGGCATCTGGTGTTCCACTTTACCCAAAAACCATTAGTAGTAAAGTGCAGCTCCTTTTTTTACTCAAAGGAAATACCTGCTCTTTGAATCGTAAACTTCATAGATTAGAATTGTATCGGCTTCATAACAGGAAAAAAAGTGAATAAAGAGTGCTAGAAGCGACGCAACTGTAAATAATAAACGAAGTGAGAACAGAGAACACTACAAATCATGCTTTGTAGCTAAAAACCAACAATCTTAGTGAATGTCAACTTGGCAAGTTCAGGTCCGGAGGAGTTTGTGGGATGTTCAGATTCTGAGAAGGTAATATAACACGTGTCTGTGGACGTTCTGGTTTCCTCAGGGCCAGAACGACTTGTTTCTCTCCCATCACGGGCTCTGTCTTTCTCTTGACCACTTTTGTTTCCTCTCCAGGATTGCAAGTGCTTGAGATTCCCTTTAACTTCTCATGCTGCTGATTTGATCTGTCACGGAAGGAGTCTATCACAGATTGAGTCGGGACCAGGGAAGTGCTCGTTGTGTTTTGGTCAACAGTCATTTTCTCTCCACTGTGCTGTCTCTGAACAACTGAACTAGTGTTGGGATGAACAGTTTTTGGTACCAGCTGCTTCCTCTTCTTCTTCATCTTTGTTTGATCCTTTATCAAGCAGAATATAATTATGCAAAGGATATTGCGAAAATGTTAATGCTCTGAGGTAAAAACTGAGATATTTCTTTAACTACCATCTCCTTCCCAAGGTTCCCATACAATGCTTTCTGCCTCTCCTTTGCCCGGCAAATCGCATGCTTAATCCCATGATTATCCATTAATCTATTTGGCCAGAGTTCAGCCAGCTGGAGCATGAACAAATCCAAAAGATAATTTTGCAATTATAATAATCGACCACCTTCAAGTTTTGCTGGGTGGGTCTAAAGCGATAATTTAACAAGAGTACCAAGAGATTAAGATATGGAGAAGTGCTTACATTTACATATAGCTTTCTTATTTGTGGACCTAGATCTTCATCCAATCCCTGGTATGCCAAAAACAGGAAACAAAAACCATTTTGACACTAATTCTAGGTCTAAGAGAAATAGCATGACATCTTATCAAAAGTAAATCATAATTACATCAACAAAGATGTCATATAGATCACACAATTTATCCTCCAGTGCCGCATCCATGACAAAGTTCTTGATAGATGGCTTTTCTGCAGAATCCTGAACATCGTCTGATGTTCCACCTTCTTGTTTGGTTGCCTGTGGAACAAAAATGTTAGTGCCAGAATATTCAATTCAATAGTATCGCAGGTGCCTCAGCATCTCAATGACAGAGAAATACCCTAAGCAGATTTGCCCACAGTGAACATCAAAAACAGAATGATGAGGGGCTTATTCTACGGGAAACCATTGTCAGAGAGAAATCCATACTTAATAAAAATTAATGACACTTACAAGAACGTAATAACATAGAAAAACAATGGAAGAAAGAAATATCTATCTTAAGGAACTGGTAGATTAGAAGAAAGAGAACCTGTGATTCCATTAAAGAAACTTTAGCTTTTATCATCTCAAGAACTTCATTGTTGATTTGCTGGAACCTAGTATCCTTTTCTCGGTTTGCAGAATCACCCATATCGATCATGATTTTCAGGTTCCTCTGCACCAATAAGCATTACAAACAGTAAGATCTTTAACTTCTCAGAGAAACCCATATTTAGTTTGCGTTTGCCTGAAACGGAACTGAATTCAACTAACTGAAACTTGAACAAGTATAGCTATTTAAACGTTTTGAAGGAAATCATAACAAGTCCGCCCAGTCAAAAGCAGACTCAGTGTGCAGGAGACAGAAAAAATTACCTTGAGTGACCTAAGCTGGATTAAATGACCGACAATGCTCATAAGACGGTTAATTAACTCTGCCGAAAGTTTTCCCTGGCCTGCCTGCTGCCAAAAGAGCATTCTAGTGTTTCTCATACCATTTCAAATTTCAACAAAATAGGAACATATAGAAAGACTCTAGTACCGCAATCCTAGCAACTTTAGCAAGTTTCAATTTTACATCTCTTGGCAATCTCCTCTTAACTGCCTGGGATGAGGTATCAGCTTCTTGATTCTCAGTGATAGCAGGAGGCCTTGCTGCAACAAATCATATATTATTGCACGTTTAAAGTCACAAGATGCTATTCGAGTAAATTATCCATGTACAACACAAGTGCCTGAAAAATTATTGAAACTCACATTCAGCAACCACCTTCTCCAATTCCCTTATGGCTTTCTCAAGGGTCGAGGTTTTTGGCTTTACATTAGAACCATCTTTTTTCTACGTAGAGACAGGTTATTGCGGAATTATATATCGAGTATGATGTAACCTTTAAGGTAAGAAAAATGCATGGAAGCAAAGATAATCCAGAACAATAACCCATAACCGATATGAAAACTGGAGCAAGAAAGCTGCTAACACAGCCTCAAATGGATGCCAGCCACATAACATAGCATATAAAAACCATCTAATAACTGAATAATATTTTTTTCCTTCATAGTATCTGAATGGTATATTTGCAGTTGCAAATCATTAATCACTCACAGAGATTAGAGAAATCATTGCGGGATAACAAATGACAGACCCTCCCTCCCCCAAAAAACGTAAATTATATAAAATATACATGTTTACCTTACATTCTAGACCAACTAATGAGAATATTATGTAACTGAAAACATTGTTGGAATGTACTTACAGTTGCTTGACTAGATTGTCTGCTTCCCGTTGCATTTTTCAGCTCATGCAAACTTTCTTTTTGACGGGCTACTGTTGCTTCTGCAAAAACATTGGGTGGAGATTTCCCTGACAGGGACTTAGATTGTTGACGCAAGCTTTTGCTGCTGTACTTCTGATGAAGAGCATTAGAGGAACCAGCTTCCTTTGCCTTGTGACTTGTGACATTCCTAGATTGATAATTTGCTTTATCGGAATGTTTCACATCGTCCAGAGATAATGAAGCATTCACATTTTGTGCTCCAAAAGGCAATGATATCTCTTGCATTGTCCTTTCAACATTATGCTTTCTCTTCAAAGAGGACCCAGGAGCAGTTGAATGATCCTAATTTTCCACGTTCACATAATCAGTCACTGAACTCACACTGAAACATCAATAGTCATTTTCAATAAATGATGCTACCTTTCGCATAGACAACTTGGTTTGTTTATCGGATACGCCAGCAGCATCCCCATAGGGTTTTGCTGAATCTTTTCGTCGCCTTTTTTTCGGTTGCTGGTTAGATGTTGTTGACGGTTCTCTGTTGTGAAAAACTCGGGGTTCAGATCATTAGTAGGTCGAACAAATCATGTTTAAGCAAAATAAAAGAAATGTGATCATATCCTATCACAAATTAGAACCTATGAATGGTATTTATTGGAAAATTTGAAAGAATAGACTTCACCATACCATTCCCCCTACAGTCACTAACTGAGGCAGTGGTAGTAAGACTGCCAACCATATTCTACCATCCAGAGAAAATATATATCCAAATAGGAAGGAAAAATGAGATGAATCAGATGATTCTATCTTTGTTTTTTTCCAATACTTATGACACATTGCCTATTCTAAACATGATCTGCGTAAATGAAAAGTGACAAATTCAGCAGAGTTATGAGATGACAGGTACTGAAAAGAGGAAAGAAACTCACATCCGCTCCAATTTTCCTCTATTGACATAAAATCCATCATGTTTAACTGCTGAATTATCAACTTCAAAATACTCATCCTGCAATGATTAGAATAGAAAAAACAAAGATATAGTGTCTCAGCTATCAAGTAACACTTTGGCCACACAAAAAAACATATGAAAGATATCAACACTAACTAGTTCAGCATCATCGATAAATGAATCTTCAGTGTCGTACTCATCATCGTCAGGAGCACTGTCTAACTCTTCCCCATCACTACTATCTTTTCCCTGAGAGTTATTTTCTGATGTCAGTATACACTATTCAGAAATGTGTGAATGCAATGGTGCTAAGGCATGGTACACAAATGTTGTGAAAGTAAACAAAACACCGAACATCCAAAAAACCTACGAAAAGAAAAGTGTTTTAAAGAAAGAGTAAGATACCTTATAGAGCCTCTCTATCTTCTCAATAACAGCATTAAAACGGTTAGAATGAGGTTGATCATTTGCTTCTCTTTCTTCTGGATGTCCCTACATTGGATTTAGAAATACAGATGTACACAATGATGAACCCACATTGTATGCATAAGATAAATCCACTATTATTTGCTATGAGGAAAACGCAAGCATCTTCTACTCTAGACATTCAGACGTCAGAGGAACGTGACAACAGAGTTCTTCCTACCCCCATATTCCATGCCAAGCATTTTTCCCAACAAATAAATCTGAAAATCCGTAAATTTAATAAAGCTCCTGGGTAAATCCTAACAAATACGAGAAGGAAGATGCATCTCCAAGAAACAAGACAATGCTTGCCGCGAACGAAAACCGCACACAAATCCCTACGCCTACATATCCTAGTACATTCATATAACAGCTTACTCACCGGTGCAAGGCGAGACTCAAGGTTAGGGTTAGCATGAGGAGGCGAATCGGGCACTGCAGCCGATGAGCCATTAACCTTACTAGCATCCCTTATGAGTTTCTTCCACGATACATACGTCGTATCCCCTGGCCGGAGCTCCACCTTGAGCAATTTCCGATCACCAGCCGTCAAGACCTTCGGCGTCACCCCCCACGATTCGCCGCCAGTAGAACATCCACTCGTCTCCTTTATTTCTGACATAAGCAATTCGACTCGCGTCGGGTCAGTGGTCCAGTATGTATGGACCCCGGGATTCGTAAGGAACGATCTGAACACCAATCAGGAGAGTGGAATTGGCGAATCAATGTGCAGACTCGAAAGACTGAAACGGGAGAGAAAGGGATTTTGTTATAAAGTTGCGTGGGTTAAATATTATTTCCCTCTGGTTTGTTTTTCTCGAAATTTTTTTTTTTTTTAAATTCTTGTGTTTGTCTCGAATTATCTAATCCTCATTTACAACGCTGTTGTGCTATATCCCGTCCCATGGCGTCTTCCGCCGCTGCTCCCTCCTTATCTCTGTTCGCTTTCACCTCGAAACCTCCATCACCTTCCGCCGGCGCCACCACGCACCGGCTCTCTGCAACATTCATAACAAACGGCGGTTTCGCGCCTTTATCACTCAAATCCCGCCGCGGCCGTTCAATCATCGTCAAGGTGGACGACGTCGATGCCGACGGAGGTGGACCGGACGAGTACGACATGGATGACGAGGAAGTAGAGGAAGTGGACAATAAGAAGGACTATGACGTCGAGTACGACCCCTTGGCCGCCGCGATGGCGGCTTCAACCGGCGGTGGCGGTGATGGGGATATCGCTTTTGTGCAGAGCAAGAGCTTCATTTCGACACAAGGGTGGGACTCGGAGATGGTGGTGGATTACCGGATAAACGAAAACGAGTTCCATAAAATCAGCTTGCTGGACTGCGATTTCTTTATCAGAAAACCGCCAGATCCAGATAACGATGTTTATGATTTCAGAGAGGTGTGTAAGTTCTCGGATTAAATTGAAATTCTCAGTTTCACAATTCCTCATTTCTTCGATTTCTCTTGTTCTTGGGTGCATTATTCAACTTTTAAGTGGCTGTAGATGTATGTTACTCCTCCGGATACGGATATTTACTCAATTCCGAGAGTTCTAGCTCCAATGCCTCAAAAGGTTAGGCTTATATCTTTACTGACTGTTGCTTTTGGAATTGCCTATGCTTTGTTCTGGGATTTCCCTTTTTCCATCAAGATAAAAATGATTTTCAAATTGTGCTCAATTTCTATATCATCCCATTCACCTGAAATAGCATTGCGCTCTACCTGGTAATTGTATCAAATTTGATCACTTGTCTGTACAGTACTGCACAAAATTTGCTATTCGTTGGAGCTTGTACTAACAGTCTAACACTGATAGACTAAATCTTAAACAAATTCATTTAAAAAAAATGCCGTAACTGGTAAGAACTTATGATCAGAAAGTCACAGTGTAGCAGCTGGGTGTTCTTTTTAACATTTTCCCTTTTATTTTGGGCAATTGTACACTTTCGCATTTGATGTTTGCCCATGTTTCACATCCAAGGTTTATTTATCAGTGATTTGGTTTGGTGTTAATAACCTGAATGATGATACAAGTACAGTATATTCGATGTGCAATGAGTGACTATGGATGTTACAATGTCACTGAACCACCTATTGATGCTCCCCGTGATCCACTGTACAAATCTGAGAGGGAGATATCCAAGGTACAGATTGGACTATGTCCCTTACATTGATGTTAAAACCATCTGGTCTTTGATGCAGGGATTCTCTAGCAACATGTCTAATATGTATTAACAAAGAAACACTTAGTTTTGATTTTGCAACATTTCTGGAAAGCACACCAGAAAATATGTTATTCAATGCATCAAGGATGACATAAACATGAAATTATTTCTTGTTTAGTAGTCACAGTTTCTTTTACAAAATTTCTTTATCATGATTATTTATTTTGCAGGTTTTCTTGACAAAGCATTACCGGAACAGAAGGTCAAACGACCCAGAATTTGTGCTAGATCTTGAAGAGATCTATGTTATTGACTCCAAGACAAAGTCGATCACCAGAGCCAGAGTTCTGGTATGACAGATTGTTGTTACCTTACAGCTTATTAGCAATATTGACAAGTTCTCATTCCGAGTCTGTGCACAAATCTCAACTGTAGATCGTAGCCAATTGGGTATTTTTGATTTTGTAACATATTCCCTCAGCCGAAAAAGTTTCATGCTGTTACACTAATACAATTATGGTTTATATTAGTGTTCGAAACCTCTAGCTCTGAATCACATAGTTCAAGTTGTGAATTCTTGAAATATCGTGCATAGTTTGAAGCTACTAAGACAATCTCCTGTCCTTAATCTCCTGTCCCATATTAAGGCTTAGATTTTTTCAGGTGACAGTTCCAGGAGGAAGAAAAAGGGATAGGAAGGAAGACTTGCTCGTGATACGCGAGAATGGAACTTCCTTTAAAATCATACACGTGGTAGCTTTCCATTTCCACACCCATTTCTTGTGGCATTTATCTGTTTAACTTCACCTAGTTTTACTCATCTCTCTGTTTGTTTAAATACTTTGCTTCTTTCAGGGGGAAAGAGATGACCCGACAACAGTAATAGAAAGGGAAGAATGGACCAAGACTCGAGAAGACATGGAGAAACATCTCAGAAAGCTACGAGACTTCAGTGTCTCAAATTGGTTCTAATAGAATCCCGAGAAACACCAAACGACAAATCAGTAAATTTTCTTCATGGGATGGAATAGTCAGAGATGTGATGTTCCATGGTAGACATTGTTTTTGACCTCAGGTACTTTACTTGTAACAGAGATGAATGCGTTATTAGATGATATGGGTTCTAGCAAAAAGTGTGTGTGTGTTTGTGAATACAATAGTTTGAAGGTCTAACATTCGATGGCTAGTTTATGCATATTGTTAACAACAATTTCATTATTTGCACTTAAGGTGTGACAATGGTGTGTAGTTCAAATTTTCTTTCTTTACTTGTTGGTTTTTATATTGGTTACTCATGGATGTTTCTTAGTAAGGCATAACTCATTTTACATTGTAAATTTTGGGAATTGTGATGTTATTATTAATTTTATTAGCTTTAAATTTTGATTTTTTTGTATCTATAAAATTTGCTTGAAAACATGTACGAGAAAACAATTTTTGAAAAAAAGTATAATATCGAGTAAATTCAAATTAAAAAAATCATAAATATATATACTTATACAAAGATGGGCTGGTTATGCCTCCTCTCCATTTTGTTATTATCTATAAATTCAGAAGAATCAAAATCAATATGCTCTCCATTTTGTTATTATCCAAAATCAATATGTTTGGTGTTTGAATTTCCAACAGATGGTTAATACACCAAATAAGTTAACACTATCAACATATTTATTCTATAACCTTTTATTCTAAAATGTTGAACCTATTTCTTAATCCTCTATTTCATTACCATCTATTTATGAGATGGTTAATATACCAAACAAGTTAACACTAGTCTACTACATCTGCACTCTATAATATTAACACGATATTTTAATGTAAACTTCATAAATGTGATGACGAGATACTAAAATGGGCGTAGCTGTAAGTTAATTAGTGACTCTTCAGAATATTATAAAAAAACACCATTTCACATCAGAATTTGGAATGAATGTTAAATAATATATAAAATATATAAGTTAATCTATTTTTCAATTAATGTTTAGTTGGAAATTCATAATTTAATAAGGTTTCAAAATCCTATCCAAACTATTCAATCTGATTTATAATTAATTTAACTCTGATTACAAAATTAGTTCTTTGTAACTGAAATTAACGGTAAAAAGAAAAGAAAAAAAGTAATATTCGCATCGGAGTGTCGTGAACCGTTTCTTTCGCGGGACGACAAAGAAAAAGAAAAAGGGTAATATTAGCAGAGGTATAAATTAAGGCAATTGAGTTGATAGGCCCATCATAAATTCGGCCCAACAAGATTAGGAGAAAAGAGAGCTGTGAAGTATATTTATTTATTCGTTCTTATTCTGTTTCGCCGTTTTCGTGTTTCCTTTAGCAGAAGAAGACGAAGACTCGGTTTAAAAAGTCTGAAATTTCTTGGGTAAAATCAGCCATGGATTCTTCTCGTTACAATCCTATCTATTGTCAATGGAATGCTCCTTACTCTTCTCATCCTCCTCCTGCTCATGTTCTTCCGCCGCCACCGCCGCTGCCTCCTCCTCCTCGTCCATCTCATCCTGAGAGCCCTAATTTGTTTGGTCGATTAAGCCAGATCGGTGGTCAACATCAAGATTACCACCACTACTCTCATCGCCAAGATCTTCCGCGCGAGCCGGCCGTTAATCAGACTCAGCCGTCTTCGTATTATTCGCAACAGCCGCAGCCGCAGCCGCAGTCACACCAGCAGCATCTTCAATACATTCCTCAGCAAGTTACGTATGAGACTCAAAGGATATCGGAGCCTTCATCGGCTATCCAATGTACGGAATCACGAGATATTGCTCAGTCTGCTTGGGTTGGGTACAAGGAGAAACTACACGATTTATGGACGGTGGATGCTGGTCAGGGTCGAAGGGATGCTGGTCGAAGTCGAGTGGATCCTGGTACAGACCGTAACCATCAGTATGGCTACGGTCGCTCGGCGAGGGATTCTTCGGGTGTTAGCATTGATCGTGGTTTAGATGGTACTTCTAGGTCTAGGGATGAGTTTCTTCGTCTTGGGTACGAGAGAAAACAATCTGCAGCAACTAGGATAGAGGGAAATTGTCAAGACCGTGGTCAGTTAAAATCACAATCAGGTAGATATTTTAGGGGTTTAGGTGAGGGAAATAGGGTTTCGGCGCCAAGTGTTGGTTATGGCAGTGATCGACGTGGTGTTACAGTTAGTCGAGATGTGTCTAGGTCCTCAGCACCTTATGACGGGGCTAGAAACCAGAGGTGGGATGAGGCAGGGAGGACTTTCTATCCCCGGAAAAAGGATAATTACTATCATTCTGAGATAGAACAATGTTTTGATCGTGGAAGGAAAGAAGAGAGTAATGAATTGAATCCCACTCCCAAGAAACAAATGCAGAAGAAGAGTGCTCTGCTAAGGCTTGAAACTCCAAGATCCTATCAAAATAGTAGAGAGAATGATCGGTCTTGGTACCATAGTTATTATTGCAAGAGAAAATTTAACACTAACTCGTTCAAGGGTAAAGAATACTTGGGTCTTTCTGATCATGGATTTGTGGAGAAGCAGAGGGGGCGAACTCCAATGGATCTTGATGTCACATTTAAATCAAATGTTCTGGTAGCTAAGCCTGTAGCATCACCTACAAGTGGAGGCATCTGCTCAGACATTTTTGTGACACCTAGGTCTAGTAAAGCTAGAAGAGCATTGGTGACTGATAAAAATGAGAAATATTCAGTTACTGAAGGAAATGGAAAGTTGAGAACCCATTTTTCAGACGAAGTGTCGGTTTCTGAGGGCTCCAGGCAGTCTACAAGGCAAAAAATTGCATCTGAAATTGAAAAGAAACCTGACAGTCACTCAAACCCCTCTTCCAGTGATTCCGGGGGTAAGCTGAAGAAGATCAAAGTTGTTGACAATGTCATTCAGGACATAAAAGTTAAAATTACTGATACAGGTTATCAAGCTTCAATTCATGATAGTGAAGCAAAAGTTCATAGTAGTGTACATGCTGCAGAAAAGATGTTTTGTGAGGCTTTGAAAGAGGCTAAGGATGACTTTAATGTTGCACAGGATAGCAATATGGAGACTTGCTCCATTGAGGAAGATGTTATTGATGGAGACAGAATTATACTAAAGTCTCATGAAGATATGTTTGACAGAAAGGGCACTGGTTGTAATGCTGGTGAAGCTCTTGTGCCTAAGGTCCCAGAGAAGGAAGAAATCGTGAAGACACCTGCATCATGGCCAACAGCCACTTATATTTCTCGGTGTTCTGAAGGAGGAATTCATTTTGTTGGTAAGTCTATGTGGAGTGTTGTGTCTCTACCTTATGAAGATGAGGACATGGATTGTATACCATCACCAATGATGGAGGTAAATATTGGCTCTGAAGAAAGGAAATCCATTGGTTCATCTATTGGATCATTGGGTTACAGAGAAAAGGATTTTGAGAAGTCTTCTCTAGATGCAACCACCTATTTTAATAGCGAAGAGCCTGGTGATCAAGTGTTTGCAAAGTCATATATCGGTGTTAGCGGAGGTGGCAACAATGGAATCAATAAGAATGTAGATTTCCTGGCTCCTGAAAATGACACTCACTCCAAGGGTTTGGTTCCCATCTCCTCGCTGGATGTTGCTTATGTTTCAACGGATTTTGCTAATGCAAATAGTTCTGTTTCAGGGCATCTTGGTAATGCAAGTAATATTGTTTCAGGGGATCTTGGTAATGCAAATAGTACTGTTTCAGAGGATCTTGGTAATGCAAATAGTACTGTTGCAATGGATCTTGCTAATGCAAATAGTACTGTTTCAGGGGATCTTGCTAATGCAAATAGTACTGTTTCAGGGGATCTTGCTAATGCAAATAGTACTGTTGCAGGGGATCTTGCTAATGCAAATAGTACTGTTTCAGGGGATCTTGCTAATGCTAACAGTTTTCCCGTTGGGATATGCACCAAGACCATTGTCAAGTCACCTGATACGAGTGTAGTTTTTGAGGTGGAAAATAAGAATACTCAGTGTGAAAACGTCAATCCATCAGTTAAGAATGAGAATTTTGGCAGAAAAGAGTTCATGGAAACTACGTCTCTTTATAGTGCTGCTGAAACAGCTGACAATCTGTACAGTGATGAAAGTAAACAGACTTTTGTAAATGGCACTTCTTCATCTCTGACAAAGGTTGCAGTCAAGGGATCATCAACGGTGCTGCCTATGGAGAGAATTGATGGCTGTTCACGTGGGGATGAATTAGATTTAGCTATGGCAGTACCATCTGAGGTGTGCATGGAAATTGTAAGTACTGAGAGACTTTTGCCTGATGAAGATCCCGGTTTAGGATCTCCTCATTCTGCAAAAATTCCCCATGTACATCATCAGTCTAGTGGTTTGGATAGTAGAGGTTTGAAAGCTTGTTTACTGGAGCCAAATGTTTCTCTTAGCAAAGATATTACTTATTGTGCAAGTGAATGTCTTGTTAAGCGAGACGTTAGCCAAAATGCATACTCATTTATTGATAAATTACCTAGTGCACTTGGAACTAATTGCATGTCTTGTAAGGAAACCACTACTGATGCTGAGGCTGGTCTCCATGAAACTCAACCCTGTTCAGCAGTATGCAAGTTGTTGTCTGAAGATCATTTTGAATGTGGATCATCTGGTGCGGTTGGTTCTCTGAGGAATCACTCTTTGGATATAAATCTGGAAAAAGGTCCTTCAGGGGTCAGTTCTTGTTTAGTATCTGATTGTTCTGTCAGTCCATGTCAAGTATCTCCCTTGGTGACAGTAAATGAGCAGATACAAAACAAAACATCTATTCAATCAAGCTGCAGTGATTCTCAAGCTAGCATCATGCAAAAGGAAAATAATTCTGCTGAAAAAACTAAAGTAGATATTCAAGAAGAGAAAATAAAGCCTTCTAGTGGAACTTCTGAGTACAGAACACTAGGAATTGATGCTATTGCTGTTAGTAGGGAATCAGTGTTTCCATGTGATTCTTTATCAAGCTCACCAAGTCTGAGCTTCAGGAAGATACAGAGTGATCTTCATGTTGCTGCTATGGTTGGTGAAACTAGTCAGGGTAAAGAGAAACCCAAGCCTACTGGTGGTACATCCAAGTACAGAGCTCTGGGAACTGATATTGTTACTGTTAGGGGAGATTCCGTGTTTCCATGTGATTCTCTATCCAAATCACCAAGACAGATACGGAGTGAAATTCATGTTGCCTCTATGGTTGATGAAACTTGCAAATATAAAGAGAAAACAAAGCCATCTGGTGGAACTTCCAACTACAGAATTCCAGAGACTGATAGTGTTGCTGTTAGCAGGGGTTCAGTGTTTACATGTGATTCTTTATCCAGCTCACCAAGGCTGAGCATCAGGAAGATACGGAGTGAAATTCATGCTGCTGCTGTGGTTGATGATTCTAGCAAAATTAACGGGAGTCAAAAAGGAGGTAGTCTTTTACAAGAGCAAATCATGACGTCCTGTGATGTAACCCAGGCAGGTAATTCTTTGGCCCATTATCCTTACTTAGGTCAAACATGTCTTGGTACAGATGTTGGCTCTTATGTCCGCCCCATGTCAGAGTACCATGGTAGGTATTTAGTTGAGAAGCCAAATGGGTATCCAATAGAGAAGCTAACTGATATAACATCTGATGTTGGCTCTCAAGAAAAATACTCACCAGACAGTGCTAAGACTGATATATTTGAAGGTGAAGCATTGTCATCTGATGGAAAAGTTTCTGGAACTGAAATTCCTCGTGGTTCAGGTGTTCGTGTGTCCAGATCACACTCACATACAGATTTTCAGTTTGCATTGAACCAAGGTAAAGATCATGTAGTCTCTGTGCGACATGGAGATTCCCAAAGTAAGACATCTCTGAGTACCAGGCACGATATAGAGAAGAGAAAGGAGAAATCCAATCACTCTACTCAGAAAATTTATCACCGCTCCCTGCCTTTTGTGTCTGACACTAAGAAAGATGCTAACCCTCCTACTCATATAACAAAACGTCACACTTGGCATCGAAAATCCGATATTTCTCCCTGTTCTTTTGTACCTGCCAAGCCTATGTCGTCAATTTTGTCTACAGAACAGAAGCTTCCCAAAGTGACTGCCCAGCCTAGTAGTAGTTATGTACGTAAAGGGAATAGTCTTCTTCGAAAACCCTTGCATGATTCTCCTGGTGTTGCCCTTGGAATGCCTCCATCTGCTTCCCAGTTGAACCGTCTCACTGCCGAAGACAAGAGCACGAGATCTGCCAGTATGGTTGATATAGATAACATTTCGTTTCATGTTAAAACGGGAGAAATGCTCACTCTTGAGAGGCAGTCAAAGCCTCACTCAGACAGCAGCACCTCCAAAATATCAAATGCTATTGCTACATCAGGAAAATGTGTGTTATCTTACAGCATGGATCACCTCGCCACTGGTTTACCTGAGTCCATAATGGATTCTGCTACATCTGGAGAAGCTAATGTTCCACATTGTGGTGGGGATACATTCAAGACATCGGACACGCTAATTCAGACAGGTTATGCTTCAGATTGCCAGCAGAAGAGTAATCCGCTGAAATTAGATTCTGCAAATTTGAAAAGAATGATATATGTCAAGAGAAAGGCAAATCAGTTGGTTGCAGCTTCAGATATGTATGGTGCTAGTAAGAGCCACATTCCTCCCTCGGATGGCTACTTCAAGCGAAGTAAAAATCAGCTAGTAAGGAATTTAGAGAGCCATGTCACACAGTCAATTTCCTTACCTGATGATGTGTTAGATTCACGAGCAGCTGCAAACATGGTTTCGGAAAGATCATCCAGCTCAGCATTCTCCGACTCTGGTATGTAAAGTGAAGGAAATATCTGTCAGGCTCTTTGAGCATCTTAACAGGACTGCTCAAAATTGATACTGATATGCATGTTTCATTAGGATCCTAAACAGTGGATGGTTTATTCTCGGAAAAAGATACGGAATAATTTTATGCTCTGGCTTTTTATTCATCGTATGCTCTGGCTTTTATGCTCTGGCTTTTTATTCATCGTATGCTCTGGCTTTTTATTCATCGTATGCTCTGGCTTTTTATTCATCGTAGGCTCTGGCATTTTATTCATCGTATGCTCTGGCTTATTCCTTTTCTCCTTTCCGATAATAAACCACTCGTAGTTTAGGATTTCCTACAGAAACATGCATATAAGATTCCCTTTTTATGTTTTTGTTTATTTTTTTTGTTGTGCACCCATAATCAGAACCAAGAAACGAAGTAACTAGCCTTCTTTGTATTGGCAGCTGTTATGCGACCATTTAAACAATCAAAATTTTCTCTGGTTTGGACTCAAAATGATCCGCAGCCAAGGATGCCCATAGCTCACATGCGATATCAGAAGATCTTGCCACAGCTTGTTCCTTGGAAGAGAGTGACATACTGGAGAAGATTAATGAATTCAGTGTCCGCTTTTCGAAATGGTTCTTTTTTCAACATCAGGTATTTTAGCATCTAAGATGCCCATTTTCCTTGAATTGCGACTCTTTTTTGTGTGTTTGCAAACATGATGACAGAGCATTCTAATCTTCAGCCGAAAGTTGTCGATGATGAGGAAGAGACATACAGTTTACACCAGATCAACTAATGGATATTCGCTTAGAAAATCCAAGGTATTAAGTATTGGTGGGTCACATTTAAAATGGTCCAAGTCCATTGAGAGAGACTCTCAAAAAGCTAATGAGGTTAGTTTTCTCACTGAAGTGTCTTCAGCCTAACTCTATGGAAGTATTGCTCCTTCGGCACAATTGAAATCAGTGTAGACAACTATTTAGTATTTCTTATTCATACAGGAAGCCACCTTGGCGGTGGCTGCATTTACAAAGAAAGAAAGGGAAAAGCATTCTGGACAAAGTAATACTAGGAAGACGAGCAGAAACCATTTGGCACGTAAGCTGGTTCACGATATCCATGACCAGTTATTTGGACAAAACATTCTATTTTTAGGAAGGCCTTCCGACCAGCTCTTACAAAGCTTCAACCCCATTTCTCTTGGATTTTTTATATTCCTGTATCTTGAGATGCCCGGATGAGGTTGTTTCAGTTTTTTTTTTCCACTTCTGTCTTTCAGGGGAGCGCGTTTTCAGGTTTGGTTCCCTTCGCTATAAAATGGACTCTTCAAGGCGAACTCTTCAGAGAATATCTGGTAGGATATCCTAAAGCTAAAAACACAAAACCGCTATAGTTCAATTTCGTAGATAGATGTACAACGAATATATGAAGACTGGCTCATGTACCCACACTGTATTGGATCCTGGTCACTCTCTCTAAGTGATTGATGAGTCAACAAAAGTTTTGGTCGTAGATGAGAACTCTTTAGGCTTGAAAAAGTATGCGTTAGCTGCATGAGTCTTAGACTTAGCCTTATATATCTGTGGTGAGCTTAAACATGATTTTGTTTGTTAGATGTTGATTCACGGTGCTCTGGACCTTCTAAAAACGGAAAGGGTGCGAAAAGACCGTTTATCCCAAAGAGATTGATGATCGGCAATGAAGAGTATGTAATTCTGAATACAGCTTTTTTTAGTTTACTTCCCATTCTGAAACCTCAGTCGAACATTTGAATCTAATTTTGCAGATATGTTCGGGTCGGAAATGGTAACCAGCTTGTCAGAGATCCAAAGAAACGAATTCGTGTGCTGGCAAATGAGAAGGTCAGATGGAGCCTGCACAATGTTCGATTGCGGTTGGCTAAAAAGAAGAAATACTGCCAGTTTTTCACAAGATTTGGGAAATGCTACAAAGATGACGGAAAATGTCCCTATGTTCATGACCCCTCCAAAATTGCAGTTTGCACCAAATTTTTGAATGGATCGTGTGTCAATGAAAATTGCAAATTGACTCACAAGGTTTCCTACTAAGTCATTGCTGCAAAATTAAAATTGTGCTTTACAGAAATCTATAACTGGTTAACTTATTTCTTCCACAGGTCATTCCAGAAAGGATGCCAGATTGTTCTTATTTTCTGCAAGGTAGGAATGTCCAGTGTATTAAGAACCCATTCAGGTTATGCACAATCCTAATACCTATAACGCAGGCCTATGCAACAACGAGAAATGTCCATATAGGCATGTGCATGTCAACCCGAGCGCTGCTATATGTGATGGGTTTTTAAAGGGATACTGTTCAGACGGAGACGAGGTAAGAATTCAACTTATAATAAATTGCACAGTTGCGCATCCATTTCTTATTGACATGCATATGCATTTCCTTAAAATAAATTGCACAGTTGCGCATCCATTTCTTATTGACATTCATATGCATTTCCTTAAAATAGATTGCACAGTTGCGCATCCATTTCTTATTGACATTCAATATGCATCTTTCCTTATGGAACTACTAGTGACCTTGAGCCAATATAATTCTTTTGTCGAATTTCAATAGCATATTAAGTTGACTAATACCATGGGAAAAGAGATCCGTGTGGCTTTATGTCGCATATTTCCCTTGTCCCACTCAATTCGGTCACAAACACTTGGTGAAGTAAGATATTGGATTGTCTCTAAATAATGGTAATAGTGTCGGAAGAAGCATTCCTACACCTGCCCGGTCTTCGAAGCCACTGGATCATGCTCACAAGGAACGAAATGCAAGTACCACCACCCCAAGAACCAAAGCAAAGGAAGAAAGAAGAAAAGACCAAGCGAACCATCAGAGAAAAATGCCTGTGGGCGTTACTTTAGTTCACTTCACAAAGTCCTTTCCGAGTCTGAGCCGGTGATAGTCAACAGGCGTTCTACTGACGGTGAAGTTTTTGGAATGGAAGGCCTCGACTTTATAGTCCTTGGCGATACTGAGTATGAAGCTAGTGATAACAATAACCCAGCCACCAAGCAATCTATTTGCAGTGATAGTGAAGCACCGGTTTCAATTTATAATCTAATCAGACCTGTAGCTTTGATGCAGTAAGAATCAAGCATCAGTTTTTGTTTGGTGAGTACAAAGGTAAGCTTTCTTTGTTACACAGACAAACTACACGTCTTCTGATACGTTTTTTTTAGTTAGTTAGCTTTTGTTTTTTTTTAGATATACATTCTACAGAGATGAATTGTGCATATTTATCTGTAAATAGTCCAAATTTTGGAATGCATCTGTCTTTTGTTGGTCGCTCTATTTATATCTGTAACAAGTGTCTCAAAAGCTTTTATTGCACTTAAAGACACACGAGACATACAGAACCTGAAGCCACTGGGCCAGTCTACTACTAGACAATGATAAAGTTAGTTAGTTTTACGCAAATAACAACTTTCATCAAACAAAGATCTTTTGCACATTCTAATTATTTTCCAATGGGAATGGAATTGGCAGTCTTTTATCAGGAACATGTGATCTTCAAACACTCACGATTGCGCCAAGGTTTAAATGCATCATCACGAGACACTTTCTGAAAAACAATAACATCCACCGATTAATCCATAGTGCAAACAATTCTTGTATTGTTAGCCAAGGTCACCTAAAAAGGCATAAGTGACCCAATAGAGAATTCTATGTGGCAAGAACACAATCTCAGAGTAAGCAACAAAATTATCTTTAAACAGATCACTTTTACCGTTAAATAAAAGATAAACCCTCGCAATAGGTTCAAAGCTCTATGGCGATCCTTCTCAAGCATAGATTCATAGAACTTCCTTTTGAATTCTGTGAAATCAAACCATACCAAAACTCGATATTCTTAGAGATAAGTTTTAAACTTTGTTCTTGTTTTAAAATCAGAATCAAGCCTTTTTCATTTAGCTTGTCAATTTGCTTATTTATTTACTGATATTGTTTCCAAAGATAGCTGAGCAAAGTATAAACTTCCAAAAACATGTTTGCAAACTTCTGTCTGGTAACTTACTTGGATACATTTCGAGATATGAAGGTCTTGTTTGATCTGTGTCATAAGTAAGGTCTCTTCCATCTCGTAATTCCCTAGTTTTGGTCAATACTCTACGCACCGATGCTTCATTGTAAAGTTCATTGAACTCCTTTTCATTGTATGGCTGCTTCAGAATATTCATTATCTCCTTTTTAAACCAAGAATTGCATTGATCACCGCTCTCTTCTTCCAAATCCTTTAAACATTCCAACAAAAGATCAACAAAAATAATCTGAAAGAACAGAAAGAGGAATGTGTTTTGAGGCAAAAGCAAAGATGAAGGGAGGATATACTTACAATCACTTCATAACTTTTTGATGGCACAAACGGAGAATCCTCTCCATCCAGAAACGGATGATCTTCAACCGCGATAATATCAGAGTCAGATAAAGACATTGTATCTTCCTCACACTTCACTTGTATCTTTTTTTGAGGATTAGTTCCTGAACTTTTTGAGTTTTCCACTAGCCATTTGAGATAAGATTTGTAATTCTCATCCAATACCATTGGACCATCCGAATCCTCCTTGCCAATATCAACATGGTGTTGTGTGTTTCTTTTCACAAGATTTGTAATAAGCATTGCATCAAGACTCTTCTCAGTCATAGGACTTCCGCTTGGCCTTAAATCAAAATCCGCTTCTTTCCTAGTCTTCTTTGCAACACGAGGATTTGGCTCAACGTTTTTCTTGGTCACACGAACAATGTACCGACCTTCTCTACTGCGCTTACTTGTAACCGCTTTAAACTCGCGCTTGTCGTATCCTCCGTTATCTACTTCATACCTAATAGACCTTAGTGGATTGTCTCTCAGATGTGAATTTCCATCTTGTCTGAAACTATCCAATAACTTCATATACTGATGATCAATTTTGGTATCTTCATCATCATCATTACCATAAAGTATATGTTGCATGTTGGATGGATTAGATTCGCCAGACATTGTTAAAGTATCCATCATATACTTATTCACTTCACCACAAAGAACATCTTCAATCTTCTAAGTCTATCACAATTGGCCCCTTCTTCACAGGTCCAATAGCAGCAGCAAAATTCTTCAAATTTCCCATCCTTAGTAACTTCTTCAATCGCAAACACAAAGCGACAATACTTAGTATTCTTAAAAATGAACAATAGCAGAACTTGAATTCATGGTAGATTTCAAAATGTGAATGTAAACAATACTAATCCTAAACTTGCATTCACTCAAAAACCTAAAACTCATAAATTCATTTCGAGCAAAGATATAAACGATGACGACTCCAACTCAAAACCTAGTTTGTGAGCTCTGTACCATGATTTTTCTGAGTATGCATGAAACAAAAAGAGCCTAAAACGGGCGCATGGTAGAAATTTGGAACCCACAAAATTCTAAAAAAGGAAGAAGAAGAAGAAGAAGAAACCAAAAGTCCTAGTGGAATCGATCACTTACATTGCAATCTCTAGAAATCTCTCAGAAGCCAAACAAAGAGTGAGAGAGAGGACAAACTTATATAATTCACCACCACTGAAAGAGGAAAATGAGAAGAAGATAAAAACCTTAAATTTAGTGGCTATAAAGGAAATTCACTTTTCTCATTGAACGTCGCGCCATAGCTCCAATTCCAACTCACCGAACAGCTTCACGAAATCGAGAAGAGAGTTGATAAGCTTTTGTGTCTTCTCTTTATAGATACATTGTCAACTCTACCGAACAAATTGAAATTTTGTACACAGTATTTTGGTACATATTGGATAATGATGGAATTGGAGATGAGACGATAATGTTATATATCAAAAAGCCCAATGGGCATGTTATGTGGATAAATATCTAATAAATATGGACTCTATGTCACATACCTCAAGAACACTATTACATGCCCACTACTATTTATCTATCAAAACTAGATTATGGTAAAATAATCAACGATTTCTTTTTCGATTGATCATACATACAGTATACAAAATAACCATTCTAATGCTTGTTTAATCAATCTTACTCTATATATATATAGTAGATAAGGTGTTATATTTATAGCAATATGATTCAAAGATCATACTTGGACGAACCATAGATAAGTCATAGTTGACAAACGAAACACACAAAAAATAAGATAAATGCCATAGTTTAGTGACTTTTTCCTTCTAGAAACGTCATTTTTGCAGAAAATTAGTCATTTTCATAACATATTTCTGGGAAGTTTCCTCCCCTTCAATCACTATATATGTTTATAGCTTGAAAGTTGAAACTTTCTCCAGAAACAGACTTACCCATTTCAGCACCATTCTCTGATCAGAAACAGAGAGAAATATATGGATTGTTCATTCATAAACGTAGACGATCTCCGAAGAATGTTCGAGAAGTTCGACAAGAACCACGACGGGATTGTGACTCTCGACGAGCTCCATTGGATTCTCTCGAGACTCGGCTGGGCTGAACACAGTCCCGATGAGCTCGAGCTGGTCGTTGGAAAGCAGAGCTTCGATTTAGACGAGTTCCTTCGATTATACTACGACGCTGTTTCAAATAGAAAAGAAACAGAGAACAGTAATGTTGTTGATGAAGCGATCGTGATGGCGTTTAAAGTGTTCGATTTGAACGGAGATGGTTTTATTTCGTCGGAGGAGCTTCGTACTGTGTTGCAACGGCTCGGGTTCGAGGAGGAATCAAAGGCTTGGGATTGTGGGAGAATGATTCGAGTTTATGACAAAAATCTTGATGGTGTAATCGATTTTGAAGAATTCAAGAACATGATGTTACATGTCCGGTGATGATATGTGTCTGCAGTCCGTGTCACATGTCTATTGTTTTATATATATGCTTATGCGATGTGTTAATGTATAAAATCCCAAATGATTACAGGTATCGGTTTTTGTTTGTTTGATAAATTTGATTTGATGCTAAAATTAGAGAAATAAAAGAAGAGTTGGTGTTGTGTAAATCAAACATTGCATCTAATGGAATCATTGATCGTCTCACAACAAGATTGCAGTGTGTGTGGTGTGAGTTTGAAAACGCAAAATATGAAGCTGAGTAATTCGCTGGGTTGCCATGATCAGTCCTCATGTTCATCATGTGAAGAATGTCCTAATGAATCAGAACACATAAGTTGAGTTGTAATGTAGAAAGGAAGAGAGACTCATGATAATATAAAACATGTGAATCTAGAGTGTCGGCCTTGAGCTCATACACATCAACACATAGAGATGAAACATATAAGTTGCCTAATGGACGATGATAACTAAGATTGTGTTGTTGCATATCACATTAATTCATCTTTTATAAATCTGCAAGCAAATCAGTTCCAGAAGCCAATTGGTTTTGCACTACATGTAAAGATGCAATATAAACTAAACCCGGTTCACACTTGTTAATTGTTTTTTTTTTTGTCATTAAACTACAACGGATCGTCAATAGTCCGATATTTTTATACGAAGAGGAAAAATGAGGTCACTTGAACTTCACATCTCAGATATCGACATAGAACTCCACATTAGCCCACTTATTCTTTTCACACTTGTTAATTGTTTACCGACATGACTTGGTTTTTTTTTTGCTTCTCTTTTCTTTTTCTCATTCGTCGATGGAACTTCACCCTCAGACTCCAAAATAGTCATTCTTACGTTCTGGGTGTCTTTCTCTCTACAATGAGATTATGTTTGAAGTTATGATTGAGATAACGAGTTATAGGTCGACGTCGATTGATCATTTTTATATTTTTAACATCTCTAATTGAAAATCGAACATGAAACTTTGGTTCTTTCTTTTTTTCCCTTGGCTATGTATCACCAAGAAAATGCTATTCATTAGCAACAAAAAGAAAATCATGTAAATCTTTTTTTTTTAAAAACTGATTTTGGTATTGATACATCTTCATGAGACTCATGACATTCTTATAAAATAATATGTTAGGAGAATGAGTGTGTTTAATGTGTTTGAATAAATATAGTAAGGATCAAAGGAAATGCTAAAATGGTAAAAATCATCATGATGCCGAAATTGGTAGGTACGTTGGCATTTGATTATATGCATGTATATGTGCAATTGAATGGATCCTTTGGGTGATGCAGAGATTCATTAAATATGGATATAACTTCTAAACTACCCAATTTTTATACACATTAAAATCATCTCACCATACACTGCCAATGTTCATCTCTCTTGGCTTAAAAGTCTGTGTACACGCACAGTGTCATATGAATCATTCTACTGTTGAGTGTTGACATTTTTGATAACACCACACTTATTGGTATTTAATTTCTTCTCTTTATGTTCTGGCAAAGAGCTTGAACTTTTCTATTCCAATAGATTATGAATATATCACAACTTCAAAAGTTATAGCATTTTTTCAATATTTGTTACCCTTACAGTTACGGCCTTACTTTTTTCTTACATATTGTTTACTAACCTTCTTTATCAATATACTGTAAATCATCAATTATTTGCATTTATGTTGAGATTTTCACTTGTTTAATTCCCTTATATTCATTGATTGATTAAGTATCCTTACAAGTATACAAGTGTGTGTGTGTGTGTATGCTTTGGTTTTAAGGTATAAATTTTGCATATGTAATTTCGTTTTGTTAAAAAGATCAAATTTATTAAAATAATCTTGTTTTCTGGTGACCTAAAAGAGTTTAGAAATTTCTCTCTGAACTGTTTTTCTATAGTTTGGATTCATCTTGTACTTTTAGAGTTTGTCTTGGAGATGCTCCTCTTAGTACCCAAATTGAAAGCAAAAAAACCTCATGCCATAGTTCAAACTAAGAACTTGTCGCCACAATCTTGGAAGTCTTAAATAGAGCTCGTTGAGTCCAAACTTTGCTAGTTTAGTAAACTCTTTGTCTTTATTCAATGCCCACCTACGGTGTTTGTTCATAGACCCACTAATATTCTTTGATAAGTTAGTACTTTGATAAGTTAAGAAACTAAAGAAGATTTGTTTAGTACTTCATTTCATCAAAGCTGATTTCGTGGGCCATATGTAATCAATTATAGTTACAAAGAGAGAAAAAAAGAGACAAAGACATAAACTCCAACCACCACTTTCAAAGAAGGTTGAAGCCTTTTTCCAAAGATTTTATAAATACATACATCTGGTTGAGTCTTTTCGCTAACCTCATACCAAAACAAGACGAACATAAAATCAAACTATGGAACTCATGCTTCCACACCCTTCAAACTCAACACCTCTCACCGTTCTCGGCTTTTTAGACCGTGCCGCCTCCGTCTACGGCGACTGTCCCTCCATTCTCAACACAACAAACACCGTCCACACTTGGTCCGAAACCCACAACCGTTGTCTCCGCATTGCCTCGGCTCTCACTTCTTCCTCACTCGGCATTAACCGAGGCCAAGTTGTCTCCGTTGTGGGCCTCAACGTCCCGTCCGTCTACGAGCTTCAGTTTTCTGTCCCAATGTCCGGAGCCATCTTAAACAACATCAACCCTCGTTTAGACGCACACGCACTCTCTGTCCTCTTGCGTCACAGTGAATCCAAGCTCGTTTTCGTCGACCACAATTCCATCTCTTTAGTCCTCGAAGCTGTCTCGTTCTTGACAAAACACGAGAAACCTCGCCTCGTTTTTCTTGACGACGACGAATATTCTTCATCCGTATCTGATTTTTTGGACACGTACGAAGGAATCATGGAGAGAGGAGATTCGAGATTCAAGTGGATCCGTCCTCAAACGGAATGGCAGCCAATGGTTCTCAACTACACTTCTGGAACGACCTCGTCTCCCAAAGGAGTAGTGCTTAGCCATAGAGCAGTCTTCATGTTAACCGTTAGCTCATTGCTTGACTGGTCTTTACCAAACCGGCCGGTTTACTTGTGGACTCTACCGATGTTCCATGCCAACGGTTGGGGTTACACATGGGGAACCGCAGCCGTTGGAGCCACCAACGTCTTCACACGTAGAGTTGATGCGCCAACTATTTACGACTTGATCGACAAGCATCACGTGACTCACATGTGTGCTGGACCGATGGTTCTCAACATGCTTACCAACTACGCAACTTGTAAACCGCTCAAGAGCCCGGTTCAGGTATTGAGAGAGATTTTATTTCAAAAGAGATTTGGTTTCTTCAAAAGAGATTTTCATTCGACAATCACTTATAAAAATCAACTCTGTTTTGGGTTTTCAATTTCTGAAATTAGGTTATGACCGCCGGAGCTCCACCTCCAGCAGCCATCATTTCCCGAGCTGAATCCCTAGGTTTCAATGTCGGTCATGGCTACGGTCTGACGGAAACTGGAGGCCCGGTTATATCATGTGCTTGGAAGCCTGAGTGGGATCACCTTGATCCATTAGAGAGAGCTAGATTAAAATCACGACAAGGAGTGAGAACAATCGGATTTGCAGAAGTTGATGTTAGGGACCGAATAACGGGAAAGAGCGTGAGACATGATGGAGTTTCAGCTGGTGAGATTGTTTTCAGAGGCAGCTCAGTCATGTTAGGTTACTACAAAGACCCGGAAGGAACCGCAGCGTGTATGAGAGAGGACGGATGGTTTTACTCTGGAGATATTGGGGTTATACACAAAGACGGTTACTTGGAGGTTAAAGACCGATCAAAAGATGTGATTATATGCGGAGGAGAAAACATAAGCAGTGCAGAGGTTGAGACGGTTCTGTATACAAATCCGGTGGTGAAAGAAGCAGCGGTGGTAGCTAAACCGGATAAGATGTGGGGAGAGACACCGTGTGCTTTTGTGAGCTTGAAGTATGATAATAAAGGTAATGAGTTAGTGACAGAAAGGGAAATAAGGGAGTTTTGCAAGACGAAATTACCTAAGTATATGGTTCCAAGGAAAGTGATTTTTCAGGTAGAACTTCCAAAAACCTCTACTGGAAAGATTCAGAAGTATATTCTTAGACAAATGGCCAAGTCCCTGCCTTGAAAATCCGCTTGAGTTATTGAGAATATGAAGAAACTCCATGAAATAATTGTGATGTAATATGGGTTTACTTCTTTATCCTACACAAATTTGTCACGATAAACCTATTTCCACCAGAACTTTCATAGTCTTTCATTGGCTACAAAAACGTTGTATACCCTTCTTTGTACTATCCGATCTATCGTTTTCATATCAATTTCATCGATACCGTGAAATAGTAACGTTTTCCGTCAAATGAAATTTTAAACCCAGATTTGAGATTACTAAAATCGGATTATGCTTTTAACCCAGATTAAATCGAAACATAAACCGAAAAAGAGAATTAGGATTCCAAAATCGATGCTAAACCAAAATGAAATCGATTTGGATATTTTTTTGCAAAATTAGGGTTTCTCCCTCTTCTTCCTCTTCCTCCTCTAAACTAAAATCGTCACCGACTGTCTCTTCGTCGCCTCCTCCCTCTTCGTCGCCTCCTCCCTCTTCTTCGTCTCCTCTCTTTTCTTCGCCTCCTCCCTCTTCTTCCTCTTCCTCTTCTTCGAGTTCTCTCTTTTCCTCTTCGACTTCTCTCCTTTCCTCGACGAACATTGCTCTTCATTGCGTAGGTTGCGACGTGTTTCTGTTAGGAGAATACGGCAATCGCGCTGCCTCCGCCTTCGTTCGAGCCATCACCACCACCGATTTCCTCTTGCTGCCCTAGAATCGATTTTCCCCCAATTCGATTTTCCCTCAATTCGATTTTGACCTAAAATCGATTTCAAAGTTGCAAGTTATTTGGTTTTTGATTCTTGGTTCAATTTATCAGTTTTTGGTTCAGTTAATCGGTTCTTGGTTCAGTTAATCGGTTTTATTTTATGAATCGGTTTTGTTGGTTCAATTGATCGGTTCACTATCGATTTAAACGGAATCGGTTAAGATTTAACAGCGATTTTGAAATTAAAAGTTTTATCATTGTTTAGGGTTTTTACAACAGAAAAATATAATTTGTGTAGTATATGAAAGACCCGAAAAGTTCATGTTGAACCAAGTTTAGTTGCACTAGTTTGTGTAGCTAGAGGAAGTAAACACATGTAATATTGCACCCCTAAGAGGAAATTAGTTTCCACAAAACATGCTTTCTATTATTGTTACAAGGTTTGCAAAACGGAACCCACTCGATCTCACTGTTACAAGTGTGGTTACTTAATCTCTTAACCTTCCCCCTAGCGTTATGCATCATTGTAGAGTTGAATTTTTGTCACTAATAAATAATGATAAAAAATTCCAATAAATAATACATATGTATGTTGTATTCGGTTTTAAGAATATCTTAATATTTTATCTAACATATTAAAAATAAAAATTTTAAAAGAACACAAATTATAATATAAAAATAATTATTTACCTCAAATAAATTATATATATAATTAAAACATAACTTTTGAATTCATATTTTTAATTTTTTAAAAAGTTTTTAATTATTTAATATTAAATTTATGTTATTTTTTAAAATTTAAATTATTAGTACTATATTTAGAATAAAAACTTAAAAGATTACTATTTTAAAATAGCAAATTTTTAAGTTTTTGTTTCAAACATAATATTATTAGTTTAAATTTATAGTAAAAACATAAATTTAAGATTAAAAATATACTACAACTTTATCTTGATAGAAAATATTAAATCCTAGAATATAAATTTCAAGTTGTTTTATTTAATTATTTTTAATAAAATATTTATAACTTATTAACAAATATTGTAAAGATAAAATAGAAAATTTTATCAAAATATAATATGATGCTTATAATAAGATTTAAAAATTAAGCTTTAAAACAACATTTAATATAAATGGAAAATTAAAAGATTGCAAAGTATAAAAATAAAAAGTTTCATTATTTAAAAATAATAAAAGATTTGTCTAATGTTGCATTGACCATTTGCTACATAATTTCTTCCCCTGATTTGGACGATTTCTATGATTTAACTTGTTTTCTGTCAACTAATGTGTTATTAGAACAGTTAAATGACTACCGTAATAACCTGTCTTGTAGTTAAAATCGATTCGAAACAAGAATAACCCAAAATTTTGCCCCTGCATTATTATATATTACCATTACGAATTTTTGTATGCATTGGGTTTTTTTTTTTAGTGACGTAGTCGAACCTTTAATTCGTAATAAATCCGTCCTATAATAAGGTTAACTTTTTTATAACATCCATAAAAATGATGTATTGCTAGATATACCGAGATAACAAATTAACAACCATCCCTGAAGTTTGAAAATTTGGGTTTATGGGCCTCCAAAGTTAACACTAACGGCTTATTCTCGGAAGACCCGCCAACCAAATTTCAAAACATACTTCACTTTTTTTCATTGTTCCACTTTTTTCTTCCTTAATCCTTTCTTTTAATAACATGCGTAGCTAAAAAGTCCACAAACAGAGAAAAGGAAACATGCATCTCCATATTGTTTAAACCAAGTTTACTTTCTCTTTAGCAGATCTTTTAAAAAACTTTGAATTCAAAGTTTCAAACTCACTCTAAGAAATGGGCTGTTGCATGAGCAAAATCTCTCCAAAGACAAAAGATTTCAAGCAAGTAGAAGAACCTGAAGAGAAGTACTGTTATGTTCCAGAGAAGCTGTTCATGTCGCGTTGTCCAAGTAGAGTTTCTCCACTTCTTCCTCCTGATAAGACCCGATTTATCCCTATCCCAGTCCCGGATAAGATTATACATATCCCGGATAAACTCCCTCCTCCTTCTCCTCATGTAAAGTTGGCATCTTTCTCTCCAATCCAAACTAAAACAACAACAAGTGACTCTTCTCTTAGCTCATCAAGCTCGTCAATTTCGACGGCTTCTTCAATATCTGTTTCAAAGGAGCGATCTTTCTCCAACGAGTTCTTGCATGCTTGTTACCAAAAGAATTCTCATATTGTTCGGATCAATTCCTTACGAGAATCTTCTCTTTCTCTGAAAACTGCAAAACTGGGGTGTCCTAGTCGGTCTAATTCTCCGAGTAAACCGAACCAGTATTCAACAACACCAAACAGAGCAAATGAAAATCCGGAAAGAGGATCAGGTGGTTCTAAGAGAACCAGAGAGCCATCGCCAAACCATCGTGCATTGATACGTCAAAAGAGTTTTCGCCAAGATCAAGGAAAGGTTATTATATCTTCTTCAAATTCTTTAACCAAGGGCAAATTCTTGAAATCGCCATCTCCAACCAGGAGATTTGAGGGAAATTTCTTGAAATCGCCCTCTCCAAGCCGGAGATTTGGTATGTCAACGGCTGATTTGACGGTAAATTCAGTCTCTTCTTGTGCAAGGAAAGAGAGTTTAGCTACGTCCGGTTTCAAGACTTATCCTAAGAATAACAGAGCAGAGACTCGAATTCATCGTGTAAGTTCCAAGATCAACGAAGGAGGTATCAAAGAAGTAACTGCAGAACACAAGGAACCAGTGGTTCCAATATTTGAAGAGATGGGTAATCCTTTGATTGATTTGGATTGCTTTATCTTTCTGTAAGGCTAAGCTTTTGTTTTCGTTGTTGTTATTGAAGATGTTTTTGTGTGAACAGATAGGTTCTGTAATTGTTTGAGGCAGTTTCCTTTTTTGTTTGTTTGTTTAGTAGTATAGGTTTGTGATGATCAACTAGATCAAAATTCTCACCATACTTTGGAAATCTACTTTTATTTGTATGCATTTGTAATATTTTGGTTTGAATACAGCTAAAGGAGCTTAATTATTGCCATGTTTTCTAATCGTGCTTTCAATTTTCAAATCTTCAAAGTTGTTTTGTAAAGAAAAGAAAATGCCGCAATTGAAGACGGACGATACGCCGCGTTTTGAAACGAGGCAGTTTTTGTTTACTTAATAGAAAACGCAGCGTTTTCAACTGATGAAAGTCTTTTCTTGGTAGACAACCAAAAAATCTATGTTGATGTCTTATCCAAATCCAACCAATGAGCATACAGATATAAATTGCAATTACTACAACACTATCCCACTCTATCTTCTATTAGTGTTTATCGATTTTTTGTTACTATCACTTGCGTTAAACATATTCTTGGATCAGCCATGGCACATTCGTTCGCTCCTCTCTCACCGGCTGCTCACGCCGCAAGACTCTCATCTCCATCGCCGCGGTCAATACCGCAGACTCCTCCCCTCCTCCTTGAAGTTCCACCAATTAATCGCAGGTGATCCAATAGATAATTGTTGAAATATTATACACAAAGTCCAAGAGTGTTAATGCTTGTTCACATATAAAAATGGAATATATATGCAGAACAATTGTGTTCGGGTTAGGCGGTGCACTATGGTGTTGGAACACTGTGCAATGTAAGGAGGAGGCAATGGCGGCAGCAAGACGGCCGCCTCCGCCACCAGCCGGAGAGAAGAAAGACCCGACCGTGAGCGGAGTTCAAGCGAAGGTATTAGCGAGCAAGAAGCGCAAAGAGGCAATGAAGGCTTCCATGGCTAAGCTTAGAGAGAAAGGCAAACCTGTTGTTGACGATGAACCTTCTTCTCCTCAATAGCATCCACGCAAAAATCTAAAGTCTTTCATTCTTCTTTCTACCAAATTCATCCTTATTATGATGTTCATAAACACTACTGTATTTCAATTTACTCTTATGGTGATTAATGAGATCCAGAAGTAATTTAGCTTGTCTAAAATCATCTCCAAACATTTTAAGGATTATGTGATAATATAATCAAAGAGAAGCCAACATGCAAGAAAACAAAAAGGTGTATTTTAGACTGTTCAAAGGTTTGAGTCAGATTTTCAACGCTGCCACCAACTACATTGGGGAGTTCTTCGTGATAACAGAGAAACGTTATGGTCCGTCCACTGGTTAGCCACATAATATATATGTTTAGCCACTCAAATTATAAATTAGTTCTGGCACAAGCTACGTAACTCATCGTTTAGTGGTTTGCTTTAAATTAGATTTTTGGATTACTTCGTATTTCACATTATCGGTATAATAATTAGTAATAAAATAGTTGTCTCTTTTGATTTTAATATTTAAAATTTTGAATCTATAGTTTTATAAAGAAGTAATTCATTCTATTTTTGGCTTATCTGTTTTATTTTATTTATGTTTTGCTTATACTTTTTTAATATTGTTTTGCCAAATTGCTCATATTTTTCTCATTTAGAACAGATCTAGCAGGACACATCAAAATGGTGCTGCAGTATTGACACCTTGAGCCTTGATTTCACTTTATGGATGAGTACACATTCGCTAACCCGGATTGGATTTGAATAGATTAGGCCTTTACGCCCAATAACCTATATATAATTGGGGCATGAATTGGGGAACACTAAAATGCAAATAGCAATACGCACCGTTTTGTGTAGATGGTTTGTTGAAACTTGAATCCAAATCATCAGACAAATTTTTAATGAGCGAGAGAAGAAGAGAGACTCTTTCTTTATGAAAAAAGTCAAAAACAATATAAGCTAAATTGCAAGTACTATCAACACAGCGAAGACATTACGCAAATAATTTCGTTTGTTACAGCTATTGCTTGATTTGATTCATTTTCTCTCTTTCTCTGACTATAGTTTTCTTGGCAATTTTCCCGTCGATCAAACAGGGAGGAAAAAAGTCTGAAGCCACATTTCGTCCTGCTGCTGCTGCAGCCACTTGCTTCGACTGATTAATTCCAGAATATGAGGCTCCCTTCCCCTAGTCCCGTTGAGCCCAGGCACCGATTATCCAGTCAAACGTAAGTTTCCGCACGTTGTGCTTTCGTTTTTCGAGTATTCTCTCTCCGTTTGGCTTCACTGGACTAGACTAGTTAGCTAAAGCTTCGTCACTTGGTTGATCGGATCGCTATGTTAGTCCGTTGTTTTCCCATTTGTCAATTTGAGTTCGACTGTTGAAGGACTTTCTTACCAACTTCGCTTCGACTTGAGGCTGTGAATTAACGAGATCTGACTCCGGAGTAGTATCTGCTTGATTCAGAGATCGTCTTCGCGTTATTCCTGATCTTTTTCACTTCGTTATTGGTGATCTAGCTGTCGATTCAGCTGGATGATTGTTCTAGATGTGATATTTTAGTTTCAAGTCATCTATTTCAAATTCATGTCTGAGTTGTGTAGCAGGTTGACATCCTTGAACTGAATTCCGCTTATATATTTTCGTACATCTCCTTATTGTACACTTCCTTAGTCTCGTTTAGTAAACTTCTGGCACAGACTGCATTGGCGTTAAAATCTCTTTGCTTTCTTCCTTCATGTTGACTGACATACATACTATGCATTTTGATAGCGATGAGACAAACAGGAGAAGATCTCTGAGGATTCGAGATACTAAAGATCTGGAGAAGGGTTTACATGGGTCGTTTCAGTATAGAAATTGGAATGGCAAGTTTTCTACCCTGAAAGTTGTGTTGATTCTTATTGTGCTGGGAACTGTGTATACGCTCTATCGCTCACCAGCTGTATACATTGCTGACCATCCATCCAATAATAACTCCAGGTACTTCATATCCCCTAAACACTCTCTCGTATTCTTATCTTGTTAGAGGATTCATTTTCCTTTCCTCAGGGATCGTCTTTCCTAAATAGTACAGACGATTCTATCCTCATTTTCCCTACCAACGGTTTCCTGTTGATTGATGAGCCTTTTGCAATTTCTAGTTTCGTAAACAGATGGACGAGAGAGTTAACTGCACCTGATCCTCGCTATGTATCTACAACTGGGATAAACTGGGACCATATGTCGGACATTGTCGAGAAGTTGACTGGTAAGAGCGAGTATCAAGGGGTTGGCTTTATAAATCTTAATGATGAGGAGACTGATCGGTGGAAGGAGCTGATACCTGAATGTGAACATGTTGCATTTCACCTGGATCATATGTCAAATAATGTAACTTGGGAATCCCTATACCCAGAGTGGATTGATGAAGAAGAACAATTTGAAGTCCCGACCTGCCCTTCCCTTCCGTGGATTCAAGTTCCTGGCAAGCCTCGTATTGATCTTGTCATCGTCAAGCTTCCATGCAACAAAGCAGGAAAGTGGTCAAGAGATGTTGCCCGATTACACTTGCAACTTGCAGCAGCTCGGGTGGCTGCCTCTTCTAAAGGGCTTCATGATGTGCATGTACTTTTGATAACTGATTGCTTTCCCATTCCGAATCTTTTTATTGGAAAAGACCTGGTTTCCCGTCAAGGAAACCTATGGCTGTACAAGCCCAACCTTCACCAGCTGAGGCAAAAAGTACTGCTGCCTGTTGGTTCCTGTGAACTTACAGTTCCTCTTAAAGCGAAAGGTCAGTATTTATTTTATATATCTTTAGTGCAGTTCCTCTTTATTACTATTGTATATTGGCATCTTGTGTTCCTTGGTAAACTGTATATCCACTGCCTGAGCTATTAGGAGGCGTAGCTAACTTGGACCAGATGACTATTTGCATACATCGATTATCCCACACCATATTTTTTTTTCTGGAAGCATTACTCTGAGAAAAATCTCTTTCAGACTTGGCCAATTTAGCATCTCCCGTGATACAATAGTCCTAAACTGGTATTATTTTCATGCAGATACATTCTACTCAGCAAGTGCAAAGAGAGAAGCGTATGCCACCATATTACACTCTGCTAACTTTTATGTCTGCGGAGCCATAACAGCAGCACAGAGCATTCGGATGGCTGGCTCTACACGAGACCTGGTAATACTTGTTGATGACTCGATAAGTGAGTACCATAGAAGTGGCCTGGCTGCTGCGGGATGGAAGATTTATACCATTCAAAGAATTAGGAATCCGAAAGCTGAAGCAGAAGCATATAACGAATGGAACTACAGCAAGTTTCGCCTTTGGCAATTGACTGAGTACGACAAGATCATCTTCATTGATGCTGATATGCTTATCCTTAGGAATATTGACTTCCTCTTTGAGATGCCTGAGATATCTGCCACCGGAAACAATGCTACACTCTTCAACTCCGGTGTGATGGTAGTTGAGCCATCAAACTACACATTCCAGCTACTGATGGATCACATCAATGAAATCGTGTCATACAATGGAGGAGATCAAGGTTACCTAAACGAAGTATACACTTGGTGGCATCGGATCCCGAAACACATGAACTTCCTCAAGCATTTCTGGGAAGGTGATGAGCCCGAGATAAAGCAGAAGAAGACACGTCTCTTTGGAACCGATCCTCCTATCCTCTATGTCCTCCATTACCTTGGAAACAAACCGTGGTTATGCTTCAGAGACTATGACTGCAACTGGAATGTAGACATTCTGCAGGAATTTGCAAGCGATGTAGCCCACAAAACCTGGTGGAAAGTGCACGACGCCATGCCTGAGAATTTGCAGAAATTCTGTCTACTGAGATCGAAACAGAAGGCGCAACTGGAATGGGACAGGATGCAAGCCGAGAAAGGGAACTATACAGATGGACATTGGAAGATTAAGATCAAAGACAAACGGCTAGAGACTTGTTTTGAAGACTTCTGCTTCTGGGAGAGTATGCTTTGGCACTGGGGAGACAAGAACTGGACGGACAATTCTACAAACTCGTTATCACCGCCACTTGGGCTTAAAACTCCTCTCTATTCGCTGTAAGTTCTGTTATTTCTTTACCCTATAGATTACTTTTCTGAGTATACTAGAGTCACAGTTCTGTTACAGATGTAGAGTTCCATAGTTTAAAGGGATATAATCGATGAATTGGATGTTGTGCATTAAAGTTCATCTTAAAGAGAATCCATTATAAAGCAGAGGAAGGTTTCATTAAATTTCATTATGATGAGGCACCGTAGAGTCTCACCCTTAAACATGTAATCAAAGGCTTTGTTGATGTTCGAGAAGGGCACAGTGTGAGTGATGAACTTGTCAAGCTCAAGGTCCAGTCAGAGAAATGACAAAAGGCATTGATATAAAATTTTCAAATAACAAGTTTTCATTTTGGAGAGAGGTCACCTTGTTCATGTATTTTCTCGACCAGTCTTGGGTGTGTAGTTCCTAAGATATCACATTTGAGGGTCCTCTCGTTCACTGGATGGGCCTTGAAGTCGTCTGATAAGCTGTTACAAGGCATAGAGTGAAGCCAGACCTCATCCAGACCATAATGTAGTTGTGAAACAGTTGGCCCATAAGGTGAAGGAAAACATTACATCTCGAAAACATTATTAAAATGCTTGGGATCATGGCCTGAATGTTTCCCGTGCCGTGTCCAGTCCCCACCATCTGTAGCAGACAATCCTTTGTTGACCTGAAAATAGTGTGAGTAGATTCAGAGACACAGCGTTTCCGGTTGGAATGTCGATGGGGAAATTTTTTGTAAATTTTAAAAACAAATGTGATTGATATGTGAAATATGTAAATTGGGCCCGTAATATAAAAACAAATTTGAAACTCAATGGTCGTATTTATTGGCTTCGTCTCAGTCTTTAAACGATGCCGTTTATCTAACAACGAGTCTCGTCGTCTTTGCAAGATCTAAAGCAAAATTTCTCTCTCCCCACAATGAAAGTAGCAAACGAACAAGTAGTAAATGAGAGTGGGAGAATGGCGAGCTTAACTAGTAAGCCTAGAAACTTTGGTGCATACAGTCACTACCCCACTTCCTGCAATCGCACGCATCAGATTGGGGCTCTGTTTCTCGTCGTCTCTACCTTCTTCTTCACCAGGCTTTTCGATCAGTGGTTCTCAGACTCCAATTCTGTTACTCCGGTAATTGATCTCCACCGTACTTCTTCTACCGGAATCACGAGTGACGGCGGGATTCCACGGTGGCCAGAGCGAGGGTATGGGTCCCACCTTTCCCTGAAGATCTACGTATATGATGAGAATGAGATCGACGGCCTGAAAGAGCTTATGTACGGCAGAGATGGTAGTGTTAAGACCACTGCGTGCTTGAAAGGTCAATGGGGATCTCAGGTTCGAATCTCAGTTTCTGTTGTTGATTACATGGACAATTATGCACTAGCAATGGAAACAATCTCAAACTAGGTGATTCCTGGATTAAGCAATGTCGTAAATGGTGAATATTTTAGCTGCTGGATCGCTTTTACGTGTTGTTTGTTTGAGGAATTCTTATGTCATATGACTATAATGATGATAGGTTAAGATTCACAAGTTGCTTTTGGAGTCCAAATTTAGGACAAGTAAAAAAGATGAAGCGGATCTGTTCTTCGTGCCAGCTTATGTTAAATGTGTGAGAATGTTGGGAGGTCTTAATGACAAGGAGATCAATCAGACCTATGTCAAGGTGAACCAGTTCGTTACTCTCTGATTCAGATTGTAGATGATGATGATTTTTTGTTTTGATCTAGAACTATACGTATGGTTCACATGTTCTCTGAATTACTAGGTCTTGAGTCAAATGCCGTACTTCCGAAGATCTGGTGGTCGTGATCATATATTTGTTTTTCCAAGGTATACCACCTATTGGTTTTTATTAGTGCTTATGTAGAACCTGATCAACAAGTAACTTTTCTATGGTGTATCACTATAATGATATCATTTCTGTGCTACTGTAGTGGTGCTGGAGCTCACTTGTTTAGATCCTGGTCAACATTCATCAATCGTTCTATTATCCTCACCCCCGAGGTACTTAATATACTTGCTGTTGAGGGACTTTATATATTATTAAATAGTCTGGTTGTGAAGGGCTAATGTGAAATTTATTATCTGTTTTACCTCCTTCATTTATGCATCTGCCACCTGATTTTCAGATTTTTTCTTGGAATTTGTCGATGGATTGGTAGCTTTGAGTAGTCTACTTATAGAATCATACAAGGAAATCATTGATTTCAATTCTTAGATTGAAAGTTGAATGCTAGAATGATCATGGATGCAGGGTGACCGGACTGACAAGAAAGACACAACTGCCTTTAATACATGGAAAGATATAATCATACCAGGAAATGTTGATGATGCGATGACTAAAAATGGACGACCTGATGTTCAGCCTTTGCCTCTATCAAAGAGGAAGTATTTAGCAAATTATTTGGGTCGTGCACAAGGGAAGGCTGGTAGACTTAAATTGATAGACCTTTCAAACCAATATCCAGATAAGGTTAGTCTCACATTATTTCTTCAAAGACTCCTCATAGATTTTTTTATAAACCTTCGATGAGTTGCTTAAGTTATTGTATGTTCTTCGATGTTGTGAATAGTTGGAATGTCCAAACTTGAAGTTTAGCGGAACCGAAAAGTTTGGAAGGACGACATATTTTGAACATCTGAGGAACGCCAAGTTCTGTCTCGCTCCTCGAGGGGAATCATCATGGACGCTTCGCTTTTATGAATCATTCTTTGTGGTCTGATCTATCATCCCTTTACCCCAACTTTCAGTTTCAAGATATAACTTGTCTTTTGCACAGTAATTTTGTGATTTTACTTCTTCAGGAATGTGTCCCAGTTCTCTTATCTGACAACGCCGAGTTACCCTTCCAGAATGTGATTAACTATGGCCAAGTATCTATCAAATGGCCATCAACTCGAATAGGCACAGAGCTTCTTGTTTACTTGGCTTCAATATCAGGTAACCATAAGTTACTCCAGAACTGATCCTTTTTTTTTTGAAATATCAACGGATTTGCTCAGACTCGTGTGTTTATAAAAAAAATTCATTTTCCTTGCATGCTTTTCAGATAGAGACATTGAAGAAATGATAGACCGCGGTCGGAAAATTAGATGTTTGTTTGTGTACGGTCCAGATTCCGCACCGTGCAGTGCGGTTAAAGGGATTCTATGGGAGCTTCAACGCAAAGTGAGACATTTCCAGCAATCGACCGAAACGTTTTGGCTGCACAATGGCAGTTTTGTGAATAGACAACTAGTCCCCTTCAGTAGCTGGAGACCTCCTATGACCCTACCTTGAGTTTTCTACATTACACGAGGAAATCAATGACGAAGTTGAACTTTTATGATCTTTACACAAATTCATTCATCATTTTTCACCTTTTTGTTAATGTGTTTGTACATACCGATAAATTCGACAGAAATATGACAGAACCGACAAAATTGATGGGTCTTCTCTACGATATTTACGAGTTTGTGGTTTATAACCTTTTGACATGCCTGATCTCTCGTCATAATACATAGTGATGGTTTAATCCAAGATTACAAGTAAAGAACGTAACAGTATCTTAACAACTATGCTTTGTCACTTTCTTACCTCCAGGCTGAAGCAACGATTAGGCTTTTCTCCTCCCAGCAAAAATAGAGCTCCCCCATTTCTTCTTTAAGCTTGTACCTATTGCAATACTGCTGCATTATCAGGCTCTGTATGTTGTTGGTTACTCTAGAGCTCATCGGTCTTGAACTGAATCCTGCCATCATCATCCGTGCTCTCCATTTTCCAGCAACCTCGTATCTCTCAATTCGTTCTTCTCCTTCACAAGCAACAATGTTGACAATGTCTCTAGCAAGACACTGTCTTTCTACATTCATTCTATCTTGGCTTTCCCTTGGAAGTGTCATGTCAAGAGACTCGAAAACTGCTGAGTAGTACTCGTAAGCCTCTATGAATCTGGTGAGAAACGGGGAAGTGTTTGTGTTCACGTCTTGTTCAACCACTGTGACAAGCTTCGGGTTCAAGCTTTTCACCATGTGGAGTAGCTCATCCCGCTGGTTTACTGTTGTGACACTCTCGTCAGGCATGTGATGAAGCTGGAATGCGAAATTCACAATTAAAGCTTCTCCAGGTGCGCAACCTAGTGTCGATGGAGATACAATGGAAGTCTTGGAAGGCACTGCTCTGAATTTGAAGGATACTCCGTGATCCTCTGCAAGTTGCTCCAGTCTTAAACCGATGATCCTTAACCCTCCAACTGTGCGTTGGACTGATTCAGGGTCATCAATTCCAGTTAACCTCAGGCGTGGATGCTTACCGGGTAGCTCAGCAACTGTTTGTATGAGTGTCATGTATTGGTTCCCCTGGTTTATGTCGAAATCGATAATGTGAACTTCCTCTTCACCTTTGATTGCTTCAATTATCGCACCGTTAGCTGCTAAAAACCCGAACTTGAAACAAGGGCAGACCTCAAAGAGAACTTGCATAGCTGCGAGCCTCTCATCAGAAGGAGGCTCTTTGCATTTCAATGCTCTGTAGAGGAATTTCCCTGAAGCAGCCATTCTTGCAGCTAGACCTTCCACCATGTAAGCTGCAATTCTCTGAGAAGGATCTCCTTGAATCGAAACAATTTGCCTTAGCGCATTTACCATTGACAAAGCTTCTTCTGATTTTCCTTCAGATAGTGCACGAGCACAAGATATTAAGATTTGCTTTGGAGTGGTTTTTGATACCACTTCTTTGGTGCTTGCATGAGAGTTAGAATCTGCAGATGATGATTGTTTGGGAGAGTCATGCTGTTCACTTTCATTTTGGTAAGACCATTCGTTGTCAATCTCCATCAGATGATCTATTCCAATCAAATTATCATCTTCATCGTCGAGAAGCGCTCTTTCAAGCTCTTGAATCTTTGATCTCATTTGCTCATCAGCAAACTCCCCCACCACATCCATGCTCGGTTTGTAAGAAACCACTTGGTAATCTCCCAAAAGCCCCATAGATGCAGTTGAGGTTGAATCAGACGGCAACTGATATTCCATGGAACATCCAAGAACCGGTCTTGAGTGATAAGGAAATGAGTCCAGAGAGCCAAATGAGCTAACAGAGGCACCAGAACCAATAGGATGTTGTACAAACTCATCTGTTGGTGAATCGAGAAGATACTTCTCATAACTTTGGCTAGGGTAAGAATCATTAGTCAGACAAGTGTTCTTAGATCTGTCTTGATCAAAGATTTGAGCAGATGTGCCACCATTGTTGATAGCATTGTCATTCGACGAGTAAAGGTTGGGGTTCCTATATGATGCAGTTGATGGCTCTGTCGACCTCACCAATGACATGGCTCTCGCTTTGATATGTTCACGAATCACAGTTTGTTCCACCATTCAGCTGCAACAAGAAGGTTCCTCACATGTCAGATTCACACACAAATAAACATAAAAACACTGTTATTCTAACAAAAGCTTGCTGCGAATCATGCAAAAAAAACCCAAGAGGTCTTTCCAAATGGATTAACCCTTTGTTACTAAGATAAACCCAAATACTGTATGGCTTCTTATAAGTTTAAGCTTTATCACACAAATTATCGCTGAAAAATTAAGGAAGTCCCACAGTTCATGTAAAGTTCCTTCCTTCGATACAGAATAAATCTATGCAATCCTCGATCAACCAAGATATACAACTTCCATAGTCGTAATTCAGAAGAATCAAAACACTAGGATCTATAATTAAAGTGACTGGTTAAAACAGCTTGCAAAGGGATTAAGGTATCGAACAAGTAAGCGAGATCCTTACGATTTATAAGCAAAACAAGAATCGATTGTTGAAAGTCAATTACCAGGAGAGATTAAAGCGAAAGGGTCTTCGATTCTGGAGATGCCCAAAACGAAACTGAAAAAGATGAAATCTGATCAAACGTCGGAAAAGGCAAAGTAAGAAAGAAAGCCAAAAAGGTTTGACCTTTAGGGTCTACTGTTTAGACAGAAGAAGACAGAAATGATAAAAATCCTTTCTTTCTGGTTTTCTGGTTTGTCTGTGTGTTTTTTTTTTCTGTGGTCTTTGTTCTTTAAGGAACTGCGTGGTGTTATGTTTTAGTTTAGGGTTAAAAATACAAATCTCACACCCAAAAAGAAAAACGAGAGCAAAAATTGGAAATTGATTGATTTCTGGAGAAGACCCAGATTGTACTTCTTTTTGGTAAATTGTTTACAGAGGAAATGAAAATATTGAATTTATCCAGTTCTATTACAACTGAAATAATGATTAGTAAACTAAATATTTAAAAATATCTCACTAGAAAATAAAATAAGATAAATTACTTAAAACCGTTTTGGTATTCAATCAATTTCCGTTGACCAATTAATTGTGATCTAAATCTTCTATTTAATTTAAACTATGTTTAAGATTTTTTTAATATGTTAATAAACTAATTTTTCTAATAAAACAATATTTATCATTTATTTGAAATTAACTCAACCAATAAAAAAAACAAATGGCAATAGATTTAATAGAATAGTCTCTGTTTTCGTTTTCAATCAGTTTTTGTTAACCAATTATTGTGCTTCGGCTTTATTTTTTGGTAATATTTGATTTATTTTAACAAAACATCATTTCTTATTTAATAATAAAATCATACTTTAAAATAAACAAATTTTTAATTGAAAATATGATTATTTAGAACTAATCTTACTTGCATAATTGAAAGAGTTACTGATAAAACAAAAATAGATTGGATTATTACATCGTTTATTATTATGAGAAGTGTATGAAAAAAAATGCGAACCGTCAGAGAAAAATAAGGAGAATTGGATATGTGAAGAAAACTTATGACGGAGGTGACGAGAGTGCATACGACAGTTTCCACTAATCAACATTTGTTTAATTATCCACACAGTGTCATGCTGTTAGTGCAGTTTAATGTATTTTATTAAATGTCTACTAATAAGTTATATACGAAGTCTTTCTTCGATAGCTTTGTTTGGTGACTTGCAAACATCACATTGTTGAGTCATATTTTTATGAATACAAAATTGGAAAAATTACATATTACAGTCTCCATGTGAAATGATTGTTTTAACGCAAAATTCATTGATCAGTGTGTAAAGAATCTAATTAATATTTATTTATTTTATTTTAGTTTTTTAAAATCGATATTTTCTTTATCAAATATGGTGAAGAATGAAGACACTTAAACATTTGACGGAGTGTCTCTATCAGCCTTATCTTCGAACCATACTCACAGAGGAAGTCTTCTCTCTCCCAATCTTATCCACTAAATAACTTTTTTTTCATACGTAACTATATATAATATATGACATCACGTTTTGAAAATGTAAAACAGATTTCACTCTATAAATGGTATTCTTTTGAGAGAAACATTTTAGTGTAATGGTTGCACCAACTGTGCTACCATTTCATAATACTTTCTTTAGTATGAGATGTTGGACTGTTATAGTAATCCGTTGTAATACAGGTTATATTATTTAACTAATACAAAGTTATTGTATTTAAAGTTCAGCATCAAGGTTCTATGGTGTAGTGGTTAGCACTCTGGACTTTGAATCCAGCGACCTGGGTTCGACTCCCGGTAGGACCTAACCTTTTTTAATTTTTTTTCGTTACATGTCTGAAGAGCTTCAACTGCTGAAGTTGATCCAAGAGAAAGAACCAAGCTGTTCATGTTGTTGTTGTTGCACCTTAGTAGAAACGAAGAAGAAACAACATTAGAGAGTTAGGCAAAGATCAATCTCAACAAAATTAAAGTGATCCATCATCTTATTAAAGGTTTTCATCAAAAAGTTGCACAGTATAACTATCCAAATCATCATCTAACATATTGATAAAAAGTTCGTCAAAACAAAAGCAACAAAATAGATCTGACATTTACACAAACCAGACAACAAACTTACCAAAACCCTAAAGCACAACTCTGGAAATTCAACTCCCATTTAAAATTACTAACATCAACATATCAAAGAGATGACTGTGCCGTAAATAGAAAGGGTTTAATTGAAACTGTTTAAAGATTAGACAGAGAATATTACCAAGAGAGGCGGAGAAGAGTGAGGCCAAGAGAGATAGCATCTCCTCTCCAGCCACTGCAAACACCAGCGGAAACAATGAGTTTCCAATCCTCATCAGAAGCTCCACAAGGATTTTTTTCCACTCTTTGATCGAGATTCTTTCCATCTCCGTCTTCTGAAAGCAACTGGTCCAGTTCCATGGTTGCTTCTCCAACCACCATCTTTAATCAATGACTAATGAAGAAATTACCTCAGAGGAATGAGAGTGATCAAGATAAGGAAGAAACTTTAAAAGATTGAAAAAAAATTGAAAGCAAAGCACTGTGTATGAGTAAATATAAAATGCAGGAAAAAGACAAACTTTCGTTCTCATTTCTCACTGAAACAGAGAGAAATTTTTCTGAAATCAATTTAAAGGAAGACCAAATTTCACTTTCTTCTCTAGAGTAAAGAACACGATAGAACTGAGGCAAATGAAAATTAAAGTTTTATACTTTGCTCTGGGTTCTAGACTTCCAGAAGCAGAAGATTTATCCTTTAATTTTTGTTTTTGTGTATAAGTAATATATATAGACTAACGTAAGACCAGAGAAATATCTTCTGTTTTGAAGTACTAACATAAATCTATCTTCAAGAAGATAACAAGAGAAAAACGTATGGTTTTGACTTTTGATTAAAAGGTAAAAAGGAGCAAACGTGTGGGCAATGACTTTGAGAGGCGAGCTGCCACGTGTATTGTATAATGGGTTAATATGTAATTCTATAAGAGGAATTTGATATTCTAAAAATTTATACGTACAGAAAACTATATAGCATGCGTAACCACTATTAACATTTTTACGTACAGAACAAATTTATCACTTAGTCATCGTTTCCTTCTACACACACATTCATCAAACCGAGAGTTGTTGACACACACACACATTCACATTCACTCGTCTCCTTCAATTTTACAAGCTTGTCATTCTCAAAGCCAATTCATGATGCTCCTAATTCTGATTTTTCTACATTCAAACTCGAGTATTATTCGGTTCATGGGAATTATAAGGCTATATATATGTACATGATACATCATCATACACTAGAATGAGAGATCTTCAATTAGATTCAGAAATGAAAATCAGAAGGATAATATTGAGGCTGTGTCTCTAGTAATTCTTTCAAACCAAGTTCTTGCTCTTCTAGATTCTTTGGCTTAACATCATATACATCATTAAACAACTCTGTCAATGGCTGTTTCTCCCACTTCTCTGCCGCCTGAATCGCTTGTAGAAGCTACAAAAACACAAAACCCTAGTAAATAACTCCACTCGTAACACATCAAAAATATGGAATCTTTACCTGTTTTCTTGCGTTAGATCTTAGCTTGGATTCATCTTCCACACTCCACCATCCGTTATCTTCGACCCATTTCTTGAACCTATTCACAGGGTTTCTTGACATTTTCCAATACTGGATTTCATCGGCCGCCCTGTATTTTGTTGAATCATCTGACGTAGAATGATGTCCTACTCTATATGTCATCGCCTGGCGAAAAAAAAAAACAAAACCTCATTTCACCAGTGTCAAAAATTTGTAAAAATGTTTTGAGATTAACCTCGATGAGAACAGGTCTTTGCTCTGTTACAGCCATTTCTCGAGCTGTGCGTACCGCACTGTAAACCGCGAGCGCATCGTTACCGTCCACACGAATGCTTCGTATCCCGTAAGCTTGACCTTTCACAACAATTCCATCACCTGTAATCAACCACATAAGATTTGTTTGGTTTTTTCTTTGTAATGAAGAAAAAAACAGAGGAAGTTAGTTTCTTACTTCTGAATTGTTCTGAGATATGGGTACTGATGGCCCAACCGTTATTCCGACAGATAAACACCACCGGAGCTTCCATTACCGCTGCGAAATTCAGTCCGGCGTGGAAATCTCCCTACTCTCCAAAACCATACCCCAAAACTATATAAATTTCAATTCTTGAAAAAATGTTGATTGCTTTTAAGGAGAATGAGAACTATAGATTATTTTGTAATGGAAATCAACCTCACTTGTACCACCATCTCCGATGAATGTTACTGCACAAGCGTTCTTCTTCTCCATTTTCAAAGAATACCCAACTCCAGCAGCTTGAGGAAGCTGCGTGCTGAGAAAAACAGATTCAGCATGAAAAAAAAACAGAGTATAGAAAAGAACAAGTAATGCATAAGAGATTCTTACGCGATTGGAGAGGAGACTGTGAAGTAATTGTGGCGATTAGAGCCGTAATGGATCGGCATTTGTCTGCCTTTGCCGTAATCAGCTTTGTTCCCAAAACACTGATTCGCAATCTCCTCTAATGTGAAGCCCCGCCATAGAAGAACTCCAGGCTCTCTGTACTGTTACAAAACTCGAATTTCCCAGTTAGAAGCAAACACAGAAGCAAAGTGATAAAGGGAAACGCGACGGAATTACCTGAGGCAAAACGACGTCGTCAGGGCTGAGAGCAGCTGCGGAAGCGATATTAATGGCTTCTTCTCCAACGGAAGTAAGATAGAAGGAGATTCTGCCTTGACGTTGTGCTTCGTAGAAGATGTGATCCATTACCTGAAGCGTCGCCATTTGTTCGTACATTCTAACGGCGAGTTTCTCGCTCACCTTTCCGTTTTTAAACCACAAAATTTATCGGTTACTTATATATTACTAAACCAAATCAAATTACATTTTCAAAAGGTTTTTTAAAATCATTTTTCTTCGTACCGGAATAAAATCGCTTTTGGGGATGATACTTCCATCGTCGTCAAGAACTCGGTAACACGGAATCCTTCGTGTTGGAGATTCCGGGATGAACTTCATCGCAGATGTGTATGCGACTTTCCCACCTGGAAAATCCAGTTCCTGCAGTATTTTTTTTGCGTGTCAAACAAAAAATTATAGTATTGTTTTTGCATTTATTCTATATTTTTTAAAAAGAATAAAACATTATTTATTTAAAATTAATTGGAAACTAAACAATCAAAACAAATAAAACTTTCGATTAATTTAGTATTAAAAACTAAAAATATAATTTGTTGTGTAAACCATTACTTTATTAATGGTTGCACTATGCTATCATCTAACAACATGTAAAGTTCGAGTTGAGTTTCCGTGTTTGGCTATTAGAATAAACAAATATATACAATACCTGCGGATCCTCTTCATCAGTCTGTTGAACTAAATCAGCGTGTTTCTTCAGGGCCGTAGACTCGTGGCGGAGGCTCCCGACGGGACCCAAAACCGCCGTGGAAGATAACTGAGAAGTTGTATAAACAGGACGATGAGAGTGATCGTGTTTGATTAAAATCGCTAACAAACCTAAATTCTGTCTCAAGGTAGAAACAAGGCTTCTGGATCTAGTAAACAAGATCGCCATGTGTGCCACAAAGAGATGAAAATGGTTGAAGAGTAGAAGAAGAAGAAAGAAGAAGAAGAAAGAAGTTGCGTCTTTAACGATGTTTTGAGGGCAATGGATTATTACAAGGACGACAAGTGTATGTCATCAGTAATCCATCTCCATTTTTTCTTCTTCTTTATATACTAAAAATGTCTGCCACAAAAAAATACCAAAATGTCTAAATTAAAGCTATTATCTTCCTCACTTTTTGAAATTTTTAGTGTTTTTTCTACATTAATTATAGTTAGACTTGTCAATATAAGTAATAAATAGATAATTTTTTTTTCTCATTTGACCAGGCTAACGGAGGTGAAAAAATTATCCAAAAAAAAATCTCTTTTCATATTCACAACTTAACCACTAAAATATAATACAGTTTAACAATTAATATATCTTAAAAACTATTAAAATGTGAAATATAATATGATATATAAATTTTGGTTATTAAAACAATGTTATGCATTTATGATTAATTTTTAGAAGAAAAGGAAATTAGAATGAAAACTAAGTTCCATTGTCTAAATGGAAAATCATTCAAAGTTTCTCTCAACCACCAAAACAATCTTTCTTTGCTTTTTTAAAAATGATTTTGATCTTTATCGAAGTAGCAAATGGTAAAGTGATATGCTCTCTCGTGTCATTTGTATCTTTCTTTAAATTTGTCACGACGTCATTTGACTCATTTGTATCTTTCTTTGAATTTGTCATGACGTCCGTAAGCTTAAGACATTTTTAATACGCAGAAAATAAGATATATATTGACACCACGTGAAGATATTTCCATTTTTAGATTAGTTGAAGGTTATACAACAATCACAAGAAACAATTTGATCTTTATTTCTGTAATCTATTTTTAGATGGCCAAGTTTTGATAGTTTCTCGAATTAAGTTTCATCGATGGGTAACTTACACCTAACATAACCAATAAAGCTTTTCTTGGACCTAACTTATACCTATCGCTTCGGCAGCCTCGTCATCACTAGTAGTCTAGTAGGAAGTCTTTCCATGTATATATATATATATATATATATGACATCATCATCCGACGGAGTCTTTCCACATAGTCCAAGACATATGAGACATTGTTACAGTAAAACTCCACCTTCCATCGTTGACGGCTTGACGCGATTAGTAGCATCGTGATCTACACCGTACACATCGTTATCCTCATTTTGTTTTTTTCGTTAGGTTTATGTTTTGATTAATTAAGAAGCATATCTATATCTATACTTCTCAATCATTTAAAAGCAACAAAAAAAACAAATATGTCCACAGTTTAGTGATAATAAAAATGTAATAATATATATATATATATATTCAAAATTAAGTTTTTCCTCTATAATTTGTTTAATTAATTAACTATGGTATCGGCCATTAATTATAACATAAAACGATGACAAAAACAAAATAGTTAATGCATACATTTTTGGACTTTGATATGCACCAGACTCGTAATCTGTCATTGTTTTTATTTCAATATTTATACTTGACTAAACCATTGATATTTAGACAAATGCATTTAAAATGGTGAGATGCCTTGAACTGATAATTATAAAAAGTTTCATAAATATCCAAAATGTTTTAGTTATAAATTCTTCTTTTTTCATGAACTTCAATTATAGAAAAACATATATTAGAATATACTTACGAAATTTTTTATATATTAAAATATACTTAATTATATATTAGAATATACTTAGAAAATATTCTATATATTAAAATATATTTAAAAATATTCTATATTATTCATGTTTATGTAGTTAGCTTTCATATTTATAAATAGTTAAAAAATTCAGTAATAATAAATCAACAAATTCAAATACTTATTATGGTATGAGAACAAGGTTTTCAAAAAACACTTAATCAATAATTTTTTTTATATTTTCAGTAATGGCTTTTTCTGATGATGAAAACAATACAAACTCCGGAGAAAAAACAGAGATTTCGTCAACAAAACCAATGTTTCTGTATCATATAAACGCTTCTGATAATTCAGGTTCTCTCATCTCATCTGTTCTTCTTCGTTAAGATAATTATTCCGAATGGGCAGTGGAGATGTGGAATGCTTTGCAAGCAAAGGAGAAGATCGGTTTTATCGACGGGACGATTACAAAACCGATATCTGAACCAAATCTTTCTATGTGGAAAACAAACAACTCAATGATTGTTGGGTGGATTCGAACATCTATTGAACCAAAAGTGCGTTCTACGATGACATTTGTTGCTGGCGCTAAGATCTTTAGGAAACTCTTAAAGGAAGATTTTTGGTAAACAATGGTGTTCGAGAACATCAAATCTCTACTGAAATCATGGCCTGCAAACAAGATGGACAATATGTGCTTGAATACTTCGGCAGAATTTCTACACTTTGGGATGAATTTCAAATTTATCGAACTAATCACACATGTGTGTGTGGTACGGCTGAAAAATAGCACAAGACTATGAAAAGGCAAAAGTGCACAAATTTTTGATGGGATTAGATGAAGCACGATTTGGTTTAATACGGACAAACATAATCGGCCAAGATCCTATTCCAAATCTTAATCAAATATATTCAAGAGTGATTCGTGAGGAACAACATCTGAACAGCACACGAGTGAATGAACATAAACCAGATACAATAGATTTTTTGGCAAAAGCTGAATCATCAACGCCCATTGCGAACGTCGTGCTAACAAGACCTCGCAGTAGAGCAACATGCACTCATTGTGGACGTCAGGTCATGAAACCAAAGATTGTTTTCATATTGTTGGTTATCCAGACTCGAAACTTGTACATTAACCTCACGGCCTACCAATCGAGGAGGTCGTGGCGGACGTAGCACATATAGCCAGAACGGACGAGGAAGATGAAAAGCAGTTTGTGCTAGCTACGCCCAAGGAGAAGAACAAAATCATAAGTAACTAACACTCATTCTAGTTGGACCACAGATAAACTCACATATCAACTCACTGTTCTTCTCAATGCTCTCAATGCTAAAAAATCGGGGCACTCATCTGAATGGCTTAATGGTAAGACAAAATTAAATGATGTCATCATCGATACCGGTGCATCCCATCACATGACCAGTGATGTCATATTACTGATTGACAAACGAAGAATTATACCATATGATGTGTTGTTTGCTGATGGAAGTTCCGCAAAAGCAACAAAATGTGGAACACTAGTTTTAAATAACACTCACACGTTGAGTGACATGCTTTATGTCCCCAACATGAATTGCACTCTAATCTCTGTTGCAAAACTTTTAAAGCAAACCGGATGCATTGCAATTTTTACTAACACTCTTTATGTTTTACATGACCATTTTACGAGGACCCTGATTAGACTAGGTGAAGATAGAAAGGGGGTCTACTATTTTAAGGGTGTTAGAGTTACGCGAGCATACCAAGCTATTAAGAAATATGATGCAAGCTTGTGACATCGCCGACTTGGGCATCCATTTGCTAAAGTGCTTTCTTTTTTATCGTTTTTAGGAGCTATTGGTGCTTTTAATGAAACTTGTGACATTTGTTTCAAGGCAAAACAAACAAGAAATATTTTTTATGATAGTCATAATAAAACTACGGAGTGCTTTCAGCTTATTCACTATGATATTTAGGGACCTTATCAGACAAAATCATCTTCTGGTGCAACATATTTTCTCACAATTGTTAATGATTTTTCTAGAGCAGTTTGGACATACCTTCTTTTGAAAAAATCAGAGGTATCTCGGTTTCTTCAAAATTTTATTGCCATGACTCAAATGCAATTTGGAAAGAAAGTTAAGATAATTCAAAGTGACAATGGAACCGAATTCATGTGTCTTGCACGAGTGTTTAACAATCTAGTCATTCTTCACCAAACGTCTTGTGTAGCCACTCCACAACAAAATGGACGTGTGGAGCGCAAACACATACACATATTGAATGTTGCAAGATCTATCAGGCTTCAATCTAACTTACCAATACGGTTTTAGGGAGAATGCAACTTGGGGCTATCCATCTCATAAATCGGACACCTACACCACTTCTCAATAACAAAACACCGTACGAAAAGTTATTTGGTCATGCTCCCTCGTATGACATGTTAAAAGTATTTGGATGCCTCTCCAATGCTCATCGTGGAGCTCGTGATAAAGATAAATTTGGCCCTCGTAGTCGATGTTGTGTGTTTGTTGGGTATCCTTTTGATTAGAAAGGGTGAAAGCTGTTTGACCTCGAAAAAGAAGAGTTCTTTACCAGCAGGGATGTTGTGTTTTGTGAAGATGAATTCCCATTCATGACCACCAATACTTACCACATTAACTCACTTATAACAACTGCGGAGTTTATTGATTCTGAATGGATTCTTCCCAGTCGTGAGGATGTGACAAAAGAGGGGATCTCGCCATCATCTAATATTCCTACGGATATTGATGATTCACATCATCCTAATCTTTTATCACCATCATTAAACGTAATTTCTAATGAAATTGAGATCGATTATACCATGGTTGAATCTCTGAAAACGCAAGGACAACTCGGTATGGGCCAACGTATTAAGTAACCATCAATTCGACTTAAAGACTACGTTGTATACAATGTGAAAACTCTAACACCGTCTCCTTCAACTCTCTGTCACGCTAATTCTCCATCAGCCTCCACTAAAATGAGTCCAGGTATTTCTCTCTATCCAATGACTCATATCTCTGATGAACGTTTTTTGGTGAAACACAGAGCATTTTTTGCCGCCATCACCTCCGGATATGAACCGACACATTACAATGATGCTGTTAAATTCAAGATTTGACGAGATTCTATGAAAGAGAAAATTACGGCTCTTGAGAACAACAAAACTTGGGATATTACCACGTTACCTCCGGGAAAGAAAGTAATTGGCAACAAATGAGTCTTTTGCATTAAATATAATTCTGATGGTTCTATCGAACGATACAAGTTTAGACTTGTGGTACTCGGTAAAAAGCATATCAAGGATGTGAATTATGGAGAAACTTTTGCACCATTTGCAAAATTAACAACCATACGACATTTACCTGGAGTTGCTGCAACATTGAAATGGGAAGTAAATCAAATGGATGTATACAATGCTTTCTTACATGGAAAGTTAGAAGAAGAAGTTTATATGAAACTTCCGCAAGGTTTTCACTATGCCAACAAGAATATGATTTGTCGCCTTAAGAAATCACTATATGGTCTCCGTCAAGCTCCACGTTGTTGGTTTACAACACTCTCATCTGCTTTGACGCGATATGAGTTTATTCAAAACAAGTCAGAATATTCTCTATTCACTTGTACCAAAGAGGGTTCGATTATTCATGTGCTTATTTACGTTGACGACTTTGTAGTTGTGAGCAACGATTTGCCTTGGATGACAAAGTTCAAACACTATTTGAGTGAATTTTTTTACATGAAAGATTTGGGGAAGTTTAAAATTTTTTGGGTATTGAAGTCGCACGTCAAGAAAGTGGATTTTTCTTAACCCAACACAAATACACTTTGGATATTATTACTAAAACCGGATTACTTGGGACCAAGCCTTACTCCACACCGATTGAGCAACATCACAAATTGGCAAGTGATGAAGGGTCGATGCATGAGAATCTAGAACAATATTGCCGTTTAGTGGGTCATTTGATTTATCTCACCATAACTCGCTCCAAACTAACATATGTCGTGCATATTCTCTCACAATTCATGCAAGCTCCTCGCGAAGCCCATTGGACAGTTGACATACGTGTCATCCGCTACTTGAAAGGTTGCCCAGGCCAAGGTATCCTTCTTCGATCGGATAGTGACTTGCGAATACGTGCTTATTGCGATGCAGATTGGGCTGCATGTCCTCGCACAAGAAGATCTCTTAGTGCATATGTGGTTCTTTTGGGCTCTTCCCCGATCTCTTGGAAAATAAAAAAACAATATAAAGTCTCGTGTTCATTTGCCGAATCAGAATATAGGGCAATGACTTATACTCTCTGTGAGCTTAAATTACTCAAGTCAATGTTAAAAGCATTCAGTGTCGACTATTCCACACCTATGGAAATATATTGTGACAATCAATCTGTCTTACACATTCCCGCCAATCCGGTCTTTCATGAAAGAACTAAGTATCTTGAAGTTGATTTTCATCAAGTTCGTGACGCTATACGAGACAAAATAATTAGCACAAAGCATGTCGTTACCTCCGAACAATTTGCAGATATTTTGAATAAAGCTTTGGAACATCGAACTTTTGAAAATCTCTTGGTCAAGTTGGACATTAGTGATTTATATGCTCTAACTTGAAGGAGAGTATTAGAATATATTTAATAAATATTATATACATTAGAATATACTTAAGTATATATTAGAATATATTTAAAATATATTTTATACATTAGAATATATTTAAAAATATTATATATTATTTATGTTTTATTTAGATTTTACATATATATAAATAATTGAAAAATACAGTAATAATAATAAATCAACAAATTCAAATACTTATCAACATCAATCAACATCAATGTGGATTTCTTGAACTTGGGATTTTTCATGATGAGCAAACCATTCAAGAGATGATCGTTTAAGGCTCGCTTTTTGGAGCCTTGTTGGGCTTTCTTCTTTCTCGTTTGGGCCACTTATTAATTTAGGTAGGACTTTTATTGTGACTATCTTTCTACAATCGCTTCTTATTTAATTAAATCACAATTTCTACTTTCTTAATCATTTAATTCAGCTGGATAATGGACTGAAATTATAGGATTCGTTTTGAGATTTGTAAAGGAAGAAAGTAATGAAACAAGGATTGTGTTGTCTTCTACTAGACAGGAGACACGCTTTATTGATTATGTTTCAGACAAAACATTAAAAAGACACAATTTTTTCAAAACCCAACGCTCCTAAAAGAAAAGTTGTGTATAAAACTTGCAAAACATCTAACAAAATGAAACAATTTTTTTTTTTAATTTTGTTATAACATAAACCGAAAGAATACATAGTTATATTATCGATAATAAATTTAAAAAAGTGATAATAACTAATAACGGCAAATCTTTTGTATTAAGTTTTGAATAACGGATACATAGTTTTGTAAAGTGATTTTGTTGTTGTCTGATTTAATATACTGAGATTGATATCTAAATATATTCCTGAGACTTTAGAGCACCTCTATCAACAGTCTTTCATAATTGGAGTGAGAATTTTGAATAAAGCTTTTCATTATTTAAAGTACCTATTTAATAATCATACAACTTTTTCGTGATGCAAGACTTTTACAAATTTCAACTAATGTCTTAATTTAGGATTAACTTTATTTGTATTTTTTTGATTTTTCTTAACTGCACAAATGCATAAATTATAATTTTTTCTAGATAGAATTTATAAATTATTAAAATTACAAAAATTCTATAATATTTACATATTATGTTGTTATTAAATTTTATTTTAATTGAAAAATATGATTTTAATTTAGATTTATTTCGAAATTAAAAATTTTTGAAAATTAAAATAATGTTTAATAACAATTTAATATATAAAAATTAATTAAATTTATATAATATTAATAATTAATGAAAATTTTGTACTATACGGAAAAACACTTAACTTTAAAAAAGTATTCACGTATATTCTAGAGGACGAAAGTAAATCTGATAATTTAACCGATGCTTAAAAATAAATGAATGATATCAATTACTACTGCAGAAAAAAAGTCTACAAGCCTAACTTTAAATAGTCTATCAATTACTTACTTCCCCAATTTCAGTAACCACTCTGAAAACAACGTGTCATTTAAAATTTAAATCTTTCAGTAGACAAAAAAAAGACAAAAACTTTATTAATCGTAGCAAAAATACTTATAAATCCCACTATACGCTCCACTCTCCAGGATGCCATCAGCGGGTCAAGCAAAACCCGTTTCTGATCAAAACTCAGTTCTCTCGTTTTTGCAGAATCACGATGTTGGATTCTTCAGCTAAATCCTTCAATACCCATTTGTGTTTTCCAAGTATTCCCAATGATCACACATATTCCGGCGTCTGTTCTCCTACTTTATGGAGAACCAGTCCACCGAAGAGTCCTCGTTACCGTCCTGAAGATTACCGGAGCCTTTCGCCGGATTCGAAGGCACAGGCTATCGCACGTGGCCAGCGGGAGCTTATGGATATGGTTAGTACGATGCCCGAGTCATGTTACGAGCTTTCCTTGAAGGATCTTGTCGAATTGAGGGGCAAAGAAGAGATTGACCGGAAGGTGTTTGATGAATTGCCTAGGAGAAGAAGTACGCCGGGTAAGGATGTGAGGAAGATGAAGAGTGATAAATGGGTTGATCCGAATCGAAATAGTGGCGTAAATGATAATGGATTTTTTCTCAAAATGATGTTTCCGGTTGGTTTAGGCTCTAAGAAAAATACGACGAACAAGAAGAAAAAGGAGGATTATTTTGCTGAGACGATTAAAGATTCTCAGGTTTCACCGAGACTTTCAATTTCCGACGAGTTTAGGAAAGCAGAAGATAAAGATTGGTGGAATAGATTGTCTGAATCAAGAGGAAAAACAAACACAAAGAGGAGCGATAGTAACCGTAGCAACAGCAGTAATAGGAGCCGAAGGTATGTTTATTTCTGAAAAATTAATAAAGATCTCATCTTTCATATTTCACATACGCAATACTATTTGGATTTGCTTTGCTACTCAGATTTGATGATAATTCCTTATTGTTCTAAGAATCCATCGACTTATTTTACATCAGTTCATTGTATTTGCTTTTGCTATACTTTGTTTAATCTTAAATATTGATGAATATTTTCCGGAGTTTATACCCTCGTGTAAAAGAAAAACCTCTCTTTACCAAGAAAAAAGCCGACTTTGACCTTTTTCCCTTCATCATGTGAATCTCTTAACGATCCTGTTGGTTGTATGAAATTTCGTTGTCTTATCTAAGTCTCCTTATTTTTCCCCAATCCCAACTAATGATAAAACTCTGAAGCTTAGATTGTACCACGAAAAGCTGCAGATATAATGAAGTTAAGATTCAGGACTATCTGTCTAAATTCTATATGATTCGTAGTGCAATAACACCAATCTTATAAGCGTTTATGGAAACTTTTGGGTTTTGATAAAATGCAGGGATGTTTACAGTAGCTGTCTATCTTTCTTCTGGAGTGCACATTAACGAGACTGATATTTCTAGCGACCTATTTTAGTTCCTCTTGGCTATAAATCTTTCGAGGAATGTTTCCAAAAACAGAGAAGATGAAAAGAGTTGAATGTGCCGCTATGATGACAATTATTCTGATAATTATCGTAAATTTTGCCTTTGTAAGCCTATGTATCCTTTTGGATACAGTTTTTTATAATGTAAATAGAGTTAATCTGCACTGATTAGACTCTCTACTCTGGGATTTTGAATCCTAATGTACAGTGTGTATTGAGGATCTGCCATCTTGACTTACTTTTTTAAAAAGTTTTTGCTTTAAAAGAAGTGTTTTTTCTTGTTCAAAGAGAAAGCTTAAAGTCCCCACTGTAGAGTTATGAGAGAATTTTGGTTTGGAATTGCCGTTCTTGTCCAAACGCGCGTCTTCGTTTTCTGTGTTTGGAAAACGCGTTTAATCCCTAATCTTGGTCCACGGAAGAAGAAAAGTCAACAAGGATCAATTCGGATTTAGAACGAAAATTTTGGTATACAGTTGCTCATGAGCATTACTTTGGATGCTTAGAACGATTAAAAGAATAATTTTCTTATTTTCATAGCTTATAGTGAGTCAAAAGCCGAAACACAGTTTGCATCTAGCAAAAAAAATAGAACAAAGAAGTCGCAGTTGATTTATGGACGGCTAAGGCTGACATTGACCTGATACAATCAAACAAACTCCGATCGTGTTTAAATAGAAGTTTAGATTTTACTGAGAACCCGAAAACGATTTCATCTTTCCGATCCTGAGACGCAGAAATCGTCGCTCGGTTTATCATCTGTTCTCAAGTTTAGAGTCTAGAGACAGGTAAGGTTTTTGCTTTTGTTTGTTTGATTATAATCTGTTATGTTGTGTTCGTTCGGTTCTCTTCCTTGTTCAGAGAAATACACACTATGGTTTTTTTAACTCTTGCCTAGACTTTGATCATACTTTCTTAATTGTTGTGTCCTTGATTTCCAGTGTTTTGGATTTGATCATTTGCTGGCTTTATCTGTTATGAACATCTGTAAAGAAGGCAATCTTTTCGATTGGATTCCTTCCTTTTGAGAGGTTCACTTAAATATCTTTTTCAGTTGATTTTTTCTTACAATTTGATGGTTCTTGCTTCGTGATCTGGTCTCTAATTACTAGCTGGTTTGTGAATAATGATAGCCATTGGTTTGTTTTAATAGTCTGATCCCAGTCATGTGATACGGTGTTTGATCTCTCTTGTTCTATCTGGAATTATGAGGTTATTTGGTGGTGTTTCAGCCTGTCTTTATACTTACAGGAAACTTGGAAGTCGAGGATTTGATTGAAGAAGAATTGGTGTCATAATGGCGAATAATGCGGCTGCTTGTGCTGAGAGGGCTACAAATGATATGCTGATTGGTCCAGATTGGGCTATCAACATTGAACTGTGTGACATTATCAACATGGATCCTAGGTAACGTCCTTTGAAGGTCTTTACCTTCGCTTTTGAATTACTGATATCTGATTTAGTTTAGGCTAAGATTCTTAAATTTTTCATCTTGCTTTGTCGTTGTAGCCAAGCAAAAGAAGCAGTGAAGGTGCTCAAGAAACGGTTAGGTAGTAAAAATTCTAAAGTGCAGATTCTTGCTCTTTATGTGAGTGGCTATCTTTACTCGTTGTTTGATGAAATGATTTGGTTTGGTTCCGTTATATTGTATTGGCTTCTCATTCGTGAATACCCGGAGAATTGGTTCAGGCTTTGGAAACTCTGAGTAAGAATTGTGGCGAGAGCGTGTGCCAGCTCATTGTTGACCGTGATATTTTGCCTGACATGGTCAAAATAGTGAAGAAAAAGGTTTTTACTTACCATCCCTCACCTGCTTGTTATATTTCAATTCTATTATCAAATCCGCTTGACCTCGAAATTTACCAACTTATGCAGCCAGACCTGAGTGTGAGGGAAAAGATACTTAGTTTATTAGATACATGGCAAGAAGCTTTTGGTGGAAGGGGCGGAAGATACCCTCAGTATTACAATGCTTATAATGAACTCAGGGTATAGTATATGATCCTTTTAGATAAGTGCATTTTTATTATTATGTACCAAAGACTTTATAACCGGTTTTGCCTTTTTGAAAATTTTAGTCAGCTGGAATTGAATTCGCACCTCGAACTGAGAGCAGTGTACCATTCTTTACTCCACCTCAGACTCAGCCTATTATTGCTCACGCCGCTCCATCAGATGAAGATGCTGCTATTCAGGCCTCTCTGCAAAGTGATGATGCTTCTGCACTCAGGTACACGCTTCTTGTAGAATTTCATGCTCAACTTTCTTTCTATCCAATCATCTTGTTTGCTGGACCTGTCTTATGGATAAATAAGTATTTAGTATCTCAAGCGTGTTATAGACTCTAGTATCTTCATTTTCTCAGCATGGAAGAGATTCAAAGCGCTCAGGGATCAGTTGATGTTTTGATGGACATGCTTGGGGCTCTTGATCCAAGCCACCCAGAGGTAGAATATTACATGATTAGATTTAATGGTGCTGTTGTTTGATCTGATTTGAAACATTCGCTGTTCTATATGTTGTGGCAGGGTTTAAAGGAAGAACTTATAGTTGACCTGGTCGAGCAATGCCGTACTTATCAAAGACGTGTAATGACTCTGGTCAACACTACTTCGTAAGGATTCATTCGTTTTCTTCTTCATCCTCTTGTTGTTTCCCCTCCCTTTGAGAGATTTTATTAACAGTGAGAGAGAGATTTCCTTTTCCCAGAGACGAGGAACTTCTGTGTCAAGGATTGGCACTGAATGACAATTTGCAGCGCGTTCTTCAGCATCATGATGATAAGGCAAAGGGAAACTCTGTTCCTGCAACAGCTCTTACTCCAGTACCGCTTGTTAGCATCAACCATGACGACGATGATGAGTCAGATGATGATTTTACTCAGCTAGCTCACAGGTAATCCCCATTTTTGGTCATTCCAGTTGAATCGCAAGACTTGGGATTGAACTCATCTCTTCAGGTCGAAAAGAGAGAGCGTACGAGGGACTGGACAAGGGAATTTCAACCCTATTCTTCCTCCTCCACCACCTACAATGAGGCCAGTACATGTTGAGTCTAGTGCTATAGACTTCCTCAGTGGTGATGTCTACAAACCTCAAGGAACCTCGGAGAGTGTAAAGTCTCCGAGTACTTTCCATACATCAAGTCAGGACTCTTCCAATCCTGTTTTCGATGATCCAGCTCCCCAGAGTAAATCCCCTGAGCAAGCTTGGTTCACAAAACCAGTTTATGACCAAACTGAGCAACTTCCTCCTGCTCCATGGAATGCGGAAGGAACCAAGATTTTGCCACCACCAAGGTCTGTGAGAACCAACCAGAGGCAAGAATACTTCCAGCATATTGATGTTCCCCAACACTCAAGCAGTGGCTCTGATTCCTCTTACGAGGATCTTGTGGGACAATCCCGGAATCTCTCTCTGAATCCAATCGCCTCTGCTCTTGCTGCTAATCCTACACCACCAAAGAAAGCGGACAAAACAGAGGATATCCTTTTTAAAGACCTGATTGATTTTGCTAAAACCAGGACATCATCGTCTTCTTCCTCCAAACCCAACAATCAGAACAACAAACCATTTTGACACAGAGGCACGGAGCTGCGTGTTGTTGCTTTAGTAATACTCTGTTATCATTTTGTTTTTTCTTCTTCATTTGTGTTATCGTCTCCGGGCAGCTTTGACTGAACATGGATGATATATACCTTGTTTGTTTTTTTATCAAATAAAAAAGTGAATATTTAGAGAGATGTTGGTGGATAGAAATGTCATAATTTTATTCCAGGTAAATCTCATTTGATACAAGTTAAATTCTCAGTCTGCGGAATACATAGATTCTTCTTTTGCTTCTGTTTAATGTAAACATTGATGAAAGTAACAAAAACGTCAGCTTATGTAAGCTCTTGATCAAGAATTTTTTCCTCTAAGAAAGTCTAGTATAGATCTTACACAGATCAATCCCATGGGAGAGAACCAGGAAAAGGAGCTGAACCACAGTACTTGAACAATCCTCCAATTTCCGGGCAACCATTAGGGTAAGGTATAGTCCTGTGGAACGGGTCACGCTTCAGCTTCTTACGCCAAAGCGAACCAACACATCCGTATGGATCTTCTTGAAACTGAGCTCTAACCATAGCCTCGCCTTTTAGAGCGCTTTCCTTGGATGAAAGAGAAGTTGGGGTTCCTACGTAGAAGAATCTTGATTCCGGAAACCCCATTGCCAAACGATGCAAATGCGCAAATCTCTCCTCCTTAAAATCATAGCTCACTACCTGATCCAAGCATGAAAGATACATTAATACTATAACTCACAAGAATAACAAAAAATTTCACTTGCTGAAGAGCGAGAAATTTGGAAGCACAGGGCTTTACTGTTATGTTCTGTGGGTAGGAGCCTGTGAGCTCTCTGAATCGGCACACACTAAAGAGAAGATTCTCAAAGCTATCTCTGGCATGCTCTTCCGTCAATGCCCTTGACCTCACCTCATTCTTGTCTGTTCATTATCACAACCGAAGAATCAAAACCATATCATACCAGCAAGTTAATAAATAGCAGACACTAACATGGGAGCTAAAGCAATTGAACTCACTGAACCATCCTTTAGACTCAGCGACAGCCCAATAACTCTGAGCTTCGCTGCGAGGTCCTGCGTCTTTACGTGTCTCTCCTCCACTGAATAGAAGCAAAGACTCATAATCTTTCGCTGCAGCTTCAACCCCTTCTTGTATATGACTCAAGAATGTTGCAGCCTGGCCTGGTTTCTTCTGATAAGACTCCAAGAACCACGAATCCTCCTTATCAACTTTACCGCAATTACTGCTAGTATAAACAGAATGCCCAGCCACCATCACGAGGTTTTTCAGATTGGCAAATGGGTAAACATCGTTTTCCAAATCGGCCTTCTTATAAGTGACCACTGATAGAAAATGGTGTTCGTAGATTGACGATAAAAATATAACGACTGTGATCCCAAGGGAGACGAAAATGATAAAAACAAGAATCGGGTGCAATTTAAATAAGTGATGAAGGCGATTCCAGGGAGATTTGATCATTTTCGCAAAAGAATTCTTCGGCTTTCTAGATTTTCTGACGGTTCCTGATTCTAAATCAAAATCACCAACCCGTGGGTACGCATGAAATTCCTTAAGGTTACTCGACCCAAATGGATAACTTTTCATGATACAACTAAATCCAAGGCTTGAGACCACCAATGAGGAAGACTAAGCATACCCAGATCAGATTTAGGGAGATTAAATCGTCGGATCATAAAAATTCTTCAATGGGAAAACGCAAACTTTGATCAAACTCGAACACAACCCACGTGAGAAATTCCACAATCGACGCAGAAAACAATCAAGGGATAAGAAAACTCACGAGATTTGTTTCAGTTCGGTGCATTTTAATGATTTCTATACAAGAAACCAGAGGCAGAGCTTAGACGTTGACCGAAAGTGTTGTATATTATCCGTCGAGTAAAGCTTTTCAGAACAATTAACGATTTGAACACTATTAAGAGTGTTAAAGCGTTTCAGGATCTCGAAGATCTCCTGCGATAATCTCTTCCTCGCTCCCGTCGACGATAGCTTTTCGGATCGACGAAACCCATAAAGGCCCATGCGAATAAGATAAAAGGCCCAAATCAGTTAAAACTCATAAACCGGGAAATTGGTTGAACCGGGATCTGATCGTGTGAGTAGACAGATGTCGTTTAAATAAACGAATCGAATATAGATGTGGAAAATAAAAATCGGATGGATATTCGTACTAAAAGTAATTTGGAAAGAAAGAATAAATCTTACCAAAAGCTACAAATATTACTTAAATTAAATCAAAAGAAACCATCGATATGATTTCTCAATAATTGCTTTCTCTCTTTCTTTTTTAATTATTTTTAGATAACATATTTTCCGCAGATTATGTATGCCAAAAATGTGGTAACAGAATTTGAATCCTCAGATTTAGTCGTAATATTAATTCAAAACTTGACAAAGTAGTAAAATACATTAATCAGTTAATTAATTCATATAAGGAAATAACTATCAGTAACACATCATCTAGTCCTTAAAAACAGTAATTCCTATTTAAAAAGATCAAAACTTTGTGATTTTGCAATAAATACCCAACTTATTTGGCTATAATCAAAATTACAAAAGAATCAAACCATAAAATTGTAATTAACTTTGCATGCTTATATATAGTTATTATACTCCTAATCCTTGGGAAACTAACAACACAAATATTCTCCATTTTGCATCTCTAACATTTTCGTGGATCTTTTAAGAATGTCACAATCAAAAACGAGTGGAAGAATTAGTTTTGGATTCATGAAACCATTTATGAGGATGTGTATGTGCTTCAATGCGGCGGCGGAAGGAGATCAACGGAAAAGAACTAAGGCACTGTCAAGGAGGAATAGCTCGATTCACTCGATAAAATCATCTCCGGTCTATTCTTGCGCCGGTAGTCCAATGGTAGACGAGGAAAGGAATGAAAAGATTAAAGAGGTTATACTCTATTGTAAGATGAATTCTCCAATTAATTTTCCCTGAATTTCACACGCCCGCAGTCTCTTTTTTCTTTTGTTTTTGTTTTCACTTATTCTTTCATTCATAATGAAATTGTAGATTCTTAAAAATTTCATCCATTTTCCCTCAAACATATTCCTCCTATAATTTATTACTTCCTAACCTATTGCCTCGGTTTATGTCATTATCGGATTAATACATATATATTGTTATAAAAATCCCACTATTTTGTTTATAGGTCAATTGATGAAAATAACATTTTAAAATTTTTATTTCAAATATATCATTAATTTTTCATAAAATAACACAAATTTAATATTAAAATATTTTAATTTTTAATAAAAATTAAAATCTAAATTAAAAAAAAAACTTCAAAATATAATATGTTAGTTATATTTATAATAAATATATTATTTTAGAGTATTAACGTGATTTACTTAGAATATTTGATCGATAATTTCAACTAAATATGTTCTATCTTAGATTTATTCCGGTTTGGATGTGTGAATTTCTCGGTTTACTATAAAAGTATAAACCAAAGTATAATAATATTTGGTATGAATTGATATAAATAATTTTTTCTTTTCCATAGTTTTCAAAATGTTAGGTGTTGATTCCGTATTACATATATTTTTTATTTTTATTTGTAAATATCAATTGTAGCATAAGAAAAATCCTTCAAACAAAAAATTAGGACTCCATTTTGATATCTGAGACTATGTTTTGATTCATTCCTATCAATTACTTGCATGGGATGTGAACATTCAGAATTTTAGCCTTGATATATGGACAGAACAACCACAGTACAGATGAAATAACTTTGATCTGAGGAGTTGTTTCTGGTTTAAGAATATCTCAAAAATATGACAATGCTAAGACTGATTCATACAACATTATTATTGCAACATTTTGCTAAGACTTATAATATTATATAGTATTAGCAACTATTTTATATAATAATAGTAATATATATCAAGAGTTATCTACTGAACAAAAGGAAAATTTACCAAGACTATGTAAGATATTGTTTTAACTTTCATAATTGTTGGTCAGCCTAATACGAGAAGTATGTTAGTATACCCTATACCTAATTGCAGGGAAGTGATTTGTGTTCTATGTAGATTAATTTTTTTTTTTAAAAAAGCAAGATTTTGGAAGAATCTACATAGAAGACCAGTCACTTTCCTGCAATAAGTAGATGGACTTTGTCATTGGGGAGACTTGAATTTGACCAAAAATAGACTCAAAACCTAATGCAATAGACTTTCCCAATTTCTGTTTCCGCGTCTAGCAAAATTGCAATTAGGCACATTTCCCCTTTTTGGCTAAATTATTTCCAGTTAATTAAAATTTTAAATTAGGTACTTTTGCCAGGACAATCAATCCTCTATTGTAAAATATTTGTCAACATTTATCTTTGTGGTTATATGTAGAGTCATAAACGTGTGATTATAACTTAAGTCAATACAAATATACATCTTGTTTTGTTTTGTCGCAGATCGAAGACCCCCCAGGGCTTGTGGACGAAATGCCACTTTAAATTTTAATGAAAATATATCACATACTACAAATTATGAAAATATACGCATATTCAAGAACATAGCACAAATTATTACTAGAATCATTTATCTTTTTAGAATGATAATTTAAACCTTCATCACATAACAATTTTTTAAATATAAGTGATTCTAATAACATTATGTGCTACGTTCAAGAATATATCACAAATTCATAAAATAAATTAAGGGTTAAACTTTCATTTAAAATATATATAAAATATATCAAAAATTCATAAAATATGTAGCATAAATTTCAAAACAAATTTAGGATATACTCTTAAATTTTCCCTTTGTTGTTAACAATGTTAATTACTGGACTTTTATGGGGAATTCATTTACGATTTACACAATGGACACTAACCAGTAACCACTAAACTACTTCATAACTACATATTAAATTTCTGTAACAATGTTCATTTAAAATACGTTAAAAGCAAATATATAATTTTTCATTTCGAAAACATAATATTAAACTTCCGACCACAGCTAATTTTTTCTCTAATATTGAATAAATGACGTTGGAGAAAAGAACGTGTTGATTATGGTCCACGGAAATACGGTCATGTCTGGATGAGCAGAACCGTGTAAGAGCCACACAATATCATGCCAAGTCAGCAACAAGTTATCTGACGTTGCACGTATGACCTCTTCTATGCTTTTGACTTCATCAGGATTGGATTATGTGAGGATTGGATCTATTTTAAATTATGTAAAATTATTTTTAATTAGATTATAAACAAATTAGTTAATTTTAAAAAAAGTTTACACAAGAATATAAAATGTAACAAAGGTATAGATAAATATTTGTAAATACAGAAAAATTAAAAATAAGAAAATTAAGACAAATAGTTGAGTTTTAGAATTTTTCTTTTTAGTTTTCGGTCTACTTTTTATATCATTTATTTTTATAAAAAATTTATTTTTCTATTTTATTTTTATAATTTTAATCTTTTTGTAGCTTGTTAAATACTAAATTATAACTTATGTATTTAGATCCTAATCTAGTTTTGCTATAACTTGTATTTATTAATAATGAGTAACTTTAAATTCTAAAAGTTGGTTATGCTAAAGAAATTTAAAAAATTCCTTGAGCACTAGGCATAGACAAATAATTTGAACCGAACTGAAACCAAGTCAAAAAAATATATTTTAGTTGTTATTCGATTATAAAAAATTAACCGAACATATATTATTTTGAAAAATTAAAGTTATTCATGATTAACCAAACTGAACCATAAACCAAAATAAGATGCAAACAAACTGAATTATTTTTGGCTATTTTTGGTTGTTTGAAAATATTTTGAATATTTTTAGTTATTTTTCAGTTATTTACGGTTACTTTTATTATTTTTGGTTATTTTTTTTATTATTTTTTGTTATTTTTAATTATTTTTAGTTAACTAAATTATTTTTATTTTTTTATTTTTAAATTTAATAATCAAACTAATCAGAATTAAGATATAACCGAACTAAAACTAAACTTAAATATAGAAATAACTGAATGTAACTTTAATCTATCTAACAAAAAATCCAAAGTAAAAATAACCGACTAAAATCGAATCGAATATTCGAATGATAAAGTACACAGAGAGTATATTTATAAAAGTGAACTAAAAAGAAGAAAGAAAAGTAAATAATTTTTAACAAAATTAAAGAGAAAACTAAACAAATAAGTTGGAAGTCATAATATAAAAGCGGTCTTGTCTAACTACTGGAAAACTTTTTATCTGGGTAAACCAAACCACATCTTGGTTAGAAATAGACATGAAGAAACATCTATCAAAATTATTATAATCAATAGTAAGTGGTAAGTAACTATCAAGTAGCCAAATTTTACTGCTTTTGAGTAGGAAATTCTGCTTTCTTCATTTGACTTTTCTATTTCCCTCTTTTTATATATACCCAAATCATATATATTTAGGCATTCATGTACTCTCCCTTTTCCCCTAATCATCACATAATCATTCTTCTTCATTAAAATCATCATCACACTCACTCATATACATATATTATACACACAAATATCTCTCTCTCTAGGTATATATATTTTTTCTCATAAGGTGGATTCTAATGGATAATAAATCACCAAGATCAAGAGAAATCTTGGGGCCGAGACCGACACCATTGAGAATCCGTAAAGATTCTCACAAGATCATCAAGAAGCCACCACTGGCGCCGCTGCAACCACTGCAACCGCCACCACCGCAGCTCCATCAGGAAGAACCGTCGCAGGATCCGCAGCCACGTGGTCCGGTGATCATATATACCGTATCTCCCAAGATCATCCACACACACCCTAATAACTTCATGACATTGGTTCAACGTCTCACAGGCAAAACCTCTGCTTCCACAACGTCGTCCTCCTCTTCTCCATCCACGTCAGAAGCGTTTGATGCATCACGTGGTTCGATATCCCCGGCGGCTCGGTTCGCTGCTACAGAGAAAACTAATATCTCCAACGAACTAGGGTTTGTGGGATGCTTGGACACTATGGATCTATATCATCATCATCATCAAAATCGAGCCATAGAACGGTCAAGTTGTTACCATGCTGGGATTTTATCTCCGGGGCCCACTTATTTACCGTCGATATCACCGCACTTTTTTTCTCCGGTTGGACCAAGCGATGCACAAGGTTTGTCGTCGTTGTTCAATGACTTTAGCTCTACCCTTCAGACCAGTCCTTCGACGATACCGTCTCCTTCTTCTATGGACCTTCTCAACAATTTCTTCGATTTGTAATTGAATTTTTACCGAGGTGGACTAGTTTACGAGTCATAGAGAGGGAGAAAGGTTCTGTTTTACGTTTTTTGTGTTCGCTTTCGTTTTTTTAGAATATTCCGACGGAGTTGGAGGGTTTCTGCTTCTGCATCGTGATGATGATGATGATGATGGCGTCAGTTGTTAAATCAATTTGGCAGTTCCATGGTGATATGTGTATTCCTGTTTGGTGGGCGTTTCATAATTTTTAACTTTATCTTTAGTGACTCTTGTCCCTCTTTAGCTGCTATGTGCTCATGCCTCATGAACTAATCCTATTGTGGGCATTATTAATTAGTTTACTGCTATCAAATTTTAATTTTGGGTTTGCTGGTACATTGCATTTTGTTTGTTTATTTACTTATATGTACATGTGGTTCGATTTCAATTTCTAAATAGGGATGACGCAAATCAAAACAATGGACCAAAAAATCTCTTTCACGTGTGTTGACTCTGTGGCTTAAAAGAAAAAGAAGAATATATAATAGAAAATGTTGTAGAGATTGAGGGCAAAACAGAGACAGGGTTAAATTAGTAAGCAAGTAAAGTATGCGGGGGAAATCGGTAATTTGTGTGAGATGGATATGTTACAATTCGGTTTATAATTTGTCCCGAACCGGTTGATTGTATTTTTAGTACACTTTATACCGATTTCCAACAAAGACTAAGGTTTTCGGAAGTGGGCCAATGGACCTCTGAGTTTACAGGCCCGTTAATTTGGCACCAGAAGAAAGACGGGTCAATGGAAAACGGGCCGGGTCACCCAGATTCTGATCATTAACTTCGGTTGTCCGAAGAGAATGAACTAGACAGAAGAAAATCGAGCGAGTTAAAATTTCGATCTGGACAGATTAACGAGCAAGCAGCCTCATAGGGTTTTATTCGATTCGAAGCCTTTCTCTTGAGATTAGGGCTCATCATTTCCTTAGTCTAGACTTGTGATCCTTCGATTTCTTGTTTTCGTCGCCGTCAATGGCAGATGGGTACTGGAACCAGCAGAGACAGCATCAGCCTCCGATGTCGTCGATCCCCCACGGTGGTCCTTCGAAACGTATCCGTTCTGACTTTGGTAAGCTAAAATTCATCTCTTTCCGCTCGGTGTTTAATTTACATTTTAGACCTTATAAACGAGCTGCTTTTGGTCACCCAAGCTCTGCAAACATCCATATGGTTTCAAAAATATGTAATTATTTTCCAAGGTATCATATTTTGTAAGGCTCTTGTAACCATACATTTCCATATTTATATCTTGCAAATCCTTTCTGTTTGAATAGTTCTGGATAGATTGTGTGTGTATCCCGCTACATTGATGCTATGTTAAAGCATTTTTATCTTCAACGCTGGAACAGTGTAAAACCATTTTATAGTTGCAGATTATTCCCACAGTTGTATACATTAACGTACCTATATGAATGTGTAGACAAAACGTGAGTTTGCATTGTCTTATTTTTCGCCTTGTAGAGAGTTCAACGCCTGCGATGCCTACAGGCCATGATATGCACAGTTATTTGTCACGGGATGAGGATCGGGGTATCCCCCACTCGGTAAAGGATACCAGAACTATCGGTTCAGCTTATGACCGTTACCTGCAGAGCGTGGTGCAATCCTTATTCACTTATTTTAATGCCTGGTTTCTTTTACTCTCTTCTTTCCTCAGTGAACTGAATTCTTCTTCCCTGTTTTGTAGCAAACACCTTCTGTTCCATCTGAAGAAACTGGTCCATTCAGTGGTGGTGACATGGGAAGACCAAGAGGTAACAACTTGCTGCCTGGTCTACCCATGGGTGAGCTCATGGCTGGGCGTGGTGGAATTCTGGCTTCAGATTTTGGGCGAAATGGTCGGGCTATGGCTTTTGGTCAACAAGATTTAGTTGGTAGATCTAGCCGAGAACCGCTTCCTCTACCTCCAGATGTATCCAATACTCTATATGTTGAAGGACTTCCTTCTAATTGTTCAAGGAGGGAAGTAGCTCGTATCCTATCTAATGACTCATTGCAAACATTCTTATAATCTTATTTATTCCTCACTTAAGAATGCTTGAGGTGTTCACTGTCCTTAGCTGAAGTGTAGATATATTTCGGCCTTTTGTGGGATATAGAGAAGTAAGACTTGTAACCAAAGACTCAAAACACGTAAGTTTCCTTGGTTCCAAATTTAAGCATTGTTGAGAATTTCATTAATATTGACTTTCTAAGGGGTTTTATGTAGAGGAATGGAGATCCTGTTGTACTTTGTTTTGTTGATTTTGAAAACCCTGCCTGTGCAGCAACTGCGCTGAGTGCCTTGCAAGGTAACTGAGATTCTCTCTACATGTGGGATTGTGAATATTTGGTCCAGCACATATTTGGTTTCTTGATATTACTGTCTTGATATCAGTTGTAAACACTTTGCAAGAACATATAGGTCGTCAAAGTTTGATGTTTTCCTGATGAAAGACACTCATTAGCTGATTTATGTGATGCAACTATGCATTTGACAGGCTATCGAATGGATGAAGGTGAACCTGATTCTAAGATTTTACGGCTCCAATTTTCCAGAAAACCAGGTCCAAGACCAGGACAACGTGGAGGAAGGAGGTGATGAATCATTGACATTTGGAGTAACATCAACCATATGGTAACTTATTGTCTCTTGCTTCCACCTTCCTCCTGCAACTAGATTGATCATATGTTCAAATCCTTAGGAATACTCTCACTCAAAACAACAGAGTGGTGATACATCAAATGTTCTTTAATGCTTATTAGCTGATACGAAAATTAATTTCTGATTTGTTGTTCTTGTGACTCAAGTAAGTGCTTCTGTAGATTTTGCATTGTAAGGCTATGGCTTTGTGTGTGGTGTGTATTTTTTTTTTCCAAATAAACCCACAATTTTAGCATTTTAGACAAAATATTCAGTGTTCGTTTTTATTTTTAAGCAGAATTCTCCATTTGGCATTTGCGTTTAAAAAACAGATGGTATTTTTGTTTTTGTTTTATATTTTAGAATTGCTAATATATTTGTAAATTTGTTTTTCACTGGTGAGGCGATCCTATAAAATGTACAAAATTTTCTAAACAGTTTAAACGATTGCCTAAGCTGTTTATTCGGTTATAACACTGTTCTTTTGTCTGCTACCGTTGTGACAGCGACATGCGGTTAGACGTTATGGTTAAACGTTATAATATTGTTGTTCGTTTGATTAATGCATGTTGTCGCTGCAGATTATATTATAATTTTTTAATTATAAATGTTATAATTGTGAAGCGGTGACTATCAAACAAACATTACATATCCATAGTATTACATATCCATAGTATTACATATCCATAGTATTACATATCCATAGTTTTCTACAGTTACGAACAACTCATCTGGATCCATTAATTAAAAGCTGTTTAGATGTTGAAATAGTTTCTACTTTCTACAGTGTTTTGACTTCATGATTGGGCTCAAGAGGGGAAACCCAAGCCCATTTATTAAGCCCATTTATTAAGCCCATTTATTAAGCCCACTGTTTACTAAATATTGCGAACCGTTTTTTTTTCTTCTAATACTGAAAATTTTATATCATAGAGCAATCCCTCGAATTTAAAACCGAAATTTAGAAAGGTGACAATGGCGGAAACTATGAGAACCCAGAGCCCATCATCTCCCACACTCGACCCCGAATCTCCCTATTATCTCCATCCAGATTTTCAACCCGGCAATTTCTCTATGACTATACTCAGCGAAGCCGAAGACAACTATGTCATCTGGAAATTTCGTTTTCTCGGTTTCCTTCGAATCACGAACAAAATCGGGTTTATCGACGGTACCCTCGGGAAGCCAGACCCTTCCTCGCCGACCTATCAGCCATGGAAACAATGTGACGCGACGGTTAAGTGTTGGCTGATGAATTCGATAACCGAAAAGCTTCTAAACTCTGTGGTGTTCGCGGAAACGGCGCATCAAATGTGGGAAGATCTCAGACGGATATTCGTCCCGTGCGTCGATTTGAAAATCTACCAGCTTCGTCAGAGAATCGCGATGATGAGGCAAGATGGTGACTCTGTTGCTAAATATTTCGGGAAACTGACCAAAGCTTGGATGGAGTTGTCGGAGTATGATCCCTTGCCGAAGTGTGTGTGCGGCGGTTGCAAGTGCGAGATCGCAAAACGAGCCAAGGAGGCGAGAGAGAAGGAGGAACGTTACGCGTTTCTGATGGGTTTGAACAAAGGTCTAAGCACTGTGACAACGCAAATCATGTTCATGAAACCTCCTCCGTCTCTTTACCAAGCCTACGCAATGGTTGAGCAAGCAGAATCAATGATGAACAGGAACAGGTCCAGGCGCCGAAATACTTAGGTAGATGATCAGAATTTCTCTCTGTTTTCATTTGACGACTTGTTTAAATTCTAGTGTTTCTTCTTTGCTTGTTTTTTCTTTGAGTTCTATATCAACGTCATGTTGAGACTGATTCTGTGTGATTTTGTCCTAAAAAAATTAAACCTTCATGGAGAAGATACTTATTCCAATAAGACTTATAGTTTTACAGGTCTTTTCTTTCATTAAGAGGAACAGAACAAAAACTCACTATCCTTCAGAAAGCATAACAGACCACGTTGTGTTCAGTTTTGATAAAGAAAATGGATTATTAATAATACAGCAGAATGATGAAAACAAAACTTAACCAGTTGATTACTTCAAGTCTTAAGTTAATGAGAAATAAAAGTGACTGAGAGGCTTAGTTAAAGCAGACCTTAGAGAATAGCTTAATATAAACCACTCCTCTCTCACCATAATGATCTCTCACATCAAAGTCTCGAGATCATTTCAATGAAAAGCAAGCTTACAATAGCATAAATGAATCCTCATTTAGCGAAGCTATATACTAAATCAAGACAAGTGATGCCGGTTCTGTTATAATTCAACACCCAATTCCCTCTGTTTCAACTCCAATCCCATCCGATCATTCTCAAGTTTCATCCTTTCATTTTCCATTCTCATTCTCTCAAGTTCTTGATCCCTTTTCTTGCTAAACCTCTGCCACCTGAATCTTTGTTTCTCCAATTCCAGCAATTCAACTTGGATCTGAAGTTTCTGCTCTTCTAACTGGAAACTCCGAGACTCAATCCACTGCTTCTGCATCAAAGCTGCTCTCCCACTCTCCGTGCCACCTTGATTCACATCAGCTTCAGGAAACGGCATTTGAGGTAAAGAGACTTTATTGCATTCCAGGGATTTCACATGATTCGGATGGTCTACCTCTTCATGGCTCTGGCTCTGTCTTATCTTCTTCAAAGGACCACCACTACCTGAACCAACACCGCCATAATGTATCCCCCTACAATCCCCATGTGAAAAATGTTGCTGTTCATACTCATCATGATCATCACCTTCCCCGTCATGGTCCTCGTCATCAAGATCCTCCATTTGATGTTTCCTCGAATCATCAATATCATGATCATCTCTGTTTCTAAGCGCCAACTGTAGTGAACGCTGCAAAGCAAGGTCATGAGGCAAATGCAATCTGTTTCCATTGTGGTACGAACACATCTCTTCGTAGAAAAGATGCTTGGAACTCATGATTTTTCTAACATCGTCCTTCTCTTTCTCATTCAAATAACCAATAGAATCCAAAAGCGCAGGATTCTCAACAACTTGACAAGAAGTTCCCCTACCGAGCATATCGTTAAGCTTCTTATACCGCTTATTCAAATCATTGAACTTATCCTCGCATTGCTGAGGGGAAACATGATAACCTCTCTCAGCCATAACTTTAGAAACAGACTTCCACTTCCCTTTCTTCTGTAAAACCGCAAATTTCCTTCTACTACCACTATCCATAGTTGAATCATCGCCTATATAAGAAACAGCAGTAATCAAGAGCTTCACCATCTTATCAGTCCACTTAACTCGTTGCCATGGAGATCCTTTAGTTGATTTGTTAACTTCGTTGTGACCATCACCACCTTCCTCTGTGAAACTTGGTTCATCATCTTCACTCACTGAGTTCTTCTCCATTTCACCTTTATTCTGATCGCAAATTTGACCCGTAACCATAGTAAAGGGAAGACCTTGGTGAAGTGGTTGAGAATTGGGATTATTTCGATGTTGATACATGGAATCTGGCTGATGAACTCTCATTGAATTTTGCAAATCGAATCCTCCGTACGAAGAAGCTCCACCACGAACCACACCTCCTTGTGGAAAATTCCCTTCCATTTTGTTTGCCCAAATCCCCTTTCCTATGCGAGAACAAAAACTCTGAAAATCATGTCAGAGAAATTCGAGAATCAAAGAGAGAACAGATCTCAGAATTCACAAAGCGATTTGAAAGGCATAAACCAAAATGCGAAATCGGAAAAAACTAGTACTTGGGAAATCGAAGATCGAAAGACGAGTCAAATGAAGTAACTCACAATTAAAAGTTTGGAACTTTACTTCGTCTTCTCCGGTCAGCTTCTCTCTCTCTCTCTCTCTCTCTCTCTAACTTGTCTCGCTAAACATGTCTGATGTCTCTGCATATGTGTATAGGTGGATGCCAAAAGATTTTCTTTTTATTTTCTTTTCAGGTCCAACTTTCTCGCCAATTTATTATAATTACCCCTATTATTATACATTTACTATATTGTAATGACAAGATTACATAGTGATTAGACTACCATGGTTCATGAATCATAATCATGGGTGACAATCGCTAAGAGCCCAAAACATCGTAAGGCCCGGATAGTAAGATGTTGGTTTCAAAGTTTACAAACCAACGATGGTGATTGCGTGAGATATCGCCGAATTCTCTTCTTCGCAACTCCAAAACCCTCCGAGAAGTTTTATCAGAATGTCCGGCGAGGAAGACGCCACCGTTAGGGAGCCTTTGGATCTGATTCGGTTAAGTATTGAAGAGAGAATCTATGTCAAGCTCCGATCCGACCGTGAACTCCGCGGCAAGCTTCACGTTCGTTTTCAACGATTTTAGTGTTTTCTTTCCATTTTTCAGATTCAAGATTTTTATTCTTGATTTCAATTTCGGATTCCTCCTTTCAAGATTCAAAGTTTCTAACTTTTGTCTTGCTCTGGCAGGCTTTTGATCAACATTTGAATATGATTCTGGGTGATGTTGAAGAGGTTATTACAACAGTAGAAATCGACGACGAGACCTACGAAGAGATTGTCCGTGTATGTACTTTTCTAACCCAATAAGAGTTATTAATCTGTTAGGTTAGGCTTGTGGATGATTGATATTGGTTTAGTAATTAGATAACGTTTTGGGTTCAAAAGTTTCAGCTTTCACGATATTTAGTTGCCTATGTCTTAGTTTGAGTCAAAAGCAGATGTTGAATGACATATAAGTTAAATCAAGAATGTTCATTAGCTAAGTAGTTACTCTAAACTTAAATTTTGTTTCACGGCTCCGAATGTGATGATTAAGCTTCTCATTAGACTAGCATACTACTCTTCTTAGGTTCGAAAAGAAGATGATGTATTGATTGTTTATGTTCTGCCTGCTAATAAAATTTGCTTTTTTCAGACAACGAAGCGAACGGTTCCCTTTCTATTCGTGAGAGGAGATGGAGTTATATTGGTGTCACCTCCTTTGAGGACGACCTGAGTTGAAATATGATGTTCTTGTGATATTGGTGTCGCCACCTTCGAACTCTATTATCGTGCGCTTCGTTATAATAGAAGTCGTGTATCATACTTTGGTTTTTTAGACTTTCTCTGAAGACTTGTGTTATATCTCAAGTTCATTGATTTCGAACCCTTTTATGTATCCAGCAAAGAAATCTTGATTAAGTGAAAACGCAAACAAGAACGATTTCAAGAAGAAAAAGAGATGATGTCGTAGTAAACATGTAAATTTACAGGGAGAATAGAGTATTGAGATTAAAAGTTCGTCTTTGCAATAACCTATATTACTTAAATGTGGATCAACACTACTTTCAGGAGCATTGATTGATCCAATTGGAAGAAAACCTTATAGTACACCATGGATTAACTCGTAAACAACATTGACCTGCAGGCTCGTGACGTTGTTACAAGAACTGTTGTGTCAGGTCTGAGTCTGGAGTTGAGAATCAAACCGAGGAACCAGGTGATCTCTCTTTACTTCTCTCTGAAGGACTTGCAGAGAAAGAAGATATAACAAACCCTTACGAGTAATCGCTGAGTCTTGCGATTTTGTGAATATTGCTTTCATATGATATTTTGTTTGTGTTGTTAAACTATGATAATTTGTTGGTTCTTTTGTTTGTATATGGAAATATCGATGGTACCTGTATATTATGTTTCATAAGTAAAGCCACATGGTCCATTATCCTTTTTACGAGGATAAGCTAGTTTACACGCAATCTCGTGATAAAGCAGGCATTACTTTTGGCTTTACAAATTACAGAAACTAGATTGTTATAGAACACGACAACGATTTCAAAGTATGTTTTTCCACATGTCATTGTTCTGCCATGACGAGGCTCTAGTTGATATTATATAGTTATATTTTCTAACAAGTTCTAACTACCACCAAATTCGGCGATATTTTGGCTGATGTTGAATTTGGCCGTTTGGCAGATTAGTGACACTTGTTCAGATTGAAGTCAATTGACTTCAATAGTTTTTTTTTTTTTAACTTCTGAGTATTTCGGTTAAATTTGAGAATGTGTTTCAGAAACTTACAATAATACGAACTTTTCTAATCGGATCAAATGGAAACAAACTTAAACCAATTATTTTCCCAGCCTCAGTTAGAGCCATAATTAAGAGTGAAAGACTCTCAACGGTGCCAAGTATCATACATGAGAAAAACTCCATTAGACAGATTTACATAACGTAGATTATTGTAGAGAGATTCCAACGCTATCAAATTCACACGAACAAGTAAGTCATGGATCCATGAAGTTAATCTCTTACATGAGAAAACAGTACGTAACCGCTTTTTGCATGAAACATGAAAAGTTTGGTCACGTATGTAAACACAATACATCACATACCATGTGATCCGATCAGTTTTGTCAAACCAAACGTAACGGCCATAGCTAACCATCCTCCAATCAAAACCCTAACCGACGACTTAACCACCGGTGCTTTCCCCAAAACCGCTCCTAACCAACCAAACATCACTAAGGCCAACGTCACCGCAGCCACAACGACTCCAATCCTTACTTTATACTCTCTCACAAACGCAGCCGCCAATAACGGCACAATCGCTCCCAGTGAAAACGCTAACGCAGACGCAGCAGCCGCTTGCATCGGGCTCGGAAGCTTCTCTTTCTCTATCTCTTCTCCACTCTCTCTCTTCATCTGAGCCACCTCTATGTCGTACTGAGAGTAAACGGAGACAAACTCTCCAATCGCCATGCTACAAGCTCCAGCTACTAGACCGGCGAAACCAGACAAGATCATGACTTTGACGTCTTGCTTAACCGCACCAACACCCATCATCAGCGAAGCCGTCGAGACTAGACCGTCGTTTGCACCGAGCACGGCTGCTCGTAGCCATTGAGCTCGTTTGGAGTAGTCGAAAGCCTTTTCTTGATCCTTCTCCATGTCTAAGTTCAAGCTGTTGTTCACGTTGTGTGATTCCATAGCTAGATCAATCTTTTGATTTTACTTACGGTTTTGGTTTGTTTTGTTGAAATAGGAAAGTAGAGAACATCGGTGAAGTGTGGAGAACACACGCCTAGGTTCAGTTCTATTTATGGAGAGATTTTTGTTCTTAAAAAAATATTATGTGGTGGAGTCGACAATTAAAATATTTGAAGCATCATCACCACTAACGGAAATTACTTTTTAACATATTGGACAAAGTGTTTACTTTTTAACGGATATTGCAAAGTGTGGACAAATAAACACAATTAATTAACAGTTTATGTTTATAATATCTTTTTCAAATACATAGAATATCGAATAAGCAAACATTTACATTATGATTACAAGTTCGAAACGAACAAAAAAAAGTTTAGAAAAGAAAAAGTGGATTTCAGCCGCGTATGATCGGTAAAGATGAAGCTGACCGATACTTAGAATAAATATACACCATTGATAAAAATACTAATTTTTTAATTTTTTGTTGTAAATATAATATTATTAGTTTAAATTTTTAAAACTAACATAACTTTATTATTAAAATATTTTAAAACTTCTTTTTAATAAGAAAAAAATTAAATTTTAAATTGGAAAGAACAATCCAAATATAATATTTTATATATATTTGTATTTTATTTATGATAAATATGTATTTTTAGAAAATTATTTATATTATTTTTGTAATTTTAAATTTAAAATGATAAATTTAAAACAAAATTTTAAAATAATACTATTTTAAGATATTACTTATAAATATAATCCCAAAATCAATTTCTATTGAAATGAACATAATGCTTTATAAAAATACATAATGCTTTATAAAAATACGTAATGCTTTATAAAAATACGTAATGCTTATAAATAACCAAAATAATAAAGGAAATATATGTGAACCACACATTTGGGTTTCTTTTACATTTTACTTAATTAGAAATGGCAGAAAATAAATAAATAAATTGTCACCGAAAGGTGCAGTTACATGCAATATGAAGTTGTTACTTTATGATCAAAATCATGCATATATGTCTTCTTGGGGGAAAAGATACAAAACTTCAACTTCTCAACTTCCCAAACGGAATCTTATAACCAAAAGTAGGTTAAACCTAAAATACTTTAGTTCTTGACTTTTATTATACTACCAAGTTACTATATTAAGTTTAGTTTTGCCAATTATATTATCATTTGAACAAAATTAAGCACCATATTATATCAAGAAAAATACCATATTCAATTTGGGAAAATTTTTTAGTATAAGATTCAGAGAAATCAGCAAGTTCATATTACTTTTTTGACTTTGTACAATGCCAAATGAAGAAACAAATAAACATGCTTTTGCAAAAGATCGGAATTTGATTAGTGTAAATAAATCAAGAGCTTTCTAAATGTTTCCGATTTTCTCTTTTTATTTTGTAAAATTGGGACAATGAAATTACCTTTTTCATTATTTTCCCCCAAACCAATTCCTCAATATAATACTTAAAACAACTTACAAAAAACAGTAATATCCTAAAATAATATTTTTTAAAGTTTTTTGTTTTAAATCTAACATTCTAAAATTAAAATTTCAAAATAACACAAATAATTATGTGAAATATACTTATTTACTTTAAATAAATTATAAATAAACTGTTTCTATTTTTTAATTTATGATTTAATTTTTTCTATTAAAATAAAGTTTTAATGTGTGCTATTACTAAAAAATTAAACTAAAAATATTATTTATAAAACAAAAATTTTAAAATTACTATTTTAAACAATTACTCTATAAAAAAATTAAATGACTCTTTGTTACAACACGGAATCTGTGTAAGCGTTATTCTATAAAGTGGAGACAACACTCTTATCATTCTATATACTTTCTGTTTCTTTTTGTTGGTTGATTATATTTTCTTGGTCGACAAAGAAAAGATCCCAAACAAAAGTGATCAATCATACAAACTGTTTCCATTCTTCGTTAAACCATTCTCTGGATTTTCTTTAGTGTTGGACCCAAAAATGATCAATGGATAATGTATTGATAAAACATTGTTCGATTTTGGAACTGTTTGATAAGTGTACGTAAAACCACATACTCTATATCTTCTGTTCACTGTATTCTATATTCATTAGGAATGCCAAAAAAATGAATTTAATTAAATAATACTACACCTTATATATTGATGGACGATTAAATTAATAAAAAGTATATATAATCCAACTATCTTATATATGAATAGGATCAAATCTGAATCAGATGCTTTTCACATTATATATATATATATAAATATAGATGCTCCGATTTAGCAATTAGAGTCGTGTGCAAGTGGAAATCATAAACAACAAATAAAGAATAGATAATGAACACATAAAATTTGTTTTATTTTTCTTTATTGTAAAAACACAGATGGATTGCTGAATTGGAAAGCACTGAGAAATAAAATAATAGAAAGAATGTGGTTTCCACACGAACAGCACCACACTTCGCCATCATCATCACTTGTATACACATACGTATGATGTTTCTTCATATGTATGAAATGCATGCTTTACACGTACTCGCCTACGTATATTATATATAAAATATAGGAAATGTTTTGTGTATATTTTTGTACTATAATATGTAAAGCGGATTGAAATAAAAAACAAACAAACTAATATGGTTTTTGTTCTTAGAAATTTGGGTTTTTATGTAAAGAAAGTGTTCGATTTTGTGTTCCTTTATTTAAATTCTCCATATGCTATTGTACCTTTTATATTGATAATGATGGATATAGACATAAAAATTTCAACTTTACTAGTTTGGTCCGAGTCTCAGTCCTACTAATGAAACGAAAATCTCACTTAACAAATCTGAATTATTTTGTGTTATTAACCCGACATTCAACTGTGTTATAGATCAATTGTTAATGTGTCCATACCATTTAAAAGACTTGGATAGCTGAATTTTTTCTGTAGGCTTGAAATTAGACAATTTGAGGAAAATATTTTCCAATGATACCCACAGATTTATAAGAATCTTATTATATATAAGAAATAAATTATATTGTTCTTTTCAGTCAGTTAAAATAACATCTGAAACTTAACTGGGCCGAAACTAATTGGGCCTAATATAAACGTAAATGAACCAATAGTGGTCACGTAATTTTATCTACTTAAAAGGAAAATTTGGATAGATCACAGGAAAAATCCTAACATAATTAACTAAATAATAGGAGAGGACTAACTAGACTAGCTATTGCATTAAATTCTAAAAATATAGAATTCGATTATATTTTTTTCCTATGAAAATGTTAAATTTTACTATGAAAATATTGAATTAATGGATCGTACGACCCGTGATAAAAATTTTTTAACTAAATAACCTTAATAATATACATTATACAGTTTTATCTTCCTCCCAGTTAGCATTTTTTCTCATTCTCATTCTCTTTCTTTTGTTCATAATTTATCATTCAATTTATTTTGTTTGGAATCTCTGCAGAACAAATTAATTCAATTTGGAATATAATTGAAACAAAAATTATTTTGCATATGACATGATTTAAAATTTTTAAAAAGAACATATATTTCTTAAAATGAACAAGTATTCATAAGAAAGAATTTACTGTACTAGTTTGAAGATAATACATTCTATTCCATTTATTTTTATATAGAAACTATATAATATTATTTGTTCTTTAATTAAAAGTACACGATTCTATTATATATGTTTTCATATAGTATAACATGTTTTTACTTACAAATACTATTCACTATTATTAAAACACATATTTTATATAAACTAATTAATATTTAAAACATATTTTTGAATTTTTGAGTGTTTAATATTTATTAACTATTGATAAATGTAAAAAATAATTATGGTAAATAAAATTACATTCCATTTTTTTTTTCATATGTATCTATATAGTGGATAATATAATAACACGGTATTTGTATAACAAGAAATAATGTGTCATGAAAAGGTCTTGGTCCCATAACAGCTCAAATAATTAGTTGCTTAATAATTAATTTCATATGATTATATATTTATTTGGGTTTGTTTTTTAGTTCGTAAGAAAACCAGACAAGTTCACTAAACTTATTACGTACATTTGTACTCTTTTAGGCCATGGATGTCTACTCTCTTGACCGAGACACTTCCACAGTCAAAATCGACACACCAATCCTCTCTTTAATCCAATTATCAACAAAATACTTCAATAAATTTATCCAAATACAAGTCACTTCAACTAGTTGATTAGAAATCCGAAAAATATTTCAAATTCACTTCGATTATTTTTTATTTGAATTATTCAAAAATATCTAAAATTCTTGAAAAAAACTAAAAAAAATAAATTGTATTTATTAAATTGGTTAAATATTGATAAATATAACTAGTGATTTTTGAATATTTGAATAATTTTAAATATTTTGGTTATTTTGATCTAACATATAAAAGTATCAAAAAAATTATATTTTGTATATCAGTTTGTTTTTTTATTCGATTTAGATTATTTGAATATGTTCTAAAGCATAAAGAGATTTTCTCATTTGATAAAACTAAATGGCGTGTGAACTTTTAAATGTGTAGCATCTATTCAATTGTTCAATTGTTCAATTGTTCGGTTTTTGACATTTTGGAGAAGTCTAGTTAATTCGTACGAGAAAATTAATGAATTTAGAAACCCTGAAGAAGTGGTCGTTTGCTTGTCCCATTCCATTCTGGCGTCGACTTAACCAAGTGATTGCTTAACGTGACTTTTTTAATAGGACCCTTGTAAATTGTAATATTTTGCACAATTATTGGTGTTCATTATAAATGAAATGTGGACTGCCAAAATAAATACAAATATTCAGTTGGTACACCTAATAGTGATGAATTTATATTTGAATATCTGCATTGAACTTTGATTTTTATAGTAAAAGCAAGACTTATGCAACCACCTCTTACTTTTCTACGGTACATTTACATAAAATGTATTCAGCAACCCAAACGGACCGGCAAGCCAGTAATTATATTTATATGAAAATATTATAAATTAAATAAAGAGAGAAACATTTCAGGTTTAACTATAAAAAGGAGACACTAAATATACAAAATCATCATCCCAACACTACAAAGAAGTAACTCTTTCTTTCTCTCTTCGCTTCTAATTACGTTCCGTGCAAAGAAAGAAATAAAACATGGGACACCTAATTGAAGAAACCTTAAGCTCTAACCCTAAAACCCCAATAGTTATTGATGACGATAATGAGTTGGGTTTGATGGCCGTGAGACTTGCCAATGCTGCTGCATTTCCAATGGTTCTCAAAGCTGCCCTCGAGCTCGGTGTCTTTGACACTCTCTACGCCGCCTCCGAGTTCCTCTCACCTTCCGAGATAGCGAGTCGTCTACCAACCACGCCTCGTAACCCTGAGGCGCCTGCGTTGTTGGACCGCATGCTTCGTCTGCTCGCTAGCTATTCCATGGTCAAGTCCGGTAAGGTCTCAAAAGGAAAGGGCGAGAGAGTCTACAAGGCCGAACCTATTTGCAGGTTCTTCTTGAAAGATAACATTCAAGATATAGGATCCTTAGCTTCTCAAGTCATCGTCAACTTCGACAGCGTCTTCCTCAATACGTGGTAATTTTTATTCTTCAAGAAGTCTGTGTTTCGCAATAGACAAGTGAATCTTACCATATCAATATACCATTTTTGCAGGGCACAATTGAAAGATGTGGTGTTAGAAGGAGGAGATGCGTTTGGTCGTGCACATGGTGGCATGAAACTCTTCGACTATATGGGTACAGATGAGAGATTCAGCAAACTCTTTAACCAAACCGGATTCACTATTGCGGTTGTGAAGAAGGCTCTTGAAGTTTACCAAGGCTTCAAAGATGTAAACGTGTTGGTTGATGTAGGAGGAGGAGTTGGTAACACTCTCGGTGTTGTTACTTCTAAGTATTCCAACATTAAAGGTATCAATTTTGATCTTCCTTGTGCCTTGGCACAAGCTCCTTCTTATCCTGGTGTTGAACATGTCGCCGGAGATATGTTCGTAGATGTCCCAACCGGAGATACAATGATCTTAAAAGTAAGCTCAAAAACTCTCTTCGACAATATATAACACATGTTATTTTGCAAGTGTATGTACTTTGTACTTACATTAAAAATTTAAATGATTTTACAGCGTATACTTCATGATTGGAACGACGAAGATTGCATCAAGATTCTTAAGAATTGTTGGAAATCACTACCAGTAAACGGTAAAGTGGTTGTCATAGAATTAGTGACACCTGATGATGCTGAGAATGGAGACATCAACGCGAACATTGCTTTCGACATGGACATGTTAATGTTCACACAATGTTCCGGCGGAAAAGAGAGATCACGTGCTGAGTTTGAAGCTTTAGCTGTCGAATCGGGTTTCACACATTGCAATTTCGTATGCCAGGCTTATCATTGTTGGATTATTGAATTCTGTAAAAATAATGTTTAAAATCTAAAACTAGATTGTTAAACTTAAACCTATCTTTGTTTCAATTCGTTTCTTATTAATGTATCTGTCTACGAGCAATAAAAAGTCTTGAATTTCTCAAACCGTATTGATTATTCATCTACTGCTTAAATCTTTCTGTAATTGTATTGATTACTGTCAATCGCAGTAATCAAGAAAAATCAAATGAATTTCCGATTGTGGTGAAGCCAGACTATCGCCATTCTTGACTCAGACCTATGCATAATCAATTTGGGATTAGTCAGCAACTGCATATACCACTCTGTAATTAACTTAAGTGTGGTGTAATTCCTTTAAGCATGGTTATTAATTGGACTAATTACTCCTAAAATATATACTGACCGAGTCCAATGTAATAATTAATAAAGTTTTGATAATCCAAATTCAAGATGGAGGCATAAAAGGACAACTGTGATGACTCACTCTGGTCCAAAGTCAAATATGTACAGTTCTGGTGAATTAAAATACACACTAAATATTTATTAAATCAAATAGAACTAGATTTAGACCCATACATTGTGTGGGGAAAAATATTCATATATTATAATTATTTATTTATTTATAATTGATTTTTTTATTTAAAATATTTTCTAAAAAATTAATATTGATTATATAAATAAAATATACAATAAAAATCAGATTATACAAATAAATTAAATTATCAATATCTTCGAAAAATAATATTATTAAATAGGTAAAAATTGTATATGTGATAAATATTGAATTATTCTAAAATTTGATTTTATCTTTTGTTTGACTAATTTTTAAAAAAATTAATATTTTTATTTTATATTATGGTTGCTTTTTAGGTTAAAATATTAGTTATTTATATATAGTATAGTAATAAATATTGGTCTAATGCCATTTTCGTAAATATTCTAATAAATTATGTCTTATATAATATTTGCTTTAAAAAGCTCTCATGGTTTGACACGTCAGCATGGCATACTTGTAAATCACACGTAAAGGTAAGGTTTTTTTGCTAAAATGTTTCTCAAATAATATATTAGGGATACTTGTTAGTAGTTATTGGAGCCTAATTCTTGACTTTTGCGACAAATTTTTTTTGGCAATTATAGGTTGTATCCAGTTAAAATTTCATAAAAACGGCACATGAGCTTTTATGCTAGAAATTCTCTTGATCAACAAATGAAATTTTCTTTTGTTTTTTTTTCTTTTCATCTGAATCACAACGGCATGATTCAGTATCAAAATACATGTATAAAAGAGAAAGATGGAATCGAAGTTTGCTGTGTCATCACTGTCCCAATTACTTTTTCATATATGAAATTTTGTTTTATATTTTTATCTATCAGTCTTCTTCTTTACTATAAAGCGGTCAATGATTATTGGTGAATATCTGTTTCACTTACATTTTTGGCTCTGCATTTCATAAGTTTCATGAATATAATTTTTAATATATTATTTAAAAAATATTTTTATAAAATAACGTTATATGTTATTAACAAAAATACTATACGTATATGTCATTACCACATCTAGTTTCAAATAAAATATATAAATGAGATTAAATTATTATAATAATTACGATATATGTAATTGTTATTAGTTTAATTAAAAATTAATATATTTTATTAAAATAACAAAAAATTGTTATTAAATTAATAAAACAATTATTTTTGTTTTTTTAATTTATACATACAAAAGTTATTATTAAAAATAATTTTAAATAAAAGTTAAATTTATATAAATATTTAATTTATAATAATAATAAAAAATATTATATAATTTACGAATATTTTTCCTAAACAAATGTGTGTATATAAATCTTGTTATCTCTTTAATTTATAAAATTGTAAACTGAGACTGTTACTTCACGTTATTATATATGCAGATACTCGTCACAAATATTTTAGCCATTATTTTTGGCTGATTTGATTGTTGAAGTTGCTGTAAAATCAAGATGGCACACTACCATAGAATAAATTGTGTCATTCGTTTTTATGTTACAAATGATTCAAGGATGGAATACAATAACAATACAACAGGTTCAACTTGCATTTTTTATATGAAACGATTACATGATCTCAAATTCGTTTGTTTTTTTTGTCTCTTTCACTCAAATTCATTTGCTTCGTTTTTATATATTTAGATCAATTCAATATTAGTTATTTAGTAGTGGTTTATATATTAAAGTGAGACTCAATTTGCAATATTAAACATTATTAAATAAATATTAATATTTAAATTTCCTATCATTATCGATTTATAATCTTTTTCCTTTTAATAAAAAGAGGATATCGCCTTTGAACATTGACTTTTACTAAAACCAACTGACTGGGACACATCACACATGATTAGCTGTTTCAGCCGCCACAAGAGGCTCTACTTTTCTACGTAGAGACTCTGCAGCCAGGTTGATTGACCAGCAAGCCAACTAAATAATTCTACAATATATTACACAAAATTTGACTAAAGAAAGAAAGAAAGAAAGAGGAGGCTAAGCCTTAGCTATAAAAAGGAAGAGCTAAGACTCATCTTAAGTCATTCTCAACACTACGAAGAAGAAACACACACACATTGTCTCTACCTTTCTCTTCGCTTCTAATCACGTTCCTTACAAAGAAAGAAAGAAAACATGGGATACCTAATTGAAGAGACGTTAAGCTCTAACCCTAAAACCCCAACAGTTATTGATGATGACAATGAGTTGGGTTTGATGGCCGTGAGACTTGCCAATGCTGCTGCATTTCCAATGGTTCTCAAAGCTGCCCTCGAGCTCGGTGTCTTTGACACTCTCTATGCCGCCTCCGAGTTCCTCTCACCTTCCGAGATAGCGAGTCGGCTACCAACCACGCCTCGTAACCCTGATGCGCCTGCGTTGTTGGACCGCATGCTTCGTCTGCTCGCTAGCTATTCCATGGTCAAATCCGGTAAGGTCTCAGTAGGAAAGAGCAAGAGAGTCTACAAGGCCGAACCGATTTGCAGGTTCTTCTTGAAAGATAACATTCAAGATATAGGATCCTTAGCTTCTCAAGTCATCGTCAACTTCGACAGCGTCTTCCTCAATACGTGGTAATTTTCTATTCATTGATGTCTAAAATTATTCTTCAAGAAATATGTGTTTTGTAACACACAAGTGAATCTTACCATATTAATATATAGGGCACAATTGAAAGATGTGGTGTTAGAAGGAGGAGATGCGTTTGGTCGTGCACATGGTGGCATGAAACTCTTCGACTATATGGGTACAGATGAGAGATTCAGCAGACTCTTTAACCAAACTGGATTCACTATTGCGGTTGTGAAAAAGGCTCTTGAAGTTTACCAAGGCTTCAAAGATGTAAACGTGTTGGTTGATGTAGGAGGAGGAGTTGGCAACACTCTTGGTGTTGTTACTTCTAAGTATTCCAACATTAAAGGTATCAATTTTGATCTTCCTTGTGCCTTGGCACAAGCTCCTTCTTATCCTGGTGTTGAACATGTCGCCGGAGATATGTTCGTAGATGTCCCAACCGGAGATGCAATGATCTTAAAAGTAAGCTCAAACAACTCTATCACATAAATTTCTTTGAAGACGATTAAGTATGCTAGTATTTTGTACTTATGCTTAAAACTATATTTGTTTTATAGCGTATACTTCATGATTGGACTGATGAAGATTGTGTCAAGATTCTTAAGAATTGTTGGAAATCATTACCAAAAAACGGCAAAGTTGTTGTCATAGAATTAGTCACTCCTGATGACGCAGAAAATGGAGACATCAACGCAAACATTGCCTTTGACATGGATATGTTAATGTTCACCCAATGTTCCGGTGGAAAAGAGAGGTCACGAGCTGAATTCGAAGCTTTAGCCGTCGCATCGGGTTTCACAGAATGCAAGTTTGTTTGTCGCGCTTATCATTGCTGGATTATTGAATTCATTAAAGAAAATGCATAAAATATAAAACTGAATCCCCATCCAATGTTTCATTCTTTCTGTTATTGCAAAAGCTTGAAGACAATTCTTGTTGACGAGAATCTTTATATATGCTAATAAATTTTATGTTCAATTCCCCATTTGTATGGAGTTTAAATTATTTGGACAAAGAACACAGTACAACTCTATTAAAACGGGCTTATACTATATGCTTATTTTCAAGTAATGATTTGTTCGATGACACATTTTGTCCGATGACTATTAACAATGGCAATATTCAAACAAATACAACAGAAGTGGTAAACGACACCGGAGCAATATCAAAAGGAATATTGGGCTCAAAACCTTAGTGGAGACCCAAACCAATAAAGTATGGCGATGTTTTAGTTAATACCAAATAACTCCAGAAGATGCTAACGGCTACTGCAAGAAACGACAAGAAAGAAGAAGTTGCAGGAAAGAAAATGGAGGCTGGTACGAAATCGGCTTTGCTCTCAAACAAATATCAAATCTTGGCAACCTTATCCGATTAGTCAACATACAAATAAGAAGATGACACATGGATTAGAGTTAATATTTGTTGTAATAAAAACGAGTATAAATACTATGTTCTTGTAATCGAAAACTTTAAGAAAGAAATCTTCAGGAAAAACAGAGTCTCTCTTCTCTCATTATCTCTTCCTTTAACATGGTATCAGAGCCATCCTAATGGAAAACCATACCATCGACTTGTCCCACTACAATGTGCCCTCTCTTAACATCTCAAACTGCGTTACCATTACCTTGACAGAGAAAAATTACAGTCTTTGGAAAACACAGTTTGAAACCTTTCTCTCCGGTCAGGGACTACTCGGTTTTGTTACGGGTCGAATCACCCCTCCCTCACAGACCGTGTCAGTCCCTGGAATCAATGGCGCAACAATGGAGTCTCCAAATCCAGAATACCTTCAACAACACCAAATGTGGTACCAAACGGATCAAGTAGTGAAGTCTTGGCTACTAGGTTCCTTTTCGGAAGACATCCTGAGTGTGGTGGTGTCCTGCACAACTTCACATCAGGTATGGTGTGCTTTGGAAAATCATTTCATCAAGGTAACACCTTCAAAGTTGTTTGAAATACAGAGGAAACTACAGATGATTTCTAAAATGGACAAAACTATGGAAGTCTATCTGAAAGAAATCAAGCAGGTGTGTGACCTACTAGAGTCCATGGGAAATCCAGTTCCTGAAAAGCTGAAAATATATGCTGCCATTCATGGGTTAGGACATGAATATGAACCCATTAAGACTAGCATAGAAGGAACAATGGATTCAGAAAATGGAGTGCGATTTGACGATATCATTCCCCGATTATTTAGTTATGCAAATTGGTTAGATTCATATGCCTCAGACACCTCTGTCTCTCCACATTTAGCCTTTAATGTTGCACGAGCAGAAGGCAATTTCTACAACAGTCAAGGACGAGGAGGCAACTCCTTTGGCAGATTTGGTAACAGAGGAAGATACTACAACTTTTCCACCAAAGGTAGGGGCTTTCATCAGCAAATCTCCTCCCCTTTGGTGCAGCAACCTTCCTATGATACCGCACCTCGAGTAGTCTGTCAGATCTATGGCAAACCAGGCCACCCGGCCTTAAAATGTTGGCACAGATTCAATAACGCATACCAACATGAGGACACTACTCAAGCGCTTGTTGCAATGAAAATTACCGACGTCACAACTCCGGACTTGAATGGTACCCGGACTCAGGAGCTACGTCTCACGTGACTAACACCACCAACAATATAAGCTCACCACAGTCCTATAGTGGCTTGGATCAAGTAATGGTAGGAAGTGGAGACTTTCTTCCTATTACACACACCGGATCGAGTACTCTTACTACAGCAACAGGTAATATCCCTCTCAATGATATCTTGGTTTGTCCCAATATCTCAAAGTCCTTATTGTCTATCTCTAAACTCACTGCTGACTTTCCCTGCACCGTTGAGTTTGACGATAAATATGTTCATGTCAATGATAAGGCCACAAAGAGGATGTTGCTGCAGGGAAAAATGCATAATGTACTATATAAATTAGATGCTTCTCATGTACAGGCTGTTTATCTTCATCAGAAAACAGTAAGTGCAGAGAGTTGGCATCGACGTCTCGGTCATCCGAATAATGAAATCCTTCAACAACTTTCTGTTTCCAAGCACATCTCCATGAATAAAGCTTCAAGTCTGGTGTGTGAGTCATGTCGACTTGGAAAAGCTCTAGACTGCCATTTTCAGATTCTAATTTCTCTGCTTCAAAACCACTGAAAAAACTGCATTGCGATCTTTGGGGACCCTCTCCTCTTGTCTCTGTCCAAGGATTCAGATATTATGTAGTGATCATTGACAATTATTCTCGCTTTTGCTGGTTTTATCCATTAAAACTTAAATCTGATTTTTATGCAACTTTTGTATCATTTCAAAAGCTTGTCGAAAATCAATTTAACACTCGGATAAAAATGTTTCAGTGTGACGGTGGAGGTGAATTTATCAGCAAACGATTCTTGTCTCATTTACAAAACTCAGGAATCAAACAATACATCTCTTGTCCTCACACTCCTCGGCAAAACGGCTTGGAAGAACGCAAGCATAGGCATATTGTCGAACTTGGACTTACCATGATGTTCCAATCAAAGATGCCCTAGAAATATTGGGTCGAAGCTCTATTCACTGCGAATTTTCTAATCAATCTGCTGCCCACTTCCACTCTGGAAAATGGAGTTTCTCCATATGGAAAGTTAATGGGCAAACAACCAAATTATTCAGCTCTAAGGGTATTCGGCTGTGCTTGCTTCCCAACACTGAGAGATTATGCTTGGTCTAAATTCGATCCGCATTCTTTAAAATGTGTCTTCCTTGGATACAACGATCGATACAAGGGATATAGATGCCTGGTTCCTACCACGGGCAGCGTGTATCTTAGCCGACATGTTGTGTTTCAAGAGAACATCTTTCCTTTTGAAGACACTTATGCTCACCTACATAAACCCATCAACTCTCCTCTTTATCAAGCCTGGTTCAACAGCTTCTTTTCCTCACCTATACCAGAATCACTCTCACCTCCCCCTCGTTCAATCCCATCACAAACCGAGCCTATAACAAGACCTCTACAATTACCAAATCCCAACCTACTCACTCCTCCCGACTTACCATCAAACACTTCCTCTGTTTTACCTTCTTCCCCTAACCCAAATTCCCCATCATCTCCCTCACCCATGTTATCCACTCCCTCTCCCAGTCCACGAAGTTGTACAAATGAGGAATTGTCTGGGCGTACGGCAGACTTAGATTCTGTTCCTATAGGCGACAGCAATCCCTCATTTGCACACACTTCCCCTGCTTCAGTTTCGGCACCATCTTCCACGAATCATCATCCTATGTTAACTCGATCTAAAATGGGTATCGTCAAACCCAACCCACGCTATGCTCTGTTAACAAACAAGGTCTCCTACCCAGAGCCAAAAACCATTGCTGCAACATTAAAAGATGTCGGCTGGGCAGCAACTATGGCAGAAGAAATTCAAACCTGCAAAGATACACACACCTGGACTCTAGTACCTAGCACACCTCAAATGCACGTATTAGGATGCAAATGGGTCTTTCACACCAAATTACATGCTGACGGCACACTAGACAAGCTCCGGGCACGCTTAGTTGCTAAAGGATACCACCAAGAAGAAGGCATCGATTACTTGGAAACTTATAGCCCTGTTGTCTGAACAGCAACCATTCGTACAATTCTTTATATCGCTACAACATCAAGCTGGTCCATTCGATAATTAGATGTCAAAAATGCGTTTCTCCACGGCGATCTCACTGAAACTGCTTATATGAAGCAACCGGCTAGCTTCATCGATTCCAGCAAGCCAGATCACGTTTGCCTTCTCCACAAATCGATATATGGTCTCAAGCAATCGCCTAGAGCTTGGTTCAATAAGTTCAGCACCTTCTTACTCGAATACGGCTTCACCTGTTGCAAAACCGACCCTTTTTGTCTTTCTCAAAGACAAGACTGTTATCTTCTTACTTTTATATATCGATGACATGTTGGTTACAGGAAATGAGCCGGCAGCCCTCAGTTCTTTACTGAACAACCTCAACACAATGTTTAAAATGAAAGACTTAGGGCCTCTGTCGTATTTCTTGGGCATTCAGGCACAATTTCACTCGTATGGATTATTCCTTTCCCAGCAAAAATACGAGGAAGACCTTCTTGCAATTGCCGGTATGTCTGATTGCTCATCAGTTTCGACACCTCTTCCCCTACAACTTGATCGAACTGTGGAAAAGACAGAGCATTTTCCCAATCCCACATACTTTCGTAGTTTGGCGGGAAAACTTCAGTATCTCACTCTGACGAGGCCCGACATTCAGTTCGCCGTGAATTACGTCTGCCAAAAGATGCACCAACCTACTCTCTCAGATTTCCAGCTTCTCAAACGAATCATCAGATATATCAAAGGCACAGTTACGATGGGAATTTCCTTTAATCGAAACTCAGATTGCAGCCTGTGTGCCTATAGTGATGCTGATTGGACAAGCTGTAGAGAAACCAGACGCTCAGTTGGTGGATTTTGTACCTTCCTAGGTTCCAATCTTATTTCCTGGTCTTCTCGCAAGCAGCCTACGGTATCTCGCTGGCAATATTCAAACAAATACAACATAAGTGGTAAATGACGCCGGAGCAATATCAAAAGGAATATTGGGCTCAAAACCTCAGTAGAGACCCAAACCAATGAAGCACGGCGACGTTTTAGTTAATACCAAACAACTCCAGAAAATGCTAACGGTTACTGCAGGAAACGACAAGAAAAAAGAAGTTGCAGGAAAGAAAATGGAGGCTGGTACAAAATCGGTCTTGCTCTCAAACAAATATTAAATCTTGGCAACCTTATCCGATTAGTCAACATACAAATAAGAAAATGACACATGGATTAGGGTTAAAATTTGTTGTAATAAAAACGAGTATAAATATTCTGTTCTTGTAATCGAAAACTTTAAGAAAACAATCTTCATAAAAATCAGAGCCTCTCTTCTCTCATTATCTCTTCCTTTAACAATGACAAGTGTTATTGTTATGCTTATACTATATGGTTTTGATAGCCTTTATGCATTTTGATAGCGGATAGAGTCATGTTATTGTTATTAGAAGAAGAAATAATTGCATTTTGACAATGCATAATGTTTTCATTTTAACATACATGATGCTTGGTAGATCATGTGTTGTGATTCTCATTCTTTTTATTGTTAATGTGAAGAGCCTTAGAGAAAGAGACACATATAAAGCATTTATGTAAATAGCTATAACTTAGCTGTCTTTTACAACTTGCTCTTTTGGAGAAACTCTTGTCATTTTATTCTTTGACTGTTGAAATAGATTAAGATCTAAACGTTATATTTTTTCCAAAATTAAATCATCACCGCCTAGACAAAATTACCAGAACACCTTTAAATGACACGTATTGGGTACTTAATAAGAGTACCAAAAACTACAAATGTCAGATAATTAAACACAATAATACAATATGATGTTTTCAAGTTTCCATGTAAAATTAATTGATTTTGTTATTTATAATATTTATAAATTTACAGATTATTTTATTACTGGTTGAGTTGATAATAATTGATAAAATTGATTTTCTGTAAAAATCTAACAAAATTGAGTATGTTAACAAAATATTCAGTAAGAATTATTTATAAATAATCGAAAGCTTCAAGGAAAGCATCAATGACCCTGAAGCTTACTTGTTATAGCAAGACAACACCACGAGTGAGTGTAAGGCAGTGAAAGGTACACAGAGACGTCTTTGTGGGTTTTTGCGCTTTTGGCTTTTCTTGGTGGGGTTCCTCGAAGAAGCCATACGGCGTGATTCGTGAATTGAATTTCCCCAGATCTCATCATCTTCCTCCGATATTGATTCCACCATTTTCAGATAAATCGTCATTTCAGATCTCGTCTAATCTAATCGGGATCTGTTAGTGGTGGAATCAATTTTGGTTTGATATCGTAAGGTTTGAATCCAAACTAGTCTGGAGATGGAGAAGACAGAGAGTGAGAAGAAGGAAACGGCTGTCTCTGACGTCGGCGCATGGGCAATGAATGTTACGAGCTCCGTCGGGATCATCATGGCTAATAAACAGCTCATGTCATCTTCTGGTTTCGGCTTCAGCTTCGGTTTGCTTTCTGATTTGTGTCTCCCATTACATTTCTTGGATCTTTCATTTGTGATTCGAGATTTAGATCTCTTGTCAGTTAACAATGGATTTGTATTTGTGTTTAATTTTTTCTCAGCGACAACTCTGACGGGATTCCACTTCGCTCTCACTGCTCTCGTTGGTCTTGTGTCAAACGCGACTGGATTATCGGCATCTAAACATGTCCCTCTCTGGGAGCTTCTCTGGTTTTCACTCGTCGCTAATATCTCAATCGCAGCTATGAACTTCAGTCTCATGTTGAACTCTGTTGGCTTCTACCAGGTAATCTCTTCCCGTTTCTGTTCCCAATTTCTCAATTCACTTTTAAGATCGCTCTACCAACTGTGTTGTATTTTCACATAGATTTCGAAACTGAGCATGATTCCGGTCGTCTGTGTGATGGAATGGGTTCTCCATAGCAAGCATTACTCGAGAGAAGTGAAGGCATCTGTCATGGTTGTGGTTGTAGGAGTTGGGATCTGTACTGTGACTGATGTCAAGGTTAATGCAAAAGGTTTCATTTGTGCTTGCACTGCCGTTTTCTCCACCTCTCTGCAGCAGATCGTAAGTTTTTTTGTTTGTAAATCCATCACTCAGTTTGTTCAATTTTTATCGTGTCAAGTGTTCTTTTCTTTGTTGCTCTGATTGTGTTAGTTATTCTTCATTAATCTAAGTACTCAAGTACTTATCCAAAAGTCTTACCTTGACAAAACTCTGCCTTGATGATGATATTCTAAGTGTTTGTGATAAATATGTCCTCAGTCAATAGGTTCACTGCAGAAGAAATACTCGATTGGATCTTTCGAGTTGCTGAGCAAGACAGCTCCAATCCAAGCCCTTTCTCTCCTCATCTTTGGTCCATTTGTTGACTACTTCTTGAGCGGCAAATTCATTTCTACTTACAAGATGTCTTATGGTGCCATTGTAAGTCTCGAAAAACTTGTAATCCCGTTTATATCATCCCAAACTTTTGCTTTGTTCCAACTCTTATCTGACAATTGATAACCATCACATACAGTTATGCATTCTTCTCTCCTGCGCATTGGCGGTTTTCTGTAACATAAGCCAATATCTCTGCATTGGAAGATTCTCTGCTACCTCATTCCAAGTTCTTGGTCACATGAAAACGGTCTGTGTCCTAACATTAGGATGGCTTCTATTTGATTCCGAGATGACAGTCAAGAACATAGCAGGGATGGTCTTAGCCGTGGTGGGAATGGTGATATATAGCTGGGCTGTCGAGTTAGAGAAACAGAGAAAGTCGAAAGCTACACCACATGGTAAGAACAGTATGACTGAAGATGAGATTAGGCTACTCAAAGAAGGAATAGAACATATGAATTTGAAAGACATGGAGCTTGGTGATAATAAACCATAAATTAAAAGCTCTTCAAGACAAATGTTTTATGGTTCCTCATTTCCCCCATCATGTATTCTTTTCCTTTTGCCATTTCATTTATATATTTCTTTTCCTCCATCTTGTATTCTTTTTCTTTTTGCCATTTCATTTATATATTTTTTTTGTTTTAAAGAACCTTTTGGCCTCTAATTCCAAAAGATATGATTCTTCTACTTCATTGCATTAAAATCTAAATATGGGTGAAGGTTTCAACTGAGTGCAAAAACACAAACCTAACATCTTTTTGTATTGGATTATTCTGAATGCATTAAACACTACAATGTCCCATGCATTGTCTCGTATAGAAAGTCAAAAACTTTATTATAAGATTGTCAATTCTATATAAACAAACGAGGGTACAAGCCATTAAAAAGTTGAAGAGATAACTCTAAATTCCATTGAGAGTGACCACAACTCTGCGTGCTGTTGGAGCATCACGGTGTTCACAAAGCCATATTCCCTGAAACCCCAAATTTTCCAATACAAAATCTTCAAAAAAAGACTAACTAGATCGATGCACACCAGATCAGTGAAATATAAGACATTGAATTGCAAATAACAAAGGCATTGTAAGAATGAAGATCAATTACCATTCAATCCAAAGAACCATGCCATGAAACAAGAAAACATGTGAAGGTAGTAGTTGTACTAATGGTATAGTCAGATGGAAACATTTATTACCTGCCATGTTCCCATGTTAAGTTTTCCTTTTGTTATTGGGATTCTGCAGTAGCATGTAACACATTTGGTAAGTGAAAATTTCCAAAAGCTAACCATGTCTTGAAAAGATCAAAATTTAGCAGATATAAAATGTGGCTCACGTGAGTTGACAGCCAAACATTGACGATTTGATATGAGCTGGCATGTCATCTGGACCTGCAATTATTTGCACAATTTCAATTCTCAATACACAAGATATGGATGAAAAAGAACCATTGTGAAAGTTGCATTATGATAAGAGGAAAACCACATTCAGAGGACAATGGTAACAGCTTTGATTTTATCGTTGGTTTATAAATTAGCTTCAGTTTGATAAGAACAACAACTAACTAACCTTCCATCGTATGCCTCCAAGGCGCTGAACTCCCCTGAATTTCAACGAAAAAGGTGACAAGTTTAACTTTTTAAGCAGCAAAGTAGTTGAGAAGCCAGCCAAATATATACACGGTACCTCAGGAACAATCCTGTTCAAGAAAGTCTCAGTATCAGCCTGAACATCTGGATCATAATTCTCATTGATTGTGAGAGAAGCACTTGTGTGTTGTACTGAAAAAAGTGTAAGAACCCCCTTTTTATCTTATTGAGAATCCAGGAAAAGAAAACAGAGAGCAGAAGCTAATGGTTATGAAATATCGAAAAGAAGGAAGCTCACAGAAGACATGCGCAAGTCCACAATTGAAATCTGACAAGTCTTGCCCAATTTCCTTCAGGATCTGTTCCAAAACAAATCTCTCACCAGCTAAGAACACCAGTTTTCTCCACAAAAGAAGTAAAAAAACGATTGAAAGATTCACAAATCGAAATCAAATAATTTTATAAACCGACCAAACGAGTCAAAGCAGAATCGCTTCGAATACAAAACAACAGTCGCATCAGCTTTTGAATATCAAAGAGTAGACACGAAGAAGAAGGAACCTTAGGAGTGATAAGATGACATCCACGGCGTTGCGGTGGAAGCGTGATGGTCTTTTGAGCCCACTTTGGACCAGAGGAAGTCGCCATGGAAGCTCGATCGGTGGCTGGATTCGCTGGAGTGAAGACTGATCTGACACGAAGAGGAACAACACCAGAGAAGAAAATCGTAGAGCTCTGCATAGCTTTCGGTGTTCCTCTAAGCCCAATAATAACAACAACAATGGCCAACGAAACTCCTCCAAACCAAAATCTCCCAAGAGGGCCTTTCACTTTCACCATCATCATCGCCATTCATTTTTTTAGTTTACTTCGCTTCTGGGCCTCGGAATCATTGTGTGGCTATGCCGATTTTCAAAAACGGCTTGCTGTTTAACTCACCAATTGTTAAAATAAAAAACTACCTGCCGTTTTGTCAGTGTACATTTCGCTTTACACAATTTACCATCATTCATGTCTTCTTGATGGTTCTCAGTGACTATTATTTTTTTAACAATATGCAATGCTACTGCAATGCAATATGTCGAGTTTGAATCCAAATGATGACACATGAATTAATATAACTCACTAGACTACAACTTCTTAATAATTATAGTTATATAGAAAAAAAATTGTTATATATATTATTTGAAAAACATTTTAATAAAATAAACTTATTATAACGTGTTATTAACAAAAATATCATACTAACGTTTTATCACCATAATAAATTTTAAATAAATATATAGAAATGAGAGTAACTTATTAGAATAATTACAATATATGTAATTGTTATTAATTTGATTATATAATTAATATATTATTAAATTAACAAAACTATATTATTAAATTCATAAAAACAATTATTTTTATTTTCTTAATTTATATATCCAAAAATAATTTTAAATAAAAATTAAAATTATATAAATATCTAATTTATATTTATTAAATAAATAATATTATACTATTTACAAATATTTTTTACACACGCATGACATATATATAAATCTAATATATATGTATCATGTATGCTGCTCCACTTCTATAAAACAAAATATATCGTTTTTTATACACCAATTATCTCCATCAATAAAAAGTTATAAATTTATGAAAATGAAAATCTAATTTTTAAGATATACACCAATCCCTATATGTGTATCAAAACCAAGGCCAGATTTGAATAAAAAGTTTAAAGTATAAGATACGTTTTAAAGTCGCATGCATGAAATCTAGACATTAGATATAAGTTTGAATATATATATATATATATATATATATATATATATATATATATATATATGTTCTACAATATATTTTATATTGGAGTATGCATATTTTTTTACAACAGAGAAAACTATTCAAACAGTTTTCAGACCTACAGGAATTTAAAATTATGTATTTATTGACCCATTCGAATCTCGTGTAGGTTATCACCAAAACTAAAACTAAAAGAAAAACAACAAACGAAGAAGTGTTGACTTTTTGTCTATTGTCTAACCAGTGGATTCAATAAGCAAAAACACATTATTATCACTCGTCTAAAGACTTGACAAAAGACACCAAAAAAGTTTTGTACATACCAACGGCCTAATCCTACATGACAACATAGACCTATCTCTCTTCTTTACACATTATTTGTTTGTAAACAAATTCATATTTTAGCATGATACGATAACCCTTAAATTTCTTGTCATAGAAAATATTTTGTAGAGAAACATCATAGTATTACTCTCGTTATTTTCAATATCAGAGACGTATGGTAGAAGTTAAACATGGACCAAAGAAATTAATATAGTTAAACATCGTTGCCTCCGGTCATTGTCGGAGATTTATCGGTCGTGTCGAGCGAAATGATTTCTTGACGTTTACACCAATTCACCACCCACAAACTATTCACACTAAGTCTCTCAGAGTCTGTTTAGATTCGTATAGATATTGTTTTCAATTTTGTAATTATAATATTCGTTTGACATGATTCAGACTTCTATAAAGTTTACACTTTGGTGTATATATAAGAAGTTTTGACTATAGACATCGTATTAAAAACATCGTATTTAATTGGATGAGATTATTATTGTGGAATTAAAAAGTGTAAAAAGTAACATAACAGACGTTTTAAATGAAGAAAAAATCAATATCTTATATTTTTTGAGTAAAAGAAAGAAAAGAAAGAATACTTCATATCTATATATCAAACCCTGAAATGTCAGTTACTATTAATTTTAATGAATGACACCAATTGTAAAGCTTTTTGGATATTCATCAAAATAGTTTTGTAATTGATGAATGACACCATTTATAGCGTTATATAATTAATTAGTTCTTCAAAAGTGTTTTTTTATTACAAGTTGTATAATTAATTAGTTTGTAACAGAACAAAAAAAAATATTAAAAAAATTATGCGCTTAGAATAGTATTTTAAAATAGTATTTTTCAAAAAAAAATTCAAATCTAATACTATAAGATTAAAATTTTAAAATATCACAAATAATTATATAAAAAATACTTATTTAATTTAAATAAATTATACATAAATTTAAAACATTATATTTAAGTTTATTTTTTCTATTTAAGGTTTAATTTTTTTATTAAAATATAGTTTTAGTATATTTTAATTTTAAAATCATGTTATTATTATAAATTTAAACTAATAATGATATTTTTGTAACAAAAATTTTAAAAAGTAAAGTGTTATATGTGTTATTTTACATAATTGTCTTTATGCTTATTCTACTCATTTTTCTGATTTGTTTGTTTCGTAGAAACAGAGCGATCTAAACGACACCTTCGTATATGGTTGAAAGTTTCAGCCTAAATGATCGAATCGTCAGCTTTGCTCGTTTAGACGTATATTTTCTCAAATTACTAACCGAACCGGACCGGTTATAATTGCTCGAAGCTTTAAACGCCTCCGTTTTATTCACTATCGGCCTTCCCTTCCGAATCGTCGTTTCGCTTGCTTTTTCGTTAACAGTGGCGACGGAATCGTTAGAGTGAGTCAGCATCATGATCGTCGAGATTCTCACTTTCTTACGCCGGGGAGACTTTTTCCCCACGGAGTTTTGAATCGCGACGCTTGCTTTCACGGCGAGAGCCGCCATGTCCGACGCCTTTAAACGGTTCTGGCGCTTAGAGTTCGGGAGAACGAAATATATCTGGTCCGTTTGAAGCGTCTTTTCCGGTTCGATCGCCGGTATGAAATCATCGTAGTAGAGGGAATCTGAATCGCAGATGAAAAAAGAAGCTCTAGAAGAAGACGAATATGAAGCTGCCGCCGATTCGGCTTCCAAAACGTGGGATGCTAGTACTGGAACATAGTATTCCCGGAGATCGCCATTAATCGTCACGATCTTCACCGTCGGCGAAGAATTGGAGTGTCTCCTAGAAAATGACACACAGATACCCATTTTGATTGAGGTGACAATTCCAGAAGTGGAAGTCGACGAGAATCGAAACTACGCGTCGAACTGAGTTGGTCACGTTGGGGGTTATATATAGAAGACGACCGTAATACCAAACCGGCTAATAGAAATCTTAATTACTTAACCGAAGCTGAAGGTTTGATCAAGTCTATATACCACATTTCTAGAAATTAAAGAACAACAATTTAACGTGTCAACCAACTAACCATCTTGAGCATAAATATGTCGTTTGATTTACTGTATATTTTGACTCAATATATAATTGTAGCTATATATCTAAGAATCATAATATAATAGCTTCTAACATTGACATAGTTGAATTTGAAATATATATAGAGCCATTTAAGTATCTCATTTAATTTACAAATATTTTTCCTTACGTAGTATTTAATTAATAAAATTAGTTTCTTAAAATATTTTTGAAATAATAATTAAGATACCATTTGTGAAAAATCCTATTCTTTCTATTTTGGTATATATGATGTGTTGAAATATGATTTTTTTTTCCGGTTTGCTTGGTTCTATAAATGAACTTTAAAAACCACTATTTCGATTCATGCGTTTTGGTTGGATCTAATATTTTAATTTGATTTCAAAATTACTATTCTGATGTTCAAAATATCAAAATATACTGGAGAATATTAGACTTTTTGTAATGGTCGAAGAAATACTGATCGATGTTAAGTAAAACGTACTTATCAAATTCATTTGTCTTCAGACTATGTTTAATGGATTTCTAAACTGAATAAAAATATACCAGAATTGTATAAAATATATATTATCAAAAACCTATGTATAAATACCAACAATAATCTAAACTAAAATTTAATAGCAACTGCAATCATAATGGACAATCCCATAAGTCACGCATGAATTTTCTAAAGTTCAAAATAACATAAAACCATACAATAAAACTATATGATGGTAAAAAATAAAAAATAATAGCTTGTGTGTAGGAAGAATAATGTATTTTAATATATTCTTTGGCAAGCTTGATTGATTATATATATATGAATGTATTATTGCTTTCATTCGTGTATCAGTGTGCTACATCATCAACCATAACCATTACTGAACATGGTGTAATGGCAGCTCAATCATGTATTTCAGGTACTATTTCTCTTTTCTCTTCTCAGAAATTGGTCTTATTTTTCAGCAACACTGTTTTTCTACTCTTCAAAACACTCTTTCCTCTGGTTCTTGGATCATTGACAGTGGTGCTACTTATCATGTATGTTCTAATCTTGCTATGTTTAGTGAGATATCCTCTGTGTCTGGTATAACAGTCTCCCTTCCTAATGGTACTAGAGTACCCATCACACACACGGGCATAATTCATATCAATTTCCATCTCGTTTTATACAATGTTTTACGTGTTCCTACTTTTTATTTTAATCTGATAAGTGTGAGTCATTTACTACGTTACAATAACTTTTCTACACACTTTTATCATGATCATTGCCTTATTCAGGAGCATATTCAGGGCTTGATGATTGGTAGAGGCAATCTCATACACAGTCTCTACATTCTAGACACTACTGTTATCAATCACTCTACCAATTTCTGTGGCTCATTGCTGAAGGATGGACATCTTTGGCATCAACGCCTAGGACATCCTTCTTCAGCTATTCTAAAACATCTATCTGAATCTCTATCTTTACATCAGTTAAATCTTGATGGTCATTGTTCCATTTGTCCTTTAGCTAAACAAAAACGTCTTCCTTTCATATCTCATAACAACTTATCCATTTTACCTTTTGATCTCATTCATATTGACATTTGGGGACCCTTTCGGGTTGAGTCTATTGAAGGCTACAAATATTTTCTTACCATTGTTGATGATTGCACAAGAGTTACTTGGATTTACATGTTGCGAAATAAACATGATGTCATTACTGTTTTCCCTAGTTTTCTTAAACTAGTTAAAACTCAATATCAATGCAACATTAAGTCTATCCGCAGTGATCATGCTCCGGAACTTGCTTTTGCTCAACTTTGTCTTGATAATGGTATTTTACATCAGTTTTCTTGTGCCTATACCCCTCAGCAAAACTCGGTTGTTGAACGTAAGCATCAACATCTTTTGAATGTTGCTCGAGCTCTTTTATTCCAATCAAATGTTCCTTTGCCTTATTGGAGTCATTGCATTCTCACTGCAGTTTTCTTGATCAATCGAACTCCATCTTTGTTATTACAGAATAAATCACCTTATGAAATGCTTTTGAAAAAGACTCCTGAATACAATTTTCTCCGTAGTTTTGGTTGTCTTTGTTATGCATTTACATTGGCAAAAGATCGACATAAGTTTGCTCCTCGAGCTCAACCTTGTGTTTTCTTGGGTTATTCCCCTGGTTACAAAGGTTATCAAATATTGAATCTTGAGTCTAGAGAACTATCTGTTACTAGGAATTTGGTTTTTCATGAATCTATTTTTCCTTTTAAGGATTCACAACAGCATATTTCTTCTGATTCTGTTTTTCCGGACACAATTTTACCTCTTTCTACTCCCATTCATCTTGATTCTTCATCTGCATATAATTCATCTTCCCCTGCATTCTCACATAATCCACTTCACTCTAGTACCACACCTATTCATGAGACTGTTCCATCAGACACAGCTGGTGTTTCATCACTCAGTGCTCGACCAAGACGTCAGATAAGGGTACCCCGTTACTTGTCTGATTATCATTGTTCCCTCAACCAAATTTCTACCCCTGTTTCTAATTCCTCTGTTCCTTATCCTCTATCTTCTGTCCTCACTTACTCCATACTAAAACCCCATTACCAAGCAGCTATCCTTTCTTGTTCTACTGAAATAGTACCTACCACCTTTAAGCAAGCTGTTACATCATCAGTGTGGAAGAAAGCTATGGACGTAGAGCTTAATGCTATGGAACAGAATGGGACTTGGTCTATTGAATCTCTGCCTCCTTCTAAGAATGTTGTAGGTTGCAAATGGGTATACACCATTAAATATAAATCGGATGGTAGTATTGAAAGGCATAAAGCTCGATTGGTGGCTAAAGGTTTCACTCAACAAGAAGGGGTTGATTTTCTGGATACTTTCTCCCCCGTGGCTAAGTTGGTTAGTGTTAAACTCCTGTTATCACTAGCTGCTATCCATGGCTGGAGTTTAACCCAGATGGATGTTACCAATGCCTTCCTCCACAGTTCTCTTGATGAAGAGATTTTCATGAGCTTACCTCTTGGGTATACACCTCCATCTTCGATTGTTCTGCCTCCTAATCCTGTTTGCAGGTTACGTAAATCGATTTATGGCTTGAAACAGGCCTCTCGCCAATGGTATCACTGTTTTTCTGCAGTTTTGTTAAAGGCTGGTTTCTCTCAGTCTCAGGCTGATCACACTTTATTTGTTAAAAGGACTCATTCATCATTCATTGCTTTGCTGGTCTATGTCGATGATATTCTCATTGCAAGCAATGATGATGCATTGGTTCAGAATCTCAAGGATATTCTTCATCACGAGTTCAAAATCAAGGATTTAGGTCCTGCTCGTTTCTTTTTGGGGCTTGAGATTGCACGTAATTCTACTGGTATTCATCTCAATCAAAGGAAATATGCATTGGATATTCTGTCATATACGGGTCTTCTTGCCTGCAAACCGTCATCAGTACCTATGGATCCTAATGTATCTTTAAGCAAAGATACTGGTACTCCTTTGACAGATGCATCCAGTTATCGTACTCTTGTGGGTCGTCTTTTATATCTTACTATCACAAGACCGGACATTACCTTTGTTGTTCATCGTTTAAGTCAATTTCTTGCATCTCCTACTGATATACATCTACAGGCTGCTCATCGTGTGCTTAAATACATCAAGAATAATCCTGGTCAAGATTTGTTCTATGCTTCCAATTCTGATGTCTGTCTCAATGCTTTTGCGGACTCCGACTGGGCTTCTTGCCCGGATTCTCGACGTTCTGTCACAGGATTCTGTTTGTATCTTGGCAAATCATTGATTTCTTGGAAGTCCAAGAAACAAACCACTGTCAGCCGGAGCAGTACTGAAGCTGAGTATAGAAGCATGGCTCTTGTTACATGCGAAATTCTTTGGCTTCATCAACTGCTTCGTGACTTGCAGGTTTCACTCGTCACCAATACCAAACTTTTTTGTGACAATCGATCGGCTATGTACATTGCTACAAATCCTGCTTTTCACGAGCGCACTAAACATATAGAGATCGACTGTCACACCATTCGGGATCAGGTCAAGAAAGGGGTTATCCGATTATTACATGTCTCTACATCAAATCAACATGCTGATATTTTGACGAAACCTCTTCATCCTGGTCCATTTTATTCAATTCTCAGGCGTATGTCTACTTCAAGCCTCTTCACTCCGGATCATGTTTCAGAGGCTTGAGGGGAGTGTATTGGTTAATATTGGTTCGATTAATATTGGTTTATTGTTGTTGATTATTGAATCTTGTATAAATACCGTAATGTGAACATTTTGTATTTTTGAGTTGATAAAATAAAAGAAGCATTTTTTCTCTGAGATTTAATAATTTTCAATGAGACAAGGGACTACTTGGTTCTAACTTCTAAGCTGTCATCTGAATTAAGACATGTGAAAATTATGTTTCATAAGACTAAATGTTCTTTCCATGAGGTTTGGTACTTAGCAGACTTTTCTTAGCTGGCTGAAGTGCCCTACTCGGACAAGGCTGCCAACAACTTTCAGCTTCTTGCAGCTCAGACCATCTATACATTTGTGGCCACAACTTAACGACCGCATCTTCAACGGCAAACAATTTCCCGTAGAAGCTCTCTTCAAGAAAGTGAACAGGCTAGTGTGAGAGTACTCCTGCTTAGCGTGGAATCACCTACTGAGCTATAAGGATTCTCTTACATTGTGGTTTAGAATATTAGACCATCTTCATGATATTTTTCTATTTTCACTCTAAAATAGTATATAATTTTTTTTCTAACGTATTATCCTATTTTTACTCTAAATTTTAACTTTAAAATATAGTAAAAATAGAATACTCGAAATATAGAATAATTTTCTCTTTTACTCTATTTTAAAATTGAGTAAAGTTCGGAAAATTTTACTTTATAATAGAGTTTAAAGTGGAATTGAATGAAGGAGTTAGAGATGTTTTTAAAAAATTATAGTCCACATTCAAAACTGAAAAAAAATTTTAAATATTTTTTAATTAAAAAAATATTTTATATATTGTAAATTAGTTTTGAATTGAAATTTTATGATTTTTAAATGGTCTAATTAGATTTATAATCGACTTCACCTAAATTTGATTTAATTAAAACTTGTTCGATCCAAATTAATAACATCTATCTATAATTTAGTATATAAAGATTAACAAGGAAATAATCTAGTACTTTGATTTCTAATGTAAAAATACCGATAATGATATTGGTCTTTCTTGCCCCTTTCTCATGTGTTACCCTTCGTTTTTACCGAAATCTGATGTTCTTGCGTCAATTATTTTCTTTACCTATTATGACTTACAACAAGAAAATTTAACAAGAAAATTATTCCACATCAAGTAAAGTTACAAAATCTATTAAAGTATATAAGGTTATTTCCGGTTTTGTTTGATTCCGGTTAAGTTAAACCATTTGTATAAATACTGTTTTGATATATCATTTTACGTTTTGAGTGAATAAAAATTTTCTACAATATTCTTTCATCTGTTCTTCATCCTCTCTTCAATAATAAAATCTAAACAAAAATCACATTGCACGTATCAACACCAGAAAATAGTTAAATAAAAACATGACAGATTCTTTATCTCACAACTTGTCGTGTCGCAACCATTCCCATTAATATTGCTTTTAACGTGTTGGGAAACTGAACAAGATGACTTCACACAGGCACACTCTTCGTGCAACACGTGTCATATATCAGTGGTGTCTCTCGACACTTTTCGGCACTACAGTGGCGAGGACGGCAGCAGTGAAAAGGTCAATAATGCCCCCAATCGATCGCTGCCTAAGCCAGTGGGGCCTGTCTGAATGCGTGGCAGAACCACCGTCCTTGGGTGCTATCATATGTTTTCCCAAAATAGTTTGAAAATACAATGGTTTTATCCGGATGAACAAAAATAAATTCAGAAAGGTTTTATCCAAAAGTATAAACATTAGATATAATTAAATTTCTTCCTTTTGACATTTTTGACACAGATATAATTAAATTACAGATTCTCGAATTTTCTCAGTTTCATTGGATGGAGATCCAAATAATTTCGAATGCATGTTATATATGTTCTTGTGAGTCTTGTGACTATTATAAATTATCTACTTCTATATTTAAACTAACTAACATTATTCAGATTTCCGATGTAAATTATTTTATACAGTCTAATAATGTTTCTACAACTAGAAATGAGACTTTGACTTTAATTTATAGTTTAATTTTAATTATTCTATTTTGTGTATAACTACTATCTAAAAACAAGCACATTTTTAGTTATTTAATTTAGAATACTAGTTTGTAATAAGCATGGAGTTTTGGACCTATCTACCAATTCTAGAGTTTGTGAGGTGCCAATTATTCTTGCAATTCAAAACGGCCAACCATAATTAAATTTATAATAGAAAAGTCTAATCATTGTCCTATATTCTATAGTGAAGCGTATAACCACTTCATCACATTATTATTTTTTATAATTATAACGAAAGACCGCCTATTATAAATTGACTTTAGATTCGAAAATCTCGTAAACTAAAAAGAAAAAAATTGTGATAATCTAAAATCAAGATAGCCTAGTGAAACGACCTGATCGTAAAGTTTGTAGGATAACCAAAAGATACATTTCAAAAATGGGATTTTGTGTGGTTTTAGACCTTACGAAATTGCGTAAACAAAATCGAAATTCATGATAAGAAAAATCAGCCAACTAAGCGACAGTGTGAATTGTTATATTGAAGATGTTGAATAATATAAGAGATAATAAAAACGTAACGAACACGATAATGAACACCCGTCTCTTAACGGTGGGAAGACAATCGCAGCCTTTCGGATTCCACACGGCTCTTATTTCTTCTTTATCCACTTGCTTTCTTTTTATATTGCATTATAATTCTTTAACGTAATATTCTTCTTGATTACGTCAAACGATTACAAATCAAATCGGTATTATAGAAAATAATGCATTAGTGACAGAAACTGTTACGACTTTGCTAAATATACAAACTAAGAGAGTATAAAGATACTATTGTAACTTGTTTCAATGAACAGTGTAAAATGTCCCATATCGAAAATTGAGATATTTTTATACTATTATATATAATGTATAATATATTTTAGTTATTATCAATTAATTTTGAATTATATATCCATGATTATTAAGTGATTCGTATAAATAATCTATATTGTTGATGTATATAATTTATTAAAATGTGAAATATAATATATTGAAAATTGATATACTTTTACATTAATATATATGGTGTGTGAATATATTCAGTTATTTGGTGTGTGAATATATTCAGTTATTGCCAATTGATTTTAAATTTACATTAATATATATGATGTATGGATATATTCACTTATTGCCAATTGATTTTGAATTTAATTGATTTTGAGTTTGATCGACTAGATAATATGTTTTATCTAAAGTAGATTGTTTGTATTACAAATACATAATTTCTCTTTGTATTGTTATTGTATGAACAGATATTTAATTTACACATTACATTAACAATACAACACATAACCATGCGCTTTTAAACAAGCTAATTAACCTCTCAAGCCTTTTACTACAACACTAAAAATATTTCTAAATTTATAAGAAAATATATTTATGCATGTGTCTAATTATTTCGCCTTTATATTTAAGAAAACTATATAAGAAAAAAAATAACTGGCACATTTACAACATTATGACTACATCCTAAATTTCATCTCCCACATATACATTTATATGCGTATTTTTCAATATGTTCTCTATTTATAATTATTATGGGAGATGAAATTTGGTAACCTTTTTAAAACGGAGCACGATGTGGGACCCCCTTTCTTCTGCTTGAATTCCGATGATTGTAGTTCGGAGGAGTTCCCGGAGAGAAATTGAAACCAGCTTCGTCGCCAGAGCTTGAAGACCGATGGTCACTGTAGTCGTCGAATCTAACGGTGGATATCGAGAGGCCACTCATTAGACGGTTGAAAGCATTGGTCTTGCGCATCTTAGTCGGTGTGGTAGCCTCATCTGATTCCGACCCACCTTGATACTCTCTCCCGTGCTTCCCTTTCAAAGAGAAGGTTAGACTTTGATCTCCTCTCTTCATTCCCCCGAGCTGAACAGTAAAAAACAACAAGGACTTTATAGTTATTCCACCCATTAAGAAGTGAAATGCGTTATAGGGGAATTGTGATGGGATTATTTTCAGAGAAAAATGGTGGAAACAGGGGAAAAAAAAAGCTTCGAAATTTATGTTATACTTTGCAACCGAGAGAGCAGAAGCGGAAAGAATCAAGAAGGCTTCTGCAACAGATTTCACAAGTGTTTGTAACACCTTTTCCGATTCTGGGCTGAGGCCTTTCATTGAGGAACACGATCTTTGCGCTATTGATAATATATGTCTGAACGCAAGATGTGTCTATATACTTCTGTATCTCATTCACTCTCACCACGTTGTGGTACGAAGATCTCCGTATCTGCGCAGTTTAATTTCATTTTATTCTCATTTACATTAAAGCAAATATTAAGATTTTGGGGGGAGAAAATGAAGACCTGAACAACACGATGGTCTCTATGTTTGGGTAAACAATAAGAGCAAAAGGCATTTCCAGCACAATCAAGACAGAACAAATTGCATTCATTTTTGTTGGAATCGACGTGGATCGAACATGGAACGAAATAGCTGCCTCGTAACATTGGCATTAGCCATGTTGGATGATTCATATAATCTTCTTCTTCTTCTTCCTCTGTTCTTATCATTGGTCCCTGAAAATTCGATCAACACCAAATGAAAAACTGGAGAACATAACAAAGCAAACAAACAAAAGGGTAAAGAAGAATCACCATGACTTTCGTGTGATTTGCCTTGAAAGCTCCGTAGTTAAGTTTGTGATTGTAGTTTTCGATAGCCAGATTTGCGAGCACCACAGTGTACGAAAACCTACGAGGAGGAGGTAGAAGAAGAGGCGGCTAAAGAGAGAAATAAAGGGTTTTATTTTTTTATTTTATGTTATATAAGGCGGTCACGATAATAAGTCTTATGCGGTTTATATTTTGTAGGAATTTTTTTTTAATATGAAAGTTGTTTTCTATTTATTCTTATTTATCGTTAAAGGTATTTTTTTTTTTTGGTTCTATTGTTTTTTTTACTCCTTTATTTGGGAAAAAATCAAAAAATTTCTTTATTTATTTTGGGGAAATCATTATCTCGCCTTTTTTGAAGTCCTCCAATGACGTACGTATCTATGAATATGCGTGTCCGTTCAGTGGCATCTGGAAGTCCCAAAATGATTTTTCTTTTTGAAAGTTAAATAATAGGTAAGTATGGTCAGGATTATAAAGCAAAATTTTATAGTTAATTTAAATAAAAAGTTAAATAAGAAATAAATAAAAATTGAAAAGGAAATAAATAGAAACGAAAAAAGAAAGAGCAGTGGTGTCGATAGATGAAAGGCCGAGACAGATTGACGGGTATGAAAATGACAGAAGAGAAAGGTCTAAATGAGATCTGAGTCGTTGGATAAGAAAAGCCTTCTTGTATAATCTACTCTTTTGTGGGACGTGACGGACGATTTTGCCCCTTTGTAACCAATCGTGGCCAATCCAGGGCCGTCGAATTAATCTTTAGGACGGGACCCGCTACGACGTCAGCAGTACGCTGCCACGTTGCTTAATATGATCAAATTTGTAAAAGTAGATCGGATAACAATTAAGTTAGCGGTTTTGTAATGTGTGTGTCAGTGTGCATCGTTTTCCGAATTTTAGTAATAAACCTTTTTCGGACTTTAAAATTGAAAGTTTTTAACTGTTTTATTTAAACTTCAGTTTTTTAAATTTATTCAAGATGACTTCAAGGATGAGAGAAACGAAATAAATTTAACAGGACTTTTTTAAATTATGAGAGAAAGACTTTTTTCCTTTAATTACTTCTAAAAAATTCAAAATATTTTTCTAAAATTGTATGTATATTTTTACAAAGAATCTTTGATTAGTTAACTATCAATTTTTTTCGATTATTTTGAGGAAAAGTATTGTTTCAAACAGATAATTATTGTAACAAATGAATCTGGTTGTGTATGTGGTTTGAATTTGTTTCAGAGTACTTGAATTTTTATGTGAATTATCAATGGTTTGTGGAGTTTCATCATTCTCTATTACCACGATTTCGTATTGTCATCTAGAATTTATGTCAATTCTATAGTTACGACACGATTGAAATTTAAAATTTTATTTATATTTTTGATAAACACCAAAAATATCTATAATTTTTAAAATAGCAATTACAATCACAATTACCAATCAAACTTCCGTTAGTATTTAAAATAATAATTAAACTCTCTATATCCATATTGCATCTCAGATTCCGATACTACAATCCACTAGATCAATTTTTATGTTTGTCGAGGTTTATTGAGAATTTGGACAGATGGTTTTATAGACAAAAGAAGAGACAAAAAAAAAATTATATTGAATTATTCAGATTGGTTACAAGTGATCGGAGTTCGTCATAGGTCCCAGCAATTAAAATCCGTCCTTTTGATTATGACACTGGGAGCCTCGCCGATATACTCGATAGTCAGTGAAATCGGAATAGTCTGTAACATATCCGGTGGCTTCTCGATTGATGCACACCCACTTTTTTAGAGGATACGACTTCGCCATACTGAATTTACTCCATGTTGGACCGAGTTCGGGCTTATTTGGAGGGTGCAACCCACCTCTAACAATCCAAATTATCTTTACGGCCGAAATCTTTAAGCAATGGTGCATTTCGTTACTCTACCGGTAATATTATAGCAAGCGTATCCGTAAAATATTTTTAATAAATCAGAATTTGCAAGAATAAAGAAATTATTTAGCAACATGCTATTCTTAAAATTTAATGATTTGTAAGAATCAGTGATATAGATAATAAATAACTATTTTTCATTCTGCGTTGGACTATTAATAAATTTTCGCAACATGCTTATTTTTTATTATTAACGAATTTCGGATGGAATGATTAATGTTTTAAATTAAATATGGCTATTGAGTGATCAATCACCGAACTTTATAATAAAACTAATTCAAAGTAGACAATAAATAGGGTGAAAGAGTTCATATGATGTTTTGACATAAATGGTGTAACTGGCGACAAGAGTTAGTTAACAAAGAGAAGCGACTTAAAGTAGTCGTCGGAATCGATACTTTCTTAACAAGTCGGGTAATATTATAATGAAATCTCTTAATATAAGAGATAAAAATGTAAAAGGAGAAGTGTGATCCACGTCATAAGAATTAGATATTGACCACGAATAGTTAAAAATGTAATTGGAAAACCCGACCAAAGAAAGTGAGCATTGAAGAGCGGTGATGAGGAGGAAAGTGGTAGAAACATCTTTTGTGTTTTTTACCTCTTGAAATTGGCAAAACCAAAAAACCTAAAGAGATCAAGCTTGTAAAGCAGCACGTGAGTCATTAGCAAATTGATGATTATGATTTATATTCATTTTCTTCCGTGATTATAGTTGCGACAAATATTGTTTGATTGTATGCTGGTGATAGTTGTGATTACGGTTAATAAAAAGTTTTTAATTGTATCGATATTTGAAATAATGGTAAAAAATTACAATACAAACTAAATTATTTAACTATAAAAAATTACGATAAATAAACGAATAACTGTTGGCACTGTATTCAATTTTAGAGTCCATATCCGTCAAAACAATTCGAAGAAATTTAATGTACCGAAATGGGCCAAAATAGACTAGAGGCCTAAAAATTATGTTCGGGTTAGATTACAAAGTTTGACCCGCCAAACGAAAACGCACGGTTTAAATTGTGGGATAACGTTAATAGAGCGAAGAAATACTTAATTATGATCATAATTCGGTAATTAATATGAAGTTGACAGTTACGACTTTTATTATAAATATAATTAAATATTTATATAAAAGAGATCATTATTTTGGAATATAAAAAGATAAATAAAATTGTAATTTCTTAAGAATTGGTTGTTTAAACTCAGTTCTCACAATAATAATTTACTAAATCACAACTAAAACTTTATACGATTAACAAACTAGCATAACCTATATTTTAATACGAATTAAAAACTTGCGAGATTGAAAGAAAATTGTACATGAATTAAGTATGAAAAAAATGCAAATTAACTTCAAAACCAATTTCTATAAAACTGGTCCAATCAAAACCGGATATGTTGCTTTGTGGTGGGTCTACAATTATCTACTTTATACCATTAACCAAATAGTATATTTGCTTAGTGAAGATTAATGAGGACCAACTAAAAAAGTGTCATTTGCAGCACGATAAAAAAGATATAAGCCCTCTCTTTTTAAAATTTCATAATATTTTTTGATGCTTCCCTCTCTATTGCAACTTGCTTCTTGTGGTGAAGAAGAGCCAATTGGATACATTTTTGGTCCTTAATTAATTACACTCTTCCAAAAGTATCCTCAAGCTAATATTTATTACTTGTGGTTAGATTAGATTAGAGCTGACCATCGTGATGATACTAGACTAGATATGATTAGGCAAACTACTTTTTACTTTAATTTATATAAAGTCTAGGATACACATAAATTTATATATTCGACAAGATCATATCGGTATCAAAATTTCAGAGATAATAACCAAACCATGTATACGCATCAAATTTGGGGAAGTAGCTTTTCAAATGAACCAATCAACTATACCGACAAGGGTAAAAATAGAATGTTATACGCCATGTGGAAATTATATAGCCAACAAGTGTTATTATGCCACTTGTCTCTTAAACGGTACCAGGTACTCGTTAACCTTACCTGGCAAATATTATGTAACTGAAGGTGAAAAAACAAAGACACTAGGTCACCAGTCTGCATCGTACGTGGATTATATGTTATTTTGAAAAATAAATTAATGATAATATAAACAAGTGTTAAAAAGGTATGTATAAGTATTATGTAAACTCATTTGAACAAAACATTCTTAAATAAGTATTATGTAAACTATTTGAACAAAACATTCTTGAAAACTAAAAAAATCAAATCGAAACGTTTTATATTTAAACAAATGACAAAATTATATGTAAAAATTAATATAAATAATTAATTTTAGTAAATTGATTGGATAAATAAATAACACAAGTACACATTGTTCATATCGTTTATTTCGAAAAGTGTTTTGTATGGAAAGATACTTATTAAGAATTTCTATTTTTTCTAAAATATAAGTTTATTCTATTCGAGTCCAAGTGAATATTTTTCTCAAATAATAATAAAAATGAATATTTTAGATCCTATTGTTTGTATAATTTTTAAGTTTTTTTGTTTATGTTAGTTTTATTCAAATGATGTTTTTTTTTATTTCCTAACAAAATAATAGAAATGTAAATATTAAAATCTTTAAAATAATTTTATTTCAATCCCAATTTAGATTTGTTGAAGTTTTTAGAAATATAAAAAGAATGAGAATAAAAAATTAATCATTTGTAAAAATTAAATTGCATAATTGATTAATTTAAAAGAAAGTACATAAAATAAGATGCTTATTGTTTTAATTCTTAAAAAATTGATATATCATTTTAAAATGAAAGAGAAGATTACACATGGTGTTTAATTTAAAAATAAAGTGACGTTATCAGTAGTGCATGCACAATTGATTAATATTTTTGCTATATAATGGTTTATGTTATGTAGTCTATTTTATTATTTGCTGAATTATTGTTAGTTAGATAATAGATTATTTTTTAATTTAGAAACTCACAAACAATATTTTCTAATTGTACGTTTAAACGTAAAATTTTACACTAACTTTAAACGTATATATAAAAATGTTATCTCCTCCTGCCACCTTCGTGTCCAAGTTAGCTATTTTTATGGGTCCAAAATTACCCAATAATGTAGACCTAACTGGTCCAAAGCAAAAGTCCCAACATTACTACTGTTTTCTAGTCATTGTCTTACAACATATATATTTCCTCAGTCAAGAGAGGGATAGTTATATAATATTGTAAAAATGATTAAAATTTTCAAAGATTATTCAGAGCTGCAAAAACCTGAGACGTTACAGTACAAAGTCAACGATTACGTTAATATTATTGTTAGAGTCCAAAGTTGCAAACTAACTGAACACAAGGTTTGAATATTCAATTGACTTACAAGGATGACGTATTGGTACATCTTGTGATTTAAAATTTTGGAGTTCACTGCAGTTAAAACTAGAGAAAGTTAAGAGATAATAAAGGATAGAAAAATGCAAATTATTTCCCAAATTATTTTGCCCATTTCTTGGATAGGTTAAAAGTTAAAGATCAAACATATTAATATTCTTACTTATTCATATAATTTATTTTTAGCATAAATTCGTTATCCAAACCAATGTATAAAGAGAAAACTAGTGTTGTTAGTAAGGCTAATAATTTAATAGCTATCTACGTTTCATTTTTGTCTAATTAAGAAAGTAATCTTCGAAATAGATTGATTAATAGAATAATGACTAATCCGGAACTCAGTGTGAAATAACTTGTGGAGTTGAACAAAGCAAAACAATTGGCTAAAATCAAGACTTATTGTCACTTTTGAGGTGTTTTAATTGAGTGAGAATCTTTGTCTTAGTGTTGTGTTGTTCTTTGGTGCTCTTGTTCTTCCTTTACAGTGCACACAAAGCAAAAGTTTTTTTTGTTTCTTAACCTTCTTGTAATATTTTCTTCCTTTTTAAATGATTAACAATTTCTCATCAATTTTAAAAGTGTAATAAAAGAATAACTAATCATCTAAATTTCAGTAGAATATAAACGATTTCATAATATATAGGAGCATTGATTTTGTTACTTTAAGTGCATGTGTAGTCATAATTAAACGTTCTTTAAAATTTTAAGTTTTGAGATTTCTATAATTATTGGTTCATGTAACATTAAATCTTAAAATGCACAATATATGTTTACCATTGAACAAAAAATATAAAGGAAAGTGAATGAACAAGTACAACTTTTGAGCTGGTTATTAAGATAAATTTACTTATCTATATGAACACGAAATATCACTAAAAAATGTTTGTATGGCCTCATGAGGAATCGGAATCAAATTGGGGCCGAATACATTTCTGTGATATATTCTTATGTCGGATTTGGTAGGTAACAAATAATTTGTCGTTGGTAACTTTAAAACGTAAGTAAGCTCTCAAATCGGCTATTATATTTCAAACCTTAATTTTTTTTTACTTCTTGTAGCTGTAGTAAAATGTATAGATGTCTAACAAATGCTTCGAAACTTTTCTTACCATTTTTGATTTTCTTAATACTAAAATCACTCTATATATCTCACAGTGATTATTCTATAATTGGGGATACCAATTTCAATATGTCGTGTTATTCATGTTACCAAATTTGTTAGACTATGCTGAGGGTTAATCCAAAGGACAATAAATTCTAGGGTTTAATAGAATTTATCATTTCTGGGTTTATTCTAATAGTACATGGTAAAACTACATATATGATTTAATAATAAAATCAATAACAAAACATATATTTTTAAGGTGGTTTCCGCCGAGTAATTTAGCAAAAAAGTAAGCAAAATAGTGTAAATTTGTTTAAAATGAGAACAACAAATTAATTGCGAATTGATTTTATATTGCTGATATAGCTGTTTTTTGTTGTTAAACCACACATTATATTAGAAGTAAAAGCCAAAACTGGTTGTCCAAACTGAAAAATAAATTTACAAAAAACAACAAACCGAATTCTAGAAATGTGGCATATATATATTGGATATATATAGCTAGGTTTTTTTTCCAGTGTGTGAACTTTAGCCAAATGCACAAGTTCTACATTGTATTATGAGCGAATTAGGTATAATTAGAAGAAGAAAAGGAGTATACAATTAACGATATTAATTTTGTTCGTTTACTCGTTATCGATAATTATGATTGCTGTTAGTAGTACGACTATGATTACGATATGTTATTTATTTATCTAAAATCGGTGGTTGCGATTGATCGTAAAATTTTAGTCGTTTCGATGTTTTAATCAACGTTCAAAAAAAATTATAACAAAAAACGTAATGTCTAACCATTATAATTGATCATTTATTCATTGGTAACTGTAATAGATAAACACACAACAATTTAATGAAATCGCAACGAGAAAATAACTATTATAGTTTAACCTATTACACACTAATGATCCCCTGAGAATATATACATGAAAGCAAATATATATAATCCCTGTTAATTTGTTTTTTGTTAAAACCATTGTTCATTTAAGCAATACAATAATCTAAATCCTTATTCAGTTTAACTTTTAACTTAAATTCTCACGCAATTATACATGGCAAATAAGTCCACAAAGCATCTTTATTTTTCTTTCTAGAAACCCTAAAGCAAATCAACTATCTCTCTCGAAACCTGTCTATGTGATTCAAACAGTTTCGAATATATTTTTTTCCACCATAAATAAACTCCCACCTCCACCTCCTAATTTCGCCACTCCAATCATAATTTCTACCACCAACCCAAAGTTCTCATTTATCTACAAAGAAGAATGATCAGAAGCAAATCCATTGTCATCAATTCAAGTTTCAAGAACAACACTTCCACGACGGCCTCAACGACATATTTGAGACGTTCTGCCTCAAACGCTGCGGCCTCAGCAACCGTGGTAAGGACTAATGATCTCAACAAAAAACCGCCACGACCAATGTTAGTAGAGTTTCCAGTGTCTCCTCAACTGATACAAGGCGAAGAGATGGTCCATTTCGGACATCCACAACACGTTCTGGTCAAAGTTGACTTGCCGGATATCTACACGTGTTCGGGGTGCAAAGAGGAAGGAGCAGGGATTAGGTTTGTGTGTCAAGAGTGCGATTATCAGCTCCATGAGTTTTGTGCTTTGGCTCCACCTTTACTCAAGTCGCATCCTTTTCATTACCAGCATCAGCTTCTATTCTTTGCCAAACCTGGTACGTTATCGTCAACTGTCTCCTCTTCTAATTTGTCGGACTTTTCTGAATAAAATGGAGGGTATTTTTGGTATAACGAATGGAAATTACTCAACTTAGACCAATTTTATTTCTTCAGACATTTCTTAATTTTTGTGTATCCATGCCAATTAATGTTATATAATTTGATTTCAGACCAAGAACTAGTCTCAGGAAACTCATGGGATAATGTATGCTTTGCTTAAAACAAAATATTACTTTGGTTTAGTGGGTGTCAAAATTAAGAATTAAATGTTCGTTACGCAGAACAACATGCAGATACTAAGCTTTTCATAACATATTAAATTCTAAACCTCAAACTTTAGCTCTAGAACGACGAAATGACGAAAAAGAAATATTCAATCGGGAGGAATATTGTTGATCAATTTATTTCTTTTTCTGATGAGGAATAACAGCGAGAGGAGGGATAGTGAAATCGAAATGCGACGTGTGTGGAAGATCACCAAAAGGTTACACATTTAGATGCAAAGCTTGCAATTTCCAAATGCATCCTGGCTGCGCCATGTTATCTCCTTCATTCTCCTCCTCTTCTCTCCATCACCACCCTCTCCGTCTCCTTCCTTTCTCCTCCGCTGCCAATACCACGGGAGGAGACTACTCTGGCGCACCAGGATTCATCTGCGGAGAGTGCAAGAGAGGGAAGCGAGCTGGGAGGGTTTACCGTTGCACCGTATGCGATTACCACTTGCACGCCATTTGCGCCAAAGACGCCGCGGTGAACGGCCTCCGTGCCAACGGACATAAAGGTAGGGATAAGTCACCGGCGGTTTTGGGAAGTGCAGCGAGGCTGGCGTCGCAGGTTGTAATTGATTTTCTCGGTGGGATAATGGAAGGTCTCGGTGAAGGTGTTGGCGAAGCTATTCTGGACGGTGTGACTAGAGGCGGTGGTGGTGGTGGTGGTGGTGGTGGCCGCGGCGGAAATGGAGGTGTTACTAGGACAATTCCACGTGTCAGAAGAGAGTAATTATGGAATTAGGGAATTGATTGAGAAACTAATTATGAGTGTTTATATATACTTTACATGTGGAGATTGCTATGTGTTGATGATGCCTTTGATAACTACATAGATATGTATTGGTGTTTACGAGTTGGGTGGGAGATATATTATTTAATTTGATTAAATTTGGGGGATATCTACAATTATAAGCAAAATCGTGTATTTGTGTAATTATCTCGGATCTATAAATGATATTGTTTTACAATGTTTGTGTGCTTTTTTGTTTGGTGAGAAGTGTTTGTGTGTTTTTGGTCATTAATTTATCTAAGTAGAACATTTATGTATATGCTTAATTAAATACATTATCAAACGCATATATTATTAGCCTTTTGGTATTGAATTTGTTTAAAAAGTATGTTTATTATTATTTGGCTTTTTAACTGTTACATATCGAGAAATAAAAGGAAAGCAGAAAAAGTTGATACCTAATAGCATCTTGGAAAAGAGAGGCACACATCAATTATAACTCTCACTATTTGGCTTTTTACTGTTAACATTAATTTCAAGAATCTTTTACTTGTGACAGCAAAATATAAATATTTGTTTTAGAGATTTCATGACTTGTGATCGTCAGAACCTCGACAATTCACGTGGGAATCGTAACCTGTCGTGGCCTTTTTGGGAAAAGATTCCTCCTCTACTGGTTTCCACCGACTTTTTCCACATATATACTAATATAGGTTTTAAATGCAATTGTATTTAGAGAAAAAATATCTAACTATTTTTATATTTACTGATTCAAACATATTCATACAACTTTTTCGAAAAAGACAAAACATATTCATAAATCTCTTTTGATTTCACTTAATTAACTTTTAGATCTAGAAATACAAGAGAAGCATGTGAAAAAAAAAATTGATTAATTTGATCCATGACAAAAAAAAAGAAAAAAACAAAGATAAAAAGATTATAGAAGTTACAATACTTTGTAAAAGTATAAATTTACAAAGAACCGAAAACCAAAATAGTAAAATAACTGCTTATTACATGAAGCAGTAGGTTATTATCTTAGTTAAAAGGTAGAAAGAAATTAGCCAACCAAAATATATAATTTAAATAATAAAAAAAAAGTCTCGACGGTGAAACTCGTCACTTTGGTAGTTGTCACAGTCGAGTCTCTGAGCTTTTCCTTATATCCGTAGCAAAAGTCTCTTCACTTTTCTTATTTTTGGTTTTGCTGAAAACCAAAAGAATTCATTTTATATATAAATTCTAGATTGAGCCATAATCCAAACCACCCCAACTGAAATGAGATCCTTGTCGGACGATTGGGAAAGCGTGCATGAAAACGCAGACGCAAACGCAGACAGTTGCAACCGCAAGCATCGAGTGAATGATAGGAGTTGAGAACAAACGGTGCGAAAGTGAGGCTCTCCTTTGATACTTAAGAGCCATGGTTGCACACGTAGCACAAGATGACTTGTTCACTTGTATACTTAGACTCTTACTCCGACCCATTTGGTCAACGATTTCGTTCTCCATGATGTTTAGAGAGACTTGCTTGTTTCTTTTGTCTGCAAGTTTACGAGCCACCAAGGAGTTGTAACTATGATTCTTCCTCATTGTAGCGTAGCTGTAGGGAGTTTGTCCTGTTGCATCGCAAAGAGAGTTCCAGCTTGATAATCCAATCTGAAACAGAAAGTATAAAACCGAATTTTTCATTTGTATGTAAGGAATTGAAAAATGGGCTTTTTCCGCATCATGAGAGAGAGAGAGAGAGATAATAAATACCTCTTGTGGATCATTGGTGAGTAGATCAACCATATCATCTGAACCAGATGTACAAGCAGCTAAATGTAAAGGTGTGATACCACCAGGTCCGGTTATATTGGGTAAGAAGACGAACTTTTCCCCGGGACTAACTGAGTACTGAATGAGTAGTTCCACCATTTTTGTGTTTTTCCTCTTTACAGCACGATTCAACAACTGAATCTCGCCTAGCATCTCCAAGGCTTCACTGTTAAGTTCATCATTCACCAAATTTCTCTCTACCAACATGTCAAGGAGTGTTCTGATGAGAGCACAGTAATCTCTTTCAACCGAGCAAACAAACAAAAACTTGAAGCGGGCAAGGGAAAAGTCGGACTGTTCCCAACGCTCAGAGGTCTGGTTCTTCTGGAAGAGCCAACCAAGCTCGTGCAAGAAGCACAAAACTTCTTCTCTTGATGTGGGACACCGATCTGAGCTCTGTGACTGTTCTTCTGTCATATCTTGGCTTGTGGGGTGAAACTCTTCTTCGAGACGGTTTAACTCTTTGCAGATGGATGCATTGGCAATTATCAATGGAAAACTGTCACCCCTGAATCCATTCTCCACCTGTATACAAACTAGGCGCGTTAAAAATCTCAAGGTCGACAAAGAAACCTATTCAGTTCAGTTATATGAAGTCATACCTCAATGAAACAGCGTCCACGAAAACCAGGGTGTGCATTTTGGACTTTGAAACTATTTACATGCAACTCATCAAATATGTCTCGTCTACACGCTGCCCTCGTTACTTCCATTGACATATAGCTACCCATATGCGTGCAACGAAAACTAGCAAAATAATAAAGGTTAGAAAGGAAAAAGAAAAGATGAGAAACTTTACGAAACTTGTTTTTTTTTTGCTTTTAAAATTTACCTGATCCCTTCATTAGTCAAGCTTCTACCTCTTACTATCAAACTTGTTTCTTCACCAGCTACCACAGCTACAGGTGACACTGAGATGAGCTCTGGTGAATTCCATGTTCTCCAAGACTTGCTACATCGAACTCTACCTGTTATCGATGACATGTTAAGATCATTGGTGACATAAAAGGTGACATACAAGTAACAGCTCATGAGCACTCACCATTTTTGTGTGATGCAAGCTGTCTGCCCGTGTTAACTACAAATCTCGTGTTTCTCCAAAAATCAGAATGAGAATTTTGTAGCAAAACACCAACCCGTTGCAGCAAGTTTTGCTCGAGCTATGAAAAAAACACCAACTGCTCCTGAGCTACACATAGCATAGTATAATTCAATAACCAAACCCATTAAAATATCTTCACTCACTTTTTCCCAGGCTGTAGGTGACATAGCCACATAAACAGATAGAACAACACAACCAGGCCTGATATAACTCTCCATTTCCGATGGAATGCTTGAAAGCCAGTTATAGATCTGTAGTAAAGAGGGAGATAATCGATATGAGGACTCAAAACCAGAACTTTATATTTCAGGAAGGCTACATCATGCACAGAAATTTCACCTCAGTTCGCAATGTCCCAGGGAGCTGACTTGGATCTTTCTCAAGTAGTTTGAAGACTATCTTTCCAGTGCGGTCCTGTTTGAATGCCATCAAAGTTAAAACCATAAGCGGTTTGTTTTATATACATAACAGTATGCTAAAGAGGAGTTGAAAAGCTGCAAACCTGAGCATCCGAGTTTAAGCTAGGAGGAGAGTAGTCAGAACCAGAAGATGCATAACCAGACTGTTGCCCAAAACCTTTAAAATTAGGATTTGCAACTCCTCTATTTGATGCACCAAAGAGCTCAAGGGGCAAGCAACCAGTCCTGGAACTTGTGTTTTTGTGATTCTTAAACCTCATGCTTTCAGGGGACGTTTGCAACGGGAATAACTCCTGCATGACTGGAGAGGATGATGGCGATCTATCCTCAACAGGATTACTGCTGGCAGAAGAATAATACTTGGTAGCAGATCCCACTCTTGGTCGACTCTCATCCTCCGGTGATGAGGTGAATAGTTGTAGGGACAAGCTAGATCTGGTGTCTTGCGACGGAGATTGGTTACTGCTACTGCTCCTTTCTCCCCCAACAGAAGAAAACCCAAAAGTTCTCTTTTCCAAATCAGTTGTAAAACCGTGGTCATATGTAGATAACTTAGTATTGTCGTTGTCTTTGTTACCAAACCCACCTTGAGACAGTATGGCTAGCGTATCAGGTGAAGATGAGCCTAAAGTTGCCGAAAGAACGGCAAGCAAGTCCATGGTAGAAGGAGAAGCCCCGTTTGTATCATTTTGGGAGCTCACCATTGGATGGTCCAAGTTTTTCCTGACTAAACTTTCAATATTGTTCAACTTAGAGACGAGATCCATAGGCAAAAGCAATGCGTTTATTTTGTTTAGTATCTGAAGAAGCTGCTCTCTGTCAGGCACAGCTGGCGAGTCCATTGGCTTGACCTGATTCTTACCTGCAGATCGCAGACCACAAGTCTGTTAGTAATCAGTTAACATCCGAGAAGAATTCCCAGAGCAAAAAACTTCTGCATAGTCGCAAACTAGTACCTTGTGCACAAGCTAAGGCGGTCAACAAAGCCATAAGATCCATATTGGCTTTAGAGGTATTGTTGCAGTTTCCCGGGACAACCACAGCCCCAGACGCAATCTCCTCCGGCTGCGTTGTTTTCCTCCTCCGTCGGTTGTGGCCAGCCAATCTACGCCTACAACTTCTCTTTCCCTCATCAAACTCAGAAAGAAGATGAAACCTGCAAAAGTCATTTAGTGCCATATTAGAAATAAAAGAGAACTATTTTCAGAACAAGAAATTGGTTAGAGAAAATCAGACTCATTACCTGCTGCACTGTTGGCAAAACCTTTGCATCTGTTTCCCAACGAGAGCTTTAGTAGCTTTGCTATGAACTTCACAGACTTTGTGCCTTCTATGGTAGTCCTTAGCATGAGATAAATCTTCGGTACAAGTGTCCACCTGACACATCGGATAGTTCGCTCCCGGAGATCCAGAGCGAACCCTCTTGTTCTGTCTGGTTGTTTGCGTCGTGGTGTCTTCCAGGTCATTTAAACCACTTCCGAGATTCAAATCAAGTCCCCTCTCTTCGTCCACCTTCGATCCACTCCTATTCCGCGAAGTCAAATCAAACTGTGTCTCGTTTCCTATCCGAAGAGCCTCCGCGTTCACCGGTTTAGCTTCGAATCTCCGGCTATCCCAATCCCACATATTTGAGTTCCACTCGTCTCTACGTTGTGGTTGCGTCTGAGATGGAACCAGACGATTCGACATCTGGTAATAAAGATCGCGTTTTCTCCCCATCGGAGAAATCGATTGGTGAATGAGAATCGGAGCAGCCACTTGAGCGCCTACCTCATCCATATCTCTTCACCTTTCACCACACCAAGCAGAAGAAACTCTCTCCTCTTTCCACGGGAGAAATCGATCCGACACTCTTCTTTGTGTCCAAAAATTGATCTAGATCAGGTTGAAGATGATTTATTTGCAGTAAATCTAACGGAAGAACGAACCTTCGTACCTTTTAATATCTACCGCTAGCTAATGAGTTCCAATCAGTAAACACAAAATCCGATGCAGAATCACAGCTTCAAGCATCAACTGTTTCTCAATCCAGCTAAAGCTCGATAAGAAACACGTGAAAAATCACCCGAAATAGAATATAAACAACCCTGAACTTCTTCAGATTCCAATAATTTCAAAAAGAATCTTCAACTTCTAGATTTCCCGATCCAGTTGAGGAAACAAGAAAAAAAGGTTAGATTTCTCCTCACAAGCTTGTTTCTCTCTTCGACCCACCTTCTTCCAAAAAAAAAATCCTCCGTTTTCTTCGTCTCGTTAAGCTTTTCTTTCCTTGTTCTGCTGTCTTCAACTGCTTACCTTGTACTATAAATTTTCTTTTTCTTTTTATTATTTGTATTCTACAGTGGGTGGCACAAAGTGTAAATTCGAACAGTTAGAGAGGGTATTTGTTTATACTGACTCCAGCCGCCCATATGAGAGAGAGTTGAAGGATCCAAGACACTTCCATTTTGTTTTTCTTTTTTTGCTTTTTCAGTAATAATTTGTTAATGAAATCAATTCTGTTTTCTTAAATTCATACCCTTAATAAACGGATCCATTAGATTCACACCTTTACATATTTATTAGAGTTCTTTTCTAGTCAACATAGTGGTTACGTTTATAAAATTAATGTGGCTATATAAAATTATAATAATTAATTTGTGATATCAAATGTAACGTTTATAAAATTAATGTGGGTATATAATAAAATTATGATCATTAATTTGTGATATCAAATGTTTATGATTATCATGTTTTGTATAATTTGTATTATCGTATAGTTGAATTTGAAATATAAATAGCTTCAATTTATTACTTTGTTTTTAAATAATATATGTCTTACAGTTTTTTTCAAATTAAAACTTTAGTATAAATGTATAGTTTTTGTGAATAACAATTCTATAATTATAAATCAATAGTAATTCAAAAAATTTAATTATTTTTCTTAAACTTTACAATTCATCATTATTAACTATTAAACATATATTAAAAACTGTGCTACGAATTTTTTTTAATTTTTAATTTTTTATATATGGAATAAAATAAAAATCGGAAACGTTAATAAAAATTTGAAATGGACTATAACAGCAACCAATTAAGTTAACTGAAAGAAAATGTATGTTGATAAACCTAATTAGAAAACTACATTACATAATTAGATATTAAACCATCTTTCAATGTGGGTCCTAAAAACCAACTATTTTAACTTATATCAATGTTATATCTGCTACATTTATTTATTTTAAGTACGTATTTATAAACATGTAACATGCATAAATGATGACTGGTAACGAAACTATCCTCGACTTTTTTTCTCTTGTGTTCCTAACAAATTCTGCCAAACAAATTGTCTAATCGTTTATAGAATTTACATGTACGAAACCTTGTTAAAGAATTATATTCAATTAATATTTATTTCATAGCCCTAATCTATTCGAAGATATTAGATTGAACTTTAGTATAAAACGTCTGAAAATGAAATAATTACAAATTTAATATACATTGTAAAATCTCAACACCACTTTAAGAGGAAATGGTTGTCATTACGTAAAGTAAGGATAAAAAAACAAATACACTACACAAAACCTGTCGATGAATTAAAAAGACTAAACAAACCCAAACGTATTTAGAATATTACGAAAGTAGCCATTGTTGAACAGATTGGACAAGACAAGAGATAGAGAAGGCCACACCCCACACGTACGGGGTTTATGTCGCGTCCCTACGCGCGTGCATCTCCTTGACTCTCATATCCTAAGACTATTCACTGATCTCCCAACTAATCCTTCTTCTCAACGTTTTTTTTTATAAGATATATAAAAAATTTGTAAGCCAAATGTTAACTTATGAATTATGATGGTTATAATGAAAACCACAAAAAACTTATGATGGTTATGATGGAAAAGGGTGAAAGGGAAATAGGTGTGAGTTGGTACGGAAAGATGAGTCTGATGGACTGGACCATAATCTCACTAATCAATATATATTATCATTGTTGATTGTTCTACGACACTTTTATAGGTACACCTCATTATTTTCTATTCTTTTCTATATTCTTTTTTGTGTTTCTTATTTATAAAAGAAATATTCACTTTAGTCAACTACACAAAATTATTCAAATAAATTTATTTTCACATATATTTTTTGAAGTTTTTTAGCTATATAAAATATATATTTTTTTCGTAAATTACACAAATTTTATAAATTATTATAATTATAAAAATTCAATTAATATTTACATGTTAAATAAATATTAAATCTTATTTAAATTAAAAAATCTAGTTTTAACTTGGATTTATATTAAAGTTAAAATCATATTATCGAATTAAATCAAGGCTTAATAACAATTTAACGTGTAAACATTAACGTAATTTTTATATTTCAAATAATTTATAAAATTTATGTAGTTTACGGAAAAAAATACAGTTTAATTAAAAGAAACCATCAAAAATACGGGTAGAAATAAACTTATTCGCATAAATTCGTGTTATTGACGGAAATAAACGCTATGAAACAACTATTATAATTCGAGAACCCTATTTTGTTCATGTATAACTTTAACTTTTAGTTAGAGTTTGAAATTATTTAACCATATTATGGTGGATGAGTGGGTTTTTAGTAAGGAAGAATCACTATGTCGATATAGGTTAATTAAGAATTGTTTCATATCGAGTGCAAGTTTTTTTTTCGGTTTCTCGTGACTAATCGAAAATAATTTTATGTTTTAGTAAGCCATTTTGAAAATCAAGTTCATGTACTTTTTAAAATGATATATATATCTTAAAAGAATTAGTTGGATGGTAAAAAATCATTATTTAATTATACAAAAAAACGAATTTCGAATAATTCGATGGAAACAATTATGGGAATCAATCAAGGACAGTAGCCACACACGAATTATTGACTGTTAATATTATTAAGAAACCACTACGACGGACCTACATTTGTCGATCGATGCAACATTAATGGAGCATGACAGGTTTTTGATAATGCTCAAAGAAGCTAATTCATTATAATAGCTTTACATCTGCATGAAATGTTTATTGGTTAATTATCTCTATTATGGCATTCGAGTGTTGAATAAATTAGGGAAATTGGATTTAGTTGTTATAAACTACAAAATATACTAAATTATTCTTATCACATGCATACACAGCATAAACAGTAGATCTTTTGTATTTTGTAACACTCTTTTCTTCATTTTTTGTTAAATTTTACCTCATCTTGTTTTTTTCTTTTGATTTTTTTTATTTAAAAAATTAGTTAAATTTACAATTCTATTGGATAAAATATATTCTGAACATGTGAATACCAGCTTAAATTGTTTAAAATAGATACAATTTTTTTTCAAAAATAAATAAACATTATAAGTTATAATATCATTTTATTCTATTTCACATAGAAATGATATGATATACTAACTATTTCAGTTTCTTATAAAAAATATATTTCATTTCTAAATTTCAAATTATAATAATGTGTATTCTATTTTATTTGGTTCTATAGAATATATAGTACAACATATTTTAAGTTTAATTACTATTTATTTAGTTTGAAAATTTTATGTGCGTTTTAAAAAAATTCAAATTACGATAGATGTGAAAACATAGTATATTTATATGATTGCAAGATGTAATCAATTGGTAACCAACAAATAAGATAAATAGAATAAGGTCACTTCTCATCTCCCTACCATGACATCAAGGATTTAGTTTTCTTTTTCAGATGTATAAAAACAAATAATTTCGACAACATAAATAAATTGGTTACTTTCCTCGTTTAAAAAAATTACATGGTCGTATTTATACTTTAGGTTTTAAAATGGTTATTAATCTGATTTCAACATGTGACATTTTTATAATTTTATACAGCCTGATTAGTTATCTAAATTTAGCATTATTTGATGAAAATATTACAAAACCTAAAACGACTTCAATCTTTGTGTCGCCCGACACAAAAAGTGTTTTTTCTGTTTTATATTCACATACCTGTATATATATTGTCAAAAAATATAGGATTGAATTTTTAAAACAATCAAAATTATACATATCAGACAATATATCGTATATTACGTTATATGTTTAACAATATCCGAACCTAAATAATAAAAGAACAAAAAAAAAAACAGATAAGCAAAACGGACCTGGAGCAACCAAATGTAAACATAAATCGTTGGAAGAGAGAAAAGAAAATGAAAAAATGAAAGAGAGTAAAATGTCACATGGTGGTCCAAAAGTCCAATCACAGTTCAAACGTACAATGTATTTAGACTAATCTCTTAACATCCTCATGCAACCATGATTCATCCACAAACAACGGTAGATTTTTATTTTTAGCTGTCATTTATAAATCAGTAACTCAGTGTTTATATGTTTTTTCATATCCATTTGCTCTATGCTAAATTTCCGTACAATCATTGGAATATTTTTCTGTGTGTGAAAGAAATGTATTTCCTTTACGTATATATAACTCACTTATTCATGTGCTCTCGAATCGTTTCATTTGAATTCGGATATAAACTGCTGTTAATTATAAATTCAAGAAACATTTTAATAAAATAATCTTAATATATAAATAGTATGTTAATGTTTCATTATCATAATTATTTTTAAATAAATATGTTTAAATTAATAAAATAATTATAATATATATCAATATTATTAATTTAATTAGAAAATAAATATATTCTATTAAACTAATAAAAAAATATTATTAAAACCATAAAAATAATTATTTTTCTTTACTTAATTTACATATATAAAAATCAATATTAAAAATAATTTTAAATAAGTTAAAATTATACAAAAATTAATTTATAATTACTAATAAATAATATTATATAATTTGTAAATATTTTTTCTCACGTATGTCGTGGATATAAATCTAATATACATTTAAAAGGAAAATAATATAAATATGTTATTGTACTAAAGACACACTGTTAAATCTGGATTCTCCCATCAACATTTAGACGTCACAAGTTAGTGTTTAATAATACAATTTTATTTTTTTTAAAGAAAGCTGATATTAATATCTGTTAGTTCGGTGAATATCAATACAACGAATTATTTAATAATCTATTTCTTAATTTCGAATCCTAATTAAGACCAACAATATTTTTATACACTTCTAACTTTATAAATTTCTTATAATTTTTGTATTAAATACCACTTTAATGCTTATAAATGCTGGTTCGAGATATTCAATACTATTTTCGGTATCCGATAAGATCAGATGTTTTCGGAAGATCTTATTTGATCATTCGAAAATGACGCAGATTATCCGTATTCAAAGATTACATGTTCGATTTATTGAACCGATTTTGTTTTGAGCCGGATTTGGTATTGGGGATGCAAAGTCCAATACACACAAAATCATATAAATAAGTTTATAGAAAACATTATAAAGCTATCTATGATCTGGGAAAAGGATTCTTCGAAAGTATTTGTTTATAACAATCTTCGAAAAAAGCATTTGAAAGCAAAAGTTGAATAGCAATGATATCTTAAAATTTTTAAGATATTTATTATACTTCATACAAAATTGTGGTTAATTTTTTCCAACATAAACGCTTTGTAATTATTATTGTTTTTTAGCTGACAGATGAGATATATGCTTTTTTTTTCAGGACAAATAATAGAGTAGGAAGTGAAAAAAGGTTAATGGAGGCAGCTAAATGCGACGTGTCTTGTGAATATAAAAAGATTTGGCTGAGTTTGAACGCAACTATTTTTATATCGTAATTTCCCACACCTCTGTTATATTTTATTTAAGATTCGGATAATTTTGTTAAACTCTACATAATATTGTAGGTGAAAACACAGAGTTTATATAATTCTTTTAAGAAGATAAATAATATGTTATTGTGCATGTCTCCTTTCCTTCTCCTAGTGATATAGAGAGGTACGTCGTCTCCAATTCGTGTTCTTCAGTCACCATTCTTCTGAAGCTGATTATCTTTGGATCAAAATATAGATTATGCAACGGATCCATCATTGCAAAGAAACAGATAAATAAGAGATGTTTGCACATATCACTTGTGTTTTTTATATCATAAACAAGACCCATTTTGAGACCAAACAAACTAAGCATACGTTTGTAATTTTTATTTTTGCAATAAAAAATGGTTGTTTGAAAACGATTTATTTTTTAATAAAAATGTTTGGTCTATTTTTTCAGCTATAGTTTTGCGCTTTCGTGGTAAACCAATAGAAGCTAATTAACTTTCCGTGGTAAAGTACGACGAAACTTTCGAGTGTTCCTGGTCGTATGGACCGACATGGTCACTGTACAGATGTCATTTCATAACTGCATTAACTCGGTAACTGTTTTTCACCTTTTAATGGAAGGAGTCACTTCAATTTATCTTATTCTGGTCGGTTCAAATCTTTTTAAAGTTTTTTTTTACAAAAACCCAAAAAATGTTTTTATTTGTTTTGCTAAAAAAACAACCAAAATATCTTGAGTTGGCCCTGCCTAGAAATACGACAATACAGTTTTTTTTTTTATAAAAGAAATTTTGAAGACATTGTCTCTAGGGTTCTTTTTGTAATGGTACACAATTTATATTTTCAAATTAATAGGGAAGAAAAAGTTTTCCATTAACAATATATTATTGTATAAAACAAATTGGAATAGTACCAATCTAATGTATGTTGTCCGTGTGAAATCAACGAATCAAAGCTTCAACCACTTTAAGAACAAAAAAAAACACAATACAAACTACTTAAGATGAAAAGCTCCAAAAACTTGCTATAAAAAGTCAACTAGAGAAAGCGTATGTGAGTGTGCTAATTCTTCGTTTTTCTTCTACCAAAGATTTGCACGAGAGAAGGAGAGATTGGCGTTACCAAGAAGGAACAATGCGAGGACGACAATTACGAGTCCAACCCACAACCACTGAATAGTAAGAGAGAAGGAGAGATTGGCGTTACCAAGAAGGAACCGAGCAAGAGAAAACTGCATCAATGGAAATTCCTCTCTTGTCAATTTATACATATGTCAGCGTTATTGTTGAGAAGAATTAAAATTTTGACTATCACTCATTTTCTTTATATGAAGGCTTCTGTAATTCTCAGATCAACAAAAACAAAAAAATACTCTATTGACTAGTTTGTGTTGAGCATATGGAACATGTATAGGCCCAAGCCCATTAGATCACAATAAAAAGGACAACGTTGTTTTCGTTATCGGACCATAGTCTATTAACCGACGTCGTTATTATGTTTGTTACATCTTCTATTTTAAAGGCGGTTGCTCGCTAAGTGCAAGCATTTGCAGTCGATTAGCGAAGAGTGTTACATAGATCCATTTCTCTAGGTGAGGAAGGACACTAGAAGGGCGAATCTAAACCCATAGGAAGGTTTCTGCTAGTAGATTCATTGTCGAACTAAAAAGAGTTTTCGACGTAGCTGTCTCCGTAAGTTTCCTCCTCTTTGTTTACTCGATTCGGGTGGTTTTTAGGGTTTATCACCAAGTTTGCTCGTTTCTATTTTGATTATGTTTTGAGTAATTTCTTCAGTTATTTCTTATTTATGTTTACAGTAAGTATACGAGGTTAACATTTTGTGTTCTCTGTCTAATTTGATTTTTAGGTCAATTTTGTGATGGCGAACTTGGGCGGCGGTGCTGAAGCGCATGCCAGGTTCAAGCAGTATGAATATAGAGCCAATTCTAGTCTGGTGCTAACCACCGACCAGCGTCCTCGCGATACTCATGAACCCACTGGAGAACCCGAAACTCTGTGGGGAAAAATTGATCCCAAGTCATTTGGAGACCGCGTATCCAAGGGAAGGCCGCAGGAGTTGGACGAGAAGCTCAAAAAGTCTAAGAAGAAGGAGCGTGATATTGCAGATGATACTGTTTCTGTTCGGCAGAGCAAGAGGCGCCGTCTTAGAGAGGAAAGTGTGCTCACTGATACGGATGATGTGGTCTATCAACCGAAGACTAAGGAGACACGGGCTGCTTATGAGGCCATGCTTAGTCTTATTCAGCAGCAGTTGGGTGGGCAGCCTTTGAATATTGTTAGTGGTGCTGCAGATGAGATTTTGGCCGTTCTGAAAAACCAAACTGTTAAAAACCCTGAAAAGAAGATGGAGATCGAAAAGTTACTGAATCCTATTCCTAATCAGGTTTTTGATCAGCTTGTTTCCATTGGGAAATTGATCACGGACTTTCAAGAGGCCAGTGATTCTGGTGGTGGGAAAGCAAATGAGGATGGAGGGCTTGATGATGATTTGGGTGTAGCTGTTGAATTTGAGGAGAACGAAGAAGATGATGAGGAGAGTGATCCTGATATGGTTGAAGAGGAAGAAGACGAGGAGGAGGAAGAACCTCAGAGAACTGGAGGTATGCAGGTGGGTGCAGGGATAAATGACGAGGATGCAGGAGATGCAAATGAGGGCACAAGTCTGAACGTTCAGGACATTGATGCCTATTGGCTCCAGAGAAAGATATCTCAAGCGTATGAACAGCAGATTGATCCACAACAGTGCCAGGTACTCGCAGAAGAGCTGCTTAAGATACTCGCTGATGGGGATGATAGGGATGTTGAGAGCAAGCTGCTTGTACACCTTCAGTTTGAAAAATTTAGCCTCGTTAAATTTCTGCTACGGAACCGCCTTAAAGTTGTGTGGTGCACACGTTTGGCTAGGGCAGAAGACCAGGAAGAGAGGAATCGAACTGAAGAGGAAATGAGGGGGTTGGGCCCAGAGTTGGCAGCAATTGTGGAGCAGTTGCATGCAACAAGAGCAACAGCGAAAGAGAGGGAGGAGAACCTGCAGAAAAGTATTAATGAAGAAGCCAGGCGTTTGAAGGACGAAACTGGTGGTGGGGATGGAGGCAGAGGCAAGAGAGATGTCTCTGATAGAGATTCAGAGAGTGGTTGGCTGAAGGGTCAACGCCAGATGCTGGACCTGAATAGCTTAGCTTTTGACCAAGGTGGTCTCTTGATGGCAAATAAGAAATGTGACCTTCCCCCTGGCTCCTACAGAAGTCATGGTAAAGGATATGATGAAGTTCATGTGCCATGGGTTTCTAAAAAGATGGATATCAATGAGAAGCTTGTGAAGATCACCGAGATGCCGGATTGGGCACAACCGGCTTTTAAGGGAATGCAGCAGTTGAACAGGGTTCAGAGCAAAGTGTATGACACTGCGCTGTTTAAGGCAGAGAACATTCTTCTTTGTGCTCCAACTGGTGCTGGAAAAACCAATGTTGCTATGCTCACCATACTGCAGCAACTTGCGTTGAATAGGAACCCAGATGGAACATACAACCATGGAAATTACAAAATTGTCTATGTTGCACCCATGAAAGCCCTAGTTGCTGAGGTCGTCAGTAATTTGTCTAATCGGTTGAAGGATTATGGAGTTTCTGTGAGGGAACTCAGTGGGGATCAGTCCCTTAGTGGGAAAGAAATTGAGGAGACTCAGATAATTGTGACAACACCAGAGAAGTGGGATATCATCACCAGGAAGTCTGGAGATCGCACTTATACACAGCTTGTGAGACTTCTTATAATCGATGAAATTCATCTTCTTCATGATAATCGAGGGCCTGTGCTTGAAAGCATTGTCGCTAGGACTCTTAGGCAGATTGAAACCACGAAGGAGAATATTCGTCTGGTGGGTTTATCGGCTACACTGCCAAATTATGAAGATGTGGCCTTATTTTTGCGGGTTGATCTTAAGGAGGGATTGTTTAAATTTGACCGCAGCTACAGACCCGTGCCTCTAGCTCAGCAGTATATTGGAATCAGTGTGAAAAAACCATTGCAGAGGTTCCAATTGATGAATGATATATGCTATCAGAAAGTATTGGCTGGTGCTGGAAAACACCAGGTCCTTATTTTTGTTCATTCTAGGAAGGAAACAGCAAAAACTGCAAGAGCAATACGGGACACCGCTATGGCGAATGATACCCTCAGCAGATTCTTGAAGGAAGATAGTGTAAGTCGTGAAGTTCTTCGGAGTCAGATTGAGATTATTAAGAGTAATGACCTGACAAATCTTCTGCCTTACGGTTTTGCTATTCATCATGCTGGGTTAACAAGGGGTGATCGTGAGATAGTTGAGGCCCTTTTTGCTGAAGGGCATGTACAAGTCTTGGTTTCCACAGCAACTCTTGCCTGGGGAGTAAATTTGCCTGCACATACTGTCATTATCAAAGGGACACAGGTCTATAATCCTGAGAAAGGTGCGTGGATGGAACTGAGTCCTTTAGATGTTATGCAGATGCTTGGTCGTGCTGGAAGACCTCAGTATGATCAACATGGGGAGGGTATAATTATCACTGGCTACAGCGAGCTGCAGTATTATCTTTCTTTGATGAATGAGCAGCTACCTATTGAAAGCCAGTTTATATCCAAACTTGCTGATCAGCTTAATGCTGAAATTGTGCTTGGAACCGTTCAGAATGCTAAAGAGGCTTGCCATTGGCTTGGCTATACGTATTTATATATCCGTATGGTTCGTAATCCAACACTGTATGGCTTAGCGCCTGATGCCCTTGCAAAAGACGTAGTGTTGGAGGAGAGAAGAGCTGACCTTGTACGTACTTTCATCTGAACCCTTTTGCTATCTGCTATTAAATCTATATGTTTACTGTTATCTGCCTAGTATTAGGAGCTTTCCCACTGTCTACTATATCCAGACGATGATGAACTATTGGGAACCTCTGCAAGAGGTTTTTTGAATCGTTGTTTTTGCAAAAGTATTTGCTCGCCATTGAGGATATTTGATTGATATTTTTTCTTGCAGATACATTCAGCTGCTACTATCTTGGACAAAAACAACTTAGTTAAGTATGACAGGAAAAGTGGATACTTCCAAGTTACTGATTTGGGACGCATTGCTAGCTACTACTACATAACCCATGGGACCATAGCTACATATAATGAGCATTTGAAGCCAACAATGGGTGATATAGATCTTTATCGTCTGTTCTCACTGAGTGAGGAATTCAAGTATGTGACTGTTCGGCAGGATGAGAAGATGGAACTGGCAAAACTTTTGGATCGTGTCCCAATTCCAATCAAGGAGACTCTGGAGGAGCCTAGTGCAAAGATTAATGTCTTGCTACAGGCATATATTTCACAGCTAAAGCTTGAGGGTCTTTCTTTGACATCTGACATGGTTTATATTACTCAGGTTTGCTTTCTTATCTCTCCTAGTTACATTGATAACTTGCTGTATCTGACTTCTGGTGCTTACTTCCCATTTCTTTCTGTCATTTTAGAGTGCTGGACGTCTTGTACGAGCTCTTTATGAAATTGTATTGAAGCGGGGATGGGCTCAACTGGCTGAGAAAGCTCTGAACTTGTCTAAAATGGTTGCGAAGAGAATGTGGAGTGTCCAGACACCTCTTCGTCAGTTTCATGGGATTCCCAATGAGATTTTGATGAAGTTAGAGAAGAAGGATTTGGTGTGGGAAAGGTACTATGATCTATCCTCGCAGGAGCTAGGAGAGCTTATTCGTAGTCCTAAGATGGGCAGACCGCTTCACAAGTTCATCCACCAGTTCCCAAAATTGAATCTTGAAGCACATTCTCAGCCCATTACTCGAACTGTTCTGCGGGTGGAGCTCACAATTACTCCTGATTTCCTGTGGGATGAAAAAGTTCATAAATATGTTGAGCCGTTTTGGATAATTGTGGAAGACAACGATGGTGAGAAGATCCTTCATCACGAATATTTTCTTTTGAAGAAGCAATATATTGATGAGAGTCACACTTTAAACTTCACTGTGCCAATCTTTGAACCGTTGCCACCTCAGTATTTTGTCCGAGTGGTTTCAGACAAGTGGCTCGGTTCGCAGACTGTGTTGCCAGTATCTTTCAGACATCTTATTCTTCCAGAAAAGTACCCACCTCCGACAGAGTTACTGGACTTGCAACCCCTCCCAGTCACGGCACTAAGGAATCCAAATTATGAGAGACTCTATCAGGACTTCAAGCATTTCAATCCAGTGCAGACTCAGGTCTTTACTGTTTTGTATAACACGAACGACAATGTGTTGGTTGCTGCTCCAACGGGAAGTGGGAAGACTATATGTGCGGAGTTTGCTATACTGAAGAATCATCAAGAAGGACCTGATGCTACAATGCGTGTTGTCTATATTGCACCACTTGAGGCTATTGCTAAGGAGCAGTTTCGTATCTGGGATAGGAAGTTTGGAAAGGGTCTTGGTTTACGGGTTGTTGAGCTAACTGGGGAGACAGCGTTGGATCTTAAACTGCTTGAGAAAGGTCAGATAATCATAAGTACTCCGGAGAAATGGGATGCTCTTTCCCGCAGGTGGAAACAGAGAAAATACATTCAACAGGTTAGTCTTTTCATTGTCGACGAACTTCATCTAATTGGAGGTCAAGGTGGTCCGGTGTTGGAGGTAATCGTCTCAAGAATGAGATATATTTCAAGCCAGGGCGATAATAAGATCAGAATTGTTGCGCTTTCCACTTCCCTTGCAAATGCAAAAGATCTTGGTGAGTGGATTGGGGCCAGTTCCCACGGTCTTTTCAACTTCCCTCCTGGAGTCCGTCCTGTTCCACTGGAGATCCACATTCAAGGAGTGGATATATCCAGTTTTGAAGCCAGGATGCAGTCAATGACCAAGCCAACCTACACTGCCATAGTCCAGCATGCCAAGAACAGGAAGCCGGCTATAGTTTTTGTCCCTACCCGTAAACATGTCCGTTTGACTGCTGTGGATCTGATGGCTTACTCTCACATGGACAATCCACAGAGCCCTGATTTTTTGTTAGGAAAATTGGAAGAATTGGAGCCTTTTGTTAGCCAAATCCGTGAGGAGACACTAAAGGAGACACTGCGCCATGGTGTTGGGTACTTGCACGAGGGTTTAAGCAGTCTGGATCAGGAGATTGTAACACAGCTCTTTGAAGCTGGACGGATTCAGGCTTGTGTGATGAGCAGCTCGTTGTGTTGGGGCACTCCATTAACTGCACATTTGGTGGTTGTAATGGGGACGCAGTATTATGATGGAAGGGAAAATTCACATTCAGATTATCCGGTCTCTGATCTGCTTCAGATGATGGGGCGTGCTAGCCGACCTCTACTTGACAATGCTGGGAAGTGTGTGATATTCTGTCATGCACCTCGTAAAGAGTATTACAAGAAGTTTCTGTATGAAGCCTTCCCTGTGGAAAGTCATCTCCAGCATATGTTGCATGATAATTTCAACGCAGAAGTGGTTGCTGGGGTTATAGAGAACAAGCAAGATGCTGTGGATTATCTTACATGGACTTTCATGTACAGGAGGCTTCCGCAGAACCCTAACTACTACAATCTACAAGGAGTTAGCCACAGGCATTTGTCTGATCACTTATCAGAGCTGGTTGAGAACACCTTGTCTGGTCTTGAAACCAGTAAATGCATTGAGATAGAGGATGAGATGGAGCTCTCTCCTCTCAACCTTGGTATGATTGCGTCCTATTATTACATCAGTTACACCACCATTGAGCGTTTCAGTTCTCTTTTGTCTTCTAAAACCAAGATGAAGGGACTTCTTGAGATCCTAACATCGGCTTCAGAATATGACATGATCCCCGTACGGCCTGGCGAAGAGGACACAGTTCGGAGACTCATCAATCACCAGAGGTTCTCTTTTGAAAACCCAAAATGCACAGACCCTCATGTGAAGGCAAACGCCCTTCTTCAGGCGCATTTCTCGAGGCAAAACATCGGTGGGAACTTGGCAATGGATCAGCGTGAGGTGCTTCTATCTGCAACCAGACTTCTTCAAGCAATGGTCGATGTGATATCGAGCAATGGCTGGCTAAATCTTGCTCTGTTAGCTATGGAAGTAAGCCAGATGGTGACTCAAGGCATGTGGGAGCGGGACTCCATGCTTCTGCAGCTCCCTTACTTCACAAAGGATTTGGCCAAAAGATGCCAAGAGAATCCAGGGAAAAACATTGAAACCGTATTTGATCTGGTGGAGATGGAGGACGAAGAACGCCAAGAGCTTCTCAAGATGTCAGATACTCAGCTTTTGGACATTGCCAGATTCTGCAATCGGTTCCCCAATATTGACCTAACTTACGAGGTTGTTGGCAGCGAAGATGTGACCCCAGGAAAAGAGGTCACATTGCAAGTGATGCTTGAGAGAGACATGGAGGGGATGGCAGAAGTGGGACCCGTGGATGCACCCAGGTATCCCAAGACCAAAGAAGAAGGGTGGTGGCTGGTTGTAGGGGACACCAAGATGAACCAGTTGCTGGCAATCAAGCGTGTCTCGTTGCAAAGGAAAGCAAAGGTGAAGCTGGATTTCACAGTACCGAGTGAACCAGGAGAGAAGTCATATACACTATACTTCATGTGCGACTCTTACTTGGGTTGTGACCAGGAGTACTCTTTCTCGGTTGATGTCAAAGAATCCGGCGCTGGAGATCACATGGAAGAGTAATAACTTGTTTATCAGGTCAGTTTTTTCATAGTTTCTGGTCAGAATTTTTGGATTCATCTATTCTACTCCGGTTGTAGTTTCCGTTGAACAAACTTGGCTTTTCTACATTGTCCTTTGTGTTTCGATCAAACTCACTTCATCTATCATGTTAACTTAGGTGTGAGTAATTTGGTCATCGAGTTGCAGCTGGTTTTGTGAACTTAAGTTTTTTTTAGTGTTCCTTACTATGAACATGGCTGCTTTTTGTAGAAACTATGCAATTGCTGAGTGTAATCTATCTAATTAGATGGTGATTTGGTTTGTGCATCACTGCTATGAAACATGCTCTCTTTTTTTCACTTTTAGTGCAAAACTCATATAATAGAATTGACTATATATTATGTATTTTCAAATGCAGAACATGATACATGATTTCTATTCGTTGCAGGGAGGGATTCTGGAGAGTGATGATTTTGTTCCAAGCAAACCGGTGCTGTTCTCTGTACCGTTTGGGTCTCTATACTCACATTTTCCTGAGCATAGATACATTAATGTGTAATCGTTGTTCTGGTTTTTTGTTTATCCCACTCTTTGACCTCTAGGGGATGATTAGTCCAGTGCTCGAGTGTTGGATTTTATATGTTTGAACCAAAATCGACAGAGATTTGTTGAAACGAGTTAAAAATGCAAGCAACTTTGATGACCCAGTTAGGACTGCTCATTTGAGTTTTTTAAGACTTGTGAATCTCAAACCAAAAGTGACACTTGTAATGAAACTATTCTCGTCGTTAATAGTCTTTCTTGCATTATAACTAAACAAAATCGTGATTTCAGAGAGAGAATAGTTGCCCAAGCATAAAGTCTAAAAAGTTGATACTCTGTAGTCATTCATACAATTTTCTAAATAGCGGGGAACAGTGGCTCTCTCGTAAATGTCGTAACCGAGGGTGAAAACGTAAATTTAGTAGTCTAAAATCTGAAAGACGAGAGAGAGAGAGAGAGATGCGTTTGGTTGGTGGTATATTCCTGTCCTACCTCCTCAGTATATATTTTGAAGTAAAGAAGAAAAACAAGTCACCTCCAAGTCTCTCTCTACCAAACACTTCCCACATAAAACCTAACGCCATGGATTCAGATTTCGGGATTCCCAGAGAACTCTCTCCTCTTCAGAAACTCCGATCTCAGTACCACCCCGAACTTCCTCCTTGTCTCCAGGTTTTTATTCTTCTTCTACTCGTTCATAGATCCATTTCTTCATTCTTTCCACTGTTTCTACTTGTTCCAATCATTGGATCTGTTTGAAGACCTCGTTTTCTTGTTTGATATATTTATCGTTGATTTTCATAACTTGATGTTTGTTTATTTTTTATTTTTCTATTCAAAGACCTTGCAATGTAGTAGATCTGATTGCCAGATTGTAATGATCTCCGATCTGGTTAAACTGTGATTTAGCTTCTGTTCCGATTGTGTTTAATGATTTTTTGGGATAATACTCTTTTGAACTTGCTTATTTTTCTTACTCTGCTTCATGTTCGCTTTCAGGGAACTACTGTCCGTGTGGAGTTTGGCGATGGAACCACTGTCGCAGAGGCTGCTGATTCTCATATAATTGCTCGTGCCTTCCCACATACGTTAGGACAACCTTTGGCTCACTTCCTCAGGGAAACTGCCAAAGTTTCTGATGCTCAGATCATTACAGAGCTTCCATCAATTAGGTGCGCATCCATTTGTTCTCCGTATTCCTGTTTTACTTTACATCAAAGGAAGTTCTTCTATTCAACTTATGCTATATGTTTTCTACTGTAGAGTGGGAATCGTCTTTTGTGGAAGGCAAGCTCCGGGTGGACACAATGTTATCTGGGGTCTTTACGAGGCTCTTAAGGTGCACAATGCGAAGAGCACTTTGCTAGGCTTTTTGGGTAAGTTTAATTATCTCTGATGCTCATCGTGAGCGATTCTGCATCATTTTTCCGTTAAAGTTTTCTCTTTTGTAAAAAGTGTTTTTAATTAGTAATTGTTGTTACCTGAACATAGGTGGTTCAGAAGGTCTATTTGCGCAAAAGACTCTGGAGATCACAGATATCATACTTCAGACTTACAAAAACCAGGGTAGGTTTTTTTGATGAAGGGATTCTAGTGATATTCATTATCTTGTTGATTTTCTCATTCTGATAAATTTGCGGTTAAGGTGGCTATGATTTGCTTGGAAGAACCAAGGATCAGATCAGAACCACTGAGCAGGTTAACGCTGCACTTAAAGCTTGCACAGATTTGAAATTAGATGGCCTTGTAATTATTGGAGGTACCTAGCGTTATTACTTATATCATTGGTGGAGTTTGGTCGTAAATTTTTACTAATAATTTATATTGGGATTTTTGAAGGCGTAACATCAAACACAGATGCAGCTCATCTTGCTGAATTTTTTGCTGAAGCAAAATGCCCAACAAAGGTCCTAATTTGTTCTTTAACAGCATATACTTCTCCGTTAGTTTCATTTTGGGTTTCTTTATAAAATAATGTGCTGATAGTTCAGTTGCACGTGCCAACTGGAATACCCTTAAAATTTTAGGTAGTTGGTGTTCCAGTCACTACAAATGGAGATCTCAAGAATCAGTTTGTGGAGGCAAATGTTGGTTTTGACACCATATGCAAGGTAAATCTAAACTTGCCTCTGCTTGCTTTAGTCTTACTTATAGCTATTGCACCCAACAGGATGCCTTTGTCCTCGTAAGTCATCACAGAAACGATATGATGTTTTGCCTAATGATATTTTCCTCGTACAGGTGAATTCTCAGCTCATTAGCAATGTCTGCACTGATGCTCTCTCTGCAGAGAAGGTAAGTGTTATTTCTTACTGAATTTCCATGTTATAGGAGATTGCTAGGGCGTTCATAACAATGAAATTGTTTAAGTGTAATTGCAGTATTGAATTTCATATTCTGATAAGAAGAAATATTTTGATGAAAGATTTGGAATCTATCACAAAGTGAACAATGTTGCATTCTTTATGATTCTGATATCAAGTTTGCTTTCTTCACAATTGGCAGTATTATTATTTCATCCGTCTCATGGGTCGCAAGCACTCTCATGTTGCCCTTGAGTGTACACTCCAGTCTCATCCAAATATGGTTAGATTCTTTTCGCATTCTAAACATAAAAATTGATTCTGTTGGCATGTTCGATCTAGACTCTCATTCGCATGTGATGCAAAATTTCTCAGGTGATACTGGGCGAGGAGGTTGCAGCATCTAAGCTCACGATTTTTGACATTTCAAAACAGATCTGTGATGCTGTTCAAGCAAGAGCAGGGCAAGGTCTCATAAGAAAAACTATTTATGAAATTTTACGCAGTCATCATGTATTTTACTGCTCTCTAACTCTAGTACTGTACCATTTTCTTGCACCAGACAAGAATCATGGAGTTATCCTCATCCCCGAAGGGATCATAGAGAGCATTCCTGAAGTCTACGCTCTGTTAAAGGTAAATGATATATTTATCATTTGAAGCTATTTTTCTATGATCTCGAATACACAGATGTGCTTTTTATTCTGTAACATGTCTAAGCTGACATTTTGTGATGTAGGAAATTCACGGGTTGCTTAGGCAGGGTGTAGCTGCTGACAGGATTTCTACTCAGCTCTCACCTTGGTCATCTGCTTTGTTTGAATTTCTTCCTCCATTCATTAAGAAACAGGTTTGAATTCATTGACAAGAGACTTCTCTTTGTTTTCCTCCAAAGTAAATGCGTGTGAATACTTACAAGATGGTCAACTTTGTTGCTGCAGCTACTTCTCCATCCTGAGTCTGATGATTCTGCTCAGCTATCACAGGTAAGAAGAAGAAGAAAAAATGTTGGAGCGACAATGTTATAAAAGAGTTGGAATTCTAAATGCATGTTTTCTTTCTTCTCCAGATTGAGACAGAGAAACTTCTTGCATATCTCGTGGAGACTGAAATGAACAAGCGCTTGGTATGTTCCACGTTTCTAACTGATGCTATTAATTTGCAAATCTGAATATTGAAGTTGTTTCGTTAAACTTAACAGAAAGAAGGCACATACAAGGGGAAGAAATTCAATGCTATCTGTCACTTCTTTGGTTACCAAGCTCGTGGATCTCTTCCATCGAAATTTGATTGTGATTATGCTTACGTAAGCAACCGCTGTCTGCACCAATATAGAAGTGCAAAGTTAACCATATGGATGAATGAATCACACACTAAAAATCTTGTAGGTACTTGGACATATATGCTACCACATCCTTGCAGCTGGTCTGAACGGTTACATGGCAACAGTGACCAACCTAAAAAGTCCTGTAAACAAGTGGAAATGTGGTGCTGCACCTATTACAGTTGAGTTTTGACTTTTATTGAAAGAAGAAGAAAAATGGCGTTAAACAGAGTTTCTCACACTTTTTGTTATTGTCCCATGGTGTAACTGTGTTTAGGCGATGATGACGGTGAAACATTGGTCTCAGAATGCTAGTTATACATCAACTTCAATTGGGAGACCTGCAATTCATCCAGCTATGGTGGATTTGAAAGGCAAAGCATACGAGTAAGCAGCTCAGTTATTTACAAAGAAGTTGAACGCAATTGCAAGAGGTATTTTTGTAAATTGTATTAACGTGTAAAAAATGGATGTGTGCAGCCTATTGAGACAGAACGCAGAAAAATTCTTGATGGAAGATGTGTACAGAAACCCAGGACCACTTCAATACGATGGTCCAGGTGCTGATGCTAAAGCAGTTAGTCTGTGTGTTGAAGATCAAGATTACATGGGCCGTATAAAGAAGCTGCAGGAATATCTTGACCAGGTTTTGTAATAAAAGAAAAACAATTAATTTAGCTTTTGTTTTTGTCATGTGTGTGTTTTGGTAACTATCATATATGAACATTTTGTGTGTGTGGGGGATTACAGGTGAGGACGATAGTGAAGCCAGGATGTTCACAAGACGTATTGAAGGCAGCACTGAGTGTGATGGCTTCGGTGACTGATGTTCTCTCTACTATTTCATCATCTTCAAATGCTGGTCAACTATTTGCTTAACAAACAACAAGAGTCAACTCTTTTGAGCTTTCAATTATCTTTCGCAATGTAAACTCTTTTGTTGTTTTTGTTGGACTTCACAGAGGCGTTTTGTGTCTTTCTATTACCCATAGACTTCATTTACGTTTTTTTTCTTCTTTTCTTTTTTCTTTTCTTTTCTTTCGAAACTGGAAATAATTTTTCTATTGTCTGATAAACTTTGGTTTAATGTTTTAAAAAACATATATTTTCGCTAATTATTTGCAATTATGTTGTTGTATGCAAACTCCATATCAGAATCAAATGTTGTAGAAAAGTGTAGAAATGCAATATGATTAAATTACTAACATTTAGAAAACCAAACGTTATGTTCTTTATTTGTGTTTTTATTTCAAAACATAATTTATAAAATAGTTTAAAAATTTAAGGAAAATATTGATATTTTCTATTCTATATGAAACAGTTTCCTAAATCTCTAAACAATTTCTCAGAAAACTGCTCAAACAAAACTAACCAGCTCCAATTAAAATCAATTGTTTTTAAGAATTAAGTATATAAGAAGATGATTTTTTGGTAGAACTGATGGAAGTGAGAATGAATACAATAGATTTTGGATGTTATGATATATTCAATATTCAACTATTAGATTTGTACAGATTCACACTTTAGAGGGTGTTTTCGGTTTCTGTATTTTCATTTGATTTAGAAATTCGTATAAGATTTATAAATCCATTTTAAATTTATTAATTAAAATCTGTATCAGATATGGTTATATCAGTTTCTAGTGTTTTTATTAATTTTGTTTCCAATTGCATACTTTTATAATGCGACCAATTAGTTCTTTAATTGGAGATTTAATTCTAAATCAAGTCAAGAAATTTCTTTTTATTTTAACGTCATGTCAAAAAAAAATTATTTGAATATAGGATAAATGTATAAAATAGCACCTTCCAAAAATAGTATCATTAGTTTAAATTTCCAATAATAACACAAATTTAAAATTAAAATGCATTAAAACTATATTTAAATAAAAAATTTTAAACCCTAAATTAGAAATAATGAACCCAAATACAATACTTTAAGTTTATGTATAATTTATTTAGAATAAATAAGTATTTTCACATAAGTATTTGTGCTATTTTTTGGAATTTAATTTTATGATGCTAGATTTAGAAGAAATTTTTTTAAAAATGTTATTTTAGGGTATTTAGTTGAATATAAATCACCATTTTAGCCAAATTATTTAGGAAATAGTGAAATACTAAGAAAAGGAATAATTGATTCAGAATATCGGTATTCAGAGCTTTAACAAAAAAAAAAAACCGTACCCGTGTCGTACGCTCCGGTTTGAATTTTGAAAAATAAGAACCGTTGTGAAAATGAATAGACCTTTTTTCAGTCTCCCTATATAATCAATTTACACATCTCTTTCGGCCTCTTCTCTCTTCTTCCCATTGTCAACAATATTGAGAATCTGTGATTAGCGAAGAGAAAAGATTTGTTGAGAGGAAAAAATAGTGATATGGACAATGGTGTCAAAACCCCGGTGTCCGCCATGGAAGCATTCGAGAAGCTTGAGAAAGTAGGTGAAGGGACTTATGGGAAAGTTTACAGAGCAAGAGAGAAGGCTACTGGGATGATTGTTGCTCTGAAGAAGACACGTCTCCATGAGGATGAAGAAGGCGTTCCTCCCACCACTCTTCGCGAGATCTCTATCTTGCGCATGCTCGCTCGCGATCCCCACATCGTTAGGTTTGATTTCTTTACTTTTTTGTTTGGGTTTTTGTTTTTTTTCGTTCTAGGGTTTAGTCTCTTTCTGAATTTCCCCTATTTTTCTTGTATCGTTATTCTTCCTTTAATTTCTCGCTTTTCTTTTTTTCTTCTAGGGTTTAATCTCTTTCTGAAATTTCCCCATTAACCGATCGCTATATTGATCAATCCTGATGGTTACGTATCTGATCCAAATCCTAGAAAATGTCAAAATCGACCTCTGTGTATTAGAATGATCTCATTTGTAAACATATAGCTTATTGTCATAGTGATCATCTTCTCCAGGTTGATGGACGTTAAACAAGGATTGAACAAAGAAGGCAAAACTGTCCTTTACCTAGTTTTCGAGTACGTTGACACTGATCTCAAGAAATTCATCCGGAGCTTTAAGCAAGCTGGACAGAACATTCCACAGAACACTGTCAAGGTTTTGAACATTTGGAGCTTTTGTCCTCTCTTTTTTACGCTCACTTTTTAAGCAACAAGAAACATATTTTTTGTTTGAAATGATTGCAGTGCTTGATGTACCAACTATGCAAAGGCATGGCTTTCTGCCATGGCCATGGAGTGTTGCACAGGTATAAAATCGTCTCTGTTTCAAGAGAACAATGCCTTGAGAAAATCCATTTTTTTGGAAACAGAACGCTAATCTTAGTTCTCTTGGTTTCGTTGCAGGGATCTTAAGCCTCATAATCTCTTGATGGACCGGAAGACAATGAGGCTTAAAATAGCGGATCTTGGATTAGCCAGAGCCTTCACACTCCCAATGAAAAAGTATACGCATGAGGTATAATTCTGTGCTGATGAAACATCTATCTGTGTTGGAGAAACATTTGAAACTCTTAGACCCAAGCCCTTTATTCATGGTGTTTTTCCTTCGATCTCCATTGCTACAGATACTAACTCTGTGGTATAGAGCTCCAGAAGTTCTTCTTGGGGCAACCCATTACTCAACTGCCGTGGATATTTGGTCAGTTGGCTGCATTTTTGGTACAAACTTTTCTCTTATTAGTTTCATTGGTTTCACATTAGTATCACTACTATAGCAAAAGTAACAGTTTTATTTCCTTTTGATTTGTAGCTGAACTAGTGACCAAGCAAGCAATCTTTGCTGGCGACTCTGAGCTCCAACAGCTCCTCTGTATTTTCAGGTAAGTTATGTGTGTTTTTCTTTACCTTCTCTAACACAAAGACTCATGTTTCTTTTATTTCCATGAAATTCAGGTTGCTGGGAACACCAAACGAAGAAATGTGGCCAGGAGTGAGCACACTCAAAGACTGGCACGAATACCCGCAATGGAAGCCGTTGAGTCTCTCAACAGCTGTTCCAAACCTCGATGAGGCTGGACTTGATCTCCTATCTGTAAGTCTCCGATGTTCCAACACATCTCTCAGACATTGGTTGAGATTCAATCAGCTGAATGTAATTTTGAGTTTTTCCTTTGTGTGCTATTTGTTCCTGAACAGAAAATGCTAGAGTATGAGCCATCCAAAAGAATCTCCGCAAAGAAGGCTATGGAGCATCCTTACTTCGACGATCTACCTGACAAGCCCTCTCTTTGAGTGTCTCGCTCTTATGAACTCTCAATAGTATATTTTGTTCCAGACTTTCAACTCTGTATTTGCTTGTCTCAAGCATTTATCTGCTATCTTAGGATTGTTAAGTAATGTTCCCTTTTCATAGCATTTATCTACTATCTTTGTATTTGCCTTTCTCAAGCATTTATCTGCTATTCCCAATTGTATAACCTCAACTCCTTTTAACATTGAAAGAATATATCTATTGCTCGAATACTCGCAAATGTTGCATGTTTTCTGGTTACGGGCCACATAAATGGAATGGCATGAACAAAAAGATCAAAATCACATTTCAATTTCAAGAAGAATCTGTTCTCTTGACTTGAACTCTAAATCAGGAACTTGCACTTTTCAGCATGCTTTCATAAGCGATAGTCTCAGATAGACTGCTTCTAACACACGAAGGACAAAACACATCGAAACCAAAACAATTAAAAGTTGTTGAGCTAATTTCTAGTATCTTGAACCATATCCAGAGCCAAGTCGATTCTTGTTATCTCTAGAACAATTGGTATCGACGATGTTATGAACAGACCCAAAAGCTTAATCGTCAATTGCATTCTGATACCAAATCCAAACAATAGCCTTCAACATATCACCCTTAATACACTCGAATCGATAAGAAATTGTATCACGTGCTTGGAGTTTGAGTTTACGATTGGCTTATATACCATCGCCATCGACAAGCATTGAGATCATATGTCAAATAAGCCGCCAGAAGAATCGAGGTAATCAGAGATCGTTTCGCGATGGCTTAACGTATCGAAATACGAAGAATCGAGAGGATTATAGAGATCGATCTTCTCTTGGATGGCTCTCACTCCAAATTGGCGTAAATATTTGCTTTGTTTTAAAAAAAAGTTGATGATATCTATGATATATACGAGCATCATACAATTTTGTGGTTATAAATTTCCAATATTTTGAGGAGTGAGGACAACAGTCTGATCTTATCAGAGTGATAAAGTTGTGAAATACAACTTCTAGGCTTTATCTCACAATTCCACCTCTCAACACTCTTACATTACCATTGTTTGATTCAATTAACACACTGATAAAGCGCGGTCAAGAAATGAGTTCGGCAACAACCGTTTTTTTGTAGACCAAGCAATGTTCTCTATTGTCGTCTACGACCACGAGAACTGGCATTTGTCATAATACAAGAGTTTTTTCAATTTGGATCCACAAAACAAAAACTCATACAAGAGTTTTTCTATCAAAGATCCGATGCAACATCACCTTTTACCGTTACTCAGAAATCACCCTTCACTGTTTAAGGTAGTTGTAAAAATTCTTAGTGTTGAGTACGAGGAGTATTAGTAATGGTTAATCAGTAGAGATAGACGGAGGTATAAATACTAAAGGATCCAGGCACAAAAACTGAATAAACTCCAAGTCTTACCCATTGTAAAGGCAAAGGTTCTGACCCCTTGTCTTCCAGAATATTACATACACTATCATCTTCTCCTGAGTGTTTTTTCCCTGCGGAAAAGATGCCGAATGCTGTAAAAGGGAAGTTGATGTAAGAAACTAAAGCGTCTAGTTCTATTCGATTTTAAGAGCAAAAAGCCAACACACAGTAGCTGTATCAAACTAGAGTTTACCCATCACCGTGCGGTAATTGCGCATTATCAAATCCATGGAGGGAGATTGTAAACTTAACCAAAAGAAAAAGTAAACAAAAAAAAGGAAAAAAGTTAACAAAGTAGAGAGTTGGGGATGAGCAATAACAAGGATTATTCAACAGCAATTTCAAAACCATCTCTCTGATGACAAAATCGAAGTGAGAAATGTCACACCAAGTCAAGTTCTAAAAAGATGTGGCAATTGTGCAGAGATTGTATTCCACAACAATTATCAATAATACTTGTTTCATAAAACACCCATGAGTGATTTGAATCCTTTAATCACATACCTCATAGTTGTTTTCCTGTTAAAAAGACAGAAACTAAGATCCATAAGTTTGAACTTTGAGATTAAAATTTAAAAGAGTTATGTAAGAAAGACAATAATCTGCATGCAAGGCTAAAGTAAAGTCTTGAACTTTTAATTTTACCACCACCTAAGTTGTAAATTGGCTTACAATTCTCGACTTACATTATAGGACAGAGTATCTGCCAGGTTGTGCTCCTCCAGGAAGTGACAAAGCCTGATTTGTAATGTCTTCAAGAACACGCTTGAGTTCAACTTTCGCTGTCTTAACAGATTTTTCTGTAGGCCCTTCAATGAACAAGTAGAGCTTGCGTTCACCAGGTCCTGGGATACGTCCTGGCGGGTAAAACTGACCCCTCGTGGTAATAGCAGCTCCAGTCCAATCTGATATTGGACCCAAAGTTTCTTTATGGGTGACCTTCCAACGAGCATTTTGTGGGAAATCATTGATTTCCAGTTCTGCTTCATAGTGTTCAGGCATTGCATCAGCTTGAATCTTTGCCAGGTTATGTTGTAGGTTAATGGCAGCAACCATCGCTGCAGCACGACCTGCCCCATCATTAGGAATGCCAGGAGCAGTAACCGGAAGGACACCTGGCACAACAACAAGCCCCCCACCATTTGGAATCAGTTGGTTAGCGGTCACAGGAGCACTCACTGGAGCGTTAGCTTTAGCAGCGGCAGCAATAGCAGCTATATAAGCAAGAGTAGCTTGATGCTGTGAGATATCACCACCACCTGCTTTTCTTACTACATCATTCTCATCTTCCGAGTCAGAATTGTCTTCCTCAAACCCATATTCCTTCGCTTGTGCTTTCTTTGCGGCCTTCCTTACTTCTCCCTCTTCTTCATTGAATTTAAAGCCACTACCTCCATAGCCAGTTCCATGAGCTTGCTCAATACCCTGTTTCACCTTTGCCATGAAACCATCAGCAATTGCCTTCAGATCATCTGGAACTGTCTGCTCAGAAAGTTCCAAGGCCTTGACTAAATCGGGTGCATATTTTGCATCATCTTCAGAGATGAATGTCACAGCACAGCCCTTCCGCCCTGCCCTGCCTGTCCTGCCAACACGATGCACATAGTCTTCATAATGGTTCGGCGCATCAAAGTTTACAACCAACTCAAGCTCTTTCACATCTAGACCCCTAGCTGCAACACTTGTGGCAATCAACAAATTGCAGACATTGCTCTTAAAATCAGATATAGTTGATTCACGATCACTCTGATCCTTACCCCCGTGAAGAGATAGACAAGGGTAACCATTTTTAATCATATCCTTAAACAAGGCATCACATTTTTCCTGTGACTGAACAAAAATCAAAATTTTTCCTTTCTCATACCATTCCCCAAGCAGTTCCAGAACTCTAAAGAACCTTTCACTCTCCGGTCTAACTTCAACTAATTGAGTTATATCCTTATTCACAACACTCCGCCCACCAACCTGGATTTCAACAGGCTTGTTCAAGACTTTACGTGCCAAAGTTTCAACTTGCCGTGGAAAAGTGGCAGAAAAGAGCACAGTCTGCCGATCAGGGCGAATATTTTGAATAATACGAGTAATTTGAGGCTCAAAACCCATGTCAAACATACGATCAGCTTCATCCATAACCAAAAATGTTACCCTCCGCAGATTGGTGATTTTTCCACTGCTTGTGCAAAGAATATCAATCATCCTACCAGGAGTGCACACAACAATCTCAGTCCCTCGCTTTAGCTCACTAATTTGCTGTGCAACTCCTGATCCTCCATAGACAGGAACACATCTAATACCCAATGCCTTGGAAAACTTTTTAATATCGCTGTGAATCTGCTGAACAAGCTCTCTAGTAGGTGCCATCACAAGCCCAATTGGCCCATCACCAGCTTCAACGGGAGGCTGATCTTTGATATGCCTCAGCATTGGCAAAACAAAACCTAACGTTTTACCTGACCCCGTTTTTGCAACTCCAATGCAATCCCGGCCGCTCATGATGATTGGAAGTGCTTGTGTTTGGATAGGCATTGGCTTTTCATACTTAAGCTTCTTCATAGTATCCAGAATTTTGCTGGTTAGTCCAGTCTGGTGCCAAGATTTTATGGGCCGTGGTACATCCTTTCCATGAACTTTCAGCTCCAATTCCTTTCTGTAAGCGTTAACTTCTTCCTGTGTCATCCTTGAGATATCCTTCACTTCAATATAGAAGTTCTTCCGGAAAGGTTCATACTCTATTTTTGAGTGGTCAACAAGAGACAATTTTTCTGCTTTTGTTTTCTTTACTCGCTTCATAAACTCCTCATCGTCTTCTTCTAAACTTGGATCATCATCATTCTTCGGTTCTGAATAATCAGAATCAGAATCTTCACCTTGAATTATCCTACCAAGGGACTTATTAAAACCTTTCTTTGGCTGGTCACCATTTTGCTTCTCATTCTTCTTAATATCCAAAACACCATCGTTACCTACGGGAGGAGGAGCATTATTGCTAAGCTTCTCAACCTCTGGTAAAACCATAGCATTCATAAAAGCATCTAAAGGATCAATTTCCTCTTCATCTGCAGCTCCATCCCCTTCTCTTTCAGAGACGGTTGTAGCCATCTCATTCTCTAAGTCTACCATCTTGGCATCTCCACCATTTTCGGGTTTAGTCTCTCCATCAACATCCATCTCTACTTCTGATTTTTCCTCCAGATGGCCTTCTTCATCATCAGATTCTCCTTCAAGAGTCCAAACCTTACCGGCCCTGGGCTCTTTATCATCTGCATCACCCTTACTTTCACTTTCAGCTTCCTCCTTTTTCCTCTTCAACTCTTGCCATTCCTGGACTCTTCTCCTCCGCTTTTCAGCCTCCTCATCCAACTTCTTCTGCTCATCCTCTAGTTCTTCTTCCCGGGTTTTCTTTTCTTTCTTTTCACCATCCTCCTCTCCACTCTTTCTCTTTGGACTTTCTCCATTGTCATTTCCATGCCTGCTAGATCTACCAACACTCTTCTCACGCTCTTTTTCCTTACGTTCTCCGTTCTCTTTTCTTCTACGTTTCGAGTCACGCTTTGCATCACCATCACTCTCGTCATTTTCATCCTCTCGTGACCTCTCTCTTTCCCGGTTCCTCCTTCCCCTTTCTTTCTCACGTTCTCTCCTGTCCCTCTCTCCATCTTCCCTTTCTCTTTCTTTTACTCTCTCTTTCTCCCGCTCCTCTCGCTCCCGTTCTCTCCTCTCTCTATCCTTCTCCCTTTCTCTTTCTTTCTCCTTTCTCTCCTCTCTCTCCTTATCTCTATCCCTTTTCCGATCTTTGCCCCTATCTCTCTCGTGTTCTCGGTGAACTCTCTCCTTCTCCCTAGCTCTGCGTTTATCCCTCTCGTCCCCTTCAGAATCGTCATCTTCAGAATCGCTAATCTTCTTTCTTTCAGACCGCCTTTTCCCCCTCTCTCTATCCCTCCGTCTCCGCTCCTCCTTTTCTTTACGCTTCTGCCTCTCTTCATCAAAATCATCTCTATCGTACTCATCTTCAGAATCACTACTCTTAACTCTCTCAGACCTTCTCTTGTGTCTGTCCTTCTCTCGGCGCTTCTCCGAACCCTTCTCCGAACCCTTCTCCTTCTTCCGCTCCTTACTCCGATCACGATCTCGCCGACTCTTTTTCGATTCATACTCCTCCTCTACATCATAAACTTCGTTCCTGGACTTCGATTTACCTTCCTCCATGTCCAACTTCAGCTCGAACACCACAAAATCCAAATGGACAACCAAGTAATTACGCAGATACAATAAAAAAATCAATCAAATCTAGCCGCCACGAGATATTCAAGGTTTGCAGAATATCAAACAAAACGAAAATCCACCACAAAATTACGCGTGAACGACCGAGAAATGCCTGGTTCAGAATCAATTGTATAAAGTCAGAATCTCAGATGAATGAACAATACAAAAACAACGTTTAAATCTTACACAGATAAATCGTTGGTGGAGAAGACGAAGCTAAGTAGCCAAAAGAAGAATCGAGAGAGACCGGAGCGTCTGAACCCTAACGAATCGTTATTGCGGAGTGTTTGCTAAAATCTGAGATGGCGGTTTCTCTAAATTATTTACTTAACAGAAATTAGCGGAAAAGAAAACGACTTGATTTCGATCCATATCGAGCCCATATTTCAGCTGACAATTTTGGTTATGTTTGGTCCCCAGAAAGGCCCAATAACATAACATAGCAAATTAGTGAGATGTAGACCAACTTTTTTGTTTAATATAATTTTTGTAACAATTATTTCCCTTTTCTATAAAATGTTTAACATATTTCTTTTAAAACCTCCAAAGATATAGAAGAAATTTTTAAAAGATCATAACTTCCCTATGCATATGAACTATATAACTGTAGTGGTCAGTAACAAATTGTATCTTCAATCACTAACAGATACACACTATGTGTGAAGTACCAAGAATGAAGCAACGGGTAAGAAAGGCTCGTCGCACTTTCATTCATTTCTTTCCATAGGGAAAAACAAACACAAATCGCAGTTAATTATTTCCCGTGAGCGTAAAAATATCAACGTTTAAAAAATATTAAAACCCCATCCATCTAATATCTTGGCCATTGACAAAGATTTTCGTCACCGGAGGTTCCGCGTCCTCAACCCGTATTGTCGTTACCGTCGCTGTCACTGCAGAAAAGGCAAGCATTTGTGTTTTTGCTGCTCTCCTTATGTTTTGGAAGCTTTTCGGTTTCTTCTCTGCTTGGTTTTCTTGTTTTAGCTTTTGTTGAGTTTGAGGCTGTAAATCGGAGCAATACAGCGAGGGAGTGCTCTGTTATTCTCAATTGCGTTATTCTTCTAAGTAGAGTTAGAGAAGCTATCGTATGGATTTTGGGGTTTATCTTTGGTTTTATGACGTCATCTTTCTGTGACTGACTATTCCAGAACAGCCGTTAAGCTTTTGATGGCGGATACCGAAACGCAAGAGCAAGATGTGCTTTCTGGTGCTGAAGCTGTTCTTGTTGACACAAAACCTCTAAAGCAAGAGAAAGATCAAAACCCTAGTGAAATCCTCCATCTCGGCGACAAGACTCTTACGGTGGACAGTGATGTTCATTTAACTGACGTCGCCGTTCCTACGGAATCTGGTGCTAATGAAGATGTAGGTGGTCATGGGGAGAACGGTGATACTGAAGTTGTTGGTCACTCTGAAAAGAAAACTCATACTAAAGTGCAGTTCTCGAGTCCCAAGACTAGAGTTGAAAATGCCAAAAAGTGGAAGTCTTGGTTGATGAGTAATTCTGAGGTGATAGAAATTTGGCCAAAAACTCCTGTATTTTCTGGATTGAATTCTCACTGTTTTGTTATACAAGGGAAAAGAGCTTATGGTGATCTTTCTCTTACAAATGACAAGTTTACCTTTTTTTACAGACACGAGAAATTGATGAAGCAGGGACACCAGAAGAACAAGAAATGTTTCTAAGAGAGGTGGTGACCTTTCACCAAGAGAATTTCCTGGAATATAAAGCTCTCAAATTTTATGGACAGCCTTTAAACACTCTCAAGTGAGTTTATGGAACTTGGAAGTGTTGCTTTTGTTCTTTATATAAACCCATATACCTGGTGAATGAGCGTCTGACCTTTGTCGCTTTGCATCTTTTACTATGCAATGTAGGCTATGGCGAACAGTCGTTAAATTAGGTGGCTATGACGTGGTAATTATCCAATTTTTTAGTTTAGTCTTAAGCTCCAACAAGACCATTTCATGATAACCAAAACCATATTTTTTTAGTTCGTCGTTAAATCTTCTATGTCATTTAAATTGGCTCATATGATTATCACCTACATTTTATTTTGTTTGGGCTGTGGATAACAGATGAACTATGTAAGGTCGAAATATTAAATCGGTAAGCTAATTGATGGTACGAGTATCTATAAACATGTGAATGACTTCAGAGAGGAGATTTGTTAACCTAAATAAATTAGCTGTGCAGGTATATTAAAGAATATTTGATATGTTGTTGGGAACTGATTTGGTTAAATTTTTGTTATATATATTGGGAGTTAATATTCCATGTTTCTTAAATATTTTGCTGAAATTGAATGTCTAATGATCTTCAAGATTCCTCTGTTTTCTCATGGTAATGTAGGTGACCACATCTAAGCTATGGCGGCAAGTTGGCGAATCCTTCCATCCTCCGAAGTATGGCTGATGTTGCCCTCAGTTAGTCGTTGCCGCTTTGTCATGATGCTATTTTTTTTCATATTGGTTTGTCTTTGTTCAGGACATGTACAACAGTTTCCTACACATTCCGCAATTTCTATGAGAAGGTGAGTTTCAATGTTGTGCATAAGTATCATATATTTATACTTTCTTAATGTTTACTTATCCACTTTTTGGACAATTCTCTTTTTGGTGTCTTGTAATAGTTAGTTTGGTTTTATGTCTTGCCTAGGTAGTCTTATGGCAGTTTCTTTTGGACTACATCTTTTGCCGCTTTCAGTGCACTGATATTTTTTCTTTCTATCTTATCATATAGATATAAGTACATTAATTGCATATTTGCTTTCATTGCAGGCACTTTTGGAGTACGAAAAATATTTGAGGGAATGTGGTGAGCTTAACCTTCCTGGTTCAACATTCATTTTGTCTCCCAGCCTCGAGAAAGAGGTAAGAATTTCCCCTGAGAGATGTGGCTTTTATGCTTTTGGTTTTTGAACACTAGTGAATTTATGGCAATACGGGTAGATATGGAAAGTTTGGATGAAGATATCAGCTAGATCTAGCACCTTGAAAAGAAAAGAAATGTATCTATTATGGGAAGGGGATTATGTACGGATATGCTTATGTTTAACTAAGGGAATGACAGCCTAAGAGTTCTTTTTCAGCATTTATTTAATGCAGAAATAAATTTCTGGAAAATGTGCAATACCAGCTAAAACCTGTTAAACCTACTATATGAAATCTGACTGGATAAAAGTTGTAGCATTTTTGTGTGTACTACGAAAGGCCACAAGAAATCTATGTGCACAACTCAGTAATTACCATTTAAGTTTGCTACTCCCCTTTTTCTCCTTATACATGTATAGGCCATTAGCCATCAAGGTTCAGGATTAGGCAGGGCACGAAGAGATTCTGCAGCTCGTGCTATGCAAGGATGGCACGCACAGCGCCTTGTTGGATCTGGAGAGGTTACTGAGCCTATTGTTAAGGTTTGAATTCAAATCTTATCGCACTTTGTGGTTCAACCTGCAGAAATTTGCCCTGCACCATGATGATTTTCTCCTCTTGTTTCAGGAAAAGGTCTTAAACTCAACCCCAAAGCATAGGAAACTCAAAAGCATTGGTAAATATTTTCTCAAGACGTTGCTATTTTTTTCTACAGCAGTTGCTTGATATTGTATTCTAAATGTTTTTTTAGGGCTGCAAAAACACAAAACACAAACTGGCGTGGACCTTGTTGTTTCACATGAAGCAGACAAACAGTAACGAAAAACTAGTCCTCTCCTACTTATTTGCATCTCTTAGATAGTTATTTGAAAATTTTGTTTCTTACAATCCCTGAATCCCTCGGCAGCAATGAGATTAAAACAGAGCATTTCTTGACCTGGGCATGTTACTGTAATATAACGTTAATTTTCCTTTTTGTATCTTGTCCCTAACCAACACAAGATACTAATAATAATAATATGATTTTGGTGCCTTAGGTCGGTTGCTGAGATTGTTGATGATGGACCACTTGCTGACTGGGTGAAAATAAATGTCAAAAAAACTGTGAGCAACTTATGTTTTATTTTCCAGTTGTAACTGGTGCACGAGAAAAGTCTGATCAAATGGCCACTGATGAGACGCCAATAAAAATTGCAAACTGGATTGTTTGTTTCCAATCTGAAATCTTACCAAATCTGAAATTTACAGAAGGATTCCTTTGAGATATTTGCCTTGGTACCTGGACTTCTGCGCAAAGAGGTGAGCATTCCCTTGAAACCCTATTTCTGTTAAGCTAATTGAAAGAAAAGCCTTTGAATTTTGTATGAATGCATATTACTGTGGCACAAAGAAACGGGTTCTTGTTTTGTTGTTTTCTTGTGCAATCATAGCTGAGTTTCAATTCCTGACCATAATTTGTTTTTTTTCCTTCTTAGGTTCGGATTCAATCAGATCCAGCAGGACGGGTTATCATAACCGGAGAACCTGAGCAGCTTGACAATCCTTGGGGCATTACACCATTCAAAAAGGTAAACCTTTTCTTACATACTTGCAGATATCGCCATTAACCAATACAGAGAGACCTGTTGTAATCCAACAAAGAATCGTCTCTATCATTTTGATATTATTTCGCCAGATTGTTGGCTTATCAGCAAGAATTGATCCGGTTCACACATCTGCGGTTATGAGCATGCATGGTCGGTTGTTCGTTCGACTTCCGTTTGAGCAGTAATTGATCTCGAAGAGTTAGCTCGTTGTTTGTTCTTAGTTTCTTTTAGGAATTCATTTGTATCACGCCCAAATTTTTCGGCGGCTGAAGCAGTTTGTACTGTAAATTTAGTCAAACATTGTATCTTACTGTAATATTCTTTTGTAAAAGTTGAGATTGTATGGAGAAACTGCTCTAGTTTTTAGAGCCTTTAAGATGCTACCAGCAATGAGATATGTTTGGTCCAAAATTGGAATGTTAATTAATGCTTTCCGTTGTAAAGTATTTATACGATATTTTGGTGGTGCATATTATTAAAGGGAAAACAAAAAAAGTTACCAAAAAGTTCATGATTATCCCTTCGGGGACATATTAAAATAATATGATATATTTAGTCAAACTCTATATGATCATTCGTATTTTATTTATGATTGTAACGTACAATCATACATACTGAATGACATCGATATAATAGCATTTATATATGATATTATATTATATTTTTTATTAGTAATTTCATTTTTTTTGTTATCTTGCGGTTTTTCAATTTAATATTATTTTTATTTTTAAACTACTTATTTTAATTTAATTTTTATATTTAAATTATGACATACTTCACAATCTAAGATCCTAAATTAATACCACCGTCTATCAAAATTTCATAAATTATAATTTTATATAGAAATAAAAATTATTATTATTACATATTACATAAATAAAAAGGATATTGTATTAACCATATATATATATATATATGAATCTTTACATAATATTTTAACTATATGTCTATAAATCTGTGTCTTTTATGCACAAAGATCCGAGAGATCGAAAATAATAATAATAAAACCGAAGTGCTAATTCTCAACTTGGTGTAGCTCTCAATTGCATGTAAGGCAAATGACATGACAACATGGGAATTTGATAATATATACAAACACAGCTACAACGCTTTTCCTCCGTAGTATGAAATAACAAAACAGGCTATTGGTTATTGTTTTTTTGTTTTGACCAAAAAGATTTTTATTTAAATATGTTCATTTTTTATCACGACAGTAATTAAATAAGAACTTGTTCCATGGGATGTATATAGACAGAAAAATCGAGTTTTTAATTCAAAACCTACAATTCATCAAATCCATTTCTCTTTGAGACTTAGTATATTTGTTTAGTTCTCTATAAGTAATTATTGTTATTCGTTTTAGTATATTGGCATCATTTAAATAGCAAACTTTCCTTTTTTTTGGTCCTAGTCAATAAATTTTTCCATAGGGAATTGCAACATTCCTCTTTTTTCACATATCTCGTAATCAAAAACCAGTTTTGTTATATCTTGCAGTAGAGTCTATTAACTCATACTACAACGTACTGATTCCATGTTCATAGTCAATCTTCGCATGTTAAGGTCACTATATTAATATGTAACCGACGTGAAAATACCATTTAATTTATTTTAACGTCTGTTTCATAGATTTCCATAATTTTTCCCTCTTAGGTTATGCTTCCTAAATGCTTAGATATCCAATTGAGGGTCTTAATGGTTATAGGCGATCAATTAGATGCTCTAAAAAGCTCAGATGATTATAACTACAAAGATTATTAGATCCCATAATCTAATCCTTAGAAATATCGATCATATGTTACATTGAAGAATATATTAAGTTAAAAGAAGTTGAAGTGAATGTGCATGTATTGCTAATAGTTAATTATGAGAAATATTTGCGGCCTAGGCGTTGACATAACCATAAAAAAACTATATAGTATACGAAGATCGCGGAGATGTATTCTTCAAGAAGCTCAAAATTCTTAAAAGAATCGAATTCATATTATTAAATTGACCTATATATCTATCAAATTGAGCTAATTATAATAATAGTTATAGGGTATAGCACGAAACCCTAGCTAGCTAGCAATGAATAAAAGAAAAGGCATACATGGAGAAGGCTTTTCTAATGGCACGAGAGACAAATATGCATTCCTCTAACATTGAGCAATTTTTAACAAAGACGAGAATAAAGAAAGAAATAGTAAAACACGAAAAATCAAATATGCATATCAACTAAAAATTAAAATAACCAAAGATCCCAAATGAAAGAAAAGAAAACTCCACGAAATGATAAAAAAAAAAAAGCACATAAATTTCCGTTGACGTTAATGTGAATTCAATTAAAAAGGTGGTCTCGAAGGTGTTCCAGCTCCCCATCCAAGCAAATGAGGATCACCGGAAAACCCATAACCACCCACATTACCACCTAACTGTCCCTGACCGGTCACTCCTGACGGTGGAGATGCTGACGGAGCTTGCTGCATCTGAGGTGGTCCTCCTCCGCCGCCACCACCTTCTTCCTCCTCCTCCTCAATCGGCAATCTCTCAAAGACCGCGTTTGAGAACGAAGCAGCCATTAGTATAACAGGAGCCGATGCAATAAGCGGAGCTACAACGCTTCCTCCAACCACCTGACCTTGCCCTCCGGCTAAAAATATTGACAAACCACCGGCACCAGGCGGTGCAGGAGGTGGCAAAACGGTTCCCGTTAGCGATAGAATCTCAAACCTTCCATGTAAAGTCACAACTCCTCCTCCGGCCCCACTACCGCCATTTCCCGGAGTGACTGGCTGACGGAGAGTGACGTTAGAAACGGTGCCGTTTCCACCTAAAACAGAGACACCTCTCCCTCTCCGTCTAGCGTAAATGGAAACACTCTCAACTATGTCAGCTCCAGGAGATACCTCAAGGACGTGAGATCTAAGAGCGTTGGGGCTATCGCGCGTGACTATGATCGGTGGCTTAGCTTTGTTCTTAGATCCCGGTGGACGTCCACGTGGACGCTTACCTTGTGCTGAGCTTGATGTAGCCGGATCTGAATCGGGTCGACCCTGTTGATGATGATCCTTATTTGATTGATCGGATTCTCTTGAATCATCCGACGGTTGCTGTTGTTCCTGATGATGAAGATGCTCAATAAGATTGATTCCGCCCTGCGGTTGAAGCTGTTGGTGGTGAATCTCCGGTCTGAAGAGGTTATGAAAGTATCTAGAAGCTCCACCGCCTTCCATCGCCGCCGCATCTACTAATTCCCTCTCCCACCACTGCTTATTCGCCAGCTCGAATCAATTTTCTTGATTATATAATATGATAATTCTTGCTCATATATTGGGAGAGGTGAAGAAGAGCGTAAAGAGAAAAGAAAAAACTCAGATGAAGAAGTCACCAATAGCTAAAAGAATTAAGAGGTGATCTGTTACACAAGCCGACAAAACTAAAACAGACCAAGAACACAACCTAAATTAAAGAACAAGCAAAGATATATAAAAAAAAAAGAGGATAGCTTCTGTTAAATGATCTCTCTCTCTCTCTCTCTCTCTGTGGTGGGGGAAGGATGGAAGAGGAAACCCTAGTTAAGTTTCTTTATTAGGGCAAGAGGAAGAATCAGTTTCTTCTTGCATGCGAGACGACGTCGTTTGGCAGTTCTGATATGCTCTGGTAAAAAAAGGAGAGAGAAGCTCGAGATTCATGTGCGACTCTGCAATAAATCTTTGGTCTTCTCATTCAACGAGGAAAGTAAAAGCAAAGACATACACCGAGAATTTAGCGGAGAAATAGTCTCAATTATTATATATTTTATTTATCTTAAAAAATATTAATCTAAATATAATTATTAGAGACCCTAATTATTATGAATAGATGTTTAAAAAAAGTTTATTAATACACACAAGCCGACAAAATATAAATGTGTGGGTAAGTCTGTAAGTGGTTATCCTTACATGATTTCCCAAATTAAACTAATTGGGCGTAGTCGAGGTTTTTCTTTGTCGCTTCAGATAAAATAAAAGAATAAAATATTGAGAATTTTCTTTTTAATAATTTGAAAGCCTTAGATAAGATTAAACACTTAACAGAAGAGAAAAAGACGATTTGTTTATCGGAAACTACTACTGACGAAATATAGAAAACGTATCAATTTTTTTTATTTCAAGACAAAATGTCAAGTGGAAGTTGTGTACAAAGACGATAAACGAATCCCAAACTCCCTTTTAAGGCGCGTGTAATTTACATTTACACAAAAATTCTATTATCAATTTTATCATATGATACTGCTTTATGTTTTTGTCACGTAAATGTTGGATGTTTAATGAAAAATGAGAAATATTTTGTAGTCTTTCTTTTCTATATGAAAGCTGATAGATTTAGTAAAAAATAGAATTTAGTAGTTGAGTTATATATATATATATACACGAAAAACTAGTACATATTAAATGTTTATGGGGAATTGAAACCTAAAATTTGATTGTAAATACAAGTCTAATTCACATGAAAACATTTTTGTAAAACTAACCTATGAGTGTAAAGAATTTACTAAACTCTCCTTTTGTCTAAAAAATAAGGTCGAAATGTCAATTACGTTTCAGTTCGTACGTGCTTTTTTGTTATCAAAACAGACTTCGTGAAGTCTAATTCAGCCGCAATAAATTGTTTTTCTCACCAAAACAGACTTCTCCGAGGTTTATTCCTATCAAAACAGATTTCTCCGAGAAGTCTGCTTTGGTGAGAAAAACAGTTTATTCCTATCAAAGTAGACTTTTCGCTGAAAACAGTTTATTCCGGCTAAAACAGAATTCTCCGAGAAAAACAGTTTGATTCCGGCTGAAGCAGATTTCTCCGAGAAGTTTGTTTTGATAGGAATAAACGTCGCAGACTTCTCTGAGAAGTTTGTTTTGATCGGAATAAACATCGCAAATTTCTCGGAGAATTCTGCTTCAGTGAGAAAAACAATTTATATATTCCGACTAAAGCAGACTTCTCCGAGAAGTCTACGATATTTATTCCTATCAAAACAGACTTCTCGCTGAAAAATAATTTATTCCGGCTGAAGGAGACTTCTCCGAGAAAAACAGTTTATTCCGGCTGAAGCAGACTTCTCCGAAAAGTCTGCTTTGATAGGAATAAACGTCGCAGACTTCTCGGAGAAATCTGTTTTAGTGAGAAAAACAGTTTATTCCGGTTAAACAGAGATTTATTCTGATTAAAACAGATTTCTCGAAGTCTTCTTTGTAATATATTTACAAAAAAGACTTCGAGAAGTCTAATAGAGAAGTCTGCTTTGTAAATATATTACAAAGCAGACTTCTTGTAACTGTATGAACTGAAAAATATAACAGAAGCTAAAACACGAAAACTAACTTTTGATCTTGATTTTTTAGCTATGATGACCGATATAGACTCACGGAAGCTTGTTTTAAAAGATAATGATGAATTTTTGCAAAGTTGGAAGCTTTTGAATGTATTGTGAAGAGAGAAATTAGAAAAAAATGTGAGAGAAAATGAAAGAGGTTGAGATGAATGAGATTTGATGAAGGAATAAAGATATTATGGTGGGTGTGTCGATAGAATTAAGAACTCTCAACAACCACGACAATGGTGGTTGTGTGCAATGAAAAAGATGACATTTTCGTAATATTTTTGAAAAACTTGTTCATAATGGTGTTTGTGTTATTTTTGTTTTTTTTTAAGTTAATGTTAAAGTTGTAAATAAAGTTATTGTGAGGAATAAAATAGAGGTATAAAGTTAGTTTTGTAAAAAAAAAAGTTTAAATAGTTAAAATTGCAATTGAAGACAAATTTTAGATTAATTTTGCAAATGACCTAATGTTTATTGTCAAATCATTAAAGTATCTTACGAAATCTTAAAATACGTAATTTAATATTTGAATATAGTATAGTATATGGTTAGTAAATACAATATTAAAAAAAAAACACGTTGGATTAATAAAGAAACAAATACGAACAATCTTTACTAAAAGAAGAAGTAGAGAATTAGTTACTGTTAAGTGTTGCAGAACAATAATAATTGATTAATTAATAATTACTTTTAAACTCCGAGCGTATGTGTTATGACTAAATATTCCTGTTGAACCCACTTGTTTGCATTTGATATTAATTTATATCAACCTTTACTGTCAAAGGAGAGGGCATAGCTCGTATAACTAAGAACAATCAATCTGGAAAATGGTCCCTTGTTATAATGAGGATCTATATATTCCTTTTAAATATTATAAAACCTAGTGGACCCTTTTTATATGATAAGTTTGGAGAGAGTTAATGATCCACTAATGTGAGATAGTTAATAATTATCACAATGTCAAATTAATTGATATTTTATTAATACTATTTGTTACTTTGGTCGAATTTGGTGTAGTGCGAATTTGAGCTACATTTTTTCCAACACGGATGTAACATTAAAGTCATGTCAGTAAAACTCACTAGACAACTAATCTGCAAGTTTCTGTCAAAGTAATACCTGAATGAAATAGTTCGTAAACAATTTGTCAAGCTCCACTAAGATGACAAAAATCAAAGGTCGACAAGGAATAATACATATATTTGACAAAATAAATCGTATATCATTTATATCAAAACTATATTCGTCGCATCATAATTAATAAAATATCACTTATAATAACATCATCTGAATTAAATATTATGTATTCTATCATATAAAAACAGGTAAAAGTCGATCACTCATTATATCCATCAAAACGAGACTCATTTTATTAGTAAAATATCAGATTTGTTGCGACTAAGTTTGAGAAAATTTGGTTTTTCAACAATAATTTTTTTTTTGTTGCAACTAGCTCTAATAAATCAGTTGACCGAAAACCAAAATTAAAAACAAAAAAATTGATATATCATTTCCCTACAATTAAAAGAAATTTTAGTTTATGATAATTTCGTTGGACCGAAAAAAACTTTCGATAACTCCAAAAAAAAAACACTTGCCAATTATATAGACCCATCGAAATAATTGCATATTTATTGAAGTGACTAAAATGGATCCGACCCATTAATGCTTGACCTCATCGGACCGTGACTGGTTGTCCTAATTTTAAACTGCACTGCACGCACATAGTAACACCTAAAGCTCCTCAACGTGGACGCATGTGGGCTGAAGAACGTGGGACCAATCGTGAAAACTGATCGAAGCCGTCCGTCTTCATGGCATGCGGGACCCACGAATCGTCGTTTTCATGGACGTCATCTGTCGAGTCAGAGCTCGGTGCACTGTACTTGAACCGGGCAAGTTAGCTTGATCGGCACGTGCACAGACAACAGTCACGTGCGGTCAAAAGGTCAGAGCATGAAAGTGAAAGGCAAGATGTGTGACCACGTGGAGCTGGTCAGAAACATCGGTACTTGGTCAAAACCTTATCCAATCACACTCCTCCTCTCCCCCTAATCTATCTAACTTCAATTAACTCTCCCTTAAAGGCTTGTACTTATTTTATAGTTAGTTTCAAAAAAAGTTAATACAAGAAAATTATTGGCAATGTCCTATGCAATATCCAAATATGTGGTCAGTGGAAGATGTTTAAAACGATACATAACTTTTAATACTTTTTTCAATACATATGAATAATAAATAAGTTCTAATTAACTATTCTCGGAAAAACTTATAAAACATCATTTGACGTGATAAGGAAGCAATTTCTTTGGAGAGATGATCAAAGTTAGACTTGTAACTAAAAATCATAGCCCTTTTACACAACTCAATACCCAACTCTGATATGACCTCACTTTATTTTAGTTATATGGCTGGAAAATGACAAGACGCCAAAAACTTTGATGATTCCGTGACACGTATTAAATATTACGTCTTTTATTTTTCTTCAATCAAGAGTAACACACGCTGAATATACATGAGGTCTTACGTCTATTTAACCAATACAAAATGTCACATCAGTTTTTTCTCCATCTGGAATCATATTATATCCCGAGTATAAAAATTCATAGCAAAGTTATATCAGATTGTATACAATAACAAAAATTCAATTTTATACATATTTCCCACCGAGTATATAATATAGTTTTTGATATTTAAACAATTTGCCACGGATTTTCCACCAACTTTATTTCATAATCCTAGATTGCTTCATTTCGTTTGCAAAATTACAATCGAAGTTGCCCTTTTTCCTCTACCCCACACCTTTCTCTCTTTCTCGTGTTCATACCGCTTTCGCTGACTTACACCAACTGATTTACTCCTCTCTTTCGGATATTCACACTCGAGTTCCAGAACAGAGAGCAAGGAAGCAGTGGATATGAGGAGCAGCTGTTACCAAACGGTTAACGACAAAGACATGGTGGTTTTGACAAAGGACAATTTTATGGAATTTGCCGGAAAAGAACTTTGCCATGGTAGAGTTATACGTTCCATGGTGCGGGGCTTGTCAAGCTTTGATGCCAGAGTACGCCGCGACGGCAAAAGAGTTAAAGGGCATTGCGGCTCACGTAAAGTGTTAAACCTACTAATCCATAAATTCGAATCTCTGCGAATTTATGCTCAAACACCTAATCATTTTACTATTTGACTATACTATTGTATTGTTGAATAAATATTTTTCTCCTTTCATAAAGATTTGAACAGACTATCTTCCGTATACTTTTACACACATGGAAATCACTAAATGAAGGATCTTTGACATTCTGTGCCTTTATTTGATTCATACTTGTTTTGATTCTCTTAATTTTCGACTTGTCTTGTTTCTGATTTAATTTATTTTTTGGTGGATGATGCTTACATATATCGACAGCTACATAGGTACCATTTGTGTTGACTTCGTTAGTTTCTACTAACCAATTTATAGATACACCTAATTGAGCATTTATATTTCTCCGTCTGTATGTGTATTAACACATTTATCATACATGTGATAGATTGTTCATAACATATATTTTTTTTATATATAATGGTCATGTTCGTTTGGCAGCCGCAGAAATCTACGGCTGCGGCTGCGACAGATTCGTGTTCGTTTAGTTGCTGTAGGTATCTGCGGTAGACACAGCGGTCAAACGCTGCGTCTTGCGTCGCAATTTTTTTGACCATTGATTAAAAGAGCGGTGCGACTAAAAATCTGCGATCAACCGCAACCGCAACCGCCGACGGCAGACAAATGAACAACATCTGTCGTAATCACAGCCGCAGAGTTGACCGCAGCTACAGCCGCTTGCGGCGACCAAACGAACAACACTAATATATTTTACTAATATATTTTAAGAATGATTGTAATTTTACATGAGATTTTTCAGCATAGTGCAAAGTAGTGCTATTTGTTGTGGTTCCACACGTCAGAAGTAAAATTGTCCATCGTGAAAACGACGCATGTAAAACTATTTATCCTAGATTTTTGCACAAAAAAATTAAAAAAAAAATTCATTTTTGTACTTGTTCTCATAGTTATATATAATTTTTCAAACGATTTAAAAAGATATGACGTATAACATATAAGAGCTAAAAAACACTTCTGTCGAAACTTAATAATTACTTTTAGATTATTTAAACATAGGTCAGACTCTTTTTTCTAAAACAGATCAATTTAGCTATCAATGCTAGATCGATTAACTATAGTAATTTGTATTTTTAATATAATACTAATTTCGATCTACGCCATATTAATTTATATATTGAAATATTATCTCAAACTTTTTAAAATATATTACTATGATAAAATAATATATCATGATTGTATTATATATAATTTAAAATATAATCTTATACATTGTTTTATATGAGTAAAAAATTATTCTTTATGTAAAAAGATTTGAATATTTGAGATTTAAAAAAATTTCTAATGAAAAAATATTTTGAAACTCAATTAAAATTAAAACAAAATATAAGTGCTTACACTAAAACATAGGTAAATGTTTTGGTGTAGAAATTAAAGTATGATATAGATAAATATCATAGTTTGACTATTTTTTAATTAAACTAAATTATAAGTAAATTTAAATTAAAATATTGGTATTATTATCAAAAATATAATAATTTATGTATTGATTATTAGTAGGTAATATAGTGAAAGATTTGTAAAATTTATTTTATGTGTATTAATAGTTATTAAATGGCATATGTAATAATTTATCTAATAAATTAAGATTTGTTTTAAATTTCCTTTGAAAGATTATGAAAAAACGACACCAACTATAGTTGTAAATAACACATCAAAATAAAGTTATTTTTTTAAAATATTTCTTTCTCCATTAATATACTATAAATTTGTATTTATTGATAGCTTCATATGGATGTAATAAATCTAAAGCAAATAAAACACTTAATAAACAAGTCCACTCAAACTCTCCATATCAAAATATATCAGGAAAAACATATTTGATTTCTTTTATAGATATATATATATGATTGGTTATATAGTATTAAAAACTAGAGTATTATTACTCATATATGGGAATAATCACTTGCTAGTTTTGCTACATTCTGCCCCTTTACTATAATAGTGACAACAAAAACTATAAAGGATTAGTTATCTCTTTACGACTTTGAGTTGACATTTTATTCAATAGAACGAAATTGTATTTTATTGCTCCTATCATTTTGGAGAACTTGTTATCCCAAAAATACCTTTGTTACTATAAGAATAATTTTCTGTATAACATTTTTCACTTACGTAAAATAAATTTAGTGGTCTCCACAAGTTGTTATAAAGAAATTCAAAAGCAGAGTTGTGATCAAATCAGAAATTACGGGTCAACTTTTTCGATAATGCTCAACCCCATTCTCACATCTTTGGCGACTTATGAACTGCCACCACCCCTCCACCAATTTTAATAATATTTTTAATTTTTAAAACAAAATCAAATGTCTTTTCAAAATTTAATGTCTTTTTTCATTATTTATCTACTCATTTTGAATTTGGACAAAGCCTTCATAGTTCATTTATATTTGTGATGTGAACACAAACTGTTTTGAAGAAAAATATGTTGTACTAAAGAAATGATAAAAGTATATAAATTTCTTTGTGTTGTTGTTAAAATATAAAAATACAAATTTTTGGTCATACTGCTTATACATGTAAATAGTGAAGAAAAAATCTGATTGGAATTAATTATTTAGTAGGGAGGAAGCAACATGGGCGAATTGCCAAATTGGTTTGTTACGGGGCCCACATGTCTTACCTGACTATTTTGGACTTTCTGAGTTAGTGTTGAAGGCTTTGGGCCCATAAAGTGGATCCCACAATAAGACAGGACAAAAAAATTCTTATATATCCTTCAGGTAGACATCACGACGTGGAGATCTTACCACTTGTAGGGACACTGACGGGATGCTTGTCAGAGTGACTTGGGACGGTCATGACCTGTTTGTTACTTCATATTAATTTAGGCCTTATATTGACCCAACAAACCTTTTTAGCCCAATATTTAGAGAAGACCCAATTCTGAGGGGATTTTACGCACCACCGCATCTCGCGATCGTCGTCGACGGCGATTTTTGATGATCCTCTAGAATCAACTTCCGAAGTCGCCGGGAAAGTATCAAGGAGCCCCTAGAATCTGTCTTCTCCGACAAAAGATTTCGTGTGTGTTATATCTTCTGGTATATTCTTAAAAATTTACAGAGATTGCGTCGGAATGCGAAGCTGACACTTTGACGTTTAATCGAATTGGTTGTTTCTTTCAGGATTTGTGGTTACAAGATGCGCGAGTTACGCGATAGAGAAAGCTATTTGCTCTTCTGTCTTATCGTCTTCATAATTTCGGTGCCTTGTTACAGCCATGAGAGTCTGTTAGTGTCCTTACAAATCTCACATTACAATTCCTTATTGGCACAGCAGAAATGATGTTATCGAGTGATACTATCGTAGGTTTGATGTAAAAACTTTATATGCTGGAAAGGAACTATGGAAGGAGACTCTGCCATTGCAATCTGGATCTCGAGTTTACAAATTAGAAGGGCTTAAACCAAATTCTTGGTATGAAGTAAAGATATCATACCCAGCTTCTGTATGTCAAACTTGTTTCTTATTCTTCCTTTTCTTTAAATTTCCAAGTTAATTTTGTGATTGTTGAAAATCTGATACTTTGTTTCGATAAAAGATTCCAGCTCAATTCTCGCTGCAACTATCGAGGAACGGTGTAATGGGTTTGAAGCTAAACCAGATGAGGAGATTACTAAACACGGAGAAATTGGTCTTCAAAACTGAAAGTCTTGAAGAAGTTAATAACAAGGTATTTGCAATCATCTTCAAATCAGTTGTTTAACTCTGAAAGAAGCACGATTCCAAGTCTTTGAGTTCTGTTTCCTGATTTAGGACGGATTGTATGTTTTGGTGACGGTGGAACATGAAGGAGTCGTGGCTATACCAAATTTCAAAGAACGGTCGTTCATCATTTACAACATAGGCATGCTGATTAACTTACTATGATTGATTTTCTTCTTTTGCAACGTAAAGCATTGTCACCTGTGAAGAAGTACTTCATCTAAAATTTGATTCTCTCATGTTGACAGTTTGTGAAGAACAGCTCTTAGGCATTGCATACTCATGCTGGTCAGTAGTGGTTTTAGTAGTATTGTGTCTTGTGGTCGCGCTGATTCTTCCCAGGTTTCTCCCATCTTATCTTCTGATCAAAGGTAGAGATCGTGACCGTTAAAGGCCCCTTTCAAGTTGAAACAGCATATAGATACTTAAGAAGAGCCTTATCACAAGTAGATGCCAAAGAACATCAATGGATGTTAAAATCCAAGACTTTACTTAGATAACGTATTCATTTTCCCAACTTTAATGATTTTTTTGGGGGAGTTGGATGATTCGTGCAAAACAGATTATACAGTTGTTGTTTTTGATTGTTTGTGTCAAGGTACTTACACTTCCTCCTGGAAAATTGGACCCAAATCAAGTATCAACAAAAAATCAATACGTTCTATGCAAGTTTTTATATTAACAGTATGAATTGTGGATCTTGTGGCACATAACCACTAAACCTTCTTTCCTAATGCAACATTCTTCTACAAATTAACTTCCCGGGTTTATTGGATGGCAATTATGGGAATTATGGCAATACGGCACGATATTTTATGCTCTCGATATTTTCTAGACGAACAACGCGCCGTTCTGATCTTTTGAAAACTTTATCGTTTCATCGCGGTTTTGAGTGCAGTTTTTTTTTGTCAATGAATTATTGTACTACAGTTTGTTTACTTTGGCAAAGCCATGTATTATGGTTGAATTGTGTTAAACTTTACTCGATGTTATAATTAGTAATTACAATTGTAACCGTTTGCCGTTTTTTGTTCTCTCTCTCACCTCACAACTTTCACGAAACTCGATTCTTTTTCACGTGAAAGAAAGAACCTAAAATCTAGATCGCATGCAATATGGAAAAAATAAAAAACACACGAAATTTTATAGAATTCTCCGATTAATCATGTACATTTTTATTTAGGGTGTGAGACTGAAATTCACTAACTTTTTTTGTTGAATTTACAAGAACAATCAGCGATTTACCGAGAGAGAAGATTAACAGCTCTATCAAATCGCACAAAAAAAATTCGAAGAAAAAACAGAAAACGCTATGCTGCTAGGGTTTGTTAAAAGCATCCCTTTTATATGACAACGAAACGGATCCTTATTGCATCAACAAAATTGATCCAAACCGAATCGAAATGCGCAGTTTTGATTATATATGTCCAATGAAGGGCCCAAACTTAAGATACACGAATCTCACAACAGTAAAGTGTTTTTCTTTTCTCTTTGTATAAGATTTTATTGTTCTGTATATATGAAACCAAAGTTCGACATGTCAATCCACCAAGATATCTGATTAAAACAACGAGGATCGTATCTTCATACTTAAATTTCACTATGAAGCAAATTAATTAGCACCATATTTTCATAAAGTGGATCATTTAAAAAACATGAAACATGTAAAAGTTCAATTGAAAACTCACTAGTCATATCTTTACAGGACATCTACTTGTATATAAAATGAAATAAATAGTTGGTAGTTATATTTTGTTGGGACAAAATCAACAAAACATAAGAAAAATGAAAGTGAAACATATAATAAGATCCGTTTGAGATGGATACACGTGGTTGAAGATGCTCGAATGATTTGTGAGCACGAACTCTCTCAAGACAAAGACGATTGTCTATTTCAGAGTTTCTTTTGTTAAAATCTATAATTTCAGAGACGTTATTAATTCCAAAATTGCCTTGTGTAAAGAGAAAAAGGGTTATCAACTTGTCTTAGAATTAGAAAATATACATATATATATATATATGGTATTAAAAAAAAGTTATCATGTTGTCGACTAAATATTTGATAGTCGATTATATGTAAAATATAAAATATTAGGAGAGGAGGGAGGAGAAGTAATTGGTAGGGCATAAAAAAGCTACGTGAGAAAGTGACAAAGCACTAATAGTATAGAATCACATGCATTCTCATTGAAGCCATGTTCATCTCATACTGCTCTTACCCCATCTGTCTCTTAATTATACATTTTTTTTTAATTTCCTCTCGTAATATTTTGTTTTTGAACGTAAATTTACAACGTATAAGCTAATATAATAACGTCACATGATCACTTTGGATTCCTGCAAGGTTAAATCATTGTTGGATGTGGGATACGTCCTCCCCGTGAACCCGAGCTCGGTCTAACGCGGAACCAATCTAATATCACGAAAGTCTATTCTCTAGAAGAGTAGGTGCGCTTTTATCGAGAAAGTCGCCAGACAGGTTAGAGATCCGTCCGATCTCACCGACTATTGAGAACGGCAGCGAGCCTGCCAATGTCAGTATTAAATGACATTTATATAAGCATTTATAACTATTAATAATTACGGTCTTGAAAATTAAGCGAAATGCGAATATAAAAGAAGAGACTCGCGTATAATTAAAAATAGATTTTAATAGTTCGAACTCATAACGAACACTAATTGTTTGTAACCGATCTCAATAAATCGATATTCATAATCTTTCACTCTATTAAATCATTTGCCTAATCCTCTAATCGATCTGGACGAATATCAAAATTTGATATTCCGTATTCCAATCTTGCAATCTAAGATCCAACAATCATGATTGAAATTTGAAAGTGTAACATGCTAAATTAATTTCAAATATTAGATTCGATTTGATTGACAAAGTTTTTGTAAATATCTCAAGATTCCATATATTATTAACGAAGCATTAATCATCAGGACGATATTTGTTTGTCTTTTCTCGTATGATATATCTTTGTTTTTTTTCGTATGATATTCGTAAATGTAATTGGGTAGTTTTTAAGTTCGGATATGCAGTAATATCTGTATATATTTCAAAACTGAAATGTTAAATTCTCAAAAATAATTAAAACTATATGACTAAAGAAGATTAACGAAAGGAAGATTATGGGGAAAAAATTACCAATGGGCACGTTATTAACTAAGGACATGGATTGAGATGTTGGTTTATAACGTGGTTCCACTGTATTTGCATGTTCCACATTGATCTGATCTTAAATAACATTTTCACCTTCATTGCTGTTTCTTTTTGGTGTCTTCTGCTATTTGTATATAACAAATATTGCTTACAATATATATAGGTGAGTGTGTTAACTTGTTAAGATTCCAACTCGTGATATGGAGAAAAAATAGATTCCGATTAGTGATTGTAGATTATAAAATCTACACTCGGAAATTGTATTTAGAAGAAACGATTTATCGGATTCAACTCTTGTTAATCACTCGAAATCAGTAAAAAAATATGTTTAAAAAAACAAAATTGATATTCAATAAATCGTGTTTACAATTAATGTTTATCGAATTGAATAAATGAAAAAAATGTTACATTCATTCTATTTACAATTAGGAACTCAACTATTTTTTCGATATTCAACTCATTCGCTATTTCACAATCTCCTTGATCTCCACGTATATTTTTACTCTTTGATTTTTTCTTCTCTTATATTCTAAACAAAGTAACGATCTTATCTTCATCGAACTAGAGCGGTCAATTCGATGATCAGTAGATCTTGTGCCATTTGTATTTCCATGGGTTGAATTTATTGTGCAAATCCAGTTCTACCAGTCATCAATCTCAAAAACGGTGCTTTAAGTTTTGTTTTTATTGGAATAGAACTAGAGTTAAAAGTAAGTCATGGACTTGCGAAGCTTATATAATACAATTGTTGCAAGACTAAAAGAGTTAACGAGCATGTCAAGTTAAAAGAGGCAATAGATCTGCAAATTCAACAGAATACAAATCTTTATAAAACCTGCATACGATAGCGATGGGGACGAGTGGACCATTCTAACGATAGATTTAGGAATGTAATTTTCATATAATTCAAAAATAAAATTATCTTGTCGTAATCCATGTCGGATCCTTTAAACTATTTTCCTCCCAAAACTACTCATAACTGAGTCATGACACTGACTTTATTAATGACTTTTCGTGTAAGTCAATTTTTATTCCACTTTATCTTAATGACTTTCTGGAAAACATTACAATCCTCGTAAATCGTTTTCTCCACTACCACAGAGTGTAAGCCGCCAGATTAACTGATGTAAATGTTTTAGATTCACTTTCCCGGAAAAGTTAGTAATATAATCCTCGCGGTGAGAAAAAAAAGATAAATTTTATCGGCAGATTCTCAAGCATATTTCTCTTGGGAACTGTTTCCGATCTCCTTTTTTGTCTTTTAAAAATAACTTTTTTTTGGTAGCAATAGTTTAATTTTTTACTTCATTTGTAGCAAATACTTTTAAAAAACCATTATTTGTCTTTATTGTAGATTCTATGGCCGGAGCCTGTTTTTAAAATAAAACTTGAGAAAAATTAAACGAGTAGTCCACTCCTATTTCAACGCCTCTTATTTTGTTCTTGATTTATAAATCGGAAAGGGAAAAGCGCAGAAAGAAAAAGGCTTTGGTTCCTCGTAATTGCTGGAGGATTGTACTTGGGAAGAAAAGGTGAGACCTTTTTTCCCAGAAAGTGATGCAATTCTTTGGGTTTTATCTCTTTGCTTTCACATAGCTTCCTTACTGTGGAAAGTGATGCATTTTACACTTGTATTGATGATCTTATGTGTTTAGTGTTTTTAAATCTAATCGAATTAGATCTTCTGAGTTTATAAAATTGATCATTATCTAGATCTGGATTATGAAAGAATGAATCTAATCGAGCTAAGACTTCTGGGTTTATAAAGTTTATCAAATTGTGATATAGATCTGAATTATGAAAGATTTAGATTACTTGTGTTTTGTTTTGTTTCATGTTTGACTTAAAGTCTGGAACTTGAAATGGGATCGAACTGATTTGAGTATTGATAAGTGTTTAGGGTTGGTTGAACAATGAAGGGAGCGACTCTCGTTGCTCTCGCTGCCACAATCGGCAATTTCTTGCAAGGATGGGACAATGCCACTATTGCTGGTTTGTTCTCTCTTCTTCTTTTTTTTTGCTTCTCCCTCTTTTGCAGCAATTGAATTATCATCCGAGATATTGAAAGAGTTTTGCACTGAATTGATTGCAGGAGCTATGGTTTATATCAACAAAGACATGAATCTACCAACCTCTGTTCAAGGTCTTGTGGTCGCAATGTCACTGATCGGTGCCACGGTCATAACGACTTGCTCAGGACCGATCTCTGATTGGCTTGGGAGACGCCCCATGCTGATTTTATCATCGATAATGTATTTCCTCAGTGGTTTGATAATGCTGTGGTCTCCAAATGTCTATGTCTTGTGCTTAGCTAGGCTTCTTGATGGGTTTGGTGCTGGGCTTGCGGTTACCCTTGTCCCTGTTTACATCTCCGAAACGGCTCCTCCAGAGATCAGAGGACAGTTAAACACTCTTCCTCAGTTCCTTGGCTCTGGTGGAATGTTTTTGTCTTACTGTATGGTTTTCGCTATGTCTCTGAGCGATTCACCTAGCTGGAGAGGGATGCTCGGTGTTCTCTCAATACCTTCCCTCGTTTATTTGTTTTTCACGGTGTTTTATTTGCCCGAGTCTCCTCGTTGGCTAGTTAGTAAAGGAAAAATGGAGGAAGCGAAGCAGGTTCTTCAACAGTTGTGTGGCAGAGAAGATGTTGCCGGTAAGGTTTCTTCTTGCTATCTTTCTTTGGGTTAATCACTTGATTTCCGCTATTTAAAGTTCTTTTTTATATTTGCAGATGAGATGGCTTTGCTTGTCGAAGGACTAGATATCGGAGGAGAAAAAACACTAGAGGGTCTCTTGGTAACTTTGGAAGACCATGAAGCCGATGCGCTTGAAACAGTTGATGAGAACGGACAAATGAGGCTTCAAGGAACCCACGAGAATCAATCCTACCTTGCTCGGCCGGCTCCAGAACAACAGAGTCCACTTGTGTTGCACTCTCGGCAGGGAAGCTTAGCAAACCAAAGCATGATCCTTAGAGATCCGCTCGTAGATATATTCAGCAGTCTCCATGAGAAGATGCCTGAAGCAGGTGGAAACAGGAGTGGTATTTTCCCTCGTTTCGGAAGCATGTTCAGCACCAATGCTGATCCGCCTCACGGGAAACAGGCTCATTGGGAAAAAGATGTAGAGAGCCAATACAACAAAGACAATGATGACTACGCTACTGATGATGGCGCAGGTGATGATTACGACTCAGACAATGATCTCCGTAGCCCATTAATGTCACGCCAGACCACAAGTATGGACAAAGACATGATTCCGCATCCTACAAACGGAAGCACTCTCAGCATGAGGCGACACAGCACGCTTATGCAAGCAAACGGCGAAAACAACATGGGAATTGGTGGTGGTTGGCATATGGGATATAGATATGTCAACGGCGAATACAAAAGGTATTACATGAAAGAAGATGGTGCTGAATCTCGGCGTGGCTCGATCATGTCTCTTCCTGGCGGTCACTACGGTGGAGGCAGCTACATTCACGCTTCTGCCCTTGTAAGCAGATCCGTTCTCGGTCCCAAATCGGTACATGGATCTGCCATGATTCCCCCCGAGAAAACCGCTCCAACTGGACCACTCTGGTCTGCTCTTCTTGAACCCGGTGTCAAACGTGCGTTGGTCGTTGGTGTTGGCATTCAGATACTACAGCAGGTAAAAATGAAACGCTTGGTTGTTCAAACACTAATTTACATAAGTACTCTTGGATTTGTCATTTCTCGGATTATATATTTAACATTCTAGGATTTTTGTTTAACCTTTTATGCAGTTTTCAGGTATCAATGGAGTTCTCTACTACACTCCTCAGATTCTCGAACGGGCTGGCGTAGACATTCTTCTTTCGAGCTTTGGACTAAGTTCCATCTCTGCGTCATTCCTCATCAGCGGATTAACAACTTTACTTATGCTCCCAGCTATTGTCGTTGCCATGAGACTCATGGATGTCTCCGGAAGAAGGTAGATTAAAGATCTTTTCTTTTCCCTGATTCATACATTGTTTTCTTCATGAATTCTGAAACCATCTTCGTCTTTTCCTTTGCAGAGCATTACTTCTCTGGACAATCCCGGTTCTTATCGGCTCACTTGTGGTCCTCGTGATCAGCGAGCTCGTCCACATCAGCAAAATCATAAACGCAGCAATGTCCACGGCCTGCGTTGTGCTCTATTTCTGCTTCTTCGTGATGGGTTATGGTCCTATTCCAAACATCCTCTGCTCTGAAATCTTCCCAACAAGAGTCCGCGGTCTCTGTATCGCCATTTGCGCTATGGTTTTCTGGATCGGAGACATTATTGTCACGTACTCACTTCCCGTTCTCCTCAGCTCGATCGGACTTGTTGGTGTTTTCAGCATTTACGCTGCCGTTTGCCTCGTCTCGTGGATATTCGTTTACATGAAAGTCCCTGAGACAAAAGGCATGCCTTTGGAGGTTATCACTGACTACTTTGCCTTTGGAGCTCAAGTTCAATCTTCTGCACCTTCCAAGGATATATAATTTGGAATTTGTAACTTTATTCTCCTTCTTCATTTGCTCTGTGTACTTAAAATTTCTCTTCATCCCCATTTTTTGTTTCTAAGATGTCTTCATTTCGTTTTTGTTTCCTTTTGTTCCTTGTTTTTTTTGTTTTTCCAAAATCAATCTAATAATTACTCAATTTTCTTTCTTTCACACTTTACGAAAAAGTTCCGACATTTTCCTTTCAAGATTTAGATTCAAGCTCTTTCCTTCTTTCGGGCTTCCAAATTCTGATAATAAAAAAATAGCATAGATTTAGGGTTTTTGGAGGTTTACTATAAAGAATATCTCCAGTTTCTTGGGACGCAAGTGTGATTCTCAAAGCTATAAGAGGGTCTCAACGGAAAAAAAAAAATCCATTTACAATTAGCTTAGTGCGTCTCAGGACTTGTGTGTCTCCTCTGAGGATGAATTGCCTGTATGATTCTCCGGAGAATTCTTTTGGATATTTTCGCCTTGGAACTTGCCTGAGAACTTGTATGGCCTCTGAAAATCTCTGGCATTTTGACTGTCAATACCCAGATTATTCAATTTCTCCTCCTGTAAAAAAAAACCCATCATTATTTCTTGGAAACTTTATTGACTACCTCTGCGAAATACAAATCTTAGCTCTCAGAGAAAGTAGCTTACATTTTCTAAACCTTCAAGCTTTTTCTGCATAGCTTCATGCTCAGCTCGAATCCGGAAAGGAACACCTTGCTTCTGGAATACATTATTCTGGGCAAGGTCTTGATCTATATCGCTAACAGTGGTTGCAAACGGATGATTGGCGGGGATCCATCTGACTGTATCAGAATCAACATCAGGCGGTATTGAGTCTCCTTCTTTGAGAAAAACAGTTGGTCGCTTCCACTGGTAAGCTCTTGACCTTCTTTTCTGATGAATAGTTTGTTCTTTCTCTGTTAGTGTGACTGGAGCTAGCAGATAAACTTTCCCGCACATCTCTACCGTTGAGTTTCCTTTACCAACTCTAACAAAAGGGTTGTTGAATGGGTCTTCGTAATTAATAGCTTTAGAGCTGATAAAAGAAAATGAAAAACATCATAAGACTAACGCTTTAACGTAACACACATCCACCCTGCATGAATCAAGTTATGCATTTGAATAATGAAACTAGATTGACAATTACAAAGAAGATAAAGAGTGAGTGAGATTCATACATGCCTCTTCTATCACCAGATCTCAGCTGGCCACGTCTCACAAGATCAGCAACAGAGCCAGCAGGACGATTCAACTTCCTTATTACATAAGCCCTAATTGCAGCGACCAAAACAGTAGCTGTGATAGAGACCCCAATCCAAATGCTGTTCCCTATGCACTTTTTCATCTAAAGAGAAGACATTGAAATACCCAAATGAACATCCAAATCCATGTGCAGTAGAAATTAATGAACAGAAGAATCATAAGGAGGTCTATCTAAACCTGTGTACTTCATTTCCCCTACAATCCTCATGAGCATATACCAATTAAAGAGAATGCTTAACGACAAAGAAAGTAACATATTGGAGGAGCATCTCGTAGTACTTACTAATCATACTATCCAAAAAAGCCACGAAAGATTCAAATTTTAGGCACATCTAATGATTTAATCTATACATAACCATCAAAGAATTAGGTAGGACACTGAAGTAGAAATCAAAGAATAAACCCAAAAAATGAGAACTCAGGTGAAAAGAGAGAATCATACCACGAAGACGACAGGAGGGAGTGTAGTAATCATACTCCCCAATCTCTGAATTGAATTCTCGGAACCATTGGGAATGTTACTGTGAGTTGTAGCTACATCATCATTCTGAGTATTCTGAATTTTATCATCTGGAGTCGAGGAAACACAAATCGTTTTGCACAAGAACCTTCGGTTGGTTGCGCCTTGAACCCAGTTCAGATTTTCAGGTCTCCGTATGAAAACCAAACTTGTAGGAATCCGGAGTTTGGCTCTTCGAATCGACGACTAGGGCACCCAAAATACAAAGATTTCATTCACCGAAAAGGGAATTGGAAGATAACGCAGTTCAGTAAGTGTGAATTGAAAAGAGATGGTTCTGTTATACCTTGATATTGCAGAGAGAATGGAAATGGGGAGAATCAATGGATGTCATTTCATCCTCAGGAACTAGGACCAACATTCCCAAACTGTGTAAACAATCTATTCGACATATAAACTAAGGTTATAAACTTTAAAATGTACAAGTTTAACATGGGGATCCGTGGCGCAATGGTAGCGCGTCTGACTCCAGATCAGAAGGTTGCGTGTTCGATTCACGTCGGGTTCAAAATCCCGAATTAATTCGGAAATCCCCAATTTTTTAATTTATGAATACGTACCGTTTTTATATACAGAAACGACAAGAAGAAGAAGAAGAAAATGCAGACACTTGAAAAGAAAAGAGATTCATATTCTCCCAATCATACAATTTCTTCACCACTAGGCAATATTCCCGTAAAAACTTTTATAATCAATCACAAGGGATCAACAAACTGTATGTATAAAAAAGGCGAACCCACTAACAACCGAATTTTCTAGTCCTGCAAAAAGGTCAACACTCAATGCAAACTACAGAGTTTGATGGATTCTTTGCCTTGGCGCTTTTGGGTTTACGTTAGTTCTTCTTTTATTATTGTTTTATTCTAATAATAACACATAGACAACAAAAATTAGTGATTTCTATAGATTTAAAATTATTTGCTCTTACAAATTAATATGCAATGTGTGGAGTTGAAAATTTCAATTTTATTATAATAGAAGAGGTAGTTAAGCTATATAGTAAAATGAGGTTTGTGGGTTGAAAATTAGTTCCAAAAATATGTTATTTGGTGAGAATTTAAAATAGATGTGCTAGTTAACACACATAATTCAAATATTTATATTGATGATATTAGTTTGTCAGTCGCATAAATTTGTGGCTACGACTGCGATAGATTATTGTTCGTTTAACTGTTATAGGTATATGCGGCAGACGCAACGGTCAGACGGTGCATCCGACGTAACAATTTCTTTCGATCGATGATTAAAGCAGCAGGCGATTAAAAATATGTGATCAATCGTAAGCGTCGACGGTTACAAACGAACAATATCTACTACAGCCATAGATGCAATGTTGACCGTAGCCGCAGCCGCAATAACACTCGCATACGCCAACCAAACGAATAACACTAATATATATTTTCTATATTTTCAAAAAAAATAATTTTTAAATATTTTTCATAGTTTTACAAAAATTGATTTTCGGTTTTTTTAATAATTAGTGTTGATTCATTGTAAATGTAAAAAAATATTAATTAAGAATATTTGAATTATTGAATCTATTTGTTTATAGTTATGAAAATTGTGTGGAGTAAAAAAGTTACGCATTTTTAATGAATGCTAACTATTCTTTAATTTGTATGAAAACTTTAGAAAATCATTATGTATTATTTTTAGTAACAAAGTAATATTTTTAAACCATGTCCGTATTATATATCAAAGTCGTCTTGCTTAAATCAATGTTCAGACTAGCATTTTATTCAGGTGCATTAGTCAATATAATTAAAGAGCAAGAATATTTTTATAAATATCGTATTTGATGAAAATATGATTTCATAAGATTTAACTATTGGTTTGCACAAATATTTACAACATGGATTTAATTTAATATTATTTCTCACACATTCCGTTATAATTCGAACTTTTAGGTTAATGGTAACAAGTTTAAGTCAAACTTCAGGTTAATTGTCATAAATTTTCGTTGGGTTAAAAAGAGATTAAATTAAAATATAAATATGTATATAATATTGTCAGTAGCACAAACACGCACTTTCTGTGGTGGAATTGAAATGTTTGTGATGGGATTATGGTGGACCATCCGCCGTATTTAATTTAATGGCTCACCGTAAAAAACGAATAATATTTAATTCTTTTTAAAAACAAATTTATCATTATATTGCCTCTCCTATTTAACGTTTTACATACAAATTGTTTTTATTCATCTAATCTGATTTTATTGAACAGTAACAAAATAATCAAAGTGATATGATATAGGAAGAGCAGTTCTTAATTCAACAATCTTATGTATTAGATATTCTCAATGTCTGTGTTCTTCTTGTTATCTTTAATCAAATTACATGACTTGACAAAATTACTATATCTTTCAAATCATATATATCGACATGTATCCAAACAATATGTAATTCACTGAGAAAACCAATAGGTATTAGTTTGCATGAACTTGTTTTAATCTAGTACATTTTGTTAATCTCGTACCATCCAAGCAACTCTTGTATGAAAATCTTCTTTATGGTAGTTACTATCGAATTGACATTTTAACCAACCTTGAGGTGATAGTTTCCATTACCTAGATCTTTCTTCATTTCTAGTTTATCTTTCTTCATTTCTAGTTTATCTTTCTGTGTTCAGTCATGTTGTTATGATAAAATCCACTCATCCGTGGGAGAACATTGTTGTTCTTAAACATCTTCAAACCATTTGATCATGATGAAACTCAAATAAGACATGGTTGATCGTGTTTTCTTTTAAACAACATCGTTGACGAATGGGATCTATTCGAATCTTCTTTGAAATCAAATCCACTGCAGTTGGTAGTACATTTGATAATGCTTTCCAAAGAAAATGTTGAATCTTTGGCAAAATACTCAACTTCCAAATCTTCTTAATATCACACAATTCAAATGGATCTTTTTTTGGTTTTATATGATATATACAGAATATGGCCATCGATTTGTTAGGTCAGAATGCAAAAGCTACACAATACAAAAATATTGTAAATACAAAATTTATAGAATTCATTTTTAAATACAAAATAGAAATTCATTTGATCAGTGGATTATAGGCACATGTTCCCAAAAAAAGTTATAAATACCCAAAGAAACTGAAAGAAATCGAAGAGAGGAAAATTAGAAATCTGCTTTACAAAATACAATGAAAAGTGAAAACTGTGGCCAATACATTACATACCATTTGTACCACACGCACTCGCCACACTTACTTTCCCATTCATTAGGGAATATTCCATTATTAAAATTATAACAAGCACTGATCAAATACGTCTTTGGGTGCTTCCATTTCGTTTATATATAATTAAAGTTTTCCAAATGATTTAATATTGCATTCAGACATTAACACAAAAGACAATATAAATTGAAAATACACTGCGCATTCTACCATTTTTATTTAATAAGAATTTTTTTTTCATTTTAAACACACAAAAGTACTGATTTATAATTTCATTGCAAATTACAAATAACATTTTAATACTAACCGTAGAAATAAAAAATGGTACATTTCTATGCATTATTAGTTGGAAACGAATAAAATATAGGGCAATTGTTTAAAATAACATTTTTTTATTTTTTTATTTCAAAAATAGCATCATTAGTTTAAATTTCCAAATATAGTAAAAATTTAATATTAAAACTAAATTTTAATAAAAAAATTAAATTTTAAATTAGAAAAAATGAATCTAAATATAATAATTTAAGTTTATGTATAATTTATTTAAAGTAAATAAGTATTTTTACATAATTATTTATGATATTTTGGGGATTTTAATTTTAAGATGATAAATTTGAAAGAAAAACTTTAAAATGCGTTATTTTAAGGTATTATTTTAAAATATAATAGATGTTTTAAATAATTTTTTATAGTATGCTAACAAAAACAATTGTAGTTAAAAAGGGATGGAATATCAAATTTTGGCTTTCATAATTTTAATATTTGCACTTTTAATTGTAGTTTTTTTTACATTTTTAAGCAAATGATGTTCTAATAAAAGTTGCTAAAAATAATTTTACAATTTTTTCACACATAATTATTTACTGATATTGTACATATACCATTTTCACACAGACTAGTCTGGTCATTCTCCCATGATTATATACCAATTACATGAGTTGATCTTGGCAAGCCCAAAAAAATAAAGTGTTCAGAATACAATATACATGTTCAAATTGCAAATTCAGAGTACTAAAGGATTCAAATTACAATAAATTGCAAATTTTTAAATTTCCATTTCATACATCATTTACAAATTACAATTGAGATGTACATTAGGAGGATAAACATTATCTACTAAAAATGAACTGCCTTAGATTACAGAGGTTTCTAATACGCAAAAGGGGAAAAAATCGAAAGAACAAATCAGGGCAAGAAGGAATTGGGATCATTTTCGCCTTGCTTGATTCGGTTCTCGATTTCGGGTTCGGATTCAGGTCCGGAGCTAGAGCTACCTGGCAAACCGCCACACTTATGACACCTGGCAACCACTAAGATCTGACGGCAAGAAGGGCATGACGAGTGAGACCCCAGCCACGTGTCAATGCAAGATACGTGAAATCCGTGACCACACTGCGGTAAAATCCGGAGAAGGTCGCCGGCGGAGAATTCCGTTAGACAGATTGCACACTCGGCGAATTTCTCTGCCGACGGTGATTCCGTTGAGAAAGTCAGCTGTGGGAGAGATTGTAGGACTTTCTTCTTCAGTCCTTTGTTTGCCGCAGCGATCGCTGGAAGAGGAGCTTGACCGGAACCGCCTTGATATCCGGAGGCAGTTCTGTTTCTGATTGCGAGACGACGGAGGCAGACACATCGAGAAATAACGAGAAGGCCGAGAACGCAAATCAACGCGCAGAGGAGAGCTGCGAGGATGACTACGAGATCGGAATTCAACACTGCGGTAGAGCTAGCAGACGCTGGCGACGGAGTGGCGGATTCTCCTAGAAAACGGAAGAGAAGGCGTGCCATCTGAATTCTGAACAGAGGGAAAGATGGATTTTCTTCTGTTGTTTTCAAAATTTGATAAAAAGGAAGAAGATTGATTTGAGTCTGAGAGGTTTTAGGAGAAGCAGAGAGCTTTATAGAATGTTTCTACAAATTCTACTGTATGGTCTTCATCATATCGCTGTCTGTTAAGGTTATTTCGGTCATTCAAAGACGCGATTTCTTTTTTCTTATAATTATTATTCGTTGATGTGATATTACGCTTGTTGCTTTTTGTCCAAGATTCAATGAAAATTCGCCTTTATATAATCCAAGGAAAATTAGCGATTTCATTTTTCAAATATCTATGTGGATTTAAATAAAAATAAATTTGGTAAAATATACTTTTTAATGTTAATTCTATTTTTTTTAATAATACCTTAAAATAACACTTTTTAAAATTTTTCTTCCAAATCTAACATTATAAAATTAAATTCTCAAAAATAGCACAAATACTTATTTGTTCTAAATAAATTATACATAAACTTAAATTATTGTATTTGAGTTCATTATTTCTAATTTAGGATTTATTTTTTCTATTAAAATATACTTTTAATGCATTCTAATATTAAATTTGTGCTATTATTGGAAATTTAAACTAATGATGCTATTTTTGGAATAAAACTTAAAAAGATGTTATTTTAAACATTTGCCATTTTTTCAGATTTAATTTTTTTAGCTATGTTACTTAAAATTTTATTTGAAAAAAATATAAATATAGACATACTAATATCATTTAAGTTTTTAACAAAAACATAACGTTACATACGTTAATATCACTTTTATAAAAATTAGAATACACTTCAAAACATCGAATATGAATATATAAACTAATATTTATAACATTCATTCAAACATATATGTATTACAAAAATATTTTTTACAATACCAAACAACGATTTTGACATTTTTTTTAAAACGAATTCTCAATCACGTATCATTTGATTTTACACTATTTATAATAAATAAACATATAGTATATAGGGGAATTATTATCTACAATGTTTTAAAAAGCAAAAAATAAAATTTGTTAGGGCAAATGTCTAAAATAGCACATTTCTAAGTTTTTATTCCAAAAATGACATCATTGGTTTAAATTTCCAATAATAACATAAATTTAAGATTAAAATACATTAAAACTATATTTTAAAAGGAAAAAACTAAACCTTAAATTGGAAAAAATGAACTTAAATACAATACTTTAAGTTTATATATAGGGGCAATTGACTAAAATAACACCATTTCAAGATTTTGTTCCAAATATAGTACTAGTCATTTAAATTTCTAAAAATAGCACAAATTTAATACTAAAATAATTAAAAACTTATTCCTAATGAAAAAAATTTAAACCCTAAATTAGAAAAAGTAAACCCAAACATTATTTTTTAATTTTATATATTTTTTATTTAAAGTAAATAATTATTTTTATATAATAATTTAGAGTAATACCCTAAAATAGCACAATTTTAAGTTTATCTTCCAAATTTAGCACACTAAAATTAAAATTCCAAAAATAGCACAAATTATTATGTGAAAATAATTATTTATCTTATGTAAACTATATATAAAATTAAAACATAATGTTTGAGTTCACTTTTTCTAATTTAGGGTTTAAATTTTTTTCATTAGGAATAAATTTTTAATTATTTTAGTATTAAATTTATGCTATTTTTGAAAATTTAAATTACTAGTGCTATATTTGGAACAAAAACTTGAAATAGTGCTATTTTAGTCAATTGCCCAATAATTTATGCTATTTTGGGAATTTTAATTTTATTGTGTTAAATTTGGAAGATAAACTTAAAATGGTGCTATTTTAAAGTATTACTCTATATATAGTTTGTTTAAAATAAATAAGTATTTTTAAATAAGTATTTGTGCTGTTTTTGGGAATTTAATTTTAAAATGCTAAATTTAGATGAAAAATTTGAAAAATTGTTATTTTAGGGTATTACTCAATTTTGTTATCCTAAAAGAGAAAAAAAATTTCAACACGATTGAATGTTTTAAATTGTTAGAAATTCGAAAAAAACTCAAAACGTGTTAGCTTTATCATATTTTTTAAATTAATATTAAGTGACTAAAACAAAATACTGAGTTAGCTTTATCTATGATTAAGGTCAATGTGATTATTATAGTAAGATAACTACCAAAAAGGTTTAGATCCACAAAGATTGGAAAAAAACTTCTTTAACTATAAATGTTCATATAATTTATAGCATTAATGTCTTTTTCATAATTTGTAAATACTAGTTATAAGAAATATTATAAATGATCATTTCCATGGTCAGTTATTATCTTCTAATATTAATGGTCTAGTTATGAGATCAACTTAAAAATCATTAGTTTGAGTGAATGGTAAACTTGGAATTGCTTGTAAAATTCACTTTACAATTCTAAAATGAGTCTCATTTATTAATTAACTCTAGCACATTTCTAATATATTATTTGAGAAACTTTTTAACAAATTAATCTTACCTTAACGTGTTAATAACAAAAATATCATGCTGTCGTGTCAACACCACATAGAATTTCAGCTTAAATAATTATAATACATGCCACTGATATTAATTTGGTTAGAGAATAAATATAATTTATCTAACTAACTAAAAAATACTATTATATTTGCAAAAACAATATTTTTTATTTCTTTAAATTTTTTATACGTTAATTTATAAATAATTTCAAATAAATATAAATAGATTTAAGTTACTACCATAATCACTAATACATTATTTGATAAACATTTTAATAAAATAACTTTACTCTGACGTGTTATTAACAGAAATATCACGTCGACGTGTCATTACTAAAGTAAATTTCAAATAAATATATAAATGAATTTAACTTATTAGAATAATTACAACTATATCATTGTTATTAATTTGGTTATATAATTAATATATTTTATTAAATTAACAAAAAAAATATTATTAAATTCGTAAAAAATAATTATTTTTCTTTTTTAATTTGTATATACAAAAATTAATGTTAAAAGTAATTTTAAATAAAAGTTAAAATTATATAAATATTTAATTTATGAGTGTACTTTTTGCATGTTTTTCATATATTTTACACATTTTAAATTTTAAATTTTAATATTATATTATAAAAATTATTATAATTCGAAATATAGAATTAAAATCATAAATATGTTATAAACAAATATGCGATTTACGACTACGACTATTTTGTGGTGGTCGTGAATCGTTTATTTTTGTGTAGTGTGTGGTAATTTTTTTTCAGCCTTTGCCATGAATATTATGCAGGTTTATTCCTAAGATTAATAGAATGTATGTGGCGTGACCATATTTATTGTTCAAACTAAATATCGAAAGAATGTGGGCGTGTGTTTTTCCCGTTGTTGGACCATAGGAGGGGTTTGGAAACGATAACCGAAGATTCTTTGGTCAATTTATCAATAATTGTGTTTCGTTCGTGCACACACTCGCCAAGTATTCTCACACAGAAACAGATTCCCTAAGTGTAGTTTTAGCCCTTTAAATTCTACTTCACAAAAAAATTTAATATGTCTTTATATTCTCAATATAAACTTTTAATAAATTTCAGTTTTATTACTACTCTCTTAACTTATTAATAAACATATTAAGTTTTCGCGATTTGTATGTAAAATTTGGAAACGACATTTAATATAGAATATAAGAAGTATTTAGATGCATTTTATTACAAGTTTCTTTCTGTTTTTATTACATTTTTATTAAAATATATATAAATTAATATAAAATAATTAGATAGCCAACACTACATTGTACGAAGATATCATAAAATAATATTTTTTTAAATTTTTTATTCTAATTTAACGTTGTAAATTTTAAAAAAATTTTAAACAGTAAAAATTATTTTTTTGAAAATACATATTTACCATAAATAAATTACAAATATAACTAAAATATTTTCTTTTTTCAATTTAAAATTTAAATTTCCTTATTAAAAAAGTTTTAAAATATTTTAATATTAAATTTAAACTAATGATTTTGTATTTGTAACAAAAACTTAAAAATACTATTTTAGTCGATTGTTTTAAATATATTAACCATAAATTATAGGTCTTATTGTTCTTACGTGTTTGTAAATCAAACTAAGACTAGAGAGTGGAATAAATGAAAAACTCACCTGACAATTTTGAATCCATTGTGACCGAATTTTGTTTGGTTTTTCTTCTAACATGGTCCATTAAAAGTTCAAAGGTGAATGTTCTCTTGACCAAAAAGGTAAAATTAAAAAAAAACTATGGATGGTTGTAAATTGCAAAGTGGTATAAATTTTTATAATAAAGGTAGAGTGTTAGTGAAGATGAAAGATGCCATGTTAAAGAAAGAGCATAGCAATATGTTATTAGATGCCAATTTAACTACAGCCGTCCATAGTAAGATCCTACAATTTGCACTCAACAAAACTTTTTAATATTTAGTGGATAATAGTTTAATCCATTTTTATCGATAACTTAGTAATTATTAATAGTTAAACATAAGGTTTTACACAAAATGATTAATATTTTAACTTTATCAAGAGAGACGTAAAGGAATAAAACATGTTAATTAGGAGTTTCTAAATATACTAAATCTAAAATTTTGAAACTTTTTCTACTTAATTTTAAGTGATGTTTAACTTTTTTGTACACAAATTTGAAAATATTTATTTATTGAATAATATTTTAAAATAATATATTTATTTTTTTTCTCAAAATTTAGACACTTTAAATTTAAAATTTTAAAATAATATAAATTATTTTTTAAAATATATATTTTATTATAAATAAATTATAAAATTAAAACATTATATTTGCGTTTATTTTTTCTAATTTATGGTTTAATTTTTTTCATTAACAATAAATTTAAATATATTTTAATATTAAAATTTGTATTATTTTAAAATTTAAATTAATAGTGTTATATTTAAAATAATTTTTTTTAAAAATAATATTTTTATCAATTGCCTTTATTTATTTTAATGTTTGATGGTTTTTATTATCTACCTAAAACCAATAACAAAACATTTTGGAGAATATATATATATATATATATATATAGTAAAAACAAATAATTAATAGGTAAGAGAGGAAGAATTAATTTCCTGATTGACTATATATCTTCTCGGTGCACTCTCCACTATATTTTTCTCGTTAAAGTAATTATATTTCGGAAACTATTCCGAAGATCACATCTCAAACTGTCACTTCACGAAACCTTTTTTCAGACAATATATATAAATGGTTATGGGTATATTGCATGAGAAAGAAACATCAGTCTTCCACTAATTAAATAATTGCGAGTTTGAAAATAATGCAGCCTCGAAGAAGATGCATTGAAATTGACCAAATTCAATCAATCGTGGGCAAGCCACAACCGCTGTTTAAGACCACGACTTTTGCAATTTAACACGTTTCTTGTCTACAGACCAATCTAATAATACATTTAACTTTTTTTCAAAATGGCCCACAAAAGTCAATCCATTTCTGGTAATGAAATTATCCCAACAATAATAAATTATGTACTAAAACGTAAAAAACAATTACACGTTGGTGCGTTTAAGCTTTAACTAAACCGTTGCTTAGGTATTACGTGGAGTTTAGATACTTAACGCCACTAGCAGCTGCAGAACTAACCAAAGACTGAAGTCCAAACCCTAATCCGGGATACGAACCGATAGCTAAATAACAGCTAATGGAATTGTCCTCGAGAATGATAACGTTCCTGCTCCGTCTCTCTCTCTCTCTCTCGCTTCCGAGGAGCTAGGAGGTAGAACGAAGAAGCTTGTCAATGGAAGCAAACCAAGAAGAATAACAATACAGATTTCTAGGAAAGTTTAAGATTTTAGATCGATTCGTCATTTTCATTTTCATGTGTACAAAAACACTTTTTCAATCTTATTGTCCAATAGAGCCACTAATTTCTCCTTCTAATTCATATAACTTCCACATAGATGATATATAACTTCATAAATTTTATTTGGGTGAATATACTAAATCGATTATGGACATATATATATATATATATATATGAGTAGATAAATCGCAAGCGCAACATTAAATTCACTTTTAATCTTGAGGCCGATAAAATGATTCCAATATCCAGCCTAGTATATAAACAAACAAATCAAATAGCTTACAGCACACGCAAAACAATAATCGAAATTTACAAATATATACCCAGAAAAAAAAACTGGATGCCAGTAACAAGAAATACTCTCAAACCCCAAAAGTGTAAAATCACTAAAAAACTCACTGCACAGATTGAAAAAGAGACCCCTCCCTCTCCCTATCCCGTATTTGGGAATATACCAGAGAAGTTTGGGATCTTATCGATGTGTTTCAACGCGTTCTCAGCAATCTGCCGCGTTCTAAAGTCAGCGTTCCGGAAAGCGTCCACAAGCGCAGCACTCACATTCGGTTCTTCTGCCACCTCTCTTGCAATCTCTTCAATCCGCAAGATCCTTTCCACCACCCAAACTGCTCTCCTCCTCAGCTTTTCTGTTCGGTTCTCAGTCAGAACGTTAAGTATATGCGTTATCCCGTCTGCTTCATCAAGTATCTTGACCCCTTTCTTAACATCTAACCTGTCTTCTAATAAGCTAGAAAGAGCTGCAAGTGCGCCCTCGACCACTTTTTCATTTTCATGGTCCAATAGAGCCACTAATTTCTCCACAGCTCCTCCTTCAACAAGGCAAAATGTTTCTCTTAACGTACATATTCCCTGATGGATCTGGCACAGCCCAGTTACAACATGATGTCTGCTAAAACATGAAAAGATCGAGCCACAGTAGTTTGGAGGAGGCAGATCAGGCATCCGTGACAGGTTTATAGTCTCCAGTGAAAGATTCTCTAAAGCCATGGCAGAAACCATCTGGATGTTATCTTGACCGTTGGATTGAAGCAGAGTAATGAAGAGCGAAGCAACATTGTACTCACGGCAAAAGGTAATGGCCCGTTTCTCATTGCTGAATGCAAAAGTAATCCTAGCAAGTATACGCACAAGTCCTTCCAGAAAGTTTCTCTCAAACCGCATTCCCTTGATTTCCCCTTGGCGGATTCCAGTCACTTTAAACATAATCTGTTCAAAAGCACCAACTTCTAACATTTCCTGAGTAAGACCCAAATCCCTCTCTGGCAATTCAGCTAAGAGTCCAGCAGCTGCAGCCTGTTCTTCAGTGATTGGTGTCTTTTCCGAAATGATTGCAACAAGACTTCCAAGTTGTCCAGCAGTACCACGTAAAGCGGTGGCTAGTTCTTCGCTCATGAATGGGGAAAGGTTATGAAGAAGCTTTATGGAAGCCAAACGCAGATCATTATTCTCTCGGACTTCTACGAATTGAACCAAACTGATGATTGCACCAGAAGTTTTAATTGCAGAAACAACATGTACAACTGTTTTTGGGCAACCGCTGAGTCCAACAAGAACCTCCAACAGCTTGCACTGGATCGCTGGACCCGTGTTGCTAATTAGATACAGCAGATTCTCCACCCTGTTTTCTGATACAAGAGCGACTTTGTCAAAGTCATATCCAATATTCACTATGTTAGCGAGAATGGTGGCAGAGACTTCTTTCAACCGAATTGAAAGTTGGTTTGGCCCAACATAAAACAGATCTTTGATAAGTGGGGGAAGAATTCCTTTGCTGATTAAGATCTTAGCACTCCCATCAAACGATGAGATCTTGTTAAGAGCTCTCAAGGCAGCTTCCCGTTGGCGCATATCACCACTTCTCATAAGATCGACAAGAGAAGAACCCACAGTCTGAGCCACAAGAGCCTTCACATCGTTATTTAAGGGAAGATCCCCGAGAAAGGAAGTCATAGAGAGTTTCGTTTCAGGTGAACCTGCAGGTCCAGTTTCACATGTGATGTTATATGAAGCACGCCATATAATGGAGAAAAAAAATCAAGACTTGACCATGTGGGTAGAAGAAAATTGATGTTCTTTACAAGTAATATATGTAGAACTCGTAGAGCAAATAAAGCGAACTCTAAGGGACAATACTAAACACCATTATATTGTCATCTGAGATATTGTTAAATTAAAACCGGTTTACCAAAATGAGGATCCCAAATAGCATGAGCAATCAGTCTTAGATGTAAGGGTCTAAGCTAAGAAAACAATTCCATCAGCAAGCCGGTAAAGAAAATAGAGATTAATTACCTTCAAGGATTTTTCCTAGAAGAGGCTGGAGTCTACCATAGGAAGCCATCTGCCTAACAATTTCCTCTGACCTCTCCATGTTTTCTAATGTTTTATCAGCTTTCTCGACTATTGAGACATTTTCAGAGTTGCTGCTAGTGAGACCAACCAATAAAATAAGTGCTCCATTAATCGAACCAATCTTTTCGCACAAAGCTTCTGATTTGGAGAGCTCAAACAGCAAAGAAACAGCTGCCTCCCTTCCCTTTGATGGCTCGTGTGATAAGAACTTAACTAGTGTACGCACAGTGTCCCCTTCAGCTAGTATCGCCTGCAAGATGATGAAATTTTGATTAGCAGTTGCTTTCCATTACAGTGCACTACCAGAGATTTAATAGAAATCAGATTCAACCTTGTTCTCGTCATCTCCTTCAACGACAACTTGAAGAGTTTGCAGAGCCTTATACCGCACTATATGGCTATTACTTTTTAACATGTCGACGACCATGCGGATAAGCTGAGAGTTTCGCACACCATGCCTGTTTGACCGGATGTTTCTGAAAGTTTGCCGCACATGCATCAAAGCCTGCAAAATATCCGTCTCAGCATTTCCTAAAAACAGTGACTGACGAGCGGTGTCAAGCTTCACAGCATCATTCCTGGATTTCCACTCTTCGATTGTGTTACGCAGAGCTATACTGGGGCTCACATCAGCACTACTCAGCTCCTGAGAAGTTAACGGGCAAGATGGCGGTCTCCCACTGTCCCGACATTCCTTGAACCACTTTTCAATGGCTTCACGCTCAAATGTTCGTCCATTCTCCAAAGTGACAGGATCATGCATAAGCTTTTTAGTCAATGGGCAGATGAAGGCTTCGTAGATATGATCTATCCCTCGCTCAAAATGAGAGCTATCATCTGACTGGCTTCCATCCCAGCTTCCAGCCATCTTAAGGGGTACACTGCAATTAAGTAAACAAAATATGAAGCAGATCCTACAGGCCTATAAAAAGGCTAAGAATCATTCAAGATTATGCTTTAATCGTGACGCAGGGCACATAGAAGCAAACTAGAATCAAGAAACTGAATTCTGAAATGTAAAGAGTCTGGTAAAAAAGGTATTCAAATTGGGTAATAAATGAGGCAGAAATTTCTGGAAACACAAAAGCGAATAATACCGGATTTAGTTAAGTACCATCACAGTTGGGTTTTCGGTTTCTTTCACAGCAAAGGAAACAAAATCCAGAATTTCAATCAAAGCTATAACCTGAAATACGAAAAGAAACAGTCTCCCAAAGTCATCATTCACATGATCTCTTATATAGCAAAGCTTACCAAGTTTAGCAAAATTCGCGGAGACCCAAAATAAAAGAAACAAATCACAGGAAAGCATTTCAAAAACTCCAATAGAGAAAAAGCACACCAACCCGTCCCGATCGCAGAAGCGCATCAAAGCTACAGAGAGGAGGCAAATACAAAACCCTAGTTGATTCTTCTAAGTTGAAAACTCGAAAATGGCCACTGCTCAATCTCCTCAAGCAAAAAAACGCGCGAGAACGTATGACGTCCTCGTTTTCAATGGATCCAACAGCAAGCAATTGAGCAAGCGTGCTCGTACTCTCTTCTCGAGCTAGAATTCAACAGTGTTGTTCAACTCGCCGGGCGAGTGGTTGAGCGAGAGAGACAGGCCAAGAGAGAGAGAGAAGATGGGTTCAACTAGGCAAACGAATAACAAATTGAAAAATAAACAAGCCCGAAACGTTGACTAAAATTGGAAAAGTCATGAGAGAGAGAGAGAGACGTGGAGCCACCAAACGTCAACTTGACAAACAGCCTGGCTGTGTACACACTCCACTTGTTCTAGATTCCCCAACCGGATACCATTGGGTCGGGTGTTTACCCACCCATAAGAACCCCCGGGAGCATAACCGGGTTCAACCCGGAAAACGCGTCGATTTCGGAGGGAATGCTTAATGTGCTTAATAATAAGCCTTTTATAAAGGCGATTACGAAAATAGCCCCGGAATTGAGCTCTCGATCGCTTGAACCACGTTCTTCTGTAAGCTTTTGGTTTGTGTTGGGGAGCTAAATTTAGATGACGGGAGATGAAGGAAGTGAGATTTACGAGGAGGGAGAGGAATCCTTGAATGTGAAAATCGAGCTTCAAAAAGGGAAAGGAGATGAGAACGTCTTACTGCTCCTAGATTCATTGGATGGGTATTTAACGCTTATGGATTCTGTTAATTCAAAGCTTCGAGAGGTAATGTAAATGATTTTTTCTTTTTCTTTTTTGGTGAATCTTCTGGGAATGATTCTCAAGTTTTGGTAGATGATTTTGACTTTAACTGGAAGCTGATTGTCTCTCTTATCTAAGGAGCTTGTGTTAAGTTAAGCTTCTTAGTTGTTAATTTTTGGTCTCTATATATCATTCCTAAGTTTAGATTTTGTATGAGGTGGCTACATTCAACATCTAGAAATTTCTTTATTGAATTTTACTTGACAATTTGACATTAAGAAGAAAGATCGCGTGGAAAACGTTTCGTGGATTAGCTTAGCCAAGGAAAGCCATGTGAAGAAACTTTTTCTTGAATTGGTGTCACTGATTTGATGAGACTCTGCCTTAAAAATTTGCTGGGTATAGAAATTTTCCGGAATGTGTTCTTTTTGCAGGGATGGCTCGATCTAGCTAGTGCTCGACATTCTATGGGAACTTTGCGTATCAACAGCACTCTCTTAGATCTCAAATGTCATCCTGCTGCTTCAACATTGCAAGTGACAAACCAAGAGGGTAAGTTTGGCTTCAAATAAACTGACTAAAACATGCTCTGAGCGTTTTAGAGTTCAATGGTTCACATTTATAGAATTTATGTAATCCTTTAGCATTATTTTTTTGGTGTGGGAAAGCCATTTATAACAAGTGTTTGCAGATCTTGTAGTCGAGTCTTTGGGATCAGTACCTCGTTTTGCTTTGTCCAAATGGGCTTCCAGAGACTTGTCTACTGATGCAGATTCGGAGATGGGCTCACCTCTCAGCCAACAGCTACGGCATCGAGGCGTTTCTGGTAAAAATGTCTTACCCAAAATTGGTTATTATTCTATGCCCTTTGTTAGTCTATGTCTAATTCTCTTGCTTATGTGATTTGATAAAAGAGAAACCATCGGCCAAGGACGAAACCGTCTTAGCAGCTGATGAAGAGGTGAAAAGTCATTTAAATCTTATGCTCAAAAATTTATTTGTTTCTGAAATGTAGAAGAGGATATACTAAGTCGGATGTGTTAATCTCCACAGATTAAGAAAGAACGAGCGAGATCTCTGTCGGTATTTGGAGGTCTAGTCTCGCCTAAGCTGCGTGGCGCTCAGCTATCATTTGAGACAGGTAACATCAGCACAAGAATCAAAGATAAAATTTTTAGCATAAAACTGAAGATCCTTTTACTTTTGCCTTTGGACAGCTCTTGAAACTCTTGTGGAAATAGCCAACACGCGATCGTCGATACTATCTTCCTTTGAGCAGATAACAAAGAAATGATATTTCTAGGTAACAGCTCTCTCTGAAATGTGCTCAATGGTGATGCGAATCATATCGTTCTTCGAGTCAAAGACATAGAGTGTGCCAATGCATTAGTTCGATTCTCAACTAATAGCTACCACATTTGGTGTAACACATTATCAAAACAATTTAACATTTTGGAAAAGTGAGAATAAGCAAAATGAAGAAAATCTTGCATTGTCCTCCTTTTATTCATTCTCCACGAAGAAATCCATAAAATACATCTTTCATAAAAACCGGACAGAGATACAGTAGGAAACTCATACAAAAGACAAACTTCACAAATTACCAATAGTCTAAAGCTATTGTCACATCCAAAACCAGAATTTGGGGAACAAATTATAAATTTTTATGAAATAACCACAAGTTCACCATGCGAGGAAGTAACTAAAAAGGGGTTTAGAAAAGGGAATGATACAAAACTGAGGCTAGAAGGAGTTCCAATTATCTGACCTTTTCTTGGGGCTTTTATCATCCGAAGAGACTTTGAAGGGACCTGTGGAACCAAACGGGTCTGCATCATCAAACGAGTATCCATGGCTGCCACTGAAATCGTTTGTACTATTCATAGAGTCGAATCTTGAAAGTGAAGGACCACCAAAGTCTCTGCTACTGTTGATGGAATCGAACCTTGAAAGTTTCTCAGCTCCAGCGAAGTCTCTGGAACTGTTAATTGAGTCGAACCTGGAGAAGGCGGCTCCACCAAAGTCTTTGGAGCTGTTGATGGAATCAAACTGAGAGAGTCTCTCGGGCTGGGAGGATGAAAATCCGGCACCAGCTTCACTAACGTTAAAGGAGTCAAATCTGGAGAAACTATCAAAGTTATTATCTCTGGTTGATGCATCGCTGTACCGAGGTGGAGAGTTCCCGAATCTTGAGAGTGGAGTGCTGGGAACTGAATCATCAAATGCAAATGGACTCTTTCTCTGAACGGCAAAGCTTCTTGAACTTGGAGAATCAGTACTTCTTGAGTTTGCACCAAAATCACCACTAGATCCAAAATAATCTCCATCCTGCCAATGTCGATATTTAAAATATTAAGCTTGGTTACGCCTCTTAATACGCAACTAAATAATTCAGCATACAGAAGGCAAATGTACCATCCTAAGTCCGAAAGCATGATTTGAATCAGTATAAAAGTCAAAAATCATTTGTCTATTAAATAATCAATTGAAATGTTGATTTAATATTTCAATGGATGGAGTGATTAGTTAAAACGAGACACTATGGATCCTGTACTAACCTGGCTTTTTGATGCATCAAATCCCCATACTGAATCCACATCATCGTTAGTGTCAAATGCACTTGCCCAATTTGAGTCATCAAAAAATTCAGAATTCTTCCCCTGAGAATAATCTGGCGATGGGATCTCGGTAGCAGTCTTAGAGACAGGACTGTCTCTAGGACTTCTACCTGATTCATCTTCACTTTGAGTTGTCCCATATTCACTCTCATGGTGGCGGTCTGAGGTTTCTGAAAAAGGACCATAATTCTCGTCTAAATGACTCGGCGAATCAGGTGGCCCACCATCATCATCCACCTTAACGTTTTCCTTCTCAGCAGACGAATTTTTCTCTTTTGTTTTGTCAAAACTGATCTCATTGCCAAATCCTAACAGTGGGAGGATTATCAGTCAATGTCCTTGTTATGTGCTTAATTATAGATATCTAAATGTATTAGTAGTAGAAAGAGCGGAAAAAAGATTGTACCTTCATCTTCAAACTTATCCCATTCTTCATCCCAAAGAGCCGCCCCTTCTTGAATTCCAGGTTGCCAGCCTGTAGTCACAACATCAACAGTTTTGAAATGATTTGTTTGCTTACAAAATACATGTAGTTTGCGTTCATCTACAATAAACAAGAAGTCACAGGTGACATGATCATATGTAGTACCAGCTGGAAGGTCTACAAGGGCCTTCGACTTAACCTCCAACCCATGTTTCTTGCAACGTTCGGTTAAAGCCTTCATCAGCTCCTCTAGATCTGATTGTATCCTGTCAGCCCGAACCTAAATATGTCCAGTAAAGCACCAAATCAGGTATGTACAACAGATACTCAATAGTTTAGGCATCACATAAACTCATATAGAATATCATGTACCTGAAGGAGACCATCAGCACTGCCACCTTGCTCCATGTTCACAATTGCTTGACTCAATTCCATCTTCCGTCCCTGGAATGGGTTAGGCAGACTTCAGTAAGTGACCAAAATTCCGTGAGAAATGTGTTACAGAATTATTCGGAGCACCTTAACTAGCGAAGATGGAAGAAGCAATAATTGGGCAAGAGAATAAAGAAACAAGACAAAACGCTCAACATGACCCAGAGAAAGAGAAAAAAGAGAACAACGATGAAGTTTGGAAACAAGGATAAGCCTAGTATTTGAGGAAAAAGGAATATAGAAGAAATCGAGAAAAATATATAGCTGGAATGTATATTAGGTGTTTCCACTTTATATAGCAGCCAAAGGAATTAGTCATACCTCAATCTCGCGGAACCTGGCCTCTTCGATAGTTAATTTTGACCCTATTTCTGCAACTTGCTTATACTTCTCCTCGTACTTCTTTGCCAATGTTTCAGCCTGCAGCAGAAATTGTTCTGGATAAGACACTATAGCCTCTAAAGAAATGAGGAAAGTGGCTCGTAATGTGAACAGCACCTCACGCTTGTCAGCAGAAGCCCTTTCGGAGATCTCATTTAATCTATTGTCACACCTGCTTTTGTACAAGACCTAGCAGAAAGAGAAACCGAAAACCAGCATCAAAAGAGTTGGATCTCAGCACATAAACCGTACTCTCTGACATCCAGAATGTACATATACTCTAAAGATAAGATAATGGATCAAGCTGAAGAACTAGCTCTAGATTGCACACAGCAAAGCCTCAAACAGGAAATATGCTCCCACACGATAAGGTCAGAACTTCAGGGAGGATAACAATCTTAAACTTACAAGACCATTACCTAAATAACTTCATTTCTAACTCCTCAAATAACATGACTAATTTATAATGGAGTACTCACAATATCCTGCATTTTCGTCCGGTAGTATTCAAGTTTCTCCCTGGAGTCCATATAGACTTTCTGCTTTTCATCAACCTACAGAGATTAGAAAATTTGTTTCAGAAGCATCCAAGACAATTCTCATGGAACAGTAACTCATCTAAGCTTCAGAGTAACCTTTTTTCTATATAATTAAATTGAAAGTATAAATGATTACCTTTTCTCCATCAACTGCTGCTTCTTGAAGATTTGAGCTCGGCGAATATCCATTGCCTAGGTGATTGGCAAAAGGATCATCCAAAACTGGGGCTTGATTCCTTTGCTGATTAGATGTTATACCACTGCCAGAGTGAGAGACTGGTGCAGGAACTGGTGGTCTCATACCAGTCGGTGGAGTGATCGGCCGTGCACCCATCACTGGCTGCTGTGCAAAACCTTTCGACAGAGAAATTTGACTTAAAGCAAAGTATCAGGGAAAGGAAGAAGATCACTAAAATGCATGAAAAATCTGAGCAATACCTTGACCAGATCCCCATCCAGCATTTCCATAACCATGACTAGGTGCGCTTGAGATGGATAACAGTGTTTCATCAAACATGATGCTGCTAGGAAGTGCTGTTGGGAGAGGACGGCCTTCTCTATACCGCTCCATCAAATACAATGAAATGCAGAACTCCCTCAGAGAAAGCATAGTATCATTATCCTGATCAGATAATTCCCACACATGCTTCAATACCTCTGGAACCAAGCAAAAGGAAAATGTTAACTTAAACACTTCATAGCATAATCAATGGCAGATGTTATTAACTGAACGATAAGCGTGTGGCGAATAAATTTAACATAAGACAACATGGTCTGTTCCAAGAAGAAAAGAGACGGGAAATTTTTTTAGAAAAGATACCTCAATCTAGACTTGCCTCTAATTTCAACAAAGGTGAAAGTTCATTTAACATACAAACAGAAAATAATATTCTGCATGTAAAGTGGCTGAGAGATCGAAGAGTCTTACCCCTGGGTAGCCTCCAGCTTAAAAACAGATTCCTTGCCTGCTCACCAGTGATTTTACCATCCTTGTCACTATCAACTTCCATAAATACCTTTGCATACTTCTGGACATCGGAAGGTTTCATTTTTGGCCATGGAGGCTGATTATTTCCTGCAGGAGTAGGTACAGATCCAACTGCATTCCCAGGTGGCAAAACAGAGGATGGACCTTGAGAAGACACTGCAGGCTGTGTGCTTGCTGCTGGCCTTGGCTGATTTCCTGCAGGGAGCATTGAGAAAGTACTCTGTAGGGAATCGAGAGCATTAGGCTTTGGTGGAGGTTGGGTTCCAGCAGAAGCAGGAACAATGCCTGAATTGTTTGAAGAATTACTCAGAGTGGGTTCTTGTTTTTGCTGGAAGGAGGAAAACATGTCACCTCCATTTCCAGATACAACCAGCGCTTTTGGATCAATTTGTGACTCTGGTTTTAAGCCAGGAGAAGGTGCTGCCAAGCTGCCCACTCCAAAGCCTGAAGAGTATCTCCTGGTGTTTCCAGCATATGAATTATTAACATTCAACGTTGTGCTACCAGGAACAGATACACTAGTAGGAACAGCCTGGGAAGGACGGGTAACATTTCCATCAGGAACTGATTGAAATTGACCTGGTAAGGCATTTGGTCTATACTCTGGACCAGCAATTGGTCTAAGTGAAGTCAGCCCAGATATTCCTTGATTTGGTCTCATATGTTGGTTTTGTTGAGATGGAAAATAATTCTGATTGGTATTCGCACTGGGAGCCCCGGGTCCTCTAAACCCCAAATTATGAGGAACTGTTGAGGAAATTGGACTGACCGTGGTAGCAGCAGGATTAGGTCGGGGTGCATTAATAGCTGAAAGATTAATTTTGGGTGCTGGTATTTTGGCTGCTGCAGGAGTATTCAGTGCTGCATTAACAATCTCAGGTGTCAGGTCTCTCTTGCTCTGTGCAACTGTAACAAGCCTCAGAGAATTATAAAAGTCTTGTCGGCCGAGGAAACCACTGTGTGACCTATCAGAAAGCGACCATATCTACAAATGCAGAACACAGATGATCAGTAGAAAATCATATAAATCAAATGCTGTTTAACAGAATCCCTCCAAGAAAATTGTATGCCAGAAATTTTCCAAAGTCAAACACATAATCACTGTACAACGAAGAGAAAGATTATATCCACACACATGTACCATAATGTGAACTGACAACAATGCATTCCTGGAGAACACTCTCCCATAGAAAAGATTAAAGAAACATAGCAACAAAGTAACTGACACCTCAACAATTCAATTATCCAATTTCTTCAGGCTATGCAACGATGGCATCCTCATGTAGAGGCTGTCAAGGTCGAGTAAAACCAAAACCCCTGTCCATCGTATCAGTGACTATTCTTTAATCAAATGGCAAAAGTTTATTACCAGTATTCACCTTACCGAGAAAACACTAGCTGACCTACCAAGTAAAAGCAAAACAACCATCTGAAAGATTCTAAATAGTTTTTATCCCAAAAAAAGAATAGATGCCACTAAGTTTGCTCCATCACTGCAATGATATTTCACGGCGTCCAACAGGAAATATTAAAAGGAACCCCGTGATCTTACTGCCATACGCGCATAACTTTGTAACTACAGATCCTAGCAAAGGCTGCTCAGATGAGGGAAGATCCTAAAGGAGGAATCAAATCTGCCCCGTAACTTCTTATTCAGTTCACAGGCTAGTCAGAATCTCAGAATATAGCATGCAATTCAAATGGAAGAACAAACACTGTGACATTTTGGAAACCCAAATCAGCTACGTAGAAAATCAAATCAGATCCTTCTCCGGATAACTCAAAAATTCCGCCAGAAACAGAAACAATAAAAATACAGAGATCCAGGAATGAATTTACCTGGGCGAGAACTTGCTTTGGCAAACCAGATCCTTGAAAAAATCCTACAGCTTCGGCACCACTGATCCGACCATCTCCGTCCAAATCTGCTCTCTTGAAGTATGCCTCAAATTGATCCATGTTCGGATTTTGTCCCGCCATCCGAGGGATCACCAGAGCTACCTATACTTTGATCAAAGCTTCGATATCGATTAAAATCCTACCTCCAGATTTCTCCTTGTCCGGACGAAATTTGCCCGATTCGAACAGATGCAAATAAAAAAGGCATTAAAGGAAAATAATTAAAAAAGCGTAAAATGACTGACAGCAAAAGATCGAATTGTCTTCGATGTTCAAGAACGGTATAGTTTTTTTTTTCTTTCAAGTTGTGGATAATAAATGGGCTTAACGACAAAGCAATAAATAAATATATGGGCTTTGCGTTGTTAATATAAGCCTACTTAAGGTCCACTGTCAAACTGTATTGGCGTTTTAAGGTCTCAGCTTGGTGAGAAGCGCCAAAAGAAGAAATGCTCGAAAAGGATAGAATTTTCCCGCCCCCTTTTTTCAACAACGCAAAATTCTCGAAGTTCACTCTTTGTACTTCTTTATCGCTCGTCACCGACTCCGGAGGATCTCGACGAAGATGGTTTCCGTGACCGGCAAATCGGATTCTAAGCATGAAGTGAAACAAATCCTAAACACCAAAAACCATAAAAATATGTACCAAATCGGAGGCCTTCAAGTGGAATTCCCTTATCAACCATATGGAACCCAGCTTGCGTTCATGAGCCGAGTCATATCTACTCTAGATCGTGCCCAGAGAGATGGTCACTGTCACGCGCTGCTCGAGTCTCCCACTGGCACTGGCAAATCTCTGTCTTTGCTCTGCTCGGTTCTAGCTTGGCAACAGAACTATAAATCCCGGCTTCTGAAAGGAATTTCGTCTCATTCAAAACCTGCGCCGGAAGCAGCCACTGATCCGTTGATTTATGGAGGCGGATTCATACCGGAAACGCATCCCTCAGGTTCGCCATGGCCCTAATGAAATTGCATATGTGATTGGATTAATTTGATTAATTCGGGGTTACCTTTCAATAGATACTCCTTTACCTAGCAATGTGGAGACAGGTGAAACTGCAACTAAGAAGAGAACCAAAATTCCTACCATATATTATGCCTCGTGAGCATTACATCAAATTTTTTTTGGTTTTTTCTTCTTCTTAAAGTTACGTTTTCGTATGATTACTGATTGTTTGTTTTTGCTTTGAAGACGAACTCATTCTCAGATAACTCAAGTAATTCGTGAGTATCGGAAAACTGGTTACAGGGTTCCCATGGCCGTTTTGGTAATTCAGATTTGATCTTGCTCTCTTTTGGGGACTTGTTTATTTTATGGTAATCAATATCATGTTTTATTTACGGCACTCCTAAAAGTTGTTTTGTTTCCTTTCTTTGTTCACATTCATTGTGTAAGGCTTCTCGGAAACATTACTGCACTAATCGTCATGTACATGGAAAAGAGAACGTAGATGAAGAATGGTAAATTTCATCTAGTCTAGATTAATTGATATTTCCATTTTCTTTTCAGTTATGGCATAACCTCTAAATTAACGTGAATTCTTTTCTTCAGTCGGTTGCTCCTAAAAGATAAGGCAAATATACAATGTTCTGAGTTCAAGTGAGTTTTTCCTGATAATCTAAGTTCTTTTGTTTTTCCTCTTTTGTTGTTCTCTCGTCAAATCATGTTCTTAACTTCCAGGAACGTCAGTAAAATCACAGCTCATCCATCACTTCAGCAAAGAGGCCACAATGAGGTTCACGATATTGAAGATCTTGTAAAACTTGGAAAAAATGTTAGAGGTTAGATTTGGTTCAATTTAATCTTTTAATTGATTGTATTTGTCCAAATAATGATTATTTTTTTCTATATCTGAATATGTAGGCTGTCCGTATTTTGCTGCATGGTCAATGGCGGAGAACGCACAATTAGTTTTTTGCCCTTATTCCTATATAGTAAATCCTGTCATTCGAGCAGGAGTTGAGGTAGATTTGAAAGGAGCGATTATAATCTTTGATGAAGCACAGTAAGCTTCAGAACCTTCTTAGTTTTAATACTTCTACACTTATGATTTGCTGATATATTTCTTAGCATACTTGGAATGTTGATGGTTAAGGCTTTCCACTAAACACTTCCACTGTCCACAGCAATATGGAAGACATTGCACGTGAAGCAGGAAGCGTTAACTTGGAAGAAGAGACTCTTTTTAGTATGCGCTACTCTAACTATCCCTGTAGTTATTCATGGTTTTGTTCTCTGACATTTACCTTATTAATGTGGTTTAGTGTTATGCAGAACTGCAGAATGAACTAGAACAGATGAGTGTGGCACAGCCAATGATATATCAACCCTTAAGTGAAGTAGTTGAGGTAAGTCATTATTAGCTGCAAGATAATATTCAGAGGTATCTTTGCTGACTACTTTTAATATTGAGTGTTCTATGAATTTAGGGATTGATAAGCTGGATTGGAAGAAAAAAAGATTCACTAGCAAAACGTGATTTTCAGCACTATTTCTCTAGGTGAGTAAATACTTTTTGTAATCATCTACTTAACTTTAGAATTCAAAAAGGGTTCCAACTGCATCTATATTCTGCATGAGAATTGTCATGTTTGGACAATTCTTTAAGCTGAATACAATGTTTCTCTATGTAGCATTCGTGACGGAAATGTGGTAAATATAGCGTGACAACCCACCAAAAATGTTAACTTTTGTGCATGACATAATATTCATTGATATATGTAGTGATCAGAGGTTCATCTAGTGCTAACAGAAAGATGCTCCATATTTTTTTGCTATTTATTGTGACAGCTGGACTGGGGACAAGGCCTTAAGAGAGCTAGAGGAATCTAATATCTCGCGAGAATGCTTCCCAATCTTATTGGAATGCTTTACAAAGGTAAGCCATTTTTTCTATCTTATCTTGCTAGGCCTACAGGCGTTTATACAATTGCTTGTATGTGACATTGTTCTCACTGGTAAAGGCGATCAGAACATCAAAGGAAGCAGAAATGGAACCAGATATGCCTCATTTGAGTGGGATATCTGTCTTGACACTAGAAGGTTTTTTGCATCCTGCTAACTTTATTAGCATCGTTCTCTGTAATAATCTTTTGAGGATGAAATCTTATTGCACAATATTGGTGCAGAATTATTCGCTTCACTTACATACTTCTTTTCAAGAAATGGAAGCCACATATTAGATTACCAACTAGGTTTACAACGCTCTACTAAAAGAGGTACAAGTGAATTTTTTGATAGCTTATTTAGCTGAATCTATGAAAAATTTACCCTAAAACAGAAGGTGTTCCTTGTTGTTCTACTGGGTTGCAGGAGATTCTTCTGGTACCTGGACGCATACTTTCAGTTTGTGGTGCATGAATCCGTCTGTTGTTTTCAAAGACTTAGCTGATCTTTCTTTATCCATCATTTTAACATCTGGGTAAGCAGTATCATGTTGCCTACTGTTGCTTCTGCAAAGAATATGTCAACCTTTTTAAAGTCATGCACACCCTTTTCATCTAAAACTTTTTAAAGTAAAACCGCAACGTCGTCAGTGTACAATGATCAGGCTCAACTTTTGGTTTCAGTTCTTTTGTATTTCACTGCATATCTGTGCATACAATTTTACTCTTCTCCTTAACCCATTTGCTAGTGGTTGCTAAATTTCCTGTGGTTCTTGAGCCACCTCTTTCAAAGTTTGAGTTTCTTGGTTCTGAAATATAGGACTTTATCACCGATGAATTCTTTCTCATCTGAACTGGGGATGCAGTTCGGCACTTGTTTAGAGGCTCCGCATGTGATTGATGTGAATCTGCAGGTTCTGGCTAAACCTCTCCATTTAGCAACAGTTCCAGAACTCAGTATATGATTTAACAGCTTTTTTGTTCCAGGTGTGGGCTGGCGCAATCTCTAAGGGCCCTGGTAATTATCCTCTAAATGGAAGTTATAAAACAGCTGATGCATATTCATTCCAGGTACTGGGAATTTAGTCATTGCTTAATGCTCTTTTTGCCTGTAAATGTGTTATTCTTGTACAGTAATGCATTATTTCGCGTATCTTAAAACACAAACTCTACTTTCTTTATAGGATGCTCTAGGGAAATCGTTGGAAGAAATATGCACTATTGTACCAGGTGGCTCTCTTGTATTCTTTCCAAGCTATAAGTTGATGGAAAAACTCTGCACACGTTGGCGTGAAACGGGTCAATGGTCTCGGCTCTGCTTGAAAAAGGACCTTTTTGTTGGTGAGTAACGTCAATCTTTTGTGATCATGTAAATTCTGTTGCAACAAACCCTATACTGATGCAAATTTTTTTCTTTTTGAAAATTTGAAATTACTGTCATTGGTTGCAGAACCAAGAGGAGGAGCCCAGGACGAGTTTGATTCTGTTCTGAAGGGATATTATGATTCTGTACGTGGAAAGAACAGACTGACTGGAAGAAATCGAAGAGCTAAGAAAGCAGGGCCTTATAAAACGGAAATTCAAGATGATCCAACGAAAGGAGCTGCATTTCTTGCAGTATGTAGAGGAAAGGTTTGATTTTTTTTTGGTTTCTATATTGATGTTCAACTAACCAGAGCATTCCGATCTCAAGATATGGGTGTAATTGGACCCAATGAGCATGACAGACTTGAAAAACTTGATGAGAGATTTGAGTTTGAAGTCTATGTTTCTGACAGGTTTCAGAAGGGATTGACTTTGCTGATGACAATGCCAGGGCAGTGGTATCCTTTTCAATTGTAATGTCGTGGTATTTTGCTTTCTCATGTGGACTTCAATTACTGCAGTCCTTTGCTGCAATTGAAGCTTTAGGATGTGATTGATAAATATAATTTAAGCGCTCAAATTGGCTTATGAATGGGCTGTTAAACCTTGACTACATACAGATAATTGTTGGCATTCCATTTCCAAACTTGTAAGAATTCTATTTCTCTTTTAAATCTTTCAGCTTTGTTCCAATTTGAAATCCGGCTTTGGGAAACAGTTTTTTGATTAATAACTTTCTTATCAGGCATGATATTCAAGTTGGACTAAAGAAAAAGTATAATGATACGTACAAATCATCTAAAAACCTTCTTGGAGGGAGTGACTGGTATTGCCAACAGGCCTATCGTGCTTTAAATCAAGCAGCAGGTGCGGTGTGATAACTTGCATTCAGTCACTTGGTTCCAGTCAATATTGATATGGTAACAGATTATACTTTCATGGTGTTTTTCTTACAGGGCGATGTATCCGGCATAGGTTTGACTATGGTGCCATCATATTATTGGGTAATTATATTTTGATATCTGTGGATAAGGCACTTCTAAACTCTATTAAAACGTTTTGTTCAAATCCGTTATGATAGCTCTGAAGTTACCTTATTTTGTTATCCAGATGAGCGATACAGAGAACAAAGGAACATAGCATCTATTTCAAAGTGGCTAAGGCAGTCAATCAAACAGTATGATAATTTTGAAGCATCTATGGAAGGGTTAAGATCTTTTTTTGACAGTGCCAAGGTTTAAACCTTCTCATTCCCTTCCTTGAAAGTTTATTACATCATCATTAAAAAATTGAGAATTGCCTGCAGGAGCGAGTTGAATGTAAGAAGTTAGGGTCCCAAGATTATGCTGTTGAGCAGAGCTTTTCCTCGGAAAACCAAAGCAAAGAATGCAAAAGGATGGATAATCATATTCAGAACAAATCTAGACAATTGGAACCAAAAGTACCTTTATAGAAAACAATTTTTATTCGTGGTGTTTTTTTCATGAATTCATTCGATTATTGATCTTGAATCTGTGTCCAGGATATCACAGCTAGGAATGTGATGGACGTAGAGGAATATACAAGTTTGAACCTGAAAAAAAAATTTACAAATGAAAGCAATGCCTTTTTGGATCACAAAGAGGGGAATCCGAAAATAGCTGAAGGTTTGAGATCCATGCGATTTTCTAAATCATCTCCACGTGACATACCTGCTCAAACATTCATTCAAGTTAAAGAGGAAGCTGAATGCTACAAAGAAGACATTGACCGTGAGTGCAGTTTCCAACCTGAGCCTGGGTAAGAATATCATACCATATCTATCTAAAGTATACTGCAGAATAATGGATATGTAGCATATTTGGTAGAGCGAGTTTCAACTACAAGAAGTAGACTATGTCATGTGAACTTTAAATTGAAATACTACAGAATGTAAGGGTATATATTACCACATCTTTCAGCAAACTTTTCAACTGTCTTGTGCAGGTATTGCGAGGTGTCATCAGTGACCAACTGCGATGAAGATCCAGCAACATCTTTTGTCAAGGAAACCTCTGGTATGATCAATGGTATTTCAGCAGCAAGTCCATGTTCTTTCTCAAAGGATGAAAGCTCTACCCAAGCAACAATAGGTCTGAGATCTCCGACGTCTCCCTATCAATTATTAAAGCAGCATATATCTACTCCAAATTTCAGGAAATCTACCTTTGAAGCTGTATCGTCTGTAATAATAACTCCTGAGAGATATTCCATCAATGACAGCCGTAATTTGACTCCAGAAGCAGATTCTTCTTTTAACATGAGTGTTAATTCCCATGCCTTTAAGAGAAGAAAGTTTACCAGCTCTCCGGTCATTGACCTTGAAGAAGAAAGTGATGCTCCTAGCACTAGACCTTCATATCACACGAGTTTCACAAGAAGAAATGAATTTGAGATTGGGAGAACCGAATCAAAATCCCAAAACTACAACATATATGCATTTCCAGAAGTAAATCAGAAAGTGCAGATATCTTGTTTGTGCTGCAGAAGTCCATTAGGTCACCCTGAGAATAACTCATACCTCAATTGCTTGTTGACTTCGTCGTCCAAAAAGTATTTGCTATCTCTCCTGAAAGAAACATCAGGAATCGATGGTGCAGAAATGCCAACAAGTGTTTCAGTTATCATGACAGATTGCTCATTGGTTAATCAGAGGCTCTGCAGAAGTTTTGAAGGCTCGAAAGGTCAGGGTATTTGGTGCGAGAAAGATGGATGTGTTTTCAATACTATCTTTTGCCCTTTCTGTAGTATCCCAAACACGTGTCTCGGAGTGCAAGTCATGGCTACCGATTCATCAAATGTCCAGTTTCTGAGCAAAGTAAGTTTGACTTTAGTGGTGATTCATCAGAGTGCTTAAGTCTATCATTTATACCGGGTTCATTGTCTTGAGCTCTCGCTAATATCAAGATCCAATTGTATTTGTTTGCAGATTTTGTTCTTTGCTGATCATCTAGAAGTAACGAATGATGCAGCAAGCAATGAAACAGTGTTAAATTACGAGGTATTACTTGCATACCGTTAAGTCTTAGAAGCGATTTTGAAATCGAGAAATCTTTTAACATAGCTTGACAGGAAAATTCACAAGTGTAGTTGTTTTTGCATCAATTTCAATATTTTGGGAATAAACAACAAATTTTCTACTGGGATTGTAGGAACCTCTTGCTGTCAATAATACAGCTGTGAATAAGAGTGATGTGATTAAGTCAATAGAGAGATTTGCGTACTCCCCAAAGCAGGATCAAGATTCAGGAGGCTGGAGGACTACAAAATCAAAGGTATGTAAAGAGAATAACGCGCATTCCTGTTTCAAACTCTGTTTACACGTTAGAATAAGTTTCCTAACCTCAATCTTAATCATCTTCGTCTGTGCAGTCAAGACTACCAAAACGCAATTTGCCAACAAGCAAAAAGGCCTAGTAAAGATGTGTTTTCATGCATCAACAAGCTGAGCCAGTCTGAGTCAAGGCAGACAACCGGGCATCAAACTGACGTTGACCAATGAACTTTGCTCCTGTGGTTGAAGAAACATTTTGGCTAACTTAGCTTGTGGGTCATAACAATCCCTTGTTAATTTACCCAGCTTACGGTGAATTGGTCCTATGTATATACATTACACAATTTATTCGATTACATACAATCGGAGTACAGAAAACGAAATCTATAATGAACGATATGTCTGAAAAAGTGATTTGAGAGTGGAGATTTATCCAATCCTGGCAATTTGAATAACAAGTAACCATATTTTATCTTCAAATCATATATGCTGTTTATGAGGTCAAGTGTTTCCTCATCGACATATCAATCTGTCAAACAATAAAATACTTAGTAAAGTCAAACAACAAACACGCACGCGCATACAGTAATGTCCTTTAATCGAGACATGTAAATATTGCTTAGCTTTATGGGAACAAAGAGAAGAGGATATGTTAAAGATCCTTCATATTCTTTTTATATCAGTCTAAACGGATTTGACTCTCCAAAAATATCTCCTCTACTCAACAGATGCTCAATCCCTGAAACCGCATAAATCACCATTTTCATATCTCTTTATGCTAAATTATAATCAGATGAACATATTATCTAAAAGACTGGTTTACCTAAATCAGGACTTGTGAAGAGTATATTCTCATAACTCTCTAGTCCTTCAGAATCTCCACAACTCCTCCTCTCGTCCGTCGTCACCGTCGCATCGTCGGACTGACTAATCATAGTCGTCGTCGTCGTCGTTTGAGGCTGCTTTCGCTTGGACCGAGCTCGTCGATTCTGAAACCAGTTGTAAACATTTGTCTCTGTGATCTGTCCGTGTTCAGACAGCTTCGTAGCTATCTCTCTAATCCTCCGCCGATTCGGTGTTCCGCTTCCTTCCACGTAAATGCTCTCAAGTATCTGAAGCTGCGTCGATGTCGGAGTCCATCGATGCCGAGTTGATATTCTATGATCGCTTGACGATGCCACCATCGGATCAAAGTATCTGCCTCCGTTTGGACTCATTCCTATTTTATTTTCTCAAATCATTATCAGTAAACTTAAGTTACGTGAGCCTTAAGTTCCTTCCAACACATATATATGAATTATCCTAACCGCTAAACGCGATTGCAAATCGTTAATAACTCTTTCAAACCATTGAGAAACGGGCGCGGCGCCAAAAAAAAAAATCTGATCTAATTGTTATGTCGAGAAGCTATGAATAAAGTATATTTTATAAATATGCAATACTGATTAAAGAAAATTAGATAACTTAGGCAATCAATCGATGTCTATGCAGCGAAAACACTGAGAAAATCATTTACCAAACACAGACGCAGTTTTCGCTTAAAGTAGCAGCTCAAAACGTTGCGTTTCAATAAGTCTTCCTAAAACTGTTCTTCTACCATTTACAAAGAAGCTCATCTGGTCCTTTGTAAGAACGCAACACATATAAAGTGATTGTCAATAAATCAGAACACACACTCACACAGGCATATACGTATACATATATATATATAGAGAGAGAGAAGTGTACCTGATGAGAGAGAATTGTGAAGGAGGACAAGCTGATCACAAATGGCTGCGTAAACAGCGATCTGTTTCCGAAGAACCTCCATCTGCTCCTCTGTCATCACTCTCCCATTATACGCACCGTTTTCGATCTCTCTCTCCATCTCCTTCACGGTATTGCTTTTCTTCTTTTCCTTTTTTAAGCATATGAAGACGACAATGAGAAAGCGAACGATTTATGATTATTTATTTATTATTATAAATAAAGATCTTTGGTTTATTTTTTTTTACCGTTAATTAAGCACTTTATGGAAAGATCTCTTGACTAATGATCAGTTAGTCGTCCGATTAAATTGATTTTCAATTACCTATTTTGTTAGAGAGTAATTACCAATACAACTGGACTATACCTCTGTTCTGAAAATATGTAAAAAAAATTATTGTCACAAGTCACAACTAGGATAGATTTGTGTCGTCAACTGTGTTTACCGTACGTCTGCGTAAGAAACGTCAACATTTTAATCGAGTTTTACGGTTCATATATCAACCATTGAAAATAAAATGCTTTGAGTAAAATCATGTGTTGATGACATAATAATTAATAAGTCACCACAGGTATATTTAAAAAAAAACCAAAACGATTTTATGTAATATTAAATCACAGTAGCTTCTATTAGTAGAAGAACGCAAACTGTGTATTTTACTTTATACTTAGTGGTTAGGTAAAGCCGGAAGCAAGGCTTAATCACAGCATAATTTTTTTTAAAAATCATCCTTTTGACTACTAATGAAAAGTAATGAGAATTAAAGATTCTTTTTCATTGATGTGATTAAGAAGGAAATGTATGAATTTAGGACCAAAAAGGTTCTTTGATATAAAAAGTATATATTATAATGAGGATGAGGTATGAGCTTCCGCATTATTCTGCTACTATTACGCGGATTACGCTCTCAATTTTCATTCACTTTTCTGTTAAAACGTAGTTAATTGAAATGAGAGTAAGAACTACAATGCTGACTTTGGCTCTTTTTTTTAAATGAAAGTAAAAACATGGATTGCACTTTTTGGAACACCGAACACGATCATGAATGAAACATTGTTTCTATGGTAGTAATGAGAACTAATGTGAGATTAACAGTAATATTCTCTATGATGAAATTCTAGTATACCGCATAAAGCTAGAGACTAAAAAAAAAAATCATTAAGATATTAACAAACGCAGAGGGATGAAAAGAACAATCTAAATCGCTGCAAGTCTTTCATTCACCATCGATACATTCTACATTCATTTGTTTCCATCACCTAGAATCAGTGGGACATAGGAGTGCTAGTTTACTAAAACGAAACATCATTTGTTATATAAAAAAACAATTTAACCAGCCTCATTAACATTTTAAGAGAAAAAAAGAGATAAAACATCCGAGAGATCCTTGCAGCCTTCTATATTATGCTACCAACTTCAACTTCTTAGTCATCGTCTTCCTCCTACATATATTAAAGAGTTTTCACATAGATTTTTATATGCTTTCGGTATAAATAAATCAAAAGAACCGACCATTTACCTTCTTCATACAAAAAGGCATTCACATGTAATGATGAAAATAACTAATGGAATTGGGCACTTACCTCTTCACTCCCATCCTCTGCATCTTCTTCATCGTTCACCTCAGAAACAGACTTGTCAGATTCATCATCTGCCTTTGGACCTTCCTCCTGAATATACAACACCATTTGTTGGTCAACTACTATCGTTCTAAACTAACCAGATCCCAATTATTATTGTTGGCATAAACATGACTCATACTTCATTCATGTGTTTAGTATTAACTATAAACACATCCCTTTCTGAATAATGATGAAGACCAATTACCAGTTTCTTGCTGTAGGCTTTCATGTTCTTCTCGTACTCAACCTTGCGCTTGTCTGCCTTAGCAACGTAGGGAGCCTTCTCCTACATTATTGTAAAACCCACAGTTCTAAAATTACACAAGCCTGCAAATCTGTAACATCTGAAATGATGCACAACTTCAATCAACGAGCTAATAAAAACGTACAGAATCTGACAAGGATTTCCACTTTTCACCACCAGCTTTTCCAACCTGTTATCCATTGTCAGTAAGCTTCATAGACAAAGGCTAAAGTACAACATATCGAGGAAGTTTAAAATGGCAAAGCAAACCACTCACAGCAGCAACAGATTTGTTCTTGGGATGTTCCTTCTTGTAAGTCTCGCGGAAATCCTCCCTTGAGACCACAAAGTTAAGAAGATTACTAATTAACTCATCGAATTTAGGTAGACCAATTTATGAAATAATTAGGGATACTAAATGGATAATCAACAAAAGTACTAACAAAGAATCACATAAATAACATTTAGGAGTAACTACAACATCAATATTACGATAAATTATTTGGACTCATTAGTTAGCCAACAAAGGATGCTACTAATCTCGCCAGGTTCATATAAGCCAGACTCAAAACTTTTGAATGGAAAAAAGTATTTTCAATGGAGACTACTAAACAAAGAAAATTGAAGAATAAGAGGCGATGATTACATGAAAACGAAGAAGGCACTGGCAGGTCTCTTTGGTTTGTTTGGATCCTTAGCAGCAGCTTTACCTCCCTTAGTCGGCTTCTTGGTCACAGAGAGCCTATCATCACCGCAAAATAAAGTGAGGACGCTTAAAAATACGAAAAAAAATATTTGAGAACGATTCGAAATCCAGAGATCTAGAAATTAACTAGAAAAACAAAACAGAAGAATCGACGTGGCTGAGAACTCACTTGGAGGTTCTGGTTTCACTCTTCGATTTACCTCCTTTCATTACTAATTCTGCAGGCATACCTCTAGATCAGCGAACAAAGTAGAAAACAGGAAACGCAAACACAAACAAGAGAAAAAATAGCCTAATAAAAACAAGGCAGATAATAAGATTAAACTATGCGGTGAGAAGATTCGGTTCTAAGCGCAAATAAAATCAATATGGGGAAATAACTATCACATCAAGAGACCAGAAGTCGAGAGCAATTTGAGACAGAATTTGGAAATTCAACAAGCCAAAACAAAGAAATCGGAGGAAATTACCTTGACGAAAATCGTAGTATTTCAAAATAGAGAGAGCAAGTAAAATAAGAATAATACGTGTTTGTGATTTGTACGCCTTTGGGAACCGATTCGAAAGAGGGTTTGAGGGGGTTCGTCAATATCTCCTTAAAAGGATACTATTATTGAAATTGATCCCACGAGATGTAAAAATCTGAGGGGTTTAGACGGGATTTCAAATAATTTAGCCACGTCATCGATCCGAGGGGTTTCATATCGGTCAGGTCAAATTCGAAAGCGAGGCTTTAATTACAAAATGATACTCGAATCATAGCTTTCCTAAAAAAACTAATAAACTTTTCGTACCTGAATATGACTAAAGAGTAAATCACTAAATCTACATTAACTCTAAGCAAAACCCTAATCGTGACGCTGTTGATCGAGAAGAAAAACATTAGGTGAAGAAAAGAGATGGATGCTTCGTGAGGAAACCTAACTGACCATGTTCACTTTTTCAATTTTAAAAACTTGCACAAATAAAAATCACTATTATTACGAAAGGAAAAATATTCCACGTGGAAAATGAATCACGGAAATGGTGATGAATAAAACAAGACTAAGACACAACACCATACCGACATTTCTTTACAGATACAAAGAGATAAGATAATTAACCAAACATCATCAACAAAATAATAAACTGAGAAAGGTTAAAAAGAAAAACTAAATCGTTTTATAGAGCAAAGAGTACAGAGCTGCAAGTCTCACTTTAACATTTAACCATTCTACAATTCACTTACTCCATCCAAGGGGCTTATAGTGGGAGGTTGTGGAAATATCAAAACGAAAAAGAGAAAAAAGAAAGATAAGGAGACCCCCTTTTAATCAGGCACATAAACAATTTAAGAAACACAGAGAGCTCTTGCAGCCATCTATACTAAACCAAACTTCAACTTCTTAGTCATCGTCTTCCTCCTACATTGAATTATACACCAAAGCAACAGAGTTAAAACAAAACTCATTATAAGAATTAATAACTTGAATACAGAATCAAGCAATAACCTCTTCGCTACCATCCTCAGCATCATCCTCATCATTAACCTCCGACACTGACTTGTCAGATTCCTCATCTTCCTTTGGACCTTCCTCCTACAAATAAAAACATAGTTACATGGTTGGTCAACTACATACGATAAATAAAAATCTTTAAATTGACATTTGATTTACCAGTTTCTTATTGTAGGCTTTCATGTTCTTCTCATATTCAACTTTGCGTTTCTCAGCCTTGGCAACAAAAGGAGCTTTCTCCTGAATAGTTGTAAAGACCCACATATTAGACTTCACTTTAAGAAACGTGACATTTAAGATCATAACACCATCTTAGTATAGTGTTCTGAGAACGTACAGCGTCTGACAAGGATTTCCACTTGTCCCCAGCAGCTTTTCCAACCTGTTTATCCATTGAAATTCTTCATCGATGCAACTTTGACTGTCAAAGCTAAGGTACTTAACATATAAAAAAACAAACAACTCACCGCAGCAACAGATTTGTTCTTCGGGTGTTCCTTCTTGAAAGTTTCACGGAAATCTTCCCTTCAGTTCACAAAAGTCAACGCCAGTATTAACACACAGGATAGAGGTAGAAACAATTATGAGAGACAAAACAAAATATTAGCAACCATATCAGAATTAGGAATAATATATAGCAATAATAAGGGCTTTTGACTCGAGGATAGCAAACAAAGGATGCTACTCATCTCACCTTGAACAGATTCGTATAGCCAGTTGAAAAACTTTTGTACCGCAAAAAAGTTTTTATCCATGGAAACTACTGAACACAGAAAATTGAAGAATCGAAGGCGATGATTACATGAAAACGAAGAAGGCACTGGCCGGCCTCTTTGGTTTGTTTGGATCCTTAGCAGCCGCTTTGCTACGGCCTGCTCCTTTAGCAGGCTTCTTGGTCACAGAAAGCCTAATTTCCACACAAGTAAGGAAAAGCTTCAGAGACATGGATTTGAAATCCAGAGATCTAGGAACTAATTGGACGATCAAACAGAAAATGAAACCATAAATCCATCTCGCTGATACTTACTTAGAGCTCCTGGTTTCAGTTTTTGATTTACCTCCTTTCATTATTGATTCTGCGAGCGTATAACAAGATCAGCGAAGAAATTAGACAAGTACTACATATATCGCAAACATCCTGAACAAAAATATTTTTTTCAAAAAGTGACCGGTTCTATACACAAAAGCGATCATCACCAGAGGGATCGGTAAACTAAACTACTACTGCTATAATCGCAAAACATACAAACAGAGACCTAACAGGAAAATAAAATTATAAGATATTATAGCACAGAAAAGCAGTATGAATTAAACAATTATGAATCGAAAAACACAATCACGAGAAATTCGAGATAGAAATTGGGAAGAATAAAAAACAAATCAAACAAGAAAACAAAGAATATCGGAGGGAATTACCTTGAAGATGACGAAGAACGTTTAGAGAGCGAGAGGAACAGCAGAAATTCTACGTGTTTGTAATTTGTACGCTTTGTGAGTGAGAGGCCAAGAGAAGAGAAGAGAACGCTAGTGGAGGGTTGTAAAATATCTTTGGTCAATAAAGGATATTGAAAATTGAATTTCGCACGAAATGTAAAAACTGAGGGGTTTAGGCGGGATTTCAAAGATATTTTGCCATGTCATCTATCCAAGTGATTTTTCCTGATTGGCTCTCACCTGCTCAAGCTTTAATCCTCAGCCTCGCTTATGTGTTTTCTTCTGTGCTTCTTCTCTGCGTGAGTATTCCGCGGCAAGTGATATGACTCATTACCCTTATTCCGGTCCTAATAATTAAAGTTAAACCATAGCAATAATTACGATATATTTATTGGCATAATTAATAATACAGTAACCTCACCCAAGGATTCGGTTCGTCGGTCATCCGGTTTATTCAATAGCAAAAGTCGGTTCAATTTGGAATTCTAGTTTTCTAGGGCTTCTGATTTTAGGGTGTTCGGTTGGGTGAAACCGTATATATATTAGCTCCTGCACCGCCGCCATAATAAAGGATTACAATGCTCCTTCAATCGTCCGGGAAACTTCTTTTGCCTTGTCTTGGTTTTTTTTCTTTTTAGTCACTTTATCTTGGCTTATTCAATGAGATTTAGGTTTTTCATGAAAGATTCAACTAAATTAAGGGTTTTTTAAAAGTTTGGTTAAGATTAAAACATGGTGCAGAGAGGAGGGAGCAGATGATGGGATACACTTGATCTCTGAATTTTACAGGTAAGTTTGCTTGTTGAAAACTACTGCTCTGCTGATGCTCTCTCACTCTGCACCTTATTGAGATTTCGTATTATTGATGCGAGACGTTGCTTTCACTAAATGATGATACATAAGAAATTGAGGTGTAGTTTAAACCTGAGCGTAGAACATTCTCGTATAGTAGATGAGTATAAAGATCAGTTGTGCTCTGACATATATGAAATGCCTGAGAGAAACTTGTTTGATGAAATGCCTGAGAGAAACTTGTTTGATGAAACGCCTGAGAGAAACTTAACCAACCAGTGTTTTTTAGAATATGCATCAGAATAGCCTAAGTAGAAAATGCGGTAAACTTGTTTGATGAAATGCCTGGGAGAAACTTGACCAACCAGTCACTAAATGATACGTGAAACGATCGGATTTGAAGGTCTGTGTGAAATATCTTTGACTGGTGCGAGGAATCAGTGATAGAAAGTTATAGACTTGTAATGGCAGTAGTGCCATTTGGAAAAATTGAAGAATCTTCTTCATCATTGAAGACTTGGTAAGAGCTATGAGATACAGTCATAGGATTGGTAGCAATTGACAATTATGAAACTTTTCAGTCCTGTTTCCTTTTGTCCCCATCAAATCAAACCTATGACGTATATCCGTTGTAAGATGGAAAGAAGTTGGTACAAGCACATGAGAAGGAATCTACTTAATTCAAATTTGGTTTGTGATTTGAATAAAGTCTTCTGGATTGAGTAATGGCTTCATGGAGCATAAGTGGAGTGTTGTGGGATAAATACTGTGTTAGGTAGTAGCTAGGTTTAACATCTTGTAGGGATCTAATCTAAGCTAAAGTATGTAAGTTCGTAAATAAGTTTGTATAAAAGATGGAATAAACTTGCTCTGAATCCCAATTGCACTGCATGAGCATCTCTTGCGTGATTGTGATGAAAACAGATTTGGAAACTAGCTACCTAAAACATATATAAGTAAAAATCCTTTACAAATAAAAAACATGCACTACGAGAAACATCTAAAATTATACAATATGAAATCAGGGCAAAACATACAAACCGAAGTTCGTGTATGTTTGAGAAATATAACAAAAACTAGCAATGGATAGTCATCCAAAAACACCAATCTGAAAGAGTGAAAAACGGCTGTGGCTCACAATAGTGTAAATCAATATATTCCAATTTCTGGTTGAGCCATAACTATAAATTCCTATAAAACAGGGCCGTTTGAGACAACATGTGACAAATTAAACAAGAAAAACAGTAAACACACAATTCGATTTATGGGTTAAAGTCGGGTCTAGGTAGGCCCAAAAATAGTTTGAAAATATTGTCTCAGCCCAAACTTGTCCACTAAGCTCAGGGCAAGGACGAATTAACAACCGAGATCTACGTTATCCTCTTAGCACGTGCGAGTTCGCACAAGTACAGTTCTGTTTTTTTTTTAAACGTAAGGAAACACAAAACCAAACGCCTGTCTAGGAGAAGAAGAAAGGGGGAAGATAGAGAGAATGGGTGAGGTAGCAGATACAATGACGACGAAGAAGAAGAAGAAAGGGAGGCCCTCTCTTCTAGACCTTCAAAAGCGAGCTCTCAAACAGCAACAATTACAACAGAAGCACAACAAAAATCAACATGAAGACCATAGATCCGGTTCCAAAAACCCTAATTCTCCCAACTCCGGCCTCCGATCCAAGCGCCGGAACCCTAATCCAAACGGCGTTTCTTCCGATTCACCCTGGATCAAGGACGATGAAGACGGAGGAGAGGAAGACGATGACGAGCGGCGCGAGAAGAAACACAGGCTCTTACACGGATTAAACTCCTACTCTCATCGACATTCTCCTAATTCTCAATCGGCTGGTTCTGATCTAAACCTCGACGAACCCAGTGAAACGCCCGAGGCATCCTTCAATAAACGGAAGATCAGCAGCGCCGTTCATGGATCTGGCTATAAGGTAAATTAAATTCATTGTGGCTCGATTTCGTTTCAAAATTAGAGTTAAATTATTGATTTAATTCTGATTAAGGAAAAAAATTGAGTTATGTGAGAAATTAGGTTTACTTATTGTTGGGATTTCGCGCGTCTGTTTGTGTTTGTCTTCTGCTTGAAAATCGATGTGTAAGTGGATGATTTTGACTGAGTCATTTTTTTGCCTTAACTTTTATTGGTGGGAATTCATAATTTCAGCTTTTCTGTAAATTAGTTTCCCTTTTATGTCTTCGGCAAGAAAATTCTTGAGTGCTAACCAGTTTTTACTCTCGCGTTAATACACGTAATTTATGTGAATATTATATTTTATTCTTTGATATCTGTTTTTGAACGTAAATTAAAGAGCCCCCTTCACTGAAACAATCATGTCTGAGACAAGTTCCAATTTGTCTTTTCCGTAAGATCAGTTTCTTAGTTTATTTTCAATTTGTAATTCACAGACTTCTACTATATTTATCCTTCGCTTCGCTAATTGCTTAAACATGAACACATCTACTTGCTTTTCTGTGATTCACGAGAACTCGCCTTTTTAACGGATTCTTGGAGTTGATGATGCTAATCTGTTGATAATCCTGCAGGGAGAAAAGGCGTCGAAAGCGACAGACATTCTTCAGGGTACATATAAAAATCCATTTTTATTTATTTTATTTTATTTTTGGAAAGGCAATAAACTGACTCGTACGAGGATAAAAGCAAAATATATCTGCTGATTAAATTTAAATTTTGTTGTCATTTACATGTGACAGGGTCTCTAGATGAGTCTGGCCCCACAACACCTTTGCCAGACAAAAAGTTGTTGGTGTTCATCCTCGATAGACTTCAAAAGTATGTTCATTTCCTTGGTCTGACATAGTCTCTTTTTTGTATTGTGGTTGAAGTGATTTTAACTGGTGATCGATGTTGTTTTACAAACACTTAAAGGAAGGATACTTATGGCGTTTACTCAGACCCAGTTGATCCTGAGGAGGTGACTGTCCCTTTTTGTTGATGGTAATATCGTTAATGTTACAACATTTAGTTTGTCTTACCTGTGTTCGGGTCTTTGTTACAGCTTCCTGATTATCATGAGATTATCACGAATCCAATGGATTTTAGCACACTGCGCAAGAAATTAGACTCTGGAGCATATGCCAGTTTAGAACAGTTTGAGGCAAGTCTTGTACTCTGCGTCCACTGGACTCTTCCTTGATACTTCTCCCTGAACTTTCAATGCGGGTCCTATCTTTGAGAGTTTTGATGCGTTCTTGTTGGTTCCACATTTGCTTGGTCCTATGCTAAAGTTTCTCTGGTAGCTAAAGAAAAGTTTGGTTAGTTGGCATCTTCATTTCGAGAATTTTTACTGCTTCTTATGGTTTATGGAAAACTGTTGCCTGATGATTTTTGCGATTCCTTTCAGTGACTTTAAGGCTTTATTTTTTACTTCTAACCAATTAAGATACATGTAAGTGTGGGGTTCAGCAGACCTAAATCTGTTTCAAAAGTTGTGTTTAATTCGATGTAACTGTTCTGTTTAGACTCAAAATTGTCTCCGATTTTAAATATATGTAAATTCGTGAGGAGATTGGCATTGGAAATGCTTTTCCCCCTCTCTGATAAGTCTTGCTTCTCGCCCTGTTTGTTTTGCAGAGTGATGTGTTTTTAATATGTACAAATGCAATGGAATACAATTCAGCAGACACTGTGTATTACCGACAGGTATGTCCTTAAATTTGCTTTTTTATTAACTATTCTTGTTTTCATATCTCGTTCCGTGTTTTTGAAAATAGTGTGTAATTTTGGCTCTTAGGCACGGGCTATACATGAATTGGCGAAAAAGGATTTTGAGAATTTAAGGCAAGACAGTGATGATGACGAACCACGAAACCAACAACAGCAGCCGCAGCAACAGCAGCCAAAAGTTTCCAGAAGAGGCCGTCCGCCAAAGAAACAGCCTGAACCATCTTCGATTGACCATACTGCTTCTGAAATTTCAGCTGATGTGCCCATTCCTGGAGGCGATAGCTCTAATAAGTTATCTGGTGCATACAACTTAAGAAAGACTCCTCCTTCACACAAATTCCGGCAAGCAGAAACATCGGTTAGAATCAATCATAACAGTGATACCCAAAGTGGTTGGTCGATCGATTGGGAGAACGAGTTTCCACGTAAAAGAATCTCTGCCTTTGCTCTGCTTTCTTTCAGATTTTTTTGCCAGTATGTGAACCATCTTTTTTTGTTTCCCTGTAGCTTCGGTTGTGAAGGCAGTTAACAAGTATGGGATGAAACATTTCAATGTCGATGATAACAGACGTGATACCTACAACCACCTCTCTACTTCTACCCAGGAGGCTTCGGTTTTGTCAACGCTTGAAGACGAGTTAAAACAGTTAATTCCAGTACGTTATTGCCAACTTATTATATCCTTTGATATAGAGAAACAAGAGTCCGATCATTATTTTCGTTACTCTTCAGGTTGGGCTGAACACTGAGTATGGTTATGCGAGGAGTCTAGCACGATACGCAGCGAATCTCGGTCCTGTTGCCTGGAAAATTGCATCGAGAAGAATCGAGACTGTGTTGCCCTCTGGAATCAAATTTGGTTTAGGTTGGGTTGGAGAGAACCCAGCAGGGCCTGAAGAGGATGGTTCTCAGAAACAAACTTTATTAATGTTGTCAGGAAAACAAAAGTGTTCTAATGACTTAGCGTCTGATGATCATTCAAACAGGATCCTGTCTCCAACCGCTTCAGTCTCGAGCGCTTTCATAGGAAACAGACATTCTTCTACTCAAGGCATTGAGGAGACGGCACCATCACTCGCTCATGTTTTGAATCCGGAAACTGAGTACCCATCAACATCATCCACTCGCCAGTCAGGACCCCAGTTCAATCCCGAGAGCAGCAACGGCCATATCCGTGGATTCAGTCATAATCCAGGTCAGGTGCTCGGAATGGCGAGGCAGCAACAATCAAACCTAACCAGCGAGGCTATACCGAGCTTGCAACAGCAAGGGTTGTTTCCATACAGCAAACAGGAATTCCACCGGTTTCCACCAGACCTTAACGCTAGGCTCGTGTCACCAAACTCCCCCGGCTCTAATCCTCAGACTGGTTCGTCCTCATCGCAGCATCCAGATCTGGCATTACAGCTTTGACAACCAATTGAGACTTTTGAAAGAGGAAGGAGAAGAGGCATTTTCCATTGGCTTTTCTGGGATGAAATCTCGTGGAAAGTCTTGGCTTATTTGTTGTGACATGGAAATATATGGGACAAGTCTCTCTCTATTGTATAGATTGTTGCAACATCCATATTTTTTAGGGGTAAAACGGCAAAAAGTAAAAAAAAAAAAAAAAAAAAAAAAACCGTAGGAGCTTCCCAAGCTGTAGGATATATAATTATATCTTTAATTTCCCTATAATTTTTAGATATATTTTCTTAATGTTGAACCTTGTCCATAACAAAACAAAAGGAATTAGATTTGTGTCCTTAACATTATTTTTCAGTTTCTTTTCTCGGAAAACTTGCCGGCTTCGAGTTTCAAGTTCCTTGGTTATCGGAACTCTGATCTTTTGTAAGATAAATATATGTTATACTATATTCCTTGGTTTTTAAATTATTAATATTTTAAAATTTTCAGATGTATTAAGAAAATAAATTAAAATTTATTCTATATATATCATTTTTATTATCAATTTTTTATAATTTAAAATTAGTTATAATTTAATAAATTTAATTATTTTAAAAAAAAATTATAATTCATCATTTTTAGTTAATAAAAAATACATTTAAAATTAAAAATCTATATTTATAAAATAACAACAAAAACCAAAAACCTTTAAAAAATGGAGAGAGTAATAGCTATCGTTCTAGAATGTATAATGTTTTTTTTGAAATGTCATTGTATATGTTCAATAACTTTTTGTCTTTATTTTTATCGGAAATAAAAAAAATTGTTTTTTAATATATGTGAAAAGAAACTTTAAAGGACATTTACAATAAAATGGAGAATATAACATATTGTTAAGTGATTAGTGAAATCACCTAAATTTAACTAAACACCATTAATTTGTTTAAAATTATAAGGAAATTAGTTAAAATGTTATAAACTATAGAATATAGTAAATGCAATTTACGATAAAATCAAATTTTTAGCGTATTATTGACCGCATTCAAATTCGGAATTTCATATGCAGTTCATTAAATCATATATATATATATATATATATATAATTACATATATATGGTTTTCAGATTAGTAATGTGTATAAATATAACTCAATAAGTTGTAGTACTATTTTTTATCAAGGTATTCATTTACATAAATAAATAAATAAAGGTATTGAATTATTATTTGTTGGTCTGCTTCAATTGTCTTTAAATTTTGTGAAAATGGGCTCACGCATCACGTGACTTACATGAACGGCTGTGTCTGGTGGGTCTCAGCGATATTTATTTTCCACTCAAACCTTCACATATTGTCATATTTTATAAGAACAAATATTTTTTTATATTATATACTATAATTTTTTATTATTAAATATGTGTGTTTCCTGCGTCAGTATCGAGTAGATTCTGTTTTTTCTTCTTACACTTTGTTAGTTGTTCCTCCACTTACAACCAATAAACATTCCTATTTTCCTTTAAAAAGATTTGGTAATTTTCTTTTAAAGATTTCTATCTTATTGTCATTAGTAAAAGACAGTACTATCAATTATCAAATAATTATTTGTTAAATAAGAAATGTAATTGTGAGTACCAAGATTTGGCAATTTTCGTTTTAAGATTTGGTATCTTGCAATTAGTCAAAGAGATTTTTCTACTTTACAATCCATCACTTTAATAAAAGTGGAAAATTTCAAAGAAGCCAAATACATCAACTAATAATTGTTTATACGGTAGCCATAATTTTGATAGGAACAGATTTTTCTAAATCGGTAAATAAAGTCAATGGGACAGTGTGACCACTCAGCTAAAGAAAACAAATAGGACCCACTGAAGGATGTATTCTCACGGAAGGTCTATCTTGACCGTACATTTGTCAAGATCGAAAACCGCAAATCCATTGTCGGCCTCTTGAGATTTCTCACACATTGTGTACTGTTTGAGGGTATTTCCGGTATTTACTAGTGAGAGGGTGTAACGGTAATTTCGGTGGGGACCTGAGCTTTGAAAGGGGTCGGGAATTTGGGGATGCGATGAAGAAGAGACTAATAAGAAATCTGGGAAATTATATTAAAACTTTGAAAGAAGACAAAATGAGAATAAAGGAGAAATTAATCATTTTCTATTAATAAATAGGTCCTACTTACAAAAGAACAAAACGAAACTCGGTGTTGTCTTTTACCATTTAGGTGTTATTGGTTCTTACTAAATGCAATGTTGTGATAATTAAGTTTTGATAATATTTACATAAACGGTTTTGTATTATTTCTCATTTTGTATAAAATATTTATAAAATTCAAATTTTAGTTTTTTATTTAATATTTTCATATCAAATTTTCATATTTTAATATATATATATATATATAAGTTATCTGCTTTATGTAGTTAGTAATTTTCTATTAAACCATGATTACACCAGTTAATTAATTATAAATGTTCCACTAACACATCTATTTTCAACCATTTGATCATTTATATAAAACACTAAATAGCGACAAAAAAATTATATATAAAACACTAAATAATGTTTAAAATCGCAACCGTATGCGTCTGCAAACTCTTGTAGCTACTCTCTCTCTCTCTCTTTCTCTCTCTCTCTCGTCCACCATTGTTCCCGAGAAAAGAAAGGATGACTTGCTTCTCTTGTTTGAATCCTCGAACCAAGGACAATAGAGTCGACGTTGACACCGGTCGATGCACCTCTGGTTACCCAAACAACTCATCAGGTTCTTTTAAATTCCAGTGGAAAACTTTCGTTGTTTTCCCAGAAAGTTTTGTTATTTGCTTTCGATAATGTATAGCCGTTTTGCTTTTGTGATTTCAGTTCACGGAAGTGATACAACAAGAACAGAGTCGATTTCAGGTATCTTACGTGAGTGTTTATTTTGTTTAACTTTTCACACACTTTTTGGGCTAATTTCGCGCTGAATTTGGAACAGTAAACGGAAAGGGGAATAGTCCGAAACCTGGTGGTGGAGCCCGAAGCTTTACGTTCAAGAAGTTAGCCGCATCCACAAGAAACTTCCAGGGAGTGAATTTGATCGGAGAAGGAGGTTTCGGGAAAGTTTACAAAGGACGTCTAGATTCAGGACAAGTCAGATCTCTCTCTCTCTTTCTCTCTTCCTCAAACCCTTTAAAAGAAACTCTGTTTTCCTTTTTATAAGATTTTGATGTAAGCAGGTAGTGGCTATCAAGCAATTGAATCCAGATGGGCTTCAAGGGAATCAAGAATTCATAATAGAAGTTCTTATGCTTAGCTTATTGCATCACCCAAATCTAGTCACATTGATCGGTTATTGTACTTGTGGTGATCAGAGACTTCTTGTCTATGACTACATGCCAATGGGCAGCTTAGAAGATCACCTTTTTGGTTTGTAATAAACTCCATTTTCTTTTTTGTTTCAAATGTTTTAATTATTCCGATTTCAAATTTCCAATCTTTTTGTTTGGTTTTCAGATCTTGATTCAAATCAAGAGCCTTTAAGCTGGAATACTAGAATGAAAATTGCGGTTGGTGCTGCTAGGGGATTAGAGTATCTTCATTGCACAGCTAATCCGCCAGTAATTTACCGCGATTTGAAATCGGCAAACATATTGTTAGACAAAGAATTCAACCCCAAACTCTCGGATTTCGGTTTGGCAAAACTCGGTCCAGTAGGAGATAAAACTCATGTATCAACCCGCGTCATGGGAACTTACGGTTACTGTGCTCCGGAATACGCAATGAGCGGGAAGTTAACCGTTAAATCGGATATCTACGGCTTTGGTGTAGTATTGCTTGAACTGATTACTGGGAGAAAAGTTATTGATGTTAGTCAAAAGCAAGGCCAGCAGAATCTCGTCGCTTGGGTAAGTAACCGGATTAAACCGGAATAGTTCAAAAATTCCTACTGTCGTTAAACCAAATCTTTATTTGCTCTGCAGTCACGTCCATACCTCAAGGATCAGAACAAGTTTGGACATCTAGTGGATCCGTCTCTACAAGGAAATTATCCAAGACGATGTTTAAACTATGCGATTGCGATAATCGCAATGTGTCTAAACGAGGAAGCTCATTATCGACCTTTTATTGGTGACATAGTGGTGGCGCTTGAGTACTTAGCCGCACAGAGTCGGTCACATGAAGCTCGAAACCTCTCCTCCACGTCACCTAAGGTCACAAGGACACAGCAAGATTCGTAGAAAGTTTGTTTAAGAAATTTCAGTTTGATTACTGGTTTGATGTTCTGTAAAAATGAGTTTTTAAAATATGTAATTTGGTAAAGATTTCTTTTAGTTTTGTATATTTGTTTTTTCCCCTATGATGTATGTGACAATTATGGAGACGAGAGTCCTTTTATTTGTTTGAAAACGGCATGAAAAGGAATTTCAGAAGAAAAAAAACAATCTGCAGTTTAGCAGGAAGAGAGGATCTTTACATGTTTTCTTCTTATCTCTGGTGTATTTTTAAAAACAAATCCCAAAGCACTTTCTAATCATCTTTCAAGAAAGAAAAAAACCAAACATATTATGAACAACTGTAACATAAGTTACAGAACACAAAGGTATAATCTTTTGAGTCATGTCCTAAGAACCATTCTTTTTCTTTTTTCTTTCACTGATTTGAGGTCAGTGCCCTAAACTGTATCCTGTAGCAGAAGAACGTTCTGAAAAGTGATGAGAAGAAGAAACCTGAAGCAGAAGTTTAATGGTGTGACTCGGTGTGGTTCTGCATACATCTACACACTCTTCTACATCTTCATCACAAGTCAACAAAACCCATTCATTGTCTTCGTCTAAGTACTTTACATCGTACCTGCTTGTATCCTCTAGGCTAAACCGTTTTCCAATCTCCCACAACAGATCTGTTAACCTGCGCGAATTTTGCATCCGAAATCTGATCTTCTCGTCTCCGTAGCTAACTTTAATCCTAAGAAAGTCATCATCTTGAGATGATAACAAGGGTGCACCTTGAGGGGTGTTTTCTAAACTAGAAAGAGTCAATATTGTCTCGTCAAGAATCGAACTTTGAAACTCGATTTCGCTGCTCGTCTTCTCCAATACACCTCCTGCATCAGCTAAAGTAGGATCGGTTGTTGCACCATTGTTCAGTTGGCTTTCGCTGGAGCAACATTGGCTAGAGCTTGAACTGTGACTATATGAGGAAACAGGGGTCTTTGCAAGCTGCAATGGCAGCAAAAGAGGAGGTGAGGTCTTGGCTTGTTGTGATGGTTCCTGTGACTGTGAGGCTAAATTGGGAAAATCCGCGTAGAAAGAGCCTATTTGAAGAGGACCTGAAACACCTTCAACTGAATCAATTACCCGTTGGATCTTCTGCAACGAATGTCCCACTTTCTTGATCTTTCTTGAAGGCCACCTCTGTATCCCATGTTGTCTGCATATTCTCTTCAAGGTCGTTGGACAAACTGGAAATTTCCCAATACAAGAAAGAGGCAAAAGAATGAGATCAATCTCGGGATTTTTCGAAAAATGGAACCGAAACAATACAAATATGCTGCTTACCACCGATATTCTTGGCTGCATCTTTCAGACTCCCTGCGAAATATTGCCGAAGAACATCCAAAGTAATGATTTTATCTCCTTTTGTTCGTTTTTTCTCTGGCATCCCATTGAAATCGCCACTAGAGAAAGTGGTGCTCTCGTTGACATTAGAATCTCTGGTGTAGTCAAAACCTCTTTTCAAGCTAAACACATCATTTGGGAGCTTGTCACCTCCATCATATACTAATCCAAGATTCTGAGGATTACTGTTATTACTCTGCTGAGTTTCTTCAAGAGAGGCACTCCATGAGGAAACTCCGTGGAGATGATGTATTTTCGATGTGTTCTCTATCTTTGGAGTTACTATCTCTTCCCGTTCTATCACTTCACTCTCTTCTTCTAGTTCCTTATCTGTGACAGTCCTTAAGCTTCTAGGCACATGAGCCATAATAGTTGAAAGACCATTCAACATTTTCCTCTGTTCCTCCAGATCATTGCAGTCTCTGGGCAAAAAGAACTCCAAGACGAAATCAGCAGAGCCCGTGTGGATGCAGCGCAGGCGAATCGCAACCGAGCCACGTAGACTGAACATATTAGCATGGTGAGAGAGAGGGTACTCGGATTTCTTGTAGTTAGAGACATCAGACGAAAAGCAAGGTCCATTGCTCAAGAAGGCTTGTCCTGCAACTCCTTGGCCTTTTAAAAGGTGATGCTCCGAGCAAGCTTCGTGGAACTGGCGGACTGTTGGATCCCCAACATAGCAAGCATCATCAACGGTTGATACACAATGGATGTAGTTCTCATCGTTGTGACGGCACCCGGTTTTGTTTTGCTGGAGACAAGAGACCCATGTCTGAGCTAGAGGTAGTTTATGCGTCTCACAGGCACATCTCAAGAGGTTTTGGATTTCGGGTAGTGCAGCTTTGTAGGATAAATCACATCCCTGGATAAAGAATAAACAATCTGGTGTATACTTAAACGGAACTCAAAAAACTTGTGTAGTTTCTTTGATTACCTTTAGAGAAGGCGGAGTCAGAACTTCTGTGCTCCTAAGATCAACTGCCTGTGAAAAATAAGCACATTCTTCCCTCTAAAAAACAGTTTTCATAGGAATAGCTGAAAGCGCTCTAGCGAAGGAGACAAGAACAAACCTGAAGTGCTCTGCAAATGCTTTCTAGCTCAGGTCTTACTTTAACCATCTCTGTGGTCATTACAACCTCAATAACACCCAAACAAATCTTACTACCTTGTTCAAACACCGGAATTGCCAGTGTTCCACGTACATCACAGTTCTGAGCATGGTGAACTCTTGGGTACTCCTCACTCCTGAAAAACCTAACATCAGGAGTCCATTCAGGAAACTTCCCCAAGAAAACCCTTCCAGGCAAACCAGCTAATGCCTTGGAATCATCTTGCTCAGCAGAAAAGTGATAATTCACAGAGATCTCTCTATAGTTTGCAAGTCTTTGACACCTCGGATCGTGGCTAAAAGGTTGTTCCTTTGTGGTCAAAACTCGCTTACCGCCTCTGTTAACCGGAACCCACAACTGTATAAGACAACCTCTCTCTGTTGTGTAATCTTTAATGTGTTCAACTGCTCGAACCAATCTCTCGGTAACCGATGAACCACCACCTCCTGGTTCGATCCACCACCTTTTGTTCCACTGAAACTCATCAAGACTCGATCTTTCTGCACAATCCTGACCATACATCTGAGATACTACTCCTGGTGTGCAGACCGCAGATGTATCTTGAGTTGGAGACCACATCAAGGAAGATGGATCAAAAGGAGGGTTAACGGAAGAAGTTGAAGGAGTTAAGAATTCAGATCCATCTGTTGTCTCTAACCAGCAACCATCTAGTAACAATCCATCCATGAACTCAGTGTCCATAACCGCGTTACCAATTTGAAGAAAACTATCTTCCATGGGTAAGTATTTTTCCTTTCTTCGTTATCTATCTCCAAAATCAATGAAGCACCATCTGGAAAAAATGAAGCACCATCTGGAAAAAATGAAGCACCTATTTTCAAGCGTTCACAAACAAGCAGTTGAGATTGAGTTTTTTTTTGTTCCTCTTCTTCTTGCTTACATTTTTAGAAATTAACAAGAGTCATGAGTATCGAATTCACCAACCGACAAAGTAAAAGCGTTAAAGGGCACAAACAGTTTAGGAAACACCGATCAAGCACAAAAATCTTGCCAAATCCAATTCATGATGATGACAGGAAAAAAAAAGGAATCCAAAGGCAGGAAGGAAAAAAAAAACAAATTTTTGTTTGATTCCTTTAAGCTGGTCAAACAATACCCCAATCCCTTATGGCTCAGGGGATATTGATTTAACCTCAATGACCAAAAAAACAACTTTCTACTAATCACCTTCGTCGTTCTTAATGAAAAATCAAACCTTTAAGCTTCAGAAGAGAAAATAGAAACAAAGGAAAAACTCACAATACAGGGAGATTCTCTGAAGATTCCTTCCTCAAGTGGACATAGCAAGACTTTGTTGCGAATTTTATTACTTCATTTCATAATCACATTACAGAATATCACTCTCTCTTCCAGGCTGCTTGGGTTTTTGACTGAATGAGAGAGAGAAGATTCCCCACTTTCTAGAGAGAGAATGCTGAGAAAGAGAATAAACAAACGAGTAGTAGCATGATGTTCTGTGCAGTGAATTTCTATTTATGTAAAGGGCAACTTTTTTTGTTTAGCAAACGTCACATAAAAGAGAATATCGTCATATGATATTACAAAGAAAAAACTAGATTTTATTTGGAATATTTGATTTGACAAGAAACTAAAAATAAATGAAAAAATATAACTACGAGTGAAATAGTAAAACTTTCTTCTCCACTGAAAGATAAAATAAAATGTTTTTACGATATGTTTAATATATTTATATAATCAGTGGTAGAATAAGATCCTAAAAAATTTTGAAAACATCAAATATAATGGCTGTGAATATCTTTAAAATATAGGGGAAATTGTTAAAAATGACCTAAAACTTGATTTCAAATGCAAGTTTGACAATTTACATTTTTTTTTGCAAAACTAACCTATGAGGGTGGAGAAATTACTGAACACTTCTTTGGTCTAAAAAATAATGTCGAAATGTCAATTACGTTTCAGTCCCTGCGTGTTTTTTTGTTATCAAAGCAGACTTTTCGGAGAAGTTTACTTTGGTAGGAAAAACAGTTTATTCCGGCTGAAGCAGACTTCTCCAAGAAGTCTGCTTTGGTGAGAAAAACAGTTTATTCCGGTTGAAGCAGACTTCTCGGAGAAGTCTGCTTTGGTGAGAAAAACAGTTTATTCCAGTTGAAGCAGACTTCTCCGAGAAGTCTGCTTTGGTGAGAAAAATAGTTTATTCCGGCTGAAGCAGACTTCATGCTTTGTAAATAAATTACCTAAATCAAATAAAAATTTTAAAATATTTAAAAAAATTAAAATTGCTATTAACATAGTTTATATACATATCAAAAGCACGTAAAAGTTATAATGAATTCAAAAATAAGGAGATTGGATTCGATCTAATGGTATAAAATATTTGCTAGTTTTTGTTGTTATGTGTTGTGGGTTAATAGTTGATGTTTGTGTAGAGAATTCATGCTAGAATTTGAAATATCATGTGATAAATTTGAAATTTTAGATTTACAAATTTTTAAAAGAAAATTGTTTGAGTTTTGCATTTACTTAACTATCTTCAACATATTCATCCAATTTTTAACAAAACTTTTGCATATTTAGTGAATCTTATTATTTAGGGTTTAGGGTTACGCAGACTTCTCGAGATGTTGTCGTAGATTTAACAAAGCAGATTTCTCGAGAAGTCTGCACAAACCGGAAATTAAATGTAATTAAACCGGTTTTTTTCAATTTAGAGTTTAGGGTAATGTAAAAATACGAAGCAGACTTCGAGAAATCTGCTTCAGCTGGAATAAACTATTTTTTTACCAAAGCAGACTTCTCGAGAAGTCTTCGAGATTTATTCCTATTAAAGCAGACTTCTTCGAGAAGTCTACTTCAGCGGGAATAAACTTCAAAGACTTCGAGAAGTCTGCGCAAACCGGAAATTGACAGTTTTTAACCTAACCAAATTTAACTCTCCATATATAAAGAAGGTAACCCTAAAATTTTATCATAATTTCATTTCTAAAAAAAACGTGGGAGCCTCCATCCTCCAAAAATGACTACAAGGTAAATTTTCTCTTCTTCTCGTTTTACCTCCCCTCTTTTCTTTTCTTCTTCTCTTCTCATGTTCTTTGTCATCTTGTTATTTTGTAGATCTGAAAAAAAAAATCATGAGATATGAAAAAGGTAAGTTTTTTTTTGTTTATATGGTTTTGGGTTTGTGATTTTAGAATATTTTTATTGTTTAGATCTTTTGTTATTTTTATAACACTCTTTCTCGTCTTATAGTGTTGTAGATCTGGAAAAAGAAGTGAAGAGATCTAAAAACGTAAGCTTGTTGCTTTTATTAGTTTTTAAGTTTTTCGTAGTTTTTGTGATTTTTGTTGTTTTAGTTATTTTCTTAACTTTTTCCTATATTCTTATCTCATTTCTCATCTTATATTGTTGTAGATCTAAAAAAGGAAGTCACGAGATCTAAATATGTAAGTTTGTTATTTTTACTAGTTGTTACGTTTTTCATGGTTTTGGAGATTTTGTTTTTTTTGTTGTTTTCTTAATTTTTTTTCTTATATTCTTATCTTATTTTTCATTTTCTATTGTTGTAGATCTAGAAAAAATATTTACAGAAACTAATTTTGTTGTTTTACTAGATTTTTAAAGTGATTTTTAATAGTTTTTAAATTTTTATATGGGTTTTTTAAGATTTTCAATAGATGTTTGAGATTTATGGTGGTTTTACAGTTTTTTGTTGTTGTTTTTGAGTTTTCTTCTTACGTTTTGAATTTGACACTCATTTTTGAATTAATGGATTTTCGTGTTGCAGACTTCATTACAGGTTTGCAGATTTCAGTTGTAGACTTCAGTTGCAGACTTCAGTTGCGGAGTTCTTATATTCTTATCTTATTTCTCATTTTTTTTTGTAGATCTCGAAAAAGATTCACAAAAAGTAATATTGTTATTTTACTTGTTTTTAAACTGATTTTTAATGGTTTTTAAAATTTTAGATGGTTTTTTTAAGATTTTCAATAAATGTTTGAAATTCCCCTTGAAATTTATGGTGGTTTTACAGTTTTTGTGGATGTTTTTGAGTTTTTTTCTTACGTTTTGAATTTGACTTTGGTTTTTGAATCAATAGATTTTCGTGTTGCAGACTTCATTACAGGTTGTAGACTTCATTACAGGTTGCAGACTTCATTACAGGTTGCAAACTTCAGTTGCAGACTTCACAACACGTTTTCATTACAAATGCAGACTTCACTTGCAGACTTCATTAATAATTGCAGACTTCGTTTGTATTTTTGGTCATATTTTAAATGAGTTTTTGTCAACTTTATTGTACCTATCACTAGCTCCCATCAATCTACCTTATCAGTCAGTTTTCAATCAACTTTTTCAGAATTATAATAAACTATTAGTTGTATGTCAATCACCTTTCAATCAGCCCAAGTCAAATCATACTTATAAAATTACAAAATGACAACCATTAAAAACACAAATATTAGTATAAATTTTCATAAACACTTTTATACATAGTTAAGGACTTAGTGCATATTTAAGATACTTAATGCATACTTCCTAATAACAAGAAAGAACAAGAACTGGAAGATATGTATAAACAATTCCATCAAAATACTAAGTTAACAGGATAGTGTTGGATGTTTTTGTAAAACAACATCGATAACATTGTGTCTTCAAATTAATTGAATTGATTGGTTACATGTTTCAGAAACTACACACTTATATCGGCAAACTTTGTTGTATAAATCTCGCAGACTTCTTTACAGACTTCTCGGAAGGCTTCTTTGCAGACTTCTCAGCAGACTTTGTACTTTGTTCTTACTCGTAACTTAATTTTCTGAGATACTCAACACTAAAACTGAATTTATTCATCTTTTACTTTACCTTAAAGAATGTAATCCTCAGCATTCGAGTAAACTTTATTCTCATCTTCATCAACAAAGTAATCATCATTCTCAATTACAAACATTTTTCCTCTTATATTATCCACAGAAAAATTCCAAGTATCTGTAATACTCCACTCTCCACAAATAACAACGATTTAGACCATTATCTGCGGTAAAAATTAATGAATTTGATTAGATCATTATACACATACTAAATTTTCTCACTGAAGTAGACTTCTCGGAGAAGTCTGCTTTGTCGAGAAAAACTTTTTATTTCTATTAAAGCAGACTTCTCGAAGAAGTCTGCTTTGATCGGAATAAACGTCGCAGACTTCTCGGAGAAGTCTGCTTTGATAGGAATAAACTGTTTTTCTCGCCAAAGCAATTTTTATTCCTATCAAAGCAGACTTCTCGGAGAAGTCTGCTTTGTCGAGAAAAACTTTTTATTCCTATTAAAGTAGACTTCTCGAAGAAGTCTGCTTTGATCGGAATAAACGTCGCAGACTTCTCGGAGAAGTCTGCTTTGATAGGAATAAATTGTTTTTCTCGCCAAAGCAATTTTTATTCCTATCAAAGCAGACTTCTCGGAGAAGTCTGCGATATTTATTCCGATCAAAGCACACTTCTCCGAGAAGTCTGATTTGATAGGAATAAAATGTTTTTTCAAAAGATTTGAGAAGTTGCTGATAGAATAAAATTGCTTTGGCGAGAAAATTTATTCTATCAAAGCGCAGAAGTCTGCGACGTTTATTCCGATCAAAGCAGACTTCTCCGAGAAGTCTGCGACGTTTATTCCGATCAAAGCAGACTTCTCCGAGAAGTCTGCTTCGATCGGAATAAAATGTTTTTCTCTCCAAAGCAATTTTTATTCCTATCAAAGTAGACTTCTCGGAGAAGTCTGCTTTGATCGGAATAAACGTCGCAGACTTCTCCGAGAAGTCTGCTTTGATAGGAATAAAATGTTTTTCTCCAAGCAACCACGATAATGATGGTTGTATGCATTGAAGAAGATGACATTTTCGTAATATTTTTGAAAATTTTGTTCATAATGGTCTTTGTGTTGTTTTTGCTTTTTTTTAAGTTAATGGCAAAGTTGTAAATAAAATTATTGTTGAAGGATAAAATAGAGATAGAAAGTTAGTTTTGTAAAAAAAAAATGTAAATTGTCAAACTTGCAATTGAAGACAAATTTTAGATCAATTTTGCAAATGCCCCTAAAATATATCACATCTGATTTCACCAAAAAAGTTTTATATGCAGAAAGATTCTTCAACATTTTATTGTGGTGATGACCAAAGCGAATCAAATTCCATTTGAAACCATTGTTGGAATTTGTAGAGGAGGCAAGTTAATAATTATTAACTAAATCTAGATTTACGCTATCATAAAAATATTCAATATTGTGATTAATTTTTTATTTAGTAAATATAAATTAGATATCTACAAAGTTTATTTTTTATTTTAAAAATAATTTTTAAAAAAAATTAATATTAATTATATAAATAAAATATATAACGAATCAGATTATACAAATAAATTTAAATTATTTATATCTTGGATATATAATATATTAAATAAAGAAGAAATTGTAAATGTGATAAATATTCAATTAATCTAAAAATTTATTTTATATTATGTTTGCCTCTTATGTCGAAATATTAAGAATTTAAATATAATATACTATTAAATATTGATTTAATATCATTTTCTTAAATATTATAGTAAATTATATCTTATTTAATATTTGCTTTAAAATGTTCTGATGATATGACATTTCAACGTGACATAGTTGTAAATCACATATGTAAAATTTATTTGTTAAAATGTTTCTCAATTAATATATTTTACTAAATTTACACTGCAAAAAATATTTGTTAAAATATTTCTTAATTAATATATTTATTAGGGATGTTCATATTTGGCCATAGAAATCATCATTTTGTTAGAAATTTGCTATATTTGTGTTTTACAACTATGAAATCAAAGAATCTAATATATATAGGCTTAAATGATGAAGAAGTTTTAAAGAAACAAGTGGGGAGTAAGAAACATATTTTTGTGATCAAATTGACAGTATAAAATATTTAGTAAAAGAAAAGTTTCTAATATAGTGGAGGTATTGTGCAACCGATACTTTACTCGGCTCGTGAATAGATGCCACTGCTACATTTTTATATAAAACTATGAATTTGTTGTTAGGCAAGCCGTTGATTAATATTTATATATATAGTTTTATGTTACAAAGTTCGATCTTAGAGTTCTTATAAACCTGCGAGATGGTTTAACTGGTTGCGCTACATCTATTACCATAAAGATTATATTTAAATTCTTTTTAAAATTTAGGATTTATTTTTTTATAAAAATAAGTTTAATTTTGTATTATTTAATAGAGATTTTAAATAAATTATTACTTTGAATTTTTATTTGAAAATTAATTTATTTTAATCATAAATTATGTTTTTTATTAAAAATTCAAAGTAATAATACTATTTTTAAAATATAAATTTGAAATAGTATTTTATATAACTGTCCATATATATATATATATTTTTTATCTATATATTATGAATAAAACCATTGATACTTAAAATAATGATCACAGACACCGAAACAAATGATGTCACATCCACATGCGCTTGATTACTTTGTTTAAATTGTTGAGAACCTTGAGATTTGAGTCGCAACGGTTTTATTTGGAATCTTGCATTTCCTTAAATCGTGTATATGGGTTGACAAAAAATCTCCAATATATTATTTAACTAATAATGGTAGTGTAATGTGTTATTAACAAAAATATCATGATAACTTATCAAAATTTTAATTAAATATATAATTAAGTTTAAATTATTAAAATAATTATATATTATTATTATTAATTTGGTTAGATAATCAATATATTTTATTAAATTAAATAAAACATACTATTAATTCATAAAAATAATTATATTTATTTCCTTAATTTACATATATAAAAATTAATATTAAAAAATTAATTAAAAATTAAAATTATATAAACATTGATATTTACTAATAAACAATATTATATAATTTACGAATATTTTTCTCCACTCATAACGTATATTCATTACGTAGATATAAATCTAGTTAGTGTATAATATGTGCTTGTCTGCAAAAATATTATTTATGGTTTGGTTAGAGATTTTCAATTTTATTTATAATTTCTTTTGACCCGGTTTTGTATTTATAGTTTCCTAGTTTTCATTTACAAATACCGCTTCAGTTACTATATCCTTTTCAATGAAAATATAAAAATACGATTTGGATTTTAACAAACAAATTCAATGATTACGTAAAGTATAACATTATTTGGAAATTCTAATAATCTTATACGTAGCTCAAAACATAATATATTAAACGGTTATTAGACAACTAATTTGTGTACCGTCACTCGAGGATTTTCTGAATTACTAATAGTGTTTTGATCCCATCATCATGAAAATATAGTTTATTGCATCAAACAGCCAATAATCAGTTTCAAATAATCAACAAAATAATTCTGAGGGATAACCAAGAAAAAAAAACATTTTAAATATCAAAAAAGAAAGATTCTGAATTCACGATTTTAAATAACTATTCGGGCGAAGAGAATCTCTTTTAATAGGGTATTGAAACGTATATAAAATGATTAAAAAGAATCAATTAATTAAGTGGCGAAAAGATATAAGAGCGACTAATTATTATAGGTTGGCTGAATCATTTGAACTCCCCCCGTCAAATCATTGTGTTAAATTCGCACGTCTTCCTTCTTTTTTTGTTGGTACGGAGACTATATTATTTATGTTGAGTACATTAGTTGGTAGAACTTGCAACAAGCCCCACCAAATTATTCTCTTACATTATACACCTCAAATCTCTTAGATTTTTATGTTATAATTACATTTTAATCGTTTTCTATAGTGCACAAGTTTCTTTCACATGCTATCAATGCAAAGTCTTATTGATTTCTGTCATCAAGAAATTGGCTTTTTCTAACATGGATCCAAAAATCTTGTCACTGTTTATTTTAATCATCTATCACTAACGCAAACACATTTTATACCGAAAACTTGTCAATGTTTAAATATCTTAGTACTCTGAAAATACAGAACTACTAGTGCATCTGGACATATCTCTCTTTCTCTTCCTTGTTAGAGCAGAACATTGGTCTTACAGTGAAGGTTTCAGCTGAATATTGCAGCAAAGTTTGACTCAGAATCGAAGCTTAAATGTTGAGCGTAAAATCAATCATCTCCTCACAGGTGGTACGGCTCCCCTTCCTCCAGTTCCACGCCCAGTAGCCGGAGCCTTTACGATAATATCACAGATATTCAAGGATCCAACAGTTAGTGATGACAAAGAAGAAACAAGCATTAACTAATGTCTAACAAGGATTTAATCTAACTTCCAAATATTGATGTCTTGAGCGAAATCATGAACAAAGTATCATGCAGAGAGAGACAGAGAGACAGAGAGAATGAACTTACTTTCCCACGCATTGCAGCTCTACCTCTGCCAACACTAAGCGAGGAGCTTTTTCCCTGCATCGATTAAGCAAGCAATGTATTATGTATGTTGAGGATATACATAGAGCCTTTAATATCACTTTGCATCCAGGGTTTAGAAAGCAAATACCTTGATTCTAGCATCTAACCGGTTGAACATTGGTGCCTTCTTCAGAATATCTGGTATGACCATAAACCTGTCAAGATCTCTTCATGGGTCAACAACAAATAATCATCTATATTTACAAGAAAGATCTGATGAATTAAACATAATAGGAAATTAGCACAAGTTAAAAGAAGTGTTTAAAGCACCTGACTTTGCTGCCTCGAATGAAGACATGCTCAAGTTGTGAGACCTTACCATCCTGTAACACAACAATGGAAAACCCAAAACAAAAGTTCAGTGACAAAGAAAAAGATCAGCGACAACTGAGAAGAGAATCCATTAAGTTATATTTGAAATACACATAGTTGAAAAATAACACATCAAGAGTGAATATATGATTCTTTGAACTGGAAACTCCAAGGTGTTCTTTTCAAAACAACCACATGTTTTATTCAAAATGTAAACTCAAGAAACAGTAAGTTGTCACGATTCTCAACACCCAAATAAGAAAATGAAAGCCAACGCCTAAAAAGATTTACTAGTAAGAAAATTCCCAAGCTCGCCAAATCTAGGGTTTTCACAGCACTAACACCAACAATGGAAGAGAAACGAAACCCAAGGTTCAGAAAACAGTTTCAAATAGAAGCAAATGATAACCTTTTGGTTAGAGTGTAGATTACCTTAGCGGTATAGGTAATGTCCTCGAGCTGGCAGTTCCAATTATCCTCACACTCGATCATGCTTCCTCTGTAGAGCTCGCCGCTCTTTAGCTCCACCGTCACTATATGACCAGACGCCTCATGAAGAAGCTTCACCGGTATTCCCAAACTTCGGCTCATCTCTGTCTCTACAAAACCCTAACTGAAAACCTTCTCCTCTACTGTGCAAATCTAAGAACAGTAGAGATTGGCGGAAGGAAGAGAACAATTCCGATGTTACGGATGTTTAGCTGCTTAAAAGTTTTCTAAGTTAATTATGGGCTTAAAATTGGGATTAGGCCCATTTTAGAACATTGAATTTTTTAGAGACGACGGTCGACTTCACAGAGCTGATCGGCTGGTTAAAGAGGAAGGAAGCTCCATTGCAAAATTCGCCGGGAGGTTTTGATTTGGAGAATTATCAGGCTGCTATGGCGGAAGAGAAGGAAACGAAAGGAGAGAAAAAGTACAAATATAGCATAATCGTTCCTACCTACAACGAACGCCTCAATATCGCTCTGATAGTCTACCTCATTTTCAAGCATCTCCGGTAAATTAACATTTGTTTTTATTTTATTTTAGTCTTTTTCACGTTTGCAGAATCGGTTTCCCGACGGCTTATGTAGTGTTATTGTTTATCAAATTGGATTTTGTGGAACCATTTCACTCAATGACCAAATTCGATTCTGATCGTCATTAGTGCTTCGGCATTTGGGTTTCTCCCCCGAAAGGATCAGAAGTTATGGATCTCGGGAAAGTTATGATCTTGGTTTTACAGTCTAATTTGCAGATCCAAAATTCGTGATTGTTGTTTGTGCGACATAGTAATCAAGTGTAATGATCCCTCAAACAGTATAGAAGTGATTCATGTTGTTCATAGAACCTCTGGTCTAGTAATCGGAGAATGCTCAGAAGCTAGATTTCCTTATCTCAGATAGATTCTGGTTGTGGCTGCTTATGAGAAATCAAAAGATTTGCATTCGTTAAATAGACTCTTCTCTGTCAAAAGTTAATTGACGATTTATACCAATACCGATAAAATCTACTATTGTAAAAAATATGATTTGCTTTGCCATTTCTTGTATGATACAGAGATGTTGATTTTGAAATAATTGTTGTGGATGATGGGAGCCCTGATGGCACACAAGAAATTGTCAAGCAGCTGCAGCAATTGTATGGTGAAGATCGCATTGTAAGTACAATGAAGAGTTAGGACCTATATATGTAATTTATTGGGTATTTCCCTTTTGCATTCTTCGGTTTAAATGAACTTGTGTTTGTCTTTTCTACGATGCAGCTTTTAAGAGCTAGAGCCAAAAAGCTTGGCTTAGGTATGTAATTCGTACTTTATCATCTTCTCATTCTGCTTAACAAGAAGGGGAATTATTCTTCTTGGCATCATCAATTCCAGGAACTGCATATATCCATGGTTTGAAGGAGGCCTCAGGTGATTTCATTGTAATCATGGATGCGGATCTTTCACATCATGTATGAGCCATCAATCAATTAACTTTTCTTGGCTATTCGTCCAATTGTTGAGCTCACCCAGTCATTTTTCTCTTGTGCAGCCAAAGTACTTGCCAAGTTTCATCAAGTAAGAAAAAGAAAAGTCTCTTGATCTCTCACTAATTCATAAGCTATAATGACTACAGTTGACTTTGTTTTTTTCAAAAAGGAAACAACTAGAGACAAATGCAAGTATAGTAACCGGAACACGATATGTAAAAGGTGGTGGTGTTCATGGTTGGAATCTTATGCGGAAACTCACAAGTAGAGGAGCAAACGTGCTGGCTCAAACACTTTTATGGCCTGGTGTATCTGATTTAACCGGATCATTCCGGTAAAAAATCTAACTAACTTGTGAATTTTTGAATGATTCAATAGTTTGATGACTGACCGTCTCACCTCTTTATTTGAAAGGCTATACAAGAAATCAGTGCTTGAAGATGTGATTAGCTCATGTGTGAGTAAAGGGTATGTCTTTCAGATGGAGATGATTGTTCGTGCTACCAGGAAAGGATACCGTATTGAGGAGGTTTCTCTAAATCTACCACTTGTGATTTTGATTCCGTTTAAACTATATATCATTCATTATTAATGATTCTCTGGTGCTCATCTTCAAATGCAGGTACCGATCACTTTTGTGGATAGAGTCTTTGGAACATCGAAGCTGGGAGGATCTGAAATAGTGGAATATCTAAAAGGACTCGTCTATCTTCTGCTCACGACTTAAGAGAAACCAACCAACTCATCGACGCATGAGACTCTTTATACTCTTCCATAGTTCTATTGCCTCTTAATGCATGACCTCTGATACCAATCACATTTATAGAAGTTGTTCGTTTTGAATGCGGAGTTGAGATATCATACATTTTATAAACCTTTAACCAACAAAAGAAAAGAAAGAGCTTTATGTTTTATATCGTTTTTAACATCTTATTCAACTCAAACTTATTAGCATGTGGAGACCTCCTTTATTGTTGATTCAGAGGCACCGAGGCAAATTTAACTTGCCAGTGTTGTCTTCACTGGAAGCTTGATCACTGTGTGTGGAGGAGAGACCAACTCTTTCAGGCACTGGAATCCATTGAACCACTGTTCATGTGAAGGAACTAATCCGAAATTGCTCGACCATCACAAGCCATTCTTCGAGTCTCATGCTTTGCTTTTCTTGAGGTCTTTCTAAAGCCTCAACTTCATGAGCTATTGTCAGGTTGGTCTCTACTTTACTGGCGCTATGTCTTTACTATTTACACGTGACTGCTTTTTTTTTTTTTAATTAGAAATCGTAAGATTGCAAGATGACGTACACGCAATTTAACTCTAAACATTTCCAGTTTGAAAATACAAAAATTGTAAAAGGTGTTGAGCAGAAAGAAAACAAAAATAATGTTTTACATAAGAGGACAAAAATTTCAAAAAAATGGAAAGAATCAAAGAATTGTGTGTTTGTGGATGTTATTTTTTTCGTAAATTTTATAAACTTAAAGATATATTGTTGAATGTTGACACTTCACAAAACGACGGAAAGAGTTAGAGGATAATTACAATAGCTCAAGAGAGAGTGAGAACTCAAAAATGCTTTCCGGCGAAAAAATGATGGAGGGAACTATCAAGTCTCCAGCCAACTACGTCCCGCTCACTCCAATCAGTTTCCTCGATCGATCTGCCGTCGTCTACGCAGACAGAATCTCCGTTGTTTATGGCCCCGTCAGCTACACGTGGCGACAGACCCGTGATCGTTGCGTCAGAATCGCTTCCGCTCTCTCTCAACTCGGGATCTCCACCGGAGATGTGGTCTGAACCCAGAACTTCTCTTTTTCACCGGTTTCGTTTTTTTTTCTTTTAGCTCGATTAATTATGTGCGCGGATGCATCTGTCTAGCAATTTGGAGATCTTGTTTGTTCTCAATCGATAATCACTTGGATTTCAATTTTTACTCGAGCTTGAAACTTATCCCTAATGAAAATGAGATTTTATCCAGAATCGAACTTGCCAATCACACATTTCTGGTTCTCACGATTCCAGGTTTCAGTGTTGGCCCCAAACGTTCCAGCTATGGTTGAGTTGCATTTTGGTGTTCCTATGGCTGGAGCTTTGCTCTGTACACTCAACATTCGCCATGATTCTGCACTTGTAGCAGTCTTACTGAGACATTCAGGGACAAAAGTGCTTTTTGCAGATCATCAGTTTCTCCAAATTGCTCAAGGAGCTTGTGAAATCCTCTCAAATAAGGGAGAAAAGGTCCCGGTTTTGATCTTGATCCAAGAGCCTCTTGTTCAATCTGTTACAGGGAAGAAAAGTTTGATGGAATACGAAGATGTCGTGGCCATGGGAAAATCAGATTTCCAAGTTAAAAGGCCAAATGATGAATGTGATCCTATCTCTCTTAATTACACATCAGGCACCACTTCAAACCCCAAGGGTGTTGTTTATAGTCACAGAGGTGCTTATTTGAATTCTCTGGCTGCAATTTTACTCAATGAAATGCACTCGTCGCTTACTTATTTATGGACGAATCCAATGTTTCATTGCAATGGCTGGTGCTTATTGTGGGGTATTACTGCAATTGGTGGCACTAATATATGTTTGAGGAATTTAACCGCAAAGGATATATTCAATAAGATATCCCAGCACAAGGTGACTCACATGGGAGGTGCGCCCACCATATTGAATATGATCATCAACGCTCCTGAATCCGAGAAGAAACCGCTTCCTGGGAAGGTGTCTTTTATGACTGGTGCTGCACCGCCACCGGCACATGTGATTTACAAAATGGAAGAGTTGGGGTTTTCTATGTTTCATTCATATGGGTTAACAGAAACTTATGGACCAGGCACGGTCTGTACATGGAAACCTGAATGGGACTCTCTGCCTAGAGAAGAACAGGCGAAAATGAAAGCTCGGCAAGGCGTGAATCATTTGGGGATCGAGGAAATCGCTGTTATGGATCCTGTAACAATGAGAACTTTGCCAGCTGATGGTGTAACTATGGGTGAAGTTGTCTTCAGGGGAAACACAGTGATGAATGGTTACTTAAAGAATCCTGAAGCAACCAAGGAAGCTTTTAAAGGAGGCTGGTTTTGGACTGGAGACTTAGGTGTTAAACACCCTGACGGTTACATAGAGCTGAAAGATCGATCAAAAGACATTATAATCTCAGGAGGAGAAAACATTAGCTCGATTGAAGTCGAATCTGTTCTGTTCACTCATCCTTTTGTACTTGAAGCAGCTGTAGTTGGGAGGCCTGATGAGTATTGGGGTGAGACTGCTTGTGCATTTGTGAAGCTTAAAGACGGGTTTAAGGCCAGCGCCGAGGAGCTAATAAGCTATTGCAGGGACCGGCTTCCGCATTATATGGCTCCTAGGAGTATTGTGTTTGAGGATCTTCCTAAAACATCGACTGGGAAAGTTCAGAAATTTCTTCTGAGGACAAAGGCTAAGGCTATGGGAAGCTTATCACCGAAAGGCAGAAGCAAGTTATGAATTTGGTAAGCTTTTTCCGGTTCTTCTTTATCATTGCTAATCTAAACCGGAATTAATGTACTACAAACCATAATTGTCTCTTTCTGAATAAAATAAAACCGGTATCAATTTGGATATTTGGAATTCTGGAAAAAAAAAAGATTCTAGCATTCTGACTAGAATTGAATCTGATAGCAAGTTGATATATATATATATATATATATATTATCTTAAGGGAATCCATCCTTAAATCGTCGTCTCGTAGTTATCGTTTTCTTTTGTTCTTTACTGAAATTTGTTTATACATTTTAGATTTTATATAATTGAATGTATGACAACAAATAAAGTGATATATTATATACTTTTTATTTTATTTTGTTACAATGAATGAAAATCTAATCGAAATTAGTGAGTTTACTAAGTGTCGAAACCACAACAAACAAGCGACAGTTGAAAACGATAGTAATAATAAATCTCAAACTTGCTTGCGAAATGAATTCTCTTTGGTTCAATCCAATTGCGAATGGTTTAACCAACCAAAACCGGACTAGTGGTCAGTTACATTCAAATCGTTGATTATTTTCCCGATTTTGGTTAAGAATACGGATCCACATTTCTTGAACCGGATCACACCATTTTTATTCATTGATTGTGACAACAATAACCAAAATGGAAAACTGTCAAAAAATAGCATTCAACTTTGCTTCAAAGGTCACATTATTGTTACTTGTTCACTCCACTCTTTACCAAAACTTTATAACTGAGATAGTAATTTCAAATATTCTTCTTTTTTCCGAAAAACAGAGATTCTTCTTCTTTTTATCAATAAAGAAGAAATATTAGGATAATAAAATTAAAGCAAAGATTAAAGAGTTAAGAGTAATATACACACCATAAATTCAATATTGAAAAATTGTAACAAAATTCCAAAGTGATTTAAAGAAACACAGCTTGCAATTGGCTCTACAGGTCAAAGAGTTTACGAAATACTAAAATTATCTTTAGTTATTCGATAATAGTAACAATAATATCCTCATAAGTGTGATTAATAAAGGAGATTAACAGCTAAAAACAAAACTGACCAACAAATGGAATAACTTGCATGACTCCAAATCCAGCTCATAATAATATTATTAAAATCAGAAATTAAATTTATAATTAATTACTCATCAAATAAACTAAAAGCTGTTAGAAGGAAGTGGTGGAGGCGGTGCCCAGAAATCTATAAGAACTGTCCCAAAACCAGATTAATTGTTTTTCTCTTTATATAAAAAAAAAATCAACTTTGCTCTCTTCCATAAATAAAAACTGATTCTTTTGATCGAAGAGAAAACTTGAAGGGAGAGAGATAATCTATAAATGATTGTTGTAGTGTTGGACATGTCGTGAAAATAATGAGGAATCATATATAAACAAATAATGTTTTGATTTTGATTCTTCTTCAACTGTTGACTATTCTATTTCCCTCTCGGAAGAGAAAGACTTTTTTGTATTTTGCTCCATTGGAGCCAAGCATTTTTCGAATCTCTCTTTGACGTAGAGGCTGAGTTAGAGTTCCGCGCGTAGCCTTCCATGGCTTTCCAACGGCGGCGCTACAGTTATTATAATCTTCTTCGCCGTCTCCTTCCTCTTATTTGCGCTGTCTCTGGAGCTCTCCTCATCCTCTTCGCTCTTCTCTCCATCTTTTCCCTTCCTCCTGATGATTCCGATCGCCGCATTTCCGTACTCTATCTCTGTTTAGACTTTAGAGACTGTTTATGAGATTCTGATATCTCTCCTAACGCCAGTGTTTCTGTTTGATTGTTAGAAGCACATTAACTCCGGAGCCAATGATGAGAATAACATAGCAGTGGTTTTCAGAGTTCCGGTTAGGGTTTTTCTTTCTTTCTTGACATTTGTTGTCCGATCGATATATAATAGCATATACCCAAATGATTCTTCTGATGTTCTTTCGTTGCAAAGTCTGAATTTTTTTTGGTTTTGCATCTCCCACAAATGGGCTCTTGTGGTTTTGTTTGTTTTAACCGAAACAGAGAGGTGGAGGGAAATCAGATCGTGATATCTGGCGTTCATGGAATGCTGAATTGTTCTACGGTTGCTCCAATGCCAGCAACAAATTCCCAGGTGTGTAAAGTTTGTTTCTTTTTCATTATTTTAAAGATATGAAATTAGAAAGAGAGCTTCGATATCACAGTTCTGCAATTAGGAATTAGGACTAGTTAGCTAGAATTAGCCTGAGTCATATTAGTTTCTGAACTCAAGGGGTTGACTGTTCACACAACATTTGATTTCTTACTACAGATGCCAAAGCAATTACTAGAAATGATCGATACTTGGCTATCGCCACTAGTGGCGGTTTAAATCAACAACGAACTGGAGTAAGTTCCTTTAGCATTGTCTGGTTTTATAGTTTTGTTGTTCAACTCCTGTTTTTTGATTTTGTAATCTCCTTTTCAGATTGTAGATGCAGTAGTTGCTGCACGAATTCTAAACGCAACGCTTGTAATTCCAAAGTTAGACCAGAAATCTTACTGGAAAGATGCCAGGTTCGTTTCTTCTTATTCTTTTCACAGAAATCGAAACTCTATGCATCTTAGTAACATCTGCTTTTGAGGTTTTTTATTGCAGTGACTTCTCGCATATTTTCGATGTTGATTGGTTTATATCATTTCTATCAAAAGATGTCAAAATCATAGAACAACTTCCACAGAAAGGAGGGCGAATTTGGAGCCCAAACAGAATGCGTGTACCTAGAAAATGCAATGAGAAATGTTATATTAATCGTGTACTACCTGTTCTTCAGAAAAGGCATGTAAGTTTTCCTGCTTTTCACTCAATCTTTCTGCTTCTTAGCATTTTGCATATTTCATATGATGCTTATTTCTTGTAAATGTTTGGTTTCAGGCAGTTCAGTTGAATAAATTTGATTATAGGCTTTCAAACAAGTTGAGAGATGATTTGCAGAAGCTGAGGTGTAGAGTAAACTATCATGCGCTTAAGTTCACTGATCCAATTCTTGAAATGGGAAACGAACTGGTCCGAAGAATGCGTTTAAGGAGCAAACACTACATTGCATTACACTTGAGGTTTGAACCCGATATGCTCGCCTTCTCTGGATGTTACTATGGCGGTGGTGACAAGGAGAAAAAAGAGTTAGGATCAATCAGAAGGAGATGGAAAACTTTACATGTACGGTTACAAATCTTATTTCTGCAAAGCTTCTATTTTTGTTGTTGGATTGAACATGTTAAGTAAGCACTGCGAATTTCTAATCACAGATAAATAACCCGGAAAAGCAAAGGAGACAAGGAAGATGTCCACTTACACCAGAAGAAGTTGGATTAATGCTTCGAGCTTTGGGATATGGAAGTGATGTTCATATATATGTTGCATCAGGTGAAGTTTATGGAGGAGAAGAATCACTGGCTCCATTGAAAGCACTTTTCCCACATTTCTATTCAAAAGACACCATAGCTACAAAGATGGAGTTAGAACCATTTTCTTCTTATTCTTCTCGAATGGCTGCACTTGATTTCCTTGTTTGTGATGAAAGCGATGTTTTCGTTACAAACAATAATGGAAACATGGCGAGAATATTAGCCGGTCGAAGGTAATCAACCAAAGCTTTTCTATTTTTTTTAAACTTAGCATCTTCTTTCGTTGTGTTGAAAGATCATTGTTTTTTTATGTAGGAGATATTATGGACATAAACCGACGATTAGACCGAATGCGAAAAAGCTATACAAGTTGTTTTTGAGCAAAGAAAACACAACTTGGGAGGAATTTACTTCAAAAGTCAGAACATTTCAGAAAGGATTCATGGGAGAGCCAAAGGAAGTAAGAGCCGGTAGAGGTGAGTTTCATGAGAATCCATCCACTTGTATATGCGAAGGTACCGATGCTAAGGCTATGGCGGAAAAGATGGATTCAAGAAAACGCGGGAAGAAAAACAATATAGATGGTGTAGTAACCAATGATAAACAGAACGAAGATGAAGATGCAGAGTGGTCGTCTGAGACAGATTATGAGGAAAGCCAAACCGATTTGCAGGACAGAGGATTGTATAATGGTACGAAGTTAGATTATGAGGATGCGTCAACAGTTTCTGATGAGCCTGAGCTTGAAGAAATACTATCAGATTGATTCAATACAAAAACAGTTTTTCATCCTTTTGTTGTGGCTTCTGTACATAGAAATCAAATCCGAAGGAGACCCATTTTTTCTATCTTTTCAGTTCATGTTCTTTCTTTCTGACAAGAACTGAGTTCGACTCTGTTTAGTTCAGAGGAACTGAATATTGGTACCGAAAGAATCTAGGTGAACGGTAGATGGACAGATACGTACATGAAGATCCCAAAGAAATACATTGTTTTTTTTTATAAATACATTTGTGCCAACTTTTAGTTCCGACAAGTCATGTCGTGTCCGGGTCAGAGCAAAAGAGATGCTGAATTTTTTACTATATTTTCGGAACAAAAGGCTTAACGGATTCGATGACAACCTACATGTACAAGCAAGAAACTTCTAATCAGATGAATTCCCAAAGCACTTTAAATAAAGTTTTTATGATTTTGATGCGTCTCTTGATCTTGTGATTCAAAGAGGTAGAACAACTTTACTTACCCTTCCGTCGTACGATAATGATGCAAAAACCCAAGGCTCACGTGAGCTCCAAGCAAGGCCTGTGTCGTGGTTTAACAGTATTAAGTAATGTCAGTGACTAGTTTGTTTCACAAGATAAGTAGTTTATAAAGTCTGAGAGAATTTACCATAGACACTGTCTTCATAATCAGTGTATGAGTTGAGCAACAGGTTTACCCGCTGACGTGTTGATTCTTCAGGGCTGAGATAGATGGTTGGAACTCAAAAACAATGCAAATCATTAGGTGCGAACAAGATAAGAGATTTGTAACCAACCTTTTTTCATCACTGGATGATGCTGAAGCAAACCACAAGTTGACAGCTGAGTCTGTTCCACCACTCTGTGTTTTTACTTCAATCAATCAGTAACGACACTTTTAAATCTACGTTGCTAGCTAAAGCAGAGGCTTTGTTTTCTAAGCTAAAATGTTGCATGTACCGAGGAAAATATATCTTTCATCACACTGCTCAACATAGTTCAGCTAAAACCGTGACAGCAACATATATAGCTTATACGTCACTTGATCCAATTGTGATAAGAAACAAACGTGCATAAGGTGAAAGAGAGTACCAGAATCAGCCCATCATACTCAGGGTTACATTTGACAGCCCATGTCCTGCAAAATTTGACAGAAACATACAAAGACACAAACTTAAGTCTCATGAACTTGGTTTCTATAAGAAAAAAGTTCGCAAAAGAAAACGGAAACAAACCTACCAATGTGTATGACCTGGAAGCTCTTGGACAGGAACCTTGGCTTTCCGGAGATCCCAAACATGTATGCCAGATTCATCCTCTGCGGTTATCTACGTAATCCAATGTTTAATCAATCACAACAAGACAAGGTTTTATACTGAAACAACGGTTGAGTTCTACAATGATTCAGTTCAGATGATTTAAAAAAAGCCAAAGAAAAAGGCCTGAACACATATGCACACCACTTTTCCTTATATGAACCATTCCTTCCATTTAAGAGTATTGTGTGTAGTGCTTTGAAGGTACTTGAAAACACAAAAAAGAGTCCTTACAAGTATATGTTCTCTCTTGGGATTGTAATCAACACCTCGTACATGAGCACGTTCAATTGAATTAACCTTCCTGTGTTGTACAAACAACATGGCGAACCTCAACATGTATACATGGGTTCATGGTAAGAGGTAAACCCAAAAGCAACTACCAGCAAGTTGACATTATTAAAGCATGTAAACAATCAAAACGGAAAACCTCCTAAACGCAGGCAAGAAAGCCTTATGTTAATGTTCATCGGAGCAGAGGAGATCAACAGTGCTACCATACTTCATAGTACGAAGGTCCCAGAACTGGACAGATGATTCACCAGTTGCTGCAACAGCATTTACATCATGTGGATTCCATGCTCCACCAGATAAAGAATGCAACATCCCAGCCGAATCCTTAGATAAAACCTATATAAAATTGAAAACTGTTATAAAGGAAATACCTTTACAAAGTATAGAAATACACGAGAGACGAGCACAAAAAAAATCGAGTTTGTCTCTATAAAACACCTCAGCGGACTTTTTCGAACAGTCTAAGCTCCACAAGTAAATATTTTGTTCATCCATGCTGATCAACTTGTCACATCTTCCAGAAGGCCACCAAAGAACACTGTTTCCACAAGATGAGGATAAGAAATAAATAAGTTTTAAAAGTTCTGCACCATGGAAGCAATAGACTGTTAAAACAATAAATCACCAACTCACCAATTAATCTTACCAACGTGTGCATCGAGAGATGCGATACGCTCCAATTGTGGGGAATTCAATTGACCATATAACTCGGGAATTTGCCATATCGCTGCTCCAAATGTTTCACCTTAACAGGATAATAAGCATTATGAGTTTTTGACATATTTAAAGCTTCAAATCAATACAGAAGAACTCCGATATTTTTACAACTGATCAACTCAAGATACGCAAATTTACCAGTGGAGAAGACAGTGGAGAAAATGCGTTGATCGAAAGGGCAAGAAGCAAGGTCCCATATCTCGTTAGGATGAGAGAACAAACCCTCACATATCAGCTCAGATCCACCAGAGGACAGACGAAGAAGATGAACCTTAAAAAGTACCGCAACAATGGTCGCAAAAAGCCTTTCAGTATCTTCCCGACGAAACCAATCAAAAACACAACCAAAACACTGATTCACCTCATTTTCTTCTTTCAAACTTAGGGTTCCAGTGAGAAAACTGGTGTAATCCGTATCGGCTTTAACATCCGATATACATCTAGCCTGAAAACAAATAAACTTCGTATTTTAGAAGATCTAAGAAAATAAACGAAGATCCGAACTGGAAGAAGATGATTAATCACCTGATACTTCAAACCGTATCCAATTCCCGACGATCCTCCTTGCATTGTCGCCTGAGCCGATGAACGGATTCAGGTAGACGATCAAAACGCAGATTTCGACCAATTTGATTTTGCTGCTTCGTGCTGCTGCTGCTCCTGATGGACCTAGCTTAGTATTTATTATTATTACAGCCCAATTAATATGTAAGAAAATGTATCGACAAAAAATATGTAGAAGCCCAATTTCTCATTGTTGCAATAAGAAAATGTGTCGTAAATACAAAAAAAATGCAGAAGCTCATCTTTGTGAAATGATCATGAAAACTAAGACAATTTGACAATAGCTACAAAAAAACCTCATAATCAATATAAATCATAAAACTAGAAAATTCTTATTGCTAAAATGTTGTTCGCATTTATGTTATATTAGAATTATCGTCAATTTGACTATATCAGAGTAGCAAATGTGGCAGTTTGTTGCACTAACTCTATTGTTAATCTTATATATTGTGTAGTTTGATTTCACATTTAGTAACGTGTTGCACTATTTAGTAGATAAGTTGTAACATAGATGACAAATGAAAATATTTGACTATATATTCGTAAACTAATAACCAATGTTTATTTGTATTCAATAGGTGAGTATATGTAATACGCATGGGAATTTTGAGGAAGTGGATCTCCACCATCCCCTAAAAATAAATATTCCTCTTACTTTTGTTTCATGCAAAATATAAAGAAAAAAAATTCGTCTTCTAGGATTAGTTTTCGTCCTGTCTTCTCAAAAGCCTAAAAACCAAAAAGTGCCAACTCTCACTCTAAGCTCAATACTTTTAAACGAAGGCGTGCGTAGACGCTTGTTCGTGCATATATATTTCAGATGAATGGATAAATTTAGTGACAAGAATTTCAAGGTTTTTAGGGTTCAATTCTATTTATAATATGCACTTTTAGTGCCAAAATATACTTAATTTTCTTTGTATATGTGGTCGCAAAAATGCAAAATATATAGACATTATATGCCAAAATAAAATAATATATCTTTCCGTATGGTTGCATGGGCTGGGTTTGCTGGTATAGTGAACATTCAGCTACATTATGAAATAAACTACAAAATTTAAAAGTCATCTTTCTCTCAATCTAATTTGTTAGATTACTATCCAATACCTACGACCAAAAACAGTGTAAATAAAGGAATTTATCACATATATCGACAACGAGTTACGGGTGTATATATACATGAACCGTATAAAATAATGACATGTAAAGAATATCAAGCTGAATACATTAGGAACTAGATTTTGATCCGCGCCATGCGCGGAGTAAATTATTTATTATATTTTATACAATGAAATTTTATAAAAATAATATATATATAATTAGTTTATTTATTGAAATATTGTCTGAAATTTTAAAAATCATATTATCATGATAAAATAATATATCATAATTGTATTATGTATAATATAAATATATCTTATGGATTGTTTTATATGAGTAAAAATTCATTTTCTATGTGAAAAGATTTGAATATTTGAAATTTAAAAAATTCTATGAGCTTATTAAAATCATTAATAAGATAAGTAAAATATTTTCGTGTAGAAATTAAAATATGTTATCGATAAATATAAAAGAGTATAAATATAGTTTGACTATTTTTTAATTAAAATTTAAATCAAAATGTTGGCATTGACATATAATAATTATGTATTATTAGTAAATAATGTGATTTATAAAATTTACTCTAATGATTTTATGTGTATTGATGGTGATTGAATGGCATATATAGAATAAATCAAGCTGTAAATAACACGTCGAGATAAGGTTATTTTTTAAAAATGATTCTGAATTAATATATTAGGGATATATATATAATACGATCGAGAAAAGTAATATATGATGAATGAGGCAATGTCATTATTGTTTTGAGTAAGATAAAAAGACTAAAATATAAATTTGTTTTGTTACTATCAACATGTGCATGTTATTGTGAGGATATACCTTTTAAAGCATGATTTTATTATATAATATGATACATAACTTTGAATCTCAAACCTTTTTTTATTTTAACTTTTCACTTTTTAGCTTTATCTATGAAAAAACCACGTCTTTTTCCACTTTCTATGCTTCAATGATTCCAAGAGTTGAGTTTTGCACTGCGTGGCTCCATTGCAAGAATCATTTTCTAAAACGACAATAAATCAATGAAACGTTTCAACAAAAGAATAAAGTAAAATGCACCGTTATTGCGTTTAACAGCATAACTAATTATGATTCCAAATTGAAGTTTGGTTGCATGTCGCTTCTTCTACAAGGAAACAAACGGCTCTATCAATTTCCCTTTTCTAATGTAATGCGGTTTTACTTTTTGAAAATCAATTCTACAATTTTTATTTTATTTTATTTGGATTCATTCACTATACAAATTTATACGGATAAGTCTTTTTCCATCCGTAATTTTTAGGTTTTTTAACTATAATTACATAAACTATGTTTTTATTTCGTAAACTACACAAATTTAATAAATTATTGATATTACACAAATTTCGTTAATGTTTAAACGTTAAATCGCTATTAAACCTTATTTTAATTCAAAAATTTGGTGTTATCTTCTAAATAAACGCAAATTAAAACCATATAGAATTTGTACAACTGAAATAATTTATGAAGTGTGTAGTTTACTAAAAAAAAAATTTTATATAACTATAACTAAAAGAAAATCCAAAAATCAAGAATGGAAATAAATTTATTCGTATAAATTCGTTTAATTAATGGTAATTGATGGAAGTGAACCATTTATATTTTGTTGTCTAAATTATAATTGAAAAAATAAGTACATGGTTTAGTAGTTGTACTATTTTTACAAGTTCGACTCCACTTTTTTCCTATAAACATATTAAATTTTTGTATGACAATGTTGAGTAATGAAACTGAATAATTCTAAAAATAGAAAAAGATATACGTTATTAAGGTAAAAAAATTGGAATTGGTGGGTACCAAAAGGTAAAAAGAAATTATCATTGGGTAAAAACTAAAAATAGAAAAAGATATACGTTATAAAGGAGATCCCGCCATAGCATTTTAGGTCTCCTTTGTCTTTAAAACTCAATTCATTTGTCCTCTAATTCTAAATTCTCAATTAATGACATCTTAATCACGTAACTATTCTCCTGATTTTATATGCCAAATCCAAGTTTTTTAAAACCATATTTTCTCCGACGACCGTTATGGGATGTTCCCCTTCGAAGCTCGACGGTCTGCCGGCCGTCGCTCTATGCCGTGACCGCTGTAACTCACTGGAGGAGACGCTTCGTTGTAGCTACGCCTTAGCCGACGCTCACGCCGCTTATATGCTGTCTTTAAACACCATCGGTCCATCTCTTTGCAGATTCTTTGATCAAGTCGTTGAGTCTCCGCCGGATTTTGACTCCGAAGCCGATGAACCGTCGGAATACTCTTCCTCGGCTCACTCCGTAAGCAGTTTAGATTCCGATTTGCCTCCCAAATTTGACTCGGATTGCGAGGAAGATGAAGGTACGAATACCGATCTCTTTAGGTGTCCAAAACTCGAATCCTTATATTCTAATCATGACCCCTTCACGCCTTTGGATTACGTGAAAACCCAACCTTCTGAAACGGATTTCTACTCCCGGAATTACAAATCCGGCACCAACACGCCGCCTCCGCCGCTGCCTCAGAGTAATTACGCTTGGGATTTTATCAATTTCTTCGAGAGCTATGAGTTTCCGTACACTATGAATGCTACGGATTTGAAGGATAGAGAGACAACTCTTTGCAATGAAGAAGATAAGTCAACAAAGAAGATTCAGAGGAAGAAGGTTCCTGTGAGCCGAAACGAGGAGAAGATTAAAGCAGGAGAAGAGAACAAAAGTCTGAAAATGTCAGAGAAGAAGAAAATTAGAAAGAGTGGTCCGACAGAGTCGAAGGGTCAGAAAGTTTCATCGGATATCTCCGAAGTTACAAAGCAATTGCACGAGATGTTCAACAAGGCTTCAGAAGCAGGAAATGATGTTTCTAAGATGTTTGAAACTTCGAAATTCAGATATTACCAGAAAAACACAGTTTACCAAGGTAATGTTCCATTCTTTTCTTCCTTATTAGTGAGGGTGTTTCTGATTCTGTTTGGAACTCTTTTCGATATCAGCATCTTCAAACATTCTCTGCGCGAAGAAGATGACTCCAGTGGATCCCAACCCGGTGGAAGATGTTGTATCTAATTTCAGTAATCTTTCATCTACTCTGAAGAAACTTTTCATGTGGGAGAAGAAACTGTACCAAGAAGTAAAGGTAAATAAAAATGCTGAATGATTTAGCAAAACGTATGTGTTCTTGTTCCTTAGACTTTTGATTGTTATTTACAGGCGGAGGAGAAACTCCGCACGTCTTACATGAAGAACTACAAGCAATTGAGGAGATTGGAACAGAAAAGTACAGCACTAAGCAAAATTGAGACCATTCGTTCTTCGATTCAGTGTTTGTCTACCAGAATGAGAGTCTCTATCCATAAGATAGACAACATTTGTCTGATGATAAACAATTTACGTGATGAAGAACTATGGTCCCAGATGAAAGAATTAATCCACATGTACTAAGAAACTACCATTATCGTTAGTTTTAAGATTTTGTTTTGAGAAACCTCAAAAGTTAACTCAGCTTGTTGTGTCACAATTTAGGTTGTCTGAGATGTGGAGCTCTATGCTAGAATGTCACAGTAGACAGTCTCGGGTAATCGCAGAAGCCAAAAAGCTTGATAAGATGACATTAAAGGGAAATCTAAACATATCTCAGCTTGAGCTTGCCATGGAATTGAAACTAGAGTTGAGGAACTGGAGCCAAAGCCTCTCAAAGTGGATAGATGCGCAGGCTCAGTATGTTAAGGCCCTAAACAGTTGGCTAATGCGCTGTCTGAAGCAAGAACCTCAAGAACCAACGTCAGATCTTTCGGAAGAGCCACCATTGTTTGATGCTATTAACAGTTGGTCACAAACCCTTGAGAGATCCGATGGAGAGAATGAGTTTACTGAAGCGGTTTACACAATATTGATGTGCCTAAACTTAGAGATGGATAAACAGAAGATGAAATTGGATGAGGAGGGGAAAGTAAATGGTATAGAGAGAAAACTGGTGATGTTAGAGAAGGAAGAGAAGAAGATGCAGAGGACGATGAAGACAATACCTTCGGTTGAATCAACGGGGAGTTTAAATCTGAAGTCTAACATGGAACAGATGTTCAAATCTTTGGAAAAATTAGCAAGAAACTCGAAGCAGACTTATGAGGAGTTTGACTTGATGTGCACGTAATGTACGATTTGTTCGGTTATTATCAGTTTCTTATGGTTTTTACTATCACAAGCTTAAATAGAAAATTATTGGATATTTTTGTATTATTCAAACTTTAATCAATTTTTGGTCAAAAGAGATTCAAATCAACTAAGATTGCGAGGAAATTAACTGAGCAATAAAGAAAAGAAGAGAAAATGAAGTTTTGTATATTAACAAATTGCAAATATTATAGAAAATATATAAAAGTTTTAGACATGATTTAATCATCAAGATTTGAAGAAACAATTATTGATGAAAACTAATTTAGCATATTTGCGCGTTGTTTAGTCTACAACATAGTTTACAGAAAAAAAAAAACAAAACTATCTCATTCTTACCGAATTTTGTTTGAAGATATATATGCTAAATTATTAAACCTAAACGGATAATACAAACAAAACCCTTGGAACATCTCACATATAAGATAAATCCATAAATAACGCTTTCTTACACTGGCTGTCTTTGTTCACGCATGATTTCTGATTATAATTAAATTAAAAAAATAATACTTTCTTATTGTGGTCGGAAAATATAAAATTGTATGTTTTGTTTTGTGTTGTGTAGACAACAATATATGAGCAAATCCATAATGTAACCTAATCCAGTGCCATTTACGTAAACGGAAGGTTCCTAAATATCGATCAACTAGTTTGAAATTATAACCCAAATGACCTGTTTCCTCTACATATGTCTTCACGTCCCAACAAAAAACACCTCATGCTTCCTTCATCGTACGTGCTTTCCTCTTCCTTCTAAGATCCAATTTTACACATTCCCTATATAATTAAGGTGTCAACCTACAATATATCTCACTAAATACTATTCACAATCCAATCTCATTCTCTCATCAAAACCCTTTGAATGGAGCAAATGGACTTGGCAGGTTTGAGGGAGCTACAAAACTGTGCAAACTATCTTCTCGATCACTGTCCAGAAGCAAGAGAGTCTTTGTGGGAACAAGGGAAAGAGAAATGGATCGAGCAAGTCGCTGAAGCTACAGTAAGAACGTTAGATGTATGTAATGTGTCAAAAGAGGTCATGACACTCGTGAGACATAACCTGCAAGATCTTCAACTAACTCTACGATGTAGCGAGTCAAGCATCAATGAAAAGATCGCAACGTATAATCGGTATAGGAACAAGCTCAAGAAGGAAACGCTCAAGTGTCTGAATAGTCTAAAGAGTATTAAAGGAGGAAGAGGGGAGATGGAGATGCAGAGAGTAGAGCAGAACCTTCTGTTTGTTGCAGAGGTTTTGAGGGAAGTAGGAAGAGCTATCGTGAGAATGGTTGAATCCTTGTTCTCGCTAGTGTGTATTCCTTGGCTCGAGAGAAAACCGAGCAACTGGTTGTTGTCTTCGATCTTTAGGATGCGGTTTTGCTGTTTAGATGAAGTGTGGGACGAAATAGCGATGCAGAGTGCAAATACAAGATTGGAGGCTGCACAGATCGCTGTTGAGGAGCTTGAGATTGAGCTGAGGTGTATTTTCCGGAGACTCATTCAGACCAGAGTTTCACTTCTTAATATTCTTACATCAAGGATGTCTCCTGTTTGATCCTCGCTTCTTGCATACATAAACATATACACTTGTATTTATTTAGAAATTACATAAACATCAGAGAGGAGCCTAGTCTGAAAAGAGATGGACTTATTCGTGACAATTCTGTTGATGATTGCAAGTTTGCCATTAGGTGATTGCAAATTCGATAATTCTTTAGATCATCCGACACGTATACTCTGTTGTCTGAAATTAGCCAGTCAACGATTAACTGATGGTATTATCAAACATCAATTTCAAAATCATTTTTACAAATGAAATTTCCACGTGATTGTCGTTCATACATCGTGATTCTCTATAGGCCCCGCCTAAATAATCATGAGAATGACTTTTACAAACCGATAGTATTTATCATAATTGTTTGGTAAAAAGACTAGTTCTTCCAAATTCTTTTAGTTCAGGAGAAAATCTAAAGTTAGATAAATTCTAATAAGTATTTAATAAGTATAAATACATTATAAAATTAGGTTTTCTAGCAGCACCAAAAAAGAAAAACGCCTTGGGGAGAGAGAAGAGAGAGAATTCGTGAGGAGTAAGAGAGGAGAGAGAGAAGAAGAGATTTAGAACATGTTTGGTTGTATTGTAATTCTTCTAAGTCTATTTTTTTCTAAAGTTGTTTCATTGTAAAAAAGTTCATCAGATTTATAGTGAAGTTTGTAGGAGATAGATCATACCCGAGAGGTACCTTAAGTGAGAACTCGGTAATCAAATTTTGTGTCTTTATTTATAAGCAATCCAAAATCAACACTAAAGGCAATCAGAAAGGATCTTAAAATCCTAACAATTGGTATCAGAGCTTCCAGGTTTATTGCAAAGAGTGTGTTGGGAAACAAGGATTTTTGGAGTTGCTGGGAAATTTAGAAGCACAACAGATTTGAAGACCTAATCATGAGTTCAAAGATTGAGGTTGACAGGTTTGATGGGTCAGGAGACTTTTCTCTATGGAAAGTGAGAATGATGGCTCACTTTGGAGTTTTAGGGTTGAAAGATATTCTAACAGATGAAAAGCTACTCAAGGATCTAGTAGTTACAAAAGGTAAATCTGGTGAAGAGGTAAAAGGAGGCATAGAAGGCAGCTCACAGATTGATCCAGTAAAGTTTGAAAAATCAAAAAAGACTAAGGATCTGATTGTTTTGAACGTGGAGAATCAAGTGCTCAGGAAAATCTCTAAATGTGAGACAGCGGTAGTTATGTGGTCTACCCTAAACAAGTTATACATAGAGACATCTCTTCCAAATCGGATCTACCTATAGTTGAGGTTCTACACTTTCAAGATGGATGACTCTAAAAACATTGATACCAATGTAGACGACTTTCTAAGGCTGGTGACAGATCTCAACAACATAGGAGTTGAAATTTCAGAAGAGGTACAAGCAATTCTACTTCTAAGTTCTTTATCTAACAGGTATGATCAACTCAAGGAAACCCTAAAGTATGGGAGAGATACTTTAAAGTTGAACGAGGTTACAACAGTAGCTAAGTCTAAGGAAAGAGAGCTCATCGAAAGTGGAAAGGTAACAAATTCTCAGGATGTAGGTTTGTATGTGGAATCAAGAGGTAGGTCGAACAATCGGTTCGATAATGACAACACATGGGGAGGCCAATCGAAGAGCAGAGGCAAGTCAAGGCAATAATCTGATAACAACAACAAAGGATGTTTCATTTGTGAAGATGAAGGGCATTAGAAAAGAGATTGTCCTCAGAGAAAAAAACGTGTAGAATCTGCTAACATAGCAGAGCCTATTCAGCCAGTGGTCTTAACAGCCAGTACTGAAGACATAAGAGAATGGGTAATGGATTCAAGGAGTTTCTACCACATCACACAGAACAAAGATGTTTTGTTTGATTTCAAAAAAATCAATGGAGGTAAAGTTCTGCTGGCTAATAATACTCATAACAACATCAAAGGAACACGAAGTATTAGAATTCAAAACTCAGATGGTTCTATGGTGATACTCAAGGATGTGAAATACATGCCACAGGTAAGTAGGAATTTGATCTCATTTGGGTTGTTAGAAAAATCAGGTTGTTGTTATTAAGAAGGTGATTTGGGACTACAGTTTTATAAAGACGACAAGAAGGTAATATCTGGTAAACTCAACAACGGGTTGTATTATCTTCAAGGTAGTTTTTGTAAGGCAGGATCAGGTCAGGAACGAAGAAGCTGAATAAGGAGATAGCTACACACAAAGCCGAATTAGTGGATAGACAGTCAAAGATAGTGACTTTTAGTGAGAATCTAATTCAAGGACCTACACCGAATGGTTTTAAGGCAGGTTCAACTGTTCAATGTGGAGACTTTTCTGTTGAAAACTTCAGAGAAAGTGTAGCAGAGCGGAATATGGTAGATGTTGATGCTAAAACTCACAAGGAAATTGTTTCACAAGAATTACATAAATTCAGGAGTGAAAAAAAGAGTTTGAGCATGGAAACTAAGGTGAAGTTTCTGTATAAAGCTTTGCAGATATTAGGAACTGACAGGTTCTATAATATTTCTACTAAAGGCGGTGTGATTCTACCTAAGATTCAGCTAAGCAAGGTTCCAAAAACCCTATCTAGCAAAGACATATCTGATTTGAATTCTCAACTTTGCTGTGAATTTTTCAAGAGCCTCTAAAGAAGGAGAGGACCTCCTAGGAATATCATTGTAGTTGTCTCGACCTCGCAAAGACAAAGTGAGAAAAAAATTAGTTTTAAGGTATATTTAAAACAGTGATAGAATCAGAATTAACCTAGGAGGATGGGTGCGAGGGGAAAAGCAGTAGGAAACATCTCTCAAGGTGGAGCTCGCCGGAAAAATCACCAAAAAAGTCACCGCTAAAGTCGACGGAAAAAGGTCACCGGGAAACTCGCCGGAAAAGGTTGTCAGAAAAGGTCACCGGAAAAGGTCGCCGGAAAGTCGCCGGAGGTCGACGGCACGGTCGGAGGCAGCGGTGCGTGGCCAGAGGGATGGCGGCACGTGGCCGGAGGGACGATGGCGCGTAGAGGCGCGTGGTGGTGCATGGAGGCGCGTGGAGGCACGTGGTGGCGCGTGGAGGCACGTGGTGGTGCGTGGAGGCGCGTGGTGGTGCATGGGCGGTGCGTGTGGGCGAGTGACGGTGCATGGATGGTGCGTAGCGGCGTGTGGTGGCACGTGGCGGTGCATGGGGCGGTGCGTGGACTTCACGCGCCCGCGGGAAGAAAAAAAAAAGGTTGGACCAAAGAAAAAATGGTGGGCCCAAATAAGAAATGGAAGAAAGTGGAGAATTGTTGGTAAAAGACCGAGTTCTTCCAAATTCTTTTTGGCGAGGAGAAAGCCCAAAGATAGGTAAAACCTAATGAGTATTTAATGAGTATAAATATATCATAAAGCTAGGTTTTCTAGCAACACCAAAAAAGAAAAACGCCCAGGGGAGAGAGAAAAAAGAGAATTCGTGAGTAGAGAGAGAGGAGACAGAGAAGAGAGAGATTTACAATATGTTTGGTTGTATTGTAATTATTTTAAGTATATTTTTCTCTAAAATTGCTTCATTGTAAAATGGTTCATCAGATTTATAATGAAATTTGTAGGAGACAGAACCGATCCGAAAAGTATTTTAAGTGAAAATTCGGTAATCAAATTTTGTGTTTTTATTTCTACGCAATTCAAAACACCCGGAAGACAATCAACAATAATTGAACCTATGATGGGATGTTAAAATAAATACATTCGTAAATGTATTTAACTTTAGCATCTTAGTGAATTATTATTAGCCATAATTGAATCTGCTTGCTCGCTGGGTTTGTGCTCAGAGAATTGCTTGAGAAAAATGGCGGAATTTCAGAGATCTCTTATCGATCCTAGAAACGGTTTCTGCAAATCAAACTCCACATTCTATAGCAAGCGTACCCCATTGACTCTCTCGGCCAATCCTTCGCTTGACGTCACTACTTTTATCTCCTCTCAACCGCACCGCGGTACCATTGCCTTCATCGATGCCGCCACGGGTCAACGCTTGAGCTTTTGCGATCTCTGGAGAGCCGTCGATCGTGTCGCCGATTGTCTCCACCATGATATTGGGATACGGAGAGGGGACGTCGTCCTCATCCTCTCTCCCAACTCCATCTACGTTCCCGTCATCTGCCTCGCCGTCATGTCTCTAGGCGCCGTCCTCACCACCGCGAACACTCTCAACACCGCCGCTGATATCTCCAGACAGATCGCAGACAGCAACCCAACGCTCGCCTTCACGACACGCCAGCTGGCACCCAAACTTGCCTCCGCTATCTCCGTCGTCTTAACCGACGATGGCGAGGAAAGCGTGGATCCCAGTCTCGGAGTTAGAGTCGTTGGGAATTTAAGCGAGATGGTGAATAAAGAACCAAGCGGGCGGCGAGTCAGGGCCCGAGTCAACAAGGACGACACGGCGATGATGCTTTACTCGTCGGGTACAACAGGACCGAGCAAAGGAGTGATCTCGTCTCACGGGAATTTAACAGCTCACGTGGCGAGATTCATCGCGGATAAACGGAAACAAGACGAGATTCACCTATGTACCGTCCCGATGTTCCACACCTACGGGATATTGAGCTTCGCTATGGGCACCGTAGCACTGGGTTCGACGGTAGTGATCCTCCGGAGATTCGGGCTACACGATATGATGGATGCGGTGGAGCAATACAGAGCCACCGTTCTGGGTTTGGCGCCGCCGGTTTTAGTAGCTATGATTAACAGCGCAAGTATGATCAAGGCCAAGTACGATCTGAGCTCCCTGAGAATGGTGAGGTGCGGCGGAGCGCCGTTGAGCAAGGAGGTTACGGAAGGATTCCTAGAGAAGTATCCGACGGTTGATATACTTCAGGGCTATGCGTTAACGGAATCAAACGGTGCAGGGGCTTACGCGGATACGGTGGAAGAGAGCCGGATATACGGTTCGGCGGGGTTGTTGACGCCTGATGTGGAGGCTAGGATCGTGGATCCAAATACGGGTCGGGTCATGGGAATCAACCAAACGGGAGAGCTCTGGCTCAAGGGCCCTTCTATATCTAAAGGTTATATTAGATGACTTTGTTTTTTTTAGTTTACAAAAGATACTTATGACAAAGCTTATGCCTTTTGATGAAACAAATCTTTTATTTTATTTCGAATTTTCAAGTAGTAATAGATTTTGCTTAGTATAATATCTTCTGCTTCTTTCTTTCTTAACACACTTCAAAATGTTAGTAAGCAATAGGTTTGTATTTTTCACTATTATGTACATATCTGAATTATTTTTGACTTTATTTGCTTATAAGGTTATTTTAAGAACGAGGAAGCTACAAATGAAACCATTACTTCAGAAGGATGGTTAAAAACAGGAGATCTCTGCTATATCGATGAAGATGGATTTCTTTTTATAGTGGATCGATTGAAAGAAGTAATCAAATACAAAGGCTATCAGGTTAAAGATCTCTACTTATTTATGAATCAACGGCTTAAGTTTTTACAAACAAAAGATCTAACGGTTTGGATTTGATAAACAGGTGCCTCCAGCTGAACTAGAAGCTCTCTTCTAATCACTCATCCAGACATTCTCGATGCCGCCGTAATTCCGTAATACAACTCCTTTCTTTCTTTCAATTTGATTTTTTGTTTTGTTTTCCGTTTAAAAACATCAAACAACATGAAGTCTTATCCTTGTTTTGTGGAACGTAAAGGTTTCCGGATAAAGAAGCAGGACAATATCCGATGGCTTATGTGGCACGAAAGCCTGAAAGCAATCTCTCTGAGAAACAAGTTATTGATTTCATCTCTAAACAGGTGACTCTATAACCCACAAAACAACACCATCTTAGAGAAAGTACCATTTTTGGGCTGAAACTCGTAATTTATTAATCTTAGAGAACGATAATTGGTTAAACAAAAGTATTATTTTGATGAGCAGGTTGCCCCGTATAAAAAGGTAAGAAAGGTCGCATTTATAAACTCCATACCAAAAACTGCATCTGGCAAGACGCTTCGTAAGGATCTAATCAAATTGGCCATTTCTAGACTTTGAATGGACCTATTTATCAGATTCTCATAACAATTCAGTCACGAATTGTAATAATTACATAAACATATTAACATATAGATGCTGAATCATTTTAAAGGAGACTCAGAGAGAAATATATTGAGTGAATTTGCTAATTGGTCTTCTTTTTCTTTTTAATCTACTTTATTTTGTGCTAGCTTGTCATGAATATAATAATAAATATTAATCGACGGCTGCTAACTTGCCCGTGAAAAAGATGTTGCGACCAACCCTCAACCACCTTTTAAGGTTTTGCCATTTTCTGACACGTCAGATTTCTACGGATTATCCGGCCTAATTTGTTCTAATTGATTCTACAGATTATCCGGCCTAGTTTGTTCTAATTGAATCGGGTAGTTAGACAATTCACAAAAATAACATTTTAATTTTTTTTGGTTTTAGCATCTTATCATTAGTTTAAATTTTTGAAAATAACACAAATTTAATATTAAAATCATTTAAAACTTTATTTTTAATAAAAACTAAAATTTAAACTAAAAAAATCTAAATATAATATTTTAATTATATTTGTAACTTATTTATATTAAATATATATTTTTAAAAAATAATTTGTGTTATTTTTATAATTTTAAATTTTAAATACTAAATTGAGAACAAAAATTTAAAAATGTTATTTAAAAATATGATTTAAAATTTAAATTATACAAATATTCAAAACATAATGTTTTAATATTATATATAATTTATTTAAAATAAATAATTATTTTTAAATAATAATTTATGTTATTTTTAAATTTTATTTTTAATATATTAAATTTTGAATATAAATTAAAAATACTATTTTATAATATTACTCAAATAAATGATGATATTATGTTTTGTATTTTTTTCCCTTGCCAAACGGTAACTGTAATCGTGCGATGAGGCCCACTTTGTAACAGTGTAGTACGCTTTTACTAAAAGACGACAGATTTTTGAGTCAACGACCAATCACTTATTAGACTGAGAGGCTATCCAATTTCGATACCAAAACGGTCCTTTGACAATGGCGGTTAGGCACGCCGGCGGCGGCGAAATCGGATCCGGGACTCTGACAATTGATCGGAAAAGCGGTTACTGTGAATCGACATCGACTTTCTACAGCAAGCGCGAGCCTATGGCTCTCCCGCCGAACCAATTTCTCGACGTCACGACCTTCATTACATCACAGCATCATCGCGGTAAGACCGCATTTGTCGACGCCGTCACTGGACGTCGACTTAGCTTTTCCGAGTTCTGGCTCGGCGTCGAGAGAGTCACGGCTTGTCTTTATGCATTAGGTGTGCGCAAGGGCAATATCGTCATTATACTCTCTCCCAACTCAATTCTCTTCCCAATCGTCTCCCTCTCCGTTATGTCACTTGGCGCCATCATCACTACGGCCAATCCGATTAACACTCCCGACGAAATCGTCCATCAGATCGAGGATTCGCTTCCTGTTCTCGCCTTCACCACCTGCCAACTTGTCTCCAAACTCGCCACCGCGTCTTCATCAGGTTCGAATTCGAATCTCCCGGTGGTTCTCATGGACGAAAACCGAGGACAAACCAACGAGAAGGGCATCAAGTTAGTTGGGAGATTAGAGGAGATGATGGAGACGGAACCAAGTGAGTCACGAGTGAAGCACCGAGTCGACCAGGATGACACGGCGGCTCTGTTGTACTCATCAGGTACGACGGGAAAAAGCAAGGGAGTAATGCTGACTCACCGTAACCTAATCGCCTTGGTACAAGTATTCCGGGCCCGGTACGGATTGGAGCAGCGAACCATCTGCACAATCCCAATGTTCCACATATTCGGTTTCGGGAGTTTCACGACGGGCCTAATCGCGTTAGGATGGACAATCGTGGTTCTTCCAAAATTCGAGATGGATCAGCTTCTCTTGGCAGTGGAGATCCACCGAGCTTCTCACCTTTCCCTTGTACCACCGATTTTGGTAGCCATGGTTAACAGATCAAATGAGATCAAATCCAAATACGACCTGAGCTCGTTGGAGATGGTTATGTCTGGAGGAGCTCCGCTGAGCAGAGAGTTAACGGAGAAGTTCGTCGAGGAATACCCGACGGTTGAAATTCTACAAGGGTATGGTTTGACAGAGTCAACGGCCATAGCTGCTTCTATGTTTACTAAAGAGGAGACAACGAGGTACGGAGCCTCTGGATTGCTGGCTCCAAATGGGGAAGCTAAGATTGTGGATCCAGATACGGGTCGGGTCTTGGGGGTTAATCAAACCGGCGAACTCTGGCTCCGAAGTCCCACTGTGATGAAAGGTGTTGATTTTTTTCCTTTTAGCTCAAATATCTGCAAAAAGGTGTGTATTTTCTTTTTGCTGTTGTCTGAATCTGCTTTGAGTTGTTCAAAAGGGTATTTCAAGAACGAAGAAGTTACTGCCTCTACTATTGATTCAGAAGGTTGGTTGAAAACGGGAGATTTGTGTTACATTGACAGTGAAGGGTTTGTCTTCGTTGTTGATAGATTAAAAGAGCTGATCAAATGCAATGGTTATCAGGTAACAAAAAAAACTACAGATAATCAAATGATCTTTCGTAATGCATGGATCATCTGAAATTGTTTTTGATAATGATTGAATGTTTGTCAGGTTGCTCCAGCTGAACTAGAGGCTTTGTTGCTTGCTCATCGAGAGATTGCTGATGCAGCAGTAGTACCGTAAGTCCTGCTTTTAGGATTACCCATCACCAAATTCTTCTACTTTAATGATCCTTTCTTTTTTGCTGAATCTTTTACGTTTCTTTTTAATGGCTTTTATAGCATCCCTGACATGAAAGCTGGGCAATATCCAATGGCATATATCGTAAGAAAAGCTGGAAGTAACTTATCCGAAAGCGAAATCATGGTCTTCATCGCAAAACAGGTTTCATTGCACAAAAATGCAGATCATGGTTTTGTCAGTTATGTAACCGTGGTTCTTTAGATTTAACCGAGAGTTTCGTTTGGATTTCATAGGTATCACCTTACAAGAGGATTCGCAAAGTCTCCTTCTTGACTTCAATCCCCAAAAATTCCTCCGGCAAGATTTTAAGAAGAGAACTTATAAAGCTCGTAGACTCTAAACTCTAGCAGGAAGGTGTGTCCCAATTCACTGTTGATGTACTCGTTTGGTTTTGGTAAAACGATATATAACTTCTTGTACTGTAACCTCTGTCAAAACTGAATAATGATTACAAACTCAAGGCTTACATAGAATCTCTGTTTCTGTATATATATATATATATATATATATATATATACAAACAGAAAAGACCCTTGTCTGTAAAAGTGCTCTCCGCAACGCATAAACTGTTAATAAACTAGAGACTGAAGCTTGCTCTGATCATGGGCTGCGTTGCAACGAAAGAGAGGAAAGAAATGTGAAACTGATGAAGCTCCTTTGCATGACATGCTCATGGATGATACAAGATGATTCTTCTTCTTCTTCCCATGAAGATCATCATCATCATCATCACCACCATCTTCATCACTATGCCCAGACAAACTCCTATTTCTCAGCAAAATAAGGATGTGATCCATCAAACCTCCATCACAGGGAACCTGTAAAGGGCCACAAATGGTGGAACCAAACTCTTCCTCTGCCATCTCCAATAACACCTGAAAGATTGGATGTTTCAGATAATCCAACGGCAAAACAAACCTTCTGCCTTCTCTGGTGTAAACAGCGAAGTGTCCTTTCTTCCACTTCCTCCATTTGTCCATTAAATCGCTGAGTCTAAGCCTGTTGCAAGAACTTTTCTTCATAGACATATATGGAGCTTTGATCTCTTTTTGATCCGTTACCAAATATAATACCGTTGTGTATACTGTTAGTATGTTACTGTCTGAAATTATACTTTGCTCTCTCTTTCCCCATATATATACCACAAAATGTGATTAGTGCTTGTGGTAGCTGTTATGCGGCCCAATAAAAAAGAGGATTATGAATGTGTGGAAGGAGTAAGGTAACAGTGTGATATTTTCTCATTTAGATTAATTTTTTTTTTAAAGTTTAATGTTGCATCTCTATGCATAAACAACAAAAGAGATTTAAATTAAATAATTATAAGATAATTAAACAGTTATAATATAATCTATCCCAAAAAAAAAGAAATTTTGTAAGTTAAAATCTTAATTAAAACAGATAAAGTGAAAGATATTTACATGAAACTAGAAATGAATATATAATAATTAATTTTATTGATAGAGAATAGTAATCATGAGTTAGATTTAATTTATAGACCACACAGTATTAGTTAGAGAGAAGGAGTGAGATGTGGTGGTAATAATAGAGCATGTGAGATGTGACCGTTTAGAGCAAATTGCTGCTGCTTTTGTTTTTGATAAATTCACGTACCCAACTTCTCTATTTTTACTTTCTTGTGTATCTATCTCCCTTGTTTTAATTTCTTCTCCTCCTTTTTTCCCCAAGTCACATGAAATCCTACAAACCCTCACTTTTCATCTATGAAGTCTCGAGTAGTACACCGTTTTAATTTCTATTTGGTTGTTTCTTAGATGGTTTTTCAACCGATAACTTAACCAATTTTTTTTATATAAATACGATTGGTTTCATAAACACTAAACCGAGTACAATCCAAAAACCAGACAAATTTACGAACAAAAACTATTCATTGATGCGAACTTTGATATTGTTTTTTTCTTCTCATTGGTTTAACCCTTAAACCGTCTGAATTTCACAACCACAATTACACATGAAAACATAACTCTATCGAACACATATTTCTCTTTAAACGAATCCAGACTGCAGCCAAATGCTAATCAGAAAACTGATTGTTGGACTCTAAGACGTAAACCCTGAAATTAGGTGGCTAAGCCTCCCTGACCTGACTCAAACCTCTAAAGCCCGTGCAGTGAACATAAATGTCGTCTTCATCCGTTAAATGCGCAATTTGAGATCAGCACAGTGAACAAGAAGGTCAGTTTTGTTTGCTGACTGCTCATATGGTTTGGTCTTTACATAGATAGCGGAAGAAGCATCCTTCGCTTTTTCTTCCTCGCTAACCTCACTTGCTTTGTCACCTTCATGCAAATAAGTAGTAGCAAAGTGACACATACCAAAATGAATGCGAGCTGCAACCGCTTGAAGTACAAAGAAACCGCTGCAAACACTAAGAATGCTAATATAACTAGCTCCCAGATGACAAAGACTACAACGTCCACCCTGGATCACAGGAAGACACAACAAGTGAGGATGTATACATGTTAGGTAAGCTGACTAGGTAAAATTCATACAGCAAAGGACAAAACCATGAACGTAAGAGAAAAGAAGGAAGAGAATTTCGTCCAGTTTAACATCATAAAAATGGGATTAGATCTTGACAAAAGATGCAAGTCGATTTAACTGCAGTGCTATCTACGTTTCAAAATACACAACACAAAAATAGAGTTTGCTCTACTGATAATTTTAATGATAGAAAACTGTGGGAATTGTATGATGGGATACACTTGACCTATATTGTTATTTTATAATATGTAATTCCTTAACTAAAAAAGGAGTGAACCACATTGTAGGTATGAGTGAAATAATGATTTGAAGGGCAATAACGCTAGAGGAACCATGAAACCATGGGTGCATTACTTCTGTCTACCTACCTATTTATATATTAAAAACCCCTACAAAAGCACACATTGATAAGCATGAACTTCTGTTGTTATCCTGTAATAACTATTGCGTAATATCGGACATAATCATGGCAAGCATCAAGACAACAACATGTGGATGTAGCAGTGATTATATTTTCAGTCGAGTTAACCAAAAAAAGAAATAGTAGCGAAACTGAATACCCTAATAATTCTCCTACGTTCGAAGACCTATTGCTACTTTACCAGCAAAATTAACTTTATCTTACCTGAATAACAATTCAAAGGTCTCATAACGATCACAGTGCAGCTAGCTTGTGACTTATCACATATAAATACTTATATATACAGAAGACCAAATCACATTCCTCTAGGATTCATATTTCCCTTACTGTGAGAGTGCTATAGTGTGCAAGGAATATAACTTGGAAAGATTCAACCAAATCTTCCAATGCCAGACTCAGGTATAAACATTAATAGGAATACATCTGATGGCTGAACACAGATCAAACATCCATTTCCTATGTCTTCCAAATTACAACCTCTGTAGATTTAACATAGGGATGATATTGAATGACTCTAATACCGTATTATCAGGATCGTGTACGATGATCTGAACAGGATTTATGAATCCGACCAAATGGTGTTCAGGATATTATGTTCCCGGGTTCGAACATCACATTCAGACCTCCCAAACCCTAGCTTCCAAATGTGGAATTCACGTACGAAATCCATTTCTCTAAACATATGCAACTAGAGCTAAAATCTAGCAAAGAGCAGAAGGTGTTCGGGAATTCTGGACTATAAATAAGAAAAATTGGTAAAACAAAAGACAACGAAGATCTCGAATCTAAAATATCCTCACCTAGACGACGAAAAACTCGCGGTCGACGAGAAGAAAGAGACCGATGCCCAATCATGTTTTGACCGAATCTGGTATTCCCTCAGCTGTTCTGCTAGATTTGATCTTGTTATCATCGCTTCCTATCCAACGTATCCGACTTCTCCACCAAGATCCTTCACCGATAGCCAGAGAATCTTCGGAGAAACACAAAGGCTGCGGATAAATTCTGCAGATGGGAATTCAAATCGATGAACCAAATAACGGGAAATAACTCTTGATCTACAAAAATTAGAGTCAAATTTTCAGAGACGAAACAATGTTTCAAATTTCGTCCTAAGTTCGTGTTAGCGTAGACTCTCCTCCTTCTCCACTCGCTCGGTGTTAAAATCCCGGGTCGGGTTATACTTTCCAGTCTTTCCGGTTCCGTACCCGAATTGACTTGACTTGATTTTACAAGCCCAGGTTAGGGTGATGATGTTGGGCCCTTCGAGTTCATAAAACTAAACAAACTAAACAACTCTGTACCATAATGGCATCGTGTGATTGACTGTTAACCAAAATTTATGGATTTTGGATTATGTTATAACTTTTACGTTCAACTAAAAACATCCAACTTGAAGATGAAAATAAAGAAAATATTAATATAAACCACTATATTATAACTTTTAATCATTTAATTGATAACTGTATCGATAAACTATTTGTAGTGATTCATATATTGTTGTCGATGGTCTCATTTGGTTTGGTTGAGGATCCAAAGAATCTACAGTTATTATGTATAGAAAGTGAAGGTAAAGGAATTAAAATCGCGCTAGCAACATTTTTGTATCAAATATCTCTGATCTTTTTCTTGCTTGATCAAATCTTCTCTTTTCTATTTGGTTAGTTCTAAATCGGTTTACATTTGATTTGAGGTTTATCTTAATTAATCACTTTCGCTTGGTCATCATTATAATTTGTTTGCGATCATATCAATTAATGAAATAAATAAAATCAATTTAGCAACGAAAACGATCGCTTTGTCTGGTATGTGTCGGTACAGTGACCGCCCCAATGCCTAAAACTTAGAATTCGGTATATTCACGGCGTCGGGTGTTCATGAAACGTCTCAATTTGTTATGGGACACGTCGTCTTCAATCTTTCAACCGAACACGATTCATAATATAATAATCGTCAGCAAAAATATTCGAAAATGTTGCGTTCTCAACGCCCCATCTGTTCAAATTTTATTTAAATATATAAGCATAAAGCTTTCGTTCTTTGTATTTAACCATCGAAGCTGAAAAATGACATCACATACATATTTTTTCATACATCTAATTATGTAGATAAACTTTTTGTAAATCGTAAACAAAGTTACTTTCAACCTTCGTCAAAAATAAAATTTACTTTGCTGCATTTTTCTTTTTTCATGTCATGTTAGTGTAAACTCAGTCGAAAATATCTGTACTCTTCTCCATTTAAGCGTCTGCCAACGTGGCACCACTGAAAAAGCTCGTTGGGCCTACATGACCGACATCTACGGTCACGGATTTAAGCCTATCAATACCGACGAGTAAGTTTCATGTGTGGGGTCCATTAACTTCATCGATTCTTACACGTGTCAATCATGTACTGGCTTAATCTATGCCTTTCTACATTATTTTATTTTTCTTCTCCTTCATTCTAATAATGTTTCCATTTTACGGATTTTTTCCTTCTCATTTGCTACGTGGCATGTTGCTAATGGCTAGTTAAACCCGTTAATAGATAATTTATATTTACTCCCTGTTATATTTACAGAGATAACCTGAAACTCTTAAAATACTTGAAACAACCCTCCCTTAAAAAGATGTTCGTTCGACCAATTAACGAAACTTCGATATTGATGCGATATTTGATATTTGGTTTAATTCTTCAGCTAGATATTTTAAAAAACATAATTTAATCAAGAAAAAAGATTGGTGATTTTATGATATTCATCAGCCACCGACCTTAAAGAAAAGGACCATTGTGCAATTTAAAGAATCAATTAAATTATTAACAGTGTGACCTCCGCGTTGGCCTGGATCCTCATCCTCGTCCTCACACACTATAAAACCCACTCTCTCCTCTCCTCACAATATTCATCACAGCTCTTGAAAGCCTCTTTTAAGCAACTTAAAGCTCAAATCCAGTTTGAAATTTCTCAGTTTTTTCTGTTTCTTATTAATTAGTTGATTCAGATTAACTATGGCGGAGGAGTACAAGAACGTCCCGGAGCACGAGACCCCAGATGTTACGACGACGGGAGAAGTTAAGGATCGTGGATTTTTCGATTTCTTGGGGAAAAAAAAGGAAGCCAAACCTCAAGAGACGTCGCTCGAGTCTGAGTTCGAGCACAAGGCTGAGATCTCGAAACAGCCTGCGTTTGTGACGAAGCAAGAAGCAGAGGATGAGAGGGAGAAGGAGAACAAGCCTACTCTTCTCGAGAAGCTTCACCAGAAGCACGAGGAAGAAGAAGAAAACAAGCCAAATCTACTCCAGAAGTTTCACAGATCCAACAGCTCTTCTTCCTCTGTGAGTACTTAATTTCTTCCGTATGAAATTTGCTTCTTTTTTTTAATTGAAATAGTTACTACAGATCATATTTTTTTAATCAGATTTGTAGTTTTAGCTAAACTCGTTAGACATGAAATTTGCGGTGGTTCACAAATTGATCGAACTAATAATCGTACTCATGTTTTTTGATAAACAGTCAAGTGACGAAGAAGGTGAAGACGGTGAGAAGAGGAAGAAGAAGAAGGATAAAAAGAAGATTATTGAAGGAGATGAGAAAACAGAGGAAGAGAAGAAAGGAGTAATGGAGAAGATCAAGGAGAAGCTTCCAGGTCATCGAACGAAACCAGCGAATGATGTACCAGTAGTTACCACCGCCCCAATGGTTGCAGCACAGCATCCGATGGAGCATCCGGTGGAGCATCTGGTGGAGCATCCGGTGGAGCATCCAGTGGGGCATCCAGTGGGGCATCCAGTGGGGCATCCAGTGGGGCATCCAGTGGAGCATCCAGTGGAGCATCCAGTGGAGCATCCAGTGGAGCATCCAGTGGAGCATCCAGTGGAGCATCCGGTGGAGCATACGCCGGAGAAAAAGGGGATTTTGGAAAAGATCAAAGAAAAACTTCCAGGTTATCACGCCAAGACCAGTGAAGATGAGGAGAAGAAAGAAAAAGTCTGATTAAGAAGAAAACATGAATTAAAATAATAATGTGCAAATGTGGGACATTTGTTGTGTGTTTGTGATCATTGTCTTTTTTACTTGAAGCTGTTTTTAAAGTTTGCGTCTTTTCGCTTATATTGTATTTGCCCCTTTCTTAATGATTTAGAGTTTTATGTATTTTCATTTGGTATAAACAAGATGATTACTACCGAACCACAAATTATATTACTGGTAAATCATAAAACCTTTTCGTAATATTCTCACGACGTCGACATGATCATTTGACAACAGGAAAAGAATGTGGAGATATACTTCAAATTAGTTTTTGCAAAAAGAATTGCGTACACCGAAACTACTTATAATATAAACATTCAACTAGCGACTGCTTAAGACTTTGGACCTATTAAGCCCACAAAAATATTGAAATGTTATGAAAAATATCTAAAGTGATAAAATTAAACTGATAATTTTACTCCAAAAGAAGAGAAGAAAAGAGAGAAATCACTTATCGATGATCTCGTTTACAAATGATACATAGCTTTCTATTTATAGGAGAAGTCAGTCGGCAAAGATAATCAAAGAAGAAGTCAGACATAGACGTCATAGACGTCTTTGCTGACTTTTTCAACACTCCCCCTTGATTATCTATTATTATCGAAGTATTAAGCCTCGTTAAAAACCTTATCATGTAAAAACCCAATGAGATAAAAATCATGATAAGAGAAAAAGAGTACACATACGCAATCTCCTCCTCGAAAAGATATATATATATATATATATATATATAATTTCCTTTATATATTTCACAAATGACGCATTCCAATATTCTGAACATGCTTTCTGAATATTGTTGTAGGAAGCGCCTTTGTGAACAGATCTGCTACATTGTCGGTTGAGCGAATATACTCAATGTTGACTACTTGATTTTTCACAAGTTCTTGAATATATGAGAATAATTTTGGTGGTATATGTTTCGTCCTATCGCTCTTGATATAACCTTCCTTAAGTTGAGCGACACATGCAACATTATCCTCGAACAATTTTGTTGGTTTTTTATTTATAGTGATTCCACTAGCTTCTTGTATATGATGAGTCATGTACTTGAGCCATACACATTCTCTACATGCCTCATTGAGTGCGATAATTTTCGCATGATTTGAGGAAGTGACAACCAATGTCTGTTTTTGTGAACGCCACGAGATCGCAGTACCTCCTAATGTAAAAACGTATCCAGTTTGCGATCGAGCTTTATACGAATCTGATAAATATCCTGCATCTGCAAAACCAACTAGACCAAACAAAGAATTTCTGGGATAATATAATCCCAAGTCAATTGTACCTTGAAGATAACGGAATATTTGTTTTATTCCGGTCCAATGTCTTCGCGTAAGGGCTGAATTATACCTTGCAAATAAGTTAGTAGCAAAAGCAATATCTGGTCTAGTACAATTAGCAAGATACATCAGCGCACCAATAACGCTCATATAAGGTATTTCACAACCTAAAATTTCCTCGTTATTCTCACAAGGTCGAAATAGATCCTTATCAACAATAAGTGATCTATTGACCATTGGAGTACTCAAAGGATTTGCTTTATCTATATTAAAGCGTTTTAATACTCTTTTGTTATAATTTGATTGATGGAAAAATATTCCACCTTTGAGATGTTCTATTTGAAGCCCGAGACAAAACTTTGTCTTACCAAGGTCTTTCATTTCAAACTCTTCTCTCACATGGGTTCGTGCATCATGAACTTCCTTTTGAGTTCTAATAATGTTCAGATCATCAACATATATATCGATAATAACAAATCATAATGAGGATTTCTTGATAAACACGCATGGGTATATCGCACTGTTGATATATGACTTTTTCAACAAATATTAGCTTAAGCGATTATACCACATGCGTCCGGATTATTTTAATCCGTAAAGTGATAATTGTAATTTGACCGAACAAATATCCTTTAATTTTTCCAAGATCTTAGATCCTTCCGAGATTTTAAATCTATCGGGAATTTTCATATATATATATGTCACTATCAAGTGATCCATATAGATATGCAACCACGATATCCATAAGGTACATCTCTAAATTTTTGGATGTTGTTATACTCATCAAGTATCTAAACGTAATTGCATCCATAACCGGGGAATATGTTTCATCATAATCAATTCCCGGTTTTTGAGAGAAACCTTGTGCCACAAATTGTGCTTTATATCTTATGATCTCATTTTCTTCATTTCGTTGTCTCACGAAAACCTATTTGCATCCGACATGCATTACATCTTCTGGTGTAATGATAATATGTCTGAATACATTTCTTTTATTGAGAGAGAGTAATTCATCTTTCATGGCTTTTTGCCATTTCTCCCAATCGGATTTCGCCCAACATTCTTATAATGATCTCGGGTCCGGATCATTATATTCATCATCAATTTCTTTAGATATAGAAATGAAAATATTCTATCCACATCTTTTATTTCATTTCTAACCCAGATTTTTCCATCTTGGGCGTAATTAATGGATGTTTCACAATTTTTTATATCATGTTCTTCCTCAATAAGACTTTCATCATCAGATTTTTCAAGAACCTTCTCATTTTCTTGAATATCTGCATGATGTAATACTTTTGAGAGATCTTTACTGATTCTTCTCAATTTCTTTTTCTTTCAGAGATTTTTATCTTTAGAGCCCATCGGCCTCCCCCTTTTCAATTGAACTTTTGGGTCATTTATTTTATTTCCATCAAATGGTTCCTTTGGAACATCAATTCTTGATGGAGCATTTGCAGTGGGTATATACGATTTCATCACCTTTTTTGTATCTGTGAACACATCTGGTAATTCATTTGCCATATTCTGTAAATGTATAATTTTCTGAACTTCCATCTCACCTTGATTTATAGGGGGTCAAGGTGTATCAAATATCGTGTATACCATGTAACATATTTTTATGTTTCTTTAATTCCTCCCCCTAATGCTAGAAATTCATCTTCATTAAAATGGCAATCGGCAAAACATGCCGTAAATATATCACCAGTTTGAGATTCAAGATATCGAATTATACTTGGTGATGTATACATAATATATATTCTCATTCTCCTTTGTGGTTCCATTTTTGTTCTTTGTGGTGGGCCTATTGGAACATAAACCACGCACCCAAAAACTCGAAGATGGGATACATTTGGCTGTTGACCAGATGTCAACTCCAATGAGGAATATTTATTATACACACTTGGTCTAATCTGGACCAATGAAGGTGCATGCAGTATAGCATAACCCCATATAAAAATTGGGAGATTTGTTCTCAATATTAACGGTCTTGCAATCAATTGCAATTATTTAATCAAATTTTCGGCCATCCCATTTTGTGTATGCACATGGAGCACTGAATGTTCAACATCAATCCTCATTGACATACAATAATTATCAAAAGCTTGTGAAGTGAATTCACCAGCGTTATCAAGTCTGGTTTTCTTTATGACATAATCAGGAAATTATGCTTTCAATCTGATTAGTTGGGTAATGAATTTTGCGAAAGCCGTATTTCTTGTTGTCAAAAGACAAACATATGATCATCTACTTGATGTGTCAATCAATACCATAAAGTATCAAAACAGCCCGCATGGTGGATGAATATGTTCACATATGTCACCATGTATTCTCTCTAAAAATACTCGAGATTCATTCCTAACTTTAGTTATTGATGGTCGTGTTATGAGTTTTCCTTGAGAACATTTTTTACATGAAAACTCTCCCGGTTAAAAAAATCTTCTCATTTTTCAATGAGTGACCATTACAATTTTGCACAATTCTCCTCATCATAATTGATCCAGGATGGCCTAATCTTTCATGTCAGACTTTAAAAGTACTAGTAAACTTCTGGTTTACTATAACATATGATTCAACTATGCTTATCTTTGTATAATATAATCCAGAGGATAACAATGACAAATTTTCTAATATATGTTTCCTCTCAAATATAATGCAAAGATATTCAACATTATTTTTACTCATAGTCTCTATATGATATCCATTTTTACGAATAACTTTGAAACTTAACCAGTTTCTATGAGACTTAGGAGAATATAATGCATTTTATTTCAAATTTTATATAATTTTTTCCAGATACATCGAGGGTAATGATATCAAGCTTTGCCAAGTTTGACATGATATCTATATAATAATTAAATCAATTGTTATAAAATTTTAAGTATCATCTTAAAAATTGTTAATGATAATAAAAGCATGTGCATATAATAAAGTAAATAAATAAATAATCATCTTAGGAGGTAAGACCGTCCATGTGATTGAAGAGGCAACGCCTACCATATTATTTCGAGGAGGCAATGCCTACCACTCGATTAAGGAGAAGACATAATCTATCACTCCATAAATAATTAAATTTACATAATAAAATAAAGTAAAAAATATCACGGGAGGAGGTATAACCTACCACTCCATAAATAATATCACAGGAGGAGGTATAACCTACCACTCCATAATATCGTGGGAGGAGGTATAACCTATCACTCCATAAATAATATTGTGGGAGGAGGTATAATCCACCACTCCATAAATAATTAAATTGATATGATAAAATAAAGTAAATAATATCACGGAAAGAGGTATAACCTACCACTCCATAAATAATATCGCGGGAGGAGGTATAACCTACCACTCCATAATATCGCGGGAGGAGGTATAACCTACCACTCCATAAATAATATCATGGGAGGAGGTATAACCTATCACTCTATAAATAATATTGTGGGAGGAGGTATAACCTACCACTCCATAAATAATTAAATTGACATAATAAAATAAAGTAAATAATATCACGGGAGGAGGTATAACCTACCACTCCATAAATAATATCGCGGGAAGAGATATAACCTACCACTCCATAATATCGCGGGATGAGGTATAACCTACCACTCCATAAATAATATCGTGGGAAGAGGTATAACATACCACTCCATAAATAATTAAATTGACATAATAAAATAAATTAAATAATATCATGGGAGGAGATATAACCTACCACTCCATAAATAATATCGCGGGAAGAGGTATAACCTACTACTCCATAAATAATAACGCAGGAGGAGGTATAACATACCACTTTTTAAATAATTAAATTGACATAATAAAATAAATGAACTTTTACCTAGGCGGTATAATAACGCAGTATTAAACTGGTATTTGGAGAGATGATCGCGCTGATAACGTGTTATGAAAAATATCTATAGAGATAACATTAAACTGATAATTTTACTCAAAAGAAAAGAAGAGAAAAGAGAAATCACTTATCGATGATCTCGTTTATAAATGATATAAAAAATCCTATTTATAAGAAAAATCAGTCGACAAAAATAATCAAAAGAAAAAATGAGACAAAGTCTTTGCTAACTTTTTCAACACCAAAATAATTTTCCATGAATTATTCCTCGTCAAAAGTTGAAAACAATAACTTACAGTGTATTTATAGATAAACTTTTACTATAATTAATGTTTCATAAATAACTGAATGTGGCTTTAAAATGTCTAAATAATCAATTCTGTGATTGCCTTTTGTGTTGCATTATGGAGTTCCTTCAAATCGTCTTTCTCATTTCATATTTTTTTTCATTTGTATGGTTTGTTTTTTTAATGATCAATATTTGCTGAAATGAATTGTATTGATACAAAATTATCGAGATGGGAATGGTTATTTTATTCGGGAAAACGGCCGATTCCATCATAAACTTATGGTTTTAAGATTATATATTCACAAACTATTACGTAATGCCGATATATACATGAACTAGTTTTAATTTTGAATTTAACCCACAAATTTTAAAATCGCGGTTAATTCCACCAAACAGACGGTTTCTGTGTATTTTTCCGTCAAACATGCTGACGTGTCTGCCACGTCGATTGTCCAAAACGACGTCGTTTTGGTTTTTTTTCAAAAAATTATAGTTCAAAACGACGTCGTTTTGGATTTGTTTTTTGAAAAAAAAATCATATCAGCCACTGTCTCGCATGTGAGGTCAAGGAGGTTCTTGATGTTCAGATAATTAGCTGCCTGCGAGATCCAAAATTGAAACCATTAGATCAAATATCTAAACTGAAAAAGTTAGCACAAACGTAGATGTTAAATCCATATCGGAATCTTGTTTAGTTGTATGAGGTCGATTTTATATGAACAATGAAAAAACCCCAAATTGATTTCAATTCTACGCGACTTCGATTTCAGAAGAATAAAAAAAACATTTAATTCAATTCACGGTCGATTCTTTAAGAATCCCTAACAATTTTTGTCTCACGCGACTTCAATTTCTGAAAGAAACCTCTAAATCTATGTAGGGGAAAAAAGCGACGAAACCCTAATTTCCAAAAATAAAAATCAGAAAAAGTTAACAGAAATGGAACGGAGATAGTGAGAAGAAACAAACCAGAATGAGTTCAAAGAGCGTGGCCTGATCGATTCTCATGAATTCGGCATCCCAAGCTTTGAGGTCCTCGTCGGAGGTACCACCATCAACGGCATCGCTTTTGGATGCAACAGCCTCGACATGCTTCTTGCAGTACTCGATCACCTTCGCGAGGATCTTGCTCGTGACGTTCAGAAGCGGGACTCTGTTATCGACGCAATCGTCCTCACCCATGTGCGCTATGGTCTGCGACTCAAGAGCTACCGCTTCGTCAATCTCAAAAGATTCGCCATCGGAGCTCTTCAACACAATCTTCTTCAACATCTTTACAGAAAACGGAGAAGATCTGGAGAATCTTTACACAATCTTTTTGGTCGATCTTATAAAATTAATTATAATTTTTTGAAAAAAAATAAGTCCAAAACGACGTCGTTTTGGACTATAATTTTTTGAAAAAAAAATATCAAAACGACGTCGTTTTGGACAACCAACGTGGCAGACACGTCAGCACGTTTGACGGAAAAATACACAGAAACCGTCTGTTTGGTGGAATTAACCGCGATTTTAAAATTTGTGGGTTAAATTCAAAATTAAAGCTAGTTCATGTATATATCGGCATTGCGTAATAGTTTGTGTATATATAATCCTAAAACCATAAGTTTATGATGGAATCAGCCGTTTTCCCTATTTTATTCGAGTGTTACGTAAAATGTGTGCTGCGTTGAACAGATTTCTCCAATCCATCTTTAGTGGGGAAATGTTACAATATTACATTTTGTATATGTATATATTTTGGCATTTTAAAACCTACCCGCTCAATCAGAGACTATCACATCACTATTAACCCAAGTAAATGCATTTGAGATATCATTACACAGTGTTCAAATGCATTTTACAAGAAAAAAAAGAAGGGGCGTTCCGAGAATCGAACTCGGGACCTCTCGCACCCAAAGCGAGAATCATACCACTAGACCAAACGCCCTTAATAATTATTCTTACAAATTATATTATATATCACAAGTTAATCAACTGGTCTCTTGAGATGAATTTCTAGCTTGCAAGCTTCTTGTATATAGTAAAAGAATCAGTATATGTGGTCAGTATGAAAGTAGAAATTATAAAAGGAAGCTCTCACTAACTCTCTATTGCATTTAGGTCGAAACATCTTCTCACTCACTTCATTATAATTTACAACGAAAATGGATATTAATGCAAGCTGGAGCTGGAACATACATCAACTAATAGGTTCATGAATCGAGATCTTGATCGTACCACTCCCACGTATCCAAAAATAAGCTCCCATCAAGCTTCTAGATTAGTTATTGGCAAAAAAGAAAGAAGTAGTTTGCGTTTAGGATCTTACAAAATAGCATACTAACCGAATAGGCCGTATAACTTTCGTATTTTTTCTATATATAGATCACAAAAATAACTATGACCAAGCACCAAATCATAGCAGAAACTCGAGAACGTTATGAATTATTATTTGAAGCACACAAGTAGTAATAAAGTTGTATATGTATGTATATATATATAGGTCAGAAATTATACCAAACGTAGGAGTACACGGAATCTCTACTACTGTTTCTTCAACTTCAAATAGAATAGGGGAACATCATTATAACATCGTGGACTCTCCTTTCCCGATTACCATTTTTCTCAAAGTAAAATCAAAACCTTTGTTACCTTTTCGGAGTCCTGGGTCCTTCTCTTTTTCTTAGTGTTTAACCTTTTTCTAGAAGATGAAACATTTAAACCTCGCACTAGTCAACCTGTTTTCCAGTTAATCCAAAGATTATACACTAGAAAGAATGAGGAAAACCCCGAAGGTTCCATGATAAAACATAAAGAATCAATCTCCTTAAACTAAAAATGACTTATCTATGGAACTCAAACAGAAATAAAGATATGAAAAAAAAGAGAATGGTTCTTAATCGAATATTACCCCGAACGAGGCTTGTCATCTCCAAGTCACAGATCAATAGCTCACCATGATTTAAAGACATTGATATATATATCAATAGGGTTTTACGAAGAAATTCTAACAGACATCTATTGGCAGTATGCCCACCTCCTTTTTTCACATATATAAACGTACACTTATAAAACAAAAACATGAATATATGTATAGAAGGAGGTGGACAGAATGCCAAAGAAATCTGTAAGAAACTCTTTGTCAAACCCTCATGAAACGAAAAGAATTACCGTTTAGAGATCCAAACTTTATTTCCAGTGTGTTATTTAAGGATACCCTCTCAAGAAATTATATTCACAACATCGATCGAGAGAGACTCAAAGAAATCTTGCAATAGATGATACTAGAGATCGATGTGTGAGAGAAGGAAGACAGAGATATGTATTGAGATAGAGAGAGAGATAGAGAGAGAGAGAGAGAGAGAGAGAGAGAGAGGCAGATGTGTCCTCTTTATGATAGTTAGCTTGGCTTTAATTGAAAACCCTAGATGGGTTGTAATGTAATAGGGGAAGATCGATAGGATTCGGATTTGAAATGACCTCATATCTAACAACATCAAATGATAATCGTCGAGAGAGAGAGATTATTACAGAAACTGTTTAGCGATAATAAAAAAGACGAGGAAATAGAACATCTGTGGTTTTCTTGGGAAAAAATAACAACAATAGGGAAGAGAAAATCGTATCTTCGTTGTTTATTAAGAGAGAGAGAGAGAGTGAATAGTTTACCAGAAATAGTTAGCAACTTTTCAACGGGGTTTACCTTTGCGCCTACCGTTTCCGTTTGCTTTTCTTACCCTTTTTCTCGGATAAATAAACGTTGACGTTAGAAATAACTCAACACAGTGTATCCCAAAAAAGATTAATTTAAAGTTAAAAAAATATCAAATAAAGTACACATATGAACATTTAGATCATTTACTAACTAAAGAATATATTGATTAGTATACAAACTAAACATGAATTTTAGTGTTGTATCATTCCATAATATGCGTTTGTTTTGATTTTCACGTTTTGAAATGAATTATTGTTATATATTTCCCCAAAATTTTGTGAGTACCATGCTCTTTAGTGAAAGAATAGTGTAGAGAGTCATGCTAATATGAATTTACCACACTTCTGGTTCATGCGACGGTGCGAGACAACTTCCAATTGATGGGTCCATTTACTAATAATCCACTAGAGAGAGTGGATTAGAGAATCCAAGGCTCAGAGTCAAATGAATAATAAAAACATAACGTTTAAAGTTTAAACCTATTTGACCTCAAATAAACTCATAAGTCATTACTATCTCTAGGGCTTATTAATTAAAAAGGGTCAATTTCTTTTCTTTATTTCTGGAGATGATCAGTCTAATTACATTACAATAAATGGAATATAACATTACAGATTAGTAACGAGAAATCAGAATATCGATCTATTCATATACCGTGGACTGATATGTCGCATTCATCACTCCCACGACCTTACTATTGTTATAATTTGATTTTTCACATTATTAGGGTTCCTTCTGCAATAACTAAGACTAGATTTATAACTGGAAAAATATTCGTAAATTATATAATATTATTTATTAATAAATATAAATTAGATATTTATATAATTTTAATTATTATTTAAAATTATTTTTGTATATATAATTTAAGAAAATAAAATAGTTGGTTTTTTTTTTACAAATTTAATAATATTTTTTTTGTTAGTTTAATAAAATATATTGATTTTTTAATTAAATTCATAATAATAGTATGTATTGTAATTATTTTAGTAACTTAAACTTATCTATATATTTATAAATTTATTGTGTTGATAACACATCAATATTATATTTTTATTAATAATATATTATTTTATTAAATTGTTTATCAAATAATATATTAAGAATACGTGAGAACGGCTATGATGTAAATAGGTTTGAAATTTATTTACATTCAATGATAATGAAAGTAAAAGTCTGAAATATTAAAAAAAAAAATTATTTGTCGGATTGTGAAGATAGCAGAGGTATGATTGAACCAAATACTAAAAGTTTAAAATTTTCTGCTTTCCAGACCATTACAGGCTATTGGATTCAACTTATTGAAGGTCTTAATTTCATATTTAAAATTCAAATTAATACTATAGGTGAAAGTGTTTATTTATTTATTTTACATGTGTCTTTATTTATACGAGTTTACATATACTACAATATTTGTGTATCATTCCAAATCAATGAAAAGACGAAATAAAATATACACCATGATGCGAAAAAACCTTATTATTCAATATCAAATAACATTTTTTATTCCTTAATTCAGTTTTAAACTAACTGTAATCTTCAACATTGGCTATTACTGGCTTGATAAAAACTATAAATATTCTCGTTGTATGACAATTGATAAATTGCATTGTTTTTCATGCATTATTTTTCATGATAACTATAACTTTCTCTCAATTCGATACCACAACGCAACTCGTATAAAGATCCATCTATTCTTTTTGTTGTCATAACTTTAATAAGATCATCATTCGCAAAGCTTTTGGGGGTAACTATGAATGATCGCCCCTTATTGATATTTGATATCTTTGTGATATTACTGACACTCTCGGCCATGGTTGTTGAAGCTGCTAGGAGAGATGGATGACATCGAACAAATTTAAACTGCCTTCGAGAGTTCGAGAACCGAAGGTCCAATTAACGGTGGTAGTGAAGTTCCGATTGTGAAAAACAAAACAATATTTATAAATTTTCCATATTTGTTTTTTTAAATATTTTCTATGCAAACCACAATTCGATTGGAGTTTCTGCCGTGAAGACGACTAAGGATATTTTCATGCAAATGTATGTGTACCAATTTCGAAACTACTTCCGGTTCGTAATACATCAAACCTAAGGTTCAGTTAATCCGGTTTAGTAAATATTGGGTTAATTAAAAGGATTTGTATGGGTTAAAATGCCAATTAAAAAAATTACAAGTCGCCCGCATAAATCATAATTATGTTTTGGCGAATTTATTCCCTTCCTTTTCACTTTTTTTTTTCCATCATGCATGCGTAGACGCTCTCTCATGCAGATTATCATCATTATCGTCACTTACTATAATTATATGTGTATGGATGCAAATCCATGGACAAAACAAAAGATTTGATTACAGTTCTACATATTTATTATATACAGTATTACAACCTCACTCATTGGTCATAAGATGCCTTGCTCAAAAGTTAAGCTGGAAAATTCTTGAAATTATCAAATTTGGGGAAATTAAAAGAGAAAATGGGGAAGATATAAAGAATAGAAAAGACAATGTTGGGTTGGGTCGAACGTCATGTGATAAGATGTCAAAAAAGATCGGCTTTTTGTTATATAATTTCAAAACACGAATCATGAAGTCCTATGACTATATATAAAATTCACTTCAACCTACTTTTGGTAGTATCCTTTACTCCTGAATTATGTCTTCTCCTTTACTCCTTTACTCCTAAATCTTAATTTATTAAAAATGTAAGTTTTTACCTATACTGCAATTTGAAATAACAAACGGATATGGATTTCTCAAAATATTGAATAATGTTTGTAATTAATAACATGTAGTACTATATAAAAACATAAAAAATAGAATGATATACTGTATTATTTACTATAGTTCTCACATAAATCAATTTTAAATTTATAGATACTAACCTCAAAAACACAAACTTAAAATCCCAAAGTTAGTGTTTTCATGTAAAACAAATCTAATGTTATTTTTGTTTATATTGTGTAGAGAATTCTATTTTTAATGATAATACATGTTGTATTACATATAAAACACACATAAAATATAGTAATATAGTATTTATTTAATTTTACTCTTACATAAATCAATTTTAGATTTATAAACACTAAACCCTAAAACCCATAAAACCTAACCCCAACAAAAAATAAATTGCAAATCAAATTATAGCCTCAAAATTTTATAAATTTTCTAATTTTGAAAGAGCAAGTATTTCATATAGTTTATATATAAAAATAGAATAAAATATTATTTTGTAATAAGTAGTACTAAAAATTCTTTCTTGTAAATATTCGTTCATTTCCTATAAATATTTTCCATTTAAAAATTTCAAATTATGTCATACATAAAAAGAATATTTGTATTTGTAAGTCAATTTCAAGATTGAATCATGTTTTGAAGAGATTCAAATAAAATTGAAAGATAATAATTGAACAATAAGAAAGAGAAAGAGACAATGAAACTAAACATGCACAACGTGAGTTAGAAGAGTAAATATATATATATATAGGAAATATGTTAAATATCATTGGGAAATATGTTAAATATCATTGGGAAATTCTCAAATATATTACAATTTGTTCTAAAATAAAATTTCTAAAAATATGTTTTTTCTCAACATATCACAAAAATAAAATTAAACGTTAAATCCTAAAAACTAAAATATATATAATCCCTGGAAAATAAATCATAAAACCAAAGTGCTAAACCTAAATATTAGTATTTAAATTAGAAACCCTAAAAATAATTTCTACTCGTTGTGGTATTTTTGAAAAGTTTAAAACCTAGATATATACATTAAAAACCCTAAAATAATTTTTAGAAGTTGTGGTATTTTTAGAAAAACTTTAGATGTATTTTTTAGTCTTGGAACAAAATTTTATTTAGTGGTATTTTAGAATATTTATTGCTTTGAAAAGATTTGATTATTCGCGTACTGCTTAGAAAGAACTCCGGGTCCATTAATAGAAATTACAATTGGGGCTTATAGGCCCAAATCTCAGTCAAAATATAGAGCTTTAAATGTCGAGTAAGTAAAATAACTTTGGTCTGATTGTAATATGGCATCGTAGAATTTTGTCAAGACCAAAAGTGAGACCGGTTCTTTTATGTGAGATGAGGAAAAAGGATAGGTTTAACAGAATTCTAAGCTACTACGTTGATTCCCATAAACGTGACGACACTCTCCACCTCACAATGCCACGTCATGACGACAGAGTATCTAGACTAGTCAATTACAGTACGCATCTGCAGATAAGTCGCTTGTGTGCTCACTTTCTCCTCTCTCACCACGTCAAACTCATAGACATCAGAATTCTCAACAGACCAAAGGTATTCAAAAATAACCAAATCTTTCACTCTAAAGAATCCTTTGCATGGCTTCAGTAAACTCGGCAACCGTCGCTATCCCAGATTTCACCGGCCTCAAAGCCAAAACCTCCAAACCCTCCGCCACCGTCAGAATCAACACGGCGGCTGCTCAACCGAAGCTCACGGTGAAGTCAACTCTGAAGGACTTCGGAGTCGTGGCTGTAGCGACTGCAGCTTCAATCGCTTTTTCCGGAAACGCCATGGCAATAGATATTCTCTTGGGTGGAGGAGATGGATCTTTAGCTTTTGTCCCCAACGAATTCACTGTAGCGAAAGGAGAAAAGATTGTGTTCAAGAACAATGCTGGATTCCCACACAATGTTGTCTTCGATGAGGATGAGATCCCACGTGGCGTCGACGCGAGCAAGATCTCGATGGACGAGCAAGATCTACTCAACGCTGCGGGAGAGACATACGAGGTTGCTTTGACTGAGCCTGGGACCTACACCTTCTACTGTGCGCCGCATCAGGGTGCTGGTATGGTTGGTAAAGTCACCGTTAAGTAAGAGAGTCTCTGGCTCAGGTAGAGACTTTTCTTTAGAAGTCTTACTTTATCATTCTAGAGAGTGTTGAATCGTCGACTGTGAATTGTTGTAATGATACTGGTTCCAAAATGGGTTTTTCTTGATTATAATTAGGAGTATAGTGGAAAAATGTTCGAATAAGCATGGTTTAAGTTGTAAATTGTGGAGTTTATGGTACATAGGATCTCAAACTGATCAGGGCCAATCAGTGGTAATTATTAATCAATATGTCTGGGATAAGGATTTGGGCTTTCACATAATTAGTGTAGAAATCCTTCTGTACCATGTATAAATCAAACCATGATAGCATATATGAATATAACTATAGCAAGTATAATTGTACTACGTATAAATTTGGTTATGACACAACACGCAATAATACAGTTAAAATCAGTCATAATCACTGTTTACGGGTTACTTAGCTTAACAGAAGATGTGACCCGAATTCTCAAATATACATGCCATTGAATCTCCTACAAGACAAACAAAGCTTCAACACACAGCCTGGAAAAAAACCAACTGAAACTTTGTTAAATGTGATTATGCCTACAAGGTAGATGCACCGGAAGAAACATATATCGTCTTTTGAATCTGAACTACAAGCTCTAATTATGGCAATGCAACATACTTGTATTTGCGATTACTCAGAATCTGATTTGAAGGAGACAATAAAGCAGCAAATATGCTAGATGATGGAAAGCTGAAAAATATTCAAAACTTGGTAATTGGATACGAGATATCAAATTTTGGAGACGTATTCACATCGTTGGAATTGAACTGGACATCAAAAGATAATAATAGAACGGCAAATAACATAACCAAAGACCCATCCGTTTTTTTTGGATTTCATCTTCATTTTTTCATGCAAAACATTCGTTTATTATTATTATTTTTTTGTCATAAGCACCAAAACTTACAAACCTAATATTCCCAACAGTTCCATACAAAAATAAGTTTCATACAAGAAATATGTAATCGAATTCCATAATTATAAAATATAACAAACACCAAAATATACCAATCCAATATTTTAACAGTTTTATACAAAAAATATGTAATCAAACTCCACAATCATAAAATACAAATAGAATTAGTATAGCCATGACACATTTGCCATTTTCAATATTTTTATTTAGTTATTATTGAAATGCATATGATATGGAAAAGTTCGTTTGGTGGTGGACTTAATGGACAGTAAGAACATTAATGGAGATTTTTTAGATTTTAAAATAGTTACAACATGATTGATTATTAATAGATTTTAAAGAATTTTTAAAAATCTAAACCAATCACTCTTAGATAATTTAAAAGAATTGTATAGAAAATTCGATAGAGTCGGTTAGTGGTACAAATTATGAGTGTTTTTGGAATATTTGTGCAAATGGAAACAAAATAAAGTTTTTGTAAAGAAATAGCGACTTTCACATTACTTTTGGACATTCCAATTAACTAGAGCCAACAAGAATCAAATTTAACTCCGAACAAAAACAATATTTGAGTGGGAAAATACAACAGAAAGAAAACAGAGACAGTTGAGAGTTCAGACATGAGAGATCCAAAGGTTAAAAAGGAGGTAAAAGCATCTTCGAGGTGATGTGGTCGGATTAAGAAGCCAAGTAAGAAAACGACAAAAGATAGGGCAGATCAACGACTCCTATGAGTCGACTTTTGTAAACAATTCGAAGGCCTTTATACAAGAAAAGAAGCTTCCACGTGATTTCCCCTTCTCTTGTCGGCACTTCTCAGCTCTCTCTCTCTCTCTCTCTCTCTCTCTCTATCTCTCTCTCTCTCTCTCTCTATCTATCTCTCTCTCTCTCTCTCTCTCTCTCTCTCTCTCTCTCTCTCTCTCTCTCTCTCTCTCTCTCTCTCTCTCTCTCTCTCTCTCTCTCTCTCTCTCTCTCTCTCTCTCTCTCTCTCTCTCTCTTTAATGTCCATTCATCGATCCTTTTTGTTGTTTATAGCTAAACAAATAGACCAGAGATCGGTTTCACTCTTCTACTTTCCAGTTTTATTTTTATTATAGTTCCCAAACTGTGGTAACTTGTTTGTGTAAGATTATTTTCTTTCTTCTGTAATTGCATTTTTTTCGTTTATAATTTCAGTGTCATGAATGGTTTTGTAGCAATTATCTTTGTTAACAAGTAAGACTTTTCGTGGGATATTTCTTAAGCTATATCGGTTCTTATATTTGATGTTTTGTAATTATTTGTATTTCAATGGCTGAATAATTTTTTCCAATCGCTATGTATGCTCTAGTAAGCTCATTTTAAAATTTAGTACGATGCTTAACAAACAAATTAGTTAAATATATTCTCGCTTTTCATTTTAAGTGTTTCAAAAAAAATGGTATCAAATTAAAAATTTACATTTTATTTTATTATATTAAAATAAAACATCCTTTATTATCTATGTATGGACTAACTGAACCAATAACAAAATAATTTGTAGAATAAAAATAGGCGAAATAAATAAAATTCCATTATTTCTATTTAAAACTGAAAACATCACTTATAATCAAATTGAAAATTTGGGTTAAAATCAGTTAAACTAAAACTAATGATTTCAATAACAGTAATATTGTTAAAAATGTGACATTGGACTTGAAGGATATGTCGAATAAATAGCAAAACAGCTGAATAACTAAACTGTAGAATTGGGAAGTCTAAATGGGATATTGGTTACATTAGTTTTAAATACATTTCAGAGGTATAAAGTTTGAATATATTTTAGAAAACATTAAATTTTCATATAAAAATATTGGGATATTGGATCGATCCGTTGTGGTTCAGTTATAAAAAAAATATTGTACAATTAATTAAGAGAACATTTAGTTGAATAGAGTTTTCACATAAGAATGGTAAAAACTAATTCTAGTATATTTGTGATGCCTTGATTTCAGTTATATTTTTAAACACGTCTTCTTCGATTTACATTGAAATTACTTTTTGAAAATTTGAAAACATGATTAATGTTATGATTAATATCTATAATGATAGAGATGAATTTAGGTCTAAATATGGACGAATTTAGTGGAATTATTCAAGATTAATATCTTCTAAATACTTATAATAAAAACAAAGAGTTGTATCGAGAATAAAAAGTATAAATCTTTCTTATATGAACATGCTGGCAAACAATTTATTTTTAAGAAACTAATATTGATATGGTCCTATGGATAACCGATTTGGCCTCTCCATATTACGCAGCCATCGTGACAAAGACATCTGCCGGTTTTTTGTGTTTGTATATATATGATATATCCACTTTTGCGATCACTTATACGTTATTTTTATTGGTTTTCATTTATTACTAATCTTTGCATTCATAAATTACGATCGAGATGACACTTTTTTATGGAAAACTTTCATTAGATCAATACATGAAATTTCTTGCTATTGTTTTACATAGAGACGGCGCTACAGAATTTGTTTTTTTAACAAAAAATTTCGATTAGGAGAAAATCAAAATATTTGATAATGATTTTGATACAAATATACTGATTAGGAGATTAAATTATCAAAGCTTTAAGTTTTATCAAAATCGATTAGGATAAACAACGGATTTAGCAATCCGTTAAAGTAAATTCTTTTAAACTTTATCCTTATAAATACTGCATATATCGCTTATATATTCTCAGAAAAGGTTGAGAAAATATACAGTCAGAAAAGGTTGACAAAAAATATATATTCAGAAAATTTTGTATTTCAGTTCTGAAATCATCGAAATTAAGACAGAAAAAACCTACTTTACTGTCATTAATCCGGCTAGGAGTAAAATAGGCGTAAGAGTTAACGTCTCTTCTCACTCTCTTTCCTCTGCGCCTCTCGTAGCGAAAATGGATTCTGTAGCACTCTTCTTCACCGGTGGTCTCCTCGCCGTCGGTATTTACTGGTTCCTTTGCGTTCTCGGTCCGGCAGAGCGAAAGGGCAAACGAGCTGTAGATCTAAGCGGCGGCTCAATTTCCGCCGAGAAAGTCCGAGACAACTATAAACAGTATTGGTCTTTCTTCCGCCGTCCAAAAGAAATCGAAACCACCGAGAAAGTACCAGATTTCGTGGACACATTCTACAATCTCGTCACCGATATCTACGAGTGGGGCTGGGGGCAATCCTTCCACTTCTCTCCTTCAATCCCCGGAAAGTCTCACCGCGAAGCCACGCGTCTCCACGAGGAGATGGCTGTAGATCTGATCCAAGTCAAGCCAGGTCAGAAGATTCTAGACGTCGGATGCGGCGTGGGAGGTCCGATGCGCGCGATTGCATCTCACTCGCGAGCCAACGTCGTGGGGATCACGATAAACGAGTATCAAGTGAACAGAGCGCGTCTACACAATAAGAAAGCTGGACTCGACGCGCTTTGCGAGGTCGTATGTGGTAACTTCCTCAAGATGCCGTTCGATGATAACAGCTTTGATGGAGCGTACTCAATCGAAGCGACGTGCCATGCCCCGAAGCTAGAGGAAGTCTACGCGGAGATCTACAGGGTACTAAAACCCGGTTCTATGTATGTATCGTATGAGTGGGTCACGACGGAGAAATTTAAGCCGGAGGATGATGAACACGTGGAGGTTATCCAAGGGATCGAGAGAGGAGATGCGCTTCCTGGACTTAGGGCTTACGTGGATATAGCTGAGACGGCGAGGAAAGTTGGGTTCGAGATTGTGAAAGAGAAGGATCTAGCGGCTCCACCAGCTCAACCATGGTGGAGTAGGCTTAAGATGGGTCGTCTCGCTTATTGGAGAAATCACATTGTGGTTCAAATTCTCTCTGCTGTTGGAGTTGCGCCCAAGGGAACCGTTGATGTTCATGACATGTTGTTTAAAACCGCTGATTATTTGACCAGAGGAGGCGAAACCGGAATATTCTCGCCGATGCACATGATTCTCTGCAGAAAACCGGAAAGCTCATCGCCGCAGGAGAATTCTTGAAAAAGAAAAACTAAACCAACAAAAAAAAAGGTAGAAAACATCTCCTGCCGTATGGAAAAGTCGTGTTCCGATCTCAATTTGATTTTAATCTTAACTTTTATTTTTGAGCTAAATCAATTTCGTTAATGTACTCTTTTGTGTTTTAAGAATATTTACTGTTTTCCTAATACAAATCTGGTACTCGATTTCTCCAGCAACACATAAGGGATTATTAGTACTTTTTTTTAATTAAACAAGAGTAGGTTAGTAAAAATCATACTGTACTTAGGTGTCGACAGCCTGTGTAAGAAGGATTACAGAGCAGTGAGTAACTAATGTGATTTTTTTGTTCTATGGTTCTGTCTTGAATTAATTTTGAGTAATTAAAATTAAAAAAAGATTAGTGTCCCGACAAGAAATCAAAAGAAGCTTTTTAAGTTTACAGTTTGTCGCATGGAAGTTAGTGGAGACGCGCGTGGCTATGCGAATTATATTTTGAATTATTTGTACGTATTATCGATTGTGATACGTTTTGCTTTGTGTTTTTTTTTTTCATTCACGTGATTCTTTCTGCGTTACGGTTAGATCTGATGAAGATATGTCAAAGACTTTCCAGTTTTGTTTTCCTCGCCAACTCACTGGAGAGATTTAGTGTCTGACTAATTTTTAATGTATAACAGATTGTCATGATCTTTTTTCCAGCCGATTGAAAATGAGGGGGAAGTCGTGAAATAAGTTTCAATTATCCAATCGCTTTAGTGGTTTCTAAATATCACTGTCTTCGCTGAGACAAATATGAGTCCACATTGTCTTATCTCATATGTTTTTTTTTGTCTCATGTATTTCAAAACGATATTATCATTTTTTATGGAGATGCAGAGAAACAGATGGTTGTCATCAGATTATAATTAGCTAGTCCTAAATCGTATTGTATGTCCTAAAAATATTTTGATATGTTTTTAATCTTTAGGCTTTGTTTTAATGTTATAGGAATGTTAGGATTTTGTTTACTTGCAATTTTAGCAGTCAATTTCATTAAAGATAATGCGTATATATAATCGAGAACTCTTGACCTTCTCAGAACTTTCGCATGGAACAAACGCCTTCAGAAATACAATCCCTTGCGTAGAAGCAAACATTCAAAGTTTCTTTTGGGCATCATCCAACTTAGTAACGATAAAACCTGACAGAGTCGTGTTTGTATCAAGTAGTAAAGATTTGTGAATGCCTTTAAAGCATCCCGAGGAGTGTCTGCTGCTCGCATACAGTTTTGACTTGAACCGGAGAAGACATAAGTCTATACGACCGATTCTATCCCGTTTACAAAATTAAATGCTGAAACGAAGAACATCTTGTCTGTTTACATAGATAACTGTAAAAAGAGAGTGCATGGTACAAATAATAATAATAATACTTCTTGATGCAAGTTAACCACTGTTGTGCAAACAACCGAAGTTACATCCAACTCACGATAAAATTGCTTTAAAAAACGTCCTAATAAATTTTGAGAAAAAAGGAGTATGTCTTTGATGCTTGGAAGATTCCTACAATGGCCGAGCAACGAGTCCCTTCTGAATCATTCTCTCCACCAACTCTTCATGCTTCTTCAATTGTCCAGCTTTTCTTAACTGAGCAAGAACCATCTCATACAAAGACAAGCTCGGTATCAAACACTTCTCTTCAACCATTTCTTTAAAGAACTTATAAGCATTATTCCAGTGTCCCATCCCACAAAACATTGTAACCAAAAGCTTGTAAGTGTTCACATTCGGCTCAACTTCTCTATCATCCATCTCTTTCTTCATCTTCAAAACCATATCAGTAGATTTCGACCCAACAAACATCCTCATTAGTATATTATAAGTCACTGTATTCGCTTTGCACTTTGTTTCCATCATCTTCGAGTACATCCTATGCGCACCATTCACGTCTCTCTTTTTCTCGATGAACCTAAATATCGTGTTGAAAGTTGAAGCATTCACATCGCAATTTTTCTTGATCATCGTGTTCAAAACCTTGACAGCGTTTTCAAGATTCTCGTCCCTGCAATGTGTCTCAATGAGGAAATTATAAGTTATAGTGTCAGGTTCGCATCCTAACTTCTTCATCTGGTTATAAACCTGTAAAACCTTCTCTGTTCTTCCTGCTTTCACATGAACCCTCATCAAGTTGTTGAAGGTAATAGCGTTTGGAGCACAACCGGAATCTATCATATCAGCAAAAACATCATGCGCACGGCTGATTTGCCCACATCTACACAACGCATCAATCACGATGCTGTATGTATACACATTTGGTTCAATATCAGCCAATTTCATCTCCTTGAAGACTCTCTCAGCCTCTGAGATTTCACCAGCTCTGCACCATCCACGAACCAAATTGGTGTAAACTATAACATCTGGTTCGAATTTATCCTTCAAGCTGTCGAAAAACGACTGAGCTTCATTAGCTCTTCTCTTTCTAGAAAGCATGCTAATGACTATGGAAAACGCGATTGTATCAGGAACACATCCGTAATCTTCCATTCGATTAAAGCAATGTACAGCCTCTGAAGCTAATCCTGCTCTAACGTAACGCCTAATCAAAATCGTGAAGGTCTCGATCGAAATCTCAACGTTTCTCGATTTCATGAGATCAATCAAGTGCCAAGCTAAGTCGAATTGTCTCACCTTTCCCGCAAGATCGATCATTTCGTTGTAAGGATGAGGCGAATTCTGGTCGTATCCATCTCGTGAAGTAGCCCAGTTGAAGAAAGCTAACGATTGGAGAATAGGGATTCCATGGCGGACACTGCCGCACTTCTCTATCACACATCGCACGACAGAGGGAGAGATTCCAGAAGCGTCGGCGGCGGTAATCTGGGAGAAATCGAGAGAGAGAGAAGGGAGGGTCAAGCTAGGGTTTAGGTCGGCGTCGTTGGAGTTAGTAGGGTTTTTGCGATAGTGATCCTTGATGATAAAATGGAATTTTTCGGCAATCTGTATATCTTCCGGAGATAACACCGGTGAAGCAGGGACGGCGGCGGATTCGTCGTTTTCAAGGTGATGGTGTAGTGATGTTGCTGAAATGGAGTAGGATTTGGTTAAAATAGGAGAGATGGATGAAAGGGTTCGAAAAAGACAGAGTTTTGATCGTAGTAACGCCATTAATAAGAGATTTGGTGACACTCTCATTAAAAGGTCGAGCGCAGAGTGGCGCTTGTAAAGGACGCAGTTCTCTTATGTGTTCATAAGAAACTGTTTGAAGGTCAAATTTTGCGCCGTCCAGACGCTAGTTGAAGCGGCATCGTTTTAATGTATCCCTTTTTTGGTCATGGCAAAAAAAACTGCCATGTAAATTTTTTTTTTGTTTTACTGATAATGAAGATGCCCTCATTTCAGTTTTTTTTTGTTATAAAAATTTTACTTAAATTATGTGACATTTATTAAAAATAAGCATAATAAACCCAAGACGTTCCAGTATTGATGAATTTTGTTTTTTTTTTTTTAATTAAATTCAATCTTCGTAAGCATTATTACACGTAAAAAGAAACGTCTTATATTTAGTCAAAAGTGATGGTGTAGCTTTTATAGTTATGATATTAAGTTATTGACCAACAATCGCCCATTGGTTTAATCTCAGATGTAAAACGTGGTGCAGCCAATTGGTGAATGACGAAATTATCCATGTGTAATCGTCCCGACTATCGTTTGACCATTGCGAATGGAAAGGTAAAAATGTCATTTAAGTATATTGTTTACTTAAATGACGTTAGAACAGAGAAATAAAGATCCTTCGAAGGAAGAAAACTTATAAATGGGAAATAAAATTTGTTTCTCTGCATCTCATGGTTTTGGGATTATCTCTTTAGATTGTTTTTTTTTGTTTACAAAATTTCTGTTTAGTTTTTTCTCCTTTTCGGTCGTAGATGGCGAAACTGAGACACTCACGGTTTCAGGCGAGAAAATGGTCGACTTTGATGGTGGTTCTGTTTATGCTTTTCATGCTAACGATAGTTCTCTTAATGCTTTTGGCTTTTGGGGTTTTATCTCTTACAATTGACAACGATGAATCTCCTTCGATTGATCTCTCTTATTTCCGACGATCTGCATTTGAAAGGTGTGCATGAACTGTGTGTCCAATTCTTGATCCATCTGATTTTCTTCTCTTTTTGAATTTCTGATTGACATTCAAAAAATATATATTTGTCTCGAATTCAGTATCGAGGGACGTGGGAATAGAGGAGACCAATGGACTGAAGTGCTTTCTTGGGAACCTCGGGCTTTTGTCTACCACAATTTTTTGGTAAGTTTCCTTCAAAATTCAAAGATTTATTCAAGTTTACTGTCAGTTCATTAGGAATTTGATGCATGTTTGATCCAAAAATCAAAGCTTGAATGTTAGTTTATTATCCATTTGACCAGTCAAAGGAAGAATGTGAATATTTAATCAATCTTGCGAAACCACATATGGTGAAGTCAACTGTTGTAGATAGTCAAACTGGGAAAAGCAAAGAAAGCAGGTTCGGTTTCCTTTCTCATGTCTACGAAGAAGTTTTTTTTTTTTCAATTCTGAAAACACTCTACATTGTGGATTGTTCTAATGATTTGTGAAATTATAACAAATTCAGAGTACGAACAAGCTCAGGGACTTTCCTTAGGAGAGGAAATGACAAAATCATTAAAACCATTGAGAAAAGAATAGCAGATTACACCTTTATTCCAGCAGGTTTCCACACTTTATCAATTGCGATTTGGACTTTCATTTCTTCTTTCTGAAGTTTTACTTCTGCATGATGGATTATGACACTTTTCGCGTTATTCATTTAGTATTTGTGCTTATGATGATTCTGGAATGTGCAGATCATGGAGAAGGACTTCAAATTCTTCACTACGAAGAAGGGCAAAAGTATGAACCACACACTGATTACTTTGTCGACGAGTTCAGCACCAAGAACGGAGGTCAACGGATGGCTACAATGCTTATGTATCTGTAAGATTTTTTTTAACTCTTTTGTGTTTCAGGTTACTTTGTTCTAGTATTTACCAAACTCGTCCTCTTTCTTTTACACGAAAAACCACCCTTATTCTATACAGGTCGGATGTTGAAGAAGGCGGTGAAACAGTGTTTCCTGCTGCCAATATGAATTTTAGTTCTGTACCATGGTATAATGAGCTCTCTGAGTGTGGGAAAAAGGGACTTTCTGTAAAGCCGAAAATGGGTGATGCATTACTCTTTTGGAGCATGAGGCCCGATGCTACATTAGATCCTTCAAGCTTGCATGGTAAATCATTTTTTAGACATTCTTCTAGGTCCTTTTTCTTCATTCCAAAACCGTTGAATGTGTGTGTAGTTGCTCATATATGTGTTGTTGATTCTAGGTGGATGTCCTGTGATTAGAGGGAACAAATGGTCATCGACAAAATGGTTGCATGTCGGCGAGTACAAAATCTAGCGTGTTTCGGTGCTGGTAATGGTCCATTCACGCTTAAATTTCGAACAAAAGAAAACTTGTTCATTGTGTTTACTACAGCAATAGAGTGGCTATGCACTAGCCAGACCCACACACACACATATGTACATCCGATAAAGTACTGCCTGTTTGTCTTACATTATCCTTTTTCATTGGGCAGGAGGACAGCATTATGTTGCCTTGGTGGTGTTTGAATGCAAGGTCAGAACCAAAGATTAGAGAGAGTTGAAGTTTGTTTGTTTTTTACCAGCGGCTCAGTGATTCTTTGTTTTCTTGGGACTCAAGGTTTACATATCATTATCGAATACCAAAAGAATAGGGAATGTGGTAGACTAAGTTAGGATGGCTTCGAGACTGTTGCTCATTGGTATACGAGTCACAAGCTTGTTGTGTCTTTGAACAGAAGTAGTGAATTAGTAATATATAACATTATCAAATAAATAAATAAATCATTATATGAAAGGTGGATTGTTATATTCATATAATCAAATGACCAAATGAACCAATCATTTATTAGTTTTGCGTCGTGTCATCGACGATGAAATTCTGTAATATATGAATATATCCAACTAATATGTAAAAGTGAATGAAAAGATTATTACATAGCAATAAAAAGACATGATTCACCAATTTGGAAAACAGAAGCACAAGGCTTATATTTGTATAACGTTTCTCTACACATACCTTATTGTACAAATGAAAAAAACAAACAAATGAAAAATCCCAAATCCACAATTCTCTTTTGAGTTTTTATTTCCATGCAATTGTGTTTTTCTTCTCTGGAAATGATATATAACTACCATATAAGATGAGAGTAGAGAGAGGCTTAGCCTGTGGAGTCACGGCTGTAGAATTGATCAAGTGTTTTGGCGGGAATACGGTGAAGAAGCTCACGTGGGAAGATACGGAGCAGTGTCCATGCCAAGTCAAGTGACTGGAAGATGTTTCTTGTATCGTATGCTCCTTGCATCACAAACTTCCTCTCAAATTTATCCAAAAACTCTAGATACAGCTATAAAAACACAAGAAGCAATTGTTGTGAGTATTCTGATATCAACATTAATGTGATTGAGAAGAGAGATGTACCAGATCCTCTGAAGAAAGAGCTTCTTCTCCAACGACAGCTTTCATGGCTTGAACATCCTTCCCGATTGCATAGTTTGCATATAGCTGAAAATTCAACATTATATTGTGAAGTTGGTTTGTTGATACTTGATGAACATGTCAGTTACTTTAAACAAGTACGGTTCTAGAGGTAGAAAACCTGGTTGGAGACATCAGAATGGTCTTTGCGAGTCATTCCCTCCCCAATAGCACTCTGCAGAATTGAACAATGATTTAAGTTAATGCTCATCGTATGTTTCAATCCATGTGAATCCATAATCAAATGGCTTGGCTACCTTCATTAATCGAGAAAGTGATGGAAGTACGTTAATGGGTGGATATATCTGTTTTAGGGAAGACCAAGACAAAATCAGATATCGTATGTATTACGAAAAACAAGTGATGACAGGCTTTTATCACACCTGTCTGTTGTGAAGTTGCCTATCAATGTATATCTGACCCTCAGTAATGTAACCAGTAAGATCCGGAGTAGGATGTGTGATGTCTGCGTTTAAATAACGAGAGCTATTATGAGACATTTCTGTCTTTTAAGAGAAAACATAACGTGAAAGGAATCCAAGAATGGTATGATTTTTACCATCATTAGGCATAGTCAAGATCGGAATTTGGGTAATGGAACCCTTTCTTCCTTCAATACGCCCTGCACGTTCATAGATAGTTGCAAGATCTGTATACATATAACCCGGATATCCACGTCTTCCAGGAACTTCTTCTCGGGCAGCAGAAACCTACACAGTTCTCAGTTTTTTCAAAACCTGAATCCAATTTTGAATAATGGAACAGAACAGAGAGGCCAGTGAAAGTCATTACCTCACGAAGAGCATCTGCATAAGAACTCATGTCTGTCAATATAACAAGCACATGCTTCCCACATTCATAAGCCAAATATTCTGCGGTTGTGAGGGCAATTCGAGGAGTGATAATTCTCTCGATGGTTGGGTCATTAGCCTGTTGGAGTGGAATAGAGGTCAATCCATTATTAAAGTAATAAAAGTAGTACGAAACGATACATCAAGAAACATAGAGATCATTAGTGATAAATTACCAGGTTCAGGAAAAGGGTAACTCTTTCCATTGATCCATTTTCTTCAAAATCACGCTTGAAGAACTGAGCTGTCTCCATGTTTACACCCATAGCTGCAAACACAATTGCAAAATTGTCCTCTCCATGATCCTGGAAAAATAAGATGAGAAAGAATGAAATCCCTATAAAGTAGGATAATCAGTCTTCACAGAAGTTCCGTAAGCTGAAAAGTCAATGATGTCACAAACTATAGCCCTATATATGTACCATGGATTCTTAGCAGTACATATAGAAATCCTTCTACAATAGTTAGAACGTGAATGTGCGTACACATATTTATGATTCTTGGAAACTATTTTGGTGGTGGTAATGATTACCTCGATTAGGTTCTCAGTCTTTTCCAATCGCTTAACAAGACCAGCCTGACGACAAATTTGAGCAGCAATTTCGTTATGAGGAAGCCCAGCAGCAGAGAAAAGAGGAATCTTCTGTCCACGAGCAATGGAGTTCATGACATCAATGGTCGAAATCCCCGTCTGTATCATCTCTTCTGGGTAGGTTCTTTCACTGGGGTTGATTGAGCTTCCTATAAAACATCATTCACTGACACAATCAAAACAACAGACAATATTTTGCTTCAGATATCACACAATGACGCAATCAACATTCACCAGAAATATCGAGGTATGCCTCCGGCAAAATAGGAGGGCCATTATCAATTGGCTTTCCTGAACCGTTAAATATGCGCCCAAGCATGTCTAGTGATACAGGAGTTTTGAGTACCTGAAACAGAACCAATAACATAAAAGTTTTGTAAGAATAAAAACTGAAAGAGAGCATCATTAATTTTCAGAAAACTGCCAACCAAAAATTCAACTAATCTTGGAAAAACTTAAGATAAGGAGGCTTTATAGTTATACCTCTCCTGTGAATTGAACGGTGGTAAATTTGTTGTCAATTCCGGATGTTCCTTCAAAAACCTGAAACCCTTAGATATATAAATACAAAGGACAGCAGCCTCTACAGCATGTGGATAAATTGCATTGTACACCAAGATTCGAAAAAGTAATGTTTTCAATTCACATTAATATAACAAGGAAAATCATTAACCTGGACAACTGCTTTCTCCCCATCAACCTCCAATACCTGACCACGTCTCGTTGATCCATCTCCTAAGCGAATATTAACAATCTCCTGGTACTTTGGACCCTGATATAATATAAAGTTAAACGTAAATATCTATGGTTAGCTTCCTTGAATAAAAAACAAGGTTTTATCTGCAGAAAAGCTTCTCATTTTCTACCTTCACTTTGTCAAGGATAACCAAGGGTCCCGCAACTCCCGAGACAGTTCTATACTCTACAATTCAAAGATTATCAATCAGTCTCCTGCAAAGATAAAACCTAGGAGAAAAATCTAAATCAAAATATCAGCAACATGAAACGACTGATTTATCAAAGCTAAGCAAGGCAAGCAAACAAGTGTTCATACATCAATCAACAAAGAAAAAGGATTATGAGCAACACTACGCGTAAACTGGAACCAAAAGCAATAAGTTATTTGACCTACCAATTGCAAACAGGAGACCCGCCCGTGAATTACGTGAAACGAACCTACTATTCAATAAGATTAACATAGATCGCTGGCTAAAGCTTGAAAACAGCCCCAGAAATTGAAAAATCGAACGAAACGAAAATCAAAAGAACAAAAGCAAACCAAGAACGTCATCTCCCTTATCCTTTAGTCAACCAACGTTTTCTATGCGATCCATGATCATTGGCTTACCCATTCCGATCTCGAGAGTTCCTTCCTCCATATCTATAGTAGTCGCCCCCATTGTCCCAGATCAAAATCTAATCAAGCCGCTTCAAAGTCCCTGGTAAAGTCCCAATTCGGGGCGGGAACAATCCAATGTCAAAATGAAACAAAATCAATTGAAATTCGATCCAATAATACAACTTGAGCCCGTGAAAGCGAAGAAAATGAGAAGAGGAGGAAGACACAATCTAACTGTGAGATCTGACGAACAAATCACGTACCTACAAAAAGAAGAGATTCAAGCAGAGAGAGAGAGGTCTGAACTTATGAACTGTATGATGCTGTGGCTCTCTTTAAAAACGTGGTAAGAGGAAATCTGACATTTAATTATTTGTTTTATCCCTAAATATCCAAAATGATCATTTTCAGAGATATTTCTTAAAATAAATTAAGCGCCCACCGTGGGGCTCGAACCCACGACCACAAGGTTAAGAGCCTTGCGCTCTACCAACTGAGCTAGACGGGCTACCTGGTAGATTTAACCTTATTTTATTTTTAATTTATTAAATAATTCCCCAAGGCTTCAAAGAGGCATCAATATATTTCTCTCGCTCATAATTCATAAAGCTTATGATGAGTTTTTAACATGAACCGACGTATTTGTATTATGAACAAATTTCTTCTAGCATCATATACTATCAATCTATTTCTCTTTTCTAATCGAACTGATCCAAGACGTTTGTATATTTAAAACATTACAGTACATGTTTCTTCTAGTGTCATGCACTTCTCCAGACTTGAAATTGATGGGTACAACCATTTCTCTATAGCCTATACATAAACAAAGAATAGAATGATACAAAAACTTCAAAAATGTTACCAAAAGTCTCCGCAAGAACAAATTCCATCTTTAAAATGATGAAACCTATTTGTATCTCTAACAAAAATCTCTCTACTAGCGTAACCCGATATAAATTTAATGACCGAATGGCAATCTCCACATATCCTAAGGTTCTTTATAACATGAATAGGTGTACCGTCAGGTGTGTTCAGAAGACCGAAAACTACTGCTAGTTTCTCACTGTGTCCCAATAATATCTGCTCTTTCTCTTGCTCCTCCACATCTTGCAGGACAAAGTCCAAATTTGGGCGATAACCAGACATTCTCATCTCCTTGCTAATCTCACCCATCTTCTCCCTTATTTGTGTTATCTGCGGATGCGACATATCCCCAGCAAGAAGTGTGTACACTCTGTTCTTCACTTGAATCCAGCTGCATCCTGGGTTCTTCTTCAGTCCCAAACTCTCCATCTTGTTCCTAACACGGTCTACTTCTGTCATCATGCCGTTAGCGGCGTATATATTGGACAAAAGAACATATGTCCCTGGGTTTTCGGGTTCTAGACTGAAAACCTTTTCTGCTGCGATTTCACCTAAATTTACATTATTGTGAAGTCTGCAGGAATTTAGCAAAGCTCCCCAGACGCAGGAGTCTGGCTCAAAAGGTATCTCCTTTATCAAATCATATGCGTCTTGCAACTTGCCTACACGTCCAAGAAGGTTTACCATGCAAGAAAAATGTTCCATCCTTGGTTTAATCCCATATTTTTCTGACATCATGCCAAAATATTTCCATCCTTCATCTGTTAAACCTACTTGGCCACATACTGACAATAAACTTGTAAAGCTGATGAAATCAGGTGTTAACCTGGTTCTCACAAGAGAATCAAATATGCTCATGACTTCCTTGGCCTTCCCGTGCATTGAATATCCATTCATTAAAGCATTCCAGCAGACTAAGTTTTTCGTAGGCATCATATTAAACACAATCTGAGACATGTTGATTCTTCCGCATTTGGCATACATGTCAATCAGAGCACTTCCTACATGAACATCATCCAAAAGGTGGACCCGTACTGCAAATCCGTGAGCCGATCTCCCCTGAAGCAAAGCTGCTATATTTCCACACGCTGGAAGCATTGAAGGGATTGTTACGCCATTTGGCTTCACCCCTGCAACCTGCATTTCTCTAAACAGTTCCAAAGCTTCAATATCTTTCCCGTTCTGTGTACACCCTGATATGATTGAAGTCCATGACACAACATTAAGCTCCATATTTTGCTTCTTGAAGAGCTCAAACATTTCAAGTGCCTTGTCAACAAGACCATTTCGCGATAGCCCTGTAATATACGCATTGCAAACCCCCGTCTCCATCATCTCCATTCCATCAAAAAGGTTTATGATTCCATACACATTTCCAGATTTCCCATACATATCAATCATTGCACTAATGACACATTTATCCTTCAGCAGACCCTGTTTAATCACATATCCATGAATCTGCTTCCCCATATTCAGTTTCTCTGAGTCTCCAACTGAAGGAAGAACACTTGAAACTGTCACCTGATCGGGACAAAACCCCAGATGGTGCATCTTTTCCAACATTATCATTGCTTCCCTGTGATACCCGCTACGATTAAAACCACTAAGAATACCATTCCAAGTCACGATATTCGGTTCAATACCTGATTTTTCCATCTCAGAGAGGATACGAACTACCTCTTCTAGGCAACCTTTTCGCGCATAGCCACAGAGCAAAGCGCTGCAAGTCACAACATCTTTCTCAGACATTCTGTCGAATACTTTGCGTGCGTCCCTTATCCTACCGCACCTCAGGTACATATGAAACATAGATCCTTGAACAAAGGCATCCATGTCCAATCCGGAAACACACGCTATACAATGAATCTGTTTACCTGCTTTAAAAGATGATAATTCGGCACATACCTTGAACAAATTCGGAAGAACATGGCTATCCGGAATCAGCCCATGAGATAACATCCGAGAAAAAACGCTAAGGGATTGCGAGAAAAGCTTAGCCTTAGTTAACGCGTATATAAGAGAAGAGAAAGAGTGAACATTCGGATTCGGAATCGATTGCAGGACGAGATTAGCATCGTCGAAGCAACTATAGTTCGCGTATGAAGCAATAATTTTAGCGGAGATATAGCCATCGTTCTGGGCTCCGGATTTGAGTATCCTGGCATGGGCTTGTGTTGTCTTCGATAACGAAGAAGACAAACACGATGGAGAAAGTTCTAAAAATCCAAGGATCGATTGAGGGATTTTCTCTATCAGTGGAAGAACTTGTTTTGTCATTGCTTAATAACTAAAATACAAATTTCCCCCCTTGACTGACCTCGATCACTTATCAAGCCTCCACGCAACCAGATTCTTCCACATCACCACAAATGTAAATCAACGGTAAAAATGAAATACTGAGATTCACTCAGCTACCGAGCAATCTTGGCCGTTGGTTCCATCTTCTACGTGACTTCGTCTTCGTATTTGTAATCTCTCTCCTCTTAAGAAAAAACGATCCAGAGAGAATGATCAGACCGGCTTTATTGTTCGTTGTCTTCCTCGTCGGAACAGTTGTACAAGCGCAGTTACTACCTCCGGCGAGGCGTGATGGATTCGTGTACCCACCGGGTCGGAAGATCAACCCGGATACGATAGTTATCGAGGCGTACTTTGACCCGGTTTGCTCCGACTGCGTAGACGCTTGGGAGCCGCTAAAGCTAGCGATTGATCACTATGGATCTCGCGTTGCCCTTATCCTTCACCTCATACCTTTACCGTCAGTCTTTTGTTTCTCTTCCTTTCATTTGGTTTTCCCCTATATGTTCAGTTTTCCATTTATTAGCAAGGTTGAGAATCAGTTGCTCGATGTTCAATGATTTCTTCAATTCCATTTTATTTTCTCCTGAATCTACGCATGTCATGAATATTTGCTGTAAATTTATTTGACAAAATAGTTTGAGAAAGTAGCAGATATTGTTTATGTTGCCATATCTGTTGTATGCACATATATTTCATTCTTGTCTGATGAAGCTTTTCTGTTTCTTGCAGCTTCCATGACAATGCATTTGTAGCATCTCGGGCTTTACACATCGTTAATACATTAAACGTCAATGCCACGTTCAGTTTGCTGGAAGGGATCTTCAAGCACCAGGTTCGATTAATTTAAAAGCTAATCTTTTGAAATCGAAACAGAGAAAATGTTTATCGGAGGTTCTGTTTCTTGAAATTACTGTTTATCTATGCATTACATTTCTCTGCGGTTTAATGAAGCTTTTGTCTCTTTTTATATGTTTTGCTTATGATTAGTTGATATGGTTTCATTGAAATTACTTCAACAGGCATCGTTCTACAACTCGCAAACACAGCTCATGTCAAGACCTGAGGTTGTGGAAAAAATAGTCAAGCTTGGAACAGTTACATTGGGAAAATCATATCAATCTCCTCTTAAAGCTGGCTTCAGCAACTCAAAATCAGATCTTGCCACTAGGGTTTCCTTCAAGGTGATTCCTTTTTCAAACTTTTACTTTCCCAGTCATTGGATCCTTCACTCATAGTCATATGTTTCTAGTGTCAAGTAGAAGAGTTTTAGGTTCTGCAGCTTACCTTACCTTACCTTCTGTCATTACTGACTCGAGCTTTCCTGATAAATTGTGTTCATTCCATAACTGCTTTGCACATGTTCTGTTTGCAGTATAGCGTTTCAAGAGGAGTTTCCGCGACTCCAACCTTCTACGTGAATGGGTTTGAGCTGCCAGGTGCTGGTTCTCCCATAGATTTTGAAGGATGGAGAAACACCATTGATCCTCTGGTTAAACCACAAGAAGTAGACATACAAGAAGACACCTTCCTTTCATTTCTAATGCAACCATCTTATTAGTACTGCTTTCTATGCTATGCTAAACTTACACCTAATATATTTGTTACATGTTCAACTAATCATTGTTTTAAGAACCAAAAATTTCTTTTCAAATGCATCTGACGTTTTGTGGGTAAATTCAAATCATATTACTAGTTTTTCAGTATACTGATTTCCAAGGTGGCATTTTCGTAAACAGTGAAAGGAAATGTAATTGAAACCAACTTTTGTTTTCTCCGACATCCATTCTAAAAGATTAGAATCCAAATGATGATACAACGACAATAATAAATCTTGATTGCTTTTGGTGGTCTTACTAAAATCACATTACAGAAATGAATTTTGTTCTCCTAAATAAAAAAGAAATTTTCGTATCTATCTATCGTCTGTCCAGAGCTAATTTTAAGGTCCAAAAAGAATTTAATCGCCGTTGCCGGGGATCGAACCCGGGTCACCCGCGTGACAGGCGGGAATACTTACCACTATACTACAACGACTTCTTGTTATACATTATTTACTTAACATACATCTCTTGATTAACAAAAAAATCTGATACAATCTTAGCATCATCATCTTCGAATCTGAACCATCATCAGCCGTTCGAATTCCGTTCTGCCAACTTAGTAAGCTCTCTCTCCGTCCTTAATAGTCAACTAATCGCTAGAAACTTCAATTCGATTTCTTGAGATCACTACGTCTTAGTTGCACTTCCGAAAAAGCTTAATCGTCGTTTTATCTCTGCAAAGACCACCCGAGAGATTTGGGCACGATGACTCAGGACGTTGAAATGAAAGATAACCAGACCCCTTCTCAGTCTATCGTCTCTTCTACTACCTCCACGATGCAGCGTAAATCTCGATCCGGACGCTTCTATTCGCGATAATTCCAAATTTGCATTCGAAGTCATCTTATTCGCATTTTTTTGCTTTTTTCCCCCAGATTTGAAGGAGATAGCTGCTCTCATTGATACCGGGTCCTATACGAAGGAGGTTCGCCGTATTTCTCGTGCGGTGCGTCTCACTATTGGACTTAGGCAGAAACTCACCGGCTCAGTGCTCTCTTCTTTCCTGGATTTCGCTTTGGTTCCAGGATCGGATGTCCACTCTCGCCTTTCTTCGTTTGTCCCTAAGGTATTTATGGGTTTAGTTCTTGACATTGATATTTCTCAAATCCCATCTTGATAGTTCCTATTGGCGTGTTTGGCTTCACTCTTCAGGGAGTTTAGATTCATGTTACGGGTAAGAATTGGTTCAATACTGAAAACTTTGACTTACAATGGTTTAGGGTGATGCACATGATATGGAAGTTGATACAGCTTCGTCGGCTACACAAGCTCCTTCTAAGCACCTACCTGCAGAACTCGAGATTTACTGCTACTTCATTGTTCTTCTTTTTCTGATTGATCAGAAAAAGTACATCGAGGTTACTGCTGCTGCCCAGTTGTGTTTTTCACGAGCTACTTTCTGTTGAGGTTTTAATTTCATTAGTTGGTTTCAATCATCTTTTAGGCCAAGGCTTGTTCTTCAGCAAGCATTGCTCGCCTCAAGAACGTAAACAGAAGGACCATTGATGTGATAGCTTCAAGACTGTATTTTTACTATTCTTTAAGTTACGAGCTAACTGGTGATCTTGCTGAAATACGTGGGTTAGTAGCTCCAAGACTGGTTGTTTAGTTTTCTACGGTCCTACAACTCATATTAATTAGTAGCTCAACTGTTAACAATCTGGTTGATTGTTTCTGCTTGCAGAACTCTTCTTGCCTTGCATCATTCTGCAACATTACGCCATGATGAGTTGGGTCAGGTATATGCATACCTAAGAAATGCAACCTTCATTCATCACTTTGAGACTATTACTTATTCAAAATATCACGGTGAATGCAGGAAACAATTCTGAATCTGTTGCTCCGTAACTACCTACACTACAACCTGTACGACCAGGCAGAGAAGCTAAGATCAAAGGCACCTCGTTTTGAGGCACATTCAAACCAACAGGTAGATCCTGGTTCTTCGTTCATGTTCATGTTCTTCGTTTTCATTATTTTTATGACATTTCCAATGATAATTCTGCAATCTGTCCAGGGACTTATTTCCCCCTTTTGTCTTAACGTTGTCCATTTGCAGTCATATCTACGGCTAGGGAGGCTACTGTGTTCACATTTTACTCTCTCGTTTATACTTCTGATACCACATCTTGCCATTACCGCCAATATATCTTTTGGTTTTCTAGCTAGATAGGATTTTCTTCTATTTTTTTCCCTCCGTATTGTTACAGTTTCAAAGGATTAAGAGCAGTAGGATTTGTCTCAAAACAATATACTTTGCAGTTTTGTAGGTATCTCTTCTACCTTGGGAAGATCCGAACGATTCAGCTGGAATATACCGATGCAAAAGAGAGCCTCCTTCAGGCTGCCAGGAAAGCCCCTATAGCAGCTCTTGGGTTCAGGATTCAATGCAATAAATGGGCGATTCTAGTTCGTTTGCTACTGGGTGAAATACCAGAACGGTCAATATTTACCCAGAAGGGAATGGAGAAGGCCCTGAGGCCTTACTTTGAGCTTACCAATGTGAGTCCATCATGCATAATCTTGCTGCTGTGACCTGTTTAATGTTTTTTAGGAGCGGATAACTAAACTGGTATGAGCATGAGCTACTTCACCTCTTCTTTTAAACCTTTTTCTAATTTCACTCATTGGCCTATACATTCTTCTTCCATTACAGCCTCTCTGTGGTCTCTTGCGACAGTTTTTTTTTTGCTGCCTTTGTTTCTTGTAGCCTTGAATTATAGAGAGAATGAAATTTCTGTCTAATAGTCACTATATGCTATTGCTTTTTAGATATACTCGATGCAACAAGATACTTATGATTTAATAATCCAATGCGATTTTGCAGGCTGTTAGGATTGGTGACTTAGAGCTGTTCAGGACAGTACAGGAGAAGTTCTCAGACACGTTTGCTCGAGACAGAACGCACAATCTCATTGTTAGACTTCGCCACAATGTTATCAGGACTGGACTTCGCAACATAAGCATCTCATATTCGAGAATCTCCCTTCCAGATGTTACCAAAAAGCTGAGGCTCAACTCGGAAAACCCTGTGGCTGATGCGGAAAGCATTGTGGCAAAGGCCATACGCGATGGAGCGATTGATGCAACCATCGATCACAAAAATGGGTGCATGGTTTCGAAAGAAACAGGAGACATATACTCGACAAATGAGCCACAAAATGCGTTTAATTCAAGAATAGCTTTCTGCCTCAACATGCATAACGAGGCGGTCAGAGCGTTGAGGTTTCCTCCAAACACTCACAAGGAGAAAGAGAGCGATGAGAAGAGGAGAGAGAGGAAGCAACAAGAGGAAGAGTTGGCTAAACATATGGCTGAAGAAGACGATGATGATTTTTAAAGAATGGTAATCTCCGGTAGAGTTTGTCTACTCTCATTCTGTTTCTAGTTTTCTTTCACAACTTCACTACTATTTATTTTGCGCATCGTTCCAAATGTTGTTTTGTTGACGAGCTTTCTTGTTACTCACTCATTTATTACTTTGGTTGAATTAACTTTAGGAAAAGACATTTAATCTACTGGTTTCAGATGATTGGAATATTTTCACATTTTAAGAATCGATTACTTTTTATAACTAACTGTACTATTCAGGGCTTATGTTTGTTCATTACTGGAACATTGGCATGTGAAATGTTATCACCACCAGGCGATGCATAAAATCAAAGAGTGAAGAAAAGACATTAGCATGTTACTCCCAAACTAGGTTTCACTTTCTTAATAAAACTATCTCATCTTATGCTTTTAATTGTTGGAGTTTTTTTGTTTGATTCATTAACTTAATAACAATGACAAGAAAACAGAAATAATAACTCCGGGGCTTTTCGATGGGTACAACTGCCAACTAATTAAACCAAATCATCAGTGTCATATTAAAACCACATATGTAATTAAGTTATTGCTTAATATAATTTTTACACTTAAAAAAATCAAATCTAAAAAAAGGTCTACCAAGTGTGTAAGGCGACAAATGAGGACGTCGTGAGTCGTGACGGTGATCTTACTCAACTTAGTTTGGAAATCATGTTTTGTGGGACGATTAATCCAAAAATTATAATACTTAAATTTGGCATGTTGCTAATAATGTAGGAGAAGATTGCATGTGAATAACCTGCACATAATTGTAATTTGCACATCACAAACCCAAAAAACACCCTTTGTCTTTCTTCTTATTTTATTTACTTCAGAGAAAATCGTTAAATTTCCACCGCGTTGCACATTATATATCAGAGATCATGTATGATTATTCTCTTAGATTTGATGTTATATATTGGGCTCTGCATCGACCAATAAAACAAAACTGATAGATCATAGACATTTGGCTATGACTAAAAACATCAAATTATTATCCGGTTGTTTTTAATTGTACAAAGTAAAGGACAACTGTTGAAAAACAAGTAAAGGACAATGTTATCGTATATGTAGTTCACTATAACCACATCAAACTTTTGTTGAACTTTTTGAGGGAATATAGATCCATCTCTGCATATTACAGACAGAGTTTGCAGATCTAGTGTCTTTTGGACTTATATGATTACTTACAATTATACACATGTAAGAGATTTTCCAAAAATAAATAAAGAAACAAACAGGCTAGATGAAGATAAGATCACATGTAACTATGTAAGGTTTCGTTTCTACTAGATAGTTTACACTCACTTCCCACCTTTATTTAAACAACTCTCTCTCTTTCACTTGATTATCAATCATCAATAGTCTCTTTCTTCTTCGACGAATTTTAACCATGGAAAAGTCTCTAACTGGATTGGCTGTTTTGGCCGCTCTTTTTGTAGCGGTTGATGCGTTTAAGCCTTCTGGTTTAACAAATGGTCACGCCACATTCTATGGAGGCAGTGACGCTTCTGGAACAATGGGTAATTTAACTGGAATTTACTGTCACATAAGTAAATTACGAAAGTGATGAATTTTGTTGTTACACAGGCGGAGCTTGCGGGTACGGTGATCTCTACGCGGCGGGATATGGGACAATGACGGCTGCGTTAAGTACGGCTCTGTTCAACAACGGAGCTTCTTGCGGCGAATGCTATAGAATAACGTGTGATTACGCGGCGGACTCACGGTGGTGCAAGAAAGGAGCTTCGGTGGTTATCACAGCCACCAATTTCTGCCCACCAAACTTCGCGCTACCAAACAACAACGGTGGATGGTGCAATCCGCCGCTCAAACATTTCGATATGGCACAACCCGCTTGGGAAAAGATCGGAATTTACAGAGGCGGAATCGTTCCAGTCGTTTTCCAAAGGTAAGATTTACAACAACAACAACAAAAAGTCGATTTAATCGTCATATAAATTCAAATTTGAAGTAAAGGTCGATTTAATCGTCATATAAATTCAAATTTGAAGTAAAGGTCTCTCTTTTTTGTTTTTGATTGTTTCTGGGGAAAACAGAGTGAGCTGTTACAAGAAAGGAGGAGTAAGATTCAGAATAAACGGAAGAGATTACTTCGAGCTAGTGAACATATCGAATGTAGGAGGAGGAGGTTCGATTAGATCTGTCTCCATTAAAGGATCAAAGACTGGTTGGTTAGCTATGTCTCGTAATTGGGGAGCTAATTGGCAATCAAACGCTTATCTCAATTCTCAATCTCTCTCTTTTTCTATTACCACTACCGATGGTTCTACCAGAGTCTTCCTCAATGTTGTTCCTTCTTCTTGGTCCTTTGGACAGACTTATTCTTCCAACATTCAGTTTTAACTTGTTCTTTTTTTACTGTCTGAAAATTTATTTGCAGTGGTCGCGCTCTGAGTCTCTGTTTATTTTCCCCCGGAGCGACCCGCCCGCTTTGTTTACTTCTTTTATTTGTTTCTGGTTTCATGTGTTTGTTAAAAAAAGTTACTCAGTTTGATTTGAGGATACGATTACATATATGTTTTATTTGTTGTGTTATGATTCAATCTCGAAAAGATTCTGTAGCTAAACGAGAAAGATTCATTATAGGCAATATTCACAATAACCAAACCAAGGGACAAAATTCTATCATATCTATGTAAATTTATCACACCATAATAGCTATGCAATGTTAGTTGTATAGTTTATCACAGTCTAAGACTTCTGACGATATGCATTTAGGCAAATTAAACTTAACTACCTCCGGTTAAGTTTTTAGGTCTTGCTATTTTTGACTTCATCATGTACAGTTAGTTTGTGTGTTATATAAGAATATCTATCTTGAGTTATGATTCGCCATGTTATGCATATATATCGTTTTCATTTCTTTGTTTGGTTAAAAAGATAATTCGTCATTATTTCATACATTCACACAGTATTCATAAACCTTGTTTGACATTATTCTTTTTATGGTTTATAATATAAATCTAATTTCGTTGTATTCACCATCAATCCGTTGTCGTCCAGCGGTTAGGATATCTGGCTTTCACCCAGGAGACCCGGGTTCGATTCCCGGCAACGGAGTTTTCTTTTGAATTTGATAGGAAGTTATTTGGGCTTTTAGAAGTTATAATGGGCTTTTAGAGGCTATAATGGATCCTTTTGTTTGCTACTCAACGAATCCTTTGCAATTTTTATCGATGGATCCAACTTTGTCTTTGATTCAACGTGTTTAAGAGATTACACACTATGTTACATGTAGTGCAAATCATTAACTACCTTTGATGTTCTATTAATCTATGTAAAATTGTGATTGTAATTAGGTTGGAAAATTTTACAATGGAGAAACTACTATAATATGAGCTTTAAATATACCAAAAAGTGTTCTTGAAGATAATAATGATAATGAGTAGCATATGAACCAAACTAAACCATATATATAATACGTCTAAACAAAATGGAAAGATAAAACAATAACTAAACGAGATTATTGCGAATGGTATTAACGACTTTAGGTAATACAACTCTATAAGCATTTTCAGAAGGATGACCAAAGTCCCAGAACACATGACTAGCCGATCTCAAGCATGGAATCGGAGTCATCACCGAACAACAACATGGTTTTGCCGTTGTAAACCCTGAAATTTGTTAATTTTGTTTTATCTATCTTCAACAAAAACACAACCTGTACATATACATATCAAATTAATCAAATCATGAACTTACCATATTGGCTAAGATTATCGATGACATCAATAAATGGGTTATACATATCGACGTAGACGAATTTGGCATCGGCGAAATTTTGTCTGAAGTTATCGACCAATATCGATACTTTTTGATTGAATATTTTAGCACCATAGTTTACATTCGGAAGACATATAAAATCTCCTGTGAGTTGTCTCGCACCTGGCAAACATCCTAAAGGCAACGTTCCAAGAACTGCAAATTTTCTTGCTCCCAAATCATATAGTTTCTGTTTAATTATCATAACAAAGTTTAAAAAAAAAAGAGTAATTATAAACTAACAAAATAGTAATAATATATATATATACCTGCATGAAGGTAGTTTTCCAACCAATGAGCATATCAGTGTATGTTTGGATATTGTAAGTAAATCTTCTATTAGGAGTTGAAAAATATGTGATAGCAATATCATTATTTCCAGCAGAGATTAGAATCAAAGCATTTGCTATAATCTCTTTGACTTGAGCAACATCTCCAACTTGTTCCTTTAATTTCTCTATGTAACTTTCAAAGTCTTTCACTTGATCTTCTACCCATATAACTCCCTACCAAATCAGTCATTGTTTTATTATATAAGCAAATGTAATATATAGTGAAAATGAATAATTAACAATGTGTTTAGTTACCTGTATAGATGCAGTCAATTTGTCTAATCCTGAACCACCTGATGCGAAGCAAACTCCGGTTGAAAGTTCATTACTTTTAAGAAATGGACTACGAAAAGCTGGTAAAAGATCTTTTATACCTAAATCCGCAGCTACATGCATATATAATAACATTTTCATTCTATACAAGTATTTAGGTTAAAGAATGTGATTTTTGTTGTTGTATGTCGGTACCAACTAAATCCGATAGAACTCTTCCGTTTCCGAATCTTCCGGTAGGTATATGATTAGGAAAATCACGTCCATATGGAAAAAAATTGCATCTTGTAGCTGTCAATAGAAGATTGTTGTTACCAGTATCTAGAATCGAATCTCCGAATGCAAAAACTGCTGAAAATTCTCCATTTTGTGCAGATTGTACTCGTGAAAGCCTTAAACAAAATAATACTATTACAACTTTCAGGACTATGAAATCCATTTCAACGAGAATGTTATGCTTTTTGAATTATATATTTATGTACTTCCTTAGCTGTAATAGTTATGTTTTGTTTGTTTTAACTTACGTAAATGGATTTATACACATGAGTTGAAGGGTTGAGAGTGTTTTCATGGTGTTCCTTAAAGAATTAATGGTATGAAACTTTGTTCATTTTTGTGGTTATACGATTACTCCATGCTCCTATCATTAGACTGATTTTATATTTAGACAATCCACCAAGAACAAGTCTTTTCAGTCTTTTTTATTCAATTATTAGATTGATTGATTAACTCTACAAGAATTTGGTTATATCTCATGTTATATAATGGATTCCTTCAAGTTATAGATAATCATTATATTGATACAACAGAAAAAAAAAAAAGAATTATCTATACAAATGTGCCAAAAAATAGCCATGGATCAAATGAATTGATTGATTTATTTCTATTATTACCACTAATGAGGTTGTGAAGATTACACATTCATCTCTCAATTAAAATACTGAGATGAATGGAATAATATTGGTATATGTTCCAATTTTCATTATTATATCTTTCCTTATAATCAGTAAACCATCATTACTCTCATTCTCGTATTCCTAATACTATCTTACATTTTCATTATTATACTCAGATCAAACATAGAGTGATGAACTCTTTACACTTAATTCACTTGCCAGCACCAAAATCAATATCTAATCATTTCACATAATGGTAGTAAAATACATAATAAGATAAGACTGTTCCATCACTCAAAAAAGGCTTTCATATACACAGCATGGGAAAACAACAACCACACGAGACAGGACCAATAACTTATTTTGGTGCGATCATAATACCCAAACCAATAACGAAATGACCATATTATATATATATATATATGTGTGTGTTTCAAGTAAATAAAAAACGGGTAGGAATATCAATGCGCGCTAACGAGAAAAGGGTTTTGGCAAACTCCACACTCGATGGTCTCTGATCCTGAGATTGGAACTTGAACCTGCAATTCAAATGGCAGTACTCTCATAATCAAATACATGGTATCAAGTAACATTACCAAAAAGCCAACTATAGAATTTCCAATCTGTCTCTAGTCTTCTATCCTCTTACACGACAACCTCCATGATCCAATTCTGGCTGTTTAATTCTAGAGCTTACCACAGGTAACAGTTCTATCCTCCCATTTATAAAATAAAGAAGATTGGTCAGTGGGAGTCCTACGATTATGCCAAATGGAGACATTTCATAAAGCATTCACATTCTATTCCGTCAATGTATTTGCAAGATGATCATACATACCAACACATGATTTTTACCTACGAGGACCACCCTATTTTTGTTGTCCTAGGAAATTTAGGGTTAAAAAATCATACAAAGAAAGAAGGGTTATCAACGGATCTTACCTGTAAGTGCACTGTGCATGTTGGACAAGCTACTTCTTTCATCCGCCTCCCAGATCCTTCCCTTGAACCTGTAATAACCATGCCTATCATCGTCAATAACATACCAAGAATAATAAATCAAAAGCATGAAGTATGCTAAACATGAAAAATTTACCAGATGAAGACTTCCGGTTTTTCTCCATTTCCTCCTGTGTCAAACATATCCGCCATCAGAAAACAATTATACACATTCTGCCGGATATCCTCTCAACTTGTAAATCATTCAAATTAATTAAAAAATATCCAAAAATGATTGGCTCACCTGTAGCTTCCTAGCAAGGTCTTCATGGCTCTGCACATTCATATTCCTGCTAGCGGTTTCCTTGGCATTACTCAATCTCTGTGACACTTCTGCCTGAACATCAAGAATCAGATTCATATAAGCCATACCACTTTTTAAGCTTATAGTTAAAGGCGTACACCAACAGACAACAAATTTACTTTTAACTAGAACAACCAACCAAGGTTCTTAATGTTAAAGCTAGATCAGATAGAATATAATTTCTCAACTTAAGGAAAAATGAATGAATAGATAGACATACCATGCACCGGTCACAAACACGAACTTGGGGAGCATTCTCCTCAGCAGTGAGAGCAATCCTGCCTTGAGTACATTTGTCACAGAAGACGTCACCACAGTTCCTGCAGTGATGCTGAAATAAGCAAAATAATCCTTAAGGTTTGTCAATCTCTAAATGGCCAAGAACTTAATTCCAGATTAGAAGACCATGAGATAAACAATACCCTTCGGTTAAATGCACCGAAATCTGACCCACATGATGTGCACTTCGAAACAGCTTCATCTGGAACCTGAAGCAAAAATAACATGGAGTTAGAACAATATACCGGAAGCTAAGCAAGAACATTAAGAATAAATAATGGAACTGATCACCAAAACTACCCTAGCCTTTCGATTTGATTACAAGACATTTATGTTTTTAACCAATAAAACAAAAAAAAAAAAAACCTACCCAATGATCTTTCTCTTCATTTACAGGCTTTATAATGTTCATCCAGTCACCCAATCCTTTTTTCTTCTCAGCAGATTGTTCAACCAGTCTTGCGGAGGCAGCAGGCCTGCTACTTGCCCCAATTTCCTTGGCCTAAATTCAACCAAAAGAAGAGCATTAGATTAGGGAAAGGGAATCAAGAAGGAATTGACACAGGGACTTGACAGATAGATAACATGTAGCTTTAGGAACCTGAAACATTGCAGCTGTCACTGTGTCCAGAAGAGTGTTGGTGGTGTAACTATTTGATTGCAGTCTGATACGTCTAGCTTCGATGTCTACCGACGTTTTAGACCAGAAGGCCAGAATAGAAGAATCTAGTTTCTGCAGGAAGATGTTTACAATAGAACTAAGACTTTAATTTCCTTCAAATGGGACAAATTCAGACTTGGGAATAAGGCGGCCAGTGTCTTACTTCGCATTTCGTGATGTTCTCAAGAGGATATATTCTCAAAGTTCTGCTAGTACTTGGATCAAGCATTCGGAGGCCATCCAAACCAATCTGCTAGCAAAAATCAAGCAGACGATTAACTAAAAAGTAACAAAAAAAGGCATAAGCTTTAATTAAGAGTACCAGAGTTTTTCCTCCTTATCTTCTTGCGTGTTACACGGTTGGATATTATTTTTGGTATCCATTAAACTTGAGAAATATAGTACGAAGTCTACATAAATCTCATATGGTGTCTAGAGGATCATACGATTATCACTGAGTTTAGCAAAGCTTTAACAAGTTTAAGCAAATTTATAGCTCGAATTAAAAAGAAACAAAAAAAATTGAAATGGGCACATTACCTGGCAAAGAACATCTGTAGTGGTTTGTCCGTAGGTCTCAGCCAGCAACTTGACACGGAATTTCTGGAAACCACCCATGGCGTCTTCCTGCGCATCAGCCTTGGGAACAGCTCTCACGACCTTTGTAGAATTCGAGCTAGCAGAAGAATCTCTCCCTGAAGAAAAGCTAATGGATCGTCCATAATCGTCGAACAAAGTCGAATTGGATGACTTCGGCGCTGTACCACGAGACCCGTAGGGCTCCACTTTGCCTCCTTCATAAGCATAGACGCCATCGCCATAGGAATCTTCATAAGCGGGGTAACCTCCGGTTTCAGATCGTTTTCCGTATAGTTCTGATCCAAGATCCGACCTGCTCCGGTTGTAACCCCCATAAGCAGGTTGATCAAATTTCACCGGCTTGTCGTATGGTTTTTCATACGGAGGCATGGAAGATCCTCCGCTACTGTACGGAGGTGCCGAGTATATGGAAGATGAGTAAGGAGGAGCATGAACATGATTAAGATTCGGCGCAGACGCAGATGAAGGGGGAGGATGAGGCGCAGCAGAATAGCCAGAGGTCTGATGCTGATCATACGGTGGATAATACACCGGCTGCGTGGTGGGTTGCTGATACGGAGTAGTAGAATCAAACGATCCGTAAGATGATGCGGGTGGATGATTCGTAGGCGGAGGCGGTTGGTTGAAGGTAGAATAAGAATTAGGGCTTAAAGAAGTCGCCGGCGGAGAAGGAGGAGGCGGTTGTGCCGCGGGAGTGAAGGAAGGAGCTGAAGGTGGGACATAATCAGAATTTTGTCCATATGGAGGGTAATTCTGGGAATAGTTCGAGTAATCGACGGCGCCGTAACCGCCGGCGAACGGTGGCGCAGACGCGTAAATGTTCCGAGAAAGATCGGTCGGATCAGCGACGGTGGGCGCCGGCGCAGAAGGGTTGGGGTTGGGATTCGGACCAGTATTTTGAAACTGAGAGCACTGATGCTGATAGTAGGGATTGTAATCTCCCATGGGTGATTGGAGTTTGTTTGATTTACGTCGGCGATTATTCGATCAGATAATCGGAGAGGAAACCATGACAACGAAACGTGAAAGGAGAAGAAGATGAAAATGAAAGGTAGATTGGGTCAAGGGAAGAATCAATCGCTGGAATACCCCAAAACTTAAAACAAATAAAAGCTCAAATATTGTCTTCATTTTTAAATATTTATTTTTAATTAAAAAATAGAATGAAAAAATAAAAAAACTTACAAGTTGTTAGTAATTATCGATCCAACCAACAAATACCCACCCAAACCCATTAAAATTGAGTCAACTCGGTTTGATAAAAAATTAAAAGAAAAAAAAGAAAAAAACGAAAATAGGACAAAAATCGAGCCCCTAAATCGCAATTCATCGTCTCCCTCTCTCTCCCTTTCACTCCTCTTACTCCTTCGACAACTCGAGCATTCATCTCCCTCTCTCTCCCTCCTAAAATATCTTTCTTCATTTTCAACTTCTCTCACCCACGATCTTCAACCTCTCACCCACGTTTTTCAACTTCTTCTCTCTTCCATTTATTTTGCAAACGAAATCGGCCATCTCCCTTAACTCAAAATCGATTTTTTCTTCTCCCTCACCCAAAAATCGGTTTCAAATTCAACCCGGAAGAGTTTTCATCGCGAAATCGAAGTAAAACTATGTAGAACTAATAGAATAATTTGAAATTTCATAAGAAAACTTCGTTTGTCTCGATTTGGATTAGATTGTATGAATGTCGGGTGTGCTAATTCGGTTGTTTTTTTGCAGGATGGCTCGAACAAAAAATGCTAATTACTTACAAGTTGTTAGTAATTATCAATCCAACCAACAAATACCCACCCAAACCCATTAAAATTGGGTCAACTCGGTTTGATAAAAAATTAAAAGAAAAAAAAAGAAAAAAACGAAATTAAGGCAAAAATCGAGCCCCTAAATCGCAATTCATCGTCTCTCTCTCTCTCCCTTTCACTCCTCTTACTCCTTCGACAACTCGAGCATTCATCTCCCTCTCTCTCCCTCCTAAAATATCTTTCTTCATTTTCAACTTCTCTCACCCACGATCTTCAACCTCTCACCCACGATTTTCAACCTTTTCTCTCTTCCATTTATTTTGCAAACGAAATCGGCCATCTCCCTTAACTCAAAATCGATTTTTTCTTCTCCTTCACCCGAAAATCGGCTTCAAATTCAACCCGGAAGAGTTTTCATCGCGAAATCGAAGTAAAACTACGTAGAACTAATAGAATAATTTGAAATTTCGTAAGAAAACTTCGTTTGTCTCGATTTGGATTAGATTGTATGAATGTCGGGTGTGCTAATTCGGTTGTTTTTTTGCAGGATGGCTCGAACAAAAAATGCTAATTACGGATGTGGAGAAAGTCCGAATGACGAAGGAGAAAATATGGAAAGAAGGATTGTTGTAGGTGGATCTAGAATCGTTTACGAAGATCCAACCGATTCTGAGCAGGAAGGAAACAGTTCGCGAATTGTTGTGATGACCTCCACGTACAAAATACATCTACGCTTCTCATTATCTACGGTATCTAGATAAACAGACACATCCTCATCATCGGTAATAACACATGGTATCTGAGCTCCCACTAACAATGGAATGTAACTCAATTTTAACTTCATCCTACTTTCATCTGTCGAAATCTTCCTGCATATGCTAGCTTCTAACATCGCCAACGTTATATCCTCCGCACTTGTATTCTTAAACATTATAGCGTAGATACGACCTTTCGAATTCCATATATAATCATTTGAAACAAATTCCCCGTAGTCAAAATGTATGGTTACGTTCTTGGTCATTGTCTCCTACAGAAGAATATAAAAAAAAAAGTTAGCAAGTTCATTCAGTAATACTAGTTCTACTAGTAATACATTTTTATTTACCAAATATTCATTACGATTCTATCCATTAACTGTCAATGAAAAGTTCTACCACACCTATAAATTATGGATATACATTCAATGTGCATATAAAATTGATGACTTCTCAAATTTAGTTAATATCTTCGGTTACAGTTCTACTTGTTTAATACTGTCATCAGTAATACAATTTTTACTAGTTTTACTTTCCTCATCAGTAATACCAGTGTTACTAGTTTTATTTTCCTTTTTAATAATACTAGTTCTACTAGTTTTACTTTTCTCATCAGTAATACCAGTGTTACTAGTTTTACTTGTTCTAGTAGTTTTACTATCTTCATCCCGTAAGATATAGTAATACCCAGTTCTACTTAGTTCTCCTAGAACTGTACAATGATTTCGACCTCAAATCTTTCTTAATTTCAAACGATTCGCTACAATTCAACATCCACAATACATCCCATAGTAATACGTTCGAGATCGACCCATACAACATAGATATAACTTCAATGTAAATAAAAATAGTGGTTTTTATCCTAAATTTACAAATAATTCCTATTTTCACAAATCCTTAATGTAAACCTTAATTTAAGCTTGGTTGAATATCGTACCAGCGTCGATGGCGAGCTGAAGGATCGATTTAGTGGTGCTGGAAGAGAAGAGGAGAAGGAATGCGACGACGTCGATGGTGGCCGTTTTCTATTCCTACAGATCAGGGAAAGAGGAGAGATGAGAGGAGAGAGAAACTGTGAGAGGAGAGAGAAAATCGCGAGGAGAGAGAAAATCACGAGGAGAGAGAAAATCGCGAAGAGAGAGAAACTGGCTTTCAAGGAAATAATTAGAGAGGGTGCGATTCTTTGTTTCGCGGACTTGGTGAACTTTTAGTAAGAAAACACGTGACGCTATAAGGTGCCGTAGGACATGATTTCAACGCTTGATGGATATAATCGCCCACACAGATAGGTCCAGCGGTTTTTCTTGGAAAGTGTGAAGGAACCCAAACGAACTCAATCAAATAAATTTGGGATATGAAATTGGGCTTCCAACTGTAAGCCCAATAACTAAGTCGGTCGGAGCATCCTTCACGGTCACCGAAATAGTAAATTACGAAAGGAATATATTCCGGTTTGTCTCACCATTCCCGAACCGATCGAACCGAACCTCAAAAAGCCTTATTTTTTTATCTCCTTCTTCTTCGATTTCAGCGCAAGTTCCAGGAGCAGAAGATTTTTCTGAGAAGAATTCTATGGATGATATACAAACCAAAGCTATAGAGGAGAAGCTGAAGAGTCAGTTGGGTCAGCTTGAACTTGAGCACGCGGTGTTCGAGAGAATTGTGTATAAGAATAAGAATCAGATGCTGCTATTTTCAGTACCTTCTCAAGGTATCTAACATCGTTTTTTTATTCAATTCGATTTTTAATTCGAGAAAAGATCATTTCAATACATATTTGCTGTGTCTCTTATGTAAATTAGGTTAATACTTTTGTTGGAAAGAAATTGTTTCACTAAATTCGATGTTTATTGTTTAGGTGAGAAGGGATTTGAGACATTTAAGAACAGCAAGCATGGAGGATACTGAGATCCTGTTTTCATGTTATTTCTGGAAAAAGAAGTAAACAGAAAATCCATGTTTTGGAGAGGTAAGCTTATCGTTCATATGTTGATTACTGATGATATACGAACGGCATAGCAGCTTAGCTTGTGATTTTTCTTGGGGTTATGTTATGCAGCTTGAAGGTGAAAAAATCTGATACTGGGAAACCAAAAATCTGATACTCGTGAAAAAAACATAAGCAAAGCAAAGAATCTCGGTACACTACTTTGTTTGCTGAATTGGTTCGTCCATGCATTTCATTCGAGGAAGAAAATAGCAACAAGGATGATTGGATTTTTAGTACAATGCGGCTAGAGAATACTTCTGCAAAATCTTCTATGAAGAATGATGAAGACATAGCCACGAGCTTACATATTTCAGGAGTTTCCTCTTTTTCTAGACCTCGGATTTTGTCTGATGTCGGAATTTTTTCATTACCATACATCAAGGAAGAAAGACAGCGATGATACAGACATAAATTTGTACTGTGCAGTATTGATATGCATTCTTGAAGCAATAATAACAATAATAGCTTCGACACGTATATAAACGTATTTGGTAGATCGTCAGTAACCATCTAAACGCATATAAACTAATTTATTTTCAATGTTCCATTCTAGAACCCTAAAAGGACTTCTTAAAAACAATATTTTGGATCTGAAATTTGATGACTTAGCGAATTTAAATCTATGAGAATTTCTATGCAGAAAATTTGCACCTTTTCAAAATATATACGAAATATCTACGTAAATACAAGAACCATGACAACCTCATAGATATTCGTCTTAGTATTCATCTGTGATTCCGAATATAAAACATATCAAAGATAAACCAAAACGATTTTAAGAAATCTATATTAAATTCGCAATGAATAAAAAAATCAACAAGTTCGTGATGAAACCAAGAGGAGAATGGAAATGAAGAAGAATTTCATCAGAGAAGAGCGATCAGTACATCAATCGACTTTTTCAAGTCTCAGACGACCGTCGTGAGAATTTTAGATCAAATCTCATCATTTGAATTCAGCTTCTTCACATACAATCTATTTTCTTTTGCAAATAATGAAGATGAAAGCTATCAACCGAAAGAAAAAATAAAAGAAGCAAAGAAGTTTTTACCCGGCGATATTGAAAATGAAGACTTAGATGGCATTTTAAAGGACAATGAAGCGAGTCTAGGGCTTACGATTTCTCAATGATACGTCGTCGTTTGATTGAATAATGGGCTTCTAGAGTAACTACATTTAAGGCCCATATCTAATTTACTTGGATCAGGATGAGTTTTTTCTTTTTTAAAACTTATAAGCCTTTTGCAGACTTTATTTCCGCAGTTATTTATTCTTCCTTATCTTTTTGTCGAGAAAATGAGAATATATAGTTTTTTTAAACCACGAATTATTTTATGAAAATATATAATTAAAAAGTTTGTTTTGTTTAGAAATAATTCATATCTCGAGAAACTTTTTAACAAACTAATCTTACCATGACGTGTTAATAACAAAAATATCATGCTGACGTGTCAACACCACAACGAGTTTCAGCTTAAATATATAAAAGGGTTTAACTTACTAGAATAATTACAATACATGCCACTGATATTAATTTGGTTAGAGAATATTTATAATCTCTAATATATTATTTGAGAAACTTTTTAACAAATTAACCTTACCCTGGCGTGTTAATAACAAAAATACTATGCTGACGTGTCAACACCACAACGAATTTCAAATTAAATATATAAAAGGGTTTAACTTACTAGAATAATTATAATACATCCCACTGATATTAATTTGGTTAGAGAATAATATAATTTATTCAACTAACCAAAAAAAACTATTACATTTGCAAAAACAATAATTTTTATTTCTTTAAATATTGTATACGTTAATTTATAAATAATTTTCAAATAAATATAAATATATTTAAATTACTACCGTAATCCCTAATACATTATTTGAGAAACATTTTTATAAAATAACCTTATTTTGACGTGATATTAACAGAAATACTATGCTCACGTGTCATCACTACAGTAAATTTTAAATAAATATATAAATGAGTTTAACTTATTAGAATATTTACAAATATATCATTGTTATTAATTTGGTTAGAGAATTAATATAGTTTATTAAGATAACAAAAAAATAATATTAAATTTATAAAAAATATTTATTTTTCTTTCCTTAATTTGTATATACAAAAACTAATGTTAAAATTAATTTTAAATAAAAGTTAAAATTATATAAATATGTAATTTATATTTATTAATAAAATATAATTTATGAATATTTTTCCCCACGCATGGCGTGGGTATGAATCTAGTATTACGTGTAATTGTGAATGAATCATAAGGCGATAATCGATATATGCAGATGCATGCTCTCAATTGCTCAATCCTAGTTAACGAAGAACTCGTGGATATGTCTCACATTCCCACTATTCTACATACCATGTCAGTCTATAGTAAGATCAGAAACAACCTATCAACTTTGCCATTACTCTGAAAGAATTCAATTTTATGGAATTCTCTAAAAGACAATTAGAAAGTTTCAAATCACACAACAAGATTGTTTTAATTCCAGCTATTTGGTGGCTTTGGTTTTCTTGAATACTCTGCTAGCTCCGAAATCATCATCTGAGTCATCATCATCATCAGAATCCTTCTTCCGCTTCTTAGTGGTTGGTTTTGAATCATTTCCCTTCTTTTTGCCTGCAGAAGCTGCAGCTGATGATTTTGCTTCCTTCTTCACAGTCACTGATTTGGAGCTGGATCTTGGAGTAGAAGCTGCAGATTTCGTTGGCGAACTGAACTTTCCACTCTTTTGCAGTTTCTTCTCAAGAACTTTCTTTGCTTTTTCAGCTGGAAGCAACCCAGATTCCATCAACCTGTGATCAAAAGCACGAAAGGGCTTCAAATAAACAGAGCAAACTGAAGTAAGTGATGAACAGACCTACACAGGTAACCATCACAGATATAATAATGCTTATGAGGTGTGAAAGGAATCGCCTTTCCTACAAACAATGTGAATGTCTTTATGATTTTCAAAATTCATCTCATACAAAAGCACAAGAGACAACCGAAAATCTTACAGAAGTACGCATTAGGCCCCAAAGGAAAACTCGGATAAGCGACTAAACATTGGAGAAGAATTCAGTTTACACGCTGAGTGTCCAGACATAACAATCAGATAAATACCAAACAAGATATTTGCGTTGACGTTTTTTAAGTTAATGATTTATCATAATGCAAGGGTTGCAGAACAATGCAAGGGACAAAGAGAAAAAGAAGGGCTCACCAAATCTGAGCCATTTCACTTGTGGGAATTTGCTTGTATAGTGACTCGTAGAAAATCCTAAGCGGATCTCTCTGTAGAATTGCAACAACAAAAGGAGTTCTTCAACGAATTCACCACAGATCTCAAATCACAGAAGTCAGAAATAGAGCACCAAAAATTACCTCCTCAGGTTGGTCTCTCTTCTGACCAGGTAAATCATATACTTTCCTTTCTCTCTTTTTCTTTATTTCTTCTTTTGTCTCTGTCTTCTTCTTCTTCTTTACTTCTTTCTCCTAAAACCAGAAAGAGTCATCAACATTCAACACAATGTCTCAGCAATTATCTCACATTTCTCTCTCCGTTTTCCCCGTCTAATACTCAATTCTCCGGGACATACAAATTGTTGAAATGTTAGTTCATCCCTAAAAATTTATATTCAGACAGAGAGAGAGAGGAAAAAAACGAACCTTTGAGACCCCAACAGATGATTTCCTCTTGGAAACGAGTTGCTTCTCAACATCTTCATCAGTCTCCTTCTTTTTCACCGGCTTTGGGCGGGACCCAGATAAAGATGACTTGATAGACTTTTTATCATCATCGTCATCTTCGTCAATCTCCTTCTTTTTCGCTGGATTTGGGCGAGGCGAGAACTTGATGGGCTTGTTATCATCATCCTCGTCGTTTTCTTCTTTCTTCAATTTCCTCGAAGCTGTCGTAGACGAACCACCATTGTTGGCGTTCGGGTGATTTTTCCTCACAAGGGAACTAAGGCTCTTATTGTCGTCCTCAGACTCCTCATTTTTCACAGCTTTTGAATCTTCCGATGGCATCTTCTCCTTCTACCAACAAAAGATCGAAACCTTCTGAAAATTTTGGGAGATTTGAGAAGGAAACCGCTGCTTCTGCATTTCCCCCCATAAATTGTGCCCTAATCCAAAGCAAGGGAACTTTACACGGCGTCGTTTCGTCCTCTAACCAGAAAGCAAAATCACCTCGCTTAACCAGATTTCAATTTCGTTGTTTAAAGAACAATCCGGTACAATAGGAAATCTTCCAGCAATAAACCATACCAGCAATAAACCATACCAGCAATAAACCATACCAGCAATAAACCATACTTGTATGGTTATACCTTATGATGTTAAGTCTAAAAATAGATTCATAATTTCATACGACTGCGAACCACATAGTTATATACAGATAAATTTGATAACAACCTAAACAATTTCGTTTCCTAACCTTGGTTTGGTTCAAATCTCCTGAACCGAATAAGTTGGATTTGATTTGGTGTGAAGAAGAAAGAGTAATTTCAGAATCAAGCAAAACCAAAAACAGGAAGAAGCATATGATCTTGGTTTAAAAATATCGAATCCAAACAAACAAAAAGTTCCAACTAGAAACAAAATTATACCACAGAAACTCTTGCATTGCCAGAAGTTCCGCCATTGTTGCTTTCTTTTCTGCTTTAAGCTTCAACTTCAAGACAACTAATACAAAAAAAAAGAAGAAAGACAGCTGCTAGATGCATATGAATTTCCTAACTAAATAAATGTAACAACTATGCTTGGGATAAAGAGAAAATTATTAAAAAGTACAAATTAGAGGAATGATCCTAAATACAGATAGATTACATGCAAATTTCTATAACCTAAGTTCTCTAATGAAAGCAGACAAATCCAATCAAAAGATAATCTATATGGCTCCAGAAGATGGAGACTTTAACTTGGGAACTCTAAAAGTTGAAGTGAACAGCTTAGGGATTTCTGAAGCTGAGACCGGTGTTTTGTCCACCACTCTTTTCCTCTTCGAGTGTTTGCTTCCCTGATCGAAATTTTAAGAGCATAATATTAAGCTATTATAACCATGTGTATATGCTGCTTCAGCAACTCAAGATTTTTCTCAAATGATCTTCACACTTTACACAAAGACTTCAAAAACAGAAAGACGCATATCAATTTAATAACTACCTGTTCAATTGGTGTTGATGCAGCTGACTTCTCTTTTATAGTAGATATATGAGGTCCCAATGTATTACCAACGCTATTGTCACGTTGTGTGCATCGAGTTAAAACCGGTGTAAGGCTACGAGACTTCTTTAAAGACTCCAGGTCCTGTGAGAGTCTTGAGATTTCCTCATCTTTCTTAATCGAATTCTTCTCCATTTCAGCTACCTTAGCTTTTAATCTTGAAATAGTTTCATCCTTCTCATTATTAGATGATTGAAGCTGCTCTTGATAAGATATAAGACATGAAATTTTCGTATTTGCTTGAGCGATCTCATCATCTTTCATCTTTATCTTATCAGTTAATCCACTTTCAACACATTTGAATTGACTCCAAGCAAACCCGTTTTCTCGTAACAGATCAGATACCTCACATTTCTTTTCAGAAGCAAGCTTCTCATACTCAAGTTTCACTTTTCTGATTTCTGCTTCCAATGATTTATTATACGCAGCTTCGGAGCTGCCACTTTCCTTCTGCAGAAGCACATTTTTAAAATTTAGACGAAGCATTTGTACAAAGTTCCTAAAACAAGAAATAAACCCACAAGAGTTTACAAAGTTATAAACTTTCACTTACATTTGTTTTCAGAGTGAGGAAATCAAACCAAGCCTTGAAGTCATTTAACTCGTCCAGAGTCTCTTCTGCAATTTTCATACTGGTTTCGTGAAACAACGAAGAAAAAAAAGAAACTTTGTACTCGAAGGAGAAGAAAGGAGCGAACTTGAATTAGTTTTCAAAATAATCACTTACCTAATTTCAAATGGCAAAGAGAACGATCGTTTTCCTTTAATCCAGACAAGAGATTGAATTTAGAGGTCTCAACCAACTGCATCATCTTCATCGTTTCAATTTCTTTCATCATCTGAATAACAAACTTAAAAATCAGGGAATTTAAGACATTTGAACTTGAAATTCTCGAGAGATAACGAAACTCGTTAAATTGCGATGAAATTGAGAAAAGCAGCGACTTAGTGGAGAGCGAAACCCTAAAAGCCCTAACTTTCTTCGAAACAAAGAATCAGAAGGGGATTTTAGTATTACCAGAGAGAGTTGGCCCTCGTAATTCTGAACATCAGAGATCCAATTTTCTTTCATAGTCTTGATCGAACTTTCAATAATCTTCCTGTCTTTGACAAGCGATTTGAGCTGGTCCTGTCTCGTATGTAGAATCTTGACCAACGTCTTGAAAATTTTATCCCAGTTTTCCCGATCTGAAGAGTCTCTAGAAACCATATTCACACTCGCAAATCCAAGTTCCAATTCCAAACGAAAAAGCAGATGTCGCAGAAGAATTGTAAGAAGAAAAAAAATGTCCGCAGAGAGAGATTATACGACCGTTAGGAATTGCAAGGCGGAGAGAGAGAAGAAAAAGGTCGATACGGTGCATTTAAAGTTGCTTAAGCACTCTTACATGGGCCCTTCATGGGCCTAGATTACTGAATTCATCTTTGTAAACCAAACCGGCTTTGGGGTAGTAACTGGATAGATGCAAAAGAGGCGTAGCTAAAGTTTAAGTCCCTTGCAAAACCTGAAGCTAATCAGACAGTCTCAAGTCTCACCTAACAACATCTCTACAGATTCGTTTCCAATTGAAAACGAAGCGATTAAGTTTGGAATCTCAGACGATATGAGCCTCTGGGAGTTTGTTACAAATTCTTCGATGAAATCAATCATCATGACCGGGTTGTGGACGTAATGTGATATATTTAACTCAGGCAAGGGCAGATCCAAATCCATTGTTAGTCTCAAGTCCGAACAATTTACAACTGACTAACACCATTGTTCTTGTTTAAGCTGGCTGACTTCGTAAGAAGCAAGATACCATTATCGAAGGGCAGAGTGTTGAAGTTTCTATGTTTCCTTGTTCAGTACTCTTTTAGCGTGTTCCCGTTGAGCGAGCTTTTCTCAGACTCCCACGAGTTACCCTTAGTGTTTCCTCCATTAAAGTCTCTTTCGAAGACGAAGCTCGCTGAATCGCAGGCGCAGGTAACGCTGCAACAGCCTGTGATGCTTTCTCTGTCTCTGTTGATAATGGTTGTGCCGAATCAGCGTTTGGTTTTGTGACCGTTGAGGGAGATGATTGTGGAGGGAGTGAAGTGATTTTGGTTTGTGATACGCTTGCTTTTGTTGCCTTGGTCTCTATTTGTTGTTGTTGTTGCTGCTGCTGCTGCTTACGTGGCATTGAAATAGGCTTTGGTGATATAGGTTCTTTGGTTAGAATCTGTGGTTTCTTGGACTGTAGACGGACTTGAGGGCTAGAAGCTGCTGCTTTGCTCGCCTTAATGTTAAGATCCGGTTGATTCTGTTCCTCCTTTTCAGGTGCTTCCTCCTTCTTTTCCTGATGTTACATATGAAAATTAGTATCAAGAGAAATCCATCCACGTTATCACCAACGTACAAATAAAAACATGTTTATTGATCTTTTAGCAAGCATGGAAGAAAGATGAAAAGTAGAAGATCCATCCGTAGTTTTTATTGGTATTTGGTAGGTGCATATGTTACCTTTGGCTGAGGTTTTGGTGTTGATTGTAGAGCTACAAACTGCAGGATCTCTGTGAATCTTTTTTGCCCATAGCACACTGCTTTTCTGCAATATATCACCGCCATATCTCCAGATTTGGTCCTTAGCTCAATCAAGTTGCGGTCTATTTCAGTTTCATGCTTTGCAACATACGGTCTAAAGAAAGAATCGTAGACGTATGTAGTTCCCTATGTAACGAAAGGAAAATGCAGTAAGATACATATACAGCTACTATTTCTCTTAGTTATCCCTAGAGCTTACTTACTCTAGTCTTGGGGAACCAAAGATATATGAAAAATGCCAGCTTTGCCTCGCTGTACAATGGAACCCTTCATGAAAACAGGACACAAGGTAAGTGTATATATATATATATATATATATATATATATATATTCATTTGAAAGTATCTCTATATCGAAAAACCAACCAGGACGCAAAAGTATCGCCCACTCTTTCGAAAACTGTCAAAGCAGCCACCAAAATCCTGCAAGAAGTTGTTAAGAAGAAGCTAGACTTGACAAAAGAAAACTCAAGATGAGAAGGCCAATCACAAACCAATATTGGCACCAGAACCGGAGCTGTTGAATATCGGGCTTGTTCTTTTCAACCGCTTTGTAGCATTCATAAGCAGGATAAGCATATCCAAATACCATTCTGCCAACAAATGGAAAGTGAAAACAAAATCATAAAATTCTTTGATACGGTATACTTGGAACCTCGATGAGATCAGGGTCATACACAAGTCCTCTTGTTAGAAAGGATCCAATCATTGTGCACACCTGAAAAAGAGGAACAAACACATGTGTGAAACAGTATCATCAAGCCACAAATTAATAACTGCAAAATTCCTTAATTTATGTGCAGAACAAACAACAACGATACGAGTATAAAACTTTAACAAGCTGAATCAATGAATGAACGAAACCCAACTATGTGGTTCTTAAAATTCATATAGCTTGATCATCTTTAGCTCTCAAGTTGAGAGTCTAAACCAACAACACATACTGAAGTATAAGAGATCACTTAAACCTGAGAAAGATTCTACCAAATCTAGTATTCTTTATCCTAATGGTAAAATGAGATTAGTGTCGGCGATGAGATAACTCGAGGAAATTCAAATGTACCTACGAAACAAAACAAAAGGACTAAAGTGAACAATATTTGGCTTCGATTTTTTGTAGTAATCTGAGAGTTCTCGACCGAATTCGAATTTGAAATTGAAGTTACGAATCTCGAGAAGATGCAAACATATGAAATCGATTATAAGTAAGTAAAAACCACGATAAACCACAATGTGCATCTGATAAAGAAATTAAAACCACAATAGTGCAGAGCTTAGATCAATCCCTGACATAGACAAACTCAAACAATACGAAACTGAGAAATCGATAGCTACTTCAATCGAATGAACATTGAACAGTAATACCTCTTGAGAAAAAAAACTTTCGGAATGTGAATGAGCATGCAGTTGAATCTGAATACTGCAAATAGACTTTGAGGAAAATGATTACGAAACGTCAGGGGAGGGAAGAGGTTGATCGGCGTAATGTAGCCGGCGACCGTTACGCAGTCGGCGGCGAGAGCAAGAGAGGCGCGGAAAGAGACAAATAATAATGAGGGGAAAAGATGTAAACAGAAGTAAAATATTACTAAATTCACAGTTATGGTTTCGTTATGAGTCCTTTTATAAACATCATGTTTATTTAAAAAATTATAAAGATCCTATATTTAAGTTGAAGTTGCTATATTAAATAAGTATGGCTATATTTGCTCGTAAATTATGAGAAAGAAAAATGAGTTTGAATTTGGAACAGGTAAGTATACAAATACATTGAAATGTTTGGGAAAAAAGCTAAACAATATACTGTGTACGACGAAAATAAAACTTTAGTCCAATGTTCTATAAAGTGAACTAATTATTATGCAACATATGTAAACACACATGTTAATTAAATGAATAGAAAGAAACAAAAAAATGGCATGCTTTAGGTTTGTTTATGTCTTTTCTAATGATGAAGGGAGTGAAATGCTTTCACGCCCACATCGAACTTGTCAAGATACTGCTAGAGCCTAACCACACAGTTTGGTGTCGTTTAAAAGTAAATCAAACCACTCGGTTAAACTAATCACACCATCAGAGATTTGAAAAAGTTTTCATCCTTAAGAGAATATACCAAAGAAAGTGGTGAACGTCAAGGGTCAAGGCTAAAATGCTATAAGTCATGAGTTCGAGTGACATTCGAAAAAAAAACTAAGTTATAAAATTTGGTTTTCTGCGCTGAAGATATGTACTGCAAAATTAATCAGTGATCATCTTAATCAACAACAACAACAAAAAATGAGCAAACAGAAAACCAAGTCATCTCCAAAGTGAAATGAATCAAATGTAGATAGTTCTATCATCTATGAGTGGATATGTTGCTCCAAGTTGTGCTCCAAAAATCAATCATTGAAAAATAAATTGCCAAAGTTGGTGCGTTATTTCAGTAGACAAATGAACATACTTTGATTTACACTAAACAAATGAACATACTTTGATTTACACTAAACAAACGAACATCTCTATATTAAATGAGTAAAAATCAAAGATGTGCCTCACTAAATCAATAATCAGTGTGTATTTTATTTTCAATTTCTCTTTGATCACAGTTATAAAGAAACAACCTGCATTCGCTGATGCATAATTGCAAAGAAATCACTAAAATCATTCCTTGATTATCTCCGATTGATTTTTGTTATAGGAGGTCTTATATGGATTGATGAATGGAACAAAAGTCAAATAATCACCCATGTTGCTTGTTTTCATGAGATACTCATAACACACAATGCCACAAAAGAAAACAGACAGTAAAATGTATCAAAACATTACAAGGATTTAACTCATGAAATCATTTTGATTTCACTCGGCTCTAGACTGTCCAGCTCGAGAAGAGAGGATGATACCAACAATAAGACCGTAGAGCGCAAGTGCTTCGGCAAAGATGAGAATCAGAATCATTCCCACAAACAGTTTTGGTTGTTGCGCATTCGCTCTGCAAACAGAAGGCATCACATTACAAAGAGAAACATTTCTCTAAGTCGAACAATAGATACAAATACATCGCAACAATCTCAGGAGCATAACTAAAAGGATTCAATCATTCTTAGCACTTGAAAATATCTAGCACACAAAAATAAAACTACTTTGGGATAGCAGACCAAGAAAATAAGAAAGCAAACCAATAAAATAAAAAGATAGCCAATCAAGAAAGAAACTTTTTTGGGCAGTGCAGATATTCTAAAAGAACTCTCATGATATAATCAATCAAAACCCACGTTTTCATTTTAACTTCATCAAAGATCATAAAATTGCTGACTTCTAGTAATTATGAAACAGATTAAAAGTAACAACAAAAAATCGAGATTTGACAGAGAAATAAAGCAAGCCTAAGATAATTTCTGAAAAGCTCAACAACATAATACATTGGCTAGAGCATATGAAAATGAAGCAAATACTTGAACAATAATACCCTATAGATCATATCGATGAAGCACATATAGATTTGAGAGAAAAAGAGATTATTTATTTACCTAACACCGGCATCGCCGACGATTCCAATAGCCATACCGGCGGAGAGACCGGCGAGACCACAAGCCAGACCCGAAGAGAGATGAGCATAGCCATCGAAGAGATAGTAAGACTTGGCCTTAGGGTTAATTCCAGTACTGATGATGACAGCGATGATCAGACCATAAATACCTAAAACACCAGCCATAACCACCGGAACAATCGATTTCATCACAAGCTCTGGTCTCATCACACCCATCGACGCCACACCAACACCACTCTTCGCTGTCCCGTACGCTGCTCCCATACCTGAAAACGGAAAAATAGGTTCGGATCGGATAAGATTGGATCGAGATCAAATCGGTGATTCAATTTGGAAGACGGAAAAAAAGAGATTCACGAATAGGAAAATATGATGTTACAGGAGAATACGAGAGCGGCGGCAGCGCCAAGGAATCCGAAGAAAGGAGCAGTTTCATCGCCGCTGAATCCCGAAGACATGGCTCGTCGTGACTTAGATCTGATCGCAAAGAGAGAGAACTGTTGTAAATTTGAGAGAGAGGAGAGCGAAGCCAATATGTCAATAATGATTTGATTGCATAGTAATTGCCGGCCGCAAGTCGGCGTGTAAAACTAAACCGGACTTTAAATAGCTAACCCACTTAAACCAACTCGTACCATATTCATTATTTGGCAGGATGCGATAAAGCATATAACGTAAATTAGGGTCAACGATCCATTCCCGGTTCGATTTCTAAGGTTACAATCAACTAAGCTTACAATTCACTTATATCTACCATAAAAATTCTAAATTTTGTTTTAAAGATAAAAATTTGAAACTATTTCTTTCTAAAATATATTTTCTTGATTCAAAAATTTAAAATATAATCATACATATATGCAAATAAATTATTCATTCTACTAATTTTTTCATGGTTCTTAGAAAACCCTACACTTATTAAAGAATAGTTTTTACATGGTTCTTAGAGTGTCATATAACTGACGTCAAAAAAGAATTGTATAGGGAAAAGGGCCAAAATCAACGTGAACAATTTCCGTCGTGCTCATTTCAACCTGAATTTAGTAGCAGTGCGTTAAACCACATGAACAATGATATAATTTGAAATTTCTACACGAACTATATCGCGAGTGCCTTTTTCAACGAAAATTTTAACACCGTCAATGAACCGTGAAAACCTGCTGACTCATGTGACACGTGGCAGAAAAACTGCTGACTCATGTGACACGTGGCAGCTGACTCAGCATATCAATTGATGGACGAAAATGCAGTTTAAAACTACGTCGTTTTGCTTGTCGTTTTGATTTAAAACTACAGCTGACTCTGCAAGCACATGTCCACGTTTTGATTTTTTTTTTGCCATAAATCAAAACGACAAGCAAAACGACGTAGTTTTAAACTGCATTTTCGTCCATCAATTGATATGCTGAGTCAGCTGCCACGTGTCACATGAATCATCAGTTTTTCTGCCATGTGTCACATGAGTCAGCAGGTTTTTACGGTTCATTCACGGTGTTAAAAATTTCGTTGAAAAAGGCATCCGCGGTATAGTTCGTGTAGGAATTTCAAATTATATCATTGTTCATGTGGTTTAACGCACTGCTGCTAAATTCAGATTGAAATGAGCACGACGGAAATTGTTCACATTGATTTTGGCCCTTTTCCCGAATTGTATATGACTGGTTTACGATAGATTCTTAAGCCTGTTTATGATATATTTCTTAGTATTTTTTAAGAAAACAGTGATACTTGAAAATATGAAATATTTCTTATAATGCCTCAAAAACGAAGAAGACGAACTTTTTATTCCACTAATTAAGATAAACGAACGATATAAGGAAAGCATCGAATAGATAATAATACTTCCATCAAAAGATGAACACATATTTGTTGACCCTACTAATTAAAGGATAAAGACATTTTTAGTCAAACTGTAGGAGCTATAGATAGAAACAAACGATTCGTAAACCGGAGAATATATAATCTCATGCTATGCTAGGGATGCAATGTACTGTGCATGAAATATACTTTTAATCATCTTTTAAAAACAGATTAGCATTAACAAAACTATTTCCGATAGGTGTGAACCTTACTATCTTGATTTGTAATTTAAACTTTGCAAGATTACCGATACGATAATGGAGCACACCAAAAAACTTTGCAAGATTGCCTCTATCTAAGCTGAGCATGAGTACCTCTTGCTCCTCCTTGCTTAGATGATCTGAAAATCCTTTCCCTGCCCACATGCAGAATGATTTTTTCTTCGATAAAACTTACTGCCGAGTTATATAACTCATTCGCCCAGGCAACACTAGAAGATTTCTGACTCCTTAAATCTTCTAGATATTTATATTTCTCCCTTGTATCCTATTAGATACCACGACTTACTTGACTTTGATTTCTGTTTGATTTCGAGGTACCTTCTTACCTGAGCGAAGCCGATTCCTGCCTTAAGCTACTCTCAGTTGTGAGAACCCTTCCTCAAATCTGGGTCCAGGTAATGATTTGGTTAACAGATCTGTTGGGTTCTCTTTAGTAGCTACTTTGTTTACGATAACTCCTCCTGAAGCAATAATATTTCGTATAAAATGGAACTTATCATCTATGTATTTAGTTTTTTCGTGGAACACACTGTTTTTACTTAGGCATATTGCGCTCTGTGATTCACAGTATACCATAGGAATCGAATTTGTTATTCGAAGCTCCACTACAAGAAAACAGCCGTTATGCGACCACGGAAGTGGTCGCAAAATAATAGTCGCAAAAAAAATTAGTCGCAAATCAGTCGCAATTTTGCGACTGATTTGCGACCACGGTCATAGTGGGTATTTTGCGACTAATTTGCGACCACAAACGTGGTCGCTTTTTTGCGACTAATTTGCCACTGAATTTCCGTAACAAATTTTGCTACTATTTTGCGACTACGGTTGTGGTTGCTAAATTTGTAGTCGCAAAACAGTTGCAAATTTTTGTGACTGATTTGCGACTACGGTAGAACCGCAGTTGCAAATCAGTCACTGTTTTTTGTGACTGTTTTGCGACTGCAGGTGAACCGTAATCGCAAATCAGTCACAGAAAACAGTGATTGTTTTACGACTACAGGAGAAACGCAGTTGCAAAACAGTCACAAATATTTGTGACTGTTTTGCGACTACAGGAGAAACGCAGTCGCAAAACAGTCACAAATATTTGTGACTGATTTGCGACTACAGGTGAAACGTAGTCGCAAATCAGTCACAAAAATTTGTGACTGTTTTGCGACTACAGGTGAACCGCAGTTGCAAAGGAGTCGCAAATCGGTGGCAAAAATTGCGACTGATTTAAGACTAATTTGCGACTACACCGTAATTAGATTTAAAAAAAAATATTAATATATTTTTTATTTTTATTATTGAAATAATATATTAATAATTTAAAAATATATATATATATATATATATATATATATTTTTACTACTAAAATAATTTCGTATATTAGTGAAATATAATATTAATATTTTTTAAATTGTTTTTAAAAAATGTAAAATAATATTTAAAAATTAAAATTTCAATAATAATGTAGAAAATTAATTTCAATAATAAAAATAATTATTTGAAATTAGAAATATTAATAAAATAATTTAGATTAACTATTAATATAATTGGTTTAAAATATTATTATAATATTTATTAGAATATTTATTAATTTTTATTAATAAATTAAAAAATTTATAATAATAAATGAAAAAAATATGTAAACTAAATATTGAATTAAAAAATATACAAAATTAAAATTTAACATTTATTATACAAAATTTTTAAATACACAAAAACAAATTCTAATTGTCCGGTGGCGGAAATTGGAAATCTGATGGCGAAAATGGGGTGGTTGGCGGAGCCGTCGATGGTTCCCCTGTACAATCGTTATCCCGCAATAAGGAGGCGAATGCGGGATCCGTCCGTTGGATATATCCGAGGACCATCTCCAAGCTCGAGATCTTCTTCTGGTTTTCTCTGTTCAGCTCTTCAATCTTCTCATATTTTTCCTTCATCTCCGCGTTTTGTGCTTTAATCAACGCGTTTTGTTCTTGAAGAATAACGTACTCGGGTGAATGGGTTTGTACCCCACTACTTCTACCCGTAGACTGTACACGGTTGAGGCTACCGAGTCCATAAAGATGGCCTCGTTCATCAGAAACAGATGACTATAAAATTACGAAAACGTAAATTATATAATAAAAGTTATTATTTTGTAATTAGGAAAATATGTAAAAAGGAAAAAGTTTGAAAATTTTTTTTACCTGTAAGAAGATCTCATTCTTCTGTGCTTGAGTCAGCTCAATTGGACGGGAGGTTCCATCAGATGTTTCTGTTGGATCGACCTCCACGATCGCCATCTTCTCTTGGATGTTTCGTTCGTATGTTTCACACATTTGTTTTGCTTTCAAATCTACATACGAACCGTGCTCACCATCCCTTTCATCCGCCTTACGCAGACGGCCTCGAACTCTTTTCGTACCACCGAGGTGATCAAAGGATCCCAGGTGTACGATTGCTTGAAATTAAGTTAAAAAATATTAGTATATATTTTTTATATTTTATTAAAAATTTACACAATATAAAAAAAAATACTTACCACAAATTCTATAAAATATTTCTCGTGCCTCTCAGGAGGTACGACGGTCCAACTGTAGTACGGACCGTCAAACTTATTTTTCAAAATTTTTGCGATTTGACGAGTAATAGACATGTTATCGCGGTCAAACCTAATATTTATTACAAAAATGTAAAATTATATTAATATAATTTAAATTTTAATAAATATTTATTAAAAAATTAGCTTGTAATAAACATACTTACCAAGTTGTATTCGGAGCCGCATCTGGAGAAAGCACAGTCAAATACTGTTCGCGACCCGGAGTTTGTAACAAACTATCAAGAGTGATAGTTTGTTCATCCGTTCCCGTTTCGCAATCGAGAATTTGTTCGTCCTCATGTTCATCCGATTCCTGAAACCGTGGAGGTGTTTGGGTTTCAGGAACGACATGAGGAACAAAATTGTATTGCGGAGGGAGCCGCGATGCCGCTCTATTAGCGGATGGTGAAGGGTTCGAGGAGGCCGAAGAGGTTCCTCGGCCGGAAGACCTCTCAACGACCTACCACCACTTGCTATTTCTAGAAATTTTGTTTTGTTAAAGTGTTTAGGAAGTGTTTTGAGAGAGTTTTGTAATGTAGTTTTGAGAGATTTGTGAAAATAAGGGAAAACCATCGGGTATTTATAGATTTTTTTGCGACCACAGTGGCAAAATACTCGTGGTCGCAAATCAGTCGCAAATTTGCGACTGATTTGCGACTACCAATTAATTTGGTGGGAACCGAAAAAGTTCAAACTCCCTCCAAATTAATTGGTAGTCGCAAATCAGTCGCAAATTTACGACTAATTTGCGACCACAGGTACATTTATCGAAACTGTAATTGTGGTCGCAAATCAGTCGCTAATTTGCGACTGATTTGCGACTACCAATTAATTTGGAGGGAGTTTGAACATTTTCGGTTTTTTCAACCTCCCACAAAATTAACTGGTAGTCGCAAATCAGTCGCAAATTAGCGACTGATTTGCGACCACAATTACATTTATCGAAACTGTAAATGTGGTCGCAATTCAGTCACAAATTTGCGACTGATTTGCGACTACCAGTTAATTTTGTGGGAGTTTGAAAGTTTTCGATTTTGTCACAGTCCCACCAAATTAAATGTAGTCGCAAATCAGTCGCAAATTTGCGACTACATCAGCATTTCCGACTGATTTGCGACTGCACATCAAATGTTTAGAGTGTAGTCGCAAATCAGTCGCAAATTTGCCACTACTTTGCGACTACATTTAATGTTTGTGACTGAAATGCGACCACATTGCCAATGCAGTTGCAAAGTGGTGGCAAATCAGTCGCAAATAATACCCTAAACCCTAAATTTTGAGATTTTGAGGAATGCATATAATTATATAAGATTGAGTCATTGATTATAAGTTATAAAAATTTCAATTACTATGAAAACAATAACATTTCCCAAATTTTCAAATAACTTACCTAAATCCTTAACAAATTTACTTAACCTTATACTTCTTATATACATTCTAAATGATATCTAAATATGAAGTCATTAAAAATATAGTTTTCAATATATGTTATCACTTCTAATGGTTAGTAGTCTTATAGAATAGAAATACAAGTTTTAAATGTGGAAAATACTTAGGGAAAATGTGAATTAACCATATGTGGTGGCAAATCAGTCGCTGCGCATCAAAGTTTTTGAATGTAGTCGCAAATCAGTCGCTAATTAGCGACCGATTTGCGACTACATTAAATTTTTGTGACTGAAATGCGACCACATTGCCAATGGAGTTGCAAAGTGGTGGCAAATCAGTCGCAAATAATACCCTAAACCCTAAATTTTGAGATTTTGAGGAATGCATATAATTATATAAGATTGAGTCATTGATTATAAGTTATAAAAATTTCAATTACTATGAAAACAATAACATTTCCCAAATTTTCAAATAACTTACCTAAATCCTTAACAAATTTACTTAACCTTATACTTCTTATATACATTCTAAATGTTATCTAAATATGAAATCATTAAAAATATGGTTTTCAATATATGTTATCACTTCTAATGGTTAGTAGTTTTATAGAATAGAAATACAAATTTTAAATGTGGAAATTACTTAGGGAAAATGTGAATTAACCATATGTGGTGGCAAATCAGTCGCTAATTAGCGACTGATTTGCGACTGCGCATCAAATTTTTTGAATGTAGTCGCAAATCAGTCTCTAATTAGCGACCGATTTGCGACTACATTAAATTTTTGTGACTGAAATGCGACCACATTACCAATGCAGTTGCAAAGTGGTGGCAAATCAGTCTCAATTACTTAAAAAATCTATATATATATATGGATATTGGTAATACATTAAATTATATGAAAATCATATGTACAAAATACATAGCATAACTATATTTATTACATTTCTTCGTTCTCATCATCATCTGAATATGAAATATTACATTGAAATTCATCTTCTAGTTCCGCATCTCCGACATCGAAATCAATTTCTTCAGTATGGTTAACTGTATCGACCAACCGATCTACCTCTATCTCTTGAACATGCATTACGTCTTCATCATTTTCTTGTTGCAAAAGGCCAATCTCGTCTTTGTTTTTGTATTTCCCCAAAATGTTAGATCTTGGATTAACTTTCAAAACATTGAGCCATGTTTGTTTTGATGATGATTTCGTGTGTAGATAGGGAATATAACAAACGTGATCTGCTTGAGATGCTGATACATCGTACGTTTTGAAATATAAATTAGTTATAAATTTGTAAGAAAAAATATATATTAATTTATTACCGAATACGTACGTACCGAGAATAAATGGTTCGTATTTGTAGTATTTCCCCGATGATAAGACATCAACGACACCATTTTCCGACTTCCGAGTACCTCTCGAGGGTGTAGGATCGTACCATTCACATTTAAAAAGCGTGATCTTCAAATTTAGGAGTCCAACATACTCAAGTTGAATGATATCTGTTAAAATACCATAGAAATCAGCTTCATCAGATGCATCTGAGTAATTGTCCCCCTTCACACAAATACCGTAGTTACATGTCTTTCTTCTATGTCCATGTTTCTTCGTGTGGAACATATAACCTCTTGTAAAATACATCGGCCAAGTGGATGCTTTATTCATCGGACCTTGAACTAATTCTTGAGCCCATATAGGAAAGGCACGTGAATCTGTGGAACTGCATGAATTGACCTTTAATCATATATCAAAAATTAAACTTAATTAGTATTTCCAAATTAATAAATAAAATATAATATATATATATGTCAAATAATTAATTAAACATACATAATCTCTAACCCATATGTGGAACTCTTCCTCTCTTTTAGATGAAATGTCATCTTCCGAAAGATATGGATACGTACATCGAATATGATCTTTAAACATGCTAGAACAGTAAATATTGAAAATTAATATATATTTCTTAATACAATGAACTGAAATGTAATAAATACAATTAATTGTTTTCATATACGTACCTCTCTAGTGGCCGAAAATATTCACAATTCCGTAATACATATGCATGTGCATATTTATATTCTTTTTCGGAGAGCCATATTTTTTTACATTTACCACTTGGACGACCCATGTGCGTAAATATATCCGGTACTCCAGGATCTGGATATACAGGCACGTCACCTTCATCGAATCTTGTAGACCTGTACATATATATATGGTTTATATATATTATATATATTACTTATATATTATATAATAAAATAATTAATTTATAAACGTCATAACATGGTTACCTGTTTTTCGTGCGAATGTGTTCAGCAAAGTAATGTTCTGAGAAGTAAGATATCTCATCATTCACATATGATTCAACAATCGACCCTGCAGCATAACGTTTGTTCTTCGCCTTGCTCTTAAGTTTTTTAAAAAACCTTTCAAATGGATACATCCACCTATATTGCACAGGTCCACCAAGTTCAGCTTCGTATGGTAGATGTACAGGAAGATGCTCCATGACGTCGAAAAATGAAGGCGGAAAGATCTTTTCCAAATTGCACAAAATTATGACTATATTTTCCTTCAGAATTTGGACACGGTTTTTTTGTAATGATCTGGAGCATAAATCACGGAAAAATCCTCCAATCCCTATATATATATATTAATTACCATCGACAATGAATTAGTTCAGGCAATTATTATTAATTTACGTATTTCCAATTACAAATATAGTTATTACTATATTTACCTGATAATGCTAGATGAACGTTCCGTGGTAAAAGTTCTGCAAATATGAAAGGGAGAAGTCTTTCCATAAAAACATGGCAGTCATGGCTTTTCATGCCCGAAAACTTTAGTCCATCCATATCCACACAATTTGCTAAATCTGCCGCATAGCCGTCCGGAAATTTGACATCATTTTTTATACATTCCAATAACCGTTCTTTCGCTTTTTGGGTCAATCGAAATATAGGGAATGGAGCATTACCCCGACCATCCACGTGCAACTCTTTTCGAGAGCAAAACTTCGCAATATCCAACCTTGACTTCACTGTATCTTTTGATTTCTCTTTTACATTCATAATAATATTAATGATGTTATCGAAGAAATTCTTCTCTATATGCATCACATCAAGATTATGTCGAAGCTTAAGATCTGTCCAGTATGGCAACTCCCAAAATATACTTTCTTTGTGCCAATTATGCCAGCTGCCATAACCTTCTTCTTTACTTTCATGACCGTTTCCGCCGCACTCAGATGTTCTTAAAAGATTGACAGTTTTTATTCGCTCGTACAAAACTTGTTCACCTGTCAATGATTGTGGAGGACAGTCATTCAAAGCGTGCTTCCCTTTTAAAAAATTTGTTTTATTTTTCCGTAACGGGTGACCATTAGGAAGAAACCTTCGATGACAATCAAACCAACACGTCTTTCTCCCATTTGGTAATTGAAATGCCTTCGTATCATCCATAAAAATTGGACAGGCCAGCCTTCCATGCGTTGTCCATCCTGATAACATTCCATAAGCGGGAAAGTCGCTTATCGTCCAAAGTAACACAACTTTTAGATTGAAATTTTGGTTGAGCGATACATCGTATGCATCAACTTCGATAGACCATAATTCTTTCAACTCATCAATCAAAGGTCGTAGGAATATGTCCAGACTAGCACGCAGATGATTTGGCCCCGAATTCAAAATAGTTAGAAACAAATACTCTTTCTTCATACACATCTCCGGTGGCAAATTATATAGAGTGATAATCACCGACCATAATGAATGATTACGAGACATCCCAAATGGGTTGAACCCATCAGTACATAAGCCAAGATAAACATTTCGAGATTCAGCAGCAAATCTAGGATGTAAATATTGAAAATTTTTCCACTCTGCAGCATCAGATGGATGACTCATTTCTCCGTCTTCTGCTTCATGCTCTGCGTGCCACCTCATTGCCTCTGCGGTTTTCTCGCTTTGATACATTCTTTTAAGTCTATCACCTATAGGTAAATACCACATACGACTGAAAGGTATTCTCGTCCTGCCCTCGCTTGGCTTATACCGGGGGGAATCGCAAAATTTGCATTTTTCCCATTTCTCATCTTTTTTCTAGAATATCATACAATTTTTAACACACACGTCAATTGTATAAAACGGGAGGCCTAAATTTCGCATCAATTTTTCGGTTTCATAATATGAACCCGTCGCCTTATTTTCGTCGCGTAAATATTCTGTAAATAGCTCCGCCCAAGAATCCATACATTTTTCTGGTAAATTAAAATCAGAATTGATGTTCATAAACCTAGCAGCTAAAGATAATTGTGAGTGCCCTTCATGACAACCATCATACAATGGATTTTTTGCAGCTTCTAACATGTTGTAAAACTTTTCTGCTTCTTCATTAGACCATTCTTCTTCATAATTATAATTATAATTTTCTTCGTTTTGATTATAGTACTGCTGTTGATCATCAGTCGTTGTCTCACGAAATGCATCCGTCACCATTTCAACATATCTATTACCAGATATACCAACTGTTTCATCACTACTACAATCACGTCCCTGATTTCTTGGTACATCACCCCGACTAGTACTACTCGTCCCTAACTGAACATTCAGCTCTTCTCCATGTTTATACCAAAAATAATAATTTGGCATAAACCCTCGACTATATAGATGACTCCATATTTTTCGTCCCGGAATAAATTTATCATTTTTGCAATTAATACAAGGACAGAAAAACTTACCTCCACTACTTTGAGCTATAGGTTGACTACTTGCAAAATTCATGAACTGCTCCATGTCTTGTGCAAATTCCGCCGAGATATTTCTTGTTTCATTATCTACTCTTCTGTACATCCAATCTCTCGAATTGTTATAATTTCCCCACATGTTTTACAAAAATTTTTACTTTTGCTTTCGCAAATGAGAGAATGGGATGATGCATATATATACAACATTTTGCGACTACTTTGCGACTACTTTGCCACTGATTTGCCACTACTTTGCGGCTACACCTATGTAGTCGCTTAAATGTTGTTATACCTAACTCGCACATGTTTTTTATGCTGGCACTTTGCCACCATTTTGTGACTACAGAGCCACAACATACCGTAGTCGCAAAGTGGTCGCTATTTTGCGACTAATTAGCGATTACCACGTGATTTTCCATACGTAGTCGCTAATCAGTCGCTATTTGGCGACTGATTAGCGACTACCAGGGTCAGTCTCAAAGCAGTCGCAAATCAGTCACTAATTCGTTGCATATTGCGACTGATTTGTGACCACACGTATTGGTCACTTATTTACGACCAATTTGCGACTACTTCGCCGTAGTCGCAAAATGGTCGCTAAACCATGGCAAATTTGGTCGCAATATTTGCGACCACATATGTAGTCGCAAATTGCAGTTGCAAATTCCCAGTTTTCTTGTAGTACTCCCTGCATATTCCCTTAAGCCAAATAGCCTCTTTTACTGCTTCGGTTAGGGTTATATACTTTGACTCCGTTGTAGATAGGGCCACTATCTGCTGTAGACTAGATCTCCAGCTAATTGTATTTCCTCCAACTTGAAAAACATAGCCAGTGATAGATCGTCTCCTATCTAGGTCAGCTGCAAAGTCAGCATCTACATACCCTATTATATCAACGTTTTCCCTTCTGGAAAATGTTAGATGCTTATCTAAGACCCCTTTAAGAGAACGCATTGTCCATTTTAATGCTTGCTAGTGCTCTCTTCGGGGATTTCCCATAAAACGGCTAATAAGTCCTACTGCATATGCGAGGTCTGGTCTTGAACCAACCATCACATACATTAGACTACCTAGTGCACTTTGATAAGAGACCTCACTCATTAGTCTAGATTCCCTTTCTGACTCCTCCTGATTTAAGCTTCTAAGTTTAAATTGAGGCCCTATAGGTGTAGTGACTGCCTTGGACTCATACATGTTGAATGTTTTCAGAACTTGGCTTAAGTACCTTTGGTGAGATAGTCTTAGGACCCCTTTAGCTCTGTCTCCTAATATCTCCATTCCTAAGATCTTACTAGCTGCCCTAGATCCTTCATCTCAAACACTTCCATTAGCTCCTCCTTCAGTCTTTTAATCCCTTTCTTATCTGAGGAAGCTACTAGCATATCATCCACGTAAATGAGAAGGTAGACTTGGTCTGCCACATTTTCTCCCTTTACGTATACATATGCATCGAACTGACTTTTGTGGAACTCCTTTTCTATCATAAAACTATCAAACCTTTTATTCCATTGTCTTGGGCTTTGCTTTAACCCGTAGAGGGACTTCTGTAGTAGACATACTTTCTAACCTTTGTCCTTAGACTCAAATCCCTCTGGCTCATCCATGTATATTTCTTCTTCCAATATTCCATGTAGAAATGTCGTCTTAACGTCTAGTTGTTCAAGCTCCATATCATAAGTAACAATTAGGGATAAGAGTAATCTGATAGAAACTTGCTTTACTACTGGGGAAAATACTACATTGTAGTCGATTCCTTCGACTTGGGAGTATCCTTTTGCCACCAGTCTGGCCTTAAACCTGGGACTTTCTATGCCTGGGATCCCTGGTTTTCTTTTGAAAATCCATTTGCAATCAATAATTCTTTTATTTATTGGTTTATCCACTAGAACCCATGTTTTATTCTTGTGGAGTGAGATCATTTCCTCTATCATTCCATTCTTCGAGTTCTTGCACTCTTTACACTTCATAGCATCTTTATATGAAGTTGGTTCTTCTGAATCTATAGTAGCATATCCTGCGAGGGCATATGCTACAAAGTCCATATCATAAAATCGAGTAGAGGGTTTTACTAACCTTCTTGATTTGTCCCTCACTAGCTGATTATCTTCAAGATTTTCTTCTTCTTCGCTTCTGGAATAACCGAGAGACATACCCAAGTTATCAGCCTCATCCTTGCCTTTTTCAGGGTTTGTCTCTAAACTTTCTGTTTCTTCATCCTTCCTTTGATCATCGTACTCCACTATAAGATTAAAAGAAACTCTTTTTCCATTCTTTCTTTGGGTTTCTTTTCCACTGTTTCCTTCCATAGCATCTTTGAAGACTAGATCTTCATTGAATACAACATCTCTGCTTATGGTGCATTTCTGTTCTTCTGGGATCCATATTCTGTACCCCTTTATTCCTTTGGGGTAACCCATGAAATATCCCTTGATGGCCCTAGATTCGGTTTTTCCTTGGATTGTATGCACATAAGCTATACACCCGAACCTTTTAAGAGTCTTGAGATCTGGTTTCACTTCTGACCAGATTTCTTCGGGTGGCTTAAATTCTACTGCTGAATTTGGAGCCTTGTGTATTAGGTACACAGCAGTAGAAGCTGTCTCAGCCTAGAAACTTTGGTCTAGGCCGGTTTCTGTCAACATGCACCTTACTCTCTCCATTATCGCTCTATTCATTCTCTCATAAACCCTATTCTGTTGGGGTGTATAGGTGCATGTCCTATGCCTTATAATCCCACTATCCTTACACAGCTCATCAAATTGTCGGTTGCAAAATTCTAGACCATTATCTGTACGCAAATACTTTACCTTCTTTCCTGATTGATTTTCCACTGTGATTTTCCATTCCTTAAATTTCCCAAACGCCTCATCCTTGGACCTGAGAAAATAAATCCACACCTTTTTGGAATAATCATCTATGAAGGTTATGAAGTGCTTACACTCACTTAGACTAGATGGGGTATTAGGAGAACCCCATAGATCTGAATGGATGTAGTCAAGAACACCTTTTGATGTGTGTTTTCCTCTTTTGAAACTCTGCTTGTGGGACTTTCCCAAGATGCAATATTCGCAGAATTTCAATCCTTGAACTTCTTTATCATTCAAGAATCCTCTTCTAGCCAGAATACTCATCCCATTCATACTGAGATGTCTGAGTCTAGAGTGCCAGATTTGAGCTGTGTTGTTTTCCCCTTGAACTATGGTTGCTTCCTGCTTGGTTATTGTGCCTTGCAGATAATACAATCCTTCGTGATATTTACCTTTTATCACTTTTCTATCTCCCTTATAGAATGTAATTTCAAAATCCTCTCCTTTATAACTACCCTCGGATTTTCCAACATTCCATAAGAGATGAGAGGTTCCTACTCATAGTAGGTATATATCTCACATCTGATAGAATTACCACATAATTGTCGTCATTGATAATCCTAATATTTCCTTTTCCCTTGACCTCGTTGTGGGTATTGTTTCCCATCAGTACCTTACCCCCATTAAATTCTTCTAGGTCATACAGAAGATCTTTATTTGGAGTTATATGGAAGGTGCATCCTGAATCTAGAACCCACTCCTCATTTGTATCTTGAAAACTAGCAGTAAGGACTAACGGGTCCTCTGAACTTGAGGTAATGTTAGCCGTATAACCATTTTCTCCGTATTGAGAATTTCTAGTTTTTCTTTCAGGGCATTCCCTCTTCCAATGGCCTTCCTTTCTACAGATAAAGCAACCCTTATTGTTTTTGTTGTATTTAGTTATTGACTGACTTTTTCCTCGACTTTTAGACCTTCCTTTCCAGGGCTGGTTTCCCTTCTTTTCTTGTCTTCCTCTTGGTTGAATATACAGACCTTCTGCTTGATTCTTTGTTAACTTTGAACTCTCTGTGAGTTCCCTTTCCTTGGATCTTGCTGAAGCCGTAACCTCCTTTAGGCTTAAGGTCTCCCTACCATATTTCATGGTCTCTTTCAATTGATCATACCTTGATGGTAATGAACTTAGCAGAAGTATCGCTTGCACTTCCTCCGAGATTGAAACTCCAATGTTACTCAAATCATCTATGTTCTCATCTATTTTCTTCTCTTTGGTCATCTTGAAGGTATAAAACTTCAGTTGCAAGTATATTCTGTTTGGTAAAGTACTCTCATTGTAGAGACTTTCCAAAGTTGACCACATTGCAGCTGTAGTATTGCAATGAATAATCTTCCGTAGGACTTGATCACCTACGTTTGTGATGATTATTCCCATTGCCCTTTCTGACTTTTCCACCTTTTCTGGATCTTGTATCCTCTATGTTGAGGATTCTCCAACCTTCCCCTTTAAGGGATCTTTCTGCGACGTTTCTTCCTCTTCTTTTGGATGTTGAGGTTCTGGCAATAGTTCTTCATCCTCGAGAATTCCTTTTAACCTAGTCATGCTGAAGTGCGCCATCATGTGCACCTTCCAAAGGGTAAAATCTCCACTTCCATCGAATATTTCAACTTCGATTCGAGGGTTTACCATTTGGGAACTAATACTCTGACTTTCCTCCTTTCTTCTTTGTTAAAGAAGTAGTTTGTGCAGATACGTTTCTGCAAACAACCGTGAACCAAAAGTAAACAATTCCAAAAGATAAAGAAAACTGCAGTTACATAGCTTTCAAGAAAGTAAAGAAAAAGGTAACTCCCCTTGCTAATTCTGTAGCTCTGATACCACTTGTGAATCTTACTATCTTGATTTGTTATTTAAACTTTGCAAGATTGCAGATACGATAATGGAGCACACCAAGAAATTTTGGCCAGTTCACGGACAACAATCCGCTACGTCTAGAGAGGTTCGGTAACCTCTAATTCACTATACTCACAAGTTTTACACTTGAGGGAATTACAAGAAATTTAAAGAATCTCTCTTTCTAAATTTCTATCTCTCCTCTCTTCCTCATAGTGACTCTGTTTTTCAAGTGCGAGTGAAATCTTCAGCTCGTCTAAAAGAGAAAGACGACTTCGGCTAAATAGAGGTATGCATTTGGGCCTTTCAACAATTATGGCCCAATTCCTCAATTCCTTTCTGAATTTAACATAGCCCATTTGAAGCCCGATTATAAAAGAGACATCAATAATAGGTTTAACAATAATTAGCAGTAATAATTTAATGTTGAAGAATAGATTATAAAATGAACAGGTTCGAAAGCAAAATCTTTGCTTTTGGACATCTCAAAATAAAATCTAATAATGTCAGATTATACAATATGACAACGCAGAAATAAGAGGTACATTAAATAATTAGCAACATAAAGAGAGAGAGAGAGAGAGAGAGAGAGTCAACTAAACGCACTCATGAATGGAATGTCGTCGGTTAATCATTAGATTTCGTGATATGGAGTATCATAATGTATACATAAAACATATGTGTTAATGGTGAAATGACCAATATATACATATATATTTATATCACAAAATCGTAACTGAATCATAATGCATTTCACATATCTTGAAGTAAAACTATGGAGTATCGTGAAATTAGTGTAGATTTTGGGTTAGGAAGACGGGTTAATAAGTATTATTATGTTATATGGGTGAATGCTTTGCGTTTGTTTATACATTTTCTTTACAATTATTGGAAAACTAATTAAGGACGACCCAAATGATTAACATGCAACGAACCAGAAGAAATAGTTGACTAAAACGTAGCGGGACATTTGACTTGTATAATGTATAGTTGCATGTTTGATGTTAACACAACATCGCCATCATTAATTCCTACTCGCAACGTACCCAACTAATTAAACTCAAATAATCGATATTTACGAATTAAGTCCGTCGAGAAAATTGTTACCTTAGCTTCAATAATTTCTACAAAGGCCACTTTATATAAAAATAACAAAATGAGTAAATCGTACCTAAAATTTAGAATAAAATGTTAACATGTTTAAACATTGCATTAATTGAGAGATAAGTCAATTAATTTCTTATTGTTGGAAATAGAAATTATACTCTTTAAATTAAATGTTTTGCTTTTGTAGTAAAAGATGTTTTAAATTAATACTTACGTATACATACTGTCCAGTAAAGAGCACATGAAACATAATGTTTGATAAACAGGAGCCATAGTAATAATCATATACTCGAAGAATATTATGACAAGTCACTTATTTATACGCTTTATATAAATTTAGAACTAACAACTGTATTAATATTTATTTGACACCAGTTGTATTATTATGTTAAGATATTATTATATTGAATATTATAATGTTTAATAATGTCCCATTAACCACATTATATAAACGAACAACCCACAATACATTTTCATCACAACACACACACTGACACACACACAAAGAAACTCAAAGATCAAACAAGAAGTTTTTCATAAAATGGCAGCACGAGCCACAATGTTCTATGCTCTCTTCCTAACCTCAATCCAACTCCTCGTAACAAGCCACGTGTCATCAGCCGAAGGAGGAAGTTGGAATCTTCTCCTACCCAACGTCGGAATCTCCGCGATGCACATGCAGCTTCTCCGCAACGACCGTGTCGTAATGTTCGACCGAACCAACTTTGGACCATCTAACATATCTCTCCCAAACGGTAACTGCCGCAACAATCCAAACGACGCCGTCTCAAAACTCGACTGTACAGCTCACTCTATCGAGTACGATGTCGCATCGAACACCGTCCGTCCCTTAACCGTACAATCCAACACATGGTGCTCTTCCGGTTCGGTTAGACCGGATGGTGTTCTTGTCCAAACTGGTGGCGATTGGGACGGCGAATTAAAAGTGAGAACATTCTCTCCCTGTAGAAACAATCGATGCGATTGGGTCGAAATTAACAACGGATTAGCCAAGAGAAGATGGTACGCTTCTAATCATATTCTCCCCGACGGTAAACAAATCATTGTCGGCGGTCAACGTCAATTCAACTACGAGTTTTACCCCAAAACGACATCTCCTGACGTTATCGCGTTGCCGTTTCTTGTCGAGACGAATGATCGTGGCCAAGAGAATAATCTTTATCCTTACATTTTTCTGAATACCGACGGGAATTTATTTATATTCGCTAATAATAGAGCGATATTACTCGACTATACAAAAAACACGGTGGTGAAAACTTTTCCGGCTATTCCTGGTGGTGATCCGAGGAGCTATCCGAGCACTGGCTCCGCCGTGCTTTTACCGCTGAAGAATCTTGAAGCGGTTAAAGTCGAGGCGGAAGTTCTGGTCTGTGGAGGTGCACCGAAAGGATCGTTCATTCTCGCTTTTAGAAGGAATACATTCGTGAAAGCGCTTGACACATGTGCGAGGATTAAGATTAACGATGAGGATCCTAAATGGACCGTAGAGAAGATGCCACGTGCCAGGGTCATGGGAGATATGACGCTTTTGCCTAACGGAGATGTTTTGCTTATCAACGGTGGATCTTCTGGTACCGCGGCTTGGGAGCTTGGTCGTGAACCGGTTCTTGTACCGGATCTATATCATCCCGAGAATCCGATTAATTCGAGATTTGAATCACTAAACCAGAATACAATTCCGAGGATGTACCACTCCACGGCGGTTCTTCTCCGTGACGGGAGGGTTCTCGTAGGCGGAAGCAATCCTCACGCGTTTTATAACTTCACCGGAGTGCTTTTCCCTACGGAGTTAAGCTTGGAAGCTTTCTCTCCGGCTTATCTAGGACCAGAGTTTTCGAAACTTCGCCCCAAGATTCTTTCTCCTAAATCACAGTCCGGAATTAAGTATAGGATAAATCTGAAGCTGAAGTTTAAGGTCACCGAAGAAGTTAAGAGTCCGGTGAAAGTGACGATGGTGTTCCCGTCGTTCACGACGCATTCCTTCTCGATGAATCAGAGACTTTTGGTTTTGGATAATGTTAAGTTTACGAGGAAAGGTAAATCGACGACGTATGAGGTTCAAGTGAGAACTCCGAGATCGGCTATTATCGCACCGCCTGGTTATTATATGATGTTTGTGGTGAATCAAAACATACCAAGTGAAGGTATTTGGGTAAGGTTACACTAATGCATGTATACTCATTGGCTATTTTATTTTTATTTTATTGTGTACGTTAAAAAATAAAAAGATATTGATGTCTTCTTGAAACTTTGAAGGCTTGTATTATTTATTGGATGAATTGGTTCTTCGATAACCTAATTAATTGTATTTGACTATTTGTAATAAGAATGTACTAGATTTATACCCACGCCATGCGTGGAGAAAAATGTTCGTAAATTATATTTTATTAGTAAATATAAATTAAATATTTATATAACATTAAATTTTATTTAAAATTACTTTAAACATTAATTTTGTATATATAAATTAAGAAAATAAAAATAATTATTTTTTATGAATTTAATAGTATTTTTTTGGTTAGTTTATTAGGATATATTAATAATCTAACCAAATTAATAATAATAATATATATTGTAATTATTTGAATAAGTTAAGCCTATTTATATATTTATTTGAAATTTACTGTAATGATGAAACGTAAATATGTTATTTATGTTAATAAAGTCATTTTATTAAATTATTTCTCAAATAATATATTAAGGATTAGTTAATAACTTAAATCTATTTATATTTATTTGAAAATATTTATAAATTAACGTATTAAAATTTTAAAGAAATTAAAAAAATTTTAGTTTTGCAAATGTAATACTATTTTTTGGTTAGTTGAATAAAATATATTGATTCTCTAACCAAATTAATATCAATGGCATGTTTTGTAATTATTCTAGTAATTTAAACATTTTTATATATTTAAGCCGAAAATCGCTGTGGTGTTGATAACTCAGCATGGCAATTTTGTTATTAACACGTGAAGGTAAGGTTATTTTGTTAAAAAGATTCTCAAATAATATATTAGGGATGATCACGATTTGATCATAATGAATAAATTGGCCTGGTACTACTCCTGTTTTATGTCAATTATGCAAAAGAAAGCCAAGACTAATATATGCATGAGTATGTACGACTGATTTTTGTATGAATTATTAACGAGACCCAAGAAGGAAAGAATTCATGAAACAATCAGAGAAAACGGGCACACACGAGCTGTTTTGTTGTTTATCGAATACGTCTGTAAAACCTTAAGATTTGATTCAAGCACGTTCCCCACGAATGCGTCTAGCCAATTGAATATCATTGGGCATGATCGTGACCCTTCTGGCGTGAATCGCACAGAGATTCGTGTCTTCGAACAAACCCACCAAGTATGCTTCAGCTGCTTCCTGGAGTGCCAATATCGCATGGCTCTGGAACCTCAAATCGGTCTACGTAAAGTCATTTGATCACAACAACAAATAAGAAGTCATTAAGAGTTAAGACTCTTAAACGAACTTGATTGAAATATACGGATCATTGACAAAATTTAAGGTTTCTGAGATTGTATATACCAATTGGTTTTGGGAGATTTCACGAATAAGACGTTGGAAAGGCAATTTTCGGATCAACAATTCGGTGGTCTTCTGGTATTTGCGAATTTCACTGTTTACCATGATATCGCCAACCATCTCATCATGTTACGTCGAAGAAACGATTTCCCAATAGAAAAAAATCACAAACAAAAAGAGAAACCCAAGATCTCACCGAAGAGCAACGGTTCCTGGACGAAAACGGCGAGGCTTCTTCTCAACACGAGCTGTGATCCTTGAAGGTTTTTTTCCCACCTGCAATTTCAAAATTCCTATAAAGAACATCAGAATAAAAAACAAAATTCCATTATCAAACTTAGTTCGAACCCTAACGTTATACCCAATCCCAGTTAGACCAAAAAATCAAGATACATAAGATTTGTAGCAATCTGCATCCTCTGAATCGTTTCCATAAGACAACCCATTCGCATCAGATGATTCAACCTATAATTCGAACATAAACCGCAATCTCACTGAGGCAGAAATCTAAAAAAAACGAAGATACGAAACCTTCTTAGCGAGTTCCTTTCTTGGAGCTTTTCCACCGGTAGATTTCCTTGCAGTTTGCTTCGTACGAGCCATTTCTTTGAATCTCTAAGTGAGAAAGAAACAAGAAAGACTACGCAGATGATTTTGATATCGGTAAAAACTTCAGACAGTTTCTTTCAAATTGCATGGGGAACTTTCAGTCTTTCATTATATAGTGACGTTGAGGTGGTTGTTTTGGGAGATGATCAGAAAGAGCGAACCGGAGACGTTGGATTTCAGAAATTTGTAGGGCCCAGATACACACAAGGAAAGAGAAACTTCTGACGTGGCAATCAGAATATTTAAAATATATTGGTTAACTAATGGTTAACCTCTGACGTGGCGATCCGCGTATTCAACATATAGAGGTGACGTGGTAGTAATAATGTGTTTCTCCAATATGTGATACGGCCCATTCATTCACATGTTTATCCAATCTCTCAGGTGCATGTGATTCAAATGTTCTTTTTTGCTAAAAGAATAAATACTTTTTTTCCTTAAAATGGGAAACCAAAAAATGGTCTAAACTACTAGCGTTTTGTATTTTGCTGTCTATTGTTTTCCATATTTTTTCTTTTCCAAATTGAATTTTTTATTCTCAAATTAATCTGCTGATTTTTTTGAAATTACAGTGAACATTAGTTGACAAATGATATTATCCAGGTTTGTTTTGTTCTCTGAAACTTATAATAAAATTCAAACTAACAGCAAAAACAATAAACCCAAGTCACAATGAATACTCTAGTTCCAAGCACGTGACAGTCACATGCGTCATATTATTTTAGCTGAACCAAAATTATCGACTTCCCATAATTGAAGAAACCCCCACTCATTCATAATTGTTATTTCAATCAACCAAAAGTCACTTGTTAGTATGTTAATGTTGGATTATACCAACAAAATTCTATTATTTGATGGATAAAAAGGTTGCTTTAACCCAGAAATACGAAGTCAGAGGCATCAGTGAGTGTGTTTGAATTGTTATCCCTTTTCTGACATCGAATCATGTTCAGTATTTTAGTCAAGCTATAATGTAATTATGAGTTCTACTTTTTATTCCTAAGAAAGTATAAGAAAACGTCACGAGAGAGATCTGAAGAGTGACAGCTTTTTATCTGCTTTTATTGGCACCTCAAACTGACAGAAGAGAAAGACTGGCGGATTCCTAATCTGAAACTTATAAACCGTATTTCACTGCTTCCTTTGAGTTCCGTCGATTTTGCTCTGTTAATATTGTATTTGTAGTCGATAAACCGGATTCCGGTTTCTATGTTGTTGGTTTAGTTTTCGGTTTATTCTCTTTGTATATAAAGAACGTAAATATATTATTTTACGTTTTGAGAGAAATAAAAACAGATTTTCACAGTAAACACTAAAATAGTATCAGAGCATTTTTCGTGAATGTTCGTTTCTCTCTAACAGAATTTCGAGCTCAATCTAGCTGAATTCTTCAAATTTTCTTTCGATCTTCTTCAATCTACCTCTGCGTTCTTCCGCTTGAAGCTCAATCTATCTTTAATGGGGAAGAGAAACTGCAAGTCGAAGTACCGAAGTCTTCCTCAGGAATCGCCGATTTTTGAAACCACAGAAAACAATGTCGAATCATCCATTTCACCTCGCATTGCTGTGGAAACTTCAAATCGCAACCTGGAGGATAATGATCAGGTCATTACTCGCCGTTTTTCACCTTCAGCTTCTTTCGGCGCTTTTGAGGTATCAAACAATCCCGATAATATACATTCCCCGTATCACCTTCATAGTTCGGATCATCCTGGCTTAGTACTAGCTTCCGAACTGTTAGATGGTAATAATTACGGTGTCTGGATTATCGCAATGACAACCAGTTTAGAAGCTAAGAACAAGATGGGATTCTTAGATGGTTCTATTGTGAAGCCGAATGATGATAGTCCTTTTTATAGAATCTGGTGTCGATGTAATAGTATGGTGAAGTCCTGGCTTCTTAATAGTGTATCGAAGCAGATATATACGAGTATTCTATATATCAAGAATGCTTCTGATATTTGGAAAGACCTCCATACGAGGTTCCACAAGTCGAATCTGCCTAGACTTTACAAATTACGTCACCAGATTCATTCTCTTAGGCAAGGTAGTATGGATTTGGCTTCATATCATACTCAAACTCAAACTCTATGGGAAGAGTTGTCGAGTGTTCAAGTTCCTGCTCATACTATAGAAGATTTACTGGCTGAAAAGGAAACTAACAGAGTAATGGACTTTTTGATGGGATTGAATGACAATTATGAAAGTATTAGGAGTCGGATTTTGATGAAAAAGCATCTCCCTTCTCTTTCGGAGGTGTACAACTTACTGGATCAGGAGGATAGTCAAAGAGATGCAAGATCTATGAATGATCAAATAGGCAATACTGCTTTCCAAATTTCTCAGTCGACTAATCAGATGGAAAGTGGTAATGTTAAAAGACCTGAAACAGGGGGACAGTTGGGAGTTTATCAGAAAAAGGATAGACCTTACTGTACTTACTGTCACAGGGTTGGTCATATTGAGGATCGTTGTTACAAGAAACACGGCTATCCTACCAGTTTCAAGCCAAATCAAAGGTTCAACAAAGGCTCCAATGCTGTTACTGCGAATGTCACAACAACTGATGCATTATGTGAATCTTCAACAGATAAGCACAGTGAGGATTTGACTCCAAATCAGATACAGCAGTTGGTTGCTTACCTCAGCACTAAGCTTCAGCCTCCAAGTTCTCAGACCACTCCAGAAGTTCACTCTGTTTCAGCCTCCCTTCCTTCTTCTTCTTCCATTAACTGCCCAATATCCGGTAAAACTTATCCCTTTATCTCTTGTTCTTTTACGGATATTGATAGGCCTTATACCTGCTCCATTGATAGTACGAACATTTCTACTATGAATGCCTGGGTTATAGACACAGGAGCTACCAACCATATTTCTCACCAAAAATCCCTTTTCACTTCTTTTAAGAACTTGCCAAATACCACTGTCACATTACCAAATGGAATTCTAGTGAGCATTGTTGGGATAGGAAATGTGTCTTTGGGTAGAGACTTAGTCCTTCTTGATGTCTTATACATACCTCAATTCAAGTTTAATCTTCTAAGTGTTAGTTCTCTAACTAAGAGTCTTCATTGTGATGTCTGGTTTGATAATTCTTCTTGTATGATTCAGGATCATACTCGGGAATTAACGATTAGAATGGGTAAACAGATTGGTAACCTTTACTTCTTGGATATAGAAACCTTACAAGGTACTTCTTTTCCAGCCCTTGTTGCATCTGTTTCTAGCCCTGAACTTTGGCACAAAAGGTTAGGTCACCCATCTATGTCTAAGATTCAAACTATGAGGTCTGTTTTGATGTATCCCAAATATAAACTAGATTCAGATTATCATTGTAAGATCTGTCATCTCTCAAAACAAAAACATCTTTCTTTCATTTCTCACAATCATCTTAGTGAGGAACCCTTTGATCTTATTCACATTGACATTTGGGGTCCTCTCTCTGTTTCTACACATGATGGTTTTAGATACTTTCTAACTATCGTAGATGATTGTTCTAGAGCTACGTGGGTGTATTTACTTAAGCATAAATCAGATGTTCTTAGAGTATTCCCCACCTTTGTTACAATGGTAGAAAACCAGTTTGAAAGAAAGATCAAGAAGGTTAGGTCCGACAATGCTCCGGAGTTCAATTTCACCCATTTTTATCAATCTAAAGGTATTCTACCTTTTCACTCCTGTCCTGAAACCCCCCAGCAAAATTCAGTTGTAGAACGAAAGCATCAGCACATATTAAATGTTGCTAGATCTTTGTTCTTCCAATCTCAAATCCCTCTCCCTTATTGGGGTGACTGCATTCTTACTGCAGTACACCTCATTAATCGTTTACCAGCTCCCATCTTAAAGGACAAGAGTCCTTATGAAGTTTTAACAAGAAAAGTTCCAGATTATAGTCTTCTTAAGACTTTTGGATGTCTCTGTTATTCTTCAACCTCACCTAAAAGCCGGCACAAGTTTGAACCTCGTGCTCGTGCTTGTGTCTTCCTAGGATATCCTCCTGGGTACAAAGGTTACAAAATTCTTGATCTTGAGACTAACTGCATTTCAATTTCTCGAAATGTAGTATTTCATGAGGATCTTTTCCCATTTGCTAGATCAAACTTGCCTTTCTCAGACATGAATTTTTTCTCTGATTCATCTTCATCTCCTGTATCTACTGTTGATTTGTTGCCTTCTGCAGAATCTACAACCCCTGAACATTCTGTTCGCACCTCTCACAGGAGAGTCAAACAGCCTGGTTACTTACAAGATTACTATTGTAACTCAATAGTATCTTCCACTGCCCATGAAATCTCCAAATCCCTTTCTTATGGTAAAGTATCTCCCCTTTACTTTTCCTTCTTAACCTCCATTGATAAAACTAAAGAACCCAAAACCTATTCTGAAGCAAAGAAACTTCTGGTTTGGGATGGTCCTATGGAGGATGAAATTAATGCTCTTGAAAGAACAAATACGTGGTCTATTTGTTCTCTTCCCCCTAATAAGGTTGCTATCGGCTGTAAGTGGGTCTTTAAGATCAAATTCAATGCTGATGGCACTATAGAAAGGTATAAAGCCAGGTTGGTTGCTAAGGGCTATACTCAGCAAGAGGGAATTGACTATACTGAGACTTTTTCTCCAGTTGTTAAGTTCACTACAGTCAAGTTACTTCTCGCTCTTGCTGCAATTAAAGGTTTCTTCCTTCATCAATTGGATATATCAAATGCTTTTCTTAATGGTGAGCTTGATGAAGAGATTTACATGAAACTTCCACCTGGCTATGCTCAACGTAAGGGGGACAAACTTCCTGAAAATGCAGTTTGTAAGCTTCAAAAGTCTCTTTATGGCTTGAAGCAAGCTTCAAGACAGTGGTTTCTGAAATTCTCTACCACTCTTATTGCTTTGGGCTTTACTCAAACTGCTTCAGATCATACTTGCTTCCTCAAGATTACTGCTGATCTTTTCTTATGCGTATTGGTTTACGTTGATGATATTGTCATTATCAGCAGTAATGATTCAGAAGCAAACAGTTTAAAGATTCAACTTCAATCTCATTTTAAACTTCGTGATCTTGGACCACTGAAGTTTTTTCTTGGATTGGAAATTGCTAGATCTGAGAATGGAATTCATATTTGTCAGCGCAAGTATGCGTTAGATCTTCTTGATGAAACAGGGTTATTGGGATGCAAGCCTTCTTCCATTCCTATGGATCCTCAGGTCAAATTTTCTAAGGATTCAGGAGGTGATCTTGTTAATTCTGAGTTGTATCGCAGACTGATAGGGAGATTGATGTATCTTCAGTTGACACGGCCTGATATTACTTTTGCCGTCAACAAATTGAGTCAGTTCTCTGCAGCACCTCGTGAATCTCACTACAAAGCTGTTTTAAAAATCCTGCATTATATCAAAGGCTCGGTTGGACAGGGTTTGTTCTATTCTTCTCAAGCTATATTCCAACTCCAAGCCTTTGCTGATGCTGACTGGGCTTCCTGTCACGACACTCGTAAGTCGACTTCTGGATTTTGTATTCTTCTTGGTACTTCTCTTATATCGTGGAAGTCCAAGAAGCAGCAGGTCGTCTCAAAGAGTTCTGCAGAGGCAGAATACCGCAGCCTCTCTTTGGTCACAGACGAGCTGGTTTGGCTTCATACGTTTCTTCTTGAGCTTCAGATGTCTCTTGCCAAGCCTACACTTCTTTTCTGTGACAATACAGCAGCTATCCACATTGCTCGCAATCCGGTGTTCCATGAGCGCACTAAACACATCGAGATTGATTGTCATTGCGTTCGTGAACGGCTTCTTGCTGGTTTGTTCAAACTTCTTCATGTTCGCAGTGATCTTCAGCTTGCCGATCCATTTACTAAACCACTTCATCCTTCTCCTTTCCATAAGCTCATTGGCAAGATGGGACTTTTAAATATCTTTCTCCCATCTTGAGGGGGACTGTTAATATTGTTAATATTGTATTTGTAGTCGATAAACCGGATTCTGGTTTCTATGTTGTTGGTTTAGTTTTCGGTTTATTCTCTTTGTATATAAAGAACGTAAATGTATTATTTTACGTTTTGAGAGAAATAAAAACAGATTTTCACAGTAAACACTAAAATGCTCCAATTTCCAACGATACCCTGTAAATCCTTTTTGTTGTCTCTTTTATTTACTAAACCAACACAACACCAGAATATATAAACGGTCGTCTTCGAAGAAGGAGAAGAAGTGATGGGAAGATCTCCAGCTTCTTCTTGTCTCCGGATCATCGCTTGCGCAGGCGGAGATGATGCCGTCGAGCATACGGCGAACGCGTTAGAGGTTTGATATTTTCTTTCTCTTTCCTTACTAATTTCGTTTCTCCTTTTAACGCTTTGCGATCTTCTATTGCTGTTTCGAATTCGTGTCTGAGCAAGATGCTTGAAGTTTCTTACTTAAGATCTGGCTGTTTTTAAAATGTTCCTAAGTACTTTTTAAATCTTTATATTTGTCGACTTTCGTAGATCTTCTTTTGTTTTATTTTGACCTTGTCGGATTTTGGCTCAACCAAGTTCTAATTTTGTCGGCTTTGGGGTTTTATTGTTAGTTCTTGATTACTTCTTTTTTGGAACAATTTGGACTTGCTTAGGTTTTTGTTTTGGTCTCGTCTGTCTACGAGATCTTTACTCGTTTTGTGATCTGTTCTTACCAGGAAATGTGGATTAGACACTAAATTCGTGGATTGAATTTGTTTTTTGGATGTAGAACAATAGCTCCCGTGACAAGCGTGGATGGAGTTTCAGGAACAAATCTGGAAAACAGCGAGGGTTGATCAGTAGTGTAGTGACTGAAACTACTCCTGCCTCTAGGACAAGAGAAACTCTTGAAACTGCTCTCCTTAAATGTCCATCTCCTGACAATAACAATGCTTCTGAAAACCAGCCATTCTCTGTCCAATCTATTGATGAGAAACGGACCCAGTTTCCGGTTACATATGTGGCTGAGCCTGTCGATGAGAAAAAAAAACTGCCCGCTGAGGACAAAACAGAGTTGTCAATTCCAGGTTTGGGGGAACAGGTTGACCCTAGAGCTGAGCTGCCTGTTCATGTGGAATCAAAAGGGACTGAAACAGAAGGGTATGATTTGATTGGAACTGAATCGCAAGTTAATTTGGAAGGACCAAATGCTTCTGTTGCATCTACGATAGAGAAAGACATTACTTCCAGTGTTGAAATTGCTAGCAAGGATGAACCAGAAGAATCTGAAACTGTTGACGTGGTCATAATCAGAAAAGAAGGTGATGAGAAGCTGGACGAGTCTGTTATCCTTATCATCCAAGCTGGCATACGTGGATTTTTGGTATGGTCTTGTTTCGTTTGCTGCACTGTCTCTTCTTAAATACTAATATTGTTAAGGATGCGAAGAAACTTTCCTTAACTCTAGTCTCTGAACATGTTAAAGATGTAAACATTTCCCCCACTTGTTGCTGCGGAAGATCTGTTTTGAAATCTATTCTCACTGGAGTGTTGTTAAATTGCAGGCACGAAGAGAATTTTTGAGGCGCAAGAAAGTTGTTAAACTTCAAGCTGCAGTTCGTGGCCACCTGGTAAGGAGCCAGGCCATGGGAGCACTGCGTTGTGTCCAAGCTATTGTCAAAATGCAGACTCTAGTCCGTGCTCGTCATTCCACCAAAGATGGTAGCCGTGCTTCAGCAGTCTCGGTATGGTTTTGAGATGGAGATGTTTCCATATCATTTTTATTTCCCTATAAAATCTGTGAATCAATACTGTTTCTTGTTTCAGGGTAAGGCGGAGACAAATGCATCTGCACAAAAACTTCTTGAAAACAAGTTTGCAAAGCATGTAAGTTTTCAAACTAGCTTCTAGTAAAGTACAGCCGGCTATTCGAGGTACTTTTTGCGAAAGCTAAACTCAATTTCTTGCTGTACTCATTTTCTTAAATATTTGGTTATAGCTAATGGAATTAACTCCCAAGACCAAACCTATCGGCATTAAATGTGATCCAACAAAACCTAGTTCTGCTTGGAACTGGTTGGAGAGGTGGATGTCGGTTTCAAAACCTGAGAGGAACTCAAAAGCAGATTTGGCAACGGAAGAGCAACAGCTGGAAGAAACACAGGAAGTCAAAGTATCATCTCAAGCTGACTTAATGAACTCTAATTCAGAAACTGGTTTCTCTAGCTATGAAGCAAGTAAACTAGAATCTCAGCATGTGGAGCTACCTGAGACAGAGAAAATGAGCCAATATGAATCACCAGAAGCATCTGCGGAGGTTGATCATGACATGATCCTTTCTCATCCACCTCCGACTAAAGGGCTAGATCCTTTTCTCGAATATGTGGATGATCAGCCTAAACATTCTTTGAAGCGTAAGGCAAGCAATCCTTCTTTCATTGCCGCACAGTCGAAGTTCGAGGAACTAACTTCATCTGCTGGTTCGAGCAAAGCAATTTCCTTGTCTTCTAAAGATGGTGTTTTGGGTGGAGAAGGCAAAACAGATATAGATTCGTCAGAAGCTGAGCCTACATACAGTAAACAAGATCACTTTTTGGCAGATGTTGCTCCAGCTGAATTCAGTGGATCTGAGTGTGGCACTGAACTCTCGGTAACTTCTTCTCTAGATACACTTGACAAGAAGTCAGACGTTGAGGGTACTGAGCCTAGTGTTGAAGCTAAGCTGTTAGAGAATGGCATTATCAAAACAGACCAATCAGAGGTTATAGAAATTGATGTTAAAGATGAAACTCCATTGGGCACTGTTGAGGACCCTAAAGAGAAAGTTAATAATGTTGAGGATGAAGTTAAAGTTTCAGCGCCACAGCAGGAATCAGTAATTAACGCACCATATTCCAAAAAGAGACGGGCAGAAGGGGAATCAGGTCATCAAGCTTACCCCTCGTTATCGGAGGAACCTTTAACTCCAATCACAATCACTGAATCTGAGGCAACACCAGCAAGTCAAGCATCTTCTTCAGTTAAAGAATTAAAGGGAAAGTCTGAGAAAGGTGGTTTGAGCCAAAAGCAAAAAGTTAGCAAGAAAATAACATCAGGCCTGAAGCAGGAAACTGGTCCCGGTCAGGCTAATACTACAGAACAACCAGAAGGGAAAGAAGAGAAAAGTGGGAGAAGAAGTTCTTTCGGGTACGAGCAAGAAGCCAGAGAAAGCAGCGGAGGCAAGAATTCTCTTCCTCGATTCATGCAGCCAACACGGTCGGCGAAAGCTAAGGTTCAAGAACATAATTCACCAAGATCAAGCCCTGATCTTCAAGAAAGAGACATTGTTTCGGTCAAGAAGAGACATTCATTGCCTGTTGTTGCCAATGGCAAACAAGGTTCTTCTCCTAGAATCCAAAGGTCTGCTTCTCAAGCACAACAAGGAACAAAGGGTAAACAATCTTCACATATATTTTATCTGCAATCACTCTTGACGTTTTGATGCTGTAAAGAAAAACCGAAAACAATTGATTTTGTTTTCGTCGGCTTTTTACAGATAGAAAATGGCAGAGATGAGGCTGACCCGACTGGAATCGGAAAAGAAAAATCTTAGGTGGTTCCGATTATTTGTAATATTTGATTTTATTTTTTTTTACCGAAAGTCCTCAGTTTCAGACAACCGAAGTGCCAGAAACGCAGAAGAGGAAGAGAGAAGGAGGTAGTCTTGTATAGCTCTATTTCTTCTTCTCTTTTAATGGGATTTCGGTTTGGTTTGGGTTCTTTTGGACATAACCTGCTCAATTCAATGTAAACCCTGTCGTGACATCTCTTCATAAGTTGTGTAATACTTTTTTTTTATTATTATTTTGGTTATTATCTTCTTCTTTTTTCTGCTGAAGATTCCCATTATTTGTCGATCTATATCAAAAACAAAAAAAATTATGTTCGTTTGTTAATTCCAGTCAATTCCAATTAATTGACCGAATAACATATATCACAACAGTGGACAAACAAACTAGGCCAATAATATTTTTTTGTTTTGTTACATCATTAAAAATATATTTTTAGTTAGATATTTTATCAGTCAAAGAGAATTAAGAGTTCTTGAAGCATTCTATCCTGGCTCATCAGCCATTCTTCCAAAGTCCTGATCGGTACCCTATATATTCTTCCAACATATACATGTACATATCCTAAGTTGGTCGAGAATCTTGTTGCAAATTGTGGCAGTGCAGGTTCCGTCTCCTCCAACGCAAGTTAGCCTCAACTCATCTTTAACACATGAAGGATGACCTAACCCTGAGATGGTGAATAGCAATAATAACAACCAGAGGCCAAGAGATTCAAAATCCAAGATACAGAAGCTTTGCATGTACTTCAACAAGTTGGAGGGGTTGTCGCCATGAAGCTAACTGTTCATACTAGCACAATGCTATACCTTACCAGCCAAGGAATCTATACAATAATAACATCAACACTTCTGAGATGCTGAGTGCAAAAAGAATGAAATTTGATAGACTGATACAGACTTAGCATACCACACATGATCTTTGCTTGTTGGTGAGAGAGCTTGTCGCTAGCACCAGAGCAATTTTTCACTTTTCTCTTGCCTGGCTTTGTTGCTATATCAGTTTAATATACTTTTGAAATCAATTCTTGGTTTATTCCACAAATGTAGAATTAACAACGAGTATCTTTCGGTTCACCATCACTGTAGTAATTATACTTTCACTAGTTTCCTTGGGTTGATTTTCTATTGGTGCAATCTCTTAATCATTGTAAACGCTGCAGAAAACAGAGTACTACCTTCCTCACAAGAAGCTTGACCGTTGATCTAATGATGTCTTGTTTTGATTTTAAGACAACAAACAACAGTCATTGTTTGCGGTTTCATATAGACCGTCTCAATGACTGATTCTTCATCACTCTACTACATAATATGAAAATAGTTTCAGGTTTCAAATTGGAACACATCAAATGCTTACAACAAGATGGTTCTCCTCTACCACTTCGAGAATTAACAGTTTCTTTCTCTTTTTTCCTTACAAATCTGCAGTAGTTAATTGCTCATATTGCTATATTTAGGAGACAGAAGTCTTGAGATCGTTTATGCCTGCGCTGTTCAAAAGCTTCATCCCTTCTTCACTCATCTGCTGGACCTCTGCTGGTGACAGTATCCTTATGCACTTTACACAACCAACAAACTCTCTGCACCAGTTCATGTCGTCATGTAAGGAAAAATATTGTAATATAGTTAATGGATTCGAAGGACGGTACGAGAGAGACTTACTCCCATGGATCATCTCCTACAAGCAGAACATCACTCTCATAATCAACATAGACAAGTTTCCATCCTGTGCTTTGCGGCTGAGTAAGCAGTCCTTCAAGTCCGAACATGCACTCTATCGCAGATTTTAGCTCCTCATAGTCTCTGAAGCTTGTGACGTCAATTGACCTCCCGACAGACCCGGTTTTTTGAACCTGGAAAACCAACCCTTTCAGATCGTATGAGAGAAAGTATTTTCTTCAGAAAGGAAAGAAAGAAAATCAGCCTACCTTAGTGTAGGTACGGACACGGGGTGTTGCCATTTTTTTCCAAGAGCCTTTACTATTCTGCAACAGACTACTGTCATCAAAATCAACATTACTTGAAGATGTACCAGTCCCTCCAGAGTTATCTGGAAAATCTTGGCGGGAGAAGGCTTGTGAGTCTGCAAAGCTAGCAGATGTGATCTGCGACTGCACATCTTGAGCGTAGCTAGTGTTGCTGTTTCCAACCAAACAACCAGAAGGGTGGTTTTGGAAATCAGTTTCTTTGATGGCACAGAAATCATCAAGAACTGTGTTTGAGAGTGGAGGAACTTGAATGTTGCTGGTTGTGCTATTACTCATATTTTGACAAGCATAAAGGTCCTGCTGCATCAAGGGACTGAACTGGTCAAACTTAAGACCGTTCAACTGATTGTCCCACACATCTTGAAACAGCGTTGAGTTTGTTGAATCCGTTAACACAACAGCCGGAGAATCCTGGGGGGATAGCAGTAGTGGTTGCTTGTATTCTCCGGCAAGAGACTGGAAGGAAGAGACTTGTGACGTCAGCTCATCAGTTTCCAAGAAAGAGAATCCGTTTGTTGGATCAGACTGCTGTGGGTATATCTGTTGACCAATATCCAGACATGGATCAGCTTGTAAAGGAGACAAAACACCCGGTTCCTCGACTGTTCGGTTAACCTTTTCCTCATTATACACTGTGACTGTTGTTACCTGGCTTGCCTGTTCCACTGAATTCTCATGTTCATTCTGGACCCTTCCAGAGCTGCAACCAGAAAGACCTGGGTTTTCAGGTTTTGTAGGAGCACTCGCACTCTGTAACGGATTCTGTTCTTGGCAACTCGTATTAGAAGCAGACGAGTTCTCCGTTAACTTGTTTTCTGGCTGCACCATGTCAGACTTCTGATCCGTCATCATGGGTTGCTGCATCTTCATATCTCCTAACAAACCTCCATGCCCCATTACAATATTCTGCTGCATCTCAGCAATGAATGATGTTGCATTTGAGTTGTTTTGAGGTCTCATCATCATTTTCATAAGCTGTTCCGAAGCCATGTTCGGGAAAGATGCATACGGAAGAATCCCGTTCCCGGAATCAGACACTCGGATAAGAGGTCGTTTTATCAAGCTACCCCATTCAGTTTCACCAGCTGAAATTTCATGGCCAAGACATTTAACACCAAAATCGGAGGAAACAAATCTCATGTAAAGATAACAAAAATGCAAACTATTTTAACTAACCAAAGTAAGACGGATGGAGCTGACGTTTGAGGCCTGAGGTCAGAGAAGGAAAAATAAAGAGACTTTCAGGTGTCTCGATATCCCATGGACTGACCCGAGTGGGCTTATCATTACATCCAGGCTCATCCCATTCAACCTGAAGGTTACGCCATTTAGATCCAGGCCATCTCAATGTATCTAGATCGCTGATTCCAACAATGGTTCCCATGTATCTAAACATACATATCCAAGAACTGGAAAAGTGAACAACAATGCTATCCGTAAAGAGCAGAAAGATTTCGCGTTTACGGATCACTTACCTACGTTTCCCAGAATCTTCAGTCTCAAACATCATTCCAAACCTCATACCAACTGAGAGCTGAGACCCACATATAGCCTTGCGGTACTTAGCTAGAGGGATCACAAACTCTGCTGGACAAGCTCTGAGAACAAATATAAGTACTTGCTTAGTCATGTGAGAAGCTGACTTTCTATTGAGAACTTGGAGATGCTTTTGAGCTAACCTCGGATTATAGAATATCAAGAAAGGAGTGCGGTTTGCAGTTGCGTGTGCTGCAGCAGCAAGGACACCGATGTGCATACTATCGGCTGAGAGAACTGATGAAGGAAGTGCTGTTTGTTGGCGATTTGCTCGCCTCACGCCGACCATCAGCTGGGACTTCTCATCCCTTTAGACAAGTTTTAATTCACAATCAGAAGTTGTGCAAAACCAAAAAGACTCATTAGACAAATGTAGTTTCATAAACCAAATTTAAAGTTTTTTCACCGGATGAATAAAACAGAATCCCCAGCTCTTAGTCGTTTCGAACCAACAAACAAACTCCACCCAGTTGTTAGGAGATGTCTCTTTGGTTGCCCTGAGAATGCAAGCAAGGTCTGAGCTCAAATACCAATTGAATCTGTACAAAGAGAGGGTAAGATCTATTTGGTTTTACCTCGATAGATATGGCGAAACGTCCAAGTATTCTCATGCAGATCTCGAACTACAAGCTCTTGTGTTGGCGGGAGTGCTGTGTAATCCTATTATGTATTATACATAACATAAGCAGCAATTAAAGCAAAAGGAACAACTTTTCCATTAGGAGAAACAGAGACTTACCAGCGGTGGAAATAGCTTTTCTGCAGCTCTACGTGGGACGGAGAAACCTCCATGTGTGCTTGTGTCACTTGCTGTAAGTGTTTTGCAGAAAAACTCAGTCGGGTGCTTACTTCCTCTCGATAGCCCAAAGTCTGGTATAGGGAACACATCCCTCTCCTGAGGCGCAAGCAGTTTAAAGATACATTCGACGTTAGAATGGATTATGAAAGCAAACAGCAGGAAGTTTCAAGAATAGAAACTTACAGAGTGAACAGGTTGAAGACTCATCTGAGCATAGATTTCATCGTTGTCTTTGTCTGCCTATCAGAATGAAACAATACCATTGTCAAAAAACCAAATTTGGTTGCAATAAGTTTGCATATAGAGCAAATGATAAAACACTGTAAAGGCATACATGAAGAGTAACATTGTGGACTTGACACATCAACTGAGATGGAAGATTTGGGTAATTAGGAACTTGGGTTGTTGCTGATCTTCTGGTTGAAACAGCAACCTAAATTTAAGAAAAAAATGTTACAAAATAAAAAACCAATCCCTTGAACTAAAGCTTACAATTCATAAAACACACAACGTTACCTGTTCGCTATGACCTTGTGAGAAGTAATACACTAAGCTCCCAACTTGAGGGAGACAAACCAAAGGGCCTGCACAAGCGTGCCACAGCTCCGAGTTTATCACCGCCTTTCTCGTCCCTAAACATTAGAAACCAAATTCTCAGGGGGGAAGCAACAAGTTCTCGATGTGTCATTAGCGTAAATTATGAAACTCTTATATCCGTTGATTCGGTTTAATTGACTGATAAACAATGAAAAAAGGTGCGACCTTTTGTATGTCTCTTTCTAAGTAACAAAAAGTAAACCCAAAAAGAAAGTATTGCGAGGGAACTTCTCAAAAAGCAAACTTGAATCAAAATCTTAAGGAAGAAACCTGACTGATCCTTCAACAACTTCATCTCTTCAAGCAGAGTAGATTGAGATGTTGTTGTTGTTGTTGTTCCTCCATTAACCAAACCATTTGTTTTCATCTTGTCCTCAACACAAACCAATGAAGCCATCATATAGAGATTACTATGTTCTTTTTGTCTCTCCCACACTCCACGCTAGGCTTTAGCGAGACTCAGAACCTTTTTTGACTAGTCTTCATTATCTTTTACCCAAGAAGAGACCGGAGCCCTATTGAGCAAACAGGCTACAAGATAAATTCAGAAATCAGAAGGATTAAATACAAATCCACTTCATGGAATCTGTGTTTTTTCGTTGAGAAAACTCCAAACTCGAAGGACAATACCCTTACACATGACAATAACAGAACGGATGAGAATGGGAGAGATTAAAGAACATACAAAAAGGGACTACACACAGACAAGCATGACTCTCTAGTGGGGCATTTGCCTCTCTTTCTCTTTCTCTTTCTCTCTCTTCTTTTCTCAGACCAAACTCGACCCTTCATTGAAGAAAAGAAACCAAAGGTGTCATCATATGAAACAACAGTTTCTCTTCGTTTCCGGATGCAAACAAGAACAATAATGAATTCAGAGAGAGACAAAATCTTTTTTTTTTAAACTTCGCTTTTTTATCTCTCTGAAAAAGGCCACATTTTTCTCTCTCTCTACTAATATGAGCATATTAGTATAAGTGTGTATGTATAGGTTGTATTTGCTTGGAAATGGGAAAGAGGGTGCATGCTCTTATCCTGCGCTTACCCTTTCTGTATATAGCGATGCCGTTTCAGCCATTACTTAATTATTTTTGGGTATCAAAATTAATAAAGCAGAGTAAGCACACGTAATCTCTGATACACACAGAAACGTAATTGAATGTACAAGTACTTTAAATGCTTATGTTAGAAGGCAGATAATAAAGCTTAAAATAAGTACCATGAGTGACGATATACATTATTATAATCTAATGCATAGATATTCACATAATTTGGTTTTTTCTTCTTCCAAAAGTGTACCTTTGTCAACAGCTTTCGTTCACAACGTGATGCGGAAATTTTTATATTTCTGAACTTCCAAAAAAATTAAACAAAAAATTAAATTGATTTAAATTTATGTAGTTTGTCAAAAATGTTTTTATTTTCCTGCTGATAATTCGAAAAAGAGACGTGAGTGGTAAGACTTTGGGAAAATATAGACAAGGTGCGTATGATAGAAGAGAATGTCACAGTAGTGAATCTTAGCAATAAGCGTAAGAAGTTACGAAAGTAAGTGTAGCTTGCAGCCTTTTGCGCCGATGCTCTTTTTAATTTCCAAGTTATGACTTTAAAAATGTTTTTTTTTTGTTTTTTAATATTTGAAATAGTGTAAGAAATTATGTTACGAAGAAGATTTGATTCGTTTTAGTTTGAACGTATTGTCAAAGTTACTATAGAAACTGAGATAATATACTAAGTTATTATTATCTCATTCTATTCTATTTATTAAAGTAAATACAATCATATTCTTTTATGTTTTATGTAGAACCGAATTATTCTATATGTTGTATATAAATTCACGTGCTTTATTATTTATTTTTCTTTGTGAAAAATTTCTGATTTCTAATTTAAATTCTACAAAAAAATATAAAATTGTATTATCATTTCTTTTGGTTAATAGCGACATAGTTATTTTTGAAGCTAATATGGTTATTTGGTCAATGGAACATTGTTTCTAGATACTAAGACCGCCTCCAAATCTTTTATAATTCTTGCAGTTGCCTATTTTCATGCAAATTATGGATGAGAATCTTCAAACTTTCTTTTGTTTAACATATTCAGAATAAATAAATAAAAATTTTGAGAAGGGAAAAATGAAAAGCAGGATTTGGTGCTTTTGCGTGTACACAATTTCGACCGCTCGGCACGCGTGAAGTGGACAGCAAATCAATGGCTGAAAAAGAGAAAAAGAGAAAAAGAGAGAGGGGTAAGTTGTCGTGATCTTGACGCGTGTCTTTGCTATTATTTCTTAAATGATTGTTTGACCGACACGGCGCCGTTTCTAAGCTTCACAGTTCACATTCTTTACTTTTTTTCTATTCTCACTCGCAAATTATGTAAACAATAAAGAATTTTGACTCAAAATTAAGAAAATGATAAAGAATTTCTGAAAATTAAATGTACTTTACACTTGTGTTTCATTTGAAAGTAGATATTCCTAAAATGTTATATGTAAATTTTTAACATTTAGATAATTTAAAGTAATGATCGTGGATTAATGATATATGAGAGAGACGGTGTTCATTTAATTCAATATATTTATAAAGATCGCCATGTAAACATAATATTATATTTATAATATCATGTTAAAAATATTTTGTATTATATATATATTGTAATAACTGGAATAATAAATTATTATGCGTTAATTCATATTAATATATATATGTAAATGAAAAATGTTTTTTTAATTTGTTTTTTATGATATATATAATATTTTAAATAGTTAACAAAATATTATATCATGTTTAATTACTTTTAAAAGTATACAAATATAATTATTGGAGAAGAAAAAATGACTAAGCATGTGAGATATATAAGGTTGCAATAATAAAACGAAAACTAAAGTAATGCTTTGAGTGTGGAGTAATAAACCCACGTTACTAAACAAAAATTGTCCAAGTCACATTCCAAATTTATGGAAACTCTATTTGATTCTTTCGCCAAGTAACCCATTCCAACTATAGTATCATGCCATCTTCGTGATTTTCCTTTTCCTAACCGTTCAAATTCTTTTCTCCCATTTTCTTTTTTTCATTTATACATTTTTACACCATAATAATTCGAAGGAATTCAAACTAATAATAAAAATAAATAAACTCGTTGATTAACATAAACAAAAGAGTTCGAATTTCGATGAAATGTTTAGTAAAGGTCCCAAATAACTGCGTCGGTTTATTAGGATTTGTGTCCTTTAATTTAATAGCTTTGTAGTTTGGACTATTTAGTTAATTGTCTACCCTCTAATGCACCATAAATAAGCTCGTTTTATTCATTAACCAAAAACAAAATGTTTTAGGACATTACCAACAGATAAAAAGGCCAAATTTTGATGTAAAAAAAAAACACAAAGTGAAATTGTCTTTTTGTCTTTAATAAGCAAACGGAGTTTACAATATACCCAATCCCAATGCGACACGTGATGGTCATCGAGAACGATTCATAACGGCATGTGCCTTTGCGCACGCATCTATATAGATCGATGATTTCAATCGAACGGTCCATCTTCAATGACGTAAGAATCGAGCCGCACGCGCTCTTGCACACCGTTCAACGGCTTCGTAATTCACCCACGTTCTTTCTTAACTTCCCTAGGATCTCTCCTGACCGTCGGATTCACCACGTCTCATCATGTAACGATTACAATGTTCATTCGTTCACTTAACGATTCACTAAAATTTGAAGATTTGCAATTAGAACCAAAAACTCAACCATCTCTTAGTAGCTACACTGGTACTTGGAGATAAGAGCATATTGATAACAAAGTAATTAAAAGTTTATGATATAGAGAGAACGGTATAAAATTGGAATATAGATGGACCCCAGAATCAGAAAAGTAAAAGAATTGTGGAGTGACTGGACATCTCTTAGTAGCTACACTGGTACTTGGAGATTAGAGCATACGGTTTTGGACCAGTCGGTCTTATTACACAATCTATTATTATATTCAAGGTTAGTCAATCAATGGATAGATATTGGCTCACCCCAGTTCTAATATTAGAATTTTACTTTCTTTTTTTTTAAACTCCAGTCATCCTAGCTCAAATTTCAAACTAATTTTCAAAATCTATTGAATTCAAGTTTTTTGACATGTCTACCGGATTATCTATGTTTGATTCTATAACATATATGTATAATTAAAAGTTATATAAAAGCGAAGAAGATTTTTAAAAGGTAAATAAAAGGGACCAATAAAGGAGGTGGGTTTTATTATTATTACATTGAGAATGCGTAATAATGCCAACACGAAAAAAGAAAGAATCAAATAAATAACTCAAAATAATATGCAAGAGAGAATAGGAACAATCATAACTTATTATAATGCACATCCCATTTACACACATCGAAACATTCATAACATATACATACACACACTCATAGGGAAAACGACCGATTCCATCATAAACTTATGTTTTTTGGATTATATATACACAAACTATCACGCAATGCCGATATATACATGAACTAACTTTAATTTTGAATTTAATCCACAAATTTTAAAATCGCGGTTAATTCCACCAAACAGACGGTTTCCGTGTATTTTTCCGTCAAACGTGCTGACGTGTCTGCCACGTCGGTTGTCCAAAACGACGTCGTTTTGGTTTTTTTTCTTTCAAAAAATTATAGTCCAAAACGACGTCGTTTTGGACTTGTTTTTTTCCAAAAAATTATAATTAATTTTATAAGATCGACCAAAAAAAGAAAAGACTTCACGAACTGGTTTCCAAATTGTTACCAAGACCAAATGAGAAGACTTCACGAACTGGAGAAAACTCAACAAGGCCAATATCCATGGCGTAACCATTCACCGGAAGCTTCAAATCCCTCAAAACCGAGAAAGCTTCAAATCCCTCAAAACCGAGAAAGCTTCCGCCATACGAGACTTAGGTACTTCAAGAGCCACATGACAAAACGGAACCCACGAATCGGGACGATACTTTTCGCCGATCTCAACACTTTCTTTCTTCAACGCGTCGCATAACTGAACCTGGAGCTGAAGAAGTGAGAGGGACGGTGTCGGCGAGAGGAACAGTATGTTGTTGTCGCTGGAGAAGCTTCCGATCGAGGAGAAAGAGAGCGAGAGAGGTTCTTGCCTCGATGCGAAGATCTTGATGATGGGTTCAAGCTTGGCCGAGTCGACGAAGACCTGGTTCTCGAGGGCAGGGTCGAAATAGAGCTCGATCGCGTAGCCTTCCCACATTTTCGTAACTTCCGTCGACAAAATAAGGGTTTCCAAATTGTAATTTTTTTTTAAATCGTAGCCCAAAACGACGTCGTTTTGGGCTATGTTTTTAAAAAAAATACATAAACCCAAAACGACGTCGTTTTGGGCTACGTTTAAAAAAAAAATATAAATCCAAAACGACGTCGTTTAGGACTACGTTTTTAAAAAATATATATAAGCACAAAACGACGTCGTTTTGGATTATAATTAAAAAAAAATAAGTCCAAAACGACGTCGTTTTGGACTATAATTTTTTGAAAAAAAAAACCAAAACGACGTCGTTTTGGACAACCGACGTGGCAGACACGTCAGCACGTTTGACGGAAAAATACACGGAAACCGTCTGTTTGGTGGAATTAACCGCGATTTTAAAATTTGTGGATTAAATTCAAAATTAAAGTTAGTTCATGTATATATCGGCATTGCGTGATAGTTTGTGTATATATAATCCAAAAAGCATAAGTTTATGATGGAATCGGCCGTTTTCCCCACACTCATACTATAAAATGGGTTTCGTATGATAATATGAAGCAGAGAACAGTTGGAGTCGAGTTGAAGGCAGAGAATTAAAGAATTATGATCGTATGCAGTTGACACATTACTGTGTATTTGATGTATATAGGAAATACAAATGCATTTAACCGTACGTACATTTGACAATATACGATCATTTATACATACGTATAAAAGATAGAGACAGAAGAGCGAGAGAGAGAGAGAGAAACATGGAAGCTGGTGGGAGGTTTGTAGGGTTTGAAGCCGACATTTTTTTTCTTCTGCATTTTCGTTGTTTTGAATCGAGATATGTAAAAAGTAGAGTCCATTTTTTTTTTGTCTCTTCTGTTACTTCATTTTGTATTTTTCTTTAAAGTAACAGATTCCTTATCATCATAGCTATTATTTGGATAATAATAATGTCGATTGGAATAACGATATGAAAATTTTAACGATCATAAATCAACTTAATTATATCCTAAACTAAATATGTCACATTCTTTCATCCTATTTTAATTTTTTTAAATTTGTGGAACTGTTTTTGGTCTTTTAGTTGGTCAAATAAAAAAATAAAGACGACATTATTTTACCACCTAAATTATAATTGGTTACCGTTTTTCTACATGAACTTGAGATCTCTCTATTAGATCATATAAACTAACAATGCGTATCTTAATTTTATATAAACTATTGATATGTGTTCACAATTTTATAAATCGTTAATATTTTTGGTAAATCACGATCAATTGAAATTAATTACGTTTATCACATAATCCAAATCTTTACAATTATGATTACCACATAACCTAAATTTTTACAATTGTGTTTACTCAATTGGTCATAATAAGTGAAATTGTCAGTCGTACTTAGTCAATTGGTCGATTTCCGAGTTATATAGTAAATATAACTAGTTTCAATTGATCGCGATTTATCTAAAATAATAACGATTTGTATAATTGTAAAAACATATTAATAGTTCATATAAAATTAAGTTGCGCGTTGTTAGTTTGTGTGATATAATACAGAGATATGAAATTCATATGGAAAAACTGTAAACAACCACCGCCTATTTTGTAAAATAGTTTCGTCTCTAAAAAATTAGATATTCTCTAAGTAATAGAATTCAAATTCAAGCACTAGGAGAAAACATTATAATCTAAAAGAATATAATAAAAAATGTATGCATTCATCCACGAGCAAACTCAATGTCACTGTGTATACTTACTTACATGCTCACAGAAAAAATATGAGGATGTTATAAAATTCACTGAATGGTTTTGGTAAGTAGAGGCTATTACTTTAAACAGACAAAATATACACATGTAAACAAATTATAATAATTGTAATGCAAATTTTGGTCAGTGGTTTAAGTAAAGTAATCTAGTGATAGGACCGAGTTATTTTGTCGCAGAAGTAGGAATTATTGGTATGCAAATTCATGTTTCTTCACCACATTATTGATTATTTTTTTAGTCAAAATACTCAAACATCTGTCCCACTCTCTTTATTTCCATGCTTACTAATTATAAGAATCTATAGTTCATAATGCTATCAAAATTAATTATTATCCTTTCCGATTTTACATTAAGCAATTACGTAGATTCTTGAAGTTCCCAATACTAGGTCCAATTTTGGAAGTAAATAGACGACCTTTAATGATTTTGTGTGTAAACATAGTATTTGAGTAGTCTATCTCTCACTCAGTATCTATATGGTTTGACTAACAAATTAAAGTAAGCCCATTATATGTCTATTGGGCTTATTACCCTCATTTAAAGCCCATAGTACCCATTATCTCTTCTCTTCTCCGCTTCGGTTCTAACGTGTTGATTTGTTTTTTTACCATTCTCGATTTAAAAGAACCTAAAATTATGCCACTAGAGCATAATCTAAACAAAATGTTAATTTTATTAGGTTGTGATTGAACTCAAAATAAATTAATGTATAAAAGTTTCAAAAAGCCATAATGTGTAATAAAGAATCTGTACGTTAGTCAACAGAAGTTCAGAAACCATTTAAGCCATTTTAAATGCGTGTTTGGGTTCCGTTTTCAAATGAAATTATTTTTGGAGGCATCGAAGACACAATAGAGAATAAAAGTTTAGAAACTTTTATGCATAAAGAATCTTTGTAATAGTTTATTAAGTATTGTCTCGTTTGTTTAACAATTCTGACATCTAACGTGTTTCTCTAACTTTCTCTCTGCATGTTATTGCGCCGAATTTAGAATATCTTTTACGCAGACATATTTGATATAAAAACATTAAAGAGGTTAAAGTCCTTCGATATCTCTATATGATCAATCTGAAAGATCTGAAACATATATAATTTTTTTTTTAATTTTTAATGTGCTTTATTATAGTATGAATTCGAATATATGGTTACTGAGAACTGAGAAGTGGGTGTTATCTTCATATCCTTGGCTTAAATGATTTTTTTTTTCTTTCGGTGTAAAAATTGAGTTTTCGTTTTGTCATTTAGTGATTGACTAATGATTAAACAATATTCTATATTAAATTTGGACTTTCGATAACAATAAACATGAATTATTGTTAATGAATGCAAATTTATGGATGTTGTGCAATGCAATGTGATTAATTGTGTTTTAACTTTTGGCATATTGCCTGTCCACCTTAAACACGTAATCAAAAATATAGTGTTACACAAACAATTATAATAAAATAATAATCAACTACTGAAACAAGTTATATCATCCAAAATGGTTATTCTAGATCAATTAAGTTAAATGAACGTTCACTAAAAGCGTCCTCAGTGAAAATGCAAAAACTAATAGAAATAGAAAACTGCATCAAAACGACTATTATAATACGTGTTTCTATTAGAAAACTTTTTAGGTGTATTCTCAAGTCTCACTTAAAACGACCTTGAATAAGCTCAAGACGCCCTTGACTTATTAGAGTAGCCTCACACGTTCATAAGATTGCACACAATCGTGGAACACCTCACCAAAAACTCTTTTACCCCTTTAGTTTTGCCCTCTCTCTTAGAAACCCAAAACCCTTGAATAAAAGCTCTCTCTTATGAGTGTTGAGTTGCCACAATGTTTTGCCTCCTTATTTATCCTTGATGGTTCGTGCAAAACCCTAGATACAACTTCATTTTTTCTTATAATTCTCATATCTTCTTTTTATTGTAAAGTTTCCTTATTCTTTTCACAAGAATATATCCTCCTTTAAGACTCGAATTTGCTTCATTTTTCCACACTTCTCCTCTTAATCCAAGCCTGTTAGGTCATTCTAGATGGGCTTCACGAAATTTAGCTTTTTCCTTTTTCTTTAGTTCATTGCATGATGTCTTGACTCATCTCTTGTATTATTTCCCAGTTAGCTCAAGAATGTTTCAACCTACTACATCTTCAATCTCCCCCTTTTTTGACTTGTGTGTCTCACAAGCACTTGAACAGTAGACTCATACCACGAAAACAAAACACATACCAAACAACGCCTACAAAGCTTGAATCGAGTTAATCATGAAAATTCACTTTCTTTTAGAGATATCCAAAATACTTGGTTTAGAGAACGACATGAGTTGTTTATAAATACAAATCTCCCCCATGATTCTAGCCATCTTAGTTATCATAGCAGATACTTATAGAAAAAGTCTAGTCATCTCAACTGCTACCACAATGAGAGTCCAAAAAACTTGGTTTAACACAAACTGGTATACTATCAGAATGACTCAGAATTAGTACTAAGATCCTCTTTTCTCCCTGCTTGTGAGCACATAAGTTAAAAAACACAATACCGTTGAAGGCATGTTGAAGCTGACGAACAACATCACCAAGAGCTGATAATGCAGCAACAATGTCAACAAGCCTATCACAAAACTCAGCCGAAGACTGCTTGCCTCCTTCAGACACAAGGTCAACCATTGCATCAAGACTCCTTAACCAGCTCACTGTATCAACTAATGAAAAAGATCTTTCTCATAAGCTCACTGTATCAACCACTTAACAACAGATTAGTAGTACAACCTCAAGCACAACACAAGAGAACAACATTCATAAACAATATCCAACACTATGGGGGAACCAAGTGGCGTGGTTGTCACATACATCACCAAGCAACTGGTGACTGAATCAAACAGGAAAAAATAAAGCAAGAATATGCCACACAAGTATACAACGAGATTGCTCAACATGACTCTAACCGATTTTATACCAGATCAAGATAACATACTCTGCTTGGCCTGATTCGTAATGTTTGGTTGCTTTATTTTTTCCTGTTTGATTCAGTTACCAGTTGCTTGGTGATGTATGTGACAACCATGCCAGTTGGTTCCCCATAGCGTTGGATATTGTTTATGGTTGTTGGTCTCTTGTGTTGTGTTTGAGGTTGTACTACTAATTTGTTGTTAAGTGGTTGACACAGTGAGCTTGTGAGGAGGATCTTTTTCATTTGTTGATAAAGTGAGCTTGTTAAGGAGTCTTGATACAATGGTTGACCTTGTGTTTGAAAGAAGCAAGTAGTCTTCCACTGAGTTTTGTGACGGGCTTGTTGACATTGTTGTTGCACTATCATCTCTTGGTGATGTTTATCGTCAGCTTCAACATGCTTTTAGAGGTATTGTGTTTTTAACTTATGTGCTCACAAGCAGGGAGAGAAGAGGATCTTAGTACTGATTCTGAGTCATTCTGATAGTACAACAGTTTGTCCTCTTAGTACTGATTCTGAGTCATTCTGATAGTACAACAGTTTGTGTTAAACCAAGTTTTTTGGACTCTCATTGTGGTAGCAGTTAAGATGACTAGACTTTTTCTATAAGTGTCTACTATGATAACTAAGATGGCTAGAATCATGGGGGAGATTTGTGTTTATAAACAAGACATTGGGACTGAGTTTGAATCATTTTAGTAAGGATCTTAAGGATGCGCAAGTGTTGAATCATTTTTGTAAAGATCTTAAGGATGCGCAAGTGTTAGTGTGAAAATGTTTGTGTGGTTGTTGTGCAGTTAGATCGAGTTCTGTGAATATTTGACTAAGGCTAGAATCGTGGGGGAGAATGGTTGGTTGTTTCTTTTGTTAGGACTAGAACCGTGGGGGAGACTTTTTTTGTAACCAACTCATATATCTCTCCGAACAATTATTTTTTAACTAACATAAATTTGAGATCAAATCAATTTGTGGCTGTTGTTTCTCTATTTCTCGTGTGTGGTGTGAAATCCTCTGTTCAGGTGCTTGTAAGACACATAAGTTAAAAAGGGGAGATTGAAGATGTAGCTGTTTGGCACTTATCCTTGAACTACTTGTGAAGTAGTACAAGCAGTGAGTCAGGACCTCGTGGAGACTGTCCAAGCGAAATAGAATGAAAGGAAGCAGAAAGTTGGACTACGTAAGAAGCTCATTGGGAAGGATCCAACAAGCTTGGATCAAGTGGGAAGGATACAAAAAGGCAGTAAAGTGAAGTTCAAAGAATTTTCCTATTCTTGTAAAAGAATAAGGAAACTTGCAATAAAAAGAGATGTGGAAATCTTATGGAGAAAAGGAATTCGACTCTAGGGTTTTGCACAAAGAAATAAGAATATATAAGGAGGGAGAACAGTGGGACGAATTCAACACTCACAAGAGAGAGCTTTTATTCAAGGGTTTTGGTTTTCTAAGAGAGATGGCAAAACTAAAGGGGTAAAAGGGTTTTGGTGAGGTGTTCCAAGATTGTGTGCAATCTTGTGAACGTGTGAGGCTAGTGCAACAAGTCAAGGGCGTCATGAGCTTGTTCAAGGTCGTTTTAGGTGAGACTTGAGAATGCACCTAAAAGATTTTCTAGTAGAGACACGTATTATACTAGTCGTTGTATCACTGCTTGACTCACTGCTTGACGCAGTTTTCTATTTCTATTAGCTTTTGCATTTTCAACTATGATTACGTATTTTCGAACTTGAAAGATAGAGCCATAGAGCCATAGAGGAATAGACCCCTCTGATTATAGCTAATCACCGGCTCATACTAAAAACATATTAGAACCGAAAATTGTTTTTAATTACGGATTTCGTGAAACATTCAGAAATTTGATTTCGTGATGCTTCTAAAAGTTTATTTTCAAAAACATGTTAGAAACTTGTGTTTTTGTTTTGGAAAAATTCGTTTCTGTTTTGCAGTCCTATGTTTCCAATTTATCGTAAATAAAAATAGCATTTAATGTTTTTTATTTTATTCAAACTAAAACAAATAAACTAAAACAAATATAATGCTTTGTTACATACATACTTTATCTTTTATTTATAAAAAATCACATTTAGAAAATTGATCTTAATCATATGTAAAATGTTCAAGTATTTAATTTGATTACTTTGTATGAGTTTTTATCTCAAAGATTTTAGTTCGATAATGTTTCAATAACATAATGTCTGAGACAATTTGATTCAAATTGAGAAAAAGTGATTTCTATTTTTGATTTTGAGTACATTTTAATAATTTTAATGAGTTGGATAAAGTTGATGTATCAATATTTGTGTTATTTATAATATTTTTTTATTTTACTATACTTTTTAACATATGTATGCACATAGCATATATATATATATACGTTCATAACATGTAATGGCCGGTTTATAAGTTTTTTTTTCAAACAAAAAACATATTCTTTTATTTCATAAATTTAGCTTTTTCATACACTTTTAAAGCTACGGTTCTATACAACTTAATTAGGTGAGACGTTCCAATTTTGTTAACCATACTTTAACCTTAAAGCGACAATTTTCACGAGTCGCAAAGGTGTATATGATCCAATGATATTCATAATTTCACATTAGATATGGAATTTAAATATTCAAGATGGAATCTTTCCCTCTACACCAAGGGTAATCAACAATCTTTCTTTGATTCACGTCGTCAATAACCATAGGGTTTATGGTTTTTAACTTTTTTGAACATTTAAATTGTATGTTGTGAAAGAGAAAATCTAACGTATACAATGACATGTGGGGTAAGTCGGGGTCTTAGGGGGGCACCCTAAGCTACCCTTCATATCATGCACTTGATTGACCCACACATCTACCATTACACATAGTCAATGCCTTGGCTTCAAGCATCTCCTTTGTAGTATATTATCATATTCAGGTAAAATCGGTAAGAGAAAGTGTTTTTAACTGTAGTTTTTAAGAGTTTAGGTTTCATAAAAATACACAAAAATGCAGATGGGGGCATCGTTGCACATGTGAGGGGGGAGGGGGGCAGGGGGGAGGGGCATGGAGACATTTCCAAACTACACAAAAAGTGGTTTGGTACATAAAAAAGGAAAACAAAATTAAAATGTTTCGGATACTAAACCATCTTCGGTTAAGCTTATACAATTTTGGTAGTATACTTTTGTTCATCGTAATAAAGAAATTTAGTTCACATCCAAAAGCAATTGCTACTCATGTGGTTGGTTTTAGTTCTCTCAAGCCAAACTAAAACCAACTTTACTTAAAAAGTTAAGAACTTAAAAATTTGTTTTTATCTTGCCAATATGTTTAATTATTCAAACAGTTCTGTCAACAAAATTAAAAAGTGTTTTGTTTTGTCAACAAATTTAAATGTCTTATCAATTACTGTTTAAGAATCTGAAATGTGTACATATAGTCAATAAAGTGATATATACATCAAAATACGAATCTTATACAGTAAATCAATGGGTCCAAGTATTTATTTGCCATAATGGGTTCATTAACACAATTATTAAAACTATGACTTTTAATTCGAGCCATACTAATTAACCAAAAAAGTAAACATATACTCATTTGTAATAAAATTGAAAAATATTGACTCACTTATTCGTTTAAGACAGAACAAAGGAGATAATCTCGTAAATATCTCGAAAACCTGGTGGCATTGTTGTATTGCCTCCACTATTTAAACTTCGTCTCTCCCAATCGCTGAAATCCCTCCACCTCACATTTTCTCTCACTTTCTCAATACTCTCAGAGTTAGTTTGTCATCATCACCCGTGGAACACATAAATGGCTGGTGGTCTCGGAAAATGTAGCAAGATCCGTCACATTGTGAGGCTAAGGCAAATGCTCCGGCGATGGCGTAACAAAGCGCGGTTATCTTCTGTCAGTCGTTACGTACCGTCGGATGTTCCATCTGGACACGTGGCAGTCTGCGTGGGTAGCGGCTGCAAGAGATTCGTGGTTCGCGCGTCGTACTTGAACCATCCGATCCTCTGCAATCTCCTTGTTCAAGCTGAGGAAGAGTACGGTTTCGTTAACCAGGGACCGTTGGTTATTCCTTGCGAAGAATCGGTTTTTGAGGAAGCAATCCGGTTCATTTCCCGGTCTGATTCATCTCGATCAAACCGGTTTACTTGTCCCGACGATCTCCAGAAATGCCAAGGAGAGATAAAAACCAAACTCGATCTGTTCATTGAATCTCGGCCGTTGCTTCACGGCATCGCTGAGAAAGCCATCTGGTGATCGACGGTGAAGAGTATTTCGTTCGTACGATTTCTGAGCCGGTTTGATGTAATCGCAATGCGAAGAAAGATGTACAAAAGGCGATTTTGAAATAATTCGATATTGACTCGGCTGAGCTACTCGGGTGGTAACTAATTTTAATCCGGTTCGGGTATTTTAAAATTTAAATTATATTACATTAGGGGTTGCCATTGGATATGGTCAGTAGATGAGTCGACCGGGTGGCGAGTTACTCGCTGAGACGAGTCAGTTGCGGTTGCTTGGTAGAGAAGGAGATGGCGGTTGAAGGTGGGCGATTCCACCGAGTCATCCCGGGTTCCAATAAGACTGTAAATAAGTAGAAGAGGAACATTTGAGGTTCATGAAAGGAGAGAAAGTTAAGAACGTTATTTAATTCAGAGATTTCGATTCGAATATTGTAACCTTTCTCTGTAAATTACATCGAAAATATATGGTATTTATCGTAGTTACATTTGAGAAGCTTTTTTCCTGTAATATTGTTATGGTTATATTAATTAAAAAGAATATTGGTTATATTAATACACTAAACATATCGACGCATAAACTTAATATGGACATAATTTAAATTTTTTACTTATAACAAATATATAACAAAATAATGCTATCCGACCAAAGCCATGTGAGGGAAAGATTATTAGCCCAGTTTATCTGTTTCGCCGGACTGTACTCTTTACCTTTTTTGTTTTGTTTTTGTCTTCACTTTCTGATGCAGTAAAAAGTACAGTTCACGGTACACATAATCATTTACATTTATATTAATTAATGTTGAATGATTTCTTACGGAAATGGTGTACTTTATATCCGAATCTATAAAGCTAAATCTTTAAAGGTAATTTAAGTAACTGATTAGAATAACTAGTACTACATGTCCTCCTTCTTAACACACTAAATAACTCACTATTTATGTGAAGAAAAAGATGAGTGAGTAGTTTATCGTGTTAGTAAACATGTTACATATTTTATTGCGTAGAGCACATCATTTTCCTTTACAATAAGGAATTGATTGACATTTGTACAGACAATGATAGCTGTGTCTGTTATTTATCTATATTCAACGACAATAAATAACATACTACTATAACTTTCAAATAGTTGCGGCGGCATAAGTAATTTGGTTGGTGCAAAACAAAAATATACAGTTTATATGGTTGATAAGAAATAAATATGGTCAAAATAATAACTATTTAATTATTTCTTTGTTCTTTTAAATTCACTCGGTGCAACAAAACGTGGTGAGCCTAATCACTTTGTTGGCAAATAATTAGTTTGCGAAACTGTCAGCTAATAAAATTGTCATTATTTGAAAAGAAAATACAATTAAGGGAGAGAAAAATGTTACAATGCTTTCTAAAAGTTATAATTATTTTTATATATGTTTTTATGACAATGACACTTATAAACCCCACAAATATACGCAATCTGGAATATGTTCTAACCTTTTTTCTACATAAACAGTTACAAAATGTACAACTTGCAAAACAATAGAAACTAGATTTATATCAACGGCAAAAAATATTTATATAATTTTAATTTTTATTTAAAATTATTTTTAATATTAGTATATATAAATTAATAAAAAATAATTATTTTTTATAAATTTAATAATAATTTTTGTTAGTTTAATAAAATATATTAATACTCTAACCAAATTAATAATAATGTAATATATTATAATTATTCGAATAAGTTAAGTCTATTTATATATTTATTTGAAATTTACTGTAATGATGAAACGTAAATATGGTATTTTTGTTAATAACACATGAGAGTAAAATTATTTTTTTTAAATTATTTTTCAAATAATATATTAGGAATTAGGTAATAACTTAAATGTATTTATATTTGTTTGAAATTATTTATAAATTAATGTATTAGAAATTTAAAGAAATAAACTTTTTTTATTTGTGTAAATGTAATACTATTTTTTGGTTAGTTGAATAAAATATATTGATTCTCTAACTAAATTAATATCAGTGGTATGTATTGTAATTATTCTAGTAACTTAAACCATTTTATATATTTAATATGAAATTCGTTGTGGTGTTGACATGTCATCATAATATTTTTGTTATTAACACGTCATAATAAAATTATTTTATTAAAAAAATTTCAAATAATATATTAGAAATGCGTATATACAAGTTTTGTTATGGTCAGGGATATACGAATAGTACTGTACAACCATTTAGAATGGCATGAATATATGCATGTACATATAATTTGTAATTGGAATTTATGTGAAATGCAGTTTAGTGGATTCGTACAATTATGTTTTTGTATAAATAGTTATAACTTATAAAGGAAATATTACCATTAGATAGAGAAACTTAACTAAAATATTTTAATGAGAGAAAATTTCTGTGAAGATTCTTGATAAGACAGCAAAGAGAAACTTATTGGGAGCAATCGATTCAATCACGGAACAATTCAACTTTCCTTATATACCCTTACAATTCTAATCATTTTACATTCACTAACCTCCCCTTAATGCTCATGTCTTTTTTTCTTTTCTTCTCTGTTTACAAATCCGAGAAATAAGCATACAGTCTAAATTGTTTGTACGAATAATTAAGATTTGGATGTTGGGAGAAAAATTAAAGATCGTGGTTGTATGTAAACATATCTTGCCATCACCTAAAAACCACATGCACTAAGGCTAATATCATTATTCGTAACTCTTATACGACTCTCTCGTTAATCAAATGCGTAACACAAACCAAGCTCTGGAGTGGGTATAAATTAAAAACATCATTAACCTGATCAGAATGCTTTTTGTCCATCAATTCATATATATAGTAGACTGTATATATTCAAGATTAGGTTTGACAAATCTAATCCACATATAAAGTCTCCGATGTTGATGTGTTTTGGTTATCGATGGACATCAATATTTCAGTTTGGATGCGAAAAAGGAAAGGAAACGAGTAAATGAAAAAACCACCTAAAAATGAGAAAATTACAATAAACAAAAGGTTCTGCTTCTCACTGATTGCATATTATTTTATACCAAATTGTTTAAATCGTTAGACAGCTTTTCAGGGGTAGAAAATCAAAGACTGATGAGGAAGTGAAGAACCGAGGAAGGTGAGATATGACACTTTGGTTGGCTATTGAGAAAATGGCTGTCAATTCTTCGTTTCTTTTTATATCCATTTATTTGTTACTATTAGTTTTTCTTCATTTCTTTGGTTTAGCTGTCATTCAAGACATATCAAAATTGAATCGAATTCGGTTGGATATCGTTTGTGTTGTTTGCTATCCTTTTTAACACTGTTTATATAAATGATATAAAAGCTAAATTGGGCTATGTTACAAAATATAAGCCCATCTAAATAAGAAGGCCTATTAGATATGTTCACTGAGAATATAAGTCACTTTGGAATATAGTATACGCTGGGCTTTTATCATTTCAAAATCTTAAACCTAATTAGTTAGCCTCCGCTGGAAATAACCGGTTCGGTTCGATTTTGATTGGGATAGATAGAGACAAGATGATATCACGTGATTCAGTTACAGAAACAAAACCGTTGGTTAATCACGTGATAACCGAATTATATGGTTTTGGTTAGGTTAAAACGGAATTTGGTGAAGGACACAAACGTGCACTTCAAAAGTGTGTTCGGTCGTACTCTACCAATCTCTCCATATTTCTTGTCATCATTCTCTCTCATTTTTTTTTTCTTTTTCACATATATTACCATTACATAATATGATAGAAAAACAGTGAGAAGACACATTTTAGATGTTACTTTTGGATTTTTTTAACAGTTATATTATTTAAGAACAAACATGTGACAAGATAGTTTTTTTGCCTCTTATTTAGTGGTTAAAATTTGTAGAAAAATCGTGTTTCTTTTTTTTTCTTTTGTAGTAATTTATATAAGAGTTAACCACATATTTGTAATCTAAGGTTGAGGGTTTGTAATTTAGTGAGCATGGGATAAAATCGTATCCCTTTTAGACATTTTATGGGTTGCCAAAGAAGGATATACATAATAGTTTAAAATACGATAAAGAAACTAATTTAAGATAAAGAAAGTAGAGAAAAAGTGAAGAGATATTTATGAAACAATTACATTACCAAGAGGTAATACTGTAGTGATGTTTGTGTCATTCTTTGGGTTGGGTGCAGAACTTAGGATGTTTTTTTGACCAAAAAGTTTCAGACCCTTGACTGCATAATGTCATGTGGTCAAAGATTCGAGTATGTTAAATTAGTCTCTTCTCTATTGGTTAGTTATGTTAGAAAACCCTATACAGCATAAATTAAATCTAGCATGTAACAAACTAACAATAGAAAAATTTTGAACCAACAAATAATCTTAGTTAAAAAGGGGAAGAGAAAGAAAGAAAAAGGACCATAGAAGGATGATAAATGGCACAAATTGCTGCAGAATAATGCCAATTCATACAAAACAAAATAAGATGTATATGAATTTGTGGGTATTTCTCTTTATAATTTGTTCTCCATCATTATACATATATGTGGTTTATTCTGAAATTTGGTGCACCAAAGTTTCTTCGGCAACATCTGGTGTGCGTGGAACCGAATCTCTCTAATAAAACATGAATTTAAAACAATTCCACAAATCATAGATACTATTTGTTTGATATAATCTGTTAAATATATATGTTCTTTGTCCAAATTGCTATCATATATTTATTCAATTCTTTTCGTAATATATAATGTTCAATATGGCTAACTAATAATCCAAGTAAGTACGTTGGATTTAGGCGTCCTGCCACATTCAAGAAAAGACGCATTACATTTTGCTTCTTTGTTTGTTGATAAATGTTTTACTTATTATAAGATATCCTAATTACGTTTTAAAATATAGTATATTCAGATATTTCTCGGAAAAAAAAATTGGATTCTTCATTCTTTTGTTTTTGAGGCAGAACAAGAAAGTTCCATAAAAAATGGATTATACTTAATTAATAGTAAAATCTAATAAGGGAGAGAAAAACATTAGTTGAGTAATTAAATGCAATTATACTCCATCACTTCAGGTTTATCACTCTCCCCTCTACTTTAATTTCTTCGTCTATAAAAAAAGTTAGATATGGAACAAATCGAATCAAAGAAATTAAGAATGGTATCATAAATTTTGGAACAAAAACTCTATTATGCGTGTAAAAGTAAGCATGCTATTGTATAAGAAAAATAAAAGTAAAAACAAATAAGAACAGCTCCTCGCGATGATAATGATTGCCAACAGTGGAAGCAAAAGATCAAAATGTAAGCTGGATCATGTGACTTTTACATAACAGAATCCTAAGAAATGTGACATAATAAAAAGAATTTTAATTTTTGATGATGATGTTTGTAATGATAAAAGATCATACGTTAATTAATATAGACATCTTTTCTACCTTTTTAGTAAAGTTTAAAAATTTAGCATTTCATAAGATTTCTTTTTCTTTTTATTTTTGTTATAGTACTTATTATATTCCCTACATTATTAATGTTCATCAGAATTATCTTACACAAAAATCAGAAATGCGAGGTACAATTGTTTCCCCAAATTCTACCATTTTGGAATATTTTTCTTTAGCAGAGTGACAGTTTACCACCGCAAAAGAATAATAAAGAGCTTTTCTATTTAAGAAAATAGACATTTTTCTTACAAGAAAAAAACAAGTTGAGTAATGCTGTCCTGAGTAAAGCTTAGATAAATGAATTATGTATTTTTGTAGCTTTAAAACAATTTATTTTTGGACAAATGTCTAAAATAGCACATTTCTAAATTTTTATTCTAAAAATAGCATAATTAGTTTAAATTTCCAATAACATCACAAATTTAAGATTAAAATGCATTAAAACTATATTTTAAAAGAAAAAATTAAATCTTAAATTAGAAAAAATAAACCAAAATACAATACTTTAAGTTTATATATAATTTGTTTAAAATAAATAAATATTTTTACATAAGTATTTGTTCTATTTTTGAGAGTTTAATTTTGATATGCTAAATTTAGAAGAAAAAATTGAAAAAATACTATTTTATAGTATTACTCTTTATTTTTTCGTTATGTTTTTTGTTAAAAAATTTTAAGGTGAAGTTTGTTTGTGTTGATGTAATTAAAAAATTTATTGCTCATAAAAATTGGTAAAAACGTACGAACGAAGCAAGAGGTGGAAATAAAAGCTGGCTTATTTCGAGGAAAGACATCATTCTCTTGTAATCATCGCAAATCCACCACCGCCTTTTAGGATGCTCTTTAATTATAGTAAAAAATTTTATTTATCATTTTTTATAAATATTTAGATAAGAAACTTAATTGAATACAATGTCTTCAAATTTGTATATTATTTATCATTTTGTTATTTAATACATATATTAAATATAGTAGCCAATCATAACAAACATATAAATGGTACAAAGTTAGATGTTTAAAAAAAAACCAACATGTGAGTTCAACGTGCAGAAAAGTTCCACATGGCACACACTGTAAACATATCTACGCGGCTCGCATGTGCACTGCACTTCCAAAGAGCGAATACTCTTAATTGAAATACTCCTTCTTGTGAACCTTTTTTATAAAAAAAAGGAATTTCTTGTGCATGAATTATTTTCACATTTATGAGCTGATCATAATAAAACATCCGACAGAAAATTGAAGAAACTAATATAAATATTGTAATGAGTTGTATGCACGCGGACATGTATAAAAGGTTTGAGGATCGTTTGTTTAAAATAAAAAGAGTTTTTTACGAAATGTATTTTTTGGATAATTATTACATATATCTATATAAGAATTAAATAGTACTTGTATTCGTTAATATATTATATATATATATATATATGTATTGAATTGTGAGTAGTTGATCTACCTCTGTCATTGTTTGAGAATTAATTAGTATTTTGTTTGTAGTTGGTAACATTTAAGAGAATTAAGTCGGTATTCCGTTTCATCGGTTAAATTAATATATACTCTTTTGTTTTATACTTAAGTACTGTTTTACCTAAATTTTTATGTTTCAATCCCCTATCACCTATTTATTGCCATTTGTATCCAAAAACTTTTTTTTTTATTAATTATTCAAAACAAATAAATAAGAATATTAGTTTTAGACTTAGTTTAGTAGCCGAACTGCGATACTCATTGACATAATTCTACTTGCATATACAAATTAATGCCATACTTATAGAATTATTAAAAATAAACATCTACCAAACTTGATTTTGGATCGATAAATGTCGGTAATTATTATTTTAAATTCTAAATTAAGCGTGTTTAGGTTACCGGTCAACATCTGCAAGGTGAACGAGTTAGCATTAATCTACTTTTGTTAATATTTATGAATTTTTCTAAAACTATTATACACAAAATATATGGAGAAATATGCATTCGAGATTAAGGGTGAACTGTAAATTCAAATTGTTGTCGTGTTTTTGTTAAATGTGTTTGTGTGACAGTATGTTTTAGTCCATTTTCTAAGATTTTGCTTCTCTTACGTATTTATTCTGTGTGCAAGTTTGTCGAAGAGGGCAATTTAAGGCATAAATTTTTGTGAGGTGATATAATACGTTGTCGTTTTCAAATTTACACGTATCAAGGCTTTATTTAAGTGGACCCCAAGCCACAGTCTCCCTCAATCTAACACTGGAGTTAAAAGAAAAGGTTACTTTAATACGATTTATACGAATTTGGCCCGCCAATGGGTCCCCACCTGAATCAGTCATCCGATGTCGTTTTAAGTATGATCAGGTCCACCCTGAGACACAGTCCAAACAGGCGGGTCATGACCCGACCATGAAGTGTTGAATTGTAGTTATGTTTTTTCTTTTCTTTTTCTTTCGAGTAGCATCGTTTATAATATAAATACGTCTTGTATTTATCGTTTGATAAGACAAAATGACAAATATTACGGATGTATGTTTTATATTTTCATTTTCGCATAGGGATTGCTGTAAAATTGATATGATTATTGACATAAAGCGTATGTTAGGATACGCACGTACTAATTACCCTAGATATTGTAGACATATCACGTCATACCAAGCGCGTTACATGGTCTTTTTTTTTTTTAATATTTGGACCCATCTCTAGTTACTTTTAACCTTTTCAATTTATTATTTGTCAGTCACTATGAAAATTACGCCGATTCATCACAGCTCATAATATTCCAAACTTGTTTAGAGAATTTATATGATCCAATATTAATTGATGATGAATAAATAATTAACTATTCTTACGGGTGAGTGAAGCTAAGAATAAATAGCTAAACTGAGATCGTAGCCGTTGACTGATTATGAGATTGGATACTTACACGGGCATACTACAGTAAAGACCAAACCGGTAAACGTGTGAAACAAGGCCACGCATTTTCTTTGCTGTCAGCTGCTATTTTGATTTCCGACAAGAGTTAAATGCTTTTCGTTTTTCATCTCAGCAATTTTAATTTCAAAAGTTTAGTTATGTTGACATTTTCTGCAGATAAAATTACATTTTAAAATACATGATTCATGATTGACACAGCTAATAAATTCTTTAGATCGTTCCTCGATTTTATTCTCGTGATGGTGAGCATTTTAAATCAATTAGATCATTAAGTTGTGATTATTATGTAAAACCGAAGCAATTAACTCGTTAATATAATAAGTTTTTATATTTCCAATAAATTTTTCCGATATTTTCTATCCTATTTTTTCCCCTTTGCTAATTACAGAGTGTGGTGTACAAACTTTGTTCGCTGGCTTGTCTCTAAACTATATGAATCCAATTGTAAGGAGTAAGGACCATCGCTGGATGAATATAATTACAATACATAAATGTTTTCATGTATTTTTGGTTGTTCATAATAGCATATGACAAAAATTCATATTGTATTTATTCTCTATTTTTGGGAAGAAGAAAAAAAAAGGAATCGACAGTCCTTTTTTTCCGTTAAGTGCGAGATAAGGATAATTGATGGAAACAGACGTATCCTCATATTTATATCTCCGGTCTATTTATGTATTGTCACCACTCTACGGTAGTTACGTGCCCATATATATATATATATTTTATAATAACGTAAATTATTTTAAGCTTTATCCAAATAAATAACCGAAACCTAATTTTTTTTCTATTGTTTTGGTTATTTAAGACATTATATAAATGACCAAACCCATGTATAATTAATATTAAGATACGAATCCAAAAAGAACGTGTATTTACACTCTTTGGTATCGAGAACGTAGTGAATACCTAGGTTAAGTTTCTTCTCTCTACTATTAATGGGATTGTATTACAAGGAACCACATGTGATACATGTCATTGTTTAGCTATCATCGTGATAAAAAATCTGAAAAGCATATTAAGAAAATAGGATAAAAGTATGTATACGGATTTAGTATTTTAATTGTTTCGACTTTCACAGATTTAGTATATAATTGGCAAAACATTTAATTATAATTAAATAGAAATGGAAAACAGAGGCAATGTAATAAAAGCTTTGTTATATTATAAACTATGGGTATTTATTAAATGTATTAGTAGACTAATAGACGGAGAAGGAAGGTTAGGAGAAATAAGAGATTAAGAAAAAAAAAGCGATTTGTTTAAAGGAGAGCCTCTGCTACGTTTTAGGCTTTGAAGTGATACAGAAGGCATAGACTATTATTTTCACCATCACAGCCACTATCACACCATAACCCACCACTCTTCTTCTATATCTCTCTCTCTCTCTCTCTCTCTCTCTCTCAAGAAACAGAGTTGATCCTGTTTTGTGTTTACCAATCCCTTTTATGATATCTGATTTTTGCTTTCTGCAAATTCTGTTTCACTGCTGCATTTTGGATTTTTCAGGTGAGTTTTTTTCGTAATTTTTTGTTTGTAATCGTTTCGGTGCTGGGATGGCTTCAATTCTGTTGTTTTCCGTGAATTTCGGATTTTAACTCGAAATCGAAACTAAATATATGCTCTGGTTCTATTATTTATCGAGCTATTAGTTCTCTCTTTTTCTTTTTTCTTTATAAGTTTAATCGCGTCGGTATATTTCGTGTCAGATTTGACTGTTAAATACGTCGGTGATTTGGTTGCTTACCTATTTTTTCGTGCTCTTGCGCGATTTCTCTTCTGCCATTTATCTTTGGCTTTTATTTCCTGAAGTTACTGATTCTTGTAATGGACTTTGTCACGATTCTATATGAATTCGGTGTTTGGAGGTATTCGATTATTAGTTCCACTTTTTTTTCTGTTTTATTTTCAAATGTTTATTACCTTCTGGAAATTTTTTGTTCCCGTTCCGGCTTTTTAGTCGATTGTGATCGGCGGTGGTTGTTGCTCTGGATCTCTGTTTTTTTTTTTTTTTAATTCAATTTTAGTTGTATTGTTTACTTCACCACTTGTTCGGATAGTTCATAAATTCGAAATCCGAATTATAAGTCGTAGTCTTAAGCTATAATGGTTGAGGATTTGGGCTGATATTTCTCGTTTTCTGAAAATGTTTTGTGGGTTATACAGAAAAAGATGGATCGTAAGAGTTGGCCATGGAAGAAGAAATCCTCAGAGAAAGCAGCTACTGTGACGGAGGTTGTTGTGCAGGTAAGTAATCTCAACACACTTATTTACCAGATTTTCTTCATTAAATTCTGAGATTTGAGTCTTGATTTTGTGTTTCTTTGCTAATTATTAATTTAAAAAAAAATCAGGATAATGAGAAGAAGCCGAGTTACATCCAGATCTCCTTTGATCAATACTCACATCTAACTGGTTTGAAAGATGAAGTTAAGAAGTATGAAGAGCAAGTTCTAACGCTTAATGATCAGATAAAGGATTTGGATTTGAAGCTATCAACAGCAAATGCAGATATTACAGCGAAGGAGATTCTGGTGAAACAGCACTCCAAAGTTGCTGAAGAAGCTGTCACAGGTATGAATAGAAAGAGGGTGAGAAAGTATTAAATCCTTGTTTCTCTCTGCAAGGTGACTGAAAACAGAATTTTGCATGCAATTTTATGTGTTTCAGGCTGGGAAAAAGCTGAAGCAGAAGCTTCGGCTTTGAAAACGCATCTTGAAACTGTTACGCTTGCTAAGCTCACTGTTGAAGATCGGGCAGCACATTTAGATGGAGCTTTAAAGGAATGTATGAGGCAGATACGGAATTTAAAGGAAGAAAATGAACAGAAGCTGCATGATGTTATCGTAACTACAACCAACCAAATGGACAAGCTCAAGGCTGAATTTGAGACCAGGATCAGGGAATATGAGCAAGAATTACTTGGGTCTGCAGCTGAAAACGACGCACTCTCGAGATCATTGCAAGAGCGCTCAAACATGCTTATAAGGATAAGTGAAGAGAAATCCCAAGCAGAGTCTGAGATTGAGCATCTTAAGAACAATATAGAGTCTTGTGAAAGGGAGATAAATACTCTCAAGTATGAAACCCATGTGATAACCAAAGAGTTGGAAATCCGAAATGAGGAAAAGAATATGAGCATGAGATCCGCAGAAGCAGCAAACAAGCAGCATTTGGAAGCTGTCAAGAAAGTTGCAAAGTTGGAAGCTGAATGCCAAAGATTACGCACTTTAGTGAGAAAGAAACTTCCAGGCCCTGCAGCACTTGCACAGATGAAAATGGAAGTTGAGAGTTTAGGCAAAGACTATGGAGATCATCGGCAAAGAAGGTCACCAGCTAGGCCATCTAGTCCTCTCATGTCACCAATGTCACACATGTCACAGATTTCCGAGTTCTCGCTTGACAATATGCAAAAGTTCCATAAAGAAAATGATTTGCTGACAGAGCGTTTAGTGGCAATGGAAGAAGAAACGAAGATGCTGAAAGAAGCTTTGGCAAAGCGTAATAGCGAACTTCAAGTCTCAAGGAACCTCTGTGCTAAGACAGCAAACAAGCTTCAAACACTGGAAGCTCAAATGATGAATAGAAGTCCAATCAAGCACGGCTTTGAAATGCCCGCTGAAATCTTCTCTCGTCAAAATGCTAGTAATCCTCCTAGTATGGTTTCAATGTCTGAGGACGGAAACGAAGATGCTAGAAGTATAGCTGGTTCTTTGATGTCCGAACTCTCCATATCCAACAATGACAAAAACAATGCAAAGTTGAAGAAGACAGAGAGTGCTAACCAGTTGGAGCTTATGGACGATTTTCTAGAAATGGAAAAACTAGCATGTCTACCAAATGACTCAAACACAAATGGTTCGACCGCCCATTCGTGTGCTGATTCTAATGCTGAGATTCTGCCAGCGATGCAGCTGAAGAAAAGAATCTCCACTTTGCTTCAGTCTCTTCCCAAAGATGTCGCCTTTGAGAAGATTTTGGCAGAGATACATTGCGTCATTGAAGATGCAGGTGGTGTTCAGCTGCCTTCTAACAGTCATGCACCTAATTTAAACGGTCTTACAGAAGAAAAGGAGATAGCCGTGTCAAATGTGACCACAGAGGAAAGAGTTACCATTGCGGAGGTAATAACCCAAGAATTGGCTGATGCTCTTTCTCAGATTTATGAGTTTGTTTCCCATCTTTCAAAAGAAGCAACGACGTGTCAGGACTCGGTTTCTGAGAGTAGATCTTTTTCCCAAAAAGTTCAAGAGTTTTCAGTCACATTCGACAGAGTCTTGGGAAAGGAGAAAACTTTGGTTGATTTTCTGTTTGATCTTTCTCGAGTTTTAGTTGAAGCTAGTGAACTAAAAATTGATGTGTTGGGATTTAACTCATCTGAAGTGGAGATTCACAGTCCAGATTGCATCGACAAAGTCGCTCTACCGGAAAACAAAGCACTTCAGAAACATTTATCAGGTGAACATTACCAGAATGGTTGTTGTCAGAGCTCTGACTCCGAGATTCCAGATGATTGCGTAGGAGCATCTGTCTATGAAACCAAGCTTGCAGCATGTAAATATACATCAGAAGATTATGAAGGACTGAAATTCGAGAAAGATAAAGCAGAGACCAACCTTGCAAGCTGTGAAGCAGATCTTGAAGCAACTAAGTTCAAACTACAAGAAACAGGGCAACTTCTGGCTGAACTCAAATCAGAGTTGGAATCTGCTCGGAAGTCTAATGGCATGGCTGAGACACAGCTCAAGTGCATGGTTGAATCATATAGATCTCTTGAAACGAGATCATCGGAACTGGAAATCGAATTGACTTCTCTTAAAGGCAAAATGGAGAACTTGGAAGATGAGCTTCAAGACGAAAAAGAAAATCACCGTGAAGCTTTAGCCAAATGCCAAGAACTTGAGGAGCAATTGCAAAGGTATATACTGTACTAACGCAACATTAATCTCTTTTAACCATTAAAGTATCTAAAAATCTCTAGCTTCTCTCTTTCCTATTAAACTTCAGAAACAACCAAAATTGCCCGGCTTGTTCAGTAATGGAAGCTGATCCTAAAAGCAAACAGGTAAATTTCGAAGCAAACCATTTATTATCTAACAAAGATTTCGGGTTTTAAATTTATTATTCCGACATTGAATGTTTTACACAGGACAATGAACTAGCAGCTGCTGCAGAGAAGCTAGCGGAGTGTCAAACGACTATATTGCTTCTTGGGAAGCAACTCAAATCCATGTGTCCTCAGACAGAACAAGTTGCTTCGTATCCAAGCCAAGAACAAACCGTAAACCTTGAAGAAGACGAATACGCAACTTCCACAAATCCTCTAGACAACAAATTGAGTTCGCCTTCAGACAAAGAAACTCCATCAATGACTACAATGAGATCTCCGTTAGGGTCGAAACATAAACACACCAAGTCAAACTCATCCTCGTCCACATCGGGTCTTACTCCTGAGAAACACTCTAGAGGGTTCAGCAGGTTCTTCTCCTCTAAAGCAAAGTAAAAAATAGAATAAAAAAGTATAAATCTAACAATGTTGTATATTGATATATATGTTTTCATTTACAAGTATGTGAGAATGTTTTTTTAACTTTAGTTTTTTTTATTATCAAATTGTGTTAGACATAATAATTTAATATTGTTTGTTGGTGTTTGAAGTATAATCATATTAATATAAAACGAATGAATTAGTCTAACAAACTAATTCACATTTTAATTTGTATGAGCTAATACTCTAACAAAAGTAAAAGTCAATAATATTGTATACAGACGGTAGACTATGCTATTTTTGATGTAATTCTGTAAAATATTCCTCTTTATTCATGGTCACACATTTTAGTCATGATACATCCATGTGCTAAAGAAAGAGAGATGTTTTCGATGTGGAGCCATGGTCACACATTTGCTTCAGCTAATGTTTTTGCCATTTTTTCGATCTTTTTTTCTTTTCTGGTAAAGAATGAAAGAAAATCGTGAAGTAGAATGTATGTTTGTTCCGATTTTCTTTCATTTCTTTACGATTTTCTTTCATTCTTTACCAGAAAAGAAAAAAAGATCGTGACATACGTTAAAGAGATTTATGCATTGTTCCGATAACTGAAAGCTTCTCTGTTTATGTAATACTTTTAAAAAGTAAATGTTGCTAAATATCTGGTTTATTTCAGTAACATAGCTGTGTTGATTTCTCTCAATGGAGTGCTGTTGGCTCCATTGATTTACAGATACATAACTGTAGATACATAGCTGTAGATGTCAGTAAGATACAGTGAGTGAGACAGTTATGCTCAAGAAAGTCAAAAAGAACAACCTTTAATCTATGCAAGCCTGTATTTGATTAGAAAAAAAACTATAAGATTCCATTTCACGTTTGGGATTTAACTTTCTTCCAATTGAAGACAACTGATTTACAGATACCGATCTAAACCATAAATATTCGAAATGGGTGAAGAAGAAAATGTCACACACAGTTCTTCAAAGAATCTCCAGCACCTTGAAAGAAGAAGGAAGAGAGCACAAAATCCGCAACAAAGATTCCGACAAGAGACATGACAACTGATGAAGTTGTAGATTCTCCAACACCTTTAGCACCTCCCGTAGTGGTTACTCCCCAAGAACAACTAATTACTGATATTATAGCTCCAAACACCTGCGATTTTATCATGGCACTCACAATGTCCCATGGTCTAAGTGCTCGGTGAGCCGAGTCCATGATTATGTTAATGCTAATCCCGTAAACCGCATCAGAGAGTAGAGCGCTTGAAGCCATCCCCACAGTGAAACACATGAGTGTCAGAAACGGTAAAGCCAAACACGAGGCAATGACTCTTGGTGTGATAAGATAATCAATTGGGTCTGCTCCTAAAACCCGGAGCGTATCTGTTTGCTCTGAGACTTGCATTGTCCCTAATTCCGCAGCAAATGCGCTTCCCATTCGTCCAGCAACAACGATTGATGTGATGACTGGACTTAGCTCTCTAGAGAAGGCTAGAGCCAAGACGCCTCCAATGGATCTGTTTAGACCTAGTCTAGTGAATTCTCTAACGAACTGGATTGTGAAAGCCATGCCAACAAATGTAGAAGTCAAAAGACAAACTCCTAGAGATTTTGGTCCCGTTCTCTCCAGCTGCTGAAGAGTGTTTCTCCAGTGAATCTTACCTTTTAGAATCCGGAGAACAACTTGTCCTGCAATGATTGGGACTGATAAACCTCTCCATATGTATTTAGAAGGTGACCATTTGCTGAATGGGAGCTCGGCTTCTGGTGTTGGCGCACTGTTCTCAGTGGAGGATTCTTCCAACATAGAAATGGAAGGGTGACCGTCATTAGCATTCAAGTGCACATATAATCTTCTTCCCCGTATAATATTTAAAATCCCGGAAGACTGAGCTTTTCTAGTGAACCTAACTTGAAAAGGCTTTGGGGGCTTAATCCCGATGGACGCATCACACCTTGTAAGAATTCTGCGAAAGTAGAATCCAAATGTAACATCTCAGAATCAATCTGACAAGTGAAGCAAAGGAGAAAGCTTTCAAACTCACGCCTACAGAAATACCTATGAGGGAAACAAAACGATTGATGGATACAACAAGTCTGCAGCATTGTCGCCTTCTTCTTTAGGAGCTCACTGATTCAGTTCCACCTCTAAATTAGATAATCATTAACTTCTGCATCATTCGCTTTAATTCTAAGGAAGAAATTGGTATTTAGAATAAACCCCCGAATGCCATAGAGAACCCAGAAATCGAATTTGAATCGATTCAAATCGCAGTAATAAGACAGTTAATAGAATTTGCTAAATGGACTCTGGGTCGATCCGAATCTCTAAAGCAGTCAATCTCGAATCGAATCACAATACTTCGCGGTTACCTACCGACTAAGATAGGTGGAGTTCATAAAATAAACGGGAACAACGATTAGGTTTCTTCTTACTTTGAGATCAGCACAAATAAACCACCTTAAAAGCAATAACTAACATTAGTGGAAAAGAAACATACAAAAAAAAGGAGATTCAAGGTAACTTACGTTTAGAAACGAAACCAAGCTAATAAGATTGAAGAAGCTTGTCTGAGAGGATTGATTCATAGACAGAGAAAGAAACGCAGAGCCAACAAGAACAAGAAACAGCTTAAAACTGTTGGAAAACAGAAACTGTGCCGTAAAGCCCAATAAGTATATTTACAATCAAAGCGTGGGCTTAAGTCCGGTCCACTTGTACGTGACACATATGTCACATCTTTTATAATGAATAAATACATACATGTAAGTAACCAATGTCGACAGAAAGATATGTGTATGAAAAGCAAGAGAAATGTCACGTCAAGTGACAGTGACAGTGAGTTTTTGTAACATTTGCTGAGACAACAACGTTATCTTTTTTTCATACGGTCCGTTCTTTATAAGCACAATCTCTGTATACATGCCCTCTCTACCGTTATTGCTTTGCTTTAGAATTTAAACCAAGCATCGTAAATTTATAATAGGTATTAAATTATTTTTATTTTTATAACATTTTTAAAAATTAGTTCTTTTGGTTACGTCCGCTACGTTAATTTGATTACAATAAGAGGATGTTATATATACGCTTAATTATGTGTAAAGTGAAGCATGTGCATGTGGGATGGGTAAAATGGGACCCAGGCGGGTCAACAAGGCCCATAAAGTTAAAAGAAGAGGAGAGGACCACGTGGCAGGGGGATAGGTGAAGTAGTTCTACAAGTGGAGTAGATACTAAGATGTGAGAAAGTAGGAATGAGTTAGAGTTTCGTGATATATATATATATATATATATATATATAATATATGGCACTGTTTCTACGTACTATATATTGGCATTTGCAGTGTTGCGTTCGTCTAGGGTTTCAGAACTATAGCTATACCTCTTTTCCTTCTCTCACTTATCCAACCACACAATTACATTACAAGGTCCAACAACAACTTCTTTGTCTATCTTCGTTTCGTATTGTAAATACTATCTACTAATTAATAAATGCATATTCAAAGTAATTTTTTGCTATAATAAATTTGAAAAAGGATAGTTGAAGTTCATTTTGTGTATAGACATAAGATACATATACAAATAAAGTTTATATATCTTAAGGTGCTTTAGAAAGAAGCTTTGAGTCACATCTTTCCTTTTATTCAACAAGACCAAAAAGCCATTTCAGGCGGAAAGAGCATAACTATGATCACTTAATTACCTTTAAGCCAAAACCTGATGGTCATGGAGGACTGTGGAACCTACAATCTTATGTTAATTTTTTAACAAAATCTTCATGTATTTTATATTCTTCTACCATCATAACGATGTCACTTTATCATTTATCTCTCCACCTTAATTCTTTTTATAATAATTGTAACAAGACTAGAGAAGCTCGAATTTCATGCCATTATATATTTTATTGATACTTTACATCCATACCTAAAAGTACAGTAGATGTGTACATTCATATTATGTAAGTATGTGTTTTGCTTCCTGTACCAATAATATTGTAGAAAAATTATTGGTACAGGATGAACATACCGTCTTCAAAATATATAACTATTCGACCCCAAAAAAGAAGAAGAGAGAAGCAGTGAAAGGAGAGCACAAGGCTCGAGAATGAAAGAGAGAGAGACATAATAATTGGGACTTCTCTTCATCTATAAATTTCCCATAAACAAGTCATCCATTACTAACTCTCGACTTGTCTTTATGTACGTATTGACAAATCATAGTAGGATCATCATCTTCCCATTATCATTTATAATTTTAACCACTAAAACCTGCCTCACTTGCCATAATTGTTTAAGACCACGCAATCTAATTTGTAGTATTGTTTTTATTCTATGTACTTCAATATTATATAAATTATTGGTGCCGTTGAAAACATGTGAAAATTATTTACTTATTTTCCTCGTTATTACAAATTGGTATAAATGACTAACACCACTATAAAATGTTGTTCCCAATGGTCCTAAAAACCACAAAGAACTTTCATCATTTGAACATGTAGTTCAATCTCATTGCCTAAGATTCTAATTTCTCGGAGAGTCACTCCATTATTCAAGGGATACAATATATTTTTTTTATAAATAAAATGTATTATTGTTATGTTATTTCAAGAGTGTGAAATATCCCATATTGGAAGTTGAAATTGTTTTTATACTATAATATATGGTGCATGATCTATTTCACTTATTGCCAATTAATTTTGAGTTGGATGTTCATGTTTTCTAATATGGTATCAGAGTCCAATGTTAATCCGACATGCAATTTTTCACAAAAACGATTTTTTACATTGTAAGTGACCCGTATTATCGTGGTATGTTCAAGATGTTGGTGCGTGTACTACTCATATCTCGAAGACACCTATTAGAGTGTGAAATGTCTCATATCGAAAGTTAGCATATTTTTATACTAGTATATATATAGTGCATGAGCTAATACATTAATTATCAATTGATTTTGAATTAGAGGTATATGTTTCCTAATATGATTGGTATATATAAGCACAAACGAGTAGACAACATATTTTGGTTTATGAAATTACTCACTGATACACTATTTTTACATATGTGAAGACTCATTCATTTCATAGATCATCCTAACAAGTAAATTGTCAGTCATTTTCTTTCCTATAATATACTTCATAGTTCCACCATTTCGCCATTTTACAGTACTGTAAAGATTTATCAATCATAGTCTTCAATTTATTGACATCTCAGAGAATATCACGATCATGTAAGCATCACTTCAAGGAAAACAATAATAGAGTATCAAAGCATATATATATATACGTGTATTGAGAGAAATAGTGGTAGACAAACTAATATAGCTTCTCATCGAGCGTAACAAAATATTAATAGGGAGATTAAAAGCATCGGTTTAATTATGAAGATCCGTTAGTCAACATTCATCAAAGGTTAGAGTTCAGATAGAGAAACTACTTTTTTTAATAGACTGATTTTTTTAGAATTTTCTCACAGAATTTAAAATAATTAATATTCAGTAATATATACAATTTAATTAATCATATATATATATATATTTCATAACTCTAATTTAATAATAATTAAGGTATTTTATATTTTTTGGAATTAATTAAAATTTATTATTTGAAAGTATGTATAAAAATCTAGATAATTAACTTTATAAAACCATGAAAATCTCTAAAAATAAATCTATTAAGAAGAAAATCATGTGATATTATTGATCTAAGAAACGAAATACATATTATTTAGTCCAAAATGAATCTTAAAATCATACAGAATTAAAATAGAAAATATGGGGTTGATCTGTAATTACAAATTGCTATGACTATTACTATCGTACAAGACATCATTATTTATTTTAACAGATGCAACTGAAATGTTTTGATTTGTAGTTAGGGACTATGATTGTTATTTGAATTTTATGTACGTCAAGTTATTGGTGGCGAATGGTTTTACAATGTTTATTGCATATTAATTGGTCCGTGATAACGATAATTTTGTAAGCAAATGACTATGTCTATTGACTGTTGGTATATATTTTTATATTATTGTTTAAAGTTAAAATTCAAATTTTAATATTTACAGATTTAGTATCCTGTAATCCTAAAATATATGCTTCATAAAAACATATGTTATGCACACATTGTACTAGTCGAGAATATCTGACTATTTTATAAATTCTTTTATGAATGAATATAAACAATTAATCTTAGGGTAAATTAGAAGTTAACAGTAAACTGCGCAGAAATCACGCGGATCCCCGTAGAGGTGTATTTGCTTTGTTTGGTCTCACTCTCACGCCAATCTAAAGGTTATAGACTCTCATATGGCTACAGATTACTTAATTACACTATCAATCAATCAATTCAAGGATTTCATTTTTAAAATGTATCTAATAATACATATAATGAATTTTATTTCGTAGACTAGTTTGGTTACAGAACGAAGTGAATCCTATCCATCCGTTTGTTGATAATTATTACTCGTGACCTATTAGGCTAAATCTTAGACCATGGGGTTTGATGTCGACCTAATTTAACATTCATTATAAATGCACATTTATACAATTCCTAATATATTAATTTAGAATCATTGTAACAAAATAATTTTATGCTAACTGTACGTCCATTCCAAAACAGTGAAATTTCACTGTTCTTTGCAGCAATGTACTAAATTTTCGTTTTAAAATATTAAATTATTGGGTCGGTTCGTTATGTTATAGTCACAAAAAAACTTTATGGTAATCTATGATTTTCAAATATTTCATGTTGTATCTCACACTATTAAAACATTTTAAAATAAATATTAAATAAAACATAATTTACTAAAATATTTATGAAAACTGCCATTAAATAGTATAATTAGATGTAAATTTTTAATATTTAGATATAAATATATTTTGTCATAAATTACAAATACAGTATAAAAAAATATTATAAATTTTGAAAAATTGGTCTTAACAAAATATAAACAAAAGTTTAGTTTAATTGAATATTTATCACATTTACAATTTTATACAACATACATATAATTTAAATATATTTATATAATTCTTTTTTACTATCTATTTAATTTTCGTAATCAATATAAAAAGATTTAGAAAAAATATGTTAAATATGAAATAAATTATATATATATATATATATCTGATTTACATTAACAAAATAAGTAATCAATTATAATGTGTGAATATTTTTTTTCCACGCACGGCGTGGATCAAAATCTAGTAATTTTTTAAACCGCATTTCCATAGCATTTTAAAAATAATTGAGTTTGTTGAATTATTATTAATTTAGAATTATAAACACTTGTTATCATATGATATATATATGTGACATATATATATATATATTTAATATATGTGAAAGCTGCAAAAATCTATGAATTAGAATTGTTATACCGAATGTGTAATGGTTAAAAATTCTCCTTCTTTTTGAATTTACGATTGTTTTAACTATGAACACTATTATAAATATGTGATTGTGTTGATTATGTAATTGCAAATAATATTTACAACGAATATGTGTCAAATTTTCGTAATGGAATTTGCAATAATTTTTTATATGAATATAAATATATTTAAGGGTTTTCAAACTAGGCCACTCCGCCTCATTTAATTAATTCTGCAACAAGAAAAAAAATATTTTGCAGCTTTGTAATAAGTAATACAGTACTTATACCATTAAATCTTCTCAATTTGTGATTGTTAATAATTATTAAAACGATAAATCTTACAGTACTGCTTTCGATGATAATAATACTCAAATCTTAAAAGATAGGACATTTTTATTATCTTTCTTATGCATATTTTATGTAGATTTGAATATTATCAATTTACTATATAGAGTGAGTTAGTAAAAACATAAGAGTATATATTATCTAATAAACTCGAATGATTACTCTAGAAGAGATTTACCTAAAAATAACGTACCATAATACTTTAGAAATACAAAGCAAACATATATACCGTATGATAAGTGTAATTTAAACACGTCTATATAATATAGGGTTTATTTCCGTCAACTACACAAACTTATGCGAATAAACCTATTTACATATGTACTTTTTGGATCTTTCTTAAGTTACATAAACTATATTTTTCTTTCGTAAATTACACAAACTTTATAAATTATTCTAATTGCAGAAATTATATTAATGTTTACACGTAAAATAGCTACTAAATCTGGTCGTAATTCAAAAATCTAGTTTTAACATGGATTTATTTTGAAATTAAAATCAGATTTTCGAAATAAAATAAGGTTTAATAACAATTTAACGTGTAAACATTAATAGAATTACTGTAATCGGAATAATTTGTGAAGTTTATGTAGTTTACGGAAGAAAAACACAGTTTATGTAACTTATAAAAGACCCAAAAAGTATAGATGGAAATAAATTTATTCGCATAAGTTTGTGTAGTTGAGAGAAGAAAGCATATTTACGTGTATTATTTATAGTTGTGATAGGGATTTAATGAAACTGGAAGACAACTGTAGAGAAAGTGCCCCATATAGATGAGATCTTCATCCCTCTCTTTCTCTTTCTCTCTCTCTCCACAGAGAAAACCAGCAGTTGCAGGAAATTGCTTTACTTGTTTATGAGAGGGACAGAGAGATAAATCAGTGTCTTAATTGATGAAGAAAAGAGAAGAGAAGCAATAAACCTTGGCGGCGTTTGCAGCAATTGCTTGAATTTTCTGATCACCACCATTACTCTCTCATCTGCTCCCAAATCTGCTCCTTCAAGACTATATATCAACGAGCTAGAGACTATATTAAAAAGGTAAAAACTCAAATCCCCAGAAACCATTTATTCACAAACCCCAAACAGACTCATAAATTCTCTCTCTTTCTTTTGGCTTGTGTTTTGTGATGTGGAAGTAGAAAAAGAAATGGCTGGATTATTCTATTTAGGAGGAAGAGATAACAACAAACAAGAACATCATCTTGACAAGGATTATAACGAAAGCAAGAACAATAATTATCTTTTACTATACAAAGACGAGATCTACAACAACAACAACAACAACAACAAGGGTTTTGAGATTTGGCCACCTCAGTATTTTCAACAACAACAACAAAATCATGCGGCGACTCCTACAAATGTTTACTCATTTGGTATGCTCCCAAGTGCTGGTAGCAGCAACAACAATAACCGGAGTAGTAATCGGAGTTTGTACTTCAACGTCGTCTCCGATCATGAACCGGGTAGATCCTCTATGGGAGGTTTTACGGTAACGAGGCAAGGAAGCATGAATTGCCAAGACTGTGGGAATCAAGCCAAAAAAGATTGTTCTCATATGAGATGTCGTACTTGTTGTAAGAGCCGAGGGTTTGATTGCCAAACTCACGTGAAGAGTACGTGGGTCCCGGCTGCCAAACGCCGTGAGAGACAGGCTCAACTTGCTGCCTTGCCTGCTAAGCGGATAAGAGAGGTCAGCTCAGGCGGTGGTCATGATAGAGATGACTCGGATGATGATGATAATGGCGGTGGAAGTGGCTGCCGAGACAGCGGTTGGCGTGGTGGCTCGGCTCTTGCTTGCACCCGTGTGGTTAATGCTAGCTCTTCAGGTTCAGTGATTTAATTAATTAATTATCATTAGTGTTCATGCTTTTTTTTTTGGAAAAGGTTAATTCAAACTATTTTGTTTGCCACGAGAAGATTTTATTATGAATGTTCTGTTAGGAATATAACAATTAATATTGTTTGGTTCTGAATAGATGTCATGTCCATTCGATCGAAATTGAATATAGTTTATAGTTCATACATATAATAGTTATAGGATATAGTTGCCAAATATTTGGTTTTTATTCGTTTATATGATTCAAACCACAACATTTTGGGTATTTAAAAGATATGTTTTATTTTGATGATGCTTTGATTTTAACAAAATTAGGGTTCGAGAGTAGTCACTTACCGCCGGAGATAAGTTTACCGGGGGTGTTCCGGCGTATGAGAGTCCGCTCAATCAACGAAGAAGACGAAGAATATGCTTACCAGACGGCAGTGAGCATCGGAGGACACGTCTTTAAAGGCATTCTCTACGACCAAGGTCCATCAGATCACCCCCAGTACAGTTCAAGCCTCGTCGCCACAGCCTCCGAAACCTCTCAACACCATCTTAACCTATTGGACTCAACTGCTTCAGCCACTAATAATTGTGATAACGGATCGATTGACCCTTCGTCGCTTTACACTGGGGCGGCAGCTCCGTTCAATGCCTTTTCCGCCGCCGGTACGCCTTTCTTCGCACCTCCTAGGTCTTGAGATTAACGTTTGTAATTAATTATAGTTATGAGTACGAAAAATGATTAAGTCGAGTGCTTTAGTTGTTGTCGGATTATATGGTCGTACCTAGCTAGGGTTTGTGAGTACTGATTAACATGCATATCGGTACGTCTTTTAGACATAAATGAAAGAGTATTATTAAATTCTTTTTTTGGGAGAAATGATAGATTATAACCATTTAGCTAATGTCAGTTTCGTGTTGATCTTCTACTTGTTCAGTTAAATGTTGGACTTCCCAAGATCGACATTCCCAAGATCGACATAACTCTAATGCTTTGTATTATCAACGGTTTTTTAATATATATAAAGTTTAATCTTTTGTATAAAACAGGATTTTACATTCATTTTTCTTGCCTATACAATAGGGATACACATAATACTTCCTTCTCGTTTTCTACCTTGAAAAATCAAATACTAGTCCATCATCAAGGCGAGTAACAATAGTAAACATTTAGTGTTTGCAAATAGCAAGTCTTTTTTCTTATTGGCCTTAATAACCCATTACTTGGTAGAATTAGGATGAAAATGTCCCATATCGGGTGTTGCCTTTTCTTCTTACCTCTCGCTCTTTACTATAAATAGACATCTCAATATTTAGACAAAGCTGTTGTGTTTCTGTTTGATTTTAAAATTAAGGCTACAATATATATTAAAATATTGGATATTTACTAACTACAGTTATTTTTTGCCTAATTTATAAAAAAAAAACGGGTAACAAGCATAGACAAGTAACTAGAAAGTATTACATTTCATTATTGGGTATTTACATTAAAGCACATAGATTTTTTGTCCAATTTGAAAAAAAAGATTGGGTAACAAAGACAAGGCAAATAACTTGTAACTGTTAAATATTTGACGGATATTTGTTTAGTCAAGTACTTTTTTTCACGGATCATAAATATTTCTATTACTCGTAAAGTAGTTAATATACTAAAAAAATCCGTATACTAGTCCCGTGGCCAATCCGAGTCTTGGGTTTGATAGTGAATTAGCTTTCTAGTTGGTGTTGAAGTCGAAGCTGCTTTATTCCAGTTTATCCGTTTGCTTGCTGGATCTAAACAAGATTGTTCCATTGATAAAACAATTTCAAATCTATTTATATAAAGAAAAACTTTTATGACGAACAAACACAGAAATTTTTTTATGTTACATAGAAAAATGAGATTGAGTTTCAATGCATGAGCCACGGTAACGGAAAGCAAGTTATATGCACCCTGTTAAATAAATGGGCCCGGCAGTAGCCCATTTAGTATAGACATTAGTGGGCCTCCGCCTAGGTAGCCCAAAGTACATCTCCCTCCCATGTTCTATGTATACCGTATTTTTAAAGGCGTCGACCCTTATTTTTCGTCGGTTTATTGATTTCATAATAACTAAAACCATATGTAAATCACACAATTTGTACTTCGAAATTCAAATCGTATTAAAATGAAATACATTTACATCTACAAACCGGAACTGTTACACACTTGTACTTACACACGAATCAACAATTAAGATACATGATCAAATTTACCAACCAAATATTAAGCGGAAAAACATTAAAAAAATGAGGGAGCCTGAAACTAATTAGGCATTACGTTACTATTACGATTCTCTTTGTGAAGCCTATAGAAGTAAGCTGCGGCGCTCAAGGCGGCTGTAATCAAGGCGACACCTTTGAAGACATCAAATTCATCGTCCATGAAATTGAAGAAGATCACCACTAGAACCGACACGATCGGCCACGTAATGACGCTGATGACGTTCGACAACACGCTCGAGACAGAGTACACGAGTCCCACGATTCCGACCCAGTAGATCTGCCACGAAACGGCTTGACCGATCATAGCCATCACATACGAACCTTTCCCCTTTGAGAATTCATTCATTTCCCTCTTCAAATCGTCTTGCTCTCCGGCGATTAGCAGACCCACGACGGAGATGATTGTAGCGAAGAGGGAGGAGAAGATTATAACTTCGAAAACGGAGGCGAAGTTTGGTTTTCTGGTGGTCGATTCTGTACGTTTGAAAATGTAATTGTCAAAGACATTTTGAATGTTGGAGAGGAGGAGAGCGAAGCAGATTCCGGAGAACAGAGCAGCCCATGAGCCTCTCGCGTAATTCTCCTCCGCCTCGTCTGGCTCGCCGCCGAATGAGGCGGAGAGAGTGAGAGCTCCGGTGATGATTGCGAAAATCAAGGAGATTACGACCCATCGATTGAATTTGATTTTGTTGATGAAGGCGGCGAAAATCGGGGTGAAGAAGAGCTGCGTTGTGCAGATGAGATTGAAAATCCCGAATGGAATCTCGAGCTTTCCCATGGCGGAGAGTCTTCCTTGAACCGACATGATGATTCCGATGCAAATGTAGATTACGGCGAGGGATTTATAATGGAATCGATCGGAAGGGATGGGAGGTTGTTGTTGATTGCGATACTTGGTGGTGAAGATGATGAAAGGGAGGAGAAGGAGAGGGAATCCGACTGTTTGGAGGAGAGATTGAGTCCAAACGCCATCGTTTTGACGGTTTTCGTCGTAATCGCTTCGATTGATTTGGTCGTAGTAAAAGTTTTCGAGGAGTTTTGCGATTGATTGACCTACGATGACGAAGATGATCGAGAGGGTAATCGTTGGCCAATGGTTTGGTTTCCGGTTTGAGTTTTCTGTTTGTATGAGTGTGGTTGAATCGCGCTCGATATTGATTGGAATCTGCACAAATTGTTCTGTAAAAGAGAGTAAAATGGGAAGTTAGAAATCAAAATCAAATAGTTTGCAGAAGAGGAGATGAAGAACAGAATCATTTGACTAAGCTGTTATTATTACCTGGTGGCTTGGTCTGAAAAATTGGTTGATTCTGAGCCATGGTTTGGAATTTACAGTCGGAGATTTCAACCGATTTAACTTCAATATATGTCTTTGATTCAATCAGTTTGTTTGTTGTGATGAGTGGATGATGCTATTGTGTTTGAGAAAATGGTAAGAGAAGTGTTTATAATATATACATACAAGAGGAGTCTACCTTGACGGCGTAATGGTCAATCAAATGGGCTCATATCCACGTGTCATCTTTTCAGCTTTCCGCGTTGCTTCTCGTCACCAAAAAAGTGTTTCTTACTTCTTAAGTACCATTTATATTAGAATATGTAGAAACTGTAAGTTTTTTTTTCCCAGTCTTTAAATTCAAGCACAATTGACAAAATCAGATGGGTTGATATCGTTTATTTGACTTGTTCGAGATCTCTTTTGTCGCGCTACCGTTTCTGTCTTTTTGTGCTTTGTTTTTGCTCTCTGTTTTCGTTTGGTTATGTTTCAGAATGAGATCGACAAGTGAAGTGAATTTGAGGCGATCGTGATTGCTTGGGCTTGGATTAATGCCTTGAGTATGTATCGGACGTTTGACGCGCTAGTTGCTCAATCTAACAGTTTCTTGCTCTCGCATGTAATAAGTTACTAGGATGGTTGCAGTGAATTCAGAAAACGATGGTTGGAGATTTTTGGCTACTCAATCAGGGCTAAAATCGGCATATTCTGCTTTGCATCTTTTCCGCAGCCGCTGGTAATATTTTTAAGTTGTATTTGGTGGTTCTCATGTTTTTGATTGCTATATAATAAGTTTTTAAATTGTGTCTTATTATGTATTGGGGATGCTGTAGGCACCTTTAGATTTAAGGTTTTGAAGATTAGCCTTAGATTGCGATCGCTCACGGTAACAACGATGACAACATGAATTGGTGACTACAACGGCATTTTCTTTGAGACTTGCTTAATCTTCCTTTTAAACTGTGTTTCGTATGTTGGTTTCTTTTCATTGTTGTAAAATTAATTTGTTCGTCACAGTTTCGATTTTTCTTATTTTTTTTGGATTTTTGTAACTTTTGTCCACCGAAAATCATAAAATAGTATAAAGTTTAATATTGCTGCCAATAAAGAGAAAGACAATTGGCTTATTTAGACCCAAAGTTTTGACCATAACAACGTCCTTCACTGACCCATTAGAACCTGATCCATCAATTACAATATTTAATGATCAGTTATTATATATCCCCATAGACATAAAAGCTCTCAACTTAAGTGGACCTATAATTCAAATAACACAATCTAATACCAAATCAATTATGGTGTTGACAAAAAAATCGAGGCCGCCAAATTTGTCCAGAGGCGTACCTCAAGTAGGCACAATCTACCATGTCATGCATTAGCAGATTCACATAGACAAAGCAACAGTTGCTAACCTTCATGGATTACATATTTCACGAAAGCTAGCGAGATTGTGAAAGACGTTTGAAGAATTTGAGAAAATGAAATTTAAAGAACTCTTCTTCCTTTTTATTATTATGAACGTTGCAGAAAAACAGAGTATTTATACACGATTGTAAAACAAATTGAAAGATTCGTTCTTATAAAATTGTGACACTTGTCTTTAGCTGATTGTATCTTCACTTGATCCGAGAAGATAGAATCTGTTGTGCGTTTTCACCTCAGCTGCCGTACACTCCTTCGTACGATCACCTCCATCACCATGGCTGTGTGACCGTTTTTGTATTTCTTCGATGTTTGACAAGGTTATTCGTCTGGGCCGTTGTGTTTGAGTTAAACCCACCTGATTTTCTTCCTTTTGCACACGAGCTTGGCCAGAAGTCATTGGACTCTGTAGGCCTGCTGCTTGAATTCGTGTGATACTCCCCCGCAAACTTGTGTCGGGTTTAAAATCGACACCAAGTTTGTATCTCAGATTGAAGTACGGTTGTTGAGCTAGTGACTTCGTAAAAACATCAGCTAATTGTAAAGTAGCTGGAATATGCTTGACCACAAGATTCCCGAGAGCAACCTGTTCTCTTACAAAGTGAAAATCAACATCAAAATGTTTAGACCTTGAATGAAGAACTGGATTTGCCGTGAGATAAACTGAGGAGAGATTGTCGCAGTAAATCTCAGGGACACCTTGCTGAGGAAGACCAAGATCTTTTAATAAGGATGTGATCCACTTAAGTTCTGTAGCTGTAAGAGATAGAGTTCGATACTCAGCTTCAGTAGAGGATCTTGACACCGTAGGGTGTCTCTTGGCTGACCAAGAGATGAGGTTAGAGCCTAGAAAGACACAGAAACCTCCTGTTGATCTCCTTGTTTGATGACAGCCTGCCCAATCACTGTCACTATAGGCACGAAGCACGGAATCAGTATCACTGGACAGATTTAAACCCATGCGATACGTTCCTTTTAAATATCGAAGAATTCTTTTAAGAAGCTGAAAATCAGACATTGTGGGATTGTGCATCTTCTGACACACATAGTTGACAGCAAACTGAATATCAGGTCTTGTCATTGTGAGATACTGTAGTTTGCCTGCAAGACTCCTGAAGAATGTGGGATCAGGAAATAACACATCTTGGCCAGGAACTTTATGAAGTTGGAGAGGTAAGGGCGTGGGCATAGGCACACAATCTACCATTCCAGCAGCTTGCAGAAGCTCTAAAGTGTACCTTTCTTGATTAAGAAAGAGTCCTTTAGAATGAAAGTGAGCTTGAACTCCCAGAAAATAATGCAAACTACCCATATCCTTCATTCGAAAGGTAGTACTCAGAGAAGAAACCAGTCGATTGCAGAGATTCTCATTGTTGCCTGTCAAAATCATGTCATCTACATATAAGAGAAGTAGCATGACATCTTTCTCATGAGTGTAAATAAACAATGAGGGATCTGGAATGCTGCAAATAAACCCAAAATTGAGAAGGAATGCACTGAATTTATCAAACCAAGCTCGAGGAGCCTGCTTCAACCCGTAAATTGCCTTCTTGAGTCGACAAATATGATCTGGGAAGGATTGGTTTACAAAGCCTGGAGGTTGTGTCATGAACACTGTTTCTTTTAAATCTCCATGTAAGAATGCATTCTTTACATCAAGTTGTTTAACTTTCCAGCCTTCAACTGTGGCAATATGCAGAATGGAGCGAACTGTGGCAGTCCTAACCACAAGACTGTATGTCTCCAGGAAATCAATGCCTTCTTCTTGTTCATAACCTTTTGCAACAAGCCTAGCCTTAAATTTGTCCAGAGATCCATTTGCACATAGTTTAGTTTTAAAGACCCACTTACAGCTAAGAGGATTGGAGGCAGCTGTAGGCGGTACTAAGTCCCAAGTATCTGTATCTTGTAATGTTTGAAGCTCTTCTTGCATAGCCTGTAACCATCTCTTATCTTTGAGAGCAGCTTTAACAAACTTGGGCTCAACAAGAGAAGTGAAGTCAGTCAACAAAGCATATTTGGGGTTTGGTTTAACAATACCGGACCTTGATCGAGTGATCATAGGATGAGAGGAAGCTGTAGGAATCACTTCTGGTTCTGAATTTATCACTGGAGTTGAAGTATTACTCTGTTCAGCTGTACTCTGTTCTACAGTCGAATTATAACGAGGAGACAATGTCGTACCAGGTTGTTGTTCGTGTGTGTCTGTCCTGAGAGGAGAATCATAGCTGTTGCCTATAGGAACAAGGTCAAAGCTTGCCGTACACCCAGGACTATGATTCTCAACTTCAGTAGACACACGTGGAATCAACTTTTCTGCTGAATTTGGAGCTATTGCAGCAGGAACCTCTTCTGGAGCAGAACAAGGAGTTGTAGATGAAGAATCGCATGGAAAATTCTTATACCAAGCAGTCATTAGTGGAGTTTTTGCAGGTGGTAGCCATTGGCGATAGACATCTTTGTAAGGGAACTTTAATTCATCAAACAGCACATGCCGAGAGATGTAAATCTTCCCTGTAGCTGGATAAAGGCATCGATAGCCCTTATACTTCTCATTATATCCTACAAAAACACATAACAGTGACTTGGGGTCAAGTTTATTGTGAGAATAAGGACGAAGGAGGGGATAACAACCACATCCAAATACCCGAAGAGAAGTATAGTTTGGCGGTTGTTTAAACAATACTTCATATGGGCTGACTTTAGAGATAACAGAGGAAGGTAGAAGATTGCTCAGAAACACAGCCGTAAAGAAAGCTTCTACCCACAAAGTTTAAGGACAACTACTCTGAAATAACATGGACAAGCCAAATTCTGTAATATGGCGATGTTTCCTCTCAGCTAATCCGTTTTGCTGAGGGGTATAGGGGCATGAAATCAATTGTCGAATGCCACAGTTTGAGAGGTGAGCAAGGAACTGAGTATTAAGAAACTCTCCCCCTCCGTCACATTGAAACATAGTTATCTTTTGTTGTAATTGAGCTTCAACCATGTTTTGAAACATAACAAAGATCGAGTAAAATTCGGATTTCCGCTTGAGAGGATAGAACCAAGAATACCTTGAGTAGTTATCAATAAAAATAGCATAAAACCGAAATCCTTGAGTAGATGTAACAAGAGAGGGTCCCCACAAATCGCAGTGAATGCGTTCTAGAGGTTTAGTTGATACAAATTCAGAGGAAGAAAAAGGAAGTCGACATGACTTTCCCATTTGACAGGCAGTGCAGAGACTTGAGCTTGTTTTATTTATAGTGATAGCTTTATTCTTGGATAGGTGCTGAAGAATGTCCTGATGGGGATGACCTAATCGCATATGCCACACCTCATCACTGGTGGCTTTTTGTCGTGACGAGTAGAAAGCCATGAATGTTGGATTCTCCAGCACATACAGATTCTTATGTTTGTTTCCCTTGGTTAGCAGCTGATTGGTCTGTTTGTCCTTCACAGTAACACCATTAGAATCGAACTCAAACACACAAGGAAAATCTGTTGTGAGTTTTGAGACAGAAAGTAATGATTTAGTAATGCCAGGACAAACTAAAACATTATCTAATGGTATGTTACCTTGAAGACCGGGTAATGCTGCTGAACCAATGTGGGTAATTGGCAGGAACTCTCCATTGCCAACTATTACTGAGTCTTCACCTTTGTAAGCTTGCACAGATTGTAGTTGATCAGTCGAATTAGTGATATGAGCTGTGGCACCAGTATCTGGATACCACTCATGTCCACTTTCGAAATTCTGACCAAAAATCCTTACTGCAGCAAAGGCGTTTTCCATCTCTTCACATTCAAAAGAATGATCAAATCTTTTGAAACACTTGCTTGCTGAGTGTCCATACTTCTTACATATTTGACATGTTGGCTTTGTTTCAGTTGCTGTTGACGTTCCTGGATTGTTATTGAACTGTTGATAGAATCCTCTACCTCTAGTAGTGAAGGATCCTCTGCCTCTGTAATTTCCAAAACGACCAGAACCATTGTTTGGTCCACGTCCTCTGTAGTTGACACCTCTTCCAACACTGAATGCTAGATGAGGTGTTACAGCGTCCTGACTGATGTATGCTTGAAGCTTATCATCAAATTTGGTAAGCTTTAGCACAACATCCTCAAAACAGGGACTTGGGAAGGCGTCCATGGAGTGTTCTATAACAGTAGTTATTGACTCATATTCCTTTCCAAGACCGTTTAATAAGCCATAAATTTTCTCATTATCGGCTACTGGACAACCTATTGAATCAAGCTGATCGCAAATCAGCTTAACTTCATTCAAATAATCATTCATAGACTTTCCCATTTTGTTCACTGTTTGCAATCTTCTTTGCAGATCAAACCTCCTAGAGGAAGAAACACGATTAAATTTCTTTGCTAAGGCAAACCATACCTCTTGAGATGTATGCAGACCATATACTGACCGGAGAGCATCCTCTGAAAGTGATCCAAATAACCAAGACAAGACAGTCTGGTCATTCTGCACCCACGTGAGAAAGTCTTGATTCGGTACCTCAGCCAACTGTTCTCTATTGCGCACTATGATAGATGGATTTGGTCTTGGAGTTCCTCCGGTTACATAACCGAGTAGTTTTTGGCTTGAGAGCCATGATTCAAACTGGGTTTTCCATAAGAGGTAATTTGTGGAGTTAAGTTTCAAGGTTACGCACTGAGAAATGCTCACAGTGGCAGAGGAAATCGGCAAGGTAACCTGAGCTTGTGTTGGTTGTATCGGGTTTGGTATTGGGTTCCCTTCCATGGCTCTGATACCATGAAAGACGTTTGAAGAATTTGAGAAAATGAAACTTAAAGAACTCTTCTTCCTTTTTATTATTATGAACGTTGCAGAAAAACAGAGTATTTATACACGATTGTAAAACAAATTGAAAGATTCGTTCTTATAAAATCGTGACACTTGTCTTTAGCTGATTGTATCTTCACTTGATCCGAGAAGATAGAATCTGTTGTGCGTTTTCACCTCAGCTGCCGTACACTCCTTCGTACGATCACCTGCATCACCATGGCTGCGTGACCGTTTTTGTATTTCTTCGATGTTTGACAAGGTTATTCGTCTGGGCCGTTGTGTTTGAGTTAAGCCCACCTGATTTTCTTCTTTTTGCACACGAGCTTGGCCAGAAGTCATTGGACTCTGTAGGCCTGCTGCTTGAATTCGTGTGATAGTGGATAAGCTCGTTGGTGCAAGGAAGGAAGATCTTCACGCGACAATAGCAAAACATACTGGTTTGGTCACTGTTTAAACCGGTTTCAAGGCAAAATCAATAATAGGATCTAATTTGTTTACTTAAGTTTAGCTAATCGTAATAGGGATATTGTAGTCTGTAGATGGAGATGAATAATGTAGAAGTTTGGTGATCTCTGACTGTTTTGAGTATGCACCATAATATATGCATGAAACGATGGTTTTATTATATGGTCTTTGGCTTTTGCTTCGAGATCCGTTTAGGTTCTACTTCCTAAAAAATTCTATCGAATTTTGCAGATCACCGAAACCGATGCTTGTTGAATGATTGGTTCCATGTATATAATTTGAATATCTGAAATCGAATACGTAGAGAGGCCTTGCAGAGCTCCGAACTCTTCTGATGATCTCTAAGCTGAAATTCTGAAACTGGATAAAAATTTTATGCGAGCAGCCATGTGCCACGTGTTATAATTTTACTGGAGCTTAAAATCCTTATCGCGAAACGTTTCATATTTTTTTGCGTAAGGATCCATTTAACGAGGTTCCGTGCCGTTCCTTATCTTCTTCGCTGAGCGTATTCTCTGTCTGTAATCTGATAAACACTGGTTGGACATTCTGGATATTCAAAGAGGAAACGAAGATAAGTAGAGAAGAATTTTCAAGTTAATAGCAGTATTTGTCAAAAATGGAGAAGCTCTCCATACCCGCATTTCCCAAAACTTGTTTGAATTATCAGATTCCAGCAAAGATGGAGAATTCGCTTGAAGTTCACCCAAAATCCATAAAGAAAAATCTATCTTTCACCAAGAAGAAAGTGCCCATTATCATCCCAGACGAGCAATTGGACTACCTGTGTAGAAACGGAACTCTGCTCGAAGCTGAGAAAGCTCTGGACTCGATGTTTCAACAAGGATCTAAGGTAAAACGCAGTACCTACCTCAAATTGTTGGAATCGTGCATTGATTCTGGTTCAATCCATTTGGGTCGTATCCTTCATGCTCGGTTCGGTCTGTTTCCTGAACCCGACGTCTTTGTGGAGACTAAGCTGTTGAGCATGTATGCCAAATGCGGGTGCCTTGTTGATGCTCGGAAGGTGTTTGATTCAATGCGTAATAGAAACCTGTACACATGGTCTGCCATGATTGGTGCTTACTCGAGGGAACATCGGTGGAAAGAAGTCTCTAAGCTCTTTCGTTTGATGATGGAAGATGGAATTTTACCTGATGATTTCTTGTTTCCCAAGATATTACAGGGATGTGGGAATTGTGGAGATGTTGAGACTGGGAAAATAATTCATTCGATGGTCTTAAAACTCGGGATGACCTCATGTCTGCGTGTTTGCAACTCGATCTTAGCTGTGTATGCGAAATGTGGTGAACTGAGATCCGCTACGAAGTTCTTTAGACGCATGGACGAGAGAGATGTGGTTGCTTGGAACTCCGTACTGTTAGCTTATTGCCAAAATGGTAAACATGAAGAAGCTGTAGGATTAGTCGAAGAGATGGAAAAAGAGGGAATTTCCCCAGGGTTAGTTACTTGGAACATATTGATCGGGGGTTATAACCAGCTAGGAAAATGCGACGCTGCAATGGATTTAATGCAGAAGATGGAGAGTTTTGGTATAACTGCTGACGTGTTTACGTGGACAGCTATGATTTCAGGCTTGATTCATAATGGGATGAGATTTCAGGCATTAGATATGTTCAGGAAGATGTTTTTAGCCGGTGTAGCGCCGAATGGAGTCACTATTATGAGTGCTGTGTCTGCTTGTTCATGTTTAAAAGTTTTAAACCTGGGCTTAGAAGTTCACTCTATTGCTGTGAGGATGGGTTTTATAGCTGATGTGCTTGTGGGAAATTCTCTGGTTGATATGTATTCGAAGTGTGGAAAAATGGAAGATGCAAGGAAAGTCTTTGATTCGGTAAAGAATAAGGATGTCTATACTTGGAATTCAATGATAACAGGTTATTGCCAGGCAGGCTATTGTGGGAAGGCTTATGAATTGTTTACAAGGATGCAGGGTGCAAATGTAAAACCAAATATTATCACATGGAACACGATGATCTCAGGATATATTAAGAATGGAGACGAAGATGAGGCTATGGATCTATTTCAGAGGATGGAAAAAGATGGGAGAGTTCAGCGGAATACTGCATCATGGAACCTAATCATTGCGGGTTACATACAAAACGGAAAGAAAGACGAAGCTCTGGAACTTTTTAGAAAGATGCTGTTTTCTCGCTTCACGCCAAATTCAGTTACCATCCTTAGTCTCCTACCTGCTTGTGCTAATCTTCTTGGGGCCAAAATGGTAAGAGAGATCCACGGTTGTGTACTGCGGAGAAACCTAGATGCTATTCATGCTGTTAAAAACGCTTTAACGGATACTTATGCTAAGTCAGGAGATTTAGGATATTCAAGAACCATCTTCAAGGGTATCGAAACCAAAGACATCATAACTTGGAACTCGCTGATTGGAGGTTATGTTTTGCATGGTAGCTTTGGTCCAGCTCTTGATCTTTTTAATCAAATGAAGGCACAGGGGTTTACGCCAAATAGGGGAACTCTCTCAAGTATCATCCTTGCCCATGGTCTAATGGGAAATGTAGATGAAGGAAAGAAAGTCTTCTCCAGCATAGCGAATGAATACAATATTATTCCTGCTTTGGAACATTGTTCTGCTATGATATATTTGTACGGACGATCCAACAGACTTGAAGAAGCTGTGCAGTTTATCCAGGAGATGAATATTCAATCAGAGGCACCCATATGGGAAAACTTCTTGACTAGTTGCAGGATTCATGGTGATATTGACATGGCGATTCATGCAGCAGAGCATTTGTTCTCCTTGGAACCTGAAAATCTAGTCACTGAAAATGTGGTATCGCAGATCTATGCATTAGGTGCAAAACTTGGGAGATCATTAGAAGGAAAGAAACCTAGGAAAGATAACTTGCTGAAGAAACCTCTTGGACAGAGTTGGATTGAAGTCGGAAATTTAATTTACACATTCACGACAGGTGATCAGTCGAAATTATGTACTGATGTGCTGTATCCCTGGGTGGAAAAATTGTGTAGGCTGGATAATAGAAGCGACCAATATAATGGAGAGCTTTTCATTGAGGACGAAGGAAGGGAAGAAACTTGTGGAATCCACAGTGAAAAGTTTGCCATGGCTCTTGGTTTAATTTCCTCGTCTCGTCCACCTGAGAAGATAAGGATCTTGAAAAACCTTCGGATGTGCCGAGATTGCCATAATGCTGCAAAGTACATCTCTAGGAGATACGGCTGTGACATATTGTTGGAGGACACAAAATGCTTGCACCACTTCAAGAATGGAGATTGTTCTTGTATAGATTATTGGTAGAATGATTAAGGTACGGCTTAACTCAACTCTACCAGTCTTTTTAAATACATAATGTATTAAGAGGTTATTGAGTTAACTTGGGTTGAGTAAGTTTAGTTGATGTTTAAAAGCTACTAAACTCCAATAATGCCTTGAAATTTAATATTTTTTATGAGTAGATGATATGGGCACCAGTAAGCGAACTTTACCAAATTAGGAAAGCTTTCAATAGTGCGTGTTTTGTTATCTTGGGAAGGATTGAGTCTTTGAAGAATATGATTCTTTTTCTTTCCTTGACTTCCCTTGGTAATGGAAACCAGAATGAGTTGTTTGTAATAACGTGTATTCTCCATCTTAATTTGATATATTCCAGAAAATCTCCAGGCACTAACACAACCTTTTTATCCATCATAAATTCTCTTCTCATGTCTGAGCTATGTGTTACAGTAGCTAGCTATCTCTTTACTCGAGCTTTCCAGTCTTGCTTTGAGACTTTAGAGATCATCTTAATCTGAGGATGGTAGTGGCATCATTTTTTGTTTAGCTTAGATTCTTCAGCTTCTGTATATTGAAATTTGAACCACAAAAAGCTGATATTGCAGTTATGATTATGTAAGGTTAACTTGAAGTTGTTTCGCAGAGTGTTGAAGGGCAGACTGCATCAGTTGGCCCATGGGGAGGCCAGAGTGGTCATACCTGGTATGATGGAATGTACCACGGTAAGGCAGATAATTATAGCGATGGTTCTCATATAGAATCCATCCAAATTGGGTATGACAAGAACTGTAGCTCGGTTTGGTTTAAACAACGAGGAGGAAAGGGAGGCAAGAATTTTGATAAGGTATGATTAAAACTCTTTGCCCTATTAATAATCTCATACTTTGCAGAAATTGGTCATCGTTCTCTTGTTGTTTAGGTCAAACTTGATTACCCACATGAGTATCTGATTTCAGTACAATGGAACCTATTGTAGCTTTTGTATCCGGTAGCTTACTTTCGAGAGTAATCGCACAATATGGACCTTTTGGTGTTGATTCAGGTACATATATCGCATTGCCAAAATCAGATTCGAAGATTGTTGGGTTGCACGGGAAGGCTGGTTGGCCAAAGCTTCGATATGATTGTTGCCATCAAACAAGAAGATTCAAGTTTTCGTAACTTCGTTCTTCTGAATAATTTTGTTTCTATAATATTTGTAAAAAGTATTATTATAGTTATGATCAAGGAATCAAGGAAGGCTCAGACGAAAATTGGACCATCTACCAAATTAAAAAAAAAAAACATACAAAAGTTGTTAAACAATAATATCGCAAAGACTCAAAAACATGAAATAATTTTCTAGCACAATGGTTTTACCCTAATGACATTTTGTCAGCTGCTCGAACTCCAATCTCCAACAAACCAAAACGGATAAGATTTGTTTTTTTCTTTTACCAAAATAATTTCTTATTTTCCGATTGGAGAATATATTTTTGTAATGTTGATGCATTACGGAATATACAGATACAAATATATAAAAGATGGAATATAAGTGTATACGTAAAACGTTTTAGACTAAAAGAAAATAAAAAGACAAGAACTTAGAGAAATTTGAGTATAAGAAAAGAGTAAGGAGGGAGTTATCAACTAGTTGTTAAGTCATCTCAACTAAGCAATTGAACTGACAGCACTCACCTTTGTTTTATCTTCTTCCCTAAACCAGCTTCTCAGGGCAGTTTTGGAAGTTCATGATATCATATAATATATGTTAGATCAAACATATATATATATATAATTATAATAAAAAATTGTTAAAAATGATTCAAAAATTGATTTCAAATATAAAACTAATCTCTTTCTAAAAATTAATTTGCAAAAGTAATTTACGAGAATAGTGAAATCACAAAATCTTCTCTATAACATATTTGTAAAAAATTACGTTATATTCTCTGCAAAGTCTGACTCTATAACAATGATGTTTTCGTTGTTTTTTTTGTTTACAAAACATAATTTTCGACAAGTCTAATTATGTACTGAGTTAGTCTCCTTTTTCACCTACTTCATTGCCTTTCTATGTTTTAATGGAGGAGAATATGATGCAGAGAAAGAGTTTGTGGTATTGAAGAGAGATGATCAATGTTGATGAGGTAATTAGCAATAACTGCTTGTTCAGAGAACACTGACACAAGGAGTTCTGCAAGCAAAGGTTTCAGTTGGTATCTAAACACAAGGCCTTTAACCATCAAATATTGAGTGAATAATTGGTGTTTGTGACATTGGATTCTGTATTGGAGGTACAAAAGTAAAAGAAAGTAAAAGAATATAAATTCTTAGTTGTGACATGGATTGTATAATGTATAGTTTAGTGTCAGATATAGATATGGAAAAGCAGTGTGGTGTTGCATGTTAGAAGAAAGGGGAATCATCGACCATCCACATGTTTATATGACCAAACAAAGGACTCGCCTCACAAGTTTCGAGTACAGTTTCTTCACTCTTTTACTTTTTTCATATTATACATTCTTCCCTAAAAGTAAGGATTCATGCATAACAATGCCACAAAGTACCGTTTGTTTTTTTTAACTACATGAGTTGCAAATGTTGAATTAGGCTCACCCAAACTTTTATGGAATGTACCAACCGAGTATAATTTGACCAAACAAGATTGTTAATTAGGTGTTGAGGAGTCTCTATCACATTTAAGTAGATCTATACAAAAGTTTAAACAAACAAACCTCTTAACCAATATATAGAGAGAGAGAACGCCTTTGTATCCACACAATTTTTCGAATCAAAAGATGGTTTGTCTTATGTAACTAGTTTGGTTCATGTTTAGAATTCAATCAAATTAATTGTTTAACATGAAAATTATATGATTTTTGTTTTGAAATGGTGGCCTAAACAAAAGAGCTATATCTCTTGCTCTGTGTATTACATATTATTAGTTATTAAGAAACTATATCAAATAAATAACAATTGTAACGATGGTTGCAGGTGATTTCGAATTTGATTGTATATATTTTTATTTGTATCATATAAAATCATATATTTTCAAACACTTTTATGTGGGGTACTATAATGAAAAAAATAAAATAATAAGAAAAAAAAATGAAAAATGTGAAAAATTGTTTCTCATGGATAAAATGAGTGAAAGAGCATGAGACACGATTTTATGTCCTTCATGTAGAGAATTTTGCTCTAGTATTGTAAAGCATTATAAAGAATTTATTTGGGTGCTACAAAATTGATTAATGATAATAATTGACCAATTTATGAGAAAATTTATTGGACAATTGACAAAAATAATATTTTTAAAATTTTTGTTCCAAATATAGCACTATTAGTTTAAATTTCTAAAAAATAACATAAATTTAATATTAAAATACACTAAAATTGATTGTAAATGAAAAGAATTAAACTCTAAATTAGAAAAAAAGGAACAAAAAATATACTATTTTAAAATATTACTCAAACTCTTTTAATTGGTTGGTCATATTTAAATGTTGTATGGGATCCAAGGTAGTTAAGAATCCTCCACATTATATACATGAGGAATTTCAACACTAACTTACCAAATTTTAAATTATAAAAACATAACAAATCACCTATATTTTGACCTATGTAATTCTTACGTTAAACCTTCCAAAATTTTGGCCAAAACAATTATGTCAAAAACGAATTCTATTAATCATTTAGTAGATATTAGTTGGGTAGAAATTAGTACTATCTAATGCATTTTTTAATGTTAACAAAGATAAGAAATGGTGGTAAGAATAATGGAAAAAATGGAACATTGCGATACTAAATTTTCACACCAAAAACATGTTTTGCCTTCTTTTGATAGTTTTTCTCGTCTGAACTCACCAAACAGGTACACAAACACACATTGGACTTGAATGTTGAATCCTGTCTTTCTCCATCCTCTACAATCAACACCTAACTGTCAGATTTGTGTCATATTCAAATATAAGACTTGTGTCATAATGACATATAACAAAAATCATTCACGTAATGTTGTCCTTACAAAAAAAAAGATATGGCGACCACAACAAAAATCATTTAAGACAAAACTCGTTCAGTTTGCCTTTTAGAATTATATAATTGTACATATAATTTCCAGAAAACTAGAGTATAAAAGATTCATTAGAAAAAAGATTTATAAAACATGATAATTAACCCACACAAAAAAACAACACAAAATCAGAATTATCAAGAGTAAATAATCCAATACATAAAGAGAAAAGAGTTTCATCGTCAGAACGTGAAACAGAATGTTCACGTGAAATTACTACCTCATTTGGCAATCCATTTGCGTTGGAAAATTACTTGCCAATTGCCAGCAAAGCCCACGACAAGAAATATAATAAAGTTAAGTAATAGATTGATGAATATTCCTTTTATTTTCGATACTTGATACATTCGTTGTTAAATAGCATTATACCAAAATACCATAGACAATCTCTCTATTTTGGAACAGGAAAAATGTGACAAAATAATGTGTTCTCTCGCAAATTTTCTTCAGGAACAATTCGAATATAATATCAAATTAATAATATATACCACGAATCATATGCCTGTTATATATTGAGATAATTAAACCCTAAATTGTTAATAAAGAATATATGGACCATTCTGTTTGGTTATTAATACTTTTATTTGGTTTTGAAAGGGACCATATTGTTGCTGAGACAATACAACCAACATGTGGGCTTAATATATTCACGACAAAAAAAATCTAGATTCTTTTCATTTTGCCTACCTTAAAAGCACGAGAAGACAAGTCCGTATCTAACTATTAGCATGCTGTGAGTTTGATTACCACAAATCTGTAGACACAATTTATCAACTAGTTGTGGTATATTGTTCTCTGTTTACGATTAGTCTTAAATTCCAAAATTGGTTTTGAATTTTTTATAGGACCGTATTACTATACAATATGATTTTATTAGGTCAGACCAAAATATTTTGTACATTAAATAAAAGCATATTCTATATACACTAGATTTATACTCTGGATGTAAAAAATATTTGCAAATTAAGAAATAAAAATTGTTTTTTTTATGAATTTAATAGTATTTTTTTTGTTAGTTTAATAAAATATATTGATTGTTTAACCAAATTAATAATAATATTATAATTATTCTATTAATTTAACTTCATTTATATATTTATTTGAAATTAATTGTGGTGATAACATGTTATCGTGATATTTCTGTTAATAATACGTTAGGGTGAGATTGATTTTTAAAATGTTTCTCAAATAATATATTAATAGTTAGTTAAATTTCACATAAAATTTCAAGTAATAAATAGTTTTAAAATACCTTTTGAAGTGTTTTTTGGTAATTTAAAAATATCTAGATTATTTGTAATAATGTAATATAAATAAATATATCTAAAACTAATCATGCAATATTAAAAATAAAAAACATGTTTAAGTAATATTAATATAAAAATAACATAATTCAACTTAAGATACACCTTGTCAAACAGAACCTTAACGTTGATAAATTGACAACTTCCTAAATAAAGTTATCAGTCAAATTAACACAAATCCTTTATCATTAGAATCAATCAAGATTTTTTAGTTATACTTCAGTTGTTTATATTATTTACAGTTTTTTATAAATATTAACAAACTACTAAATACATTAAATAATACAATTAACGATAAAACTCAATTTTTGTTTAAAATTTTGTATTAGAAATATAAAGTGATATTCTTTGTAAAATGGAAAGAGTAATTGTCTATTTGTGGGATAGTAGAAAGTCTAAAAGTTACATGAAAAGGTGAGAGCTTGAGTTATACATATAACAGGCCTTGTATTTGTGTCAACTATATAATAAAAAAAAATAGAAAAATAGAAGTTTACTCTTAACTACTTAATTAGCCCTAACATAAATAAATAATACTTTTTTTTTGTCAACCCATGAAGAATACGTTCTTGTATTCTTTTAGGATGTCTAATTAACCCATTAAAATTAAAAAAAAAAAGAGAAAAAATTAAATCCAATTAACAAAAATAGTAAAACCAATTTAAATAAGAAATTTTAAATTTTAAGAAATATTACTTTTATGAATGTAGCATTTTAAAATAATACTACTAAGAAATTTTTTCTCAAAAACACTACTTCTAGCAACTAATTTATAAAACTCTTTCCATTCTATTAATTGTTTTACAAAACAATTGTAACTTTTATTTTTATAATTACTTTATAAAACCTTATAAGCATGTTATATATCTTATAATTTTTTTAAAAAAATTTCTTATAAACTTATAAAATTTTATAATTTGATTTATAAACGCTTTTATAATTGTATTTTTATAAACGATTTTAACCACATAAAAGTAGTGTATTTAAACAGCAAACAATGATATTTAAGAAAATGATGTTTCTAAAATTTCCGTAATGTTTTCTAAATTTTACATTAAAACACCCCTAAATTTGATGTAATATTTATTTTAAATTTAGTATTATAAAATAATTTTAATATTTATTAGTTCAATATGTGCCGTTAAAAAAAAAAGGCTTGAATTTAGCGCTGTGTATACCAATAGTGCCAAAGATTCCCGTGAATATTTATACTGTGAATCACAAACACAAAGAACCAATCCCCTAACACTTTGAGAAGAACAAATACCCATCAATTCAATAGTCAATACTTTCATGCAGAGTCGAACTCCACATTTTTGCAACTATTGACATAAACTTTAATTATATCTATGTTGATTAATATTTATCTTTATCTGTTTTAATGTTATATTTTTCCACATAATTCTCACTCATAAATCTCATCAACCAAGAGTAGAATAGAGCAGGTTTTGACAATGAGTTTCTTTAAAAGTGTTGTGATTTGAGGTCCAATACTAATCTTCTCTTATTTGCTAATGGGCTAAGAAAGGCCCAAATCCATATGTGAAACCCTAGTATATCATGTTATCGTGTGAGAAAGCCGAAAAAATCACCCTGCACAAAGAAAAGCCGTGAGAATTTCCTAGAGAGAGAGAGAGACGCCTAGAGAGAGAAAGAGAGGGGAGAGAGAAAAAAAAAAGGTTATTGTATTTTTCTTTCTAAGTCCATTTTCTCTAAAGTTGCTTCATTGTAAGGGTTTATCAGATTTATAGTGAAGTTTGTAGGAGACAGATCCTACCCGAGAGGTACCTTAAGTGGGAACTCGGTAATCAAATCTTGTGTCTTTATTTTAAGCATTCCAAAACCAACACCAAAGGCAATCAGAAAGGATCCTAAAATCCTAACAAGTGGTATCAGAGCTTCCAGGTTTATTGCAAAGGGTGTGTTGGGAAACAGGGATTTTGGAGTTGTTGGGAAATTCAGAAGCACAACAGATTTGAAGACATAATGATGAGTTCAAGGATTGAGGTTGACAGGTTTGATGGGTCAGGAGACTTTTCCCTGTGGAAAGTGAGAATGATGGCTCACTTTGGGGTTTTAGGGTTGAAAGATATCCTAACAGATGAAAAGCTACTCAAGGATCCAGTTGTCACAAAAGGTAAATCTGGTGAAGAGGCAAAAGGAAGCATAGAAGGCAGCTCACAGATTGATCCGGTAAAGTTTGAAAAATCAGAAAAGGCTAAGGATCTGATTGTTTTGAACGTGGGGAATCAGGTGCTCAGGAAAATCTCTAAGTGTGAGACAGCGGCAGCCATGTGGTCTACCCTAAACAAGTTATACATGGAGACATCTCTGCCAAATCGGATCTACCTACAGTTGAGGTTCTACACTTTCAAGATGGATGACTCCAAAAACATTGATACCAATGTAGACGACTTTCTAAGGCTGGTGACAAATCTCAACAACATAGGAGTTGAAATTTCAGAAGAGGTACAAGCAATCCTACTTCTAAGTTCTTTGTCTAACAGGTATGATCAACTCAAGGAAACCCTAAAGTATGGGAGAGATACTTTAAAGTTGAACGAGGTCACAGCAGCAGCTAAGTCTAAGGAAAGGGAGCTAATAGAAAGTGGAAAGGTAACAAGTTCTTAGGATGTAGGTTTGTATGTGGAATCAAGGGGTAGGTCGAATAACATGTTCGATAATGATAACACATGGGGAGGCCGATCGAAGAGCATAGGCAAATCAAAGCAACAATCTGATAACAACAAAGGATGTTTCATTTGTGGGGATGAAGGGCATTGGAAAAGAGATTGTCCTCAGCGAAAGAAACGTGCAGAATCTGCTAACATAGCAGAACCTATTCAGCCAGTGGTCTTAACAGCCAGTACTGAAGACACAAGGGAATGGGTAATGGATTCAGGGAGTTCCTACCACATCACACAGAACAAAGATGTTTTGTTTGATTTCAAAGAAATCAATGGAGGTAAAGTTCTGATGGCAAATAATACTCATAACAGCATCAAAGGAACATGGAGTATTAGAATTCAGAACTCAGATGGTTCTATGGTGATACTCAAGGATGTGAAATACATGCCAGAGGTAAGTAGGAATTTGATTTCATTTGGGTTGTTGGAAAAGGTAGGTTGTTGTTATCAAGGAGGTGATTTGGGACTACAGTTTTATAAAGACGGCAAGAAGGTAATATCTGGGAAACTCAACAATGGGTTGTATTATCTTCAAGGTAGAGTGTGCAAGGCAGGGATCAGGTCAGGAACGAAGAAGCTGGGTAAGGAGATAGCTACAAGCAAGGTCGAATTAGTGGATAGACAGTCAAGGAGAGTGACTTTCAGTGAAAATCTAATTCAAGGACCTACACCGAATGGTTTTAAAGCAGGTTCAACCGTTCAAGGTAGAGATTTTTCTGATGAAATCTCTAGAGAAATTGTAGCAGGACAGAATGTGGTAGATATTGATGCTAAAACTCACAGGGAAAGTGTTTCACAAGAATTACAGAAATTCAGGAGTGAAAAAGGGAGTTTGAGCATGGAAACCAAGGTGAGGTTTCTGTATAAAGCTTTGCAGATATTAGGAACTGACAGGTTCTACAATATTGTTGCTAAAGGCGGTGTGATTCTACCTAAGATTCAGCTAAGCAAAGTTCCAGAAATCTCAGCTACCAAGGACATACCTGATTTGAATTCACAGCTTTGCTGTGAACTTCTCAAGAGCCTATAGAGAAGGAGTGATCTCCAGGTAACATCACTATCACTGCAAGTGTCTGGTTCTCGCAGAGACATAAAAGGAAACAGGTCAGTTTCGGAAAAGAAATTTAAGCAGTGAAGGATGAGTGAAGATCAAATGTTACCTGGAAGATGGATGCGAGAGGAAGTTGTAGTAGTAAGTGTCTCTCAAGGTGGAGCTCAGCTAGGAATAGAGCAGCTCCAGACAATAACCTGAAACAGAAAGAGAAACAGGTAAGGGTTCGTTTCAGGGGATGGCGGCGCGCCCGACGGCGCGTCACCGGCGACACGAGATCTGGTGGCGCGTGAGGACACGTGCGGGTGGCGCGTGAGGACACGCGCGGGTGGCGCATGAGAACACGCGCGGGTGGCGCGTGAGGACGCGCGGGTGGCGCGTGAGGACACACGCGGTGGCGCGTGAGGGCACGCGCGGTGGCTTGTGAGGGCACGCGCAGTGGCGCGTGAGGACACGCGCGGTGGCGCGTAAGGGCACGCGCGGTGGCGCGTAAGGCATGCGAGGTGGCGCGTCTTCTCCACGCGCGGTGGCGCGTCGCCGGCGCGTGACATCCGCCCGAACGGTGTGACGGAGCTCATCGCGGTGTGAATTCCTCCAGGAGAACAGATCCGAGATTTCAGATCTCAGATCGACAGCGACAATGGAGGCTTCCGGGAAAGAAGCCAAGGGCCGAGGGGGAAGAAAGCTCCGAAGCTCCTTCAATGGCGGCGTACAGAAATGTCTCCGGGAGAGAAGGAGGAGCCGCGTTCGGAGAAGAAGCCAAAGGAATCTTGGCCAGATCTCAGATCTGGGCCGATGTCTGCTCGCCGTCGACGGGAAAAACGAGGCAGGAAGCTTCGGCTGAAGCTTCATCGAAGCTTCAATGGCGCTCGCACAGGGGAGAAGGCTGACTCGGGAAGAACAACCAAGCCGGAAAAGAAAGCCACCGGCAGGGGAGGTTCACGGCAGCGGGAAGAAGGTCGCGTGCGTAGATCTTTCGGGATGAAGGAAGCTTCCAAGCTCCTTCCATGGTGGCGTAGAGAAAACAAAAAAAAACAAAAACGGGAAAGTTTTTGGAGAGAGAGAAATCTCAACAAAATTCAAATGGATATGCAATTGGGCCAAAGAAAATTCGTGGGCCCGATAGAAAACAAAGAAGAAGGTGGAGTGTTGTGATTTGAGGTCCAATACTAATCTTCTCTTATTTGCTAATGGGCTAAGAAAGGCCCAAATCCATATGTGAAACCCTAGTATAACATGATATAAAATCATGTTATCGTGTGATGTTCTGAGAAAGCCGAAAAAATCACCCTGCACAAAGAAAAGCCGTGAGAATTTCCTAGAGAGAGAGAGAGACGCCTAGAGAGAGAAAGAGAGGGGAGAGAGAGAAAAAAATAAAGGTTATTGTATTTTTCTTTCTAAGTCCATTTTCTCTAAAGTTGCTTCATTGTAAGGGTTTATCAGATTTATAGTGAAGTTTGTAGGAGACAGATCCTACCCGAGAGGTACCTTAAGTGGGAACTCGATAATCAAATCTTGTGTCTTTATTTTAAGCATTCCAAAACCAACACCAAAGACAATCAGAAAGGATCGTAAAATCCTAACAAAAAGAGGCCACATGTGATATGTATGTGTGGTAAAAGGGATAAACTCAACGTAAATAAGATCCATGTGACTATCAAAACACTAACTAATCTCTTACTACGTACACTTCTTTCCTTATATATATCGACCCAACATCACTTCTTATCTTCATTAACATTCTGCCTCATAAAGCGAAAGAGAGAGAGAGAGAGAGACATGGAAGTAATGCAAATTCTTCACATGAACAAAGGAAATGGTGAAACAAGTTATGCCAAGAACTCCGCCGTTCAGGTTGAAATTTTATATAAAATATATGGATGATATGTGAATAGTGTATACGAATTAATGTCAATATATATCTAGCATAATCTGGTTAGCTCGAACTAAAAAGTTAATGACAAATGTATAATGTTATCTGATCTCGCAGAGTAACATAATATCTCTAGGCAGAAGAGTAATGGACGAGGCCTTGAAGAAGCTAATGATGAGCAGTTCAGAAATTTCGAGCATTGGAATCGCCGACCTAGGTTGCTCCTCTGGTCCGAATAGTTTCTTGTCAGTCTCCAACATTGTCGACACAATCCAAAACTTGTGCTCTGACCTTGACCGTCCAGTCCCTGAACTCAGAATCTCTCTTAATGACCTTCCGAGCAATGACTTTAACTACATCTTTGCTTCTTTGCCGGAGTTTTACGATCGGATTTATAAGAAAGACAAGAACTGCTCAGCGTTCGGTCGTGGAGAAGGAGAATCGTGTTTTGTGTCGGCAGTCCCTGGCTCCTTCTACGGACGTTTGTTTCCTCGCCGGAGCCTTCACTTTGTTTATTCTTCATCTAGTTTACATTGGTTGTCTCAGGTCTGCTTTCTCTTTCTATACACGGAACCTAGTGGTTCAAACATCAACACACACACAAGAAACACACGAACGTGATCCACATAATTTTTTTTCCTTTTCCCATATCTTCATTTTATGTCATTTATCGAACTATCACACATTGTATGGAAAACAAATTCAACTATCGTCCAAATATAATTAGGTCCCATGTGGTGAGGTGGTGAAGGAAGATGGGGAAATAACAACTGATTTAGACAACAGAGGAAAAATCTACATATCAAGGACAAGTCCTAAGAGTGCACATAAAGCATATGCTCTTCAATTCCAAACCGATTTCTCGGTATTTCTGAGATCACGATCACAGGAGTTGGTCCCTGGAGGCCGAATGGTTTTATCTTTCCTCGGAAGAAGCTCGCCGGATCCTGCAACTGAAGAGAGTTGCTATCAATGGGAACTCCTAGCTCAAGCTCTTATGTCGATGGCCAATGAGGTATATATTGTGTTGTTTATATGTTTAGCTTTAATTAGAACCAACATGTCATGTAAAATAGTTTTCTAAGGGTTATATATACCCCATATTACTACATAAGAATCTGACAAAGGCACGTTACTTGAACAGTTTAGGTCCTACTAGCTTAATTAATATTGTGACCCATGTGTTCATTTCTAGAAAATCCTTGTAAATGATGTATCAATTTACAAGATCTACCAAAACAAGATCTTATTATTAATGGATAAATAGATAATAGCCCAACCATAAGATTATTGGTTTTCTTATTATTTTTTTTTGTCGAATTAATTAAAGGGTATCATCGAAGAAGAGAAGATAGATGCTTTCAACGCTCCTTACTATGCTGCGAGCTCCGAAGAGTTGAAAATGGCTATAGAGAAAGAAGGTTCTTTTACAATAGATCGGCTTGAGATAAGTAAAATTGATTGGGAAGGTGATTGTATCAACGAGGAGAGTTATGACATTGTACGTTCCAAACCCGAAGCAATAGCCAGAGGACAAAGAAAAGCTAAAACGATACGAGCCGTGGTTGAACCGATGCTACAACCTACGTTCGGTGAAAATGTTATGAACGAGCTTTTTGAAAGGTATGCAAAGATCGCGGGAGAGTATATTTATATGAACTCGCCTCGATACGCTATTGTTACTGTTTCGCTCGTTAGAACGGGATGATCATGTTATATAACCTATGCTTATATATACATGTCGTTTGAACTACAATGACATGGTTTAGTACTTATGATGGAGTATGTATATGTAATGTCATTTGTTTCGAGAATAAAAAAATGTGTGAATTTACGGATATAACGTAAATTGTTGAAATTATTATTGAGATTAAAGCGGAATGTGACGTGAGAGAGTTAAAAGCGAGAATCGCTGACTTTAGTTGCCAGTTAAGGTTTGTGCTTTAACAAGTGGAAAACAAGTTAATTATGGGCATTCGTGAGAATGTAGTGCAATGATACCCAAGCAGCCTCCCTTTCTCCACCGTCCACGTGTCTCATAATTTTGCGTTTTCTGTTTCTAATGTAACATTAACATCCATAATTTTATAACCAGAGAGAAAGTTGTATGACAATTTAATACCATAACATTTGCTTACGGCCGTTGAACTGTAGTTTTCTCATGCTCATGATTTCGCCAAGGATCGTGATTAGTTGCACTATATTGTTGACTTAAAACGATATTAATTACATTTTTAATTAAGTAAAATGCTCTGTATATATGTGTTAGAAACTAGTTTTCAGTTTTTGATGACTTTGAAACATGTAAATATCATAATCAGAATGACCATCACTAGGTTTCTTAATGCTAACACAAAATTGTCACTAATGTATTCATACTGTGTGGTAGGCATATATATATATATATATATATATATATATATATATATATATGTGTGTGTGTGAGCAAATGATACGTTAAAACTCTCTCGTCATAATCACAACATTTATAGTCAAATTTATATTTTTTATGAATACTCTTTAAGAATTGTTAAACTCTTCCTCAATGTCACCATGTCTTTTTTGTTGCAAAGCCATAAACTGCTCATAAAAAACTCCCATTTTGTGTTTGGGAAATTAACACTAAAAAAAGACAAGAGTCTCCTGTGATAAGTCTATAATTAGAGGTTGTTCATCTACTTCATCAGCAGAACGACGGCTTGATTGATAGAGCTACAACAACATCTTGCACTAATGATTGCTACAACTTCATAGATGCAATCAAACTAGCAGAAGCTCTGTTCTTGGATTTGCAGTAACCATCAAAGTTTTATGAATCAGCGGGTTATGCTTCATTTCTTGCTGCTCTCTAAGGCTCTAGGATACACCATTTCTCTAAACCTTAACTAGTGTCTCAATCATGTCAAACTCACATCCAATTTTCTGTTAACAGATAAATGACTCTGACCACCAAGAGAATCCAATTACGTCTGACAAGTTCGTGGGTTAAACTCCATTTTCTGAAACTTATCTGGCGACCAAACACATGAAGAAAGCATAGTTCTTTGTCTTTAAGAACAGAGAGCATACAACATAAATCCTCGATTGCGACCCTTCTGAGCCACAGAGAAACTTAACACTAAGAAAGCATTTTTTTAAAAAAAATTTCCACACAAAAATTTGGAAACAATAAAATGTGTCTCGAATTAAAGCGAGCCCCCCAGTACAGATACAACGCACTTGCGTTTAAATAGATGCTGTGAGATTCTTTGTGAACAACATAGGGTTCAGTAGCAGCTTAAACAAGAAACGGCACTTTAAAGCAATTGTTTGAAATCCCACAATCTGCTGGTGATCAGTTGCGAATATCAGGAATGGGCAACTTCTTCAGCTGCAACTGTTTGTGCATCCATTGCCAGTTTTCTGGGGTTACTTCTCCTCCGAGAGAACGGATGACCGATCCACCACTGCATGATCCCACTTTGCAACATTCTTCCAAAGACAATCCCTTTATTAATCCATACAAAAACCCGCTAGCAAATAGGTCACCCGCTCCAGTCGCATCGGTAGCTATTGTCTCACCTATGGCTGGTATCTGAACCACCTGATCAAGGTTGGAGATGAAAACACTAATCAGTTATGAACTTTAAGATCCTTCAATCCAGCCAGAACCCAGAGCCTTGTTACGTGACTACATGAGATCTTGAAGAAAAAAGGTACCAGATTAAACACCAAAGATTCTAGCTTTTTATTTATATATTCCTCAATCCCAAGCACAGGCAATTGAGAAAGGTGGGCTTTTAAATTACAATTTGAGCTACGGCTTTGTAATGGCATAATTTCCTCAGAAGCAGCAGAAGGAGTGAAGGCTAAGTGAAACGTAAAGCTACATACTTTACAAGTTACCGAGTTTTTGTTTTGAAAGACAAACCTCTTTATCATGTTTTGCTATGCATCCTTTAGACCCTAAAGTTACCACAGCCCATCTACAATGTCTGCTTAGGAACTCAAGAGCAGCCTCAGGGCCCACTTCTTGTTCACCCCTGAAATTCAGAATCTAGAGCTTAAGAGTATTCCATGGATTAAGAGAAAGGGTTTAAACAAAACTTAGCAGATCTTTGCAGAGGATAAAGAAACTTCAAGTACCTTAGCAACTCTGCTGCTTCATCCTCGTTGGCAAAGCAAAGATCTATGTTACCAGATTCCAGAAGCTGTCTAAGCTCTGATCTATAATTCCGGACCATCTAGCCACAGGAATTTTATATCTTTTTCATTCAAATGAAAATTTCAAATGCTTAAACATTTGTAAAGCCACAGATCATATTTCAAGGATACCTCAAAACTAGCTAAATCCAATGAGACAGAAAGACCTTCTTGCTTGGCAATTCGAATGGCTGCTTGAATTACTTCTAAATTAAGAACTGCATATCTTAGGACCAACCACTGTAACAGAGAAAGGTCATGAACAACTTTTTCTGAACAAAAAACCATAAGTTCACAATGCTTTCTTACGGCAAAGAGAGATTAGAGGAGGTAGGATTTAACCTTAGAGCCTGAGAAATCTTCATTGCTTAATTCATATGCCTGAAAGATAGAAATACTTTTGACCATAAAGAATTGACAAACTAAACTCACTATTACTGAAAATTCTTCAAAAAGAGAATAGACAAACCTGAATCTTCACAGCACTCGAGAGACATGGTCGCATTGTTCGATTACCAGAGTCATCGACCAAGCAAACGCACTAAAAGAAACACTGGCCATTTAAAATGCAGATCTTTCCACACAGGAAAAATCACAATTTCACAGTTGGGAAAAATACCTGAGCAGTTGAACCTTTCTTCTTCCTCAACCTTGAGATGCTCACACCACTGAAGCCCATATTGCTCACAAATAACTGGCCTTGTTCATCGTCTCCATAGGCCCCGATAATCCCCGTGGCTACACCGAATCCAACACTCAAGCCTCGGACTGTATTAGCCACACTTCCTCCAGCCATCTTCTTTACTGGAGCCACACTGATATGTTTAGTAACCTCTTTTAGTATGTGCTCTAACTCATCCTTTTGCACCTAGAGAAAAAAATCGCCAAGTATAGATTGGCACTGATTTCAAATTCAATAGCACAGAATTTCGATTCGAGATTCCGATTCCGGGGCATAAAAACAAAATTGCAACAAAAACAAAATCGAGGGCAAGAAGAAGTGGCTTACGGGAATGGAGCCACCGCGATCACCGGGAATTTGATCGAGTAAAGACCAATCAACGGGAGCGACGTTATCGATAAGAGCCGTGGGTTGGAGTCCAAGTACGACTGGAGCTTCGGGGCTCTTGGGCAAGGCCTCAGCTACCATTTTCTGTGATTTTCTCTCTCTGTCTCTCTGTGTGTTTCCGAGTGTATCTGTGTTGTGCACTCTCTCTAAGGCCTTGCCCGATTTTTCTACTAGGCTTTGTCTCGCTTTTATATGCAGTTGAGACGAAGCGAAGCAGGAGGAGAAGGTTTGTGGGGTATAGGTATATACGAAATTGCCCTTATATAAATCAAATAAAACACTGTAACCAATGGAAATCCATCTTGGATTTCGATATAATAGTCTTATTACACATTATATTTGGCGCCGCATATAAGAAGACTGCTTTATCTATATATAATCAAAAGTACTTTATTTAGGAATCTTAGAAATCTTTTAGTTTTTAATTTAATCGACATCATGTAAGCTATATTTTGTTAACTTAATCGATATGTAAACTATATTTTGTTAACTAAATCGATATGTAAACTATATTTTGTTAACTTAATCGATATGTAAATAGAATATATATTTTTAACCTAATCGATATAATGTAGACTATGGTTTTCTTTTTGTAAGATTCATTATTTCAAGGAGACTCATTGCTCTTTGTATATAAATAGACAAATCATGGAAACCATTTATGTAGAGAATCTAGCTGCCGAACATTTTAAATAATGTAAAGAGTGAGTCTTATTACCATTTTCAAACCTCCACCATGTTATCTCAGTATTTAAATATTGAGGAAAAAATGGTCCACTAATTGAGATATACAAGGCACTAGAGAGAATCCAAATTATTCCTGCAGAAGCGGCAACGAAAAGCTAGAAGATAGAAAGAAAAAGAGAAATTTCTAGAAAAGAAACGGCGTTTGACAAAGAAGAAAAGAGACGAATCATAACAAAAGATACGCGATACAAGATTTGATCTAATCAAATAAACCGAAAATAAAAAAGACGACCTAGCAAGCGTAATTCACGGTACCAATACCATCAACCCCACTAATAATTTGCAAGAATTAATTTAGAGTGCCCATATATTTATATATATCAAGTTTGGATCTTTATTCTTCATGCTTCCCTAGCAACATAGCCTCACATGGATTATCTACATACGCATATGATCAGTCTATTATTCACTCTTTACGTTTCATAAACTTGATTCTTACGTTCAAAGAACCAAAGTAATAGCATCCAAAGTTTGACCTGACAATACCATTCCCTAAGAAACCATGAGAAAATGTCGGGTAAAAAGCTTCTCCAAACGCTAATTCGTCTACCTTAATGTACTCAACTTACCATTATTCAATCCACAGACCAAAACATAATCCCTCTTGACCATCTCATACTAGGATTTCGATAAGAAAACTCACTCGGAAACATCAGTTCACATTTGAAGGACGCTCTTTCTCAGGCTGTATGATGTTGTTATGGTGAGTAAGCTCTGGTGGAGTTTCTCTCACAATCCCAAGCATTGAGTCATGTTCCTCGTCTTTTTGAGCATGCTTCTTTCCTAGAACCTTCTCAAGCTCAATCGCATCTAATGACTTTGCATTCTCTGCAGCGTGAGCCTGTGCGAGGTTTGAGTAGTTGATTGCCGATTCAGAGATAAAATCAATTTCCTCACCACTGAGCTTCCGGAGGAACCGTGCTGGGTTTCCTCCCCATACCTGAGTCATTATAGACCAATGCAACAAAACTATTTACATCTGCCACTAAATATTGGTAGCAAAGAAATCAAATCATCATGATGAGATACAAACACCCTTTTGTATTCAGATGGTGGTTAGCGCTGTCAATCAACAACCTACGGATCCCAACCCGTTTGAACCATTCGAAAGCGAGTCAAACAAGATGGGTAAATCTAAATGTGTTGCGAATGCGGGTATAAATACTTTACTTTGCGGGATTGTGGGTTACACACATTGTGGGCATTGCTGATTGTTTAAGATGCATTTTCACCTAATGGACCATAATATTGGTCTTCAAATGGAAGTTAAGCTTCTATTACTTCATATGAAAAGTGAAGAAATTATGTTTTATCCAGATAGAGGACACGAGTTCATAGATTAAAAACTATGTTACAATTAAGCATCCAACTATCCAAGCTTCAAATAATCTCAGAATAATGGTATAAGCCTATGCTGTCTAAGTAGCACTAGTAGTATGCCAGCACAAATGGGTTATGGGTTTTCAGGTAATGAAAATGTTTTAAGCAAAATCATACCTCTCCAGAAGGAATTCTAGTGTTTTGTCGCACAAGCGCACCAGCAGCAACCATTCCATGCTTTTCAACCACTACACCATCAAGAAGTGTCGCGCCCATCCCGATAAAGGTCTCATCCTCAACAGTACATCCATGTAAAACAGCACTATGTCCTGTTATACAGCTAGTTAAAACAATATCCAAATCCTTCTCGGAGATGCATGAATATTAGACAATTTCAAAATGAACAGCAAGAGATTTTCACTAACCAATGGTTACATTGTCTCCAATGATGGTTGGATGCACCTTCCCGCTTAGGTTTGATTTTGCCACATGCACAAGCGAGTTGTCCTGAATATTAGTTCCTGACCCAACACTAACTGTGTTCACATCCCCTGCGCAGAAAAAAAGTAGAGAGACTTTATTTTATCCCACTGTTTCCTGGTAAAGAATTGCTTAACCACACAGTACGGATGGAGAACGACATGATAGCATTATGTACGACAGGATAACCATTGAACCTAAAGAAAGGCATCACTGAGAGAGAGGTATATAACAACCTGGACTAGCCTACATATACTTGCACTGAGGAAAACTCAAATTCGATATAAGGGATATCATGATCCTGTTGGAATAAGGCCAATGTCATAAAAAAAGCTCCACGTTGAGCAGTCGTATTAATCCCTAAACCAGAAAAAAGACTCAAGAACCGTTCGCTACTTAGTTAACCCAGCTATGGATACAGGAGTAGGTGACTAGGTAATATCTCGAATAAAACTTCTGTGACTACATAAGAAATAAATCAGTCAAATACCAAACAAGGAAGCTTAGTAACTTGCTCACCTCGTAATACACATCCATACCAAATGGATGATCTTCTTCCGATCTGAACGTCCCCAATAACTGAGGCGCTTGGTGCCACAAAAGCTTCCTTATCCACAGTCGGAGCCTTATCAAATACGTTCATCAGTGTCCGATGTCTAGATACTACAGAGAAAGTCACAAGTACATAGACGTCAACAAATTTGGTGGGCGGAAACAAAAAACATTTGAGTAGCAAAGAAAATTTCTATAAGAGTTCGTTAATTAATCCCTTATGCTATTCAAATTCAGATTCGATATACCTACAAAAGACATTAATTCCAGATCTCTAACCTAATCAGAATAGCTGAGTAACCCAAGCAAAACACCTCTCTCCTACGAACTCGATATCAGAGTGAAAAATAGAGTTACGCTGAAGCTTACGTTGTTCTCGGAAGCAATTGTTGCCTTGAAGACGGCAACCGAGACGATCAAGAGCCTGACCGGTCTCACGGATCCAAAAACCGACCGAATAAAATGCTCTGCCTAGGGTACCCATTGTTCGTCACCTTCTTCGAGTTGACAGGCGGGCAAGGACTACACTGAAGGAGGAAGAAGAGGATGGTTGAGGATCAAACTCAAATTCGATATAAGGGAAGAGAAGAAAATGAGCGAAAAGAGTATTTATTCTGAAACGGCGAAACACCTGCGTCCATGACAGTCACGATGGTTTAATTTGGTTCAGTCGAACCAAAACTTAATAATACCAAACTGAACAAATCTAATTCGAGTTAATATTTGAACCTAAAGGTTATAGTTTCCTTTTTCTATCAACACAAAATCTAAAGATTGCAGCTCACTAAAGCAATTTAAATAATATTGGGTGTGAATTGGTTGCTATATTTTTTTTACTAAATTGAACCGGTTTAAACGCCTAAAGAATGTTTTTGCGATACCATCAATACGCAGTCGTATCCTGCAACGCAAAACACGGCAGAAGATACGACGTCCTATTCAACATTGGGGTAAACTGGACCACTGGTGATAAAAAGTTTTGAGGGGAATATAATTTAGTTTAAAAAGTTAGCCTTCACTGACTAATGCAATTATTCAACAATCATTGAAAAAAAGTGTTCAAGATGGCTCTCGAAGTCTGCGCGAAAGCTGCTGTTGGTGCCCCTGATGTTCTCGGCGACTGTAACTTTTCTTCCGTTATCATCAACCAATCTCTGTTTATATTTGAACTGTTTGATTTCGCAACTTTTGGGTTTTTAATCTTTGATGAACTACCAACTGTGAGTGAAATTTTTTATGTGTTTTTGTTTCAGGCCCGTTCAGTCAACGGGTTCTTCTCACCCTCGAGGAGAAGCAGCTTCCCTACAAAATCCATCTGATTAATTTCGCCGACAAACCCCAATGGTCAGTTTCTACCACCCGAAAACCCTTAGTTGTTTCACTTGTTTGGCTTTGTATTGATACTCATGTGAAATTGATGGTGTTCAACCGGAACTTGGATTGGCCTTGGTTAAATTATATGATGCAGGTTCTTAGACATTAGTCCTCAAGGGAAAGTACCAGTGGCTAAGATCGACGACAAATGGGTGTCTGATTCCGACATCATCGTCGGTATTCTCGAGGAGAAGTATCCTGAGCCATCTCTCAAGACTCCTCCTCTGCTTGCCTCCGTTGGATCCAACATTTTCGGTACATTCGTGACTTTCTTGAAGAGCAAAGACTCCAATGACGGATCCGAAAAGGCGTTGCTTGATGAGCTAGAAGCTTTGGAGAATCATCTCAAGACTCATCAAGTTGGTCCATTCATAGCCGGGGAAAGAGTCACCGCGACGGATCTAAGCTTAGCACCAAAGCTTTACCATCTCGAAGTCGCTCTCGGCCATTTCAAGAGCTGGTCCATCCCCGAGAGCTTGCCCCATGTCCGTAACTACATGAAAGCTTTGTTCTCTCTGGACTCCTTTGAGAAAACTAAGACGGAGGAGAAGTATGTGATCGCAGGTTGGGCTCCCAAGGTCAACCCTTGAAACTATTAGTTCCCTCTGTGTCTCCCTTGTATCAGTTAAATAATAACTTGGTCTTATTATGTGATGTATTGTACCAATCAGATGAGCTTCCTTTGAAATAAGTTTTGCATCCATAGTCAAATCAATCGATCTCTGATTAACAGTAGCTACACGCACGATTGTGTACTTGACCTCGGGATAAAGCTCGGAAGCCCCCACTCCCAAAAGAAGGGTCAAGATGTTTCCTATGTGTGTTCTCTTTGAATAAGGAAAGATAACACTTTTCATACAGGAAATGGAACTGGTCGCTTTCTTCGAACCAAGTAACGTCTGGATAAAGGGGGAAACTATTAAAAGCATGAAACCCAAGAAATTTATAATATACTTATTCTTGTAGCACTCAGTGGATATGGGAAAAGAAAAATCTATAGCTAAAATAGATACAAATTCCGAGAAAAAAAAAGTTAATTACACAGAACACACGAACTCTGAATGTGAGTTGACTCGGAACATTGAACTGGGGATGATGAAGTTTCAAAAGTTCTTCCACTTGTGACTTTTATCGTCTCATTTTACTATATCCGGACACAAAAGCTCGACCCATTTCGATCTTCAATCTATCTATAGGTTTAAAATTTCGAGCTTCCATATGCATTCGCTCTCCCGTATGCGCAAAAGCTCGAAGCAGATCAATGTATACTTTTTGTTAACATTTCAAGTCCTTTCCTTCCATGTCTCTCAGCAACCTCTCAGCTAGTTTAGGCTTGCCAGCGTTTACATAGCCCATGATCATGGATGTGTAGATCCTCGTAACCCATAGCTCTTCAAGCTTTCAAATGCCTCGGTTGCACGCTCAAGGTTGCCTGAATTACTGTACATATGAACCAACACGGTTGTCTTTAGCATGGATGATGAGCTTTGAGTAGTCCGAGATACTTGCCGTAAACGATTTCTCATCTAGTACAAGTTCTGCCGCCTGTGAAACAACAAAACCAGCACCAATTGATAAAAGACAATATGATCAAGCCTCCGTGATTGCTCATCTTCCAAACGTATGTTACATATTGCATACAAGTACAACCATCTTCCTAGAGCAAACAACGTATACTATCACATTAAAACAAGAATCCTACTAAAAAAAGAACTAAAGAAACTCAAACCACAGGATATCCACTGCAGAAATAACCACTAATGTAACGAGAAAAAGCCATCCAATTAGCAAAAAACTTAACTCAAACAATTGTGGGGAAAATAGTGATTACTTTGATATCAGTTTAAGACCAAATACTATAGAATTAGGCCATTTCCTCAAAACCATTATGCATAAAAGTTGGGTTGATTACGAATTTCAGAAAGACTAATATATTGGAGAGTATTTCTAGGATACAAAACTGTGAAGTCTAACCTTTAAGTATACGTTGGTGTTTCCTTCTCGCAACTGATTAAGTAAGCAATCCAGTCCACACGGTGAGGCTCCAAAATCCAAAATTAATATGTAACTTTACTAAATGTCCTGAAGCAAAAAAAAAGCCATAAACCATTTTCATATGGCCGAATGTTATAGATAATCGGGCCATTTCTGAGTTCAAACAAGGTCTGAAGACCAAATGATTGTGTGTTGGTGGATGCACCAAAAGCTCAACCGTGAGTTATTCACCACTTAATCTCATGGATCATATGTCGCCACGTCAAGATCCAATGAAAGCATTACACGTGGCGTGATCAGAGCGTCTCCAACCGACCTTCACCTTAAACTCTGCGCCTTTTTTTTTTTTCCAGTTCTGAAAGCGGTCCCAAATCTCGGTTTCGCACGCACGCTTCACCCAGCACGTGCCGTGTTTGCTGACTTGGTGTTAAAGTGAAACGTGGCGGGCACAGATACATGGACTCTACTTAAGCAACCAATGGTAGGCGATTAGCTGGCATTACACGTGTCGCTTTCTCACCATCAGTGGGCTCCTCTGCAATTTCCCTCTTTCTTTCTCGCTCTACACTTTAGTCTTGAAGAGTTACAGTTTCTTTCTCTCTCTCTTTTTTCTCTCTTCCGGGTCGTATTTTTATCGAAGTCTTTCGTTTGAAATTTTTTCCCGTGTTGATGGAGTTGGAGCCTATTTCGAGTTGTTGCTCGTCGTCGCCGTCTCCATCAGCTCCGTCGTCTTACTCTGAGGAGGATGCTGCGAACATGACGGAGCTGGAGGCGGCAGAGGCATTGGCGGATTTGGCGCAGCTTGCGATAATGCGAGAGCAGGTTTTCAAATCCGCGGCGGGTTGGGGAAGTAAAGGGAAACGAGTGAGGAAGCGGTTCAAGACCGAGTCTCCTCCATGTGACTCTCAGTTGAAACCGGCAGACTCGGAAGCATTACCTACTCCGGATCTCGCTGAGGTCCCGTCTCTTCGCTTTTCCTTTCATATACTGGTTTTTCAAATTCTGGATTCCCACTCTCCCAGATTATGTATTTACAAGTGCGAAATTATATACTTTGTGTGTGAAGATCCAAATAGTCGATTTCGAATAGCCAGAAAATAGTGATTACACTGGTTAGGTGGAGAACATGGTACACTTAGTTATGTTCATAAGCTATCACATGATTACACTGTTTCAAGAGCTCTTACGTCATTTACTGTAAAACAAACGATTGCTAAAGATGTTTTTGTCACAGGAACTAGCAGTGAAAGAAGAAGAAAAAGATGTTCAACCAATTCATAGAGAACTAACTGAAGTTCCGGTAAAAACTGAAATAGATGGTGAAACATCTAAACCAAATCTTGCTTCGACCCAAAGGTGTAGAGCAAGTCGCTGTGGACGGTCGAGGCAGAATTTAAGTGAGGTGAAAGAAGTCCAAAACTTTCTCTTCTTATTTCTTTTTTTGTGACACTTTTGTTGGGAACTTACGTGCTACTACTATTCGCTAGGCTGAAAGAGAAGAACGTAGAATCCGAAGAATCTTAGCTAACAGAGAATCAGCTAGACAGACAATTCGACGAAGACAGGTATTACAGTTAACGTAAACTGTAGATTGAGTTTGATTTACTAATGCAGTGCTATCACAAGCTTCTTTTGAACCTGTAATCATCAAGGTCCATATTAGGCAAGTTAGCTGCATACCAAACTAGAGTTATTTAGTATTTGTTCCTTTATACATCCAGGCAATGTGCGAGGAGTTGAGTAAAAAAGCAGCGGATCTGACATATGAGAATGAGAATCTGAGGAGGGTAAGTAAACCATTTGATTCAGATTTCCACGTAGCAATAGCGCAGCGCACCTATTAGACCGTTGGTATAGGTAATGACATTTCTGCTGGCAGGAAAAGGATTTGGCTGTAAAAGAGTTTAACTCTTTAGAGACGATTAACAAGCATTTAAAGGAACAGGTCACACAATCTATCAAATACCATATCATTATCATCAGGAGCACTATTGCTCACACTGTCATGTATGATCTATTTTACAGGTTCTGCAGTCGGTAAAACCTGATAGAAAAGAACCTGAAGAATCGCCCAAGCCATCTCAAGTTGAGATGTCTGCATCATCTACTCCTTTTTACATCTACAACCAGAGTCCATATCAGCTTTTCTGCTGGCCTCATGTTACTCAATCATCAAATCCAATGTTATCACCACTCGAAACCAGAAATGGTTTCACAGCATTCACTGCATCTGGAGCTTCGGCTAAAAGTGTGACCTCACAGGAGCAGAAAAATCCTGCAGATGATAATGGGAAAAATACACATTTTTTGGTTGTGTCCTGCCCTTGGTTTCTCCCTTCTAATCAAAACAATGGTGTCCACTTCGGGTTTCAAGATTTGCAAAGAGGTATCTCTTCAAACGGTCACCATATCGATAATTCTTCTGCAAAACCCATTGCGGTCACAGAAACTCTGCAGGCTCATTTACCAAATAGAATCAAGGAAGAGGGCTCTGGTTCAACAGAAACAAGACCTTTTTATGATCTCAACGAATCTGCAACCGAAGTCCTCTCAGAAGGAGGAGATGGTTTTCATGTAACTCATCAAGCTTATAGCTTAAAGAATGAAGATGTTTCTGAGTCAGCTAATGGAGTCGCACCGATGCCGACTGGTCATCATGTTTTGATTTCTCTACCAGAGAAAAAGCAAGGGTCTTTGGCTGCAGCGGAAGCCAGGAAAAGACGGAAAGAGCTCACAAGGCTCAAGAACCTCCATGGCCGTCAATGTCGGATGCAAGTGTGACAATGTCATACAATATTCATTATCTTACAACTTGAAAGCAAAAGGTACTTCGTGATCCCTTTCTTTTTGTCCGGGGCATTCTTCCATTGTTTCGGCTTTCTTTATCAAGCACCGAAGTCAAGAGTCATACCCATCCAACAAACAAAACTGGATTTTCATTATTATACTCATCCAAGATTAGCAAGGTTTTCGTTTTGTTTTGTTCAAGGTAAGAGCAAAATGTTGTACCACTGTAAGATTTAGGGCTATTTGGCAGAAAGCTAAGATGCCATTTTTGTAAAGATCATCCGAAATCTGTTTGCTTCTCACTTTAAGCTACGGTTCCGGTTTCGATCAGTCCTAAAGCATGTTTTCAGGGTTAGTTCCCTTTTTTTCTTACCTTAAGAGGCAAAAGTTCTTGAATTTTTCTATATAAAGTCCTATTCTCACAAAAAGGTTCATGCTCCTATTCTCGCACAAGAAGACCCTATAAACCATCAAAGCATCCAGGAGAAAAGGTTCCTTTGTACTTCTTTACAAATAAAAAAAAACAAGACTGGAACAATTACTCGTGAAAACCATCAAAGCATCCACCGGAGAACACCTACGATTGTCCCCAAGCCCTGTTAAAAAGTGAGAACGAGGGATAATCAGAGTAAGCGGGGGGTAACAATGTAGTATGTTAAATCATGTTCATGTATCATGTTTATTGGAATGGGTCAAAAGAATCATGAAAATGGTTTAAGCCTGATCAAACCTCCAAAAATACATGGAGAGTAAACAAGAGAATAGATGGAATAACTCTTGTCGACTTAAATCATAATTAAACAATTTAGTGCCGCTGAAAACCGACCTCACTATCCATTAGATGGGTTGTCTTCGGAACATTAGCTGTTTCAAGCAACTACGTTTTGTCACACATGCCAAAGAATTGGACGAAGCACATATATCAATCTTAGGAGACCCAAACCAAACCTATTAGTTTGGATTTGCAGCAATGTGCAGTGGTCAAATAATCTCTTTTCCTATGTTAAGGCACTATCCCACGTCGCAAAGGAAAAGGAACTAAGCAAAGCAATTCCAATTCCAACTTCTACAAGTTTCAGAAAGAAACAGGCTATACTTACCCGATACCAAATACACTATTAAGAGGGTCCAGAAGCTGTTGTTGATGTTGCTGCTGATGTTCTTGTTGAATGTCTTCCAATGGGGGTAGCGACATATCAGCTCCGACTGCATCAGCATTCATTGGTGTACTCTTAGCTTCCACGAGCCTCCACATGTACCACGTAGCCACTGACCTGTACGGCCGCCACTTGACACAAAGCTGCTCCATCTGCGATGGCCGCGGCAGATCTTCCAAGTTATAAAGCATCTGCACGCCTTTCCTAACGCCGAGATCGTTAACCGGTAAAACGTCGGGTCTATGAAGAGAGTTTATCATGAACATATGAACAGACCATGACCCAATTCCGTTAACCATGGTTAGCATCGTGAACAAAGACTTCTCATCCATGTTCAAAATTGCGGAATCAGACAAGATTCCATTTTGATACTTTCTAGCGAGATCGTGGAGGTAGCTAGCCTTCCTTCCCGAGACGCCGATTTGACGAAGCTGCTGGGGATTTAAAGCTAGGACGGTCTCAGGGACAACAACGTTTTCGCCGCCGCAGAGAGCAACAAATCGTGTGTAGATGGAACTTCCGGCTTTTGCGGCAAGCTGTTGGTAGAGGATGCTGCGTATCAGTGCTAAGAACGGAGACTTAAAGGACTCGAACGTCGGCGGCGGGTGGACGTTGATTAACGCGGCGAGTAACGGATCCACATTCCGGAGATGGTGAATCGCTGCCTCGAGCTCGCCTTCGCATGTGAGAGGTCGAGCTTGAATCCTCGACACAGTAATGGCGCGTGAATGCGACAATTTACCCTTCGCAGCAGATTTCCCAGCGGTCGCGAGCGGCGAGGGTACCTGCGCGGAAAGATTATCCGCCTTACAGTCTTCACCTTGAGGAATCAATTCCCCAGCGGCTTCGCCTTCAAGTGTAAGCTTCCGGATTTTACGAGGACGGAGAGGGATTTTGGAAGGAGGAGACGATACGTTGCCTAATTCTGTGATCCGTTGGGCGTCGATGGTGGTAGATGAGACGATAGAACCGGAAACTCCGGCTAAATCAACACATACATCGCTGGATTCCAGTGGAATTAGGTTATGAGTGTCAGGGTTGGGCGATTGTGGTCGAGTTTGTGTATGGGTTGATGGTTGAGAAGGGGATCGTTCGCCCATGTGTAAAAATCAAAATCAGAAGGAACAAATTAGGGGTTTGAAGCATTCATAATCGGAGAATAACTACGATCGAAAATTCTTGTATTTCCTTACTTCTTCTCCGAGTGAGCCTGCGTTTCGGGAGAGGGAGAAAAAGGGTAAGGCCCGACGTTGTACCCTTCACTAACGCGCACTTGGACAAGAGTGGTCATCACGCTCCGACGACCAGTGTATGGTTTTGGGCCAACAATTCTGGGCCCTTTTAAAGCATAATCTCTGGTTTTAAAATCTTTAATACTAATATGAACTAAACAAAATTATTACTCTTCTTCGACTGTTCTCTGACTTTTAAGTTTCTACTTTCATGTTTGCTGTTTAGTAGTATTTGGATCTCTATGGTTGGGGGGGTGGGGGCAATAGCAAGCGGTCAGATTGCAGAATACATTGGTCGAAAAGAGGTAAAACACTTCTGTTTCTTGATTCTAAAATCATTCCTTTTCTTGACAGTATTGTCACATAACATCTTCTTTCTTGATGTATCTTAAATACTGTGGCCTTTCGTTTTGGCAGTCTCTGATGATTGCTGCAATTGCCAATATAATTGGATGGCTTTCGATATCATTTGCAAAAGTGGGTGTTTGGTGTTCTCTCATGTTTCTGATATTGTCGGTCTCTCTCTCTAACTCTTAAGTCATTCTTCTTGGTTTTTGGTTAGGATACTTCTTTTCTTTACATGGGAAGACTGTTAGAAGGTTTCAGCGTTGGGATAATCTCTTATACGGTAGTAATAGATTCGACTAATCACTTTCTTGATTGTCTTCTTTATGGTTAGGAGTATTGCCGTGTATATTATTAGTACCAGGTTTCTTTTTCATTCCTGAATCTCCTCAGTGTATAAAACAGATTCTCTTCCAGTCAATATAAAGGGTTTAGCGGGAAGTATAGCAACTTAGGCAAACTGGTTCGCCTCATGGTAGTCACAATGACTGCAAATATGCTCTTAGCTTGGAGCAGAGATGGAGCTTTTACTCTCTATGCTTTGGTTTGTGCATTAACTGTGGTCTTTGTAAGTATTTGGGTTCCTGAGAGTAAAGGCAAAACAGTTGAAGAGATTCAAGATTTGTTCAGATGATCAAAACAACAAGAAGAAGAATACGAAGACGATACAGATTTTTCTCTTTTACAGATCATTCTTTTGTCCTTTCTCTGTGTCTTTATTTCGTGCTTTATTCAGTGTCTTTCTTTTGATATGAAAACAATTCTTAATAACTTAACGTTACAGGATACTTGTCAATACAATCTTCCCAAGGACTGTTGTTGGAAGATTTCACATTCCTTAAAGCTTCCCAAATCGCACTATTGCATTTAAATCCACTGCCAAAAGCAATTTGCCAAACGCGATTACCTCTTCGCATCCTTCCCTTTGCCTCTATGTAAGCCAATTCATACCAAATCGAGCTCGAAGATGTGTTCCCAAACCTATGAAGTGTCATTCTCGAAGCCTCGACATGAACAGGTAAAAGCTGCAGATTCTTCTCTAACTCATCGATCACAGCTCTTCCACCAGCATGGATGCAGAAATGTTCAAAAGCAAGTTTGAAGTCCGGAATATACGGTTTAAACTTACCGTTCAAAAGTTTCTTCGCAACTAGAGTAGTAAAGAAGAGAATCTGTTCGCTTACCGGTAGAACAAGAGGACCCAATGTTGTGATATTGGTTTTCAGTGTCTCCCCTGCAATTGCCATTAGATCTTTCGACAAAGAAACACCGGTTCTTCCTGTATCGTCCTGTTCTTGATAAACGCAACGGAAAGCTTTATCGTCTGCTCCACGGTGAGTCCTGACCACATGAACTAGCCTGTACTTAGCCCGTCTCTTGTCCCGAGACTTGTTCGATAGCAATACCGCAGAGCCACCAACTCGAAACAAGCAGTTCGGTATCAACATTGATTTCTTGTTACCGAAATACCAGTTCTGAGTAATGTTTTCTGTTGAAACGACAACTGCATGAGTGTTCCTGTGTACCAGCAACATGTCTTTAGCAAGATCAACTGCGATAACTCCGGCGCTGCAACCCATTCCGCCGAGGTTGTAGCTTCTTATGTTACCTCTTAGCTTATACTTGTTCACAATCATTGCGGATAACGAAGGTGTTGGGTTAAAGAGACTGCAATTCACAACGAGGATTCCAATATCCTTTGGATTCACGTTCGTGTTTGCGAAAAGATTATCTAAAGCACCGAACATGACTTGTTCAGCTTCTTCTCTAGCAGCAGCCATTGAAGGTCTTGGTGGAACAGAATGCATAGCTTCAGGGACATAAGTTTGTTCTCCTAAACCAGAACGCTCGAGGATCTTGCGTTGAAACTCGAGAGCCGACTCGTCGAAATCGCCCGTGAGTCTAGAGTGTTCGATGAATCGAGTGAAAGGAACTTTGAGGTGATCAGGTGGGAGGTAGCAGGAGAAATCGACCAAGTAAACGGGTCTGGGTCGGGTCATGACATAGACGGTTAATCCGAATACTAGAATCGTGGAGCAGATAATTATACTAACCAGATTGTATTGGAGATGGATCCAGAGTTGTCGGAGATCGTTTGGGTTCATCTGTGATGCTTCGACGGAGATAACGACGGCGAGAGGGAATAAACAGAGTGTCAAGAGATTTGAGACTAAGTAATGGTAACCTAGTTTCACGTACTTGAGATTCACGCTCTGGAGAAAATCCGGTAACCTCTGGGTTTGTCGGATCTGTACCCCAACCGAACCACCAGTACCACCATCACCATTTCCGCCGCCGACTCGTGATTCTCCGGTAATGTCCATGTTGATGTGAAGCACTCAGATTTAACTGACAACAAAAATATGATTTTTATACGGAAGCTTAACCAGAAAATGATGTGAGTTTTAAATTCAGGAATTCTTTGTGTTCTTCCGCTGTTGAAAAGGACCGTAAAGGAGACAACTTTGACGATGACCCACCAAAACCCAGAGTTTGAAATGGAATAAACCGAGCTGGATTTGAAAAACCCAGGAACAGAAATGTTAGAAACTAAGGTTTTTCTTTGACAACGAGATTAAACCCAGAAATTGAAATCTTAAGGAGGCTTTCGAGAAATAAGAGAAACGGAAACCAAAAGGTGGTAGAATAGTAGTGGAGGAGGCGGTGTTTTTGAAACGAAACTCGACGAAGCACAGCTAAATTAATAGAGAAGGGAACCGAGAAACTTGATGCATGATGAGCTGTGTTTTTGCCTTTTTTTTTAAAAAAAAAAATCTTTAAAAGTCAGCTAAACGAAATTTAGCATCTTGGAGGAATGATCTAAATTCTTTACCTGTAAAGTATATTTCTTATTAAAAATTGTTGAGCTTCTCAGAAAGTGACCACATATTCCTTTCATGCGTGAACAAAACGAACTTTCGTTTTTTATCACTTTCTCTATTTTGGTATTAATAAAAGTTACATTTTTTTTAATTTCGTACAACAAAATGTATTTTACATTGTGTTAAGTAATTCTTAATTTCAATATTTTACTACAATCGGCTTATTTACTGTTCTCCCACCAAAAACAAATTTAGGTTTTTATTTTTATTTCACTCAAATAAAATTTAAATTTTATATCTATTTTTATTAACTTATAATGATGAATTAGAAAATTTTAAAATATTGAATTGTAGGTTATAGAAAATTGTTAATCACAAACATATATATATATATATATATATATTTATAAATCTTCATAATTTATGATAATATTAAAGAAAGTAGTTTTCAACCTTTTTAAAATACGTTGGTTTTGGAAATATACATTATTACTATTTATTACCTACTCACATTCACATGTATATTAGCAAACGACAGCGTAGGCCGACTCGGCTTATTTACTTAAGAATCATTTGGGCTGATCTGTTAGGCACTTAGGAGTGTTGAAAATTTGCAAATTTCCAACACATCCGGCTATCTCTCGCCGCTTTCCGCACTTTTCCGATACTGGTCAAAGCTCTGACCGCTGCGCAGTTATTACAAAAAGTGAAAGTCAGTCTATTCTTTTTCCTTTTCATTTTCAAGTTTCAGTTGCCCGAGGAAAAGAGGAGAGAAGATAATAATATTAGTCCAGCTAAAAAGAGCTGTAATTTTCAGTTGTTCTTTTTTCACGTTTACCGGTGAGAATCTGGGATTTGTTTTGGGACCAAATTTGTAATTTTTCTTCTTTAAGCAGTTTCCCAATATGGGTACTGCGATTTCTAACTAATTCGTGCTCAAGAATAACATATGGCTTTCGCTCATTTTCGATGCTTTCTCAATACACCTGTTACTAAATAAATAAATCTAGTCGTGAATGCATTTACTATTCTTAAGGTTATGCATCCACTCGGATTTCATTGTCCTACTTGGACAGAGACCATTTTCTCGACACATTGGGAGACAACAGAAGATTCTTTGCAGTTTTATGAAGTAGAAAAAGACTTGAAGAAACACCGTTCTTGAACACGTCACTCTCACATATCTCCAGGGTAAAAACCCCAACCACCAACTTAGCTTACGTAAATATTACCGCACACCACAATCACATCATAACCAAAAATGACTTGTATCATTAGTCCATATACATATAACTTATAAGATAGCCACATACCAAAACAAGCCAATCCAAATTAAAGAAGATTAGTATACATTATATAATGCCGCAATCCAAATTCTTTGACTTAACATGATGGCTCGAGAAGTTATGGAGAATAATAGCATTCTCATTTATTAGACAAGATTCCTTATTTAAGTCATATGCAAGAAGCATATTAAAGAGCACAAGTAACAGCTCCATATTAGATCTGATTCTGGTCCAGATGTGCACTGATTGATCATATACAAGAAGCATAATAGAGAGCACAAGTGATGCTCAATATTTGGTCTGATTCTCTTCCAGATGTGCACTGATGGATCATTTGCAAGAAGCATATTAGAGAGCACAAGTGATGCTCAATATCTGTTTCATGATCCTTTTTGTGGTATGCAAGAAGCATATGAAAGAGCGAAGAAAAGAGGTTTCCAAATGTGTTCTCTCTGGGAGATTGATTTCCAATGGCGGGTGTGTTTCTCTCTGTTTGCCTCAAAATCTTGGGGCATTCTCTAATTCTAAATCATTTTCACATGGGTTTCTCCTTCTCCCACAGCTTTTAGGTGAACCAAAACTTGAAAAGACAAACATCAGGGCGTGTGTTTGTTGATAATTTACTCACCTGTAATCATATAAACTCCCAACTCAAATCTACTTATTATATATTTTAAGCAATTTTTCTTCTGGGATCCACAAATTTCGACCCTGAGAAACCTGCTTACAATGACAATGTCTTCATGATCCCGCATAAGTTTCATAGGGTTACTTGCAACCCTAAGGTAAAGATATATCTATATCAAGTTTTACAGCAACCTTAAATATTCCTATACTTGCTTCCACATTTTCCTTCCATATCTGCTTTCCTACTAAATGAACAATAACATATGGCTTTCGCTCATTTTCGATGCTTTCTCAATACACCTGCTACAAAATAAATAAATACACACGTGAATGCAGTTAGATTTAGGACAAGTAACGATCAGAAAAAAAACCATCCTTTCATCTGAACTTATGAACCCAAAAACGGCTATAGGAAATTAGTCAACCCATAACCAGAAATCTTAAAATACAACAACGGTAGTAATATAAAAAAAGTTACGATTGGAAGACGATGTTAGTGAAGAATCATTGCAACACAATGACCAGCCTCCTTACTATTCCTAAGGTTATGCATCCACTCGGATTTCATTGTTCTACTTGGACAGAGACCATTTTCTCGACACATTGAGAGACAACAGAAGATTCTTTGCAGTTTTATGAAGTAGAAAAAGACTTGAAGAAACACCATTCTTGAAACACGTCACTTTCACATATCTCTAGGGTAAAAACCTCAACCACCAACTTAGCTTACGTAAATATTACCGCACACCACAATCACATCATAACCAAAAATGACTTGTATCATTAGTCCATATACATACAACTTATAAGATAGCCACATACCAAAACAAGCCAATCCAAATTAAAGAAGATTAGTATACATTATATAAAGCGCAATCCAAATTCTTTGACTTAACCTGATGGCTCGAGAAGTTATGGAGAATAACATTCTCATTTATTAGACAATATTCCTTATTTAAGTTAGATCTACATATGAAATTAAGACGCAAAGAAATAAGAAACTACCTAGTCCTAATTCCTAATTACCTAGAACCAGGCTCATTGGCCCTTCTTTTCCATGTGTAAAATGATCCTTTTGTTTATAAGAAAATTATCAATAGATCAAACCACTCAAACGATTAAGAAGACATAATCATTACCTCTGTTTTAGTCATTACAGACTCAATGTCGGGTTTATGATTATATGGCGGTGATTGCACATGCAAGAAGCATATTAAAGAGCACAAGTAACAGCTCCATATTAGGTCTGATTCTCTTCCAGATGTGCACTGGTTGTTCATATGCAAGAAGCATATTAAATAGCACAAGTAACAGCTCCACATTAGGTCTGATTCTCTTCCAGATGTGCACTGATAGTTTATATGCAACAAGCATATTAAAGAGCACAAGTAACAGCTCCATATTAGGTCTTATTCTCTTCCAGATGTGCACTGATTGTTCATATGAAAGAAGCATATTAAAGAGCACAAGTAACAGCTTCATATTAGGTCTGATTCTTTTCCAGATGTGCACTAATTGTTCATATGCAAGAAGCATATTAAAGAGCACAAGTAACAGCTCCATATTAGGTCTGATTCTCTTCAAGATATGCACTGATTGATCATATGCAAGAAGCATATGAAAGAGCGAAAAAAAAGAGGCGAGACACACAATTCGGAGGGAGGGAGTGCTGGGAAAAGTAGTCAATCCCGTGTCATCTCCCATCCCTCCGAGAAACCAAAAAATGTATTTCTTTATTTACGGTTTTTGACCTACCAAGCAAGCGCACCTGTCATGGCAATGGTCATATACATTCTCACCACCTCCCTAATTTCTTTTTTTCATCTTGTTTTTTCGTTTGAAATCCCAAACAAAATATGTGCAAGAGTTTAATCTTATTGAGATAGATAAAAAATACACACCGACTTATGGTTGTCGATCAACGAGAATTGATCAGATGCAGTTTGTCCCCGTCCGCTCTTATTAATCCCTGGAGGAAAACAAATCCGAAAATTTAGTAAGATCTCTATCAAAGACATGGATCAAACACGAAACAGTAATCCAATTTGACAAGATTGCGAAACAAAAGCAATTAAACTTCGCAATACCTCGATTACCGATCAGAAAACTCGTTGGATCGCAAAACGGCGATAAGGATTAACGTCACCCGAAAGATCAAGCCAAACCCTAATAAGAAAATCATCGCCCAGATTGAATAGGTAATCCAAGAAAGCAACTAGAATCTCAGGAGTAAATCAATCGCAATAAATAAAACTCACAATTGTCGACCATGATTCAGTAGGGACTCAATACGTCGACCTGCTCGGGTAAAGAACGAAAGGAGAAGTCGGCCATGATTCTTTTATATAGACGGAGCAAAACCCAGAATCCGAGTCGGTTTTAGATCCTACGGTTGTCAATTGTTAGTGTGTAAAGCAATCGACGGTGCAGATCAAACACAATGAGGAAAGGCGGTTAATACGTTCGCGCGCAAGATTCACTTATCCCTAATAGGAGAGCCACGTGTCCTATTCTTCTGTTTTTTAGGTTTAGATTAGGGATTCGCTTCCCATACATTACCAACGATTAAATGGGTCTTTAATATTTATTTAAGAAACCATTGGGATTAAATGCCAAGATTAAATAACTGCAAATATATTTTGTGAAGATGTGTAAATCAATCCTGTTGCTCTTTTTTAAGAAGGATCAAAGAAAACGCTATTTATGCATTTTCATTTATTTTCTCTCACCGATTAATCGATTATTAAGAAGTAAACCTTTCCGGTATTTAATATTAATCATATATTATATACAAGAAAATCTTATGTTATTCTCGTGGGCTTTCTTCTTCACAATTCAGTGACGATTGGGTTGGGCCGGAGTAGAGTCGGGCTTAAGAGAGCGAACAAGAGATAGCTTAGCAATATCAGAAACAGCACCGTTTCGAACGGCTGCGGAATCACTAACCAGTAACTCATACGCCGCCTCAAAAGCTTCTCGCCAGAACCGAGGAACCCTAACGCCACCAGAGCGTGCATACACGTCCCACATCTGCCTCACCACTTTCTCTCTATCCTCAATTTCCTGTAATTTCGTATATTTCGCGAAATTGAAAAAAATCCAATTTCGAAAATCCAATTTCAAAAAAAAAAAACTAGATTAATTCGTACCAGAACGTCGAGATCTTCGCCGCCTTGAAATCCGTACTCGCCGTCAACAGAATGGAACAAAGCGATCCCTTTCAGTGAGACGGAACCGGTTAACATAGAACCTAAGGCTAAGAGGAGCACTGCGACTAGAACCCAAAGCTTGTAACCAGCCCGTTTGCGATTGCGGCTGGGATAATCGCCATTTGCTAATTTTATAACTGGTAAGAGCGTTTGAGATTCTTCGAACTTCATTTCTAAGTGATCTCTAATTCAACAAAATCACGGGTTGGCCCTTGATAAAGGAACCCAGGACCAATGTGAAAGAGAGTCTTTTGGAAGAGGATAAATCGATAAAAGTCCGTACGGTATCTTTCTAAAATACGAGTGGGATGGGCTAAAAGCCACGATGAAGTTGACTTTACTAACGCGTTAACTTAGTATGGCGGCGATAATTTAACTGTTTTCAGACTGTAGCCAATCAAGACGGTGGATAAAGAAGTCTTCATGTCCAAACAGTCCTTTCCGAGCGTTATAAAAAAAAAGCCTTCTCTTATTCTACACAGTCGGACCAGAGCTATAATATCAGGTTAGGACATATAGGTCAGAAAAAACTCGACACCCTGAGTGACAAAAAAAAAAAAGAAAAGAACAAATTCTGTGAGGATTGCATTATGGGAAAGACTCAAGTTTTGGAAAAGGACCGTAAGATTTCTAAAAAATCCAAAAGAATAGTCAATTCAACTTATTTCTTCCACTAAAATGTCAACCATTTGCAACCTATGTTTTCTGGTTTTAATGTTACCTAAACTTATAAAATAAATTAACTACTCATTCCTAATCTACCCGATTAATAGATAGTTCTGAGTTATGACATGAGATGGAGAAGTAAAAAAACAGCTAACACATAAACATAAAGATTAGGGCATGCATAGGTTGAGTTTAATTCGCAAAAAATGATGATTAACAGATAGTTAAGCTGTCATACTTGGCATCTTCACCAACTGTTACGAGTCAAAAGTTCAAAGCCAAAGAAGTTGGTGAAGATGCGAAGTATGACAGCTTAACTATCTGTCAATCATCATTTTTTGGTCTACCTTGTGTGATCGTGCTACCAAGTGGAATCTCGATTTATATTCTGTTAAACTAACCGTCAGATGAGTCAGCGGTCATCTCATCAAAAGGTTGATACTTCATCTTGAACTAAAAAAAATGGAGTTACATCGTAAAGCTTTGATGTAGGAGCTTTGATTCATCGTCGTCTTCGCAAAAGAGGCCAAACAATCTCTCTCTCTCTCTTAGATCCGAGATCACCGAAGAAAGCAGAATATTTTCAGGGTTTTCGCTGATCCAGCACATTGTACAGCTTTTTTCGTTTAAGTAATCAGAGAAGGAGGAGTATTTTCATTTGAGCTTCTAGGTCTTCTCTTTTGATTTCACTAGTGAAGGGAAGAAAAAATCAACGGCCATGGCGGGTCGTAGAGATAGAAGCCAACAGCTCCGTGGATCTCGAATTGCGATCGCCATCCTCATCGGTGTCTTTATCGGGTGCGTATGCGCCATGATGTTCCCAAACGGGTTTTTCAACTCGAGCTCGTCGCTGGCAGTGAAGGAACGCCTTTCGAGATCAAGCGCCCAGGTACTGCATCCTACGCCCTAAATCTGTAGAGCTCTAGTATTTGTGGTTCTGTGATCGAGTTACATAGATTGATTGAGCTGAATTTAGAAATCCCTGCCCTAAGCCATTATAGGTACTAAGTGGGATATCTCTAAACATGGATATTCTTCTTGGTGATGTGTTTGTTGGAGATTAGTTCAATATAATCTTCAAACACGTTGGGTTGATTACTGGATACTGTATCTCATTTTAAAATTAAACTACATATTTATGGATTCTTGACGTTTGTAGACTGCTTGGTGAAATTTCATCCTTCGTCGTCCTTTTGTTTGTTTGTTCAGGTTGGATCACCATCCTGTGAATCCTCCGGACGAATCAAAATGTTAAAATCAGACTTTGCATCTCTTTCGGAGAAGAATACAGAGTTAAAGAAGCAGGTCAGAGAGCTAACAGAAAAGCTACGGCTAGCGGAACAAAGATCAGATAGTGCACGTAAACAAGTTCTAGCTTTGGGATCTCAAATCAAGGCGGGTCCTTTTGGAACTGTCAAGAGTCTGAGAACTAATCCAACTATCCTTCCCGATGAATCTGTAAACCCAAGACTGGCAAAGATTCTAGAGGCAATAGCTGTGGATAAAGAGGTGATTGTAGCTCTTGCAAACTCAAATGTGAAATCAATGTTGGAGGTTCAGATTGCTAGCATAAAGAGAGTTGGTATAACAAACTACCTGGTTGTTGCACTGGACAATTACATAGAGAACTTCTGTAAATCAAACGATGTTGCGTATTACAAGAGAGATCCAGACAAGGACGTGGACACTGTCGGGAAAACTGGAGGTAACCATGCCGTCTCTGGATTGAAATTCCGTGTGTTAAGAGAGTTTTTGCAACTCGGTTATGGTGTTCTTCTTTCGGATGTGGACATTGTCTTCTTGCAGAACCCATTTAGTCATCTGTACAGAGACTCTGATGTGGAGTCAATGAGTGATGGCCATGACAATAAGACGGCTTATGGATTCGACGATGTGTTTGATGAACCATCGATGGGATGGGCTCGGTATGCTCACACAATGAGGATATGGGTTTTTAATTCAGGGTTTTTCTATCTAAGGCCTACGATACCATCAATCGAGCTGCTGGATCGTGTAGCAGATAGACTCTCCAAGGCAAACTTGTGGGACCAAGCGGTTTTCAATGAGGAACTGTTTTATCCTTCACATCCTGAGTACACTGGGTTACACGCTTCCAAGAGAGTCATGGATATGTATGAGTTTATGAACAGTAAGGTCCTTTTCAAGACTGTGAGAAAGAATCATGAACTGAAGAAGAAGGTGAAACCGGTGATTGTTCATGTGAATTATCATCCAGATAAGCTCGATAGAATGCGAGCTGTTGTTGAGTTCTATGTAAACGGCAGGCAAAATGCGCTTGATAGCTTCCCAGATGGTTCTGAATGATTCAGCTGAACAGTAGGTAGGCTAAAATGTTTCCTAGTTTCTTGACATTTGTGACACTAATTTTTCTTTTGGACTTAATTGTTTCCATGTTTTAGGCTTCGAGTCGTCTGCATTTTTCGTATTATGAAATTTGTGTATTCTGTGGGTAAATCTTGAGTATTTTTTACCTCTTTGATCTTGTTGCATATTTTTTACTTTTATATTTGCATAATGAACTCTTTTTCAGTTTCTCTCACTCCTTGAGGTCGGTTTCAACCTTTCTTGTTTCCCTTGTGACTGAAGTTTGAAACTTTGTATGATATGTGTTGCTCAAGTCACTACATAATGTATTATTTTAATTTTTCCCAAAACCTTAAAGGAATGATAAATTGATAATAGAAACATACAACTTGAAGATTCTATCTACAAATAATGCGTTGTGAAACAAACTCAGTGGTACTATGAATATCGATTCTAGCACAAGAACCAAAACCATGAAGTGAACACAAACACACCAAGACTCCAATCCTTTCTTTTGAAATGCCATAAAGGGGTTTTCTTGTGTTCTTCATCTCAGCTACGAGCTTTACCGTTTCCAAGTGTGAGCTCTAGATCCTCCATAGCCATATCATGGATCCTCTCCCCTTCCCATGGCTTAACTTGGCTGTTCTCAAAATTGAATTCCGAGTTTTGACCAATCTCTTGTGTTGCTGCAGTGTGTAGAGATAATTGTTGAGGTGAGGGTTTCACAAGATTGAAAGTAGGAGAGGTTGGCACTACAGTGCCCCCAAGGAATGGCTTATGTGAGAACTTTTGAAAGCTTAACCAATGACCCGAATCGACAGTGGAACAGTCGGACTCATCACATTCAGGTATAGTTGCAGGAGCATTGAACTGGCGATAATGAGTTGGACTAGCAGGTGCAGATACGGCGTAAAACGGGTAGTTGAAAGAAGTAATTGATTGTTTAGCAACACTGGCCATGGATTCTTTGGTAAAAGATTCCCAAGTGGGCAATGGTTTAGAGTTTTTAGAAGTTGGGGATGAGACTGGTGGAGTGACTGGAGCACTGTTTGAGATTCTAAGTGGAGGAAGGGAGAAAGGAACTCCGCCATTCCTGAGGAAAGGGAAGATTGTGGAGATGTTGTGCGGGTCGCCACCACCACGAGAAGGGCTTGGGAATGAAGACGACGACGGGCTAACTTGGTAAGAAAGGATGGGGCTTTCAAAAGTGGAAGAAAGAGGGCTTTGGTTATGGGAAGAGTAATGAGTAGCTTGAGAGGATGATCCAGTCATCTCACCAGGAAGAGGCTTGTGTCCCTGATGCTCAAATATCAACAGCAAAAACACCACAATGTTAAAATCAATTGTCAGAAAAAAGAACAGTTTTGTAAAAGATTTAGTTTCCACTAAGGTGTATATGACAAAAACTAAAACTAACAAAGAGTAATGACTGGGATTTTCAAAATCTAGTAATCCAGAGAAAGCAAATGTTAAAAGAAAGTTCTAACTCAAGAGTTCCAAATTCTGCTCCACCCACTCTGAAATTAGTACCGAATTAGATAAGCTACGATCTAAATCGAATGCGCGTTTAATCACCTTGCGATAAGTAGTACCATCTTCTTCAACCACCCAACCAGCTTCAGAACAAAGTGCCTTGAGCACTTCATTGTTGTCGCAGTGTTTCGGAAGATTGTAGTTGCCTTGAGCTCTAAGACCGGTATATATTTTCGCCGCAACAGCTCTTCTCCGCCGCTCTCTCCTCCGATTGTTCTCCCTCTCTCTCCACGACGGTTTACGCCTCGTCGCCATCGCTGCTGCTGACGCCGACGTCGTGTCGTCAGACGTCATATTCTTACCCACCCTCAAAACCACCAAACCACCTTCAAAAACAGATCCCACGCCGGTAAAGAACGGAGCGCAGAAAATTGTGCGCACGGAATTTGTACCAGCTGAAGAAGATAAAAGAAGATGAGTGAATATTTAGTTCCCACGAGAAATACGCTTTTCACACTTAGTTGAACTACAGAAGAATCTTTCTTCGTTATACAAACAGAAAAAGCAAGATAAAAATCACAAAATGGGGCGAATTGGGTGTGTTTGAATATTCAGTACGTACAGTTTTAGATTATAGAATTTACCTATTGAGTTAACACAGAGCAACCACGTGTCAACTTAAGTTCAACGAATGGTGAGAAGCTATGGCGTACGTAACTTAATGTGTGGTGTTGCGTAACGAATCAGTTGAAGCAGTAACGTTGTGTTTTCTCTCATCAGTCTTTGTAAAATGAACAGATTATTTAAAGAGAAAAGATGAGAGACATGTAGGCCCCTTTCTTAAAGTGGATCCCTTACTCGTATGACCAGAAACACCCCATCTGAATGGTTTTTCGGCCATATTGATAGAAAACAAATTATTTGTCTCTATGGTATGAATCAAAATAAACGAAATTCTTATACAAAATGATTAATGGTTCTGAATTAAATTAATTTATTAACATAGTAAATAGAAAATCGGATTTGACAATAGATGTTTACCTAAGTATTTATTCACAATATTATTCGGTCAAACTGGATACTTTTTTGTTTGTATATAACATCGTTTGTTTGTTTTTATCATTTTGCAAGCATATGATTTGAAAGCTGTAACAATCAAGCTACTATTTTTGTTGGTGCAATTTCCATACAGTAATCATTCATTGGTCATGTATTCTTTTTTAATTTTCGTATTTATTTTTGAAAATTGTATAGTTCATTGAACACAATAGAGAAATGGGATAGTGGCTTTCACCCCCACACATAGGACCCATATCAAAGCAGATATGATTTTTCAACGAGTAGTCACTTATTGAATTATTTTAACACGCTTTTGCCTTTAGTTTTAAATATTTTCTTTAGAAGAAAGAAATCTAATGTAGTGTGATATTATAATATTATAAGAAATCTAAGATATATTACGTTATCTTAGTGTATTGTTAAAATATAATTATTTTCTTCGGAAACATCACTGACGACAGGAGAAGGAAAAAAAAAAGCTACTAAAATGATGGTACAGTTCTTGAGACAAAAATCTAACAGTAGTTGTTGTCTCAGGCATCTTCTGGTCTGTGTTCTCTAACAGTGGCCTTTTTCCAAAGATGTCCTTTCATTAGTTGTACCCAAAGTGAATTATTTTAACACGCTTTTGCCTTTATTTTGGCCCAACCAAACCTTCTCGTAGGCGTAGCTACAACCTAAACCTAACCTAGCCGAAGTGCCCACTAATCTCTCCCCAAGAGGTCCATTCAGCAGCCACTTCCCCAGCAAATAGCTCAAGGCACACCGTGCAGGTTGAGACCCGAGAATATGATTCTTTAGTGTCTCTGCACATTCAAGACCTTAATTCACGTGAATTAGAGGAGACATCACTTTTATTATCTTCATAAACCCCTCGATACTTCGTAACTGATCATAATTAACCCTATAATTTTGATTGTGACATGTGAGTGTGACCCCCATTAAAATTCCGGTAACAAACGGATGTGTAAATATACCAAAACCCATTTCTAGCCTCCAACTATGTATAAAAAGAATACAAATATAAATATTTTGATTTATTTGAGAGGGAAATGGTAAGCATTAAAAGCTATGAATAATTGAAGCTGGGATTTGGTGAAGGGTCGTTTTGATAGTTTCCCCAAATATGGGGACGTTTTTATTTTGTGGGTGGGTATTGTAAACTGTGTCTATGACAATGACCCTTAAAACTTATCAACAAATAATTGATCCAACGCTGTAATTTTCATATAGTAAAAGTAGGCAAAAATATTGTAATGGAAAGAGGCAATTATATAGTATAAGAAAAAAATTATAAGATAAGGACAAAGGAGATACAAAATTCAAACTATGGAAAGAAAAGTGACGTGAAGGTGTTATCGTCATTCAATTACTAAAATGGGTCCCATTCACCCCTGTCTTTATTAAACACCAGTCAACCATTCAGGTCAATCGCGTGTTCACAAATTACACAAACTGCCCTCCCGGTTAAATCCAAAAAACAAAAGAGAAACCGGTTCTGTTTTTTGCATAACGCATATAGATTCAGCACAATTTCGAACGTGGCGAGTTATTATTGGTCAACGTGGTGGAAACGGGTCCCTATAATCACTCTCTCTCCTCTTTCCCTCCTTTCCATCTCTTTACTACCACTCTGCTTCTCTTTCTCTCTCTGCTTTTTCCCCTCTTTTCTCTTACTCTCTCTGCTTCTTCTTGTGGGACAAACCCTAATTATTTCTTTCCATCTTTCCCGCTCAATCATCTGATTTTCCCTCTCTCGCAAATGCATGATCTTCGATTATCCAGCAGTTGTGAGAGCTGACATTCGAGGAACTATTTTTCCCCCGGGTCTGTTGTTTTCAGCTTTAAATTGAGATAGAAAATTAAAAAACAAGGAGAGAGAAGAAGAAGAATGCTGGAAGCTGCCGACAGCTCAGTAGTCGTTAATGGCGGATTTCCACAGATTCAGAGTTTTTACGGAGAAAGCAGTAGCGAAGAAGAGCTATCCGTATTGCCACGTCATACCAAGGTGGTCGTCACCGGAAACAACCGTACAAAATCGGTGCTTGTTGGTCTTCAAGGTGTTGTCAAAAAAGCTGTCGGTCTCGGTGGTTGGCATTGGCTGGTAAGTTAAAATAGTTTAGCCTAGTTATTTCATTTTTCCCCTTTTTGGTAAAATGCAATCCTTTTCCGTTTTCTTTTTATGTTTATATAATTTCGATCTAATCTAGTGTTTATCTGCACTTTTAGATTTAACAAGTTTAGATTCAATCTATTGAGTCAATGATTAGAATTTGGGGTTTTCGAATTTCAAATTTCAAATTTGGGTTTTTCATGAATATCTGGGTAATGTCTTCCGCAAATGATTGATCATCAATGTTCTTCGATTTACTAGTTACAGATTCAAATTCTAATGATTATCATCAATTTAGATCTCCTCGCTTCTAATCAAACCAATTGTTAAAACAGTGATAATAAAAATCAAATCTTTTTTGTCTTTACCAATGTGTTAAATCTGCAAATTTCGAAATCTGGCGATTAAACTTCTTGCATGCATGTAAGCATTTAAGTCGCCATTATTGTTTTCTTGTTGCTGATATACACTGTTCAACCTTGCATTTGGGGTTCTGAGGTAGTTAGGTTATTCATGAAGCCTTCACTGTGTTATTTTTTTCTCTATTAATTTGTTTATCTAATAAAGCTACTGAAACATCCTTAACATATTCCTCTATAGTTATTTTGATGTTTCTTGCTGAGATTCAGGCTTAATTTCAGGAATCATCTATAGAAGAGTAAGGGATTTTGAGTTTGTAACAATAAGTTAGGCAGAAAAAAACCAACTTTATTTTCGCGCCTGTTAAAAAAACCATCATATCAAATGTGCACTTGTTATCTGTTTCTCCATCATGTTTCTTGACAATTTTATCCTTTTTTCTGCACCTTATGGATCAAAGCTGGCTTTGGATATTTGTTTTGCTTTGATTAATGATAATCATTTGTTTTAGGTTTTTTTTTTAATTCTTTATTTTTTAGTTGAGTCATTGTCCTCCCTAAGCAGTATCATGTCTGTTGATTTTATCTTTTTTCATTTGGTTGGGTAGTTTATAATTATAATTTGCTCTGCAGGATCTTTTTTTATAGAGTCTTTGTGTATGTGGACCAAAAAAGGAGTAAACTTCACCATATTCTGGCTTTAAAGAATAATCAAATAATATAATGACATCACATTCCACCAGTTCATGTCTCTTAGAATTCCTGTGGAAAATTAAAAAATAGTTTAATTATTCTTCTTCTTCGGGAGCTTATTAAAATGAGTATGTCAGTACAGGTTTCTGGAGTAAAATATTTAATCCGAATTTTGTTGTGCTTTTAGGTTTTGACAAATGGCATAGAAGTAAAGTTGCAGAGGAATGCGCTTAGTGTCATTGAAGCTCCTACTGGAAACGAAGAAGACGATGATCTTGATTTCGAAAACACACAGAGGAATGGCTCCGATATGAGTGAGTTTGGTTCCTTATTATTATTATAAATTCTGTCAATTTGTTAAAATAGTCGACAGATAACTCTCTACTTTATTTAAGTCTCCAATGAGTTACGAAGTGGTATGTATTGTTCTTTAGACAAAAGTGGTAACCCTTTTAACTGATTTTTCAGTTTTGTTTCTATGACAAGTTGTTTCTTTTCCAGCATCTGATGACACACTGAAACCTCATAAATCGAAGCAAAGAGCGCAGAGATCATCACGGTCATCTCACAAGACGATGAGCAGGTGTCTATCATACGACTCACAATCAAAAAGCTCAGGTTTTACTCCCCGTGATAACATGGTATGCAATCAAAATTTTGGGATTTCTGCCTTTACCCTTGAACTTAATGCGATTAATCATAAGTTTACTGATGTGATATCATATCCTTTCACGCAGAAGGTTGATCTTAGCAAACTGGAAATGCCTGCTTTACTGAAATACTGGCGGCATTTTAACCTTGTAAGTTGATTTCGACAAGAAGGAGATTAAAAAGAAAACTATTCTTTACTCAATCTAGGCTCTACTTTCCATGAGCTGCTTGCTAATGAATGAAATCATTGTAGGTGGATGCAATTCCTAATCCATCAAGGGAGCAACTAATTGACATTGTTCAGAGGCATTTCATGTCTCAGGTAGATCAAAATCCTTCTTAGCCTTCACCAGTTTTGTTTTCTGTGTTCTGATTTTGTTCTAATGATCAATACAATGGTGTAAAACTGTGATATTATTACAGCAAATGGATGAGCTTCAGGTTATTATGGGGTTTGTCCAAGCTGCAAAGAGAATGAAGAAGGCCTGCAAGTTGCAGTCAAAAGAACCCAGAAACACTGATCTTAACTGCATCAGCTAAAAATCCCTGACATAAACAGATCCTGTATGTATGGTACGCCAACTTGTTTAACCATTTGTGGCTTACTAGTTTAGCTCTTTCTGGAGATGTTTGGCTGAAGAGTAGATGTTGTTTCTTCTTTCTTCTGTTGTTTAGCCATGTAAGTACCATCAAGAAACCAAATGACCCTGAAAAAACCAAGAAAAATGACTCTCTAAAGCTCCCAATTGAAAGTTTCTGCTCTGATCCGATCTGGAGATGTTGATATGTTAGAATGTAAATATGTTTGGTACGACTTCTCTTTCTCAATTCAAATCAAATTAAGAAAATTAAATAACTATGAAGACAAGGCTCGTGAGAGTAAGATGAGTGTAAATGTGATAGCAGTAATTTGGAATTCGATATGGAAGTTTAAGATACAAAACAGAAGTTGAAACCAAATGTGTAATAATTATGCTGAACTTTGTTTGCAAGTACAAATTTTGTACATACATTTGATGTAGCCAAGGAACTTTTTCTGAGAGACAACACATTCTGCTACTTACATTGTAAAGATTTATTTATTAATGAATCTACATCCATTAAGCTCACCTGCAGAGATCCTAGTATATACCCATCCAATGGTCAATAAGATGTAGTTGACTTTTACTAGCCACTAGTCTTCGTCACGTGCACACATCTGCTGACGTGGATACGGGGACGAGTCGAAGACACGTCAAATTCGAGGGTAAATAGTTAAATAAATAGAACCATCTGTCTTTTTTTTAATTATGGAAACAGCCAAAATTTAAAGTAGGTCGATATTAATTTTTATGGAAGATTTTTCTTCGATGATCCTAGTCTCCGGCCAATCTTAGCCCTTAAGCGAACGCTGCTCCTCGCGGATTGCGATCGATCGTCGAACCTATTCATCGGGTGATCAAGCTCTCTTTAATCGGTATACATTCCGGTCGGTACTTCGTTTCAGATTGTTCAAACTCTTTTTGTTAAGTTTGCTTCTTTTTTTCCCCTCTTTGATTCTTGGAATACAAGACCGGTGATTGTAGTGGTTTAACGAGGAGATCCAGAGGTTTATGATTCATTTTTGCTTGTTTGGAATTACTAATTTCTTTTGGGATTTTTGGTTGATTAAAGCTTTTCTGATCTGGAGGTTACTGACTTCTGAATTCGAATTTGGAATCACATTATAAATAAATTATCATCTTAACACGTAAGGCGTGGGAGTTTGATTCAAACTAGTTTCAGTTTTTTGTCCATGGGAGTTGTTGATTGGTGAAAAGTAATAGTCTTTGTTTATCTTTTTTGTGTTTGCTTGTTTAATTCAAATCGTGATGTGATAATGCTGTGTAGGAGTTAATATCAGAGGTTTTTGGTGAATCATGTCTGATATCCCTTCTTGTTCTAGCGGCAATAATACAAACAGCAATGATTCGGGTAACTTTGAATGTAACATCTGCTTCGACTTGGCTCAAGATCCTATTGTGACTCTCTGTGGTCATTTGTTCTGTTGGCCTTGCTTATACAAATGGCTCCATCTACATTCTAACTCAAAGAAATGCCCTGTTTGCAATGCTGTGATCGAAGAAGACAGACTGGTTCCTTTATACGGTAGAGGTAAATCATCTACTGACCCTAGGTCCAAGTCCATTCCAGGGCTCGAAGTGCCAAACCGTCCATCTGGACAGAGGCCCGAAACAGCACAAACTCCTGAGCCAAATCATGCTTTTGCACATCATGGGTTTGGAGGGTTCATGGGAGGTTTTGCATCTCCAATGGCGAGTGCGCGGTTTGCGAATGTTACATTGTCTGCAGCATTTGGCGGTTTGATTCCAGCATTATTCAACTTCCATTTCCATGGATTCCCTGATGCAGCCATGTATGGAGCTTCTGCTTCTGGCAGCTTCCCTCATGGGTGGTTCTCAAATCCATTCCATGGAGGACACTCACATATACATAGTTATCATCTGCAGCCAGGAGGACAACAAAGACAACAAGACTATCACTTGAAGGTATTGTTTGTACTTGTTCTCTTCATCGGTTTGCTTTCCCTCTTGTGGAGCTAGTGAGGAAATCGAAATTAGCTAGCTTTGCTTCACCTATTAATTTTGAGACCTGATTGCATAAACCCCGGCGGGAAAGATGCTGTGATTTGGCTTGTAATATGCTGCTTAGCAAATTGTGCATATGTTAATTCTTGTCAGATTCTCTTAATGATCTTTCTTAGAGACTAATGTTATTTAGTTTATCCTCATAATCTTAAATCGATCGATCTGTTTTCTAAATTTTAATTATAAAAATCTATAAAGCATACATACATGAACAATTGAACATGGCTTAGCCTTCTTTCAAGCATACATGACACATGCTTATTTATTGTTACGTCCATTTCTATGTTTTGTTTAATGTGCCATATGCTTTCATTTATCACATAACCTTAAGATTTTATAGTATGAAATTTGACATAAGACAAAAAATATAACAAAGTAGTGACTCAATATCATGTATATACAATGATTTAATTATAGTGACAAACTAGATTAATTCTGTAAATTTAAAATATCAAACCATTGAATATTTTACACAAATCTAATATTTAATTGATTAACTCGTATATGTTTGAGTTATGTTAAAGTAAATAGAATAAAGAAAATGGTACTCTCCCATTGCTTTGAGTTGTAGTTCTCAACTCCCTTGGGGAATAAGTGAAGGGGTTTTCAAGAGAGAACGATGGTCCAACAGATCAATTTGCTTTTTCATTACAACTTTTATTAACAAAGGTGTTACTATTCTCGTAAAACAATTGGTTTACCATGTAGATGGTGTAATTTGCAAAAAGAAAAAAATCAAGAGTATATCTTTTATGGTGCATTGCAGTGAATTGTCTGAATCGTTGGTGCTTTTCGTATATGAAAGGAATTTTTTGAAATAAAATGAAGTAGAAAGTGTAAAAGGAAGACATGTCTAATTCCAAAGACTAACCCAAAGTACTCGCGATTTCACATTTAAAGATGAACAAAAGATAGTATTCCATTTCACGTTTGGCCCACACGTCTTGCTTTTCTATATTTATCTTTATGATGGATGATTAATTAGTCTTTATTCTAATGTCAATTTTTACTTCTATGTTAAAGTTACAAAGACTCAAAAGTCTCATAATGAAATAACTTAAGTCACCTACTTAGCCTATAATATGGATCTAAAATGGATCTAAGTAAACATGTGGATGTAATAAATTCCCACATTTCTTCATAAATAAATATAATTAACCTTTAACTAATCATGTTTAAGGAAAAAATAATCAAAGAAAATGATGAAAATGGCTTGGAATCTAATCAATATATAAATTTAAGAGAGAAACCCAAAATCTAAGCAAAACCTTTTTTTATTTCTTCACTCACAGACATGATATAATGTCTGAGAGACAGCTCTTTTCTTCTTATTCTCAGTTGAGAGAAACTTCCAGTGGAATCAGAGTCTGAGGAAAACATGTCCCAATGTCTTCTTCTCATTCTCCTCTCGCTTCTTATTCCCATTTCCGCCTCTTCAATTATCCAAAAATTCAAAGAAGCTCCACAGTTTTACAATTCTGCAGATTGCCCCTTAATCGATCCTGGAGACGATGACGTGGCTATCAAGCCAATCTTCTGCTCCCGTCGAGCCGTCCACGTGGCTATGACACTTGATGCCGCCTACATTCGCGGCTCAATCGCCGCTGTACTCTCTGTCCTCCAACATTCCTCTTGCCCGGAAAACATCGTTTTCCACTTTGTAGCCTCCGCTTCCGCCGACGCGTCTTCTCTCCGTGCCACCATCACCGCATCATTTCCTTATCTCGATTTCACTGTCTACATCTTCAATGTCTCCTCCGTCTCCCGCCTAATCTCCTCCTCGATCCGATCCGCTCTGGACTGTCCATTGAACTACGCTCGAAGCTATCTCGCCGATCTCCTTCCGCCGTGCGTCCGCCGCGTCGTGTATCTAGATTCTGATCTGATCCTAGTCGATGACATCGCCAAACTCGCCTCCACAGATCTTGGCCACGATTCAGTCCTTGCGGCGCCGGAATACTGCAACGCCAATTTCACCTCATACTTCACCTCAGCCTTCTGGTCAAATCCAACTCTCTCCTTAACCTTCGCCGATCGAAAGGCATGCTACTTCAACACCGGTGTTATGGTAATCGATCTCTCGCGGTGGCGTGAAGGCGCGTACACCACACGCATAGAGGAGTGGATGGCGATGCAAAAGCGAATGAGGATTTACCAGCTCGGTTCGTTACCACCGTTTTTGCTGGTTTTCGCGGGTTTGATTAAACCAGTAAACCATCGGTGGAACCAGCATGGACTCGGAGGAGATAATTTCCGGGGACTATGCCGAGATCTGCATCCCGGACCGGTGAGTCTGTTGCATTGGAGTGGGAAAGGTAAGCCATGGGCTAGGCTCGACGCTGGTCGGCCTTGTCCGTTAGATGCGCTTTGGTCGCCGTACGATCTTCTTCAAACGCCGTTTGCTTTGGATTCTTGACCACTTGGTTTACTTTTGTTATACCGGTACATATATACATACATTTGAAATTTCTCAAACATACCACATCAAAATTTAAAAGAATTATTTGTTCAAAAATACCATTAATAATTGATTTTTCAAAAATTACCATTAAAACTTTTTATTATATACTAAATCCTAAATTTTAAAAACTACATCATATATTTTAAAAAATACTAAACACAAACATAAATATCTAAATTACAAACTCTTAAAATTATTTTAAAATGTTTTCAGTTTAAAAAAAACGAAAACTTTAATGGTGTTTTTATAAAATAAAACTATTAATGGTATTTTTGAAATAAAACTTATTTGTATTAATTTAAAACATTTGCTCTATCTATAAATATATACAGCTATTCGATTTTTAAATAGACATCGATGTATAAATCATGACCAAAAAACAAGATTTTGATTTTTGTTCATTGTTTCATCTAGTTTTTTTTTCCGAGTATATAAATATTGAATAAGAAAATTGAGACGAATGAATTACAATATTGTGCGTTTACAGTCGGCAAAACGCTGCGTTTGTGTCTGAAAATATGAGACTAAATAGAACAGATGGAAATTTTGGAAAATCAATTACTTTGTGTTGCGTTTTGCGGTTATACAGGTACAATATTTTATTGTACTTTGCTATCGGTTGTTAATTTCATCGGTTTTGTTTTGTTTGACGTATATTAATGAATGATAAAGGGAAGAACCCTGCGTTTGCTTTCGCCATTTGCATTTATGGGAATATGAAAAGTGAACAAATTGAATTTTTTTTTTATTATTTCTACATGTTTCCCCATAAATGGTAATAATAAGAGGTGGGTGGGTTCTAGCCATGCGAACCAATTGGTCTGCATGTGGTTTAGAACCTCATGGAACAAAGGAAACCGAACATTATTTAAAAATTTAAGCAGAAGATGGCTGACAATATCGTTCTCAAGTAGTTAATACTTCGTAAGAGTTTCTTATTTGTGCTTTTCAAAATGAACCAAATGTAAGGGTAAACACTTGGCTCTGATTTTCTTCTACCCGATTTCTCAAAAAAGAAAGATGATCCATGTTTATCTATTAATTAAATGTTCCACGAAATTAAAAGAAAAATTTGGGTTTAAGTTTACTGACAAATAACTGTAGAGACAGTGTCGGTAGTGTGTGAGAGAGAGAAAGGAAGAGCAGCTGCAGGAGCAATGTGTCCCATCATACATTAATCTACGTTTTGACCATTGACTCTTTCAGCCTCTGTTCATCTTTTTCTTTTACCTTTTATCTTTTTGAAGAAAACAGATAAATGTTTCCTCGTAAGAAATTTAAAATTATTCACCCTCCCAAATCATATTATAAGATTCCTAAAGAATGTATATTATACAGAAAAGTATATCAAATGTAAAGTTAAGAAGAAAAATATAAATGATTACACAATAATCTGGTCGAGGGATTCAATTTTCACAAAAGAATGATAATCTACAAAGGATCCTATAGACACAATAAAAAAAAAAACAAAAGACCTTGTCCATGTTGGTTCTTAAACCGGGAATCTCCCGGTCATCTGTATATGGTTAAATGTTTGTCTCAAACCGTACTTTTGAACCGCTAACCGTCCGACCCTGAACCCGTCTCCATAAACTGGAGAAGCATCAGACTCTATCTGGTGCTTGAAGAACTCACCAAGCTTCCTCTCGTACTGAGATCTGGGTCCCTTCTTCAATCCTCTAGAAGAAGATGACGATGCAGCATTGCTACTACTTGATCCACCAGCTAACTCAGTTTCTAACCACTTATGAGCCATCACTTGACATATACCTTCTTCGACATCTTGGCTCAGCGTTCGAAATCCTTTTTAACACCACAATGTAATAGCGAAGCAAATACGGTTTTCAACAATGTGAAATAAGAGAAAAAAGCAGTTAATTCAGAAATAAGAGAGGTTAAGGAACTCACCTTTAAGCCGCATCCACGCATGCATCATCTCATGAGCTAGAATCGAACCAGTGAGTAGCCTAAACAAAATTCAGCAAACCCCTTAATGTTTGGAACGTAACATAAACAACATAAGCTTATTCAGTGGAACAAACAGTGTCTCTTACCTAGGAAGCCCAAATAAGATGAGAATAGCAGTAACTTCACATTGACGTGTTAACTTGTAAGGCTCTGTAATCATATTCCCTGCCCAATTTCCTGCGCCATGCTTTGATCGCTTTCTCACTGTGCTAACAGTTTGTTCTTCAGAAAGGCAGAGTCCTCTTGTCTCCGGCATGTGATAGTGACCCTAAGAAGCATACAATCAAAAGCTAAAACACTTTGGAAAAGCAAAATGCATTATATATTCAAGTATAATTACTAAAATATGATTGTATTCTTTACTCACATTCTTTTCACCTTCTCTGGCTTCGTTAAGTGCTTGCCTCTCAACCAAGAGCAGTGGAACTTCCTGCTCTACCTTCATATTAAGTCCTTCGTAGAATTCTTGTATCTGCAAGTACAGAGGTTGGCATTGAATGGTATCCATGACCGCTGAGTCCAAACACTCAAGGCAAAGTTTCCGTCCATCGTTAAGCTCAACATAACCTGTATTCCGTGGCTAAAAAATAAAGCTAAGTTGTTAACTTCCGCCCACAAAATGTTCTGACTTAGACTAGATGTATGCTTGGAGAAATTTTAGAGAGACGAGAATTCACCTCCATTCTTTCACAACTGCAACATCTTGGGGTAGCATCGTGTTCATGAGCAGGACAATACTTCTGGACCCAAAAAGGATGTGCCCTATATTCGATAAGACCAGCAGGATTTGTTGGAATCTGTCCAAAAAATTACATTTGGAAAAACGATAGGAACAGATAAGTGCAAGATAAGAATAAAATGACACATGTATACATGGGGCTTTAACCATGGAAAAGGGTAGGGAGTTACGTACAAAGAGGCTGCATACATCACATTTTGGATGATATCTCTCCTTGTAACAAGCCTTGTGAAACGGGTAGTTCCCAGATGTTGAGAACTATAAAAGAAAAGGTTTATGTTATAAACTAATTACAAGGTTACGAAGCACAGAAAAAGAATGAGAATATGGAAAAGCTTGGTTTCACCTCGTACTCGGAAATTGGAAGACTGCAGCCATAACATCGAAAACATTCTGGATGCCATAATGCATTTAGGCAATTCAGAAACCTTCCATGGCCAATCTCCATATTGCAGCCAGCACAAATCCTATGCAGATAAGTTGTTGACCATTTATTTGACAGGGGAGAAACTAACACATCAACCAAATTAAGCCAGTTAAAGATGATAGGCTATCTAAATACCTGAAATCCATTTGAAAAGCAATAGGTCTTGGATAATAAGTATCTCCATTTGCAAATACATTTGCTCCTCCATACATATGTCCATTCCCAAGTAAATTTCCAGTCCCATATGCATTCCCATTATCATATGTACTACCATTTTTGTGCCGCGGTGTATTCCCAAATATCATACTTTCTTGTAAAGCTCTAGCAAGTTGCTCATCTTCATCCACTGTCGAGTATTTCCCTGTGTCCATTATTTTAGAATACTCTGTCCATTATTAAAGAGTAATGCAGCAAACAGAGTCGATAACAAAACTGTCTTCATATTTCTGTTTGGCAAAAAAAAAACTGGAAAGTGGACTCACTGCCTATATTTGTATGTTCTTGATTCCCTTCTAAAAGAGACAATGCAATTGCACGGTCTATGTCTTCATTTTCCTGGTCATTCGATGTAGCATAGTAAAGAAGAAGCAAAAAAAGTGGAAATAACAGTACAATCCAGAGCGATGTAGAATTCAATAAACCATCAAGTCATCAACTATGTGGTTCTTAGACTATTTCAAGATCTCCCAGCCAGAAAAGTTTAAACAAAGTAAACCATCTGCATCATACTAACCTCAGATGTAGATGGTTCCTGCGTATGAGGTTCATCACGATCAGCATCTGTATCTGTAATAGGCTCATCATGTGTAGAATAGGCATCCGGATAATCGCTGTAATAACCATTGTGATTGTGCTCATTCCCCACACGGAGCCTCTGGTTAGAGGCTTTGAAGATCTTGTTAAACCAACCCATAATGCCTAAACAACTATCTGCTCATAGTCAATGCAGTAATTTCTTTCACCTACCACAATCGTCGAATCTCTGATTCAAATTCGGACTAAAACCTCAAAGACACAGAAGAGAAGCATTTTAAATCTACCAACAATGATTAAACCCTAACACTGAGACCTTTAGGCGAATTCACGAATCTCCATGAATATATTACGGACGAATTTGAAATTTAAAACCCACGAAATCAGAAACCAATTCACCATGTAATTTCAGCTACAAAGAAGCGGTAGATCATCCAAATCATCGTGTCTTACCCCCAGAAAAATTAGGCGAAATACTTGATCAGATAAGTTCCCAGTATGCTTTTAGAAAAGTCCAAAAATCCGAATCACGATTCCTCCCCTCTTTTTGTGGTTAATACGAAACGATCTGATCACGAAACTGCAGCGGCAAAAGAATCTAAAAAAGACTCCTTAGTTCTCCTTTCTTCAAAATTTTGGGGGAGAATCTAAGAATCTACAACATGAGGTAGAAAAGAAAACCTTAAGAAAGGGAGGAAGAAAGAAGAGAAAAATGGAGTTTCTACCTTTATTTTATATATAAGAACGTAACTTTGACAAAATCAATGTCGAGAAAACGAGTAAACCCAGAATGTGCTTGAATACTACGCAATTTTGAAGTCAAAATTTGGTGCACGCAAGAAAAAACACACACAACAGAAATTGAATATTTTCTTTTGTACAATCACGAAGAAGAAGAAGAGATTGTGTATGGAGACTTTTGAACACGAAATTGAAGAGGAGAAATTAGTAAAAATCAGAAAATTTTGTTTCCAACTATAGCAATTTCACATTTGAATGCAAATTACTCCAATTCCGCATTTAATAATGGTTTGAACCAGTTTTCCAAAATTCGTTAAAGATTAATACTTTGTGCATAGAACCAATTAAACTCTAACATCCGTTTTGGTAGAGTTAACACAAAACCATTATCTATTGTCCGTATAGAATACATTTGAATGCATTTCCAAAGCCATCCTCTTCCACAAACCATATATACACACACTAATTATCCAATGTATATATGTATATGAACAACTATATTTGTGTGTTTCAGTGCTTCTGATCCATATGATTTTTTAATCATTTCCTTGGTCTTGCAATTCCCATGTCTTTTGTTTCTTTCAAAAATTTCTCTTTAAAACATTTGAAAACTGTGTCTATCTTGTTCATAGACTCTCAAAACAGTTTTTTCATGAAACTTACAGGATGAACTCAATGGAACAATTTTATCTTTTCAAATTGTTGTATGGGTACAATGAAAAGAGAGGAAATGTAAAGTAAAAAAAAAAAGAGAGAGAAAGAGGAAAAACGTGTAAGGTTGATAGTAAGATTCTATGTTGATAGATGACTGAAAAAAAAAGAGAAGTAGTTGGGTTTCCACATTTTCTAAACCTTCTTTCCATTTGGGTGTGTTGTACATAGTGTTCGTTGCTATTTTTCAATACGTGTACTATTACACAGATCGATCACCTTAAGAAGTAATATCAATCGTATGAGTATACATATTATTATGCCTGTGTTTCATAGTATAATGTATGCATCAATCAGTGACATAATATGTAGTAGCCGTCGAGGTTGACCAATCTCTATAGTTTTTATCCCTCATCATGCAATGCTCATTAGTCATTTCCATTAGCCACATGTTTATTCTTTAATTATATTACAAAAATATTCGTGAATTTCACAAAAAATAATTGTTCAGATAACTTAACAGTGAATAGCTACTGCATAAACAACCATGCATACGTATATGATATGGAAAATGACTTGAAATATTTGGAGTATTTCTATGTTTATATTTTTAAACATAAACATAGAAAAAGTGAATACTCGAAGGGGAGAGCAAGTTTCTAACCAATCGAGCTGTGTAACAACTGCAACTACATGAAGTAATAGCAAGAATGTTTGGCATCGAACTCGAATATCCACAAACTTCTGATTGGAAACTCGTTTACACTGATCACGAAAACGATATTTTACTCGTAGGTGATTATCGAAGTTTCAGACCAACATCGATCTCTCAGAAACAATAAAGATTCAACTTTTTTGTTAATTATTGTCTGTTCATTCTATTCTCAGGGAGTTTGTTAACTGCGTGCAAAACATAAAGATACTATCATCAGCAGAACTCCAGCAAATGAGCTTAGACGGAGATCTTGCAGCTATCCCAACCACAAATCAAACGTCCAGCGAAACAGACAGTGGAAATGCTTGGAAAATACACTATGTGGACACCTCTGCTGCTGCTTCATTGAAAAAAGAGATGCAAATATACCAAATCAAGTTACCTCGAATGCCATCGCAAAGCAGAGTTTTTTTCTGTGTTTATTACAGACAACGAACTGAGAAGACAAAGAAGATACTGCAACGTATATATACATCTTTTTATAGGAACAGTGATTTGATTTTTCTTTCTAACTTCTTGTTTCCATATTTATATAACCTATGAACAAAAAAAGGGGCAAATTTATTAAGAATGTCTCTATACAGATACAAAATGTAATGATAATGTAACTAAAAATTCATTTTCATTACTAACAATTAGTCATCTGTTGAATGCTCATGAATCTGGAAAAATTGATCGTTTCAGATGATCTTAAACCAGAGTTGTATACTAAACGCAGCAAAATATTCAACCTTTGAATACGGAAAAAAAGAAAAGACAAGAGAGGATTTAACCACGTGGAAAACAAGACAAAGACGCACAAATCAAACACTCTATGAGTTCACTGAGAATACCCGCTGACCACAACCACGTGTCAATTCTGATGACACTTGGCGGCGTTTTATTAAAGAGCTGTAGAACAAACGCGCTCTTAGGACTTTGAGTTTGACCCTTTTTCTTCTCCACGTACACCAAAAAGTCAAAAACTCACTCGTCCCTTTCTCTCTCTCGTTATATATATATATTCTATTTTCCAATTCAAATCAAACCAATGCAGACTGAAACTGAAGAGTGAGGAACAAAACTCAACCGGATACAGAATCGCACAGTACCGAATCATACCGGTTGGCTTTTCTTTGGCTGGTGATGGAGGGATCGTCGTCGAAATACAAAGGTGTGAGGAAGAGGAAATGGGGAAAATGGGTTTCAGAGATCAGACTTCCCAACAGCAGAGAACGTATTTGGTTGGGCTCTTATGATACTCCTGAGAAGGCGGCCCGTGCCTTCGACGCCGCTCTCTTTTGCCTCCGTGGTAGCGGCGCAAATTTTAATTTCCCCGATAATCCTCCGACAATTACCGGCGGACGAAATATGTCGCGATCGGAAATCCGAGAAGCGGCTGAAAGGTTCGCTAATTCGGAAGATAACAATGTCACAAGAGAAGAGGCGGATTCTTTTGCTCAAGCCGGATACGATATGCGACAAGAGTCAGCTTCAACCTCGGCGGCGTCGTCGTCGATGGCGATGGAAATTGATTCGGAGTTTTTGAGTATGCTTCCGACGGTTAACTCCGGTAATTTCGCTTCGGAGTTCGGGTTATTCCCCGGGTTTGATGATTTCTCCGACGAATACTCCGGCGATCGTTTCAGAGAGCAGCTTTCACCAACACAGGACAGTTATGTCGGTGAAGAGAATTACGATGGGTCCATGCTTCTTTGGAATTTTTGAATTTCTAGATTCGATCACACTCAATCTGGAAACTTTTGTAACGATTCGTTTTGATTTTTTTATTTTGTAACTCTTTTCCCAATTCTTTTTGGATTATTGGGATAACGAGTTCATAATTTCTTTCCCAAATTTGTTTGTTTGTTACAAAAAATATCTTAGCCCAACCAACCTAAAGAAAAGTACATACCGCCTTCGTTTTTTCCGACGTGTTATATTCAGGTGAAAAAGGCCGACTTTAAAAACATTTGGGTATAGACATTCACGATGAAGCCCGTTTATTATCCAATTTGACAGGACTTACTGGGCCTACATTGTAAACGATCAAAGCCCAATGATTTCAGGCTTATTCCAACCGATAAGGCATGTATTATGTACTCTTTTTAATGTTTTTTTTTTCCAAATATCAAGAGGCCAAAAATATGATGAACGATTGTTATTATTATTTTCTGGATTTCTACAATTGTACAAGAGTCGTAAAAATAATAAGATTGAGTTTCTGAATATCTAGTAATTATCTACCAACAGTTGTATAACCATAATCAGATACTACAATCCAAAACATACTATAAAGGGAAGAGGTCTTAGAATATTTTTGCAGTTTCCACTTTTATTACGATGTCGATGAACAGAGAGAAAGAAAATATATGTTTGTGTTATTTACTGAAGCTATGTATCGTTTATATATAGACTAATTTAACTAACAGCTAATAAACTGTTAACAAACTAACTGTTAACTAGTCTAATACACCCCCCTCAAGCCTGGGACTTTTGTCGAGAAAGAAACACGCTTGAAATTGACATTTTAGACAAAAGAAAATGAAAAACAGAGGAAGATAAAGCTTTTGTAAAAATGTCAGCATGTTGATTCTGTGTGTTGACATGAAGAATGTTGAGAAAACCACACTTCAATTGATCTCTCACTTTGTGACAATCAACCTCCACGTGCTTAGTACGTTCGTGAAATACGGGATTGGAGGCAATATGCATCGCGGACTTGTTATCACAGAAGAGTTTAGCCGGCACAGAAGGAGAGACATGAAGATCCTTGAGCAACTAAGCAAGCCAAAGTAATTCACAAGTGGCATCAGCCATGGAACGATATTCGGCTTCAGTGCTGCTCCGACTGACAACCCTCTGCTTTTTCGATTTCCACGAAATTAAAGAGGTGCCGAGATACACACAATACCCAGAAACAGAGCGACGAGAATCAGGACATGATGCCCAATCGGCATCAGCAAAAGCATTAAGGCAAATGTCTGAGGTTACCGAGTAAAAAAGGCCTTGACCAGGATTAGATTTCAAATAGCGTACTACACGCTGTGCAGCAAGTAGATGAACATTCGTTGGTTTGGACAGAAACTGACTGAGTTTATGAACATCGAATGTAATATCAGGCCGAGAAATAGTAAGATAGAGAAGGCGACCAACTAATTCTCGATATGGCGTAGGATTGTCAAGTGGAACACCAGTCTGAGTACTGAGCTGAACAGTAGAGTCTAGAGGAACAGAACAAGGTTTAGAACCCAATAATCCAGTAGATTCTAACAAATCCAGACAGTATTTTTGTTGACTCAAAGAGATACCACGAGAAGAATGAGCAATTTCCAGACCAAGAAAGTATTTTAAACTGCCCATGTCTCTGACTTTAAAGGAACGACGAAGAAGATCCTTGGTTTCTTGAATCTCTGATTCAGAATTCCCGGTGATGATAATATCATCAACATAAACAAGAAGAGCAACCAAGGAAGATCCAACTGTTCGAACAAACAGAGTATGTTCAGCAGCTGACTGTTGGAAGCCAGCAGCAAGAAGAACAGAGGAAAATTTGTGATACCACTGCCGGGAGGCTTGCTTAAGCCCATAGAGAGAGTTGTGCAGACGACAAACCGGATTAGGTGGTAATTTCTGACATGGAGAGGGAGTGTAGCCAAGAGGTAAAGCCATATATATTTCTTCATTTAGAGAACCATGAAGAAATGCATTGGAGACATCCATCTGGAACAAATTCCACCCAAGCCTGGCAGCAAGTGCCAACAACAGTTTGACAGTAACTAGCTTCGCAACAGGGGAAAAGGTGTTGATAAAATCAACGCCTTCTTGTTGCGTGAAGCCCTTAGCAACAAGGCGAGCTTTATGACGATCAATAGAACCATCCGGGTTATACTTGAGTTTATAAACCCATTTACATCCCACAACGTTTTTACCCGGAGGCAAAGAAATAACTGAGAAAGTATTGTTCTGTTCAAGAGAAGCGAGTTCATCATTCATGCTTTTTATCCATTGAGGTGACTTTATAGCTTGAGCAAAGGTTTTGGGTTCAATTTCAGTGGTAATAGACAAAAGGTAAGATTTATAAGAAGGGGATAAATGGTCATAACAGAGGATTTGAGACAAGGGAAATTTCACAGGTGGTAATGGATTGGTTGAATTAGCTAAAAGATAACAATGATACTCAGAAAGATAAGTAGGTACCTTTGGAGTTGGATGTGATCGCCGAGTATTCAGGGTGTTGCGAGTAGCCAAATCCATGACAGGTTCTTGAGAGGAAATTGGAACAGTAGGAGAAGAAGATGATCCATGAGAGGGAGAAACAGAAGTTTCAAACAATGGATCATCAGAAAAAGAGGGTGGGAAAGAAGTGTTTGGTAAGATGAAATGGGAAAAAGGGTCAGAAAGAGGAGAGTCAATGGAAGATTTGAAGGGAAATGTTGTTTCATGAAAAACGACATTTCGAGAAACAGATATCAAATTGGTTTCAAGATCCAGTACTTTATAACCTTTGAAACCAGAAGGGTAACCAAGAAAAACGCATGGTTTAGCCTTTGGAGAGAACTTGTTGCGAAATTTAGGAAAAGTAGAAACGTAGCACAAACATCCAAACACACGCAGAGAGGCATAGTCTGGAGGTTTATGCAGAAGCTTTTCAAAAGGGGAAACATTGTTTAACAGAGGGGAAGGAAGACGATTAATCAAGAATGTAGCTGTGTTGACGCAGTCCCCCCAAAAAGACAAGGGAACATGAGATTGAAACATAAGAGCTCGGGCAACATTCAACAAGTGTTGATGTTTGCGTTCGACCACTGAGTTTTGCTGAGGAGTATCAACACAAGAGTGGTAATGAACCATGCCCTTTTGTTTGATTAACTCAGAAAATTCGAGCTCAGGGGCATTATCCGAACGAATTGCTTTGACTGGTTTGGAAAATTGGGTTTCAATGAGCTTAAGAAATGTAGGAAAAACAGTCAAAACAGAGCTCTTTGTAGGGAGAAGGTAAACCCAAGTAACTCGAGTTGCGTCATCAACAAGAGTTAAAAAATAGCGAAAACCTTCAACTGTTTCATGAGAGAAAGGACCCCAGATATCAAGATGAATGAGATCAAAAGCGTCAACAACTAGATTATTGTGAGAAACAAACGGTAATCGTTTTTGTTTGGCCAGAGGACAAACTGGACAACAAGAGTTTTGAGGAGGTTTTGAAAAAGATAGCTGAGAAGTAAGACTGCGTAACTTGGCTGCAGAAGGATGACCAAGACGATTGTGCCATAAATCTCCATTAGCAACCAAGGATCCGCAAAACAGAGGAGAGGAAAGTTCTTCGGCAGTAAGCACATAAAGATTCTGGAAGATTTTACACTTCCCAATCGTCGAGCCCTGAGTAAGATCCTGAAGTAAACAATGTTCAGGAAAGAAATGAGCAGAGCATGAGCTAGATTTTGCCAAAGAACTGACACTTAAAAGATTGAATTGAAAAGAAGGAATATGTAACACATGGTGTAGTGTTAAACGAGGAGAAAGAAGAATAGAGCCAATATGAGATATAGCAATAGTAGTGCCATTGGGTAAGGAAACTGTCATGTCTTTGACTACACGTACATCCGAGAACAAACTGAGATCAGAACACACATGAGCAGTAGCACCACTATCTATAATCCAAGCATCTGAGGGTATAGTATTTGCTAATGCAGAAATGGAGTGGTGATGATATGTAAAAGTATTGTTTTGAAATAATAGAGAAGGTGAAGGGAATGGGATAGTACCAGCTGTAGTAGTACAAGCCATAATGCCATTCTCAGTAATTGATGAAGCAGAATGAGAACTAGACGAGTCTTGACCAAGAACATGATTGTTCAAGTGGGATATGAGATTTTGAACTTGCTCAGTGGTAAATGAGCTAAGATCCAAAGTAGTGTGGTTCGAGGCAGGAGAGGATGAGGCAGTGACAGGGTCCTTAGTGAGAATATTTGCAGCAACAACATTCTTGAGAAGATTTTGAGGCTTCCATTGTTGTGTAGAGTTTGGACGAGGAAACTGTTTTGGAGGAATAGAGCTCGACTGAGTTGTGGCTGGTCCTTTGTAATGAATGTGGCCAGGGGGATAACCATGGAGTTTATAGCATTTGTTTACTACATGTCCTGGCAAACCACAATACGTGCATACGGGTCGAGACCTAGGCTTATAATTGGTATAAGCTGTAGTATGTTGAGAATCAGAAGTAGTCTGAAACACAACATTATCCACAGAAGTAACTGGCCTAAGAGCTCGCTGTCGTTCATCCTGGCATACCATATTGAATACTTCTTCAATGCCAGGTAGAGGTTTAAGCAATAGGACTTGTCTCTTGGTAGAATCAAAAGAATCATTAAGTCCCATAAGAAATTTCATGATGCAATTTCTGTCGAGCATAACCTTCTAATTTTTAGCTGCTGCACACTCACATTTGCCACAAGTGCATAGAGGGAGTTCAACAAAATTGGTGTAGGTTTCCCATAATGTAATTAGTTCGGTATAATAAGAACTAACATCACGGGACCCCTGAACCAACAAACATAGCTTTTGTTCAATCTCAAAGATACGGGTGAGATTATCCTGCTGAAATCGATTCATGAGGCTATTCCAGACTGCTGCAGCAGTTGGCAAATACAGCAAACTCGCACTAATATTTTTCGCAACTGAATTCAAAAGCCAAGTGGATACCATATCATTACACCGAGACCAAGAACTAGCATTAACATCGTCATCTGCTGGTTTTCGAATGGTTCCATCCACAAAACCGAGCTTATTGCGAACATTTAGTGCTAATCGAACTAACCTTTTCCAGGAATGAAAATCGGAACCTCCTGTAAGCTTTTCGGAAACAAGAACGAGGCCAGCATGATCATTGCTGTGAAGATAATAAGAATTTTCGTACAAATTAGTGCTTTGTCGAGAATTCATTGGATAAAGAGAGAAATCCAAAAAATTTTATGAATCGAAATTAGCTATATAAGTTTTATTACAACAAAAAGTTTTATTAGCTATATAAGTGTGTTACCTAAAATTTCACAATCCGTATGTTTGTTTGGTTTTCTATGAGGTATATCTCTTAGAACAAAAAAATATAAATTGAAGTAAATGTTTAAATGAATATATTAAGCTTTACCAATCAGGAATTAACTAAGCCAGTGAAATTCAAAGATTAATCGAAAAATATAGTGGCGACATAATTCAACAAATATTTAACATTATTGTTAAATAGATTATGATATAATTAGTCTAAACCAAATGGATATCTTAGCCACTCTTAACATGTAAAATACCAAAAAAACAGAATATACTCAATCGTAGCAAATTAGATACTGTGGAATGCTGAATTTTTAGACGAAAAAAAAAAGAAAATTATTAAAACAATCTCCAATAAGTAAAAAGAAAATAAAGGTACATAACGTAAAGAGCTTTTCTCAAGAAAATGCGAATATCCGACCCGTAAAAAATGCGGATATCCGGTGGAGTTAAGTATGTAGTTGTTCATTTTTTCTTCTTTCTCTTCAAAATCAGGTTCCTATAAAAGCTTTCCTTCTTCCGTTTGCTCTTCTTCCTCAAACAGCTTCAGGTTTTTCTGTTTTTCTTTATTATCATGCTACTAGACAATTCCCAGATGTTGTTTCCGGGAAACAGATCGGTTATTTCCTCGCCAAATTTCACGGCGAGTCCGAGAAGTCCGTTAGATATCAAGTCCCCAAGTTCAAAGAGGTACGATTACGGTGGAATCGGGTTAGGTATCGTCGCTGCGCTTGAGAAATCCTGCAATGGGTTCAATCGGCACGTGATTTCGTCGATACAACATTCGGTTTGCTTCTCTGGGTCCGGTTCGAATAGATCCGACCCGGTTCATTGTGCCGAGGAGTACACTTGCGTCACGAGTCGCTATGGTCTAACCAAAGTATATTACAACGACGTTGAATTCGAACTTTGTAGGAATGTACCGGACGGAAATCATCGTGATCGGATATGTAATAAATCGACGGATGTCGCCGAGGAATCACCGGCGAATAAGAGGGAAATATGCAGAGATTCTCCAGATTTTCTGACAGCATGTTGCTTGTGTAAGAAGCAACTTAAAGGCAACAACATTTACATGTACAAGTAAGCTCCTCCAATGTGCCGTTTTTCAAAATCATCACAAATTAACTCCATAGAAAGTGATTTGGATCGTGAGGTTTCTGAAAGTTGGTTAAATTTATTTCTTTTGTGAATGTGCAGAGGAGATAAAGGATTTTGTAGTGAAGAGTGTAGATCGGTGAAAATAATGGAAGATAATCTAAAAAATTGCAACGTAAATCGAAAAGTGTTGAAGTTTCGAGATCTCTGTACGCCGGCGGAGATATTTACTTTGCCGGAATATTTATAATATGAAAATTCAGAGAAATTGTGATCAGTCGTTATTCCTACACAAATTCTACTAATTAATTCGTTTTTTTAGGGTAACTATGTATTAAATTTGTGTAAGAATCTAAATTTTGAGCCTATCGTTTTATCAGTTTTATCAGTTTTTACCGATTTAATTTGATTTTGGTCTTTTACATATGTAAAAGATAGAACTGTAATAACTTCTCACCTAATTGTTTCGATTTTTCGATTTATATAGATTATTTTGAATACCCATAGATTAACTAGCAGAATTTGTAACAAACACCCTTTTTTAGTATGGTCGTCAAGAAAAATTGTATTTCTTACAAAACCAGTCACATACACATACACAATACTAATTTTGAGATAACCCAGAAAAAGGGATTTAGACAGACAAGAAACAATTTATAGTAAAAGAAACTATAAAGTGAGACACTAACAAGAATTGAATCGCTACAAAATACATACAGATATATGAAGTTATCCTAAAAATTGAATAGTTATAAAATATAATTAAGCGTGAATTAAGAAACATGAACGTTAACGTAGAGCTTTTATATATTGTATATTGAGATGCAACGCCAAACGAATAGTCCAGGTACGGTTACTCAGCTGCTAAACCGAGCCACGAGGTCTTGTTGGCTCCGGTTCGAAGCTTTGAAGACGCTTTGGCTGGATCACATATTTGATATGGTGCCTTTGACGTAACCCTATCTTTTCTCTTATCTAAGAACCGATGAAGTGAAGCTCTTCTAGCAATAGGAAGTTCTGTTTTTTAAAAAGGATATTTTACTTTGTTAGAAGCTGTGGGTTAAGAAGTAAGGATGGAAATAAAAGAGGTTGAAAAGGATTGATTACCGCATGTCAATGGAGTTGAGGAGGGTTGGATTGGCTCTTGTGTTGCGGTTTTCATGGGACGAGAAGCTTGGTTCAGTATAGTAGCGATGTTGCTTCTAATCTCTGTTTGATTATTGGCTAAGTTAGGAGTGTAAACACTTTGGATGTTGTTGATGACTTTAGATGTGAAACCGGTGAAGCTATTAGCGGTTCCTTTGCTCGCCAAGTTCATCACTTCTTTGGCTTTCTCAGCAGGGAAATCATTGAAGACAATAACTTGCCCGGCATAGAATATAGTCAACGGGGCAGTTTGAGGCTCTGGTTTCACGGATCTGCTCAAGGAAATACACCATAAGTTAGTCAAGAGATAAGAAAACACATCTTAGATGTACATTAGATTATGTTATTAACTCACATACCTAGTAGTCTCTGTCATTTTCAGGATATCTTCTTTGGGGACAGAGGAAGAGGAATGAAAGCTTGATTGTCGAGAAAACAGATTCTTCGGTTTAACATCTTGAGTCATCGACATGGAATCCATGTTGGAAGCTTCACAAGGGAATAAACTCATCGTTGTTTTAGGCTGATGTAAGGTGCCAAAAGTTCCTGCAAATATGATCCAAAATTAAGATCTCTCTCACATAGCTTTATACGACAAATATAGCTAAGAAAATCTTCGTTTCTATTAGACCCATAAGGGTCACGAGTTGACATCCATGAAATAACCGAATTTGAAGGGAGGAAACAAAAAACGAAAACGTTGAAAGTTGAAACAAAACATAAATCAAACACTCATGCACAGAGATATGTAAGAAAACGTGTCGAATTCCTAGGCTATAGCTTCTGATTCAAGGATCAATCATTCAAACTCGCTGCTAGATTCTCTCATCAAACACCAAGTAACCAGATTAAAATTCTAAAAATTAAGAGGCGAAATCGGTTCCTCTGAGTAAATAACGGAGTCAATTGCTTTAATTTGGTTCGCGATTCCTCGTTTTTTTGTTTGTTTGTATATTCTTTTTTTTTTCTTCTTAAATAATCGGATCTAGGACAAAGAGAAGGTTCCTTACCATTGACATCGGGCTTGCATGGCATCCCTAAGCTCAGATCTCCAAAGCTACCGTTCTCCTTCAGATACTGACTCAATCGACTACACGTCTGCGAAAAGCTCGGCTTTCCAGAAAGTTTTCGACTGGCGACGAATTCAGAACACGAACTCGACATTATTAACAAATAAACCTTTTGTAGAAACGAATAAACCCACACACAAGTTTCTAAAATCTCTCCAGGGAATCCAATCTTCGTCTTCAATTGGTTTATCTTTCTCTCAGAATCGAAGACCAAGATTACTGTTTTTTTCCTTCTTCTGCAAATTGCGCTCTGTTTATTGTCCTTTGTTTCCTTTGGGTTGGTATGCAGAGTCCTGTCCTACCGAAATAATATAGTATCAATTGGTTATCAAATTTCTGTGTTTAAAAAAAAACATGTGTTCTATTCCGATTCACTGTTCCCCACGTTTAACTCTTTCCGTTTCAGTAAATTACAATTGTATCCCTCCTCACGAGGCTACTTAATCCATTGGTTTGTTCGCTCGCTGGTACGCGAAGTCATCGAACAACCACCAGATCATGTATGTTTCCGTTATTGCCCTTGTGTAGTATTGTACTATTACCGTGTCTTTGTCATAAAGATCGGACTTTTTAGATATCCAAATTTACATATGAGTTTAGAACGAATCTAGAATTTTAGACATTAATCTTAACCGTCTCTGAAGACTTGTGGACAATAGAAAACCCACTGATATATGTCAACACATTAATGAATCACATGTCAAAATTTTTGAAAGTAAGGAGTACATTCCCCTAATTTTAGGGATCCGCTCAAATAATAATTTCTCGAAAGCTGGATATAGTTGGTTGTACACTAGACCTGACAACTACACAGTTAGATTTCTCAAAAAAAATTGACGATTTTGATGGTTTCCCCTTGGATATGGTATCCATTGCTACTCGTGAAGCCAAACTTTGGAAACAAACTAACCAAACAGAGCCTAACCAAGTATACCTGCTAAGCACTATGGTTTGTTTTGTGGAAGGGTCTTGGCTAGGTTTTGATACTTAGACTGACATCGGATCAGTAGTATCCAAAGATTATTAATTTTTATTTAAGATTAAGGACACAAGAAAATGATTTATTCCTGTTCATTTTGGATTTGAGTGTATTTTATGAACTATAAAGTATTTGGTGAAAGATTCCCTTCTCATTGGGTTGTGCTGACCTAATCTCGAAAATTACATTTTTGGAATTGTATTCGTAGATCATCTTTTTCTTTTTAATTTTTTGTTCATTTTTCGTTGTAATAATATCCGTGCAGATTGCCTTATTAAAAGTCTTTATTTTTCAATATAAATTTGATGTGTCGATTGAATTGATTTCTTTAAAGACAAATCTTTTCCCTAAACTTTAACCCACATTACAAAAACAAAAAATCATTTTGGAGGAAATTTGGTTATTTTCTAACAATGACATGAAAAAAGTGATAATATATATATGTTTTTGGTCTTATTTTAAAGTATAGATTTGGTCTACAAATATGATGGAAGCCAGTTATAATGTATACAAATATGATAAAACTAAACGATAGTTTATCTGTATTATTATTTAATTTGTATGTACAACGAAATTTCACAGCAAAAAGAAAAAATAAATGAATTTTCGTACGTGTGTATATGAGAAATTTTGCAGGTTTCTAATATCAAATGTGTTGAAAGAGATTTAACTGATAATTTGATATTGGCAATGCACATGTAAAAAGATGTTAGCAATATTCTTGTCATGATTTTGGTGGTTAAAAAATTTGGTATCTAATATTAATAAGATACCAACCAAACCACATTCCAATTACTTTACGAAAAACATAAAAATAAAGTGAAAATAAATAAAAACAAGCAAAACGCGTTATAGTCAATAGTCTTTTTGGCATTATAGTCAACAGTCAAGCCTCAACTCTTTCACATTACAATAATATATGCTCTTCAATCAAAGTATATAATCATAATCGAAATTTTGTCACGGGTGCCAAAATTCACCGACCTAATAATCGAGCATCCTGGTAGAAGAGAATGTTGAATCGCAAACTGGTAATAATCCAACAGTTTTGACGAGATTAATGTTTGGTACATAAAATCAATATATGCAAACTGGTGTGACCGTGTGAGAGGTATATATTATAAGAACTAATCATCTAAAAAAAAATGTTAGTAATTCATATGTCAAGGGTAGTATCGTCTAACTGGTAAGAGTAAACGATGAAGAGTGGGACCCGAGACAACAACACAACTCCACCATCCACATGTTCCGTCGACCACGTTTTTGTTGTTATGCGTTTTTTTTTTAATAAGCAAGAAGCAGAGGAACAAAGGGGGCGGCGAGTGCACGTTGTCTGCACTGATTTGGTATGCCACGTGTCAAACTCTTATTGATTTTGCAAAATACTAGAGTTTACGGTTTTGTTAAGCTATTATACAATTTATATTGAGGTTATTGGTTAAAACTTAGAAGAGATTAAATGCGAGCTATGAGCCGATTAAGTATTGTAAATAGGATTAGATTTAACGAAGATCGTCAAACTCGTGGGAAATGCGTGTAGTGGTTGGGGAAGGAATACAGATCCATTGAGACAAGTTAAATAACGTGTCCAAATATATTTATTATATTTTATATTCATGCACCATTTCAGTTTACCTTATTTTATTCGCATTATGAGTTGAAGTCTTTGTTAATGATATTTAAAGCTAATTTAGAAATTGAATCAATTTTATTATACACGTCCAACCCTGTCTTTTCGTTTAGGGTATTATTTTAGAGATTAATAGTATTTACAATGTATTTTCCATTTTTTTAAAATAGAGATGAGTTTCTTTCCAATATATTACTCAGATACTCCTCGAGTACCTTCTCGAGTATTTTTTCGAGTATCTCCACTTTTTTGTTTTAACATTACCGATTAATTTTCAATTTATTCGTTAAATGCTAGTTCCACCTTAATAACCCAACATCGCATAGCAAAATTTTGAACATAGATTTTGTTGATTTAAATATCATTTTAAATGACAAACTATTAGAAAAATCCAACAGCTATGAAGAGGACTCGTACGAAGAAAAACAAATAGTTTTCATTCTTTAGACCCAAAATATACGTTATGTACACAATGATCCCAAACGACCATGAAATTATAATAAAAAGATTCAAATGTCGTAATCAATATCCGTGACATTCGGTTCAGCCGCAGGCTTAAGAAGACGACCTTCCTCGTCGTAAACATCAAAATTCTCGCAAGGACGAGGAAATATCGACCCAAAGACGCGTCCTTTCACGAACGAACACTGAAATATATGTTTCTTCTTATACGTTAACCCAATGGACATGTCCCGAAACGTCACATTCCTCACCGGAATCTGTTCGCTCCCGTGGATTCGGACCGGTACTCGCACGCCCTGTCCGTGGATTCCTGTAAAACTGAAACCCGAAAGTGTCGGATACGCCTTGCGGTTGTAATTGTCGTCCGCGTGCTCGTTATAATCTGTCTTGATCACGATTCCAACCCGAACGTTGTCTAGTGTTAAGTTTTTGTAGATTATGTTTCTGATGTAACCTCCTCGTCCTGGCGCCGTTTTGATTCTGATTCCACGGCGTGAGTTCCAGATCCGAATGTTCTCGATTGTCACGTTCGATATCCCACCCGACATTTCGCTTCCGATTGATACACCGGCACTGTTAAAAACAAAACCTTGGGAAATTTAGTATAAAGTGGATATATCCTCAAAAGGTTTTGATTTTGACATTTCGTGGTGAAACATGAGAAATGTGAAAACTCTTTACCTGATAACAGAGCGGACAACGAGATTACGGATAAGAATGTTTGTAGAAGGTCGTCCATATGCAATGCCAAACTGATCCCATCCACTCTTTATCGCAATCCCATCATCCCCAGTGCTAATGTAGCAGTCCTCAATTACCATATCCTCACATGAATCTGTATATGGAAAGAAACAATTTTTGAAAATTATGGAGCACTGAATAACCCTAGAAGAGATGGTATGCGGTAAATGAACATACCTGGATCTATTCCATCGGTGTTTGGTGCTCCGGTCACAGGGGCTAAGATGGTGACATTTCTTATTGTTACGTTTTTGCAGTCATATGGATGAAGAGTCCAAAACGGTGAGTCGCGCAGGGTTATGTTAGCGATAACTATGTCACTTGACCACATTATTTGAACTAAAGGTCCCCTCGTATAGTTGAGAAGTCTTCTTTGATGCTTTTTCCACCATGATTGTCCTTGGCCGTTTATTGTTCCGTTATGACCTGTTTATTATATACATTTCTCACTAATCGATTATCATAATTCCGCAAACATGAACACAAAAGAGGGAGTCACTAACCGGTTATCACAATATCTTTGAGGTTTTGACCATGTATTAAGCTCCCATAACGAGGTCCAGGGCGCTCTCTACCATAACCATATGAAGGCAATGGTGGCATTAGAGGCCAATACTTCTCATCCTGACAATTAAAGCGACACATCAAGTAACTAAGACCCGTACATCAATCTTGTAAAGTCGTAAAAAGTAAAAGCCCTGAGCTACATCTAGTAGCATAACTTACATTTTACAACTCTGTTTATAAACCTATACTCTAGAATCTATCAACCATGTCTCCAATTTGGATTACCTTCTAGTTTTTAAACCTCTAGATTAACTCATTTGCATAAAAAAAATACATAGCACTTGTTTTGCCACCCGATTAGTTGCCTCGAAATCTCCTAAATTATGCTCCTCCATTCAACAGAACCAAGCAAAGATAGTCAGTATACTCTTAACTTGGTTGAAGTGGATTTGCTAGTAACCTAGAAATCCCAAGGTCTAAGCTTAGTGGTGGCTGAGACTGAGAACATTGCAATTTTGAGCTAAACAGAGACAAAAGCGTCTCTCACTTTCAGAATCAATCGACCAAAAGGATTATAATATTTTGTGTGCTTTCGTTGTTTCGAGGTAAAAAAGTAATACAAGAGACAAACCATCCACTAACCTCAACTCCTAGAATCTCGGAATCCTCAGCGAGAAAAAGAGTCATGTGGCTGGTGAGATTAAACGGCGCCGTGAGCCACCGTCCAGGCGGCACATTCAGCTGTCCTCCACCACTGTTTTTCTCAAGCTTCGAGATCGACATAACCGCTCTCTCGAACGCATCCGTGTTAATCGTAAACCCATCGCCAACACCTCCGAAATCATTCAAATCGAATACCACTGGTCTCAGGCGAGGCAGTGGCTGGGTCGGTTTGATCCGCCCGAAAATAGTGAACTTGCCTACGACGGGGGCAGGGCCTGAGCCGCCGATGTAAGCCGTTCGCTGCCATAGGAAAACGGAACCGAAGGCGGCGATCCAGAGAAAGGTGAAGAGTGTTTTGTGGGAAGTAACGAGGGAAGTAAGACGACGCTTCGGATCAAGCCTCTGAAAATGAAGCTGAAATCGAGTCGGAAGCAAATTCTCCACCATGATTCGATATACGGGGAAAGAGAAACATGGGGTTGAGTTTTCCTCAGATCAAGCCGAGAAATAGTGAATTAAACGCAAAGATCCGTGACGAAAGATTTATGAGTTGAGCAGTCTGTGTCAGAATCTGGTGAGTTTGGTGTGTGATTCGATAATCGGATGGAGTTCCCGTAAAGGGAATATCGGGGAGACTGAATAAAAACCAAACCGATAAATTAAGGATTACCGGTTAAACTGGTTCGAGTATGGTTAGAATAGGTTTTGTTTTTTTCTTAGATATGGTTTCTCAGATGATATTGACATCAGATGATTGAATCGATTCTTCTTTCAAATAATCACGAAAGCTGTAAAAACGAGCTTTGATGTTATATGGAAGTTTCATAAGAGGAAAAAGATCAATGAGTAATGATTATTTACGAATATACCATCAAGCCATTCAGATGGAGAGATACCAGAGAGAACCATAGAGGACAGTGCGAAAGAGAAGTAGTTCATACAAGCTAGAAACTACAAGATTAATATGACTATTATATAATTTTAATTTGGGTTGGAGTACAAAAAGCTTCATAAATACAGTTTAAAGTGTGGGCTGGAGATGCTTTCAGTGTTTCACCACCTTTCTACCCAGTCACGAGTCCAACGCACCTTCTCTTGACTCATGAGTATGAGGTTGAATAGGTTAATATAACTATTGAGATAATTGCATTTCCATGCACTTTCCCAAACTTTAATTACGGCACACTTTGCTGAAGAAACTTTTGGTAAAATGCCAAAATAAACATTCCCCAAATCTTCTCCAACTTCCTTCTCATTTTTACTATTCATTTCTTCTCCTAATTTTGTTTGTTTACTCATTGAACATAATTTCTATACTATCTGAATGTATAATAATTTCACTATGCCTAATCTGATTTGTTCCTCCTCAATACCAGAGGACACGGGCTCTGTTACGAGGAAAAACAAAAGGAAGCTCATTTACTTCCTCGCCGCAACGATCTCATCTACGTGTCAAAGTTCAAACTCCGGCCACGATGTATTGAACGGCGGCGAAGCGTCTTCTCGGCGATGGTATGCCAACCACCCACCTCCTCCGATTACCCAAGCTCTGGTCTACAATCATCCCTTCCTCTTACACGTCCGGTCTCTGCACTTTGTCAATGGGTAATCAGAGAGTGTACCCTAATCAATCGGATCACACGGCGTATTCTTCTTCTACGGCTACAGGGGAAGGACCTCGTCGACATGAGAGCAGGAAGCCGAGAGCTGAGTTCCAGGGAGAGCAGGCTCGTGTTCACTTGTTGAGGTAATGCTCTTGGATTAGTTACTTCTGTGAAATCTATATATTTTGAAGTTTCCGTGGAAGCTGTTTTAACTTTGGATTTTGGTGTCTCCATTATTGATTTTCCATTTTTTTTAACTCTTCTTGGTCAGTTCTTCATGGTCCAATTCAGGTGGACAGAAAACCCCATTTGTTTGTCGTTAAAACGGAAAATTGACGTAATTTTGGCAGGCCAAGTATTTTGCAGAAGACATAGGAGCTGGAGTTGGGAAATCGGTTCAAGGACTGATGAATGGAGTTATCCAGACGATGTCCGGAAGGAGTGCTAGCTCTGCGTTCTTTACACATGATTCCTCTTCATCCTTTTAGATTCTCTAATCTTCTGAGTTGTGATAATGTTCATGATACTAAAAATATGACTTGAAGTGAAGGCATATGAACTGTTCATCATCTTCTACTTTTGAATAAACCACTAAGCTTGGAATCTGATTTTGCAAAATGTGAGATGAAAATGGTGCTATGCTTGGTTTTCCTCAGAGTGTGAACAAAAAGAGAAGAAACTTGTTAACTTGTACTCATGGTCCAATTCAATTGGACAGAAAACCCCATATGTTTGTCGTTAAAACACATAGGGTTTATTGTATAATTAATAAAAACTGTGGTTAGAGACAGCTTTTTAGGTTTCTACTTAGGCCCCAAAAAGTTATTAGAAAGTCTGACACTCTTTGGGGTTTGGATAAAGTTTGGGAGAGATCTGTGAGTGAGTATCAGTGGAGATGGTGAAGTCTTCGGAAATCGTTGAAAAATTTAATCTTAAGGCTCACCAAGAAGGTGGCTTTTTCGCTGAAACGTTTAGAGATTCTTCTGTTCTCCTCTCCACCTCTCAGCTCCCTCCCACCTGTAACTCTCTATCTCTCTCTCTCCCTCCCTCTCTCATTATCGTTTTGTTTGCATCCATCGCTTTGACTGATATTAATGTTATTCGTATTGTGTAGTCATTAGTTTTGCCATTTTGGATTAGAGATCTGAACGGATATGGAGTTTGTTGCGTAGTCTCACTATTCTATTCCCTGAAGATGATTCAATTTTAGCCGCTCAAATCAAGACTGGCTACAGAGACTTATTTTGATTCTTTAGGATTTTAGGCAAATCAACCATACTTCCACATTTTAATCCAGAAACATTGTCATTTCCAAATTTCTTGTTTGGGTTATTACTGAACATGTCGCAAGTTTAATCCTTCTCTTTTTATGAATCTCTGCAGTTAAGGTGGACAGAGCTGTGAGCACAAGTATCTACTTCTTGCTTCCATCTGGCAGCGTTTCTCGTTTCCATCGCATACCAATGGCTGAAACTTGGCACTTTTATTTGGGTGAACCCATTACTGTAAGTTCAGTCTCTTGCCATATAACAGTGAACAAAACAGTAGAATAAGAAGAAGAAAAGGAAAAAAAAAGGGTCTCTCTGTTCTTGAACATGGCTTCTTCTTCTTCTTGTCTTGATCAGGTAGTGGAACTGTACTATGATGGGACGTTGAAATTCACATGTCTTGGTCCTGACTTGATAGATGGTGATCAGAAGCCTCAGTACACTGTACCTCCAAACATCTGGTTTGGTTCCTTTCCAACAAAGGATGTTCATTTATCTCTCGACGGGACTCTGCTTAAAGCTGAGCCTAGAGACTCTGAGACCCATTTCTCTCTTGTCGGCTGCACCTGCGCTCCTGCTTTCCAGTTTGAGGACTTTGAGCTTGCGAAACGGTCTGACCTCATATCGTTGTTCCCTCAACATGAGTCGCTCATCACAATGCTCTCTTACCCAGAATGAAAGGACTTAGAGAGATGCAATGGCTCAAGTGGATAACTACTAAAAGAAGATTCTATGTCGTTTTCGTTACTTCCAACTCTCTTTTCATTTTTGCCAAGTTGATAGAGGTTTTGAACTGAGAATATTTGAAGAAAAACGAAAGAAAACTTTTGTTGTTTTAGTAAAAACTTTAAGCACTTCTTTGTTCTGTTTGTTACTTAACGAACGTATTGCTTTCTTGTGAGAATTTGTAATGAGTGAGAGAGTTAAGACACACAGAATTTAACGAGTTCGGATTCAAAATGAATCCTACGTCTCGCCGGAGAGATTCTCCGGAAAATCCACTAAAATGACTTAGCTCAAACCGAGCTCTTTTCTGTCTACAACAACTCACACTCGCTTCACTTCTCTCTCTACCTCGACACACTCTTACATACGATTTTTTCTTATCTTATATAAGAGTACTTTTACAGACATTTCACTTAACCTGATACTTCAGTTTACTCAAGGTTAAATCCCACCTAGAGTTGTCCCTAATCCCAAAATGAAGTTGACATTCTGCAGGCTTGCAATTCTTGTCTCCATCAAAGACTAAGTAAACAGAAAATATCTGTACTTGATAGTAGAACTTGAGCTGAGTTTTCTTGAAGATTAGTTGACCTTAAGAGATGCTTTTATCTCTTCTCTCATTTGTCTGCATCTTCCATGTTTTCTGCAAAAGAACAGAGAACATTCTGAAACCAACATATTCAGAACTAATATCTCAACAATTTTTATGAACCAGAATAGGCTCCTTTCATTGTACTTTCGTATTGATCTCTCTACCTCTGGTTATTTCCATTGATCAAATCATGTTCAGTAAGAGAACAGCTTACTTTCGAACAGCGCAGAAGATTATGTAGAAGCCCTAATCGAACTCAAGAGATTTTGGATTCTCAATAACGAGAAAATGAAAGAAACACAAAAACCCAAATTGATCGAAAGACCGAAGTAGACCCATCAGTTTCCGACCATCACGAAGAAAGACAAGAACTTTTTCTTATAAAAAAGACACAAAGAGATTGTTGAATCAAGACAACATCTCAATCAAAATTGGGATCAAAATCAAATCAAAGTTACTGTCTAAGTAGGCACAAGGGAACTGGAGTAGAAGATATCATCAGGAGCAGCACAAGACATTGCAACTCTGCAACTCATTCTCCAATGGCATTTGCCCTTTTTATTTACTTCTCAATTTAACGACTCCGAATCTTCCCTTTTCTTCCTCTCAATAATTGACAACAACGCATGGATTAAAAACCCCTAATTTTCACTGAAACAACAACTGGTTCTGTTCTGTCATGTTTTTGCCTAGACGAGATCTTAACCCAAAATCAAAATAAGTTCTTCAGTTTCCAACTTTTTGGCAAATGAGTTTAAACCCCAAAACACTGAAAAACTTGCAAATCAACAGATTTTATTTTACTTTATCTGCGTTTGGGTTTCCGTCATTTTATTTGAATTGAACTAATTCTTACCATTTTTTCGACGTATTCTATACTATTTAAATTTCAAGGACAGATTATTATTATTATTATTATTATTATACATAATTGTATATTTGTATTAAACTCCAAATAAAAAATCATTCATACTTATTGTAGAAATCTCTTTTTGTATTTTTTCTATACATATAAAACTAAAATCAGTTGAATATTTGTAGTTACAATATACATATCAGAGATATTTCATGACCCTCTCCATTTTATTCTTCATGTCTTTGAACATTTGGACTTACATCACTCATTTGATACCTGAAACATAAAAAGTTTTCTTTATTATTTCTCTTAAACCAGTATTCATGGCTGGCCATTATTAATAAGAAACAATTTTGGTTTTAAAAACATTCTACTATTACCATTACTATCAATCAGGTCCATTTAGCTTATTGGTTGATATCTACATCTCCAAGACAATATCTGTAATCATCAAAGAAATTGAATTAAACTTCCCTAAACCATATTCATGTTTTTGCATCTTTTATCTATTTTAAAATTCCTCCACTCTCATTTCTATGCATTGTAATCTGTCCTTATGGTGTTTATTTATATATGCTTTTTGGCCAGCCATGATGTACACTTGGTTAATTACATCATCTATATGATTTATGACCTGATAATTAACTCAAACATAAGTTTAGAAAAGCTCACATTCAGAATCAGTCTTGACCCATTTGTTGGAGTCAACACTTGAACGAGCTTCATCTATCATCTTATGATTATTCTCCAAATATTTCTTTGGAATAGCATTTGAACGTTGTGGATGTATCTTCTTCTTGAGTATTGTCCTAAGCATCTGCACACAAAAGAACGTATATTACCTCAAATGTCATTAAATCAAACCGGTTTTTATAACTACAAGTTGTAGAGATTGAAGAATTTGATCAGTTTATGTGTCGATAAAAAGAAAACAGACCTTTTCCATTGTATTGGGTGATGAATCTCCTCTGGACAAATCAAGAAGAGGAGGTGGAGTTTTGAAGTCACTTGTGCATACAAACATCTTCTTGAGAAGAAAAGAGAGCGATTTTTTCTTTCCAGTAGTAACATCTGTATTAACCACAGTGAGATCTTTGATAGAATCTGCTTCGTCTTCTTCCTTGGTCCAGATATTGTTTCCAAGTGTTCCAATTGCTAAGAAGGTTTCATCGTCTTGAGGCCAATTTTGGAGTTCTTTAGCCAAAGGAGATCCTAATAATTCTTGAGCTATATATAAAACACATATTGTGATCATTGTTCTTCTGTGCAGATATTGTTAATTTTTAGAATAATAACAATATTTACTCACAAGAATCTGAAGTAGGCTCATGCTTCTTTCCATTAAGCTTTTTTTGAACCCAACCAAAAATCTGTAGAACAAAAAACAAAATCTATATTTTTACATGATCAAAGAGAGATCAATAAAACACAATGCAAAATACAAAGTTAATTCTGAAAGATATGAAAACAAACCTTCATATTTCAGACACATACATATATATGGGATATGTGTGTATCCAAGAAAATTTCTTTTTATGTCAATGATATTTTCTCCTTGAATAGCTATAGGAGATAAAGATGATCATAGTGGTCCCATGTTTTTAAAGACACAGTAAAACACAGATCCCAGAGGCCAGCAAAAAGCCAGCAAATCAAAAATTGGGTTCAAGTTCCTATAAGCCCTCGAAATCAGTTTCTTATGACTTCAAATCACCATTTCTCTTAACACATCCCATCTTTGTTGACGAAACGTTCAACAAACTAACATTATATAACATGTGGTCTAAGAGATTGAAATCAAGTAAATTGTAAAGGTAACACATGGATTTATCTGTTTTTTTTTTTACACATTTCTCTCTTAAAAACTATACAAAAAACACAGCTTTTCTATTTTGACCAGGCCGTACAGAAGATTACACGCAGTGTATGTAAATGTACAAACTTACTTTGAGGTTTACACTAGAATTTGAAACCGTTTTTTAATTAAAAGTGCAACTAGTTAACTACCCTTCGTCTCCAGCACAGCAAACAGCTGTGCAACATTCAAAGCAGGCGATGCAAGCAATCGCTGTGAAGAGCTGTGTGAAGACAAGGACACATTGATCATTGAGCTTAGTGCAGCATTGGACACAACACATGCAGCAACATTTATTGCACAGGGAGACACAACAGCCCGAAGCAGCCTTAACAAACTTCTCAGCAGCATCAGGTACTCTCTGTTCGCCAAATCCTGGTGGGACATTCTCTCTGGTGGCTGTTGTATCACCAAAGCCTATCCCGAGGCTTTGTAGTGGAATCGTTCTTGATATCATCTTCTGTTTCTCGCCATTGCTTGCTGTCTGTTATAATATTTCGTGGATATATGAATTAAAGCATGTCTGATTTGGTCCTTGGAACAGAACAAATCACTAGGTTTTGGTTGAAATTGTTAGTTCATGACTACTAGATATGGATGACTACCTTTTTCTTTCCAGCAGTGTCGCTGGGTTTCAATGCTTCTTCTGTGTTCTCTAATTGGATCATTCGAGTGTACTCAGATGGTACTCCAGTTTGGATGCTTAGTTTCGCAATCTGAGAAGAAAACGATGACGCAAAATGAAGAAGCAAATCCTAAAGGGAATAATCAAGGAGCGAATGGCTGACAAACCTTTTCTTTTAGCAGTTTGTCTTCAGAAAACCATGCTTCAGCAGTAAGCAAGCCAATTACATTCTTTGCAAATACCTAAAAATATTATTTAGAGAATGACAATTTATGTAAAACCCGAGTATCTTTTCTAAAAGTCTTCTTAGGAACGATTATGAGAAGCAACGCGATCTTACTTTATCAAGAGGAATGTCGTTTTCACTTTGTACAGACAAGTCTGTGGAAAAGCTGCTCAAATCTCCTAGCAGACCTTTGGCCGTCACATTCTCTGGGAACTTTCCTCGATATCTCCCATATATCATCAATGGACCCGTAGCCGTTAGATCCGGAATATTTGAAGGGTATACCTATTATTATAGTGACAGGTAACACTTTCAGTCTTACGGCATCAACTACTGAAAATTGAAGGTAACAACAGAAAGGTTAGCACGAAAAAATCAGCAAGCCAACTGAGCATAGAGGCACACCTCAACTTCATCTAGATTCTGCAGGGGCTCGATTGTTATATTCACAAGAATGGTGGACAAAGCCTTTGTAAACAGTTTGTCTATTCGTTCCTCGATGTGATCTGAACATCCAAGAAAACAAGTTTAAGAAATTTGCAACAGATGGTTTAGCACAGATATTGACAACGGTTTCCTTTAGTTCACCCAAGGAAGTCAGAGTTTCACCTGTATTATAAACTGATTCGTGCTGGCCCCTGGACAGATTTGCAAGCATTTGCAGAAAGTAGTGATTACAGAATACACCTGAAATATTGCAAAGCGTCCACATATGGAAAAGATAACTAAAAGGATAATCCTGGACATATTACATCAAAATCGTGAAGAAAAGTTTACCTAACCCAAAAGTGTGTATTCGTGGACACACTGATCCAGCACTAGCAAGATGTTTCTTTATTACATCACAAATTTGTCTCTCATCTTCAACAGATCCATCTGTTAAGAGGAAGATCATCGGAATAGAGCCATGCGTATTCGAAAGCATTTCCACAGCCTGAGAGTATTGAACGAAGTTGACCAAATTAATGTCAGGACTCAAATCTGAAGGGCTATAACCACCAAAGTGTTACAATTTTAAGCTACATGTGAGTGGCGGAAATACCTTCTCTAGGGGAGGGAGCATGTTTGTACCATCTGCAACAACAAAGTTCTTGTTCATCCACTCACGGCCTCTTTCAACAGCATCTGAAGTAACCAACTCCATGGACGTCGAAAACAAAGAAGTATCATCACTGAAAGTTATAATGTTGAAGGAATCTCCAGGATTTAGCTTATCTAGAGCTGTTGATATTGCATTGTTTACATCCTCGAGAGGTTTTCCAGCCATACTTTTACTTAAATCAACAATAAATACTACCTCCCGCTTGAATGCCTGAAGTAGAAAAAAAAGATCAGACTGTAATGCAAATGGCATCTCTTGCGCTGAAATAGAGTATAAAATCAAACCTTGGTTGTTTGCTTATTTCCTGGAAAAAGATAGACAGAGAATATGTCTCTCTGATCAACATCATGAACAGGCGCAGATTGAAGGAAAAGCCCACCAACTATATCACTTGAAGATACCTACATAAGAGCCTTCTTTACGTCTAAATTCAATGCAAAACCGGGCACAAGCAGAAATCTAAGGCCTATGCAGCGTTGGAGGACCAACAGATTCAAGCACCAGTGAGAAATCATACCGTATAAGAAAAGCTGAAGTCTGTGTTTGACCACTTCAAAACATCTGCTTCATATGAAAACATCAACTTCCCAGCTGTCCGGAATTTCTCCTGTAATAGATCAAAGGAATAAGAAAGTTATAAGGAAAAAAAACTGAAATATCATGGAGCATCCTGTGCAGAGAACTTCTGTTGATGACTATAACGGCAGACCTTTAGTTGATGACTGCATCCTTTGCAGAGAACTTCTGTTCCAGTCCCAGCATTAACACTCAAGTATATCTTTTCTTTCTTCGAGATTTTCTTTACCGCAGGAGTCACATACTCAGGAAAGTTGAAAGGGATATCAAGAAAAAACTGCCCTTCGTAATACGTCAACTTCTGAGACCAAGACATCTTGATAGAGAGGTTGGTACCTCCATCAACCTGGAAACAAATGATATATATTCAGAAAAGAGGCAAGAAAACACAAAACAAAAAAAACAAGAAGTTCTACTGGAAACCTCCACAATCACATCACCTGTGGTATTGTAACAGTAAATATGTTTGGTTTCAAAAAGCCTCCATTTTCAGGTTGTGCCGTTTTCTCCAATTTGTTTCCATCTTCGGCTGTGATCAACTGGACTGTGTAAGATTTTCTAGGAATCTCAACTTCCACACCTAGAATGGAACCCTGTTAGCCATACAGTATTAGTCTGAGATCCATCAGAGAAGAAGAAAATATCAATGCTCAGAATTCGAGCTACAGATTAATGAAAACAAAAGTACAAGAACAAGCATTCGAGCTTTTTAAATTATAAAGACTTCAGGGACTACTCAAAGAATTTTGGATTTTAAGAAGTTCCTCGAGAATGAGCAATTTTGTTCTCTGCGTAGTCTAGGAAAAATTGATAGACTCAGAGATATTAGTGAGTCCTTCTCAAATCTCTAATTCCACATCGATTTTAAATTGATTTAAGGAAACCTTCTAGTGAACTAATTTCATTATGAAACCCGGAGGAAAAAACCCGAACCTGCTCTCCCATAGGAATAGCGATTCGGCAATCACATCTCTTGCTTCCCATAACGCAGTGGACCCGCCACGATCCGGTGACGGTAACGAGAGCCGTGTCGAGATAACAATCGACGTCGAGCTCAATCGCGTTCATCTGCAAAGGAATCAGAGCTGGTGGGTCGCACCTGCCGTGCACGTGCGGCTGATAGCTAGGTAGGTCCGGGTTATCCACAATTCCTGGGTCGGATATAATGGCGTACACCATCGGTGCCGAAGGAAAGTAAGCCTGCGTCGCATATGATCTCTCCATCGGCGCCGGTGGTCGGGGGGCCGAAACCGCTCGGTCTTTGCCGAAATATATCCGTTTAGAGAGTTTAAGGCCATCGTCCACCGCCCTAGCGAAATCCTCCGCCATCTTCCCACACAGACGGCGAATGAAATTTTGTCTCGGTTGGTTTTCTCTGCCCTCTCTTCTCTTTTCTCCCTAAATTTTCTCGGGAAAAATAATCGGAACCGAAAATCAGAGGAAGAATCGTTAAATTAAGTCGAATCGTTAAATTAAGTCGAATCGGTTTACAGCCAACAAGGGAAAAAAAAAAGGGGTAGAAATCACTTCGGAGTCGAGTTTTATCCAGCGAATATTACACTAATTCTAATTTAATTTAATATATAAGTTACTTTAGTTACAAAAGTACCCCTTTCCTTTTTTGGCGCGATATTAAGATCTAACGGCTGAGGACCACTTAAGAATTGCCGACAGTGTGGAGGAATCAGCTATAAATTTAACATACGCGTGAACGAGTAACATATATCCACGTGGCAAAAGAACGTGGTGGACCCAGCGCACGATAAAATGTAGTTGAAGCAACTGATCCTTTAACGTTCTTCAACGGTAAAATTTCTTATGGGTGTTTGTGCGGTCACACGTGAGTAGCCGTTGGCTCATGGGCTTCCATGCGCTTCTTTGTTAAATTTTTAATCTGCTGTATTGTTTTCTTTTAGTGTTCCACACAAAGACAATTATGTCTAAAAAATATATTACTCGGAACAAAGAAAGCAATTCTATAAAGAAATTCCATGATGTACAACTAAAAAAAAATACAAAATAGAAATATCAAGTTCTTTATTTTCATGACTAAAAATCATAATTCATTTTACTTGTGAATTCATAGAACTGTCAAACGTATCAAAATCATAGACCGAGTCCAATGCATCCAGCCATGGACATATATGTAATTTTAACAAGTAGAATTTATATCCATCGGTTAGTTGCAGATTGCAGCCTCGACCACTTAATTATCTAGTTATCCTTTATTAATTATACATTTTTCACAAATTCTGATTTGGATTACTAACGTCAGTCTTTTTAGGTGTGATGTTACTTTCTAAAGAAATTTGATGAAATTTCAATATTTTCCATTTTTTTTTTTGCTGAATTCCTAGCCAAAACTATAATTTCATACACATGAATCATCCTGTTTTTTTTTCTTCCCACATTTTGTTGTCATTAAAAAAAAAGTGTGTTGTTTTCTTAAATGCAGAGAAAGATTCTAGATATTTACATATCTTTTGAGGTCATCTTCCAACATACCCAAAGCTTGTAGCTCTTCCATTAACCTTTCATACTCACTTTTAGCGTTCTCCAGCTCACTCCTAAGATTTAAGGCCTGCACACACAAAAGCACGCACAAAATATTTGATGTCTTTAGAGGATGCTTCAAATATTTCAACATTGTCCAATTTCAAATAGAGTGATCCGATGGATTCGGCATTAAGTAGATTATTTAACCAATTAATAGATAGTTTAAATAAAATACACAAGAGGACAAAGATTCATGGAGAGATGCTGAAGTAGCTTTCCATATATTTGATTAGTCTTTAGAGAATGTTGGGATTTGGTAGGAACACTCATAAGTCAAAACCACCGAAGCAAATGAAAGAGACAAGTAACAGAAATGCCATAAGTACCTTGACTTCAAGCTTTTGACTTTGCACCTTGTGGTCCAAGCATCTGAGTATAAGAAATATAATAAATTTCTCGCAGAAATTACAAACAAACACGGAAATAGACAATATATATAGACATCATTTAACTTACTTTGCTCGGAGGTTCTTGTTTTCTTCCATCAACCTGACAGTCTCAGTATCTTGTGACCGAATGGAAGATCCGTGAATGAACTTCAGAGCATGTGCACAGCCAATAAAGTTAGAAAAATGGAATGAACAAATGCACCTACAAACTACAGTTACTATCATGTCTTCTGTGTATGCATGGGCTATATAAAGGAGATGTCAAGAATCACGGTGTGGTTAAACATGTCCAACAGGAAATCGAAGAGAGGAAATACAATTCTGAGGTACCTGTTCAGCCCGATTCTGCCCCGGAACAGTAAATCCATCATTTCCAACCTTACTTTTTGGCATCGTACCTTCAACAGAATCAGGATGTTCTTTCCTCTTCTCCAACAGCACTGAAGCAATAATGCAACCATCACGAGTCATCATCAGAGAGTTTGGGAAAGATGGAACGGGATATATACAGTTCAAAATGAACATGTCAAATTTCCTTAATAGCAGAACCATTTGTAATCAGCTTAGGAAAAGTGCCAGTTTTTTTAGTAAGATACTGCTTATCTTCTTCTATTTTTAAGCGTGGAGATGAAATACTTTTATTTTCATGTTTCTTAAAACGGGCATAATCCTGGGCCAATCCAGGGGTTACAAGACTCAAACCAGGCAGTCCAACGTTTAGAACTCTAGTTTTGTTGTAGTCAAAAGCCAAGTATGATCTCATTTTCTTTAGGGTTCAGCTTTTAGTAACCTTTTACCTGGCTCAACTGAAACTCTAGGGAGAGATGCAAAATTTCCATTTGGAAAAACTGCTTGGAAGCCAGGAGGAGGACTTATTGCTTGTCCGACTATAACTCCAGCCGAATTCTTCTGGACTATGTTTTCATTTGTCCCACAACCAAGTTGAACATTTTGAGGTATCTGAAGACGAGGCTTCTTCATTTCTTGATACCCAATCAACACAGAATGGCAGCACCTATTAATGATTTCCAATCACTTGATGTAGTCAGAAACACTGGAAAGTGAAACAAGTCAATCCCAGAGGTAATGGGGAACATTTATAGGCAAAACAGAGGACTGAAATCCTATGCTCAACTAAAGAACAATAGATCTTTTATGGTTTTCTCCCATACACTAGAGGGTTTAGATAAAAGAAGCAACACAACAGCCACCAAATATACAAGGCTTGGGATATTTACCAATACTCGATGGTCATATCCTTTAAACGGTTTTCAAGCTTCTGAAGAAGAAGAGTTTTCTCAAAATCCTGTTTGTTATGGGTTGGCTCAACAAAATTAGCTTCTAGAATACCTGCAAACAGCATACAAATTGACTTAAATTCACCCATGAAAGACAACTGTGCTAAAACAACCAAGCCACTGGGAAATCTATTGTTTTATTGATTGATCCTTTCTGCAGCTTCTTACCAACAACTCCTCTTCCTCGACTGTTTGAATAGCTCACAACCTGCCAAAATGGCTGAAAAGAAAAAATACAGACAAGTTCACAGTAAAATACAAGATCATATGTAGAATTTGTGATCGAAACTTGACAAGACACTGCATAAAAAATGTTTGCGGAAATTTTGAATAAAAATATGTTAAAGTAGATAAAACCCCCTTTATATCTGCATGCCAAGATCAGTGTCGAGAGAGTCCAGAAACGTTCTGAACTTTTTCCTTGAGTTATACAGGGTACAGCCGTACAAACAAGGATTGACTAGCATCCCCATATATGAGAATGCTTTTCCTAATTAATATGAATTAACATATTTGGGAGCTTCTTTCAAACTCACCATTATTAGGCGGTTTTTGTGATAAACACAGAACCCATGAAGGTTTACTTTGGGAGCTTCTTTCAGAAATCCAATCGTCGTTACAACTTCAGCCTGCTCATTAAATGCCAAGATCGGAATTAAAATAAGAGAGGAAAACAACTAAGTTATAAAGAAAAAATACAAAAGCCTCTAGATATTTTACGCACCTGTTCAGATCCAGCAGCATGAGGCTTATAATAAATGTACTGCGGATGCATGAGATCATCAGCAACATTATGATGCTCAACAGCCTTACCACGCAACACTATCTTGAAAGATTCAGGAATCCGCAAGTATAATATGGATAGGTAAACCTGCAGAAAGAAATCAGAAAGGATAGCAATTCAGTTGCATTCCAGTTGCACAAATATTTTCGAACATACAGCTGTCAGCACCCCTTTATTTATGTCTATATACATTATGTATTTTCCAAGTATTCATGAGTACATTCACACATACAGGTATGATTCAATATTACCATCTATGCCACTAGCACATGAACATAAGCATATACAGTTCCCCAAAACATTGGTGACCAAAAGAAATAGAAGCTCACACGAAGAGAGTAAGAAAATCGGCTTGCAATATGATCATTCACCGTCTTACATCCAGTTTTTTTAATGTTTCCATCAATGAGAATATCCTATTAAAAACAGCAAAATCTCAATTAAATGAAATACTTGGCGATAAAAAGAAGATCAAAAACATAAATATATAAAAAATATTAACCTCTGCATCAGAGTCAAAGTCTAATTCCAATTTAGCGTCACTGTTGAGCCACATATTGTAGATGATAACCTTTGTCCCATGTGGTCCAACGTCATCAAACTGCCACAGCGAAAAAAAGAAGTACAATGTCACTGACAAGAGAGTATATAAATACTACCAGAGAACAGGTCAACATGAAGAAAAGTTTTTAATTGATGTTGGGGCAAACACTAACAGAGAACAGGTCAACATGGAGCCTAATTTAAGTGAAAACTAAAGTCCCTATTGAATCTTACCTGAAAATTCATTCATTTACCTTGCAGGAGAAGATCTATAAATACTACCTTAGGCGACAACATCCAAGAACTATGGAACTACGGAAATGGAGAGCAATCAGGGGTGGTTCTAAGTGATAGTCAAATAATTATATATATCTAAATATCATTTATGAAACCCCAAATTTAGAAACCAAGTAGTCAATAAATATACAGACTGTAAACAACATGGGTTGCATGGAGAAAGTTATGGCCTTGCCTGCTGCAAAAGTTCTGCCTCTGTTGAAAATGGAGACCATTCTAGTACAATAGAGAGATTGGATATATAATGTTCTCGGTCTTGCAATGTCTTGAATTCGCTAGCTGGTGCCTTAAACTCATAATCCAACTGAACATGCATCAGACAACACGGTTAGATTACAGAAAACAAGGTACAATTATTTGTAACAGAAGGAGACTCACAATGGGAACAACGATTCTATCATGGCCAGTCCGTGTCAGGTATGTATAGGATAGGAGCCCTATGCTTTGTGTCCATGTTCTATTCAGATGGAAAAGAACACAATTGGCACCTTCTCGTTTCAGAAAGCTAATTGAAAAGTTAGATGACTAATGGAGGTAAGCAGAAAGGTAAATCCCCCTCAAAATATTAGGAATGAATAAAGATAACCAATTGGATGGAAAAATGTTAGAACATCAGCACATAGGATAACAACAAATGGCCACTCACTGGTTCTTCAAATGACGGCTGAAAACAATGACATCGGCCCCAAGTCTCATTGTGCTGGTCTTGAAACCATTTCCATCTAAGAATCATAACGAAGGGTGAGAGACAGAATCATAACTAAAGATCTGCGCTGCAAAATCATAATAAAAATGTGTTGCAGAATCATAAATTAGATATGTGTGACGCCGAATCATAACTAAAGACACAAGTACAAAGAAAAAAGTGAACGATTCATACATCTTCCAATGGCTGAATCCGATTTCTTATCTGAGAATCCAAAACCCATGCAATGCCGCATTGCCTGAGGATCCATCCCACCACCATCATCTGCTAGTTTTATGCAAAGATAATTAGAAATTCTTTCTTTGGCAAGCCCCCTCGTGAATTGGCACAAAACTCAATCCAAAAAATCTCAAGCAAAAATACCTTGAATTAACAATGCTGTTGTACCATCCCTTGGACTTATGGTTTTATCTACAATGACAAAAGTGGCCCCATTTTGGATCTATAGGGTGACGAAGATACAGCACAAACATATTAATCAATCATTCCGAACTTTTCAGATTATCAACCAATACTTAGGGCACACTTCCACCTTAATGAACAAATGACAAATGAGAGTCCAGAAAGTGAAGCGCTTCAGTTCCGGAATATCAAGAATATCACTATACGAGTACTCAAAAGTGAAGAGGAAACACTCTCTATCAAAAATATCACTATACGAGTATTCAAAATTGTAAAAACTTGGCAAAAATTTCGCTTTTGCAAAGATCATAAGATATGCTGAAACCAATCTTCTAAAGTCATTTTTTCAAACCATTTGCAATTAAGAACAAGCAGGTAGTCAGATTGAAACATTAAGGACATCAAAAGTAAGGACGCACCTCATCAACAGCATTGTCGAGCAGTTCTGCAACAGCTGCAGGTAGAGAGAACAAAGAAAGTGTTGTTAAAATGCTTGAATAATGTTTGCTAGCCACATTTAAAAAGGGGAAAATAATGATTTTTCAGGCATACCACCAAAAGCCCATTTATGTGAAGTAGCATTGGAGTGAAGGAACATAGGGTGCACATGGAGATAATTTTTTCCATCTGTGAAACATATGTCAAGAACCATAAGCAAAACGCTTCCACATATATAGAGAAAAAAAAGTAGAATCAACGCAAAGGAAATAATGTATTCTGGTGTGTATTACTCAAAGCATTCTAGCTCCACAGAATAAATACCAACTCATCCAAAAGAGTAAGAAAAAGTAAATGATAAATACATATTAGTAAGACTACATACTTGGCTGATGCGACTTTGAACTCAGTTCATCACTGTAGTTTCCAGCTTTCCAGAATTGCCTACAAACAGGAGCTGGACATATGGTGGATGAAGAAGTGACACCTGCATCTTCAGGTGGCGTCCGGACCTGATCAACCACACTAGTGCTACTCTGCCCACCGATGGAACCTCTATTTTCTTCTGAATCTTGAGGTAGAGGATGTCCTTTGGAACCATGGCTTCTAGGTGAGTTGCTCTGAAGCATAATGCGGTGCTCGGTTTTGATAACCACAGCATTATGAGAAGCGTTTGTACTGCTGTTGTTACTCATCTTGTTTATCTGGAAGGAAGAAAAATAAACATAAGAATTTGGGAGACATCGCAATCACAGATCATAAAGTCTAGAATTCGATTTTCTTGTGTGTATGTGCCCTAACAAATTCCTCAAAACTTAGGGGGACCCAGATGAAATGACGTATAAAATAAAAAGTAGGGGAATAACAAATCACAAAGGGCGAATGAGAGAGAAGTTCTTCGCTACAAAGGATTCTAGTTTACCTGAAAATTATTCTCATGCAAATCGACTGTTGCTTTCCATAGTGTCCACAATGTTCGCGAAATGAATAGAGCAGAAGAAGATAGTCAAGTAATGATGGAAGTTGACCGTACTCTTATGGCTTCTCTCAGCATACCGATAAACTCCGGCGTAAGTTCGAACTAGAAATCCTTGTGGAATTTTTTCACGGCGTAGAGAGAACGACGGCGATGAAATCAGACGCCCGAGAAGTGAGCCTTCGGGTAGCTGCCGGAACAATGTTCCAGTCAAAACGAAGCCACCACACAGATAGAACAAGAACCAAATCAGAATCTGAGAGAGAGAGAGACGAACCAGACACAGCGGGGTGGGAAAATGAATAGCCTTCTAGGGGAAGATGGAGAAGAAGCGATGTGGGGCCGGCCAACGAATATTTATTTTACTTTATAAAAAAAAAAAACAAATAGGTTTATATACTACGAAAGTGTGATGGACTTAATATTTGGGCTTTCATATTTGTATGGAATCCAATCCGGTCCGACATATTGGATGTTGGAGTTTACATATACTAGAATTTAGTTTAGTTTGTTTCTTAAATATTTCATTATCACAAAAAACATGTATTATAAATTTTTAACGTGATTGTAAAAATTTTATTCTTAAAATTTTGTGAACATATATTAAAAAAATCTTTTTAAAAATTGGTTTTCATAAACATTTTAAAAATATTCATAAATTTAAGACAAATTTAATTAGTTTAATTTCTCATAAATTTCAAACTCATTTACTACATAATAATTAATTATTATAATTTTATCACAAATTATTCACAAATTTAAAACAACGATTACAAATTACCATTGCAAGTTGCATATTTTGTGTGTTATTTGTTGTCTGGAACACTAACTTGGCAATTAGATTTGTTGCGGTATCAAAACTATAGTGATAATACTTATAAGCCATTCAAATCTCGAGAAAAAAAAACCTTTGAAAAGTAAAGATTTGTTGTTGTTGACAAGTGTTCGTGAAATCTCCAAGTCACTTTAATAACCGGTTAAGAGAAAACCGGTTGATTCTAATTCATTCAGAAGCTTCAAGTTGCACGAAAAAGGGAAGCTTCTTCCTAACACGCTGGCTGTATCCGAGGGTTCTAATAGAAGGAAGACATCCTTCTACAAGGACGGAAACACAGACGCTGTTAAGGGAAAGAAACAGAGCATCTGTTTCTTCTACCTGTTGTCGACTAAACAAAGCGCATAAAGGAAGAGTTCCGAGACATAGAGAGTACGAATCGACGGCATTATTGAATGTATATGTCGGAGGGTTCCTTTTTTGTCTTCGTCTTTGTTCAAGTCCTTTAAAAGGGTGTGTGCTAAGTTTGTAAAAACAGGAGGGAGTGCAGAGAGTTAGAAAGAGTGAAAAGAGAATCTTTGTAAAACCTTGAACCAAAATAATAGTGGATTCCGAAGAACAAGTTCCGGCGAGACGTAGGTTTAATCATTCTTGATTAAACCGAACTCGTTAACTTCGTGTGTTCTTACTTTAAGCTCCAATCATAAATCACTCTAAGTAACAAAGTCAAAAGGCAACTAAAATCAACAGTTGTTCGGTATAAAATACTGCAGTGATAAATGATTCATTCAAAAATTGAACCAGCTTTTTGAAGAAAAAGTAAGCAAATGTGAAACATATTGATGGTTTGTCTTTACATTACAATTTAAGGAATCATGAAAGAAATATACATACTACGAAATTGATTGTATCGACTCAAATTAAATATTGAAAATTATGAAAATGATCAAGAATTTATTTGTTTAAATATTTATAAATCCATATTAACACATCTATATTCCATGATTCTAGTTAATTTAAAACCAAATATTGTGTTCTGTTGCCTTAGTCCTCTTGTAATTGGGTTGAAAGATGTTGAAGTTGGTATATAAAGGACCTAACCCCAATATTTTTTATATAGGGCAAATGTTTAAAATAACACTTTTCTAAATTTTTATTCCAAAAATAGCATCATTAGTTTAAATTTCTAATAATAGCACAAATTTAATATTAAAATGTATTAAAACTATATTTTAAAAGAAAAAAACTAAACCCTAAATTAGAAAAAATAAATTCAAATATAATATTTTAAGTTTATATATAATTTGTTTAAAATAAATAAGTATTTTTACATAAGTATTTGTATTATTTTTGGAAATTTAATTTTAAAATATTAAATTTGGAAAAAAAACTTGAAAAAATGTTATTTTAGGGTATTATTCTTTTATATATTTTTCTCTAGATTTTGTCGAAAAGCAAATGATATTCACAATCACACAACTCAATGGTCCACTACATTCGTTTTATTTTATTTGAAATCCAGATTACCTTTTTTATCACATACAAAGCAATTCAAAGCAATAAAAGAAAAGCGACTGAAAACGATGACAACAATTAAAAAATCAACCTTTTGTCGCAAAAAATGTTATATAGGGGAAAGAAAACGTTAATATAACTTCGAAATAATAATATTATCTCAATTACCAAAAGTTTTAGACTATACTAACATAGATCATTTTGGTTTGTTACCCACATATTTAAATCATATTTGTTTGTCAACCGTATATTTAGGTTATGTTTGTTTGTCACACATAGATTTTTACGGCTACGATTGAGATAGATTGTTGCTTGTTTAACTGTCATAAAAATTTACGACAGACACAACGTCTTGCAACACAATATTTTCGATCGTTTATTAAAACATCGGTGTTACTAAAAATTTACGATCAACTATAATCGCAATCGTCGGCGGCTGACAAACGAACAACATATACCATAGTCACAGCCGCAATACTGATCAACCATATTCGTCTGCAACGAGCAAACAAACAATAATATATTATATAATCCAAACTATATTTTAGAATTATTATTAGTATTAACAAAATAAATCAATATATTATATATTATATGTGGTATTCCGAAGAAATATATATTATACACTTGTTTATAAAATAAATGCATTTTAACTGAATATAAGTGTTTATCCATCTACGTGAACATTTCCAATTTGGAATTAAGAAGTGTATTTTTACTGTTATTATAATCACATCACTTAATTAATCGGTTAACTTTATACTATTAGGAATTAGAATAAATTATTCACACTATCTGTTAAATAAAGTAGAATGAAAATGCTTAAAAGAAGGTAATATGTGATTTAATAATGAATAATAGTATTGATGAAAATATACATGTTTTTGACATTTATAAATGCATAAATTTTGAACGACAAAAAAGCATAAATATTTAGTAGCTGTACAAATGAAAACAAGTGTAGTAATTATTAATTCAGAGGTATTCCACGTCACGAGGGAGTTGTCGCTGCCGGGTAGAAAGGAACAGACCAAACAAAACAAAGATCTTAAAATCTTAAAAATAGATTTGGTGCCCAAAGATTTTGACCTTCAGACACAAATATTACATTTTTGATTTCTTCTGACACTTCCAAGTTCCAACACACAACATCACACTTGACCCAAATTAAGATTTTGTTTCCACTTCAAAGATCTGATCTTCCGGATCTCTTATATTTATGTCACCTAACCTAACTTTTTCTTCTCCCTCCATCACATTGATTTCTGGGTTTTAGATCTTTAGTTAAAAATTTCTTCTTCCTTTTTTCTCGAACCAATTTATACTCGTTTATGAGTTAAGTAATGGCTGTTCGTGAGATTATGAAGATGGAGATTTCCGCCTGTGGAGATATGTCCGTTACTTCGCCGGAAATACATGTCCTCGCCGTCGACGATAGTATCGTGGATCGTAAAGTCATCGAGAGGTTGCTTCGAATCTCTGCTTGTAAAGGTAAAATCCTAAAAAATAAAGCACAATCCCCGTGTTCTCCTTCTTTTTGAGTGTCTATGTGTTCTCTTTGCCTTATAATCTCCAGTCTAATTTTTGTAAATTTTGTTATTTCAGTGACATCTGTAGAGAGTGGGACGAGAGCTTTGCAGTATCTTGGCTTAGATGGAGACAAAGGAGCTTCCGATAAGGTGATTTAAAAAAAAACTTCTCATTTTGTTGCAGTGTTTATATCAACAATTCTTTAGAATTTCTTATAGCAGGATTTGAAGGTGAATTTGATAGTGACGGATTACTCAATGCCAGGACTAACAGGATATGAGCTCCTCAAGAAAATTAAGGTAATAATATCAATCTGAGAAAAATTGAATGAAGCTTATAAATGCTCATACAAACTCAATTATATACGTGCAGGAATCATCTGCATTCAGGGAAATACCAGTTGTGATTATGTCATCTGAGAACATCTCACCTCGCATAGAACAGTAAGTGATTGTGTGATGTTTAATACAAATCATAATTTTTTTCTTTCTAATCTGCATGGAATATCTTCTTCTTTTCGGATGTTTGAAGGAAGGAGCAGAAGATTTCCTGTTAAAACCGGTGAATCTAGCAGACGTAAAGAGAATAAAACAACTTATAATGAGAAATGAAGAGGAATGCAAAACGTTAAGCCATTCTAACAAGAGAAAGCTTGTTGAAGAAAACATTGATACATCATCATTATCATCATCAAGTCACGATCGTTCTTCTGTCAAGGACATTCAATCTCCAAAAAGGATTAAAATCAGAATCTGAATAACATTTCTGTTAATATTTCCTAATCTAAGTTCTTGTTCATTCTTTTTGTTTTGGGGTTATTTTAAGACGGTGTATGAGAGAGAGAGTTATCACACTACTCATGTTTTTGTCGTTTAACGAAAAAAGGAAATTGAAACAACAATTAAAAATTGGAGAAACAAAAAATATTTAATTTTAATTATTACATGAATACAACTGTTCAAAACTCACACAGTTCAGAAAACATTAAAATCAAACAAGCCAAAAAAATATACATCAGACATAATAAATAGCAAGTGAATAATTCACTATATTTCATATACAAGGAGTTTGAGATGTTTAATGTTTGTTTGTGGTTTTGTGATACTTGTTCTTGACCCAACGGAAAGCCATAGCAGAGCCAACCTTGAGCTTCGTAAAACCAGAAGAAGCTGCAGCTTTGGTCTTGTCTAACCCTTGTCCCAATTTCTCCTTGTACTTGGCCGTATTAGAGTTCGACGCAGCTCCACCTCCGCCGCTTCTGACGATGGCGCCTCCTCGGCCTCCCTTGACAGAGTCGCCGCTATTGTCCCACTGGTCTGCCCACGATAATCCGTTCATTAAGTCTTGATGATTCTAAGATGAAATATGTTTCTAAGATTGTTGTGATTCTCTCTCTTTTACCTTCGTTGTGTTTATATATACAGTTTTTTTCTTTTTTTTTTCTAGAAAAAGAAGATTTGTTGTGTGGTCAAACTTTGTGTTCGTGGAAAATATAACTCTTTCGCTTTCCTTCTTTAATATTCCCAAGGAGTCAATAATCTTTCGGAACCTTCTTTACAAAAAATACACAGATTAATATTTGTTAATAGCAATAAAGAATCTTTCGTTGAAAAATAGTTACTATCAGGTATCCATTAAGGAAACTTCTTCAAATTCGTCGAGGCTAACAACATCATTAATTTGACTTATAATATAAAGGAAAACATCTTTCTCTTTTTTAACCAATTGAATTGCAATATTGTCAATATAGAGATAAATTATAATCGAGGAGAAGAGAAAGAAAGAGAAAAAAAGTAGAAAATCCAGTTGTGTATATATCTTCTGTTTATAGGATTCCAAAACTGTCTTTGTTCGGAGTATATTTAATGTCCTTTTTGTGTTTTTGGATTAGTCAAGGACGTAACACGTCTCTGTAATTTGGAATGCAACTACGTCGTTTTGGAGTATTGCCCTCACTTTAGCTGCAACGCAATCACTCTCATCTCTTTTTACAACTTGAAACACAAATAAATTGAGAAATTACCAACTGCGAGAAGGAATCTCAATTACCGACCAAAATTACCTCTTTTTTCTTCATTAGTTTATAAGCTGACAATGGATATATATATAAATGCGACCAATCTTACTACTTTCAACTAATTTCTCTAATCAACATTTTTTCCAGATTGGATCAAATGCAAATGCTGATAGGACTCTCCAAGATTACTTGCGAATCAAGGAACATCATCACACTGGTTCTGCTGCAACACTTTCTTCTCCGAGAATGGTATTAGCTATACCAACAAAGAAACAGAGGTTCAAAATCTTTAGTATTTATAGGAGTGGTGATAAATACACATGGACAGTGGACCACGGAAACCGTCATAGCAAGAAGAAACCAATTTTTTTTTTCTAAAATCAAACAATGCATAGTCACTTATTAGGTTTACTAACCTGACGAGCGACCTCAGCAACACGTCGACTATCACGAGATGAGTCAGTGTTGAAGGATTCCAAGTAACCGTTTTCTTTCTCTCCAGTCTTTTGTCTCCAGTTTCTGCTCTCATCTTCATGCGAAGAGGAACTTCCTCCTTCAGGGCTGCTGTTGCTGCTTGCATCTTTCTTACGCTTCCTCTTGAATGTGAACTTGATACACTGTTTCTCATAAGGCGACACAGATGTAATAGGAAGCTCTATATCATTCTCTTTCTCTTCCTCCTTCATTTCTTCTGTTTTGGATGACGTCAATGATTCCATGTCAGGACAAACTCCATTGGCAATGTTACTTTCAAACGCTTCATTTTCTCTGCGTCTACTTAGTATGGAAGGAAGAGTATGATAACAAGGATCTTTATTCTCTTTATAAGAACACCGTTCAATACTGACATCTCTGTTACTCAAATGTGGTTTGATACCGTTAGCAACTATCGATCTCTCGTCATGGTTACTAGAATCCTCTCTCGCTAAAGAAGCTACTTCATTTGGTTTGTTTTTCTCGTTGCTGAGATTCGTTTGACGACCATTTGCTAATTTCTCGAGGTGATAACGAGACTCTCTCAATTCCATCCTTAGCTCTCCTACTATATCTTCAGCTTCTCCAAGTTGAGCTTCAAGTTCCTCAATTTTTTGCTGCTTCTCCAAGAATATCATTTCTGCCTCCCTGACCTATACCCAAGATTTCTTCTTTTTATAAAAATAGAATTGAAGAAGAAAATGCAACATAAAAAAGTAAAGCCAATCCTCACGAAAATCTCTTACAATCCCAAGTTAAACAGTTTTGATGAAACAATGAGATACAACAATAGAAAATTTGTAAACCACAGAAAGTATGTCACACTACTCGGGTTCATCTCAACAACAAAAACTCTTCCAGCTTATGGTATAGATTCCGAATCTATTTCTGCAGCAAGATTACACAGAAATGTGATTTCTATGTAAATCTGAAATGATACATTGCAAAGCTACCTACCATGGGTCATATTACAGGAGATCAGAATATATGTGTCCAGGTCAGAAACCTGACCTTCAGAAAGTTATTCCACAACCTATTCCCATAGCGCTTTTAAATGCAGCAAAAAAAAACACAAGGAAAAACGGTACCAAAGTATATAGTTCTGAAATCAGCTGAAGATTTTCCAGTAAAAATTCCAAGTAGCAAGGATGTAAAGTAAAGCTTACAGTCGTCAAAAATGTCAAAAACTTCATTCTCAAATTCATCTCATAACAAGCAAGAAGCAAAAATAAAGTCAGAGCACTCAACTCATGAAACGACTTAGATGACGAAAATACTCTCAAGTTTTAAGAATCCACAGAAACAATTCTACACTGTATCATACCTTCAAATCATACATCTGTTTAAGTCTAAGACATGTACGGAGAGCCTCCTCTCTAACGGCCACGAGTTCTAGCTGATACCCACGCGCTTTATTCTCGGAAATCATCACACGCGCCGCCGCCTCCTTCGCCGTGTTTAGAATTATATCGGCGTAAGCCTTCTTCAAGGCGGTTAATTTCTGCTACCCGAAAAAAAGACGAAGAATTCATCGCAAAACCAGAAAAGACAAGAAAAAACCAACATCCGAAATACTAATTCAAATCAGTATACGAAAACAGAGACAATCATAAGAAACGGAACCTAAAAGAAACAGAGAAGAAACTAAAAAAACACATTCAATTTCGGAATGTAAAATCGAAAACGGCGGAAATTTAGGTATTAAAAAATGGAACTTTTACCTCTGGGTCGGTCATTAGGGCAGAGATTGCAGTTACGGAGAGACGATTTGTCGTCCGAAATCGCGAAGAGAAAAGAACGAAGTAGGAAAAAAAACTAAGGTGGTTTGGTTTTCTTTTGTTCCCTTATGTTTTGCCTTTTGCCTTGAAGAATCTGTCTGTTAAGAACCGAAAATATTTCTTTCTTTGACAAAAGAAAAAAAAGAGAACGGAGAATATTTTAATTACTATCTTACCCCTGTATTTCCGATTTATTACAGACAAACCACATATCATTCGGTTCACAACATGTAAACCGATGGTACGATTTCCCGGTTACCCGTTGCTCTGTACTCTTTTGTTGCGATATGAGTTTATGTGAGTTATATAACGTCAAATACGTGTTTTATTGGTTCTTTGAGTTTCAACTGACCTTAGAAGGGTTCAGACACAATGCAATTACCATGAAAGGGCTTGGGACTTGTCAAAGTGGGAAAGTCTATAAGATTATTGAGTCCTGTTTGAACAACCATGTTCTCTCTCTCTGATTTAGGTAAATCACAAACTCATCTAAATCGGCTAAAGCGAAAAAAGCTCCTTTTATTGGCTTTAAACAACTCCTTTAACTTCCTCTCTGTGTACATCCAAGAAAAGGTAATGGTGGTGGCTTTTTGTGCTTTTCCCTTTTCTTTTTACAAATATATATTTGCTTAATAATTAGGAGATTTCTTTATCTTAGTTAATTAACATGCATGTTCTTGAAGGTTGAACCTCATTTTAAAACTTGAATGGGAGGATCATGACATCACGTTTTAGGTAAAGAGTAGAATCCACTGGAATAAAAAAGTACAATTTTAATATATTTTCCCAATATGTTTTAACTTTTAAAACATTATTTTTAAAAGTGGTATGAATATTGTACGATGTTATTGTTGATCATCATTACATATGATTAAAAGAACAACTTGTAAAGGAAATTTAACTCAATAGCGAATTGATTGGCAAACAAAAACTAAGAGAATTGAATGGGTTCATATAAATACTATATATCATGTGCACTCATTGGCCCCATGTGTTCATCAAATAGTTGGATGCTATGATTTAGAATATTCTGTTCATTACCTTATCAATCATTTAATTCTAACCAAAAGAAATACTGTCTCCAAAATATTTCAGTAAAAGTAGTGTTAAGAAAGACGAAGTATTCTTCTAACAAAGTATAAAACTCACTTTGACCATTTATACAAATGTACTCTTCAGGCATCACAGACACTTATAAATCTATATTAAAACTAAAACTTATGTATTCAAAATCGTATCATCTTTTCTATAATTAATTAGTTATTAGATCTGTTTATTGTTGTTTCTAAGAAAAAATAATAATTTAAAATGTGTTAATAGAGAGAGACATTATTAGAATATAACAGGATAAAATTAATAAATAAATTCAAAAGTACATAGACTAATAGAGATACACACAGCTCACCTAATAAAAGTGAAGTCCAATGATAAGATGACACGTGTGAATGCTCCACACAACAATGTAATCTGATTAAAAGTGAGCCACGTGGCTCTTTTTGGCGATTATAAAAAACAAGCAGAAGAAGTGTTAGCTATCCTGCCTATCCACTTTCACCTGTTCTCTTTAGTTGTACGGTTCTAATAGATTGAAAGGCTATTTTATGGCCGCCGTTAGTAGTTCTTCGGATGCCGGAGGTGGTGCCTCCGTCAAGGGAGAAGAGATCATGTTGTTCGGAGTTAGGGTTGTGGTTGATCCGATGAGAAAGTGTGTTAGTTTGAACAATCTGTCTGATTACGAGAAGTCTCCGGCGGAGGAAGTCGTCGTCGGAGATGGAGATAGAAAATATAAGGATGAAACGGATGTGATATTTGCCTCCGGTTACACCTCTGCCAATGACGCTGTCCAGATTTCTTCCTCTTCCGGCGGAAATCGAGAGAGGAAACGAGGTACTCCATTTCTGATTTTATACAGATTCTGAGGAGGGCCTGAGGTTCGGATGATTTTATTATTGATATTCCCGCCTTTAATTTGACCTTTTCCAATTGGTTACTTTCTGTTTCTGTCTGAATCTATGCTTGTTGGATTTTCTCCGAGAAACTTCACTGATTTATTGTTTTAGCTGGGTTCTAACCTGTGTTTTGGGTATTGATTTGTCTCTATTACTGATTTTGGTGAAAAAACAGGAATTCCATGGACTGAGAACGAGCACAAGAGGTTCTTGCTTGGGCTGCAGAAGGTAGGAAAAGGAGATTGGAAAGGAATATCAAGAAACTTTGTGAAGAGCAGAACGCCTACTCAAGTAGCTAGTCACGCTCAGAAATACTTCCTCCGACAAACCAACCTCAACCGTCGTCGGCGAAGATCTAGCCTTTTTGACATTACAACTGAGACGGTATGTATATCTCTTATATAATACTAAATCATTTTGTTTTAGTTATAGATAAGATGTTCCTTTCACCTTATTGTCATATGTTTTGTTTGGCTTGAATGCGAATGAACAGGCGTAGACTTTCGTGTAGTATGTAGCTTAGATAATAGAATATACTTTTCTTGCCTTCTTTGTATTCTCTGCTTTCTGAAAGTTCTTCCGTTATTAGAATGTTCAGTTTTACTTGACATCTATTACCAGTGATATCCTTTTCTCTTAACATTTAGAGTCTATCTAAGAAAGAAATCAAATTTTTTTCAGTATTTCCTCTTTTAGAACTTTAAGAAAAAGATAACATGGAGAAGCGCCATAATGATTTCGGTCAGTTGGGAACATATCGTCCAAACTGTGGTAGAAAGTGGATTGATTCAAGAATAGAGTTATAGATATAACGGTCTACCAAACAATAATCGTAAGCGTGTGAGAGTTAAGTCTGATTGGTTTTAACAGGTAACAGGGATGCCCATGGAGCAAGATCAGGTGCATCATGCTGAGGACAGCTCATCGCTCCCTGAAACCAACACAGTCTCTGGACATCACGTTATGCAAGTGTTTCCTGAAGTTGCAGTGACTACAAGAACTGAGAGTGCACAACAGAAATTTTATCCCAACGATTCATCCTCAAATTTTGTCCATCTGGTCCCAGTAACCTACCAAACAAAGCCTGCACTGAATCTAAGCACAGATGCTGCAATTCCTGCTCCGCTTTCTCTCAACCTTTCTCTTTCCTCCTCATTTAGTCTTAACGAGCAATCCAACTCAAGACAGTCAGCTTTCACGATGATGCCAAGCTTCATTGATGGAGATAGCAATAGCAGCATCATAAGAGTTGCTTAGACCTAAGTCCAAGGTGAATCTACAAGACCTTGCTTCGTTCTTGGTCTCTCTGTTGTATTAGTACATATTAGGTTTAAATAGAAAACTAAGAAACAAAACACAAGAACCGTTTTCAAAAGTCTCAGTCTTGTTTCTGATCTTACTTGATCAAAATTTTATGTATCTTGTCTGAAAAATAAATCAGGGGAAAAAGAACAATAACTGAGGATGGAGATGGACGAACTGTGTTTAGGGTTTCTTAATCATCTTTGTTTGTTTACAGAACTCTGCTATTAGTTATACTCTGTTCGTGTGATTTGTTTTGTGGTAAGTAAGTTAAAACAAGTCGTGATTCTCATGTGTTCCACCTCGATCAATGGTTGGTGATTTGTAGGGTTTTAAGCTTCTGTATATTTTATCTTATGGGGATAAGCTAAAATTGGTCGAATATTCTATTAGTATCTTTAATGCCATAACAATGTTGCCAATTTCATGAGCCACTTTTGACTTTGATAGATTTTTGTTCTAAAAACAGAGGCCAACAGCTCTAAATTTGTCAATTCTCATTATCTGCGATTAACCGGTATTTCAGGTATATTTGGTCTCTAACATCAGTTCAAATCTTCCCCAATCCAAATATAGAAGACTAAATAATGAAAGTCATGACCTTTTTTTTTTAATTTTTTCTTCTTCTGTCACCATTTCAATCTTCATGTAACCTTTTTAGATCATTTCTCAATTCTTGCATCTGTTGATTTTCTGTGTCTGCATCTAGCTTCGTGATCGCTGTTCGCAATCACAATAATGCCTAACCGTTCCTTCAAGAATTTCATAGAAGAAGAACTTGGAACATTCCCACAGTTCTTAATCTATGCTCTTCTTGAATGGATCCTCATCATTATCCTCTTCATCGACGGTTTACTCGCTTTCTTCTCTAACCAAATCGCTAAATTCTTCGACCTCAAAATCCCGTGTCTTCTCTGCACTAGACTCGACCATGTTCTTGTCAGAAGAAACCCTGATTTCTATTACAACGACTCGATCTGCGATTCTCACAAGAAGAATGTCTCTTCTCTCGCTTACTGTCATGCCCACAAGAAACTCTCTGAGATCAAACGAATGTGTGAAGGATGTCTTCTCTCTTTCGCTACCGAGAAAGAATCAGACGTTGATACATACAAATCTCTTATCGGAATCTTACATAAGGATCTTGAGCTTCTTATCGACGATGAACACGAGCTTCAATTGACGTTTCCAGCCACGGGTTCGAAGAAAGATGAAAACTTTTATCAGTTTGATCACAGAACTAACAATAGTAATGACAGGTTTCAGCAACAGCAACGTTGTTCTTGTTGTGGGGAGCTTTTGAAGATAAAATCCGAGAAACCGAAGAATAACAGTCAATATTTCTATCCTACTCCTAGTCCTTCTCCTAGAGTTTCTTTCAATCAAAGAACTATGGATTTTTCTCACATTAAACAGACGGAGTTGCCCGAGGATGAAGATTCTGTTAACACGAAAGGCGCATTGGCGGACTCAATCGATGACAGAACACCGAGTTTTGTAAGAGGAAGCAACAATAGATTCTTTGGGATTCCGCTTTCTGATTCTGCTCAGAATAGTCCGCGATGGTCTGTTCGATCTATGAAGAAATCTCTGATTGATCAGAATGGTTCGGAGAGCGAAGTGTTGGATGGAGATTCAATACTTCATCATCTAAAGAGACAGGTTAGATTGGATCGAAAGTCGTTGATTGACTTGTATATGGAGTTAGATGAAGAGAGGAGTGCTTCAGCTGTTGCAGCAAACAATGCGATGGCTATGATCACGAGGCTTCAAGCCGAGAAAGCTGCGGTTCAAATGGAGGCATTGCAGTATCAGAGAATGATGGATGAGCAAGCGGAATATGATCAAGAAGCTTTGCAGTCTATGAATGGTTTGTTGGTTAAGAGAGAAGAGGAAATGAAAGAGCTTGAAGCTGAAATTGAAGCTTATAGATTGAGATATGGATTGTTGAGGGAAGAAGAAGATGGTGAAGGACGAGAAGCAGAAGAGTTTATTGATGAAGAAGATGAAACTAGACGGGTCTCGGATTTGCCTGTTTGTTCTTCAAATCATGAAGAAGATGTCGAACAAATGAAAGATTCAGATGAGGTGTCTAAAGCCAACAACGGTGTGGTAATAGAGCAAGAAAAAGGTAAGAGTTTCATTGGCTTTATATAATCTTGAAGTTGATTTTTTGAAACTGTCTGAATCTTTTTTTTGGTTTTGTTACAGAAAATGGAAACAGAAAAGCTGTGCTAGTTAAGGAGATTTCAGAGATTACAGAGAGATTAAATGCAATTGAATCAAACGGTGAATTGTTGCAGCAAATTTCAGATGCTAGTGAAGGAGAAGCAATTCTATTACAGATATCTCAGAATCTGCATATGCTTCGTAGTTTCATCGAAATGCCATCAGACTCATGAATGTTTACTTACTTACTTCTTCTATCATCAGAAGCAATCAAAACAACATTCCATGTATTAAATCTGTATTTAATTGATTTGTTTATTACAGAACAAGCAAACCCATTTCTGCCTTGTCTCTTGCTTCAAATACAATATTTTGAATCTTTTTTTTTTTTTTTGAGAATTTGGTTGAATTTCTGATTCACTGAAACTCTACGCCAAGTAATTGCTCTTCCTAATTATAAAAAAAAATACACGAAAAGCCCATTTTAACAAACCAATAATGACTTAAAAAATGATTCCATTCAACATATCCTTAGAATTCTTACCAACTAAATCCATTACGGAAAATTCGTCTATTTTCGACCAATGATTCTCGATTGAATAACCTTTCATTTATTCTTAATAGACATTAGCTTAAGTCTTTGAAGTCATAATCTATTTATGAAAACTAAGTAAGAAATCTTCTCTGATTAACAAAAGATAGAGACAGCTTAGCTATTTACTTTGAAACGTTCTCCCCATTAATTTTTCCTTTCCATTGCTTCTAAAGACAAAATCAGAGTAAACCGAGTAAAAGTGTAAACTAGACAATCAAACTTGAACCATTACTAATAAAGAAACAATTTTTTCATCTCCTTTTTGTGTATTTAATCTAATCTCCATTATCTATTTTTTCTCAGAGACAAAAAAGGAGAATAAGTCAAGAGAAATTTTGCCAAAGAGCAGAATAACCACTATAAATTTACAAAACAGAGGATGCTCTGTTTCATTATTCTCGATAACTATGGCTATTCTCCAAACCTATTCATCTCTTTTCAGATATTTCCTTGTAACGCTCTGTCTCTTCGTAATCCCATCTCTCTCATCTGATTCTGATCCCTTACAAGACTTCTGCGTTGGCGATCTCAAAGCTTCACCTTCCATCAATGGCTTCCCGTGCAAATCAGCAGTCTCCGCTTCTGATTTCTTCTACTCCAGTTTAGGCAGTCCGTTAAACACCTCGAACCCTAACGGCGTAACCGTTTCTCCAGGAAACGTCTTAACATTTCCAGGTCTAAACACTTTAGGACTCTCGATGAACAACGTTGAATTCGCTCCGGACGGTGTAAACCCTCCTCACTCGCACCCGCGTGCAACTGAAGCAGGAATTGTGATTGAAGGTTCGGTTTTTGTGGGGTTTTTGACTACTAACAACACTTTGTTCTCTAAAGTGATGAATGCTGGAGAGATGTTTGTTATCCCTAGAGGATTGGTTCATTTTCAATGGAACGTTGGAAAAGAGAAAGCGCGTTTGATAACCGCTTTTAACAGTCAGCTTCCAGGTTCGGTTGTTTTGCCTAATACTCTGTTTGGCTCAAACCCGGAAATTCCAAACACGGTTTTGACAAAATCGTTTAGGACTGATGATGTCACTGTTCACAATCTCAAGTCCAAGTTTGCTGTTTGAATCTTTCGATTTGTGTTTATCTGAAATGATCTTCCTCCTTTCGAATTTCATAGCAATTATCTTATGAATTGTCTGTAATAATCGGTTTGGAAACTTGAAACTGAACATTCATAGTAAGATTCATCTCTTTCCCTCCCTGTTCTGTTCTTTCTTGTGAAGATTTTTTTTAAGGTTGCAATATCGATCAGCCATTGAATTTGTTCAGAGAATTGATTCAGATTCTCTACCAAGGTGTGTACAGTTCATGGGGAGTGGTCAAGCACTCGTTTTTTCTTAATTTGTGAAAAGTCTCTCTTAACAACATTAGAGACATTGTCAACAGATGGTATTCAATTAATTATACACTTAAATTTTCAGACATTAGTTTGAAGTCAAGTTGCAACGAATGATTAAAGTTAAAAAGTCTTCTATAAGAATAAAACAATTGGGGCTGACGATCTATTTCTCCCCGAACTATGACCATATAGCAACAAATCTACCCAAACTATCGCTACAGTGCTCGGTCTATATAATTTGAAAGTTGAAAATCTATTTACCCATCAGAGTAAAGTTCAAAACTTAAATCCCCATCAGAGTAAAATTGAATAGATAGACACAATTGCGATTCAATTCGGTTTACTGTACTTAAAATTGTCGTTAACCATTAAAACGAAAATTAAAACCGATTTAAACCATATTATAACCCGATTAAGATTTAATCCAAAATAATAAAACCCAATTTGTGGTTTTTTCCCCAAAAATCGCGAACCCTAATTTCTTCCCCAAATCACAAAATCGATTTCTTCCCCCAAATCAATTTCTTCTCCAAATCGCAAATCTATTTCTTCCATAAATCGATTTCTTTCCGAAATCGATTTCTTCTCGAAATCGTTTGCTTCCCGAAATCGATTGTTTCCCGAAATCGATTGCTTCCCGAAATCGATTTCTTCCCCAAATCGCAAACCTAAATTTCTTCCCGAAATGACTCTCGATTTCGGTTTTGTTTTCGATTTCGAAACCCTATTTCGATTTCGAAACCCTAACCTTCGATTCGAAAGCAACCACTCTTCTTCTTCACACTCGATTTTGATTTCGAGTTTGAAATCGATTTGGAAATTTTCATTAGGGTTTCATTTTTCTTCGGGTTTTTAACTTGCTTCACAGGTGGGATTTTAGGTCGGGTCATGGTTCACGGGTCGAATTTGAGACTACTTATTGGTTCATTAGCTTCACATAGTGTGTAGATTTATTATCTTGTTCATTGGTTTTTACAACAAAATTGCTAAAACTTTAGTGAATACTCAAACGTGAAACTATTTATCAGCAGGAAACAAACTCGTAATGTTCTGTTCTTACCCAAATAATCTCCAAAATTCTTTACTTATTAGATATGGCAAATGTACAGAGCTCTTCTTTTCTAGTTTTTCCTGGCACTCTGTTTTTTTACTTTTATCATCTCTCTCCCTCTTCTGATTCTGATCCTTTACGTGAGGAATCTCAATGAACAATCTTAAATTCGCTCGCGATCGAATGAACATTTTTGTAGGGTTCTTGACGACAAACAATACTCTGTTCTCAAAAGTTCTGAGAGAATGAGAGATGTTCATGGTCCCTGTAGGTTTTATTTATTTCAAACGTAACGTTGGAAGGGAGAAAGTGCGCTTGTTAACCGCTTTTAAAAGTCATGTTCCAGGAGCGGTTGTTCTGCATAATATTCTGTTTGGCTCAACCCCTATGATCCCCAACAGGGCCGGGTTTGGGCCCAAGCAAACCAAGCTCATGCAACCCTCACTATTAATATAAAAAATTAGTCTTTATTTCAAAAGTAGTCTTAACACAAATGATAAATAAAAATAAACTGTTTCCTTGATTCTTCAGTTCGAGTCCTTATAACAACAAAAAATTTTAAAAATTAGAACGGTCCAATTTTTTTATAGTATAAAACGGCCCTTTTTTTTGCTTGCGATCCTATTAAATTCAGGGCCGGCTCTGATCCCCAACACGGTTTTGACCAAAACGTTTAGAACTGATGAAAAAGCAATGTAAGTTTGCTGTTAAGGAATTTTTTGTATTTGTAACCACAATTAAGGAATTACAGGAAGTAACTCTTTCTCTTTAGTAGATTGTTTCTTTATTTAGTAGTTGAGACTTGAGAAGGAAAAGAGAGAAAAACTAAAAATGGAAATGTTGTTCCAAATAGCTGGGAAATCCCAAGAACAACTCTTTTTCTTTAGCTATAATCGATTCAACGAACCCATTGCTCGAAGATCCTTCTTCAATCTGAGAAGCAACAGTTGATGTATTATCAGTTGTAGCTGCTGCTGCCTCAGAGAACTCGTTACCGAACAAGTTGTCTAGTTCTTGATCAGGATGATTCCGTTGATTTTCATGGAAGCTTTCTTGGTCAACAAGAAAGTCTGACCAAGTGAAGTTAACCTCAGAATTCTCCTGAGCTATGGTAGAGCAAGTTAAGGAGAACAATGGAGGAGATGAACTAGAAGAAGACGAAGAGGCGTACATAAACGTAGACTCGGGCTTGATGACTTGGTTTGTTGAGTCGGTCATGAGCTTGATTGCTTGTAAATGAAACATGAGATCCCCTGGATCACCAGGTTGCCGTTGATGAGAATCTCCGTTGAGCAAGTGACTAGGTCCAAGGGATCCGGCTTGTTTCAAGGGACTAGGGTTTAGGGTTCCCCCACCATTGATGTTACCGTATTCAGCAAGTATATGAGAAAAGGGACGGTGAGTGACAGGATCTATTCCCATTTCTAACAGTTTCTTCTTCAGTTTTGAGTTCCAAAACATCTTAACTTCTTCTTCTGTCTTTCCTGGTAACTGTTGCGCAATAAGTTGCCATCTAAATCCACACAAACGGAAAAATATCATCAGAATCTGCAAAAAATTTAGAGAAATTAAAGAAATAGTTTCGAGTGGTATGTACAAAACCTGCTCCCCATTGCTGCGTGCATCTTGATGATCAAGTCTTCTTCTTCAGCAGTGAAGCTCTCATGCTTAGTTCCTGAATGATCAGTCTTTCTTACTCTGCAGCTCTTTCCACATCTCCTAAATCCTATTAGTGTTTAAAGACATATATGGATGTATACTTTTTCAAAATCATATATGAAACGAAAGAGAGAACATTTTGAAATGTTTTTATAACCTATTTTCTTAGGAGCTGCAGATCCGTTTTTGGACGTAGACGCAAACACAAACTTCTGGGTGATGTCTTCTTCGTTTTTCCAAGGGCTCTTCGATTTTGAAGAACAAGATCTCACCATTTCCTTTAAAGAAACGAAATTAGAGGAAGTTATTAGTATAAATTGGAGAAAATATAATAAAAGCTTTTCTTTACAAAGATGAAAAGAGAGGGCAAGTAATAATAATACAAAGGGAGTGTTGTGGGGAAGGAAGGGATTAGGCGAAATGGGTTTGGAGGTTTAAGAAGCGTGTGCGGCAAGAAAGGCATGAATAATCTTTCTTAAATTACATATGCATGATTCGTTAATTATTTATTGAAATTAATTATTCTACTTTACTTTATTTTGCCACATCTTTGGTTCCAAAAATTATATCAATTTGCTTCCTACTTCATTAGCACAGTTCATTATAGCTTTTAAAAGACATTCTATGAGTAATGAAATTAAAGAGGATCTTATTGTTCTTTTGGCTATCACTACAATTTATCGATCTTTTCAAAGAAAAATAAGCCATATGTTAGTGATTTACATAAATTAGTTTCTTTAGTAAATAGCAGTAAGAATATAAACAATAATTTGCTCTGTTATTTTAAAATATGTATCTGAATTCTCTATGATAATGAATTAGTTGTAGCGACGACAAGTTTGTGCAATCATACAACCAATTATATGTAAAAACGAGTTTATTAATTCGATTGGTGATTTTCATCGGTTGACAAAATATGACTTCAAGGGATAAAGCAACATGTATTTCATAGCCTTCATGTACCAAAGTAGTCACAAAGCCTGCGTCGTTTTACTAAAATAATCTAAGAGACTTTGAATGTGTAATTATGGTTAACACAAAAGTTAGAGAAAGTTACTTGTACAATAATAATAATAATAATAAATCCACAACATTAAACAGCTCTTAGGGGAATATAATGGTTCACCGTTTCCGGGTAAGAAAAAAATGACTAACCTAATCTACACATACCTCTTCAGCCTCACACAACATTCTCCTCCTAACTTATCAGCCGAATTTGCCTGAATAACTTAAAAACAACAACAAGGCAGATATGCTTTGAATGAAGAAAAAGCCAATTAAGTGTCTCTTACTAACTTTTTTCTCCGGAAAATGTTGTTGGATTTTGCCAGATATAACTCAGTGGAAATCTTGCTTATCATACAATTGTGATTGACCAGGAGGGAGCTTTAAGACAGCAAAGAGAGGTCTCTCTCTGGCTTGCTTATAAATTGTCTGTCTTATCATCATCCTTTAATATTGTACTTGGCCCATCATCAAAACCAGATACAGGGGCAAGCTCGTTTAAGTCGAGGTAACGCCTTTTGCCTACTACACCCTCAACTTCTTCTTGGTCTGTGCCGTTTGTTTTGTTCAGTTGATTACTCTCTTCCCCATTTGTTGTTTCTGCATTGTCGCCATTCACCTCTTCTTCTTCAGAAGAAGATTTTGCTTCTGGGTCATTTGCATTTTCTTCAGACTCCTCACTCCCCATTGTGAAATTCCCATTCCCTGTTTCATCAGAAGCTTCATCCGGCTCAACCAATCGCTTACGCTTTGCCAATCCTGTTGCTTCTTTGTCTGATTCTGAGAGCTCATATTGTTGGTAATCGATTCTTGTAGCTCTTTTACTACGTCTCAGACCTGGCCTGAAATCATTTGACCTTGATCTTAACTTACTTTCTCTTTGTGGCACTTTCTTAAACCTTCGGGGTTCATCACTATCTTCTTCGCTAGCACTTAGAGAATCTTCTTCTTCTTCTTCCTCATACTCGGCATTGTCTTCTTCCCATTTGTATTCTTCATCTCCCTTTTCTTCCTCTCCCTCAGAACCACTAGAAAACTTCTTCTGTTTACGCTTCTTCAAATATTCGTCATCATAAACAGCTTCCCCAACAATGTCATCATCACTTTCCAATTCTACATCATTGTCTGAAATAGTTTCAACAAAGTCCGTAGCTGAATACCGCTGGGGCCGTTGTCTGTGCCTGTTACTGTCACAACATTATACTTGTTAGTTCGAAATAACATTAAGTTCTGAGGGGGAAATTAAGGGGGGAAAGAAAATGCACTGCATCTTGCCTTCTGTCCATGGATTCATCTCTCTGCTCATCAAAATCATCATAATCAGCAAAATCAGATGATCTCGTAGAGGCTGTCTCGTTCACAGGATCAATAGGGTGGGTTGAGCTGGTCGCTTTGCCATTCGCAAGAGCGTCCAATCTGGCAGATTCTCTTCTATGGAGAGGAGGTTCTGGCGATGGATGTTTCTTCCTGAGAATATTACCCAAACAAACAGAATGTAAGAGACAATAGATAGTAGTCACCAAATAACAACAATGTTAAAGGAAACCAACATCAGAGATTATTGAATGCAAGGGACATTCATACGTACTTTGTTATATTGATCGCTTCATTTATGGACCTATCATAATCATCTGCAATAATAAAATTAATTGGGTCCAGTAGATCAAGCTAAATATTTAATCAGGTAAAAAATGCAAATAAAAAAGAAGCATGGGGCATGAGTTTCCAACAAGGTAGTAGCCTTACCAAAAGTGTATCTAACTGGCTTCCTATCACGGAGAGAACGTCCAGCACCAAGACCATCAACAACCAAAAAGTTATCGAGGAGAAGAGCCTGTCTGTGCTGCTTTTTCAAAAGTTTCTCTTTCCTCTGACATCAGAAATAAATATTCCATTATAAAAGGATGCAGTTGATAAGAATTATTAAGCCATGAATATGTGCTCAGTAGTAGATTTCTATATTACTGTAAATAAGATGGAATATAGAAACAAAAAAGGAAAGCATAGAGCAGATTGGAACCTTGTGTTCTTTTTCTATCTCAGGAAGCATATCTTTCACTAACTTCTTCCCTAGAGAAACTTCAATTCTACTAGCACTTGAAAGAAGCTTTTCCTGCAAAGTAAAGAGACACAGCATTTAATCACGAGTAAAGACACATAAACTTATTTATTATGATAGTTCAATCTTCACAGAAGCAAGTATCAATATACAGTCAAAAGGACTAAGTTTGAACAGAATAACATAGGATCTCCATACCACGGAAGAAGGTATTAAAGCATGGAAACGGATCCACATTACAAAGTTGTTTGTTCTCCTTGTTAAGCCCTATAACCAACTGTAGTAAAACTGCCCAGAATGAACATCCCTCAAGAAAAAGATACTAACTCACTGAGCATCATTGAAATTAATCTTAGAACTGCTATCATTTTAGCTCGAATCATTCATGATCACAAAAGAGATTAATGAATATTTTACAGGCAATCAAAGGTATGCACCATTCTTTGAGTAATAATCTTTGAGAAGAAAGCTACATCCATCCTCTGAAAAAAACTAATTCTCAACATACATTTTTCTCAACATTTAGAGTATTTAACCCCATGTTTGGCATCTGTAAAATTCCATCAGTAAAGAAGATTAATATTCGAGAGTGCATGGTTAGCACCATCCCACATGCTGTCTAACTATCACATTACATCAGAATCAAGCTACATATTTCGTGGCGAGAGTTAATTAGTAATTACAGACTCACTAGAGAGATCGTCACATAGGTTCATCCTAAGCAATTTTATCCGGCAATTCAGGATTATTGATTGTAGTAGAGACTTACAGAAACATCTTGGAATTCATCGAAATTTGTGGCAACGGTTTCCCATTGGTATGTTACATTAGGAAGAATCTTGGAACCCTTTGTTTTGACCTTCACTATCTCTGCTTTTCTTATTTCCCGATATAAACGGTGACCAATGAAGGGATCATCTTCGTACCTTAAATAAAAAGAGACAGGTACTATCAGAAATATAGAAACAAGGGTGTCCGTTTAGGTCTTTTTTATTTGACAGACACAGACCAAAAATTAACTCCATGTGAATCACCACCAACGCGATCTTTGCGAAAAACTGACAGATGACCACCGGTTTTGAGAGAGTTGTCGATGTAGCTCCTGATATCCTCTTGCTGTAGAAATTCACAAAACCCATCGAAACTGTAAGTGTTGAAACCATCTTGTTTTCAAGTCAATCATTAGCATTGCCTATCGCATCAGCCAGCTTCAGAGCTAATAATGGAAATCATAAAATGTAAAGAATTATACAGCAATACCAAGCTGTAAACTTAATGAAAACTAATTCTCAACTGCAATGCGTTACACAAATAACAAAAAAAATTACGAGGATAAAATAAGAGCAGCAAAAAATATAGGGGTGGTACACAAATACAAGTACTATATTGGATAGTAGATAGACATACAGCAGCGACAATACCTCAACACGAATATCACATAAAGCTTTCAAAATCACCACGCGAATGGCTGGATCAAGAGATTTGTACACTTCAATTTCCCGCCTACAAGATAAAAACGAGAAGTCATAAATGCTTCGCTAATCAGTTACCATGAGATTCAGAAATTTATAACTCACCCTTGTGAGGCAAGAATAGGAAGGTCCCCTTCTGCGACCTAATTAAGTAGGTGAAGCTCATGTCAGAACATGTACAATGCAAAACTTATTTCACATACCAGGTCAGAGATGTTTAGCAATCATTACCCAATGCCAGCAATCTCTTATTTTTCTGCACAAGACAGTGACCCAGGTATCCCGTGTGAGGGCCATTCGGGTTACAGGAGGAATACCCTACAAATCGAAAAGAAAAAATGGTATATTGTTCATGGACATTTCATAGTATTGAAGAATATATTTGATTTCAAATCATGATTGATTAACATCCGCATAAACCAAAAAGCAATACTATTAACTATGCACAAGAGATAAAAGTCATGATATCATGAAAATGGTCAAGGACTCTAATCAGGGATCTCTAACGTGAATCAACAAAGTGTTGCAGGGCAGTTAGTACAAGCCTATAAGGTGCTTACGAGAGGAGCCAGCCAAAAACATACATGTTACTTATTTGCTGGTCAAATAAGCTGTTCAGCAAAAAGCGATTTGAAACTAAGAATCCCTTCAATCCGTATTGAGAAAAACTCAGTAAGCTCATTATGTAGTTGAATAAATTGGTTGTAGTCTGCTCAAGCCTCACTACAAAGGGAATTTCCAAAAAAATGTAGTATTTTCCCTCGTAATGTTTAATTTGAAATGCAGTCAAATATACACCTCTAGCAGCTATGGAACACAGTTTCAAAGAGAAGCTGAAATTTCATCTGAACTAGAGATGACATTTTCCTTCGCAAGAAAATTGCAGTAAGATACAGGATATCAACACATCTTTAAGTAATAAGAACCAACATTCGGCTTAGGGCAATACAACAAGTTCTGTTCATGTCAATGAGTCAAACTCTCCTAGTACATTGAAGTTAATACAGACAGAAACCAAAGCAAACCAACAAGAATTAGCAAAAACACTCCATAAGACACGAGTAGATAACCAAAGCACTAACCTTTAGAAGAGGAATATGTATATCACTTAAAGTATCGTTTGGTGTAAGCAGAGCCGTTTCAAACTCCTCCGCTGAAAACTCCGCGTTGATTTTCAAAAGCGGTCTAAATACCTTCACCATCCAGAGAAAAAAGGAGAAGTCAGTTACTCATTGGCAGCTGAGAACCAGAAGAAGAACTATCTCAGAATTGAAGTAAACAGAGAGCTCACATGCAAGAAATTGAGTACGGAAGCAAGTTCCCACATGGAACGAAGATTCCATCGCGGCATCTGTGAAGGTTCTCGTGGCGGGACAAGCGAAGTAACGATTTTACTGGAACTTGCTCCAACGGATCGCTGCTGAATGTCATCTCCGTCTTCTTCCTCTAGACCATCCACATCCTCATCTTCGCGTTGATGCTGTCGTTTATAGTCCTTTTTAGGCGGCGGTCTGAGCTTTCTCACCGGGGCTTGCTGCTCTTGAAGCCGCTGATGTGCCCTAACAGTGCAAGCGCGTGAAGGCCGGGTTCTCCTAAGCAACGTAGGATCCTCCAAGGGAATTTTCGTATCGGTAACCAGAGTGACATCGTCGGCGGTAGAGTGGTGGTCAAGGGAGGATCTGTTAGGAACGATATCGGAGGAAGAACCCATCGAGATCAAATAGAGAGAGAGATTGAGATTAGGGTTTTTAACTAGCGGTGAAAAAATTGAGAATTTTTAGGACGGAAGAATCAAAACTCTTGGCATTGTGAGGAAAAACGAAATCGGTTAAACAGGAGAAGGACGAAGAAGGGAAGAGGAAGGTACAAAACCGTCGACTGGAATTGGGTTGAAACGTTGTCGTTTTGGGTTCGTGTGTGAGAGAGAGAAGAAGAAGGAGAAGAAGAAAATCAGAGGTAAATAATAATGTCAAATAGATTTCCCAATGATCACAGAAAAACACGACTCAGCGAGTAAACAACACACGAGGAGAGGGGAAATAGAGGCATACAGGGTTAGGGCTCTGCCGATATTTTTGGGCACTTTTTTTTTTTAATTAACATGTGTTTTTTTTTTGTTACAAATCTCACTAAACCATAAACCATGATTTTACATTATCAAGCGGAGTTAGGTGATTCTAGGCAGTAAAAAAATTGGTGTTCAGTTATAACTATTTTTTAAAATTGGTACTTTTTTGGCCATATTTATAAGTTATTATTTCGTAAAAAAATTATATGTTGTTTGGTATGAAGTCAATAAATACTTTGGTTCAACTTTCATTTATGGTTGTACATTTTTAAATTTTTCAAATGGATATTTTAGTAAAATATAGTTTTTCTAAATCTCGTGAACTGGGAATTGCTTTAAAAATAACTCTTTATAGTATAATTTATATGAATAACTTAAATTTTGATTTGGGAAATATAACGAGATGAAGTTTGTCACTGACATAACAATTGAAGTAACCCATATAAAGGTAAAGCAAATGATCTCTAAACCACAAGGATGATCATTTAATGAATGATCTTCTAATTTGGTCCAAGGAGATAGTGATACTAACATTGATTCATGCATTAATACTTCTTTTATGTCACACAATTAAACTATATTATAAGCATAAGAAACGAATGTAAACTATATATCACTGTTTACACACAAAAAAAGAGAGTAAAAAGTCATATAGAGTAAACTAACTTACAATTCTGATGGATAAATAAACTTCTCCAAACACACAGAATTTCACTCAAATATGAACATATTATGTTAATTACAATAATAAATGTTAATAATCACATGTAAATACAACACACAAATGATACGATATAGACAACATTGTCTACCTGAATAATGAGAATTCACAAATCACAGCTCTTATCGACGATGAAACCTCTTGTCGAAGATCTGTTGATATAGCATCTTTGTCCGAACAACCAACACACAGGAGACAAGAAATCCAAGGAAAGCCACAGATGCAATAATCACAAAGGACAAACGGAAACAATTAGGACCGTAACACGTGTTACCTTCTCCAGCAATAGTCTGGTCATAAATATAACCAATCAATCTAACAGAGAATATATATGAACCCATAGGACTTGCAATCGAAATGGTATTATAGATTGTGCCCATATGCTTAACTCCGAACAAGTCTGACGTAATTGTTGGCATTAACGACCATTGCGAGCCATAACAAATTCCTACGATAACCGAACCGGGGTAGAGATTTCCTCGAAAACCAGAGGCTATGATTAGATGGCCTATGGTCATGGCTCCAAGTGTTGTAGCCATTACCAACGGGCGTGGCCATCCCTTTTTGTGTAGCAATACATCCGAGACATAACCGCCTCCAAACCGACCAATAAAGTTCCATATACTCCATAAAGCCAGCAATGAGTTTATCTCGACGGTAGAGTATCGAAGCGACTCACCTATTTGTCTGAAATTGTTTATAGTTGAAATCCCCGAGCCCATTCCACATATCATCGCAAGAAACAACAACCAGAAGTCTACATTACGCATAGCTTGAAAAAGATTCAAGCTTTTATCTTCATTTAGCACCAACATCTCACCAGAGGCTGTTGCTTCCAGATTGTCTACCAGAGGATAATACGCATGCGATAATGGTTTCTCGCTGTTGTCTCGGTGTGCTCTCATCGCAATTAGTGGAGGAGCTGCAAGCAAAATGAGTAGAATTGCAAGTGTGACGGCATAGGCCCATGATGGCAAACCAAAAGTGCTCTTTAGAATGATAATGCTCATAAGATAAGCAGCAATGATAAGAGATAAAGCTGATAAACCATCTAAATGCTTCTTGTCATCGACCATGTTGGTCTCATATATCCTGACTAGAGGCATCAGCAAGACAGAGAGAAGTGAAGGCACCACTGCGAGTAGAAGAATGAAACTCTTTGGATCTCCAGGGCATATTGTTTCATACAACTGAATTAACATTGCTCCACTTAGACCAAGAAATCCCTGAAAACAACGAGTGCAAGGCATGAGCTTAGTGACAGTGGCATCACACAATGGTCTTCAATCAAATTGAAACACCGTTCCAATATGACAAATCATATATGAAAGCAGTTTTTGAGAGAAATTGTAACATCCCAGGCCCAAGAGTGAACTTGAGAGGAATGGACAATTTTCCTCAAATCCTAATTGACTCCGATGCCTGTTTATGTCGCTGCAAAAGAGGAACGGACGCAGCAGTGTATCAAAAGCAGAAAAAAACAAGAGAAGAGAGATAAACTTCGACAGAAGAGAAAGATAAAAAGCTCACCTTCGTGAGAGAGTTTAACTGCCGTCGTTACTCTTGATTCGAGAAGAAGCCGTGTGTACTGTTCAGAGGAGGAAGAGGAGCTTGTTTTCCGTCGCTGTCAAACGCCAACGTTTCCGGCTTGTGAGGTGAGGCGTGATGTTCAAGTAATGTGGGTATTGTGGATATTTAGTAATGTGTATTCGTTAGCCGTGTTTGTATCTATAGAGGTCAGATACATCACACATAGCTTTGGGTAGACGGGAGACGTTTCACTGGATAACCTAGTCACTCATACATTCTTTTATAGGTGCACGTGAACTTGAAGAGTAAATTTGGTGTGATTTTGGACTCGTTTTGGACTGCTGCTAGTTATTTGGGAACTCCTAAATGTCAACGGTTTTTATTAAATATTTAAATTTATTAGTTTTATTAAAATTATTTTATTTTATTTACTATCATTATTTCAGTTTAATTGGATTTATGGGTTTAATTAATTTTATTAAAAAAATTTGGTTTTATGCAATAAATAAATGGTTAATTGTGTAGTATTATGTGGCATGTTGTTTCGACTAAATTAGTGAGACAGGTGTTCCAAATTTGGTATCAAAGTCGAACCCCAAAATGTGTAAAGCCAGGAGGACTCACAGTGATGGGATAACGATATTGATACATAACAATTGAGGAATAGATAGCCTGGTGAATGTGAGCAAGAACGAAACATGGTTAAGACTATATAGTGATTAATAAGGTTAGTAAACAAGTTTTTCTGAGTATCTCAAAATAGAGCAGCAGCCATCGGACGAGGATGGGACCGACAAACCACGAACAGAGACGGTCAAGGGCGTCACAGAAGTGATCAGTTAGTTTCTCTCGGACCAATGTGATATAAGCAGCATTTCAATCAATCCTACTAAGGAAATTTCCAAAGATAAGATCTCAAAACTTGATGGATTTTAAACAGAAAAACCATCCAAGACAGAAAAGTATAGTTATAATTTGGATCAACAATAACGATATATCAAAGCAGATAAAATTTCATTAAAGATGAGCCTTACCTTCATAATTCCAACGGCGGTGCCACCATAATCGGCGAAATTCTCGACGGAGCTCACGACGTTTGCCGTGTTTAGAAAAGTCAAAGACTGCGCAGCTATGAACATAAAAAGACACATAACCGGAACAGGCGTCCTTCTGATCAACCCGGTAACGGAAGCCCATATCAGGAAATGTCCGGTGAAGCACATTATCGCTCCGACCAAAATCACCACCCATGGTCCTCCTCGACCATTTCGTCCACTTAGGCGACGGCGATTGGAGGTGACTGCAGTGTATAGAAGTCCCGATAAAACGCCGGTGTTACCCCCGATGTCTTTGAAGACGGACACTGTGTCAAGGGTTGATTGATCGTAGGATTGAGTTGACTTCAAGATCGCGGAGTAGATTCCGAAGGTGTAGGAACCTCCTCCAGTGCACTGGATCCATATGCATGCCGCCATAGCCATCCATTTCGTTCTGAGAATCTCTGCCGTCATATTCCGCAGCGGTAAGCCGGAGAAGAAAATCACCTTTCAACCTCTTGGTACTGGCATGATCGAATTTTGACTGATTTATTCATTGGTCCCTTTATTTATTTGAACGAAATCAAGAAAATAAAATTATATTTGTTTGTATACATAATTGTGCAATAGGCCAATTTAAATGGAAGCCCAATTATAATTATTAAGCCCATTATTAAGGGCGAATTCGCAGCGTTATCAGTTCCGGACCGGACTCGAAGATCGAGCCAGTAAACTTGGGATTTGGATCCGGTTTGGGTTCAGTAATAAAATCAGCTAATTATAATTTTGTTTTTCCCTAGAAACCCCGACAAAACCGGCAGTAACCTATCGCAAACAATGTTATTGGTTGAACAAGTTTGGTTAATAGAACCATTTAATGGGACATAGAAAGTTTGGTTTTAGTAGTCTTACAAAACAATGGGCGTTTTGTCTCTTTTAACACAATCAATAACTTGTCTGCAACCTACATAAACTTAAAATATATCGCTATACATCGTCTCACGATCAGCCTCTTTTGATTATTGTTTATCAGATCTTATCAATGAGACTTCACTATACTTCGCAGTGGTGGTTGGATATGATTCCTTGGTCAATCGAAACTTTGATCCATGACGAACAGCAAGTGGTGATGTCCTTGTGGCGTCAAGCAACGAGTAAAAGCTATGTTTTGGTAAATGGCAACTCGACAGGGGAAGCAAGGATTTAGGTCCACTAAATAAGTATGATCTGGATTAGAGCTTCATGGAGAGAGAGAAGAAACAGAGGAAGATTTAGAGACAGATTCAAATGAACCAATTGGAAAGGAGCTTTTTGACGATTAAATAAGCAATTTTGAAAATTAACCACCAGAGGACGATTTATAACTTTTATCTTTTTATCTTCTATTTTAGTTTTTTGTGTGATAAAATTCAAAAACTGGTTACTAGGCTTAGTTTTAAACAAAAGATGGGCTCTTCAATCTCCTAGGCCCATTAACCCGTTATGCTTGCAGACTGAAAAGCCCATTTAACTGTAATTAAGCAAAAAAGATCATACGGATAACAATGCATTAAGTACATATTTTTGGGGTCTGTAAAATAATGATAAAAAAAAAGTGATTGAACTTAAATATATTTAAATCGAAAAAGTTGACGTAAAAACAACATATATGCACATGCAATGTTATAGCATTAGAGTTGGATTCATAATCCCAATTCCCAAACATAATCATTCCCTTCAACAAAAGATACCCTTTTCCAAATATTGAAATTATAAACTTTAATTATTTTCTTTGTTGTTAATTTTAAGCTATGTCAGGTCTAAAGTTGCCAACGGCAAATTATAGTTATCATTTCTTCTTTCTTACGAACTTTTTTTAGAGGGGCTTAAAAACTTAAATGTGAAGATTCTTATTGCGAAATTTAATCGAAGTATTGAAAAAAGTCGAAATTGAGAGAATTGCATGAATAATAGTGTCGCTTTTATGCTTTTTTGATATAGAAAGGTTCACAGATTAAGAGGTGGAAAGGTCGGTTTAGTCGGTCAATAAATTGAAACGGCTTCTCTCTGACCTACCAAAGACTGATATGATCGAATAATTGACAACTATAGCTTGAAATATCTAAGCCTTTGTGAACGAATTCATGTATTATATACAAATTATTGGTGTAGTTTCTTAGATAACACACACATATATACATGACGTGTGTGTGTTACATTCATATATATATAATGGTTAATCCCTTTTTGTAATGTAAATCCAATAAAGAGAAAACGAGTATGAAGTTGACAACTGAACTCATGTTCAAATCAGGATAGGAAGACTTGTGACTTCTGAGCCAAACAAATATTAATATAGTTTTCATTGATTTTAATTTGTTGACTTTAATCAAATAATGCATTCACGTTTATTATTTGTATTTTTGTACAATACAATTACTACTCGGCATAATTGACGAAGTCTATGCACCTAATTAATTTCTTCCATTTATTAGTCGGCAATTTCGTCCTATCTACATTCTAGATTTTATAAAAGATTCTAGATTTCATAGTTCTGCGGGAATATAGCCTACGCCAAAAACTACAAAATTACCAGTTTCGTCAATTAGAAAATTTAAAAATATCACATACATTTCAAGTAGATTCGATCCTTTCTACAACAGACCAGACTTATTATTGACTCCTGTCGATTCGTTCTTCCAAATTCACGGATTCAAGAGAGCTTCCATAAAAACGTTGTTTTTTTTTTGCTGATCTAACCATTCACAAGAAAGTTAATTTTGTTGTTTTTTTTGTTAAGAAAGAAAGAATATATAAGTGAAATGATTTTATCTACTATATATTAAAAGAAAAGCATAGAAAATAAAAATTGCTTAGATGTCATCATTATATTCACTCTCAATAACTTTACTAATTAATTTAATTTTAAATATAAATTATTTATTTTATTATCTAAACATTTTAATTAGATAACTTAATTATAAAATTTAATGAGTTTCCAAACACTATTTAATTTTCAAATATACGAAGATTCAAAAATTAGGAAATTTTGAATTAGTAAATTACACATTTAATTACTCGCCAATTTTAAAAATAGAAAATTATTTTTTATATAAATAATTAATTATTGTACACATATATAAAGAAAGTAAATATGTCAAATTTTTATAGATATAGAAACTTCATTAACAGTATTTAATTCTATTTTTATATTATATGTAAATTTACTTTTTAACTCAATAATTAAATTCAATATATTATAGTAATAATTGTTTTATAGAACTATATATATATATTGTGTAATAATATAGTCGACATATCTAAGTCACAAATCATATAAAAATTATATCACTCAATTTTTGTTTGTTTCCAAACAATCAATATATTTACAAATAAAATTTTATATTATATTATTTGTTTGTAATATTAAATTTGAATAACTAATAATTATTTTGTACTCTGATTACTTTATATATAAGTAAATTTTATAACATAACAAAATTAATTAAAACTACTAATTTTATTAATTTAATTTAAAACATGTTTCAAATATTTTACTAAAAATTTATAAATGTATTTTTGATTAATGTATCACAAAAACAACGATAAAATAATACAAAATTATTTGAATAATATATAATAATAGTAATATTATTCTTTTATAATATATATAATATTTTAAATTAAAATATATTTATAATTTTTTCATTCAAATAATAAAAAAAAATTAAAATATTAATTTTAATATGTACATAGCACATATAGTATTCTAGTTTCTATAATGTATGGACTATTATTTATTATGATAATTTATATATATAACGTTTATTATATGTAAATAGATAGATTTTGGATGTTCCATAAAAGAAATAAAAAAACAAAACATACAAGTTTTGAAGAACCAATAAATGGATATCCAAATGTCTAAAATAAACAAAAAATATTGTTTTAAAATAAAATAAAATAGTAGTCATTATATTTTAAGAAAAAAGATTCATTGTATTTATCAATATAAAGAGAAGGAATAAAAAAATAGTTTGGGATCAACGCCGCAGTTTTGTTTTCTTCCTTTGACAATCTCAAAGAGTGAAAGTCTCACCGTATCCACCACGCTGGTCAACAACTTCAACAAAGCTTCCTATCCTTCATCTTTAATCTTATGCGTTCGATTTCACCACCCTTAAATCCAACCCATCGTTAAATTGTTTTACGTTATTTATTTTTCTACATTGGTCTTATTTATTTATTTATTTTTATCGAATTTTACCATATTTATTTTTTTTATCTCGAGTTTGGCCATATTATATGTATATATTTTTAAAGTCCATCTATATTATATTTAATGATAGAACAATATCATAAACTATCACATTTAAATTTTTTTGTTTTAAATCTAACATACTATAATTAACCTTGATGGAGATTACAAGCTTTAAACTTGAGAAACAGAGGGAAAACAATTCACAGAAATGATGATTTCGTTGCAGACTCGCCGGCAATGTTCATCATTCCAAAACTCTAACACATTCAAGTTAAACCAAGTTCCATTTTTCTGTATTTCACTTGCCCTATTTTTATTTTTGAAGTTAATTATTTTAGTTGGTTATATTCAATTCCGGGTTAGTATAAGTTTGTTTCAATTTTTTTCAATTTCCAAATCTAAAAACATTGCAATATGATAATGGCTAGGAATTAAAAAAAGTTTTTGAAATTTAACTGACTAGTATTTGCACCCAGCTGGTTATATTAGTGTCAAATTATTGAAATATAACAGATTTATAAGTTAGGATGAAATAATAAAATTTGGGTATGTAGAATTTTTTTTTAGATTTGCATAGTTAAAGATGAAGAAATTTTGTTTGGAGGAATAGAGTTAATGGAAAATTTATGTATTTTAGGAAACCATGCTCTTATAAAATTTTTAAATAAAATTAGGTTTAAATTTGGCAAATCGAAGCTTTAAATTTTCTGATTTTGTAAATCTGAAGTTAAAATTTCGTAATTTAATATTATTGTCCGTTACCATTTCCATTTTGATAGAATTCATTATCATATGATATATTTAAATCTGTAATATTATCCCCATAAACTCAAAGTTCTTAATTGAAAATATTATAATGATTTTTTCGTATTCTTTTACCTATCAAACGCAAGATTTAACTAAATTTGTTAAAAATGGAGAGAAATTTTTGTTTTTGTGTAATTCTATGAGTCACACCAAATCCATCTAGAAGAAAAAAATATAAGAAATTAATAAAAAAAAATAAAAGTAGATCTTTTTTATGAATGTGGTGCAATGGTTAGAAAGAAAAGTTCTCTAAGTTAATTAAGGAAAATCAAGTTCCCTACTTTTATTTTGCATTTCCATTGATTACGTCTCAAGATTTCGAAAGGTACGAATTTTCTTCACCTGAACCCGCGTTTTCTCTCCCAACCTAACACACCAATAAGCCGGCAAACACCGCCATCTCCGACGTCGATATGAACTAAAGAGTTCAGCTTTATTTACTTCTCTTTCGTCTTGCTCCCCTTTCTCCGAGTTTCTGAATTTTGACTCCGCCATGGGTAACTGTAACGCCTGTGTGAGGCCTAACTCGAAAGACTCCAAATCGACACACAAGCCGAAAAAGAACAATGGAGACCGGAAATTGAACCCATTCGCAGGCGATTTCGTCAGATCCCCAGCGCCAATACGTGTTCTCAAGGATGTAATCCCAATGAGCCATCAGTCTCAGATCAGCGACAAGTACATCCTAGGGCGAGAGTTAGGTCGCGGTGAATTCGGAATCACTTATCTCTGCACTGATCGCGAAACCCGCGAAGCCCTTGCCTGCAAATCGATTTCAAAGCATAAGCTCCGAACAGCCGTCGATGTCGAGGACGTCCGTCGCGAGGTCGCAATCATGTCCACTTTACCTGAGCACCCAAATGTAGTGAAGCTCAAGGCGACTTACGAGGACAATGAGAACGTGCATCTCGTGATGGAGCTCTGCGAAGGCGGCGAGCTTTTCGATCGGATCGTCGCGAGAGGACATTACACGGAGCGTGCAGCCGCAGCCGTCGCGCGAACGATCGCTGAGGTTGTGATGATGTGTCACTCCAATGGAGTTATGCATCGAGATTTGAAACCCGAGAATTTCTTGTTCGCTAACAAAAAGGAAAATTCTGCCCTAAAGGCTATTGATTTCGGCTTGTCTGTGTTCTTCAAACCTGGTAAAAGTTACTTTCTCAGACTACAATTTCAGGGTTTCTTACACATATATTACATGCTCATAACTCAGTGATGACTCTAATTTCAGAATATATTGTTTCATCTCCATTACAGTTACGATGTTTTTCCTCTGAAACTGCTTACGGATACTTGTTTAGAAAACTGAAACTGGGCCAAAAACACAACTTCTTATTGCAGGAGATAAGTTTACAGAGATTGTGGGAAGTCCATATTATATGGCTCCGGAAGTGTTGAAGAGAGATTATGGACCAGAGGTTGATGTCTGGAGCGCCGGAGTTATCATCTACATCTTGCTCTGCGGTGTTCCTCCTTTTTGGGCTGGTTAGCTTCTCTTATTTCTTCTAGTAGCTGTGTATATGTCTCCTATGTTAATTAGCTAAACGGATAAGATTGTGGTTTCCATTGACAGAGACTGAACAAGGAGTTGCTCTTGCTATTTTGCGGGGAGTTCTTGATTTTAAGAGAGATCCTTGGCCGCAAATATCAGAGAGTGCCAAGAGCCTTGTGAGGCAGATGTTGGACCCTGACCCGACTAAGCGTTTAACTGCTCAGCAAGTACTAGGTGATTTGCGTTCACTGTTTTATGTTCTTAGCTACCTTAATTTGTCAAAATGATTCTAACACCATTAGATTTTTGTTTCACTTCTCAGCTCACCCGTGGGTACAGAATGCAAAGAAAGCTCCCAATGTTCCTTTAGGGGATATCGTTAGATCGAGGTTGAAGCAGTTCTCTATGATGAATAGATTCAAAAAGAAAGTTCTTCGTGTAAGTGTTTTTGCATTTTACTTTCCTTTTGAAATTGTGCACAATCTGTTGTTCGGTTTCTGTGATTGGTTTCAATCATATCCCTTTTGATGCTTCCAGGTAATCGCGGAGCACTTGTCTATTCAAGAGGTCGAAGTGATCAAGGACATGTTCTCACTGATGGATGATGACAAAGATGGTAAAATCACTTACTCGGAACTCAAAGCTGGACTCCAGAAAGTCGGTTCCCAACTTGGTGAACCAGAGATCAAAATGTTGATGGAAGTGGTAATTTTTTGCATTATCCTTGTCATCTAAAAGACCAAAGCAATGTACTTCTCTGTTTCACATGCATGAAATCCGTATGTCTTTGATGCAGGCGGATGTTGATGGCAATGGGTTCCTGGATTATGGAGAGTTTGTAGCTGTGATCATTCACTTGCAGAAGATAGAGAATGATGAACTTTTCAAACTAGCTTTTATGTTCTTTGACAAAGATGGAAGTACATACATTGAACTTGATGAGCTTCGAGAAGCTTTAGCTGATGAGTTAGGCGAACCAGATGTCAGTGTCCTAAATGACATCATGCGTGAAGTTGACACTGATAAGGTTCTTTCCAAATCTCTAAACAAATCCTCGTAACGCCTAACAATTAAGCTTGTGAAGACAAGATAATTGCTCTGTTTCTGAGCCGGACTGTCGTGGTTGCTTTTTTTACAGGACGGGCGTATAAACTATGATGAGTTTGTGGCGATGATGAAAGCTGGAACTGATTGGAGAAAGGCGTCGAGGCAATATTCAAGAGAGCGGTTCAAAAGCTTAAGCCTTAACTTGATGAAAGATGGGTCATTGCATCTCCATGATGCTCTGACTGGACAGTCTGTTCCTGTTTGATTTATTCGTTATCACCAACCAAAAACAGATCAATACTCCATTTTTCCACATTCACGAAATGGGAATTTTCCAAGGCTTGTTCTTTGAGGGATGGGATCTTACGGAAGCTATGGTCCTTCACATATATAAACATTTTGGGTTTGTATCTGTACGTAATGTTTTGTTCAAAGGTTGTATTTTTATTGTCTCAAAGCAAACTCATAGCCCTAAACCCAAGGAGTCAAAGTAAAGATCTTTATTACACTGAAATCTTATCAAACTCATCAGAAGACTTGTCCATGTCCTTTTCTATGGTTACAACATCTTTGTAACGGTACCAATGTGAGACTAACAAGAAATAGGCAAAGTTCAAAGTCATCAAACCAGCAACTAAGTAGTAGAAGTAGTCCAATTTGCCCTTGTTTAGATCTTCCGGAAGCCAATTTCCCCTGGAAGTTCCCTCCGTGATATCGTGCACCGTGGATAACAAAAAGCTGCTGAGGTAACTCGCCAATCCAATTCCGCAATAATAGATAGAACCAGCGAAACTTTTCATGTTCTCTGGAAACTGTTTGTAGTAAAACTCCATTTGTCCAACTCCGGCGAGGGCGTCAGCTATACCCATTAGCATTAGCTGGGGAATGAGCCGCATACCAGACATAGAAGAGATTGCGCCTTTTCTCGGGGCAAACCCGAGGGACGGCCGTGTAAGGGCTACCGTTCTTCTGTGTTGTTCTACTGTGGCAGACACCATCATACTTGTGATGCATAGAAACATTCCTGCTCCAACTCTCTGCAATTGTGTTATACCGCCGTCTCTGCCTGTATACTTTCTAAGGAAAGGTACAAGAACACAGTCGTAGATAGGTATGAATACTGTCATTCCAAGCATCAAGAATACGGTATAAGTGGCGGCTGGGATCTGGAAACTTCCTGAACCGAGGCGTCTATCAGATTGAATAGACTGAAATATTGTGTAGGTTGTTTGTTGAATGTAACCTAGGTAGAATAAGGCGGCCGAGATCCAAACGGGAAGGACCCGAATCACGCATTTAACTTCCTCCACTTGCTGCATACTGCAGAGTTTCAATGGATCGGCCGGCGACCCATCTATGTTCAGTTTGTCGTCTTGCGTTTGAATCGCCGCTTTGTCAAGAAACCTGCAAGGTGTGAAAGTTCTTAAAACGTTTCTGTTTTGTTCCACAGGAAACTAAGAGAAAAAGGGGAGGTTTTTAGTACGTGAACTGCTCTGTATGGCTCAGTTTCGAGTTCTTGAAGTCCTTCCCGATGTAGTTGTAAAGCCCAGTAGAAGACGAACCGACGAGCTTTAACCCCCTTTTCTTGATTGCGCAGACAATGACTCGTATAATGCTATAGATAGGACTGCCACTAGCTATAACCTTGACATAGAGTTTAGAACCGGCGAAGAAGATGATGCAACCAAGTAACATTAGAATAGCTGGGATGGCTAAACCGATGCTCCAGCTCACATTTGATTGAACATAGACGATGATCGTCAACGATATTATCTGAGCAAAAGTGAAAGTGAAGAAGTACCAATTGAAGAAACTCTCAATCCCTCGTTTCCCTTCCTTCGTCTTTTGATCAAATTGATCAGCACCAAAAGGAAGATTGCACGGTCTGATCCCACCGGCTCCGATCACCAGCAAAACCATTGCTCCAGCGAGAAACATTATCTGTCCGATGGATGGCCCCTTGCACACGCTTCCTACTTCCTTAGCGCATTTAGCTGGATGAAGCTGAGGAATCACAGCCGTTAAATCCATCGCAACAGAACCCTAAAAAACACAAAAGATTCATACTTTCAGACACACAACATAAAGATCGGTGAGGTTTCAACGTGAGTTGTGATGAATTGGTTTTGGTTTTACGAGGAAGCAAGCGATCATGGAGAAGGATAGGGTTTTATAGCGTCCAAAGTAAGAGTCACAGAGGAATGCGGCAATAATGGTCCCGAAGTTGCTTGTGCCGGCGTAAATGTTGACGACGGTTGCCGCCGTAATGCTCTTCATGTTGAAAACAGTCGTTAAGTATATTACCAGATTCGAAGAGCTTCCAACAATCCCCAGCTTCTCAAATGTCTCATTTCCTAACAAATTAAGGAACAGAATATTACGCTACTCTGTGGATAAAGTCCTCTGTTTTTCATCAGTTCGTTTCAAGAAAGAAAAATAGAATAGTATAGCTTTAAGTAACAGACTAATAGTGTTATTTGTTTTATATATAAAGTGCCACAGTTCCATAACATCCTCTGTTTCTTTTCTTAAAGATTATAGTAAATGAAATCCAAGAAATGTTATGGATTAATTAGTACCAATGATGAATGGCATGACTTTCCATCCTCTGTAAACGATCTTAGACTCATTATCCTCTGTAATGTTCTTCTCTGTCTTCTCAACCTCCATTGTTCTGTTTTTCTCTCTTTGATCTGTTCACACTAAATGTGTGTAATGTCTCGTTTGTGTGTGTGTATATATATATATATATGTATATAGTGGGAAATGTAAAGGATTACACTATGAAACACAAAAGTTAATTGGATATTAAACCAAACGAAAAGATTCGACTATAAAACAAAAAAAAGCAAAATAAAATATTCCACTACAAATTAATTGAGGAGTTGATATGCCTTACTTAAGCACATTCCTTATTTATTTAATATGTGACAGTTATAAGAACAGCCAAAGTTCATATTATTTATTAACTTATTTGTTGCAATAACTAATGAGTTATATTAATATTCTCAAGTCGTTATTCAAACAATAAGTAGCGGTCAAGGAATTCATCTTTTTTATATATGTATTATGGACAACGAATTTATCCTTAACTTTTTATATAATAATAATAAGAATAAAAAGATGCTTGCTTGTTTGAGAATTCTACATTGATTCATTGACAATAAATTGAGATTTTGTTGATAATAAAAATTGCAATAAGTTAACAAAGATTTGAAATTTAAAAAGATTAATTAGCATGAAAAGGTAATCGTCTCCTTACCGCTACTTTTTGGTAAAGAACTTGCTCTGTTCGGTGATAGCGGTGATGTTAGTCAAAGAAAGATGAAGATTAAAGAAAGAGAAGTGGGGTCATTCGGTCAAGACAAAAAGGGTCTTGGTTTGATTGCAACAGGCCCAAAAACAGGAGAAGATGGAGACCCGACAGAAAATCTGGTTTGTGTACGAGAAAATCAGAACGGAGAGCGACAGAACAGAGCTATGCTCCCATGCCCTGCATCAATGGAGCTGCAGAAGAGGATGCATGCAAGAAATCAGATTGTTGAAACAATCTGCAATATCAGAACAAAAAACCCATTTGAATCCTTGATATATTGGTCTTCTAGTTAAAAAGAGAGAAACAATTACACTATATAAATCGTATGTAACAAAACGTAAAAATCTAAAGAAATTTTTTTTCAGAAAAACACAGCTCTTTTCGTCTTTTTCTTCTTCTTGGCACTTTTTCCTCTCAGAAGTCAGAACTATAATTATGTATTGTAAATGATCAAATAAACATTTAGGCGTGCCAAAGGAGAAGTGGAGAGAAGTCAGAACAATAATTATGTATTGCAAATGATCAAATAAACATTTAGGCGTGCCAAAGGAGAAGTAGAGAGACTATCATTGCAATTAAAAGTCATTTTTGTCCATTCTTGGTAAATGCATATAAGCCTGTGGGAGTTAATTGTCAACTTTACATCTATTACTTTTGTCAATTTTTGTCAACTTCAAAGATACAACTCGATTATAACACAAAAACTTATATTATCCACGCTTTTTCTAGCTGAATTTTAAATTTATCTATTTTATCACACAAACTAATTGATTACATATTAATTTTATATGAATTTTGTAAATATTTTTAAAATTCTACAAATCGTGATTTTGCTATGAAATTATATTTAATACACAATAATCACATTTAATACATTACGATTATATTAACAGAAAACTGATCCAAATTAATAAAAATATTTTAGTATTTGGTTAATATAATTTTATTATTTGAGTTAATTTTTGGTTAATATAATCGCAATGTATTAAATACGATTATTGTGTATTGATCGCAATTTTATAGCAAAATCACGATTCGTAAAATTTTAGAGATATTTATAAAATTCATGAAAAATTTAGATGCGATCAGTTATTTTATATAATATAATAGATAAATATAAAATTTAGATGGAAAAAACGTGGATAAAATAAGTTTGTGTGGTAAAATAGTGTCGTCCCAACTTTAAATTTTTTCTAAAAATGTGAAGTATGAAAGTGTTGGTTTATTATCCATATAATTTTGTAGAATAGATGTAACCGTAGATTCACTTATTCACCTAAAATGGAATTAAAATATGATATCAAATACGATTTACCATATGAAATAAAAGAAATAATTTCGTAATTGAGGGGATATGTTTGATCTATATAAAGAAAAGATTTATCTTGAACTTTTCTGTAATTGCCAAAAAAGAAAACAAATTGTATTACGATTTAGTTTAGTTGGAGAACACAATTCTGTCCAAGTCTTATCTAGAATAAAATGTACATTTGCATATTTCAAGTAATGGGTAAAAGAATATTTATATTAATTTCATAATTAAAGGTGTCTTTTAAATTATTGTTGCAGGAATAAAGCATTTTAATTTTATAGTGAGATATTATTGTGAGAACAATTAGAAGAGAATATGAGTAATGAGAGGAACAAAAAGTTGTATAGTTTTGTAATTGATATAAGAAATAAAAAACCTCTTTTGATTGGATTAGCCCACAATATAATTTAAAAGAAACCCATTTCGATTGGATTAACTAAAAATGCATAGTTTAAAAAAAATTATTTTCTTTGCATAAATATCATGTATTATTATTTTTAAATAATTCAACTAATCATAAAAATACCGTTAAATGTATATAAATTTTGCATAAAATTTTACAAAAACATCTAATAAAATGAAATAAAACAAAAAAAAATTGTAAAATTTCTTGGAGTCTTCCTTACTTATTATCTTCTGCTATCATAATTAAGAATTCTAAATGATTTCATATTTTCGTGAAGGTGTAAATATACGTCAGCTTTGCAGCATAACATGGGCAAGTGTTTCACAGACGTCCATTGACGGATTAAAGGCTTGGTGAGAAATCAGACAAAATATTGCCAAAAGAAGAATTAAATTGATGCTTCACATCATTGGTTTCACTTCTATTTACCACATCCACCAAAAAAACACAATAATTGATACTTATACAAAGCACTTGCATTATTCAACTAGAATTCGCCTTTTTTGTTCATCGGTTGCAAAGCTGATTACATTGACTTAGTGATCCACTGATTATGTTCAAATGACTTAGTGAACTGCACAAACAAATATAAGAATCTGTTTTCAGATATTTTAAAGACATAGAAATTGCATTCACTGTGTTAACAATATTTGCAAATATGTAAGAACATATCACTCAAACTCTTGAGAAATCTTGCAATAAAACATTTGGAAAGTAACGGAATCACTATTAAAGTGTGAAATGCCACATCCGAAATTGAGATATTTATACAATATTATATATAGTACATGAACTTTTACATTCATTATCAATTGATTTTGAGTTAAATTTACATGTTTTTTAATATGATATCAGAACGTAATATTAATCCGATATACGATTTCTCACAACATTAGTTTTCGTCATGCCCACATTTTGAATAGGCATATTAGAGCGTGAAATGTTCCACCGAAATTAGTATATTTTTACAGTAGTATATAGAGTGAAATACTCCATGCTCATGTTTCTAATAGTCACACAACAAATGTACACATAAGTTCTAGATTTGTTCTTCGCTCTAAGATTCAAAACAACGTAGTGTTTGTATATGTTTTTAATTCTAAGATTAAAATGTACACATTAGTTCCATGCATTCCAACAACAAATTCAAATAATGACTAAACAATCAAAACATATATAAACTAGGAAACTAGTAAAACTAAACAGTATATAAATGCAATGGGTATATATAGAGCACTTCATTATTTAAGGGCTCTTCTTGGCTTCGTTTTTATTCACATTATCAATCGTTAAATCGCCGCCTATGATGGAAGATAGAGCAGCCGCTAAAGCGGATTGGAAACTTGGATCTGTCGTGATGGCCTTGATTGTTTCAGCTGGTAAAGATGGCATTTGACGGGCAGTAGTGTTCTTGATTCCCATATGATCAAGATTGGTGTGTGTAGGATGTGATGAAGATGAAGATGATTTTCCAAATGGGTCAAATGATGACCCAGCGGCTCGGGTTTGAATGATGTTGCGGTAAGGTAATTGATGATGGGTGCTAATGTTGCCGTAAGGTACACGGTATTGGCCACCACCACTCGAGTTCACCAATGTGTTGGTGTTGTTTGAGAAGTTGAGATTGGTTGAAATATAATTATTAGATCCTGCATGAGAGACATTGCTAGGAGGAGAGCTGAATCTATTGAGCATCGATAAGAACGGTTGTTGCGAGGAGGAGGAGGTTGTAAGGTCGAGAGTGACGGTGGGATGGCCTGAAGAAGAAGAAGAAGAAAAAGAAGGGGAAGAAGATGTTTGGAGGAAAGGTGATTTAGGCTTTGGAGTGATGTTATTGCCAGAGAGAGAAAAGTTAAGGCTATGTAGATCTACTTCCATGGAGGAGGAAGCGCCGGAGAGCAGCATAGAGGCGGCAGTGGAGGTGGCAGAGGCCATGGCGGTTGCTGACATGGGAAGTGGATGGTTGTGAGTTCCTTCGTAGGTTGAGATAAGTATTGACATATCTTCTGAACATCTTTGCACCTAATTTCAATTAGGTATTGTTATATATTTAATTTTTTTAATAGCATGTGCAAAATTAATGTATTCTCTTTATAAATTATTTTGAACTAAATAATTTAGTTTTTTAATTACCTGTTTTCTTACAGGACAAGAAGGTGCAATGGTACAACGATAGTAAGCTCGAGGACATGGATTTCCTTTAGCTATTTTCTGACCATATTTTCTCCATTGACATCCATCGTTCATCTACACAACAAACACCAACCCAAGAAAATAAAATACAAACATTTGATATTTCCCTTATATGGTTTTGAAAAATCTCTTAAACCATGGAAAGATTTATACTATATAGTATTCATATGTATAATCAAATATGCGAAGAAAATACTAACCGTCGGTGTCTCACATCTTGATCTGACAGAAACCCTAGTTTTTTTGACAAGGGTTTGAGGCAAATTCTCTTCTTCATCATCTTCATGATCATCTCCATCATTCTTAAACCCAAAACTATTTTCTGATGAAATCTTATTACTAATCTCCAACAAGGTCGTTTCTTGATTAGGATCAATCTCTAACTTCTCATTTGGATTACTCAAAGCCTTGTATTCAATTCCCATGCTCAACAACCCTTGATCACTACCTTTTTCATGACCATCAAACTTACTGTCATCATCAGTTTTCTCCATTAAATCTTTCTTTTTCTCTTCTTTATTCGTCATCAAGCTATTTTGAACTGGTGACTCTAAACGTCTACCTAGGCTCAACAAAACAAGATCTTCCCGCTCACTAACTCTTTCTTTGTCTTGATGAGACACTTTTGGTGAGAACTTATTTGGTTCTTCACGTTGAACCATTAATTGGTTGTATTGTGTTTGAAGAATGTCAAACTCCTTCTTGATTCTACTCAACGACAACTTTAGCCTCCGATTTTCCTCCTTAGCCTCTTCCATTTCGACTTTAGTTAATTCCATCTGATCTCATCATATATGATTTATCAAAATATTTAACAACTATAAACATGCATCCATTGATTGGTTAATCTCTCCTTAGTCTCATATGTTTGCATGCCTTTAAATCATACATATACATAGATTTTTTCGATTAAACAAATTAAGCTTTTCCATAGCAACACACACAAAAAGAACAAGAGATTCGAAGATCTATCTTATCAATATTTTAGAATTAAAATATTAAGCTTCATGATTAAGAGTAACAAGTGATTAACTAAAATCGGTTTTGGACAAAGATCAAACAATCAAACGATTGTGAATTTAATGTGTGATTCTAAAGATTGATAAATAAATTATAATACCTTGGATCTTATAATATGGTCGTGTTCTTGATTATCGTGAGACGAATCAAGTTTTCTCATCTCCTCATGGTTTTCTTCTCTTCCATGAACACTCTTCAAGAAATCTTCATTCTCCATTATTCCCCTTTGATATTTTTTTCTTTGGTCTCATATTTTTTTGTTTGGGAAGTGTTGATTTCTATATATGCAACCGATACATCCTTTGACTAAACGAATTAAATAATTCACAAAACATGCAAGTTTCTTATATTAATATTCAGAGAACATGATTTTATATGATATAAAAACTGTCTGAACATAAACATATAGCTATAATATGATATAATATTATCAAAATGAAATAGTCTCCTGTTTTGGTTTAACTACTGGTAGATTAAAATGATAAATGATAAATTAAACGTAGACTAGAAATTAGTACAAAAGAAACCATTATACACAAATGGACTAGACTTAGTATTTTTACAATTTATATCTAATCAAAACTAGATTTATACCCATGTTTTCCTTGAGAAAAAAATATTAGTAAATTATAAAATATTTTTTATTAGTAAATATTAATTAAATATTTATAATTTTTATTTTTATTTAAATTTATTTTTAATATTACTTTGTATATGTAAATTAAGAAACTAAAAATAATTTTTTTACGAATTTTTTAACTGTATTGTTTGGTTAATTTAATAAAATATATTAATTTTCTAATCAAATTAATAACAATAGTATTTATTGTAATTATTCTAATAATTTAATATTATTTATATATTTATTTAAAATTTACTATAGTGATAACATTACTGTTAATAATATAAAATTATTTTTTTTAATGTTTTTCAAATAATATATTAAAAATTTAACTAATAATCTCTTATGGTTAAAGATCAACATTAAAACATAAGACATCATTTTTGCGGCCATTAATACATTTCAAACCATCAGAAAAATAAGCACGCAACTCTGAAATCTTGAAAGGTCAACCACCAATCCAGTTGAACTAAACAAATAACAAAGAACGACCAAATACGAAGTGTTGATATTAAATAATAAATATTTTATTTTATCTTAAACAAATACAAACACACGTACTTTATTAGAAACAATTGTTGTGTATCCGATTAATTAGGAAAAAAAGAATAAATAATATTGTTCGTGGATCGATAATGTCGACTAATTGGAAGAGGAAAATTCAACTTCAACGCTAATGTTTATACACAACAATGTCTTAATAAAACACTGTTTTAAACTTTGGAGCCGAAATCGTGGACCCACTTCTACTAACGAACAACGTTGAAAATTTACGATTATTTAATCTTTGTAAGAATGCAGGTTTGATAATGGAGCACACCAAGAGATTTTGGCCAGTTCACGGACAATGATCCGCTATAGCTGAAAAGGTTCGCTAACCTCTAATTCATTATACTCAATCGATCTTACACTTGAGGGAATTACAAAAAATTTAAAGCATCTCTCTTTCTAAATTTCTATCTCTCCTCTCTTCCTCACAGTGACTCTGATTTTCAGGTACAAGCAAAGTCTTTAGCTCTCCGAAAGGTAGAAGACGACTTCGATTAAATAGGGTAAGTATTTGGGCCTTTCAACAATCCTGGCCCAATTCTTCAATAGCTTTCCTGAATTGACCTAGCTCATTTGAAGCCCGACTATAAAAGAGACATCGACATAACAATCTCCTCCTTGTCTCTTTTTCGTCAAGAAACCCTAATTTTTCGGCTCTTCTTCCTTCGAGCTGCCCCCGACTCCACTCGTACGCCTTTTCCCCGTATAGTGAACCCTGAGACCTGAATCACCCATTCAAGTCTCCATCTAAGCCGAACACGAGTACCTCTTGCTCCTCCTTGCTTAGATGCCCTGAAAAATCCTTTCCCTGCCCTGCATGCAGAACGATTTTCTCCTCGATAAAACTTACTATCGAGTCATATAACTCATTCGCCCAGGTAACTCTAGAAGATTTCTGACTCCTTAAATCTTCTAGGTATTTAGATTTTTCCCTTGTATCCTACTAGAAATCGCAACTTACTTGACTTTGATTTCTGTTTGATTTCGAGGTACCTTCTTACCTGGGCGAAGCCGATTTCTGCCTTAAGCTACTCTCATCTGTGAGAGTCTTTCCTCAAATCTGGGTCCAGGTAACGACTTGGTTAACAGATCTGCTGGATTCTCTTTAGTAGCTACTTTGTTTACGATAACTCCTCCTGAGGCAATAATGTTTCGTATAAAATGGAACTTAACATCTATATGTTTAGTTCTTTCGTGGAACACCCCGTTTTTACTTAGACATATTGCGCTCTGTGAATCACAGTATACCGTAGGAATCGAATTTGTTATTCGAAGTTCCCTGCATATTCCCTTAAGCCAAATAGCCTCTTTTACTGCTTCTGTTAGGGCTATATACTCTGACTCCGTTGTAGATAGGGCCACTATCTGCTGTAAACTAGATCTTCAGCTAATTGTATTTCCTCCAACTTGAAAAACATAGCCAGTGATAGATCGTCTTCTATCTAGGTCAGCTGCAAAGTCAGCATCTACATACCCTATTATATCAAAGTTTTCCCGTTTTGAAAATGTCAAATGCTTATCTAAGACCCCTTTAAGATAACGCATTGTCCATTTCACTGCTTGCCAGTGCTCTCTTTCGGGATTTCCCATAAAACGGCTAATAAGTCCTACTACATATGCGAGATCTGGTCTTGAACCAACCATCACATACATTAGACTACCTACCGCACTTTGATAGGGGACCTCACTCATTAGTCTAGATTCCCTTTCTGACTCCTCCTGTTTTAAACTTCTCAGTTTAAACTGAGGCCCTATAGGTGTAGTGACTGGCTTAGACTCATACATGTTGAATGTTTTCAGAACTTGGCTTAAGTACCTTTGCTGAGATAGTCTTAGAACCCCTTTAGCTCTGTCCCTTAAGATCTCCATTCCTAAGATCTTACTAGCTGCCCCTAGGTCCTTCATCTCAAATACTTCCATTAGCTCCTCCTTCAGTCTTTTAATCCCTTTCTTATCTGAGGAAGCTACTAGCATATCATCCACGTAAATGAGAAAGTAGACTTGGTCTGCCACATTTTCTCCTTTTACGTATACACATGCATCGAACTGACTTCTGTGAAACTCCTTTTCTATCACAAAACTATCAAACCTTTTATTCCATTGTCTTGGCCTTTGCTTTAACCCGTAGATGGACTTTTGTAGTAGACATACTTTCTGACCTTTGTCCTTAGACTCAAATCCCTCTGGCTGATCCATGTATATTTCTTCTTCCAACATTCCATGTAGAAATGTCGTCTTAACGTCTAGTTGTTCTAGTTCCATATCATAGGTAACAACTAGGGATAAGAGTAATCTGATAGAAACTTGCTTTACTACTGGGGCAAATACTTCATTGTAGTCGATTCCTTCGACTTGGGAGTATCCTTTTGCCACCAGTCTAGCCTTAAACCTGGGACCTTCTATGCCTAGAATCCCTTATTTTCTTTTGAAAATCCATTTGCAACCAATAATTCTTTTATTTATTGGTTTATCCACTAGAACCCATGTTTTATTCTTCTGGAGTGAGATCATTTCCTCTATCATTCCATTCTTCCAGTTCTTCCATTCTTTACACTTCATAGCATCTTTATATGAAGTTGGTTCTTCTGAATCTATAGTAGCATATCCTGCGAGAGCATATGCTACAAAGTCCATATCAGAAAATCGAGAAGAGGGTTTTACTAACCTTCTTTTCCTGTCCCTCACTAGCTGATAATCCTCAAGATTTTCTTCTTTTTCACTTCTGGAATGACCGGGAGACATACCTGAGTTATCAGCCTCATCCTTCCCCTTTTCAGGATTTGTCTCTAAACTTTCTCTTTCTTCATCCTTCCTTTGATCATCATACTCCACTATCGGATTAAAGGAAACTCTTTTTTCATTCTTTCTTTGGGCTTCTTTTCCACTGTTTCCTTTCGTAACATCTTTGAAGACTAGATCTTCATTGAATACAACATCTCTGCTTATGATGCATTTCTGTTCTTCTGGGATCCATATTCTGTACCCCTTTACTCCTTTGGGGTAACCCATGAAATATTCCTTGATGGCTCTAGGTTCGGTTTTTCTTTGGATTGTATGCACATAAGCTATACACCCGAACCTTTTAAGGGTCTTGAGATTTGGTTTCACTCCTGACTAGATTTCTTCTGGTAGCTTAAATTCTACTGCTGAGTTTGGGGCCCTATTTATTAGGTACACAGCAGTAGAAGCTGCCTCAGCCCAGAAACTTTGGTCTAGGCCGGTTTCTGTCAACATGCATCTTACCCTCTCCATTATCGTTCTATTCATCCTCTCAGAAACCCCATTCTGTTGGGATGTATAAGTGCATGTCCTATGCCTTATAATCCCACTATCCTTACACAGCTCATCAAATTGTCGGTTGCAAAATTCTAGACCATTATCTGTACGTAAAGACTTTACCTTCTTCCCTGATTGATTTTCTACTGTGATTTTCCATTCCTTAAATTTCTCAAACGCCTCATCCTTGGACCTGAGAAAATAAATTCACACCTTTCTAGAATAATCATCTATGAAGGTTATGAAGTACTTACACTCACTTAGACTGGATGGGATATTAGGAGAACCCCATAGGTCTGAATGGATGTAGTCGAGAACACCTTTTGATGTGTGTTTTCCTCTTTTGAAACTCTGCTTGTGGGACTTTCCTAAGATGCAAAATTCACAGAATTTTAATCCTTGAACTTCTTTATCATTCAAGAATCCTCTTCTGGCCAGAATACTCATCCCATTCATACTGAGATGTCCGAGTCTAGAATGCCAGATTTGAGTTGTGTTGTTTTCAACTTGAACCATGGTTGCTTCCTGCTTGGTTACTGTTCCTTGCAGGTAATACAATCCTTCGTGATATTTACCTTTAATCACTTTTCTATCTCCTTTATAGAATGTAACTTCAAAATCCTCTCCTTTATAACTACATCCGGATTTTTCTAACATTCCATAAGAGATGAGATTACTACTCATAGTAGGTATATATCTCACATCTGATAGAATTACAACTGAGTTGTCGTCATTGATAATCCTAATCTTTCCTTTTCCCTTAACCTCGCTGTGGGCATTGTTTCCCATCAGTACCTTTCCCCCATTAAATTCTTCTAGATCATACAGAAGATCTTTATTTGGGGTTATATGGAATGTGCATCCTGAATCTAGAACCCATTCTTCGTTTGTATCTTGAAAACTAGCAGTAAGGACTAACGGGTCCTCTGAACTTGAGGCAATGTTAGCCGTATTGCCATTTTCTCCGTACTGAGAATTTCTAGATTTTCTTTCAGGGCATTCCCTCTTCCAATGACCTTCCTTTCCACAGATAAAGCAACCCTTATTGTTTTTGTTGTATTTAGTTTTGGACTGACTCCTTCCACGACTTTTAGACCTTCCTTTCCAGGGCTGGTTTCCCTTCTTTTCTTGTCTTCCTCTTGTTTGAATATACAAACCTTCTGTTTGATTCTTTGTTAACTTTGAACTCTCTGTGAGTTCCCTTTCCTTGGACCTTGCTGAAGCCGTAACCTCCTTTAGGCTTAAGGTCTCCCTACCATATTTCAAGGTCTCTTTCAATTGATCATACCTTGATGGTAATGAACTTAGCAGAAGTATCGCTTGCACTTCCTCCAAGATTGAGACTCCAATGTTACTCAAATCAGCTACGAGGTTTAGAAATTCATCTATGTTCTCATCTATTTTCTTCTCTTCATTCATCTTGAAGGTATAGAACTTCAGTTGCAAGTATATTCTGTTTGGTAAAGTACTCTCATTGTAGAGGCTTTCCAAAGTTGACCACATTGCAGCTGCAGTATTGCAATGAATAATCTTCCGTATGACTTGATCACCTACGTTTGTGATGATTATCCCCATTGCCCTTTCTGATTCTTCCACCTTTTCTGGATCTTGAATCCTCTCTGTTGAGGATTCTCCAACCTTCCCCTTTAAGGGATCTTTCTGCGATGTTTCTTCCTCTTCTTTTGGATGTTGAGGTTTTGGCAGTAAATCTTCATCCTGGAGAATTCCTTTTAACCCAGCCATACCGAAGTGCGCCATCATGCGCACCTTCCAAAGGGTAAAATCTCCACTTCCATCGAATCTTTCAACTTCGATTCGTGGATTTGCCATTTGGGAACTAATATTCTGACTTTCCTTCTTTCTTCTTTGTTGAAGAAGTAGTCTTGCGCAGATACGTTTCTGCAAAACAACCGCGAACCCAAAGTAAACAATTCCAAAAGGTAAAGAAAATTGCAGTTACGTAGCTATCAAGAAAGTAAAGAAAAGGTAACTCTCCTTGCTTATTTCGTAGCTCTGATACCACTTGTGAACCTTATTATCTTGATTTACGATTTAATCTTTGCAAGAATGCAGGTTTGATAATGGAGCACACCAAGAAGTTTTGGCCAGTTCACGGACAACGATCCACTACGTCTGGAGAGGTTCGGTAACCTCTAATTCACTATACTCAATCGATCTTACACTTGAGGGAATTACAAGAAATTTAAAGCATCTCTCTTTCTAAATTTCTATCTCTCCTCTCTTCCTCACAGTGACTCTGATTTTCAGGTACAAGCAAAGTCTTCTGCTCTCCGAAAGGTAGAAGACGACTTCGATTAAATAGGGTAAGTATTTGGGCCTTTCAACAATCCTGGCCCAATTCTTCAATACCTTTCATGAATTGACCTAGCCTATTTGAAGCCCGACTATAAAAGAGACATCGACATAACAAATAATATCCTAAAATAGCACCTTTTAAAGTTTTTTTTCTAAATCTAGCATCATAAAATTAAATTCCCAAAAATAGCACAAATATTTATGTGAAAATACTTATTTATTCTAAATAAATTATACATAAACTTAAATGATTGTATTTGAGTTCATTATTTCCAATTTAGGGTTTAATTTTTTTATATTAAAATATAATTTTAATGCATTTTAATCTTAAATTTGTGCTATTATTGGAAATTTAAACTAATGATGCTATTTTTAGAACAAAAAATTAAAAAAGTGCCATTTTAGACATTTGCCCTTTCTTAATCATATATTTCTTGTATATATCTTATATAATTTCTTTCAATAAAATGCTAATCTATCGTATTCTAAATTTCGTAAAATATACTTCTTTATCTATTTTTGTTTTATTATATATGATGTTTTTACTTTTGATGCAAAATAAAAATCAAGTTATATACAAATTTGTAAATTGATAAATGTGGTTAGTAGAGAATCAACCAAAATTGTAATAAAGACAATTGGACAAAGATTGTTTAGCAGTTTGTCTTTGTTCAACGAAGTCTTTTAAATTTCGCCAAATGAGTGGCAGTCTTGGCATTCAATTAGTCATAAATAACATACATTCAACTTAGATTTGTAATTAAATTTAACCACATATGGTATTTCAACTTAAAGTTAATTAATAATAAATTAATTGATTTATATATCTTAAAATATTTACTATATGCCTCATCTCAAAATTTGATGTTTAATATATAATAATTATGACATATAGTTAAAAGGACCACGATCTAAGCACTTTTGCTGGTTATCTAGAGTTATGTATATGCCATTTATATTATAGAGCAATTAGTCAATTTTTAAAGACATTTCTGTCTTAATGACCATTTTTGTTTTAGCTTTCTCTTAAAACTATTATAAGGGAGAATTGCTAAAAATGACCTAAAACTTGACTTCAAATGCAAGTTTGACAATTTACACTTTTTTTTGCAAAACTAACCTATGAGGGTGGAGAAATTACTGAACATTCATTTGGTCTAAAAAATAATGTTGAAATGTCAATTACGTTTGAGTCCCTGCATGTTTTTTTGTTATCAAAGCAGACTTCTCGGAGAAGTCTGCTTTGATCGGAATAAACGTCGCAGACTTCTCCGAAAAGTCTGCTTTGATAGGAATAAAATGTTTTTGTCACTAAAGCAGACTTCTCGGAGAAGTCTGCTTTGATAGGAATAAACTTTTTTTCTCACCAAAGCAATTTTTATTCCGATCAAAGCAGACTTCTCGAGAAGTCTGCTTTGATCGGAATAAACGTCGCAGACTTCTCGGAGAAGTCTGCTTTGATAGGAATAAAATGTTTTTCTCGCCAAAGCAGACTTCTCGCAGTCTGCGACGTTTATTCCTATCAAAGCAGACTTCTCCGAGAAATCTGCTTTGATCGGAATAAACGTCGCAGTCTGAAAAGTCTGCTTTGATAGGAATAAACTGTTTTTCTCGCCAAAACAATTTTTATTTCTATCAAAGCAGACTTCTCCAAAAAATATTTTTAACATTTTTTCTAGAATCAACAGAGAAGTATTTTTAACATCTTTTTCTAGAATCAGCACACAACAAAATGTCAAAATCCGTTTTTTAACTTCGATAGTATTTTTGTGTTGTGGTTTTGTTTTCCTTTTCAGTTTTTTTTTTAAAATTTTTTCGAAAATTAGTTCATTTCTTTTGGGCTAGGTCCAAGCCAATATGAGAATGCCGAGTTCAAAGCAAAGACATAGCAATACAGCATAGGCCATTGACAAACACATGCAAGGGTGAGCTTCCTTTTCGCTGACTGGAAGTCTGGAAACACAAACACATGCTTACGTTATGATCCATGTGGAAGTGGGAGATGAAGAGGTCAGCTGCCGATGCCAAAAAAACTAATCGAAGAGAAGAAAATCTGATGCATTTTCGTGGCCACAAATCGATAATCCCTATTTCGGATAGCATTTGATTCTTTTCTTCCTTCTCCTTTTGGTTTTGACGTATTTGGTTGTGCCTTCGTTTCGTCTCTGTTCAGATAAAGCACAAGTTGCTCGACGAAATGTCTCATAGAGCTGTATGATAAAAAACAAAATTAGTCCTTTACTCTATGCAATTGATTTGCATTGCGAATTCCAACGAAACATTGCCGGAAAGATGTTTCACCACGCGCCTCACTCGCGCAGGGTCATCATCTTCATCAGGTAGGTTGAAGAAGAAGGGCAAGAATGTAATTATTCACAAATGCTTCGTAATCACGCAGCTGAGTTATTACACTTGTTCCCAAAGTAAACTGCAGTCTGGGGACTACCCACTCCTAACTTTCTCACCTTCTTAAATTATCATTTCCCATCTGTCTTGATTCTTATTTGCTGGCAATTTTCCCCCAAAGTTTTGGTTTTTTTCCCTGTCTGTCTGAATCAGAAAAATGGAGGCTTTTGCGTTTCTTTATGTAAAAATAAATATCTAACGGCTGCAAAAGAACGGTGAAAGATTTGAATTTGGAGATGCGTTTGCAGTTTTCTAGTTTAAAATAGGAATAAATATTTCTCTCTCTCTCTCCCCGTGGTCACTGAAACTAACCAGTTACTTACCACCGAAGAACCTCACCGATGCTTTCTCGACTCTAGAGTGATTGCAAATGGACAAGCATCTTTAGCTAACCCTCTCACTGAACCATCCACGGTAATGTTGTCTCTCTCCTAGTTTCTTCCGGATTCAGACAGGATATCCCAACTGCTGCTCTAGTTTGAGACCGACATTCCTCGATATATTTCGAGTATTCTGGAGTTTTTTTTAAGAGATCGAAGATCTTAAGATCTTTAAAGTTTTTGATTCTTTGGCTTTTCTTGACTGCTGATTTTGAGATCAGGCAGTGTTGATTTGAGATCGGGTTCGTTTAATTGCAAGGTGAGTTCCAGATCTGGTTTTGTACCTTAGGTAGTTTCATATCTAGAGTTTACTACGTATTGCAATTTTGTAGATTTTGTTGATTTAGGGTAATCATTGCATTTTCTTTCTTCTTTCTTATTTGATTTCATAGGTCAATAATTATGATTTGTTACTTAAACCTCATTATTAGAGCTGATTATATAAAAAGTACAAATCTTTAGCTCGTGTACTCATGAACGATTGATTTTATTGTTTAATCTGTAGCGGACAGTGATTCTGAATTGAGTCTTTACATAGTCTTTATAAACAATTGCTGACCCTGTAACAAAGAGCTTATGGTTCTCTTTGGTTTCAAGCTGAAGATAGAAACAAAATTTACAGAAAGTGCAAATTGGTAAGGATAGTGCTGTGCTATATAGTTTGGGCATAATTTTTTGTGATTGTTTGGAAAAAAGCAGTTGTTTTGATTTGAACATCATGGGAAAGCCTGCAAGGTGGTTAAAAAGTGTATTACTTGGAAAAAAGCCATCTAAATCTAGTGGTTCTAAAGAGAAGGAGGTAACAATTCTTCCATTTCTTCCCTGTTGTCGAATTCCTCTTCTGTTTCTAATGGTTATAAAAATTACATGGTTATCACGCGCAGATAATTGTGAATGGAAAAGAGGTAGTGGTTATTTCAAAGGTTGAAGAATCCGATGTGGTTACGGATCTTCCAACCTTTGGAAATGAAGCAGTTCATACCAGTGGTATGGCAGAGACACAAAATCTAGAACATGAAGATGTTTCGGATGACAGGATACAACTGCCTGAGATCCAACCAACAGATTCTCAAGATGGTGCTTCTGTTGCTGATGATTTGCTCTCCGAATCAGAGAAAATTCAGCAAGAGATTGCCGCAACAACCGTGCAGGCTGTATTTAGAGGCTACTTGGTAATATTTTGAAGCTCTTGACTTGCAGTTACTGGTGGCTTTTTCTTTTTATACTGACCTGAGCTTTCGATGTGAAGGCTCGACGTGCTTTCTGGGCATTAAAAGGTATTATACGGCTACAAGCACTTATCCGCGGTCACATGGTTAGGAGACAAGCTGTTTCGACTCTGTGCTGTGTTATGGGAATTGTCAGATTCCAAGCACTTGCTCGAGGAAGAGAGATCAGACATTCTGACATTGGAGTTGAAGTTCTTAAGAAATGCCGACCGAATCATCAACCATTAGTAATGCTCATCACGCTCTTGTCTGTGATTCTGGTTTCTCCTGTTGAGAAGCTTTTGACTTCAGTTCTGCAACTGACCTTTCATCTTATCAGGAGAATAAGCGTGCCGACTCTGTTGTTGCTACACATGCTTATCTGGGAATCAAAAAGCTAACAGCAAATGCTTTTGCTCAGAAGGTATGCTTGTCTTGGCCAATATGTTTCAAAAGTAGGAGTTGAGATCTTGGTAGATGATTTTGTTGTCTTTTTCATCAGCTCCTAGCTTCATCGCCACACGTGATGCCTTTGCACCTTGAAAATGATTCTTCCAATTCAATCTGGTTAGAGAACTGGTCAATGTCTTGCTTCTGGAAACCAGTTCCTCAACCAAAGAAAGCATCAGTGAGGAAAACTCACAAGAAGGTTGCCAGTAACTCTCAGATAGTTGAGGGCGAATTTGCTAGATCAAAGAAAAGTGTTTGCAAAGTCCCTGCTTCAAATCTTGACAATCCCTTGGTGGCACAGAAATCGTTTGAGTTTGAGAAACCCAAACGCAGTTTTCGAAAAGTCTCAACAAGCCAATCTGTAGAACCACCATCAGCAGCAGAGAATCCTCAAATTGATTTAGAAAAAGTAAAACGTGGCTTGAGGAAAGTACATAATCCGGTAGTTGAGAACTCTATCCAACCTCAACCGGTTCCACAGAAGGATATAGAGAAGCCAAACCCGAATTTAGAAGAACCTTTGTATGCCTTTGATGAAGAGAGAAAAGATGAAATCGCTGAGACTGTGGTGGAACAGCCTGAGGAGTTAATACACACTCATGGACCATTGGACGCCAATGAAGAACTTGATTCCGCATTGGTCGACCAAATTGAAGAGATAGAAGAAAATGTAATGGCTGAGGAACAGGAAGATGTGAAAGAAGAGAGAACTCCCATACAAAACAAAGAGAAATCAGCTGGGAAGGAGAGTCAGAAATCGGAGCAAAGGGGTTCTTTGGTTACTACTATTCAAACTGCTGAGTGTCAAGAGAGAAGTAATGGGAATCAGACTAGTAGCCCAGGAATACCGAGCTATATGCAAGCGACTAAATCTGCAAAAGCAAAGCTAAGGCTACAAGGTTCTTCTTCCCCTAGGCAGCAAGAGACTGAGAAAGCTACTAGACGTTACTCACTACCATCTTCAGGTAATAACGCAAGGGTCATTTCTCATTCTCCTAAAACAACAAGAATCTCAAACTCTGGAGGAAAAACGGGGAAGAAGACCGAGAAACCTCTTCTTTCATCTGGACACGGTTAGTGTCTAAACAAGATTTTCTCACACGAAAATCTACGCAGTGATTCTCCGTTTTCTCTCTACTAACCTTTTTTGGGCTGGTTTTGGTTTCTGCAGGGAAGACAACTCTGGTAGACTGGAAGAGATGATGGATCAATTGGTAAAAAGAAGGTGAGGCCTTTGATGTTTATCACTCTACAACAATTTACCATCTATCTATTTAGTTAGCTTATGTTTTGAGTTTGTGTGTTGTGATGTGTTGAAAATGTACATCATAGGTTTGTTTTTTTGTGGGGATTTCATTTTGTGTTTTCATCCTACATTACTTACTTACTACCTTTTAAAATAAAATAAACCATCATTATCAATTTATATTCTTTTTGAATTATCACTTTTTGCCTTCTTATTTCTTCTGGTCCTGCGGAGTAGAAGACAAATAATCTTCTCTACATATTTATTGTTCTTTCTTAGCATAATTACATCTTATTTATTTGATGTCGTGCTCAGAAAAATCCCATCTATGAAACACAAGAAAAGAGATAAAACTCATCTATGTTTTGACACTAATTTTGTTATTTCTAAAAGAATCAATTTCTTGTTGTTTTATGACAGTGAGTTATGATGCCTAACATTCAAATAATCACACATATATGTAAAGGCTGTTTATGTCAGGAAAAGAGGGAATGTTCCAAAGATATCTCTATGCTCTTTGGCGATTCCATTTCATAGGGACATTTTCTGTATATAAATAAATAAGCCCATAACCTTTTTTTTTTTTTCTTTTTTCTGTGTATGGGATTTTACGTTTTATTATTAACTATTTATTGGAGTGGAACTCGTAAAGAGGTTGAACAAGAACTCACCATGTTTTCTTCTTTTTTTCAAATCAAACTTCAAAAAAAGTCTCCCGTGATTTTCGGTTTTTTATTACCTAATGGATGAAAAATATTATTTTCAATAAAAAAATTCATTATATTTGCTAGTAAGTGAAACCAATTGATTTCACCAATATTTCCTGGAGCCCACTCTTAGCGACACGATAGCATGAACTCTTTCCCAATGTAAACATTTTCTGCCTAACAGATTTGTACATTTACAGAAAGCTTAAAATCTTAACAAGAAAGATATAGCTGATGGTCTTGCCAATTGCATGAATGAAAGGCTTAGAGAGGGAAAGATTAGCAAATATCACTATGTACTTAAGCGAGTTGTTAAAAATATCATTATTTCTCTTTTTTACATATAAATCCTTAATATATTAGGAATTTTTTACATATAAATCCTTAATATATTATTTCTAATATATAATTTTGAAATTTTTTTTAAAAAATAATGTTATTTTGACGTGATATTAATAGAAATGTTAAGATAAAGATATCATTACCATAATAAGTTTCAAATAAGTATATAAATGGATTTAAATTATTAAAATAATTTTAATATATATTATTGTTATTAATTTGGTTAGAAAATTAATACATATTATTAAATTAACCAAAAAATAATATTAAATTCGTAAAAAATAACTTTTAAATTAATATTAAAAATAATTTTAGATAAATATAAATATTTAATTTATATTTACTAATAAATATATTATATAATTTATCAATATTTTTTCCCATGGATATAAATCTACTACCCTTTTATTTTTATGAAATTTCCATTAAATAATTAATAATTTTAAATTTCTATGTAAAATCTTAACCATTACTTAAAATAGAATATAAATCATATTTGTCTTGTTGCTTTAGAGCTAAGAAACATATATTAACCCTTAATTATACTGAAATCTGTATTGAAATGTCGATAAATTCAGTTTACTGATGACTCCTTTTGTTGAAATTGAATCCATCTTTAGGGTAAAGATATTGTCTCAACAACCCTATTTATATAATAAGGGTGACAAATTTTCTTTTACTTTGTCTCCAAAAAGTCTGATAATTAATTTCCTCAACAAAACGAGATAATCGAGAGAAAAAGAAAACTAGGGTTTGTTTGGATCATTCTGTATTTAGAGTTTACGAAGAAAATGAAGAAGAGGCAAGTAGTGATACAACAAAGAAAAAACACTTGCACTACGACTTCTTATTCGAGCAACGTCCGTTACGTTGAGTGCCAGAAGAATCACGCCGCTAATATCGGCGGCTATGCCGTTGATGGCTGCCGGGAGTTCATGGCAAGCGGCGACCAAGGAACAGATGATGTCTTAACGTGCGCTGCTTGTAGCTGTCACCGGAATTTTCACAGGAGGGAAGTGCAAACGGAGGTTGTTTGTGAGTATTCTCCTCCGAATTCAATCAACTAATATCCTAGTTAAAAAAGTAAGAAAGGTATTTATGATTTAAAGAAAGGAAACAAAAATATGATATAGTGATTTACAATAGCTAAAGATGTATTTATGTATGTATTCAGTTCATATACAAAACTTCATAACAAAAACTATTAATTCTGGTTCCTATGCATATAAAAAACAAATAAACCCACCATTTACATATCTAATATAGACAGTCATGGTCATTATCATTCTCTGTTGCAAGAAAAGATCATGATGAAGTCTTGTTTTTATTATTTTATTTATATATATATATATATATATAAATAAATAACTTACAGTGAATATCATTCACAAAACAATATTATCAAATACCACCAATCTCATGAACTCAGGCTTTTCCAATATTGCTTGGCACTGAAGCTTTCTAGTCATATGTTGATTCTTCCAATTATTCAAAGACCCTTACAAATTAAGGCTACTCGGCCCAAGTTGGTTATATTCACTTCTTTTTTAAAATTGAAAAGATCGTTTTGGAGCCCAATGAATCGTATAGGCCTTCTCTTAAAGAAATTTTTAAAACAAAACTATACGAAAAATTTTATGTCAAGAATGGGATTTGAACCCATGCCCTTTCGGACCAGTACCTGAAACTGGCGCCTTAGACCAACTCGGCCATCTTGACTTTTGTTGACTTATACACTTTGTAATTACAAATCTATCAAAACCCACTAAATCGTTCGACTTTCGTTTCTCGAATCCCTTTCGACTATACAAAACTTACGGATTCATCAACGAAATATGTTGCCATGTACTAAAGCTTTGACCGACATGCACTTTGATGAAAAACAACAACCATTTGTTTTCTTCATAAATTCCAAAGTTATATTTTTAGATTTTTATTATTACAATGGATAATAATGATACTCAAAAGATATTTAACGTTGTCAAGGACTCAAGGCGATTATACTTGAATCTGTGATACATATTATATTCCTTTGGTAAGGTTCTCTTCTCTCTTTTGTTCCACTTCCACATACAACATGTCATAACATTGTCCACACGTTACTTCATCATGGCTAACTCCACAGAATATATATAAATATATATATATATATATACATAAAAACAAGAATTTGGATTGTGATCATTCGATTATCATTCTCTCCAAGGAAGAATGTCTTACTCATATGGTTTCAGTTGGCTTTATCTACTGTTCCTACTTATAATATTATTATAATTGTTTTGTCACATGAATAATGGAATCATAAAAAATAGCAGAAAGTACAATAACTGAACAAAATGTCTGCTCAAAAATCATACAACACTAGAGAGTTAGTTTTTGTAGATTAATGATTTTTCCTTTTTATTTTACAATATATTATTCTCCTTTACTATATTATAAAAGTGGAAACTTACAAATGTTTTCAATAGTTATAAAAGATAATGGCAGCATGTTTTAAAAACATAAATAAGTAATAAATGTTCTACTTGTTTATTAGTATGATGAGAAGATCAAACATCCACATATGATTGGTAGATTTTGATTATTAAAATCGTTATAACTAAAAAATAACAAGGACTTTGAAATTTCTAAACTACCCAGAGATTTAACGTGAGTTGACAACGTTACCCTTGCGTAATCCTATTTGTCAACAAAGCCCCCTAAACCCTAAAATCATTCTTTCCAACTTCACGCTTCACTAACAGATACATCGATAATTTAGGGTTTTAGCATTTTTGCTCTTCGGACCCAAAAGAAGGCAGTGAAGAGGGGAGGAGTAGAGTCCTCTGCGTTTGCGACTTACGGTTTTCTCAAAGGATTGCGAGTGAAGTGAAAATGGTTGCTGACAAGAAGGCGAAAATCGAAGAGGAAAACGTCGAGCAAATCGATGGAGAGCTTGTCCTCTCAATTGAAAAGCTTCAAGAGATCCAAGACGACCTCGAGAAGGTAAATTAAAAAACCCTTCTTAAAAGTTCCCCACGTTTGTTTTCTTGAACTGAATTTCCCTTTTGCCGATGTGAAATCATTTATTGCTTTGGCAATGAGAAATGTTTGTGTTGGATTCTACCGAATTATGTTCTGGTTGATTGAGTTTTCCTATTCTTCGAATTGTGTCAAAAGTCAGTATCTTTTTGCTTTTATGTTGTTGGGTCTTTCTAATGAAATGTGGTCGTTTTTTACATGAATTACATGACAATTTGGCTTCGTCAATTTATGTATAGAAGTCAAGAAAGCTTTATTTGCACATCTATGACAATGGAGAAGATGTATCACGCTTTCTTTACTCTCAATCTCAATACACCTTGTTTTGTTTCTAGATAAACGAAAAGGCTAGCGATGAAGTTTTGGCAGTGGAGCAGAAATATAACGAGATAAGGAAACCTGTTTATGATAAGCGTAACGAAATTATCAAATCCATCCCTGATTTCTGGCTAACCGCTGTAAGCAAGATTCTCTATTCTGTTTTTGAATTTATGAGAATTTTTCTCTAATTAGAATTGGAAATTTGCTTCCTTTACAGTTCTTGAGTCACCCTGCTCTAGGTGAACTTTTGACAGACGAAGACCAAAAGGTTTGTGTTTTCTTTGTGAATTTCGCCTGATTGATTTACATTTTCGTGTTTGTCCATCGTAGTCACCTCTTGGATTCTGATTTTCTGTTTTGACAGATTTTTAAATATCTTAGCTCTCTGGATGTTGAGGATGCTAAAGATGTGAAATCTGGATACTCGATCACTTTTGTAAGTTTCTTTTAAACCAGCCTTTGTTATTTATCTCACTTTTTTTCCTTGTCATATTTCATATCTCTGATTACTCTAAGAAAGCTAAGCATTTGTTTATAGTTTCTTCGTTTATTGATTGATGTTAAATTGTGAACTACAGCACTTCAATCCCAACCCCTATTTTGAGGAAGGAAAACTAACAAAGACTTTTACTTTCCTCGAAGAAGGGCCACCGAAAATCACAGCCACGCCTATCAAATGGAAAGAGGGCAAAGTACTTAGATATATATTGCAAGAAAACTGTTTAGTTATTTAATTGTCACTCTTTGGGATCATTTTTAACTATGTTTCTTAATTATGAAGGGGTTGCCAAATGGAGTGAATCATGAAAAGAAAGGAAACAAACGTACATTACCTGAAGAGAGGTATAATTGATCTCCTCAATCCTCATTAAGTAATTCTGCACCCTTAAAAAATCTTGGCACCTTTCTAAGTCGCAACTGCATGTCTAATGACTCTATCTTGACTGTCTTTTTCAGTTTTTTTACCTGGTTTAGCGATGCTCAACAAAAGGAGGATGTTGAGGTTGAGGAAGAGATTCCTGACGAGGTAATGATTCTATATTATTATGACTTTTCTTGTAAGAGTAACGTCATGTCTAGCCGAATTTGAACTCATAAAATCGTCATGTAGCAGGTTGCGGATATAATTAAAGAAGATTTATGGCCCAACCCTCTCACCTACTTCAACAATGTAAACGATTCATCATTTCATTTTCTAATCTTAACTTGATTTAGAGCACATAAGTTGATTAAAGATGTTTGTGCATTGCCTATGCAACTTTGTAGGAGGCTGATGAAGAGGATTTTGATGGAGAGGATGATGGAGACGAGGAGGTAAAGGAGTCGTTTAATTTATTAACCTTGGTTGAGTTTTCTTACTGCATTTATGATAGGACGATGTGCATGATGAGATGAAAGATGAAAGATTAGAAAGAGATATCCTGAAACAGAGCATTGTTATTATGTAATGTCTGATGAGTTTTTCTAAAACAAAACTACAGGGGAAAGAAGGTGATTCTGATGAAGATGACGACGAGGAAGATGAAGATGGTGAGGAATGAGGGAGGAATTCTCCAGAAGCCACATTTGCTTGCATGTCTTCGATAAAAGAATGTGTAAAGTTGGTGTGTTGAAAGCTTTTTTTTAAAAAATTTTAATCAAAATGGCTTATGACAACAAGAGAGACAAGCTTTCCACCTATGGGGAAAATACATTTTAGTTGTTTTACAGTAATAGCTACATGTCGTATGAAACCATTTCCAGCTTTTGTTGCTAAAATAGTTTTTGCGTCTGACATAAGCTTCATCTTCTTAAAGATAATCTCTCATGTTTAGTGCAGTTTTAGTGACTTCTCAATCAAGAAATAGAAGGTAACATGTGATGCAGACAAGTTGGATTACATGTCGAAATCCATGGTGATACTAAATAGCTGCTGAGCGATTGTTACATTTTTCTTATGTGAGAGATTGTGATGAACTCTTGGATAGATTGCTTCCTAAGGTATTGAAGCTTTGAAGGATCAACTTTGGTTTGCAATTGTATATGGAAATTTGATACTTCGAAAGTACAATTGATATTCAGGTTTTGTTCTAAAGAAACATTTGTCCAAGAAAAGGTTTCCTTCAAAATGCAATACGTTTTCAATTATTTTACTTGACACATGTTACTTGTTTTTTTTTTTAATATTATTTTTCAATTTTCCTGCTTTAGTTTATTGTGCATGACGATTTTTCTAAAGGATATGAAACTTTACTAGGATAAAGATAACATTTGAGAAGTAAAAATATATGTATGATTGAACTAGTAAATCAACATAATATAATTGTTGTTTTTTGAATCTTATCATTATCACATTAAGAGACTACGAACTTTTGTCAACCAATGTTCTTTTTATTTTTTTTTTGCTAACCATTTTTCACATTAATTGAATATGCAATTTTGTAAATGTATAACGAATATGGAAATTTAGATGAGTTAATCATCCTGGCCTTCCATTTCAATTTCTAATTATGATTTCACAATATTAATGTTACTAATTATAAATTTAGTAAAATTTCTGAAATACACTATAATTTTCAAACATTAACAATTACCGATCGAAATAGATAGATATTAGAAAAAATATTTTAATATAGATTTACAAATAAACTGTTTTTAACTAAGGTAGAAACAGAGGAAACATCAGTATCAAAAACAAGAAAAATATAAAGTAAATCTTTATGTAATTTAAAAAGGTAATTAAAATAAAAATTGATACTGATAAGAAGAAAAAAAAAAAAGGAAAATCATAAATTGAAATTGGTAAGGAGTTGGAAAAAAGAAAAAGGAAAACTGTTATCTCAATTCCCAATAAATTAGGGTATTCTTAAGTGATAGCCGTCTATATAATTAGAAACATCATCATCGTTTAATTTCAACTACTTTTGGGATTTGATTTCTCAGTTTTTGATCATGACTTCAGTGAGGAAAGCTGTTTTCACACACGAATTCAAACACGATCCTTGTTCAGAAGAAGCTGGCACAATCAAAATCAAAGCAAGGATCTTGCGTGACTACGGTTCCTTGACATTCACGACTTCGTCGTTTATTGAAGAATTCATTGACGAAGATAAAGACGATTGTCCAAGCAAAGAAAACTTGAATTATTTCTTGATGGAAGCAGAAATTGACGGCGACATTATTGATGATGCGATGATGCGCCTAATTCTCTATGTTGATGAAGTAACTTTTTCCATAAGTAATGACTACTTTTCGGTGTGTGTTTTGGAAGTGTGGATGGACTTTCTTCCTTGTGACCTCGGTGAACTTCAGTTCGAAGAAGCGGCTCGAGCCTCGATGGACCAGATAAACAATATCCAGTTTAGACCGGCAAGCAAGCTCGTGGTGAAGTCCCTAACGAGGAAGATATACAGCAAAATCATCTCTCTCGTCCGTGACAAGTGTGCAGTTTGTTTGGAAGATTTTAACGATGGACAAAGACTTGTGACTTTACCTTGTGGACATGACTTTGACGATCAGTGTATAGTAAAGTGGTTTGAGACCAGTCACGTTTGTCCATTGTGTCGTTTCGAGTTGCCATGTGAAGATCAATAAACTAGTTCGGTTGCTCGTAGATTAGGTTTAAAGTTACTTAAAGCATCGTGTTCGTGGACATGACTTTGACGATGAGTATAAGACCTCTTTTTGTCTCAAAACACTTTGCCAACATGTACTTAAAAAACAATATATTGATTGTATTTGATTAAATGTATCGTTCTTATAAAATATGCGGTTCCTATACAACATCTTTTATAGACAAAATGCTTAAAGCTCCCCTGAGTATAGGACACTAGATCACACATACAAATACATATACAGACTCTCTCTATACATATGTGTGACATTGGACACTAGCAGTGGCTCAAACTAGTCCTTTTTCAGACATAAGTCCAGCCATCATCCATAGAATTGGTGACATACTGAGACTTTGTCTTGAGCTAGTTCGGTTGCTGCAATCACCAAAGATATAGAAACGTTTTTAAGTTTGATGGATCATATAACTAGATAGTTCCAATGGAGGGTGAAACACAAACCTGGTTGTAAATAGTCTGACCAAACATCGAATTTGGAACCCAGTTTTGATGATGATCAATGGCAAACATGGATTGCTCATGAGGAATTTGAAAGAAGGCACCATTATTATCAGCCATTGGATCATATATCAAAGGATCTTGTTGTTGTTGTTGCAAGTTGTTCAACTCCATGTCAGATTCCATCTTCATCTCTTGATCTTCTTTCATAGCCAAAGTAGTACAAAATGGTGTAGGATATGAATATTCCTCCTCATTTTGCTGTAAATCCAGACAACCGTTAGCTAGTTGTTCAAAGTGCTCAAATTGTTGTTCCGGGTTGCTGCATATTTGATCTTCTGGTTTCAAAGACTCAAAATAGCAGCTTGAGTAAACGGGAATCGGACAATCCATATCTCTGTTTTAAATCAATAGAACATGGCTGAGAGAGCATTTTTAAGTGAAAACGTTCTAAAATTGCGCCTGATTCTTACCTAAGAGGAAGAAAACTGGAATCACCGGGTAAGATTGTTTGCTGGCTATCGTTATCCGGAAGCCAAGACATCGAGTGAGCTTCTTGTATGCTATTATTACCTACCATCCCCAAAGGCAACTGTATCCCGTTCTGAAACTACAGTTACGAAATCGTCCTTAAGAAGATAGAGACAGAGACACAGAGAAAGGGGACAGATGATTAATTGATTATAACCTGTGTTGTTGTACATTCTATTGGCAATAGTTGCTTCTTTGTGTAATGTTTCTGTAAATGAAGGAAACCGTCGTTCAACAAGTGAGTTTCATATGGTTTCAGGAAATGAAATGAAATTGGGGAATCTAGGGTCTATATGATTGAGTTAAAAGGAAAACATAATAACACACCTTGTGAATCTCGATTCTCTCAATAGATTTCCTCAACGATTCTTCCAATAATTTGAGGTGCTCAGTGTTTTCTATTCTATCAATGTTTGTCCAACAACTGGAAACAGCCACCAGAAGAAGAAGACTCAAATATGAATGAAACCAGATTTCAAGAGGCAAAAATTTTATAACTCAAGAACTATAAATTTTCACACCTCAACCTCCTATGACATTCCATAAGCTGACCTTGGCAAATTGCTACTTGGTTACTTAAACCCTGTCATGTGGTAAAGGTAACACAGGCTTCAGCAATTTCGACTCAGAGAGATTAAAAAGTATCCAATAAAATTCAAGAACCAAAAATGGTCAATCAATACCTCAATAGTTTGATTCCTGCAGTATAGAAAAGACAACATCTCAGAGGCTTACAGTGACAGAATATGGTTGTTAATTATAAGAACTCATGGCAAATACCTTGCTCCTAAAAACTCATTTATATTTACATCATGATCCAGCTTCTTAAAAGTCTTCTTCAATGCCTGTAGTTAAGCAAAACAAATCAACTCAGATTTGTGTTTCAGACAGAAAAAAAGTATAGAGAAAGAGGATATAGAGAGAAAGAAAGTTTCGTTCTCTTTACTTCAAGGCTCTCCAGTTTCCTGTTATGTTAAAAACAAATCTTTTTTTAGGTTCATAACACAAATTACACATCAAAGGACTGATAGTAATCCATATTTTTAACATAGTGCTTACCATACCTTTTTGTTCTTTCTTGTGGTGTTAATTGCGCAAACTTGGAAATAACCTCTTCAATGCAACTGTAGCAAAAAAAGCAGGTTAAAAATCAAATGTAATTGCAGGAAGCTTGAAAATAGATTCTCAATCCATGATAGATTCAGGAAGCCAAATCACTCTTTATTACTCAAAAACAGGAGAACAACGACGAACAATATCTGAGATTAGATAACCAGAACAGGCCATGGTTTGATTAGAGTCCCTAATCTCTCCCAAGGCCAAAAGACTCACACAACTAACCAAATCGTCAAAAACCTCTAATATGTTCTCTCTCCCCCCACGTATTTATACCCTTTTCTTATTATTCATCCATCAAATTCGAGTAAAACTTCCTCAACCAAAATCAGTGAAATCAATATGAAGAACATAAGAGACTTGTTTTTGGATAGAAAAGTATTGAGAAGATAATACAATACACAATGCATCATCGGAGATATGATGCATTGAAAAAGAATTGAACATGATCAAAGAGCAAGAAACTTGAGAATGTTTTGATTTTTACCTGTGTTCTCCATGGAAAATGGTAGGCTTTCCAGTAGGAGAGAACATAAGAAGGACAATATCAATATCACACAAAATCGATAATTCTTTGGCTTTCTTCAATATTCCACTTCTTCTCTTCGAATATGTAACTTGCCTGTTGCTTGTGCTCTCGAGACGTTTAATCCTCAACTTAACCCTACCCATCTTGTTAAAAACAACTCATCATCAAAATCCCAGAAAATAAAAAAGAAGGAAATTTCAAAGAAAAAAGGATGAACATTTTCTTCGAATACTCACTTGAGTGACCAGATGAAATTTTACTTCTTGCAACTGCAAGGTATATATTTCTCTCTCTCCCTTTCTCTGAAAGCTTCGAACCAGAAATCGCTTCGGGAAAACGGTTGAGAAAGGTTTCAATTCAACCCATCAAGAAGAAAGAACAGAAGGTCCAACCTTTGAAGATGGGGACGTCTATATTCGGACACAGTCTCTCTCTAGACAACAAATTTCACTGTAACGGAAGATTTAAAAAGGGTATTTTGCAGCAGAAACATATAAAGATGGGTTCTTTGCGTTGAAACAGAAAAAAGAAATTCATGAAAATGAGCACAGAGGAGGCGAAGTTACAAAGAAGAGAAAACTCATGGTAGGAGGAAGAATAAAAGGCGCCAAAAAGATAGTCACGAGAAAGATGAAAAAGAAAAAAGTTGAATAAGAGAAAAAAGGGGAAGATTAATGGTGGAACAGAGAGAAAGCTTACATAAGCAGACGAAGGGACAACCGTCGATTTCGCTGGTACACTTAAAGACGTCGACCAACGGAATTGTGTGCTCTGCGTTGGAGAGAGAAGGCTGTTTAAGTTAATTAACCAAACCGGTTTTGCTTAATCAATTGATTTTAAAACCAAACCAGTTTTGTGTATTAGTTGGGCAAAGATATAAGCTCTTGGATTCTTCTCTGCTCTAATGAACACCGCCTCTGTTCTTCTCTGATATGTTTTGAGGTTCAAGTCTTCCCGTGTCCATTGGTTCCTTTCTATGTTTATTTCGTTTTTTTTTTTTTGTAATTTTAATGCCTCTCTATGGTGTTAAAGATACTTTTGAGAGATTAATCTTTAGGAAAATCAAATAAACTCCGCATATTTCCCTTCTTTACACATCTGATTTCACTTTGTAATGATATATGTTTTCTCTTTTTTGGTTTCTATTGTTCTTTGGCATGATATAGTGCAAATGAAGATGAAAAGATCCCCTTTTTAGGAGAATGAGCATGATGAGTAGTGTGTCTAAATGGGAATCTCTCTAATGCAAATAATATCCATCAGTTTTTAATTTTGACCCTTTTTGTGCTCCTTCAATCTCTACTGATTATATGTTGCCATCGTTTGGTTCTTTTCTCCTTCGTTTTGTTTCCCTCAACTTATCCGTTTTATTCCCTTACTAGTGACGATGAAAAGACAGGGACATCCGCAAATGATCTATTTGGAGAAGAAGAATGATGAGTATTGTCTATATGGGAATCTCTCTGTTGCACATAATAACTTCAAATCTTCAAAAGTCCGTTGAATCTTAGTCTTACATCCTCGTGGCATTGGAAGAGTTTGGGGGATATCTAAAACATTTGTTGCTGCTCATCCAAAAATAGTACCTCAATCTATCAAAACTAAAATCTAAATCACAACTTGCAATCTTGGGTTTTGGTAAGTCACTAAACAAGTGACTACACAAATAAAAACAACATTCAGTATTAGTATCACATTAAGATAAGAAGATGACTTCTACACTCATTAAATTTACAGTGACCAAAAAGAATAGAAAGGGAAAGAAAAAAAATCTGAACACGAATCATCACATTCGGACAAACATGTTCAAGATAAGATATTTATCAAAGAGAGTCAAGACTCTCGGTTCTGCTTCGAACAATCCGATGGAAAACTTCTCTTACTTTCCTCTCAAAAGGATCCAAACCATTTTTCAAAGCTTCATGAACCTGCACAAGCTCCTCCACTCTCTGTTTCATCTCAACATCCTTCTGATCAGTCAACGGAAAATGAACCGAATCGATCAATTCATTCATCAACCTCGAACTCTTGTCAATTCTATCAATCTCTTTAAGCAATCCACAACAATTCTTCCTATCTCTTTTCTTCGATTCCTCCAAAATCTTATCGTGCAACGACATGACCGGTGCTGCCCATTGGAAATGCCTTGGCACAAAGAAATTCACTTGCAGTCCACGATCTTGACAAGGAATCGCAGCTACCAAAACCCACATCACAAAAAGCAAAACCGACGTCATTGTGTAAACCGGTACGGCTAAACCATTGGTCGCGACGACGTCGTTTGGTCGAGGCGTCGCTAAATTGCTCGCTAAAGCTTGTAATTGCTTAGAAGCTGACCACGACCTGGAAACACTCCACGAGAGAGATCTGAAATGTCCAATCGAACGGTGGTTATTGTTACCGTCTTTGTTTCTTCCGAATGAACGGTTACGATGCGCTAGATTCGTTCCCGACGAAGAATCTTTCTCGTCGATCATTCCGATTGCTAAATCAACCAGAGCCTTCTTTGCTCGCCGGAGCTGTCCTTCTCCGATCGGACGGTGGCTGTCTACAGCGGAAATTACTATGTCGGCGAGTTTTTGCCATTGCCGGATCTGTTCGATTCCGTCGCGGATTGCGTTACACACGTCGAGGGCTTTGATGCTTCGTTCGAAGTAATCCGAAATCAAACGGTCCATAGGGGGTTTAATGATCTGAGATCGGTGGTTGAATACGATAGCTCGAAACTCTTCTTGGCAACAGAGAAATGAATCGAGAAGCTTTCCGATCCATTCCAGGGAAAGAAGCTCGTTTTCGCCACCGGAGGCGTTGAGATCAATGAATTTCTCGGCGACTTGTCTCTGAAACGAATCTAGCTCAACCTCCATGTTGCTTGGCTCGTGGTGGCTACTTCGGGGGACGACTGTTGAGTCAACTTGGTCACGCCGTAAACTAAGCAACGACCTTCCAAATGATCCCTGAAAATCCGTAGCTGGCATCCTCAATACGGATGCAAGATCGGAAGTTTTTTCAACCCGAGAAAGTTCTCAGGCCCCAGACTTTAAAAAATAAACCTTTACTTTTAATCAATTGAGAAAGAGAGTGATAATGATGATTGATGAAAGCTAGAAGAAGGAGAGATGGGTTTATAAAGCGAGGATTTTGACCGCGTATATTTATGTACTATAAACTATAATAATATCTGCTTTAGAATTATTCAAATCCTGCATATTTTCCCTTTTTATTTCATAACAAAGCTTCACATGGTGTCAAAAACAAAGGCTACACATTTGAATAAAAAATAAATAAAAGCAGAGCTGTAACGTAGAAAAGCTATAATTTGATTTTTTGTGTTCTCATGTCTTTTCGTTCTCTTTTGTTACTCCGCACAATACACGCAATGGACACGTCGAGTGGTAATAAAAAAAGAACTGCAGATTTGTAATGGGCAGTGTAAATATCATTCCAGCTGCGGCAATACTTCCTTCACGGGGCTGTGACGAATGAGGTGTAAAGTGTGACATTAATGAAAGCCACGTGGAGAAGGATGGGAGCTGTGACGAGTCTAGGTCAATGCACTGCACATGTGGAAAACTACAGCTAAGTCTTCGTTGGCGACTAATGAAGAGAGTAAAGGGTAGGGACTAGGGACTCGGTCTTGTTGATTCGTTCTCGTTATTCTAGAAATTCAAGGACAATTATGCTGACGTGTAATTACTTATTTTATTACATCATGCCACCTGTCATTTGTCCTAAAAGATTCAGTGGAAAAGAAAAATGAATATCTGAAAACTGATTTTATTTTGAAAAGAACAACACGTGCGAATTACAGGCGCAAAAACGCTTTGAACATGGAAGCACGAAGATTACCGACACAGACATGGCAGGCTCTCCTACTTCTCCTATAATATTTTCATTTGATTGATAAAATTGTGCAAAAGCGTATTTTCCGCTAATTATTCCTCATCAGACACACTGTCCTGTGTACACGACCAATTAATCCAGCCCCAATTGAGTATTTATTTTTTTATTTATAAATGAGATTTCGCCAGCAATATAAAATATTTGGGACAAAAATCTGAAGGAGACTCGTTCAATGATTCAGAACAAAACACAACAAAGAAACATGTAATATATTATAAATGGAAGAGCATATTATTAGAGTAGAGAAAGTTATTATAAGTTAACATATTGTTGGTTTACTTCGGTTTTGTATATAAAGACATTTGTAGAACATTTCATTCAATAATAAGAAAAGTTTTTCCCCTTTTCACTTCGTCGACTAACATGGTATCAGAGCGAATGAACCCTAGTTCAGCTCGAAACCAGCTTCCGCTTCAATCATTCCTTTTGTTGACCTCGATTTTCTGATTCTCTCTTCAGAAATCGTTTCTTATCCTTCATTTCGCGCTTAGTTTAATCGATTTTCGGTTGATTTCTCCATTTTTCCAGCGATAGAAGATTTTTCTTCGACATCGGAAACCATGGGAAAACGGAATTGTAAATCAAAATACCGAATCGATACTGCAGCGCCGGAGGATATCATTTCGGGAACTCACAATCCCGATCAGTTTAAGGCGATGACCCCTGGATCTGTCAACCGTGAAACATCCGTTCATCCTATTCAACAAGCTCGATTTTCCGATCAAGGCCTTTCCCCAGATAATCCTCACAGTCCTTATTATCTTCACAGTGCGGATCATCCAGGTTTGGTTTTAGTATCGGAATTACTTGATGGATCGAACTTTGGAACTTGGATGATAGGAATGTCGATAAGTCTAGAGGCTAAGAATAAGACTGGATTTATTGACGGATCTATTAAACAACCTGAGGAAACAGATCCATATTATCGCATTTGGTGTAGATGCAATTCGATGGTAAAGTCATGGCTTCTTAATGCTGTATCAAAGAAGATATACGGGAGCATATTGTACTTTAAGGTTGCATCGGACATGTGGAAGGATCTGTATATGAGGTTCCATAAAACAAATTTGCCTCGTATATACAAATTACGACAGCAAATTTGTTCTCTTCGTCAAGGTAGCCTTGATCTTTCATCATATCATACGAAAATGCAAACGTTATGGGAAGAGCTTGAGAACACTCGTAAACCAGCTCAGACAGTTCAAGATCTAATAGAGGAAAAGGAAATCAATAGAAGCATGGATTTCCTTATGGGTTTGAACGAGAGTTATGACAACATCCGTAGCAAGATTTTGATGAAGAAAATTCTTCCTTCAATTTCAGAAATCTACAATTTGTTGGACCAAGAGGATATTCAAAAGGATGCTAGAACCTCTTCTACAGCTAACATGGTGACACCAGTAGCCTTTCAAACTCAAGTTTCTGGAAATAATGCAACCAACATGGTTCAAGTTTCTGGAAATAGTCAACAAGGTTCTGGACATCAACAGACATCCGGGTATCAACAAAGACCGAGATCAGTTTGTACTTTCTGTGGAGGTCTTGGACATACGGTTGACAGGTGTTACAAGAAACACGGATACCCCCCTGGGTGGAAGCCTAATGGTGGTAAAGGGAAGTATCAAAAAGTCACAAATTCAAATGCTACTGCTAATTTAGCAGTAACTAATGATACAGTTTCACCTTCCCAACCACTCACTACTGACCAAATCCAACAATTCATTGCTTATTTCAGTTCACAGCTTCAGAACCAAAGCAATGCACCACCTCCTCAAGACTCCTCAGATGTGCCAACCACCTCAAACGTGCCTGGTACCTTCTTTTCTCTATATTCCTTTCCTTTCGTAGGCATGTCACCTTTGCATCCTCCTAGGAATACTGTTACTTGTAAAGATCTTTGGATTGTAGATTCAGGGGCAACCCACCATGTGTCACCAAACAAATCTTTGTTTGCACATATTGAACCGCTTTCCAATACCTATGTTACTCTACCTACTGGAATCTCAGTGAGCATTATTGGAAAAGGGTCGGTTAGGCTTAGTGACAAAATTCAGCTGTCTAATGTGTTATACGTGCCTACATTTAGCTTCAATCTGCTAAGTGTGAGCTGTTTAACTAAAGAGCTGAATTTCACAGTTAGTTTCACATCATCTTCTTGTTGTATACAGGATCATACACAGGAATTGATGATTGGGAGGGGTAGACAAGTTTCCAACCTTTATATCATGAACTCAGGTTCATTCGATTTCCATTCTCTTTTACCAAAAACTATAGATCCTAAGGTTGTTTGTTCAACATCAGTAGACTTTTCTACTTGGCATTCTAGATTGGGACACCCCTCAAATACAAAAATTGATTTTCTCAGCGATCAATTGATGATACCCAAACACAAAAATAAATCAATTCATTGTGACATTTGTCCATTAGCTAAGCAAAAACATCTTCCATTTCCATCATTGAACAATAAGTCAAAAGAAAATTTTGACTTATTGCACATTGATATTTGGGGACCCTTTTCTGTTTCAACTAATGAAGGGTATAGGTATTTCCTTACAATTGTGGATGATCATAGTAGGGCTACCTGGGTTTACTTGCTGAAAAACAAATCAGACGTTCTTACTGTTTTCCCTTCTTTCATAGCCATGATAGAAACCCAATTTAGTACTAAGATCAAGGCTGTTAGATCCGATAATGCTCCTGAGTTGACCTTTAGGGAATTATATCAATCAAAAGGTATTGTTTCTTATCATTCTTGTCCAGAAACACCAGAACAAAATTCTGTTGTTGAGAGAAAACATCAACATATTTTAAACGTTGCTAGAGCACTTTTATTTCAATCACACATTCCCTTGTGTTATTGGGGTGATTGTGTTCTTACAGCTGTTTTCCTCATCAATAGACTCCCTACCCCTGTTTTAAAAGACAAATCACCATTTGAAACGCTTACTCAAAAACTTCCAAATTATGAATTCCTTAAGACCTTTGGTTGCCTTTGTTATAAATCTACCTCAACTAAGCAAAGACATAAATTTGAGCCACGTGCAAAGGCATGTGTCTTTCTTGGTTACCCTTCAGGTGTAAAGGGTTATAAAATCCTTGATCTTGCAGATAATAGTATTTATGTTTCTAGACATGTCATTTTCTATGAAAACATCTTTCCCTTTGCTGCAAATTCCTCTGTTTCTGATGCAGCTCATGCTTTATTCAATGATAATCCTGCACCACGGGTATTCATTTGCCTTCTGCAAATGTACCTTCTGATGATTCTTTATCACTAGGAAGATCATCTTCTGATGGAGTTAAACCTTCTTTAACTTCATCACATCGAGTCAGAAAACCTCCCACTTACCTACAGGATTATCAATGCCATTCCCATTCTCTTTATCCTATCTCTTCATACCACAGTTACCACAAATTGTCCAATCCTCATTTGAATTACATCAATTCAATTCTCCATATTTCTGAACCCAAAAATTTTAGAGAGGCAAAGAAGTCTAAGGAGTGGTGTAATGCAATGGAAGAGGAGTTTGTGAATTTGGAAAAGTTGAATAGTTGGGAGGTTGTTAGTTTACCTCCGGGTAAAACAACAGTGGGATGTAAATGGGTATACAAAGTGAAATATCTGGCAGATGGGTCTGTTGAAAGATATAGGGCCAGATTAGTTGCTAAGGGGTATACTCAACAAGAAGGTATAGATTTTCTCGATACTTTCTCTCCCGTAGCTAAGATGGTCACAGTGAAAACAATTCTAGCCTTAGCTGCCAAACTGAAATGGTCTCTTCATCAGTTAGATATATCCAATGCCTTCTTGAACGGCAACTTAGATGAAGAAATTTATATGAGTTTGCCGCCTGGTTATGCATCACGAAAGGGGGACAGTTTGCCTGAAAATTCAGTTCTTAAACTGAAAAAGTCGATTTATGGCTTAAAACAAGCCTCCCGACAATGGTTTATCAAATTCTCAACAACTCTAACTGCTTTAGGATTTAAGAAAACTCATGGTGATCATACTCTGTTTGTCAAAGCATATGATGATGTGTTCTTGGTAATATTGGTGTACGTAGATGACATCCTTATTGCTTCTAATACTGATGAAGCTATATCATGTTTAACACATCAACTCAAAGATCATTTTAAACTTCGAGATCTTGGTCCTTTGAAGTATTTTTTAGGACTTGAAATATCTCGATCTGTCAAGGGTATTTCTATATGCCAGCATAAATATGTGTTAGAGTTGTTAGAGGAAGCTGGATTACTTGGTTGTAAACCAGCTACTGTCCCAATGGATCCTAATATCAAATTATCAAAAGATAATGGTCCTCTTCTTGAAGATGCAGAAAGCTACAGGAGATTGATTGGGAAATTGATGTATCTAACTATCACAAGACCAGACTTGTCTTATGCAGTGAATCGTTTATGTCAATTTTCCTCTTCTCCTCGGCAACCACATATGCAAGCTGCTCAAAAGGTACTTCATTACCTTAAAGGTACTGTTGGGCAAGGATTATTCTATGATACAGGTTCGGATTTTCAAATCAAAGGTTTCTCCGACTCAGATTGGGCGTCCTGTCCAGATACTCGTCGATCAGTTACCGGGTATTGTGTCTTCATTGGAGACTCTTTGGTTTCATGGAAATCAAAGAAACAGCAGGTTGTATCTTGTTCTTCGGCAGAAGCCGAATATAGGGCAATGTCTATTGCCACAAGGGAGATAATATGGCTGTCCAGATTATTGAATGAACTTGGTATTGTTTCTAAACCTCCAGTCCTTTATTGTGACAATATTTCAGCTCTTCACATCGCAAGGAATCCTGTTTTTCACGAAAGAACCAAGCATGTAGAGATTGATTGTCATGTGGTACGTGAGAAGATCGCGGCTGGAGTTCTACAAGTTCTTCATGTCAAATCTGAAAACCAATTGGCTGATGGCTTCACAAAACCATTATTTCCTACTCCTTTTCATAGACTTTTATCCAAGATGGGTGTTTTGAACATTTACACTCCATCTTGAGGGGGACTATTAGAGTAGAGAAAGTTATTATAAGTTAACATATTGTTGGTTTACTTCGGTTTTGTATATAAAGACATTTGTAGAACATTTCATTCAATAATAAGAAAAGTTTTTCCCCTTTTCACTTCGTCGACTAACACATATAATTGCCTTTTTGGGTTAAAAAGCATATAATTGTTTGCGAAAATCAAAATATATTTTACTGTATCAGTATGTGTATTGTTTTATGATTTACAAGTTCAATTTTCTCTACTTGTTAACAGCTTCTTCGAGCTCCCTTAAACCACCAACCTTCTGTTCAATTTCTTCGATAAGTTCTTCACGCCATAGCTCTGCTCTTGCTTTCTCTTCTATGTCTTCTTGCTGCATCATATAAGCTCCAATTACAATAACAATTCTATCCACTATTATTCTAATTGTGCATTACTACACATGTACCAAAAGGCTTGTGGCCCAATATTGCCCAGTCTGGCCCAATCAGGCCTAATCGGGTCCAATTCTCTTAGAACTTACTAATATTTTAAGATGCAAAAGAAAAAAAATTATCATGACAGGATCACTCTTGCCAAATTAGATCAATTTTGAAAAGAATTCGTTTCAAACGTGATTTATGTGTTTGCGTTTGCATTTCGTTGTATAAAGTGTTATATATAATGTTAGAGAGAGAGAGAGAAAGAGAGAGAGAGAAAGAGAGAGAGAGAAAGAGAGAGAGAAAGAGAGAGAGAGAGAAAGAGAGAGAGAAAGAGAGAGAGAGAGAAAGAGAGAGAGAGGCATACAGTTTCATAGAGCCAATATCCAGTTCCATCACCTCCATCTCCACGGTACTCCTCCGAGTCATAGAATGGATCCTATATATATGGATCGACTCTGTGAATATTTAAGATCCCAATGAAGTAAATAGATCATGAGATTTGAGTTTCTTTTTTCCATACTTTCGCGGAACCGAAGTACAAACATCCCCAACAAGTGAACATGATGTAAAACATATCTACAAAATATGATCAATATCACAACATCAGAAATCAAAAACAAATACTTGAGTTCGTCTTTAATAAAGTCTCAAGAAAAGAAAACAAAAACCAAATTTTGTAACTTACAGACATTCTTGATGGCTTTATCACTTAGATGCCACACGTGTTTCTCTGTAATGATATCACGCATCCCTTCTATTTGTTGAACCATCACTGCCATTAATGGCAAATCATGTGGCAATGCCTTTCTTACACATAAGCTTCCTCTCATCAGATTCTTTTCCCTCCTCTCATTCAGTTTCATCTAATTTCCAAATTCTAAAACGTAAATTTCCTAACAAGAATAAGCAGATTTTTCATTCTAAGTCTTACTTAGAGAAAATTACTTACAGATAATCCATATCCATGATTTGGCCCTGAAATCTGCTTAGGCTAAACACAATTCACAATTAGTAAGTATCGTTATCTAATAAATAATTTGTTAGTATATATGAAATAAATAAGTACCGAGTAATTGGAGGAAGAAGGGATATGAAGGTTTGTGAAGGTGAAACTTGTGAAAGCTTCAGCCATTGTTACTTCTTGGCAATGGAGGGAAGAGATGACACAGTGTTGTAGCAATATATTTTTTTACTCATTTTAACTTTTAAGTTTATATTTTTGGAGGCAGAAGATGTGTGGATAAGGGAATTGGTCTTGTCCACACTTTTAACTCTTGTTATAAAAGAACTGCATCAAATGCGTAGGTTAGCAATCACATAACAAGTTTAGTATTCAAAAAGGCGCATCTTAGAGGGATTTTCCGTATTTGCTAATTCAACTTCTCAAATTTCGTCTTCTTCCCGTGTCTGTCTAAAATCTTCGTTTTTGGTGACTATTTCAGTTCCAACAATTTCCCTTCAATCATCTCGAGTCTATTCATCTTCCCTCAGAGATAAATCATCGCAAGCTAAAAACTATGAGTCGGGTGATGGGATTGCTCGATCTCGAGAAACACTTCGCATTCTACGGTGCTTATCACAGAAATCCGATCAACATTCTAATACACATCATCTTCGTATGGCCGATTGTCTTCACAGCCTTACTTCTCCTCCACGATGCGACTCCAATTTACAATCCTTCCCAATTAGGGTTACCTCAATCGGTGACTCTCGACGGCGTTCTGCGATTTAACATTGGGTTTATTTTAACCGTGTTTTATGCTTTCTTCTACATCTGTTTGGATAAAAAATCTGGATTTGTAGCTGCTCTCATGTGTTTCTCTTGCTGGGTCGGTTCCAGTTTTCTCGCTGCTCGATTAGGACCTTCTCTATCCTTCAAGGTCAGTTTTCCCCAATCTGAATTTAGGGTTTTGTGAAAAAAGTTATCTTTTTATAGATAAGTAACTGCGCAGGAGCATATTTATGACTGTGTACATTCATGTGTGTGTATCTATATGCAGTGTGGTTCATGCATTTATTGTTCCTTGTTGTACTTATAATTTGTTATATTCAGGGAAGAAGAAATCGATTTATTTAGATTTGATATTTACTTCAAGGGTTTATTATTCTCTCTGTCTCTCTCTCTCTCTGTCCCTTCATTAGCTGTAAACGCTGAGCCAGCAGTAATAATCTCCTGTCCCTGGCTTTGATCATCGTTCATAATGAGCCATTGCAGTTTGTTCTGCAACTTGTCCACATTTTGAGTTTTGCAAGATTTAGACTCTTTGGTCCCAAAATTCCTAATGTTTTCAAGTGTTGTTGACTCATTAGTCAAGAGGATTTGGTGTGTGTTTGGATAGTAGAGCTGTTCTTGACCACCAACACTTGTGATAGTGTACGTCACTTGTCCAAATAAAGTTCAGTCTTTTCTTGCAAAGCTTTTGAAGAGCCATCTGTAACTTAGGAGCTCTTTATATGTATCTTTAGTGTGCTTAATGATTTGATTAATCTGTTATATATATTCAGGAGAAAGAGAAAAACAGTAAATAGCAGCAAATCCTTCCTTATGTTGTGTAGATACTGTAACAATTCAACTATCTTTTCTCAGGTTGGGTTAGCATCTCAGCTGTTATGTTGGATCGGGCAGTTCCTAGGCCATGGATTGTTCGAGGTAAATCCTTTAGCTTTTAGAAATAAGTGTTTTGGTTCTCCTTTGTGTCTCATCATCGGTATTCGTGAGGCCTAAAACAGATCATCTTGATTCTTGTCTACTCACAGAAACGAGCACCTGCGCTATTAGACAATCTAGTCCAAGCATTTCTCATGGCTCCTTTCTTCGTACTGCTCGAGGTAAATGCTAGTTGGTTTTGTGTTCTTTTGTGATTTGCTTTGTCATCCTCTGCTCTACTGTTCCGTGAAAACCATAACCAGAAAACTTGTAAAGTTAATGATGAAATGTGTGAATGAATACAGGTTCTTCATTCGGTTTGCGGGTATGAACCATATCCTGGTTTTCAAGCCCGTGTGAATGCCAAGGTAGAAAGTGACATTAAGGAATGGAGGGAAAAGAAGCTGACAAAGAATAAGATCACATAAGCTTGGATTGTAAATCTGAAGAATTTGAACCCATTGTTGTGTTTCTATAACCGAAATAGTAATATGACCACCATGGATTGATGGATTTGTGTATACACTGTTTTAATATATTGAGTTTGCTATTTGTTTTGGTCACTCAAAAGGGTTCAAAAATATACAGACAGACTTAACTTGATGATTATGTTTCTACGAGTTTAACATGATTAGAAATCATATAAACCAGTCTAAATTCGACATATGTTGTATATGAGGAACATGAATTATTTAAACATTTTCATGTCATTGTTTAATATATAAAATAAATAGTTACAAAGTAAACCCCATTATGTATAATATCCAAACTAGATTTATAACTACGCCATGCGTGGAGAAAAATATTCGTAAATTATATTTTATTAGTAAATATAAATTAAATATTTATATAGTTTTTATTTTTATTTAAAATTGTTTTTAACATTAATTTTTGTATATATAAATTAAGAAAAAAAATAATTATTTTTTACGAATTTAATACTATTTTTTGTTAGTTTAATAAAAATACATTAATTCTCTAACCAAATTAATAAAAATGGTATAATTATAATTATTCTAATAAGTTAAGCTCATTTATATATTTATTTGAAATTTACTGTAGTGATGACACGTCAGCATGGTATTTCAGTTAATAACACGTCAGAGTAATGTTATTTTCTTAAAATATTTCTCAAATAATATATTAGAAATTACAGTAGTAACTTAAATCTATTTATATTTATTTAAAATTATTTATAAATTGACGTATAAAAAATGTTTTTCAAATAATATATTAGGAATTACAGTAGTAACTTAAATCTAGTTATATTTATTTGAAATTGTATAAAAAATTAAAAAAATAAAATTATTATTTTTGAAAATGTAATAGTATTTTTTGATTAGTTGAATAAAATATATTTATTTTCTAACCAAATTAATATTAGTGGTATGTATTGTAATTATTCTAGTAACTTAAACCCTTTTATATATTTAAGCTCAAACTTGTTGTGGCGTTGATACGTCAGCATGTCATTTTGTTATTAACACGTCAGTATAATATTACTTTGTTAAAAAAATTTATCAAATAATATATTAAGGATTTAAAAGCAAATCATAATACGTGTAGGGGCATAAATTGTACATCACTCGGAGAGGTATTATTTCGCCTATTTGGTCTCCAAATAAGAAGATAACACTATTGGAAAAATGAAAATCCAGAAAATGATGATGATGATGATAATGAATTCGTTTTGAGGCCGGTTAAGGGGGAAATATCGATCTGTATCCAAATCTAATGTTTTAAAGTGTGTGTTTTGGGACAGAATGCTTTGATCCTCGAATTTGGCATCTAATCCGGTTCATGTATTCTAGAGATCTTCTTTTATCTACTGAATGTGAAACTTTTTTTATTTCTTTTTAATATAGAAATTAAGCAGCCTGGGTTAATATTTTTATTTTTATGAACTTTTAATGCTTAATCAAAAAGTGCGCATAATTAAAAAGTGCAAAATAATAATTAAAAGTGCAAAAATATTAATTGATAAAATTTAAATATTGAATTGATATTGGTTTATAGTTTGGGAAAAGTAAGTGTATATGATGATTAAATTACATATTCATTATATATAATAAATTAATCAATTGATCTGCCGACGGATCAGATGACCAATACTCTTGGTTCCGAATCGGAATTAAGAACTTTCCTTTCTGGAGAATCTGTTACGATATGTCATATAGTAATGAAGAAATTCTTACAACAAGAATAAAAATGAAGTGCGCGCATAACTATCACGTGTATAAAAACGTGTAACGGAAGTGAAACGCGATGCATTTTCCAAATGGATTAACGATGTCGTTTTACATATGGCCATATCGACGTCACTTTACCATCATGAAGCTATATAGTTTTTCCCTTCTACCTGATTTTCGTATTTAAACAAAACAGTTTACATAATTGGGTTGAAGTTTAGTTTTTTTTTTTTTTGTTTAGAATTTAATATTTAATTTATTCTTACACAAAACTATGACACTAATCTTAAATAAAGAATTTAATATTTAAATTATTTTCAGAGTAAAGTTAATGTGTACTTTTTTCAAATTATCACAATAGTTTACTGTTTTCTTCTTCTTAACTTTTCTTTTTAACCTACATATGTTAATAAATTACGAAGCATGGAATTCAAAACTGATACAGAATGCAATAATTCGTACTGAGAAAAAGGAATAAAATAAGAGACTTAAGCTTCTTTGTCTTTTCTGAGGAATAAGCTGTCAATAAAAAAAAAAGCGATACACAAAAATTATTCGATATAAGATTTTCTTCACGACAAAATCTAAACATTTCTGTACCATTATTTTTGAAGCATTACGAAATCGTGAAGTTTGTTATTTTACTGCATTCATAGTACGTAGACCTTTAAGAAAGTTATTCTCTTGCTCCTAGAGTTGTACATGAAAATCTAAAGCATAATCTGTGTTAAGTACATAATCAGTAATTTAACACAGTAATTTAACACAGGACATACACCATTGATTCATCAAAATAAATGATCATTCAGGCAGGTCAGTCTCATAAGAAACTATAGACTCTCGTACGACGTCGTTTCAAATTCCTCTACACAAATCTCATCCAAGAAACGTTTTACTTTCTCCTCATCCCACATAAGAAAATCATCTTCTTCATCATTGCTGGTTATAATCTTTTCATGTTCCTTCTTCGTCAACTCTTCTACTTCTTCTTCTTGACCATTAATGCTTGTGAATCTTGGACCCGACAAGATGTTCCTGATCCTCTCGACACCATTTTGTCTAGATGAAATACCAGCGGCGATCTTGTTAAGGAGACAAGCCGAACGGGAGGAGGAAGAAGAAGAAGAAGAAGGACTCGCCGTTGAGGAGGAAGAGCTGCCGCATTCTATGTTAAACAATGGCGTTTTGATGATTGGCTGGTGGGTAATCGGGTCGATCCCGTTTCTAACCAGTCTTTTCTTGAGACAAGAGTTCCAATGGTTCTTGATGTCATTGTCTGAACGACTCGGCATCTGCTGCGCTATGGCTGCCCATCTGCGAATTTCAATAAACGATAACCAAATAGTTAAGCGTAAAATTTATTTTGGACGTCATTTGGTTTGGTTGATAAATTAGATCCTTACCCTACTAACCGTCGAGATTGAAGGCTTTCCTCAATTCGAAGTAAAATATATTTAACAAAAAGGTAGTAATATCATATATTGTGGTAGTCAAACTTCTTTAGATAATAGAAACTATATTTGATTCTTTAACTTTGTTTAACAGAAACTTGCCAGTTATATTCCAAAAATTTATTCGGTGGTAAATAAAAAATATGTATACCAAAAAGTATAAAAACACTTTCAGTTTTATATTACTTTTTCATAATTGAATAATGTGATATAAAAACACGTCATTGGATCATTATCTTGTATTATTCTCTCAATATATATACATATACTCACAGTGCGAAAACTAAATTTATAAGTAATAGTATTATTTTCTATAACATTTATTTGTTTCCAGAATATTAAACTCAAATCCAAATATTTAAACTATAATTTTTTTTTAAAAAAATCTTTTTAATGTTTGTTATTTTTCTTTCACCACTCAGATTCGATTTAATAATTGTTGTTAGAAGAAAAAAAAAAGGCAAAGTACTAAATGTAAATGAGTAATTAACCTGTTCCCTAGAACGGAATGAAAATAGATGATGGTTTGTTCTTCTTGAGGAGTGAATTTGCCTTTGTTGATTCCAGGCCTTAGATAATTAAGCCATCTTAATCTGCAGCTCTTCCCACATCTCCGCAAACCTTTTTTTTCCATCAAAGATATAAGATTAAAAATCTGTTGTACGTTTGTTAGATATATTTAGTAGCAAACACATCTACAATTTCGATAAAACTGAGTATCAACAAAGGAGAATATGAAAACAAAAATTGGAATTTATGTCGTTTTAATAAGAATATAAATATCATTAATATGAAAGCTCATGTTGCACCAGAATGTAACACCTAAATCTGCAGGAATAGGAGATCAAATCTGAACCACACTTGAGACTTTGATCGCAAGGAATGAGACAAGAACAAACAATAGCACCATAGGATTATATGACTTTTCTGTGTGTTTTGTAATTTGTTAAAGACATTACATATGTGCAGTATATATATAAAGCACATGGAACACCTGCTTTTTTGGGCACCATCCAAAGCCGCGTGACTAAACACAAAGTCCAAGGAATCTTCACAATATTTACGAAAAGTAATAACACAAAATTATTAAAATATGTTAATCAGAAACTTATTCTCTTATATTTTATGATTTTTCTTACTTTTAATCTTATTTAAGGTCAACTTTTTGTTGCCATTATCAGGTATTTAGTTAGTAGTAAATGTGTTCCCCTTTTTGTTATCAGTAATTAAACCTTCTTAGTTAGCCTTATAATTCTCAGGTTTATGAATAAACATTAGAAACAATATGTGTGTATATATAAATACCAGCTTTATCAGGGAGAAAACGCCAGTCACCGATGCCGTATTCGTCGATGTAAGCGACGAGTTTCTGGTCTTCCTCCTCCGTCCATTCTCCTCTCTTCCTCCCGTCGGCGTCGATCCACGTCGCTCTCCCCATGAAAATTCAGCCAAGCCAATTAGATGTTGCCACGTGTTTGAGCTTTGGATATTAAAATGAAATATGTGGAAGTAGTGAAGGCTATTTGCACAATCTTTCACTTACTTTTAGAATGGTCTCTTGAGTGAAAGTGGGAGCTATGGTATAATTATAAATAGCCATCTCCTTTTTGGTGTTACATTGTGATTTATTTATTTATCGTTTTCGTATAAAACTTTTCTAGAAGAGTGAAAGTGATTTTCAAGGCACGAATCTCTATCAATTTATCCACATGTTAATTTTAAAATATCTACTATTTAGGTTAATTTTGAAGTCATGGTTATTCACTTGCCCCTCTTTAAATCATCCTTTTCATTGTCATAATGAAAACATAGAATTGAGTCATGATAGACTCAACTTTGCTTCAACCTCTTAACCAATTCGAATATAATATTATCTTTTTTCAATTCTCTTTAAAGATATAGATGATAATGGTCATGTTCGTTTCTCAGCCGCGACAGCGGTAAATTGTTGTTCGTTTACTTTTTGCAAGTACTTGCAGTAGACGCACTACAAAAATCTGCCTATTTGGGACTGTAATTTGCGACTACATACGTGGTCGCAATTTTTGCGACCACATTGGCCATGGTTTAGCGACTAATTTACAACTACCGCAAAGTAGTCGCAAATTGTCGCAAAAATATGACCAATAAGTGTGGTCGCAAATCAGTCGCAATATGCAACCAATTAGCGACTGAAATGCGACTACCGTGAGACTAACCCTGGTAGTCGCTAATCAGTCGCGAAATAGCGACTGATTAGCGACTACAAATGGAAAATCAGGTGCTAGTCGCTTATTGGTCGCTAAAAGTGCGACCAATTTACGACTACGGTATGTAGTGGCTCTGCAATCACAAAGTGGTGGCAAAGTGCCAACATAAAAAACATGTGCGTGTTAGGTATAACGACATTTAAGCGACTACATAGCTGTAGTCGCAAAGTAGTGGCAAATCAGTGGCAAAGTAGTCCCAAAATGTTGTATATATACACCATCCCATTCTCTCATTTGTGAAATCAAAGGTAAAAATTTATGTAAAACATGTGGAGAAATTATAACAATTCGAGAAATTGGATGTACATAAGAATTGATAATAAAACAAGAAATATCTCGGCGGAATTTGCACAAGGCATGGAGCAGTTTATGAATTTTGCAAGTAGTCAACCTATTGCTCAAAGTAGCGGAGGTAAGTTTTTCTGTCCTTGTATTAATTGCAAAAATGATAAATTTATTCTAGAACGAAAAATATGGAGTCATCTATATAGTCGAGGGTTTATGCCAAATTATTATATTTGGTATAAACATGGAGAAGAGCTGAATGTTCAGTTAGGGACGAGTACTAGTCGGGGTGATGTACGAAGAAATCAGGGACGTGATTGTAGTAGTGATGAAACAGTTGGTATATCCGGTAATAGATATGTTGAAATAGTGACGGATGCATTTCGTGAGACAACGACTGATGATCATCATCAGTACTATAATCAGAACGAAGAAAATTATAATTATAATTATGAAGAAGAACGGCCTAATGAAGAAGCACAAAAGTTTTACAACATGTTAGAAGCTGCGAAAAATCCATTGTATGATGGTTGTCATGTAGGGCACTCACAGTTATCTTTAGCGGCTCAATTTATGAACATCAAGTCTGATTTTAATTTACCAGAAAAATGTATGGATTCTTGGGCGGAGCTATTTACAAAATATTTACCCGAGGAGAATCAGGCGACGGGTTCATATTATGAAACCGAAAAATTGATGCGAAATTTAGGCCTCCTGTTTTATACAATTAACGTGTGTGTTAAAATTGTATGATATTTTGAAAAGAAGATGAGAAATGGGAAAAATACAAATTTTGCGATTCCCCCCGGTATTTACCTATAGGTGATAGACTTAAAAGAATGTATCAAAGCGAAAACCGTAGAGGCAATGAGGTGGCACGCAGAGCATGAAGCAGAAAATGGAGAAATGAGTCATCCATCTGATGCTGCAGAGTGGAAAAATTTTTAATATTTACATCCTAGATTTGCTGCTGAATCTCGAAACGTTTATCTTGGCTTATGTACTGATGGGTTCAACCCATTTGGGATGTTTCGTAATCATTCATTATGGCCGGTGATTATCACTCCATATAATTTGCCACCGGAGATGTGTATGAAGAAAGAGTATTTGTTTCTAACTATTTTGAATTCAGGCCAAATCATCCGCATGCTAGTCTAGACATATTCCTACGACCTTTGATTGATGAGTTGAAAGAATTATGGTCTACGGGACTTGATGCATGTGATGTATCGCTGAACTAAAATTTCAATCTAAAAGTTGTGTTACTTTGGACGATAAGCGATTTTCCCGCTTATGGAATGTTGTCAGGATGGACAACGCATGGAAGGCTGGCATGTCCCATTTGTATGGATGATACGAAGGCATTTCAATTATTAAATGGGAGAAAGACCTGTTGGTTTGATTGTCATCGAAGGTTTCTTCCTAATGGTCACCCATTACGGAAAAATAAAACAATTTTTTTAAAAGGGAAGCACGCTTTGAATGACTGTCCTCCACAATCATTGATAGGAGAACAAGTTTTATACGAGCGAATAAAAACTATCAATCCTTTAAGAACATCTGAGTGCGGTGGAAACGGTCATGAAAGTAAAGAAGAAGGTTACGGTAGCTGACATAATTGGCACAAAGAAAGTATATTTTGAGAGTTGTCGTACTGGACGGATCTTAAACTTCGACATAATCTTGATGTGATGCATATAGAGAAGAATTTCTTCGATTACATCATTAATACTGTTATAAATGTGAAAGAGAAATCAAAAGATACAGTTAAGTCAAAGTTGGATATTGCGAAGTTTTGCTCTCGAAAAGAGTTGCACGTGGATGGTCGGGGTAATGCTCCATTCCATATATTTCGATTGACCAAAAAAGCGAAAGAACGGTTATTCGAATGTATAAAAAATGATGTCAAATTTCCGGACGGCTATGCGGCAGATTTAGCAAATTGTGTGGATATGGATGGACTAAAGTTTTCGGGCATGAAAAGCCATGACTGTCATGTTTTTATGGAAAGACTTCTCCCTTTTATATTTGCAGAACTTTTACCACGGAACGTGCATCTAGCATTATCAGGTAAATATAGTTATAACTATATTTTAATTGGAAATACGTAAATTAATAATAATTGTCTGAACTAATTAATTGTCGATGGTAATTAATATATATATATACATATATATATATATATTGGAGGATTTTTCCGTGATTTATGCTTCAGATCATTACAACAAACTCGTATCCAAATTCTGAAGGAAAATATAGTCATAATTTTGTGCAATTTGGAAAAGATCTTTCCGCTTTCATTTTTCGACATCATGGAGCATCTTCCTGTACATCTACCATACGAAGCTGAACTTGGTGGACCTGTGCAATATAGCATGTATCCATTTGAAAGGTTTTTTAAAACACTTAAAAGCAAGGCGAAGAACAAACGATATGATGCAGGGTCGATTGTTGAATCATATATGAATGATGAGATATCTTACTTCTCAGAACATTACTTTGCTGAACACATACGCACGAAAAACAGGTAATCTAAATTAATTGTTTTGTTTATGAATTAATTATTATATATATATATATATATGAATGTAAGTAATATAATATAATATATATATATAAACATGTATAGATCTACAAGATTCGATGAAGGTGACGTGCCTGTATATCCAGATCCTGGAGTACCGCATATATTTACGTACATGGGTCGTCTAAGTGGTAAATGTAAAGAAATATGGCTCTCCGAAAAAGAATATAAATATGCACATGCATATGTATTACGGAATTATGAATATTTTTGGCCACTGGAGAGGTATATGAAAATAATTAATTGCATTTATTACATTTCATTTCATTGTATTAAGAAATATATAATAATTTTCAATATTTACTATTGTAGCATGTTTGAAGATCATATTCGATGTACGTATCCATATCTTTCGGAATATGATATTTCATCTAAAAGAGAGGAATAGTTCCACATATGGGTTAGGGATTATGTATGTTTTATTAATTATTTGACATATATATTATATTTTATTTATTAATTTGGAAATATTAATTAAGTTTAATTTTTGATATATATATGATCATAGGTCAATTCATGCACTTCCACAGATTCACGTGTCTTTTCTATATGGACTCAAGAATTAGTTCAAGGTCCGATGAATAAAGCATCCACTTGGCCGATATATTTTACAAGAGGTTATATGTTCCACACGAAGAAACATGGACATAGGAGAAAGACATGTAACTACGGTATTTGTGTGAAGGGGGACAATTACTCAGATGCATCTGATGAAGCTGATTTCTATGGTATTTTAACAAATATCATTCAACTTGAGTATGTCGGACTCCTAAATTTGAAGATCACGCTTTTTAAATGTGAATGGTACGATCCTACGCCCTCGAAATGTACTCGGAAGTCGGAAAATAGCGTCGTTGATGTCTTATCATCGGGGAAATACTATAAATACGAACCATTTATTCTCGGTACGTACATATTCGTTAATAATTTACTATATATATGATTTTTTCTTACAAATTTATAACTAATTTATATTTTAATACTTACGATGTATCAACATCTTAAGCAGATCAAGTTTGTTATATTCTCTATCCGCACACTAAATCATCATCAAAACAAACATGGCTCAATGTTTTGAAAGTTAATCCAAGATCTAACATTTTGAGAAAATACAAAAACAAAGACGAGATTGGCCTTTTGCAACAAGAAAATGATGAAGACGTAATACTTGTTCAAGAGATAGAGGTAGATCGGTTGGTCGATAGAGTTAACCATACGGAATAAATTGATTTCGATGTCGGAGATGCGGAGCTAGAAGATGAATTTCAATGTAATATTTCATCTTCAGATGATGACGAGAACGAAGAAATGTAATAAATATAGTTATACTCTGTATTTTGTACATATGATTTTTATATAATTGTAATGTATTACCAATAACCATATAAATATAATTTTTTAAGTAATTGTGACTGATTTGCCACCACTTTGCCACTGCATTGGCAATATGGTGGCATTTCAGTCACAAAAATTAATTGTGGTTGCAAATCAGTCGCAAATTTGTGACTGATATGCGACCATATTCTAAAAATTTGATGTGAAACCGCAAATCAGTCGCAAATTTACGACTGATTTGCGACCATATATGGTAAATTCACATTTCCCCTAAGTATTTTCCACATTTAAAACTTGTATTTTTATACTAATGAGACTAGTAACCATTATAAGTGACAACATATATTGAAAACCATATTTCTAATGATTTTATATTTAGATAACATTTGGAATGTTTATAAGAAGTATAAGGTTAAATAAATTTGTTAAGTGTTTTAGGTAAGTTATTTGAAAATTTGGGAAATGTTATTGTTTTCATAGTAATTGAAATTTTTATAACTTATAATCAATTAATCAATCTTATATAATTATATGTATTCATCAAAATCTCAAAATTTAGGGCTTAGGGTATTATTTGTGACTGATTTGCCACCACTTTGCCACTGCATTGGCAATGTGGTGGCATTTCAGTCACAAAATTAATTGTGGTCGCAAATCAGTCGCAAATTCACGACTAATTTGCGACCACATATGGTAAATTCACATTTCTTCTAAGTATTTTCCACATTTAAAACTTGTATTTCTATACTAATGAGACTAGTAACCATTATAAGTGATAACATATATTGAAAACCATATTTCTAATGATTTTATATTTAGATAACATTTGGAATGTTTATAAGAAGTATAAGGTTAAGTAAATTTGTTAAGTGTTTTAGGTAAATTATTTGAAAATTTGGGAAATGTTATTGTTTTCATAGTAATTGAAATTTTTATAACTTATAATCAATTATTCAATCTTATATAATTATATGTATTCATCAAAATCTCAAAATCTAGAGCTTAGGGTATTATTTGTGATTGATTTGCCACCACTTTGCCACTGCATTGGCAATGTGGTGGTATTTCAGTCACAAAAACTAATTGTACTCGCAAATCAGTCGCACTTTTGCAACTGATTTGCGACCACGTGTAATAAATTCAATATATGTAAATATGGTCGCAAATCAGTCGCAAAAAAAACTATAAATACACGAAGGTTTTCACTCATTTTTCACAAATCTCTCAAAACTTCATAATCAAAATCTCTCTAAACACTTTCTAAACACTTTATAAAAGCTTTCTAAAAAATGGCAAGTAGTGGTAGGTCGTTAAGAGGTCATGGAAGACGATCTATCGGATCGTCTTCCGGCCGAGGAACCTCTTCGGCCTCCTCGAACCCTTCACCATTTGCTAATAGAGCGGTATCCCGCCTCCCTCCCCAATATACTTTTATCCCTCACTCAGTTCCTGAAACCCAAACACCTCCACGGTTTCAAGAATTAAATAATATTTTATTTCAATATATGTGAAGGAACATATATAATTTGGGACGACCAGTCTCAATAGGTGAGGTCTTTATAAAGACTCACACAAGACCGGATGGTTCGTATGTAGATTTGAAAGCAAAACAAATCTGTGAAGCATACGAACGAAATGTCCAAGAGAAGATGGCGATCGTGGAGGTCGATCCAACAAAAACATCTGATGGAACCTCCCGTCCAATTGAGCTGACTCCAGAACAGAAGAATAAGATCTTCATTCAGGTAAAAAAAAAATTTTCAAAATTTTTTCTTTTAACATATTTTTGTAATTAATTAAATAATTACATTTATTATTTAAATTATGTTTTTGTTATTTTTTAGTCTTCTGTTCCAGATGAACGAGGCCGTCTTTATGTACTCGGTAGCCTCAGCCGCGTACAGTCTACGGGTAGACGTACTGAGGTGCAAACCCATTCACCCGAGTACGTAATGCTTCAAGAACAAAACGTGTTGATTAAAGCACAAAATGCGCAGATTATGGAAAGAAATGAGAGGATTGAAGAGCTGAACAGAGAAAACCAGAAGAAGATCTCGAGTTTGGAGATGCTCCTCGGATATTTCCAACGGACGGATCCCGCATTCGCCTCCTATATGCGGGATAACGATTGCACAGGGGAACCATCGACGGCTCCGCCCACGACCCCATTTTTGCCATCAGATTTCCAATTTCCGCCACGTGAGAATTAGATTTTTTTTTCATGTATTAAATAATTTTCAATAATAAATTTTAGAATTTTATATTTGTATATCTTTTTATTCAATATTTTATATTAATTAGTTCACATATTTTTCATTTAATATTATCATAATTTTTATTCATTAATAAAAATTAGTAAAAAATTAAATAATATGAATTTTAAACCATAAATTATAAACTATTATATTAATATTTAATATTAAAACATAATAATATAAATTATTTTATTCGTATTTCTAATTAAAAAATATTAATATTATTTTTGAAATTAATTTCCAAAATTATATTCAAATTTAAATTTACAAATATTATTTTACATTTTTTTTAAATAATTTAAATATTTTGAAATTAAATTTAAAAATTATTAATTTATTTTTTTCCAAAATATACAAAATTATTTCAATAATAATCAAAATATAATATTTTTTTTAAAATCTAATTACGGTGTAGTCGCAAATTAGTCCTAAATCAGTCGTAATTTTTGCCACCGATTTGTGACTGATTTGCGAGTACAGGAGAACCGCAGTCCCAAAACAGTCACAAAATTTTGTGACTGATTTGCGACTACCAGAGTTGTGCAGTCGCAAAACAGTCACAAAAAATTGTGACTGATTTGCGACTACGAGAGTTGTGCAGTCGCAAAACAGTCACAAAAAATTGTGACTGATTTGCGACTGTGATTCTCCTGTAGTCGCAAATCAATCACAAAAAAATATGACTGATTTGCGACTGCGGTTCTCCTGTAGTCGCAAATCAGTCATAAAATTTTGTGACTGTTTTGCGACTACATATTTAGTACCCACATACGTAGTCGTAAAATAGTAGCAAAGTTTGCTACGGAAATTCAGTGGCAAATTAGTCACAAAAATAGTCACCACCTTGTGGTCGCAAATTAGTCGCAAAAAGAACCACTATTTCCGTGGTCGCAAATCAGTCGCAAATGTGCGACTGATTTGCGACTACTTTTTTGCGACTAGTATTTTGCGACCACTTCACGTGACCACAACAGTGGTTGCAAATTACATGTTTTCTTGTAGTGACGTATCGGTCAAACGATATGTCATGCGTTGCAATTTTTTCGACCGCTGATTAAAACATCGGTGCGAATAAAAATCTGCAATCAATCGCAACCGTTGATGACAAACAAATGAACAACATCTGCCGTAATCGCAACCACATGATTGATCGCAGCCGTAGTCGCTGCTATTTGCGGCGAACAACCGAACAACACTAATATATTCGTAGTTAAATACTTTTTCTGTAGAGTAGGAAAACGTTTTAAGTTGTTAATTAAATTTTGTTGTTTCTTATGTTTTACATTTCTCTTTTTGTTATATAATGGCAAGTTTGTTTACCGCAAAAACTAGATTAGTAATTTAATAGACTTCATCATTTCTAAAAAAAAATGGGTTATTTTTAGAATATTCACACATATTAATGAAAATACATTTGACAAAATAATATTATTTTAAGTTTTTGTTTTAAATATAAAATTATTATTTTACATTTGTAAAAATAAGATAAATTTAATATTAAAATATGTTAAAATTTCTTTTTAATAAAGAAAAATTGAATTTTAAATTGAAAAAACCCTGATTATAATATTTTAATTATATTTTTAATTTATTTATAGTAAATATATTTTTTCAAAATAATTTATATTATTTTTAGAATTTTAAATATACAGTAGAAAAAAACTATTTACTCTTATGAAAATCTTCATCACCAAATCATTGCTTTAGACCTAACTCATTTGCCATATTAGCCCATTTCAAGAGCCCAATCACCGAATATATATATATATATATATATGTACTGACTTGTGGATGTACAAAAATTTGTGGATGTACAAAAATATACAAAATTTTGTAATGTTTGTACACAAATACACAAACAGATAAATGACTCAGGTTTATTAGTATTCATAGTTTTATCTTTTTATTATTTTAATTTCAAAAACTCAAAGACTCTGAAATAAATATATGCAATTATGCACAGACAAACACGAATAAAAACTCAGGACAGGATAACAACTTAACAAGGCACATGTCCTCAAAGAAAATCAGTTTGTATTTTGGACAATGTCAATCACAACATTAATCAAGTCTTGGCTCTTTGTTATGATTACTCTCTTATAAATCCAAACGGCTTTTAAGGAATTGTGCCAATTCAGCTATTCAATTTTTTCTTCTTATTCCTCTTTTTTTTCCAATTAGTCTTTGTTATTGTTGTTATTATTCTTATCGTTTTTCCTTTCTCTTTTCAAAATTTAAAATTACTAGGCAACATTTTTTTTGTAAACTTACATTACACAAAAATTTATGTTAACAACAAACGGATGCATTCGCACCAAATTGATCAGAAGTGATGATCAAGCATGTGAGTATTCTCGTACAAGATAGAATTGTACGACGTCGTCTCGAACTCCATCATATCAATCTCAATGTAACGCCTAACATCCTCATCGTCCCACACTGGAAAATAATCTTCTTCACCACAACCAATATTCTGATCCAAATTTGACTCTCTTTCTTCTTCATCTTGAACACTATTTCTGATACTGTAATCCCTCAAAATGTTCTTGATCGTATCGAAATATTGCTGTCTAGATGAAATACCAGTGGCCAGCTTATTAAGGAGACGAGCCGAGCCTGAGGGTGAAGAGGAAGAAGGGTTTTCCAACGACGTCGACGTGGTCGTGGCAGAGCTACCACATTCTTCGTCAGTGATTTTGACGGTGAGGTTATTGATGACAGGCTCGTGGGTCTTCGGGTCGATCCCGTTTCTCCAAAGTCTTTTCTTCAGACAAGAGTTCCAATGGTTCTTGATGTCGTTGTCTGTTCGATTTTCCATCTGCTTCGCTATGGCTGCCCACCTTCAGTTTTTAACAATAACAACAAAACTTAGATATTTGTTTGTGTGGTCAGAAGGATAACCAAACTAAGTTTATGGAAGAGACGGATATTCTTAAAACGTCCATATATCATATATTGGGTATGTTCTTATATTATTTTATTGACATATATATTTAGGGTTTTTTTCCTGTAATCCATATATAAAAGTCTACAAATATTTTATAGTATTATACATATAACTTGAATTATGTGTATGGTTGAAAATCCTCTGACAAACATAGATCATAGATGCATGAAAGCGTAGGTTTTGACTTTTCAAAGAGCAGTAGTTGTTAATTAGATTAAGAAATTAACCTGTTTCCAAGTATAGCATGAAGTTTGATAATATCTTCTTCTTCTTGAGGAGTGAATTTGCCTCTTTTAATCCCAGGCCTTAGATAATTGAGCCATCTTAATCTGCAGCTCTTTCCACATCTCTGCAAACCTGTTTTTGTCATAATAAAGAATTGATGTAACAGAGGAAAACTTATTTTGTATGTTTTGTTCAACCCTAATAAATAAATATAATCGAAAAATACTTTTAAATAATTAAATTTTGAAACCTTCATTTTTTGTTTGAAAATACACTTCCAAGATTACTGACTAAATTATATTTACTAATAATTTATAATTGTTTCAGTATTTTAAATCTGAACCTTTTATTTATGAAAAATATATAATTTCAAATTTATATCACGATAAATTTTTCTTATCATATTTACATATATATACACAATAACATCTAGACTTCTGTAAACCCAGTGTTCCACTTTCTTGATTTTCTAAAAAGATGACACTGTTTCACAAAGATGTACCAGCTTTTTTGGGGAGAGAATTCCAATCAGAGGTGCCATGTTTGTTGATGTAAGCGACGAGCTTTTGGTCTTCCTCCGCCGTCCACTCTCCTTTCTTCATCCCGTTGACGTCAATCCACGTCGTCCTCCCCATTTTCTCCGACCAACCAATTCTATACTGCCACGTTTATATATCACCTCACGATTAGACAGTATCAAAATATTTGAAACTATGACAATGAGTCCCTCTCTTATGGTAGAATGCTCTCTAGAGAATCAGTACAAGTGAGCTCTGTTATCCTAAGGGGTACATCACTATATATATAGCCCTTCCTTTTTGATTTTATTATATTTCCACCGTTGGATTTTATTTCCAATTTCTCGCCGTTAGATTTTACGACCTTCTTTCCAAAACTATTTGAAACATATTTTGCTCTGTCATCGTTTTAATCTTTCAGTATAGGCTAGAAAAAATAAAACTTCTTTACCATACTTTAAAATAACTATACTAAAACTAGTGTTCCATCTACATCTTATACGAGAATATCATTCCCTCTTTTTTCTTCATAAAACTATTTTATAAAATATTTTTATTTTTTCATAATATGATTTTTTTTCCAAAAGGTTTTAAAGGTAAAAAAGCTTAGACGTTTTAATAGTCTTTATAAAAAGAAAAATGTGTATTTTCTTGAAATATTAGTATTTTAATGGTAGTTTAGAAAGTAAAACATAAATGTATATTAATTGAAGAAATGTTGAGATATACTACTTTTGTGGAACTATTTTTTGTTAAATACCACTAAAGATCACTTTTTCTCCAAAAATACCTTTTCATAACATGACTTATGAAAATTTTATAGAAATTCTGCATGTTTATAATAACCTATAAAAACTTATAAATACATACCATTGAACAGTATATGTCACACATTTTTGGTATAAGTTTTTTCTTAAATTATAGTTGATTCTTTTTTTTTAGTTTATTAATTATATGTAAGTTTGTGTAACTTTGAGAATGAGGTATGTTTTTAACAAAAAAACACAAAAGTTTATAATTAATTTATGAACATATAAAATTTTCATAACATATTTTTTACAAAAATATATAAATTAGTATTAAACCTCTATATATTTATAAACCACTTTCTAAAATAGAAAAGTGATATTTTAAAAAAACAGTAAACCAAACAATGATATTAAAAAAAAACTCTACTATTGATCTCTATCCAATTCTCTAATTTGTTTGTTATAAGTAAATGCTATCACTGCTATGAATGGTATGAGTCTTTGACGAAACATGTTGACATTTGTAAGAAGAGATTTAGTATCAGAGTGGCACATGCATCTTGCAAATGCCTTTTATCGTTGTACTATTTATATAATTTATTGTCACCCAGTAGTTGTATATTATATTGTCGAGTCAACCACCAACAAAAACACACACAATATAAACTATAAAACTATCTCCTCATAATATGATTTCTCTGGTTATTTTGATTAAACTCATAATTTCCTAAAATGATTTCTGTAGATATATGTAATCAGTTATATATTTACTTGAATTTTTTTTCTTGTTTTGGTTAATTTAGTGTATTAGTACTTTTGGTTTTCTTCTCTTTCATCCATAATATCATTTTATCAAAGTCACTGCTCTATTTCTTAATTGCACAAAGATGATAACTTCTGACAGCATTTGTTTTCTTCTTCGACGATTGATTGCTACAAACAGATCGAGACAAAGATGTTACGCGTCTCATCTCTCTCTTCACTAATTCAAACAATTATTTTCTATTTTTTTTGCTACGTGAAAAAGGGTTTAATTTGTTAGTGAATAGTCAGTGACCACACATTACAGATATATAAACAAAAATTATGATTATATTGTTGTTTTTTTTTTGGGTAGTCGTCTTATTAGATAAAACCGAGCAAATACTTTCGATTAAACTAGCAAATTTACCAAAAGAATAAAAAAAATCAAACTCTTTTTTTTTGTCAACGTACATCTTCAAACGAGCTAAAATTAGTTTTTATAAAAAAATCTTTACATTCATTTAATACTAATTATATACGAATTGATCTACTTTTATTATATAGATATACAAAACAAAGTTATTGCAAAAAAAAACAAAATGATATTAATTAAAACTTGTTCACATCTGATAGTTGAATCCGCGTTACGTGAGTCATCGTACGTTCACACTGTGTATGTCTTAACTTTATAGAAAAATCCATGCTTTTGTAATTGACACGTGCTTAAATTATTCGTTCCGTAAAAGTCACGTGCTTAAAGAAAAGATTTGTTCAGAGATGAATTTCACATGTATCATGTGAATATATGCACGAAGAGAAGCAATTATTTCACGAACGCGTAAGGATATATAACATTACAAAATTTAACCATTTTTAAAATGTTGAATTTCTTTAAAAATTCATTCCCGTTAATGTTTGACTTGATTGGATTCAAAGCTGCATGTTACTATTCCTTTTAGTGAAAAAACAGAGAGATGGCAGAGTAAAATAGAAAGATTGAAAATTTTGAAAATGTCATAATTAATGCATGGAACCAACTTAGGTAAATAGAAAGTCACATGAAAATTTGCAATGTAAAGAAAGGTTTCGCTCATAAATGGATAGCTTGGATTATGCAATGTATATCTACACCCACCTTCTCTATACTTATCAATGGGAATCCACATGGATTAATTCGCCCTTTTAGAGGTCTCCGACAAGGAGATCCATTATCTCCATATTTGTTCATCCTCTGTGCTGACGTCTTAAGTTTGATGCTACAACACGCAGAACGAGGACAAAGTATTCAACCATTACGAATCTCTCGTAATGGTCCGTCAATTTCACATCTATTGTTTGCAGATGACTCTCTATTCTTCATTCGAGCTGACCGCAAAAATGTCATGTCTCTGAAAGAAATCTTTGACACCTATGGCACAGCTTCGGGTCAACTTATTAATTTTGACAAATCTTCCATTATCTTTGGACAAAAGGTTTATCAGCATACAAGGACCTTTATACATAACATGCTGGGGATTCATAAATTGGGTGGTGGAGGAAAATATCTAGGCCTACCCGAACAGTTTCATCGTAATCGGCGTCACATGTTTAAAAATATTTTGGATAAACTCAAATCTCGAACTTCGGCCTGGGAATCCAAGTTTCTATCTCTAGCAGGTAAAGAGATATTAATCAAAGCGGTTGGTTTTGCTATGCCCGTCTATTCCATGAATGTATTTAAGCTCCCCAAAGATATATGTAGCAACCTTCACAAGATTCTATCCCAATTCTGGTGGGGATCTTCTGAATATAAACAAAAGACATCATGGATTTCTTGGAAAAAGATTACCCGACCTAAACAATCAGGCGGGTTGGGATTTAGAGATTTTCAGAATTTCAATCAGGCCTTACTAGCAAATTTATGTTGGAAAATTTTACAAAGACCAGACTCTCTTATCTACAAAATATTGAAGGGTCGCTATTTTAAGAACGGGGATTTTCTGACAGCTCCTCCTGGATGTCGCTCATCATATGGGTGGCAATCACTCATGCATGGACGTCTATTATTAAAATCAGGTCTTAAACGCACTATTGGAAATGGAAAACATACTCAGATAGGAGACTCCGACTGGTTACCTGTTCAGCCACCACGATGTCCAAAGATCTTACCATATACAAATCCTCTCCTAACCGTGGATATGCTTATCAATCAATACTCAGGGCAATGGGATGAGGATATGATACATGACTTAATCGAACGAGAAGACCACCATCTTATTTATAAGATATTCCTACCAACTTTCACAACTGAAGATAATTGGATTTGGCGTCATACCAGTAACGGTATATACTCCGTCAGGTCAGGTTATCGCCAAGCAGTAGAAACGCTGAACACGCAATCACTTTTGTCAGCGCCTCCTCTTGCACACCATGAAGATTTGGCTAAAGATATCTGGTCAATCAAACTTCCACCTAAGATAAAACACTTTCTTTGGCGGTTGATGTCTAAAGGATTGCCTCTGAATTCGCAATTATACCATCGGAAGATCATTCTACAAAATTCATGTACGCGATGTTGTGATGCAGTAGAGGATGAATTACATGCCTTTTTCAGTTGTCCTTTTTCTCAAATGATTTGGAGAAAAATCGGGGTCTCAACGTCAAACTTCTGTAATCCTCTTTCAAATATATGGGATAATATACGTGCTTTCATCCAAAGCTATCGGAATATTGATGATGACTCCATCAACAAATATCTACCTTTCTTCACTTTATGGCGAATTTGGAAAGCTAGAAATGAATTATCTTTTAATTCAAAAGACACCAGGGATGACTTAGTGATTACGCGAAGCCGAGACGACGCTATGGAATGGCTATTTCATTTGTCTAACAGGTCAAATGAAAACCTCTCTTCTAATAATAACCCACCATGTTATATACGATGGAAGGTTCCACCACAAGACTGGGTCAAGTGTAATTATGATGCGGCACATCGAAATGGTATTGTTCCCTTAGGAATGGGATGGATTATTAGAAAAGACGATGGTACTTTCCTCAATGCTGGAAGTGGAAAATTTCAGGGACGTTTTTACAGTTATAGAAGCTGAACTGACTGCACTCATTTGGGCTCTACAATGTTCTTGGTCTCTTGGATACCGGTATGTCATATTTGAAGGAGATAATTTATCACTCAACAACATCATCAATCATAATGGCATCAACCAACATCTTGTTCATTACATCGATATAATTAAGCTTTGGGTAACTCATTTCAGTGGTATCAAATTCTGTTACCAACCCAGATCCGGAAATAAAGCAGCTGATAAATTAGCTTCATTCTCTCTCAACTCTCCTAAGAGTTGGAATTTATATTCACATTATCCTTTATTTTTATCTCCTTTTGTAAACGATGATATTCCAGTCTAATAATATATTGATGACAAAAAAAAAAAAAGTCACATGAAAATTTTGGAGATATCACGAGATCCATTGAGACCTGACAAAGTGCTATTAGATCCTTTTTTTTTTAAGTCTGTGAGTTGAATTGAAACCGAAGAACAAATAAAAATGAAAACGCGATAAGGTTGGTGTTGTCGCGATCAGTCTCTCCAGCTTTTCATGGACCACACTTGAAAGGTTATTGTCTGTTATGGAGGAGCACGATTGGTCAGAAATATATATATAGAAACAATTCAACATCCTGCATGAATAAAACTTTCTTCAAATATAACAATTTATATGATCTAATGAGAATAATAATTTTATATATGTAATTACGCAACTGTTTTCTACAAATATATTTGGCAAAAGGGGTTCGAATATGCCAAACATGATAAAAATAATAATAAATACTGAATTTAGTTAACTTAAAAGTTCAACCTATGACTCAACATCCCACAAACAAAAGTAAAAGAAAAAACACAAAAGCAACAAACATATATTTTATATTAGTCAGAATCAGAAGATGAAGATAGAATTTGGACAGCATCTATTGGTTCGTTATCAGTGATCGAAGCAGGAACTTCTTCACTCTTTGCATTCCTCCTTCGTCGTTCCCTCTTCCTCTCTTCTTTCTTCTTCTCCTCTACCTGTAAACAATCATCAGTCTTTCTTAATTAGGGTTTATATATCTATCGATAGAGAATCATTTCACTGTTACGTTATTTTCTGATTGATTTGACGATGGCTGATTTGTCTGATCAGGTTGTTGTTGTTGTTGTTGTTGTGTTGATTGGCTTCTCCTCCACCAAACATTGCCTGCAGATAACAGTGCTCCTAGAAGCAATGTCGGTCCCATTCTTGGATCGCTTAGATAGTCTTTGATTCTGTTCCATATGCTCAACATTTTCTGTGTTGCTTTTATGCTTTTCGAGACTCCTGATCTCATCGGTTCAGTGCTTTCCGGTACAAGCTCTGGAGTTTTAGCTCTCTGCAAGTTTAAAGTGAAAATATCAAAGGACAGATGTGAATAAGGAACATTAAAGAACGAAGAAAAACGGAGGTTGCTTACATAGAAAGGCAGGTTTCTGTTGTCACCATCTTCTACCATTTTTGATAGCCACTTGATGATCTACAAAATAAAGTCGATACCAGAAACTAATGCAGAATTGTGAATCATAAAGAGTTTTTTTTCTTCTTAAGTCTGTACCTCTGGAGTTTGGGCCGGTCCGTCATAACTAACAACAAGTTGTGCAGCGGGATCAACATCGTCAGCTTCAGATTGCCATACAGTTTTGGGCCAACTACTTGATTTTTTCTCCACTTTCGCACTTTCTGTAGCATTTCTGTGGTACCGAACGATCAATATCCTAGGGACATCAACTGGCGCCCTCCTAGTTCCACACGTGTCATAGCTGCTTTCCGATTGAACATAAAAGAAACAGTATTTCTGGATGACGACAAATCCACACGCAGTCCGACAGTAGTAAGTAACAGAAATTAAGATCTAGACTGATATCTTAAGACATTTTGATGGATAAAGGAGACAGAACAGATTCAAGTGCGATAAAGGAGCATGTAAATGATATGGTTCTGGCCAGAATACTTACATTCTGAACTTCTCCATCAAGCCACACAAATGAAAGTCGCTTGGTTTTGTGTGCAGAAGCTGCTGGAGCTATTGATGGATCCTTGGAAGCCTCATCTGATTCTTCATAGTTTGACAAAGCATCTTGTACCCTGCACATGGTCTACAAGCTTGTAAGCTTAGACACGTATCTAATCAGGAAGGATACAAGAACTTAATATACAAATGGACGATTTTCCAAAAAAATATTGTACTCACTTCCCTCATCTTATTGAGTTCCACGCTCTGTCTTCCAACAAGGATGGCACAGTACCACGTGGCTTTATCATAACCAGCTCGAGAGTATCCCCGTGCATCACAACCAAGTTCCATTGATGCTGTGCTTCTTAGTTGAGGAATCTCTTTTAAGAAATATTATCAGAAACCAATAAAAACCATTCATCTTCAAGAAACTGAGAAGAAAGAGAAACCAAATGCAATAAACATATAACAAGTAGGAGCATGGACATTACGTAATTGTTTGTTCTGCTCCAAAATGTTCAGGAACCATGTACGGTTGCCAGATCCTGCAATATGGAATAGTTTATAATATTAGTTTCTTAACCATGCATCATCAGTCAGTAAAAACACTCAACTCAAGATGGTGAAAAACCATGATAAACAACAGGTTTTAAACCCGGATCCTTCATAATCACAATGGCAGGTGCAGATTCCACTTCCAACCTGTTACAAGAGAAGAAATTGATATGATTCAACGTAAAATCATGCAGTGGGAGAATCAAAGGAATACAACCAAGCATATACAGATTTAGAAGTGCAATAACATACGCATTCCACCAAAATGATGCATCCTCTTCTCTCCAAAGCACGTATGATAGAGAGGCAAAATTCCAATAATCTTTTGCAGCTTGGCGAACAACAGGAGTGGCTCGCTCCCCTGTTTGTGAGAACAAAATAACTTTCACCTATTGACCATGGGGAAGATCAGAAAAAGACAAAAAGAAATTTAGGTAGTAGATGTGATGCAGAACACTATTACATGTATGGTTAGTATGTTATTCCAAGGTTCCATAGGATGAAAGAACGCTTGATAAAGGATAAATTCTACAGAGATAGGAAAAAAAAATTTAACAAACCTTGTTAGGTGGGACTTTGGAGAGAAACTTGGATACCTGTAAAAAAATTTCTAATTATTTCCAACAAAAATTATTTTTGTTGTTATAAAAAACAATCGAAATATCCAATACATGCCAACATATCACCATATAAATTGATTCCAGAAAGCAGCTAAAAGAATGAAATTGAAGAAAACATGTAAGCAAAACGGTCTCACTCTTACAGACCATGACATGGACGAATTAAAAATGATTCAGGTCTGCAGCTTTATCAAGTTCCCAATAAATGTTCTAACAGGGTTAAACCTAGATCCCTATCCCCAAAAGCAGTGTCTATGCTGTTTCCACTTTCCAGACGGTTATGTTGGACAGACTACCACTTCTCAAGGAAATGTAGAAGATAAAAGTACCAACTAGGTAGGACATTTCAGTCAGATATGGTTCCTCTAAAACTTACGTTACCTACAAAAAACTTATAACTTCATCACTAAGATGCCTTTAAGAGAATGTCATATATACCAGTGTTTCTTTTGTGTGATAGAATACTCTAGGTAAACCCAGTACAGTGGTGGCGAACCAATCAGTAATTGCATCTGCTGACAGCTCTCCTTCAAACCTAACAAGTAGATAGATTTAAACAATTATTCTGGAAAAAAATGAAGCAATCAACTCATATAAATGACTACTCCAAAGAGAATTTCAGCACCCATAAAGAATGCAGAATACTATGGCCTTTTCTGTTAGAAGAAAGGGTTCAGTCAGTGAGATACCTGATAAGGCAGTCTGCAGTTTTGCAATGTGGGGGAAAAGAGACGATTGAAGGAAGGCCTGCACGCATAGTTTGAGGTTATAAAAGCGTTCTGACCTATAAACCATAGTCATAATCAAAGACTGTATATTTATACGAGGAACTCTATAATAATGTTAGTCTAAACCAGAAATTCTAGAACCAGTTTAAGCAGATCCTCCTACTGTATATGTATACAAGGAACTGTGTAATAATGTTCAAAAGAATCCAAACCAGCAATTATATAACCAGTTTAAGCAGATCCTCTCTACTTTCTTCAGTTTGCTTTTTAATGACTTTGCGTTTATTCTCTTCTCATTTTTTTTGTCTAGGTTCTTGGCAGGATGAGGAAAATGAAATAGTGAATAACTTACCTTTTCGAAAAAATACTTGTCCTGTTGGTTTTCTTTCAGCAAGGTAGCTCACAAGTTGAACATCGCCAAGCTCTAACATGGCATGGTTAGCAATCCCATCCAACAAATCAACTGCAATTATACAAGAGAGCTGAGCGTAAACGAGATGACTGGTAAAATGGTTGCATTCACGGAAAAGATTCTCTCAACTATTGATAGCTACTAATTTAGTGTTCATTCATATTTGTCCTTCATATTTGTTAAACAAACTTTTTATAACATGTTGCAACATATTGTTACACTTGGTACATCAGACAGCATATTTCTTTCCTGAAAACTAAAATTGTCTATTCGAGATGCTTCAATTTCCCCTTGTCATATGCATTGTTTCAGTATAACTCAATTTTCTTGTACTTTAATGAAGGCTGGCAAGAATTTTGCACTCAAAATATACTAAAGAAAGAGAATACTACCAATCCTTCTCCAAGCCGTAGAAAACTGAGCAGAGCTTTTACTACCAGAAGAATACACCTGCAGGTATTTAGAAGTTAAATAAGATGTAGCTTGTAGCATTAGAGAATAACAAAGGAAAATCGTTGATCTTTTAAGACAATGAGAAACACATAATGCACCCCCTCACTTTGCAGCACAAAAGGATTTCACGAGAAATATGGTTAACCATGCCAACATTTACTTATTTAACAGGAAAAATGCATCTTCAACATGTATGTATATACATGCCACATTAATTGTATCTTCCGTAGGAGAGGTTTTAAACGCATGATATCTAATCTAGATTTGGTATTCCAATATCAGTTCTGCAGAAACCGTCACGACAAATGTACATATCTCTTTGTAGTGTTTATACCTGAATGAGCCATGGCTTGGAATCTTGAAACTTGAATGCAAAGTCTTGGGATGTAATTGACATAAAACCGTCACGTTCAGGCTCTAAAACAGGTTTTACACACTAACAAGTTGGCATCCAAAAGAAATGTATAAAACGAATTCAAGAAATAGATGAAATGTCAAAGAGGTTTCTTAGTTAACTGACCATACGAAACAACTTCCAGCAAGGGAAGTTTTATTTTTGCAAAATCTTCCACCGTATATTGCTTTTCAAGTTCCTCCATATAATGCTGCAACCATTAAAACAAGCAATTGTTTTTTTTAAGAAAACAATCAGAAGAATTCTTCCTTCTTCAGTTTGCTCAACAAAAGGAAAATAATGAGCGGAGACACAAAACTAACAACTTACTACTGATTCATCAATGCCATAAATGTCATAGTCCCTTTTCCATACTAGATTGGTTAACAGCTCATAGGCGTATTGTATCTGTGTAATAAATAGTAAACGGATGGAATTAGGAGAAGCTTTACACACATCAAGAGGCGGACAGATTTAGCACTAAAAAATCAACCAACCTTTATGAAATCAGGTGGACGAGAATCTCCGGAATCCCTGTCATCATCGATTATCAAAAAATTTAGTTGTTACTTACTACTTAGAACACCTATGCGACATACTTATTACTTAGAACACCTAAATCCAAATACACATAATAATTTCAGGACTGCTCGTAACTGAATGGAGGCAGAATAATGGGACTAAATCCAAATTCAAGGTTATACCAGACCCCAATCCCAAAATGTTCCAAGATCGAGAAAGTTACCACTTGGAAGCAATATTCTTGTACGCCTCTCTCACGTCATCCACTGAACTGTACATCTTTACACCTAAAACTACGAAATCAAAAGAACAAACCGAAAACAAATCCAAATCAAGCGATAATGACGGACGGAAATTGTAATACAGTACATACTCGAGAGAGAGAGAGAGAGAAAGAGAGATACCATCGTAGTGAGAAGGAGGAAAGGAGCGAGGAAGAAGGAAAAGCTGGAAGAACATAGCGATGAAGAAGATGAAAATAGGAGCCGCGTAGGCCCTGAGAACGGATGGCATCGACGACGACGGAGTTTCCTTCGCCATCAGTTTTTGGAAAACTCCGATCAAAGAGTCTCAATGTGTAAATCTCGTTTTTATCAGAAAAATGTGTAAATCTCGTTCAGATAATTTTCCGCGTATTTCTTAAATAGTGGCTCGACTCTATAAACCCATACATCATAATTAAGATCAAACCTCAACATAACAAATATCTCAAATTCTTTAGGGTTTAGGATAAATCTTTTAAAATTGTGAATTCTAAAATTTTAAAAGATGAACAAAAAAATTAGTGCATTATTTACCATCTGGAAAAACCATAAAATGTGAAGATAACACACAAAATATTATAGTATCAAAACAATAAAATTATTAAAACCATTATGATATTAAATAATTACAATTGTATTAAAGAAGATGTGATAGTCTAGTCACATCATAAGTGAATTAAACTTTTTAGGTTTCGGGTTAAAATTCTTTTTAGGATATATAATTATTCCTTTTTTAAATAATTGAATTCCAGATACTCACAAAAACGATGAATCAAAAATCTGAAACTCCCAAGATTGCATTAACTAGTTCCACCTTCATCTGTTTATGAACAAAAAAAAGTCTCGAGAGTTTTTTTTGTGCTTCTTAACTTACACAGTCTATCTGCAAATGAGACAAGATATGAAACATTTATCGACAGAAACTAAGTTAAATGTGTCCCAGTTGCGGTTTTTAGATTGGAGACAAAATAGTGCAGAGACTGATCTTGCCTTTGGGTCATTTCCACACTTACGGTTGATTTCAGATTCTCCTTAAAACAAAACTCACCACTCTTCAGCTTTTCACATGTGTTCTGTTCAACACCCAATCCATTGTCTCTATTCTCTTATCCAACAATCCTTTCAACAACACGACATAACCGAACGGACGAGACCATACCATAGATTTGTTAGTAGATTCAAAAAACAAGAAGATTCATACTCATACGAGCTTTATTAATATTGAAAGATAAGATGGCTCATGAGGAGCTTTATTGTGCAAGAAATTAAAAATGGTGGAAAGCTTAAAAAAGAACACCAATGTCAAATGCTTTCTTAGATTGTACAAATATCAAAAGAAGCAACTCTCTACGATAACTTCTCTTGATGTTCATTACACACTTTTATAGATAACATGGGCTTATGGATTAGTTGCCTCAAGCTCAGACTAATCCCAATGCGATGTACACTCTAGGAGCCATGATCACCAACTGGGACAATCAACGCAAGGTATGCTGTGAATTCACAATTTTGCTTTCTATGATTTCACAGCTAAATAAATCTGTCATAAAATTTCTCTTTACCTCTCTCTATATAAGTATATATACATACAATACCCGACTCTAAACCTGGTCCTGCCAATACCTAGCAACGGGACACGTGAAGTTCCTTGACAATCAAAGACATGCCCTTTCATAGAATTTTTCCTAAGAAGTCCTATAAAAGGTAAGACATGCCAAAAATGAGTACCAAGCAAAACTATCTATATATTGACTGAAAGCTGACAGAAATCATCTATGGAAATAGAATTTGGCAGCTAAACCTTCTCCCAAACAACAACAATAACAACAACAAAGAATGAAGAAGAAGAAGGAACAAGCCGAGAATTGGCAAACAAATTACATTGTGCTTGTATATTACCTATATGTTTCCTGTAATTTTGTCAAGCTGTCATTCCGTTCACTCATTGGCTCTATGGTTTGGTTTCCACACGTGTTCTTCGGATATCAAACTTGTCTACAAATTCCAAAGGAGAAACTGTCTCGTTTCTGATCTTCCTAATTTTAGGGCTCAACAGACCCCTGTGGCTAAACCCATACAGCTTGAGCACTTGATTATCTGCAAAATTAAAAGCCCTCTCCATGCTCTTAAAGCATCTATCTACTGCATAATCAGCATAGCTGCCACACGGTTTGCACCCCACAAAATGTGTCACAAAGGGCCATCTCTCATCGCCCAATCCCGGATGATACTTCTCTATCATCTCTTCATACCTATCAACCAACCCCTCCCAGAACCCATGCAAATAGTATTGATTCTCAACAAAAACCTTCTCTATCCATTTATCCTTCTGTGAAAGCAGGAGATATATCAACGCTGATTGATCATCAGCCTCAAATGCTGGCCGGCCTTTCAGATAAGCTGTCAGTATCTTCCCAGCTTCCTCACGGATTGGCCCTTTTGGTCCCATTGGGGCCCAAGAATCTAACAAATCTAATGACCACTGACAATTTCTCAGCAGAAAAATACCTGTGTTCAATGCAATCCATGACTTCTGGTTGAACAACAAGTCTGGATAACCGTGTATCACCAGATTATGTTTATCATACCGAGACAACGGGATCTCAAACACTATATCAGTGAACAAAGCATCACTATCCATCCACCAAATCCATTCTACTTCTGGATGAGACAGCATTAATCTCCTAATCATAGGCAATTTCGTCCAATACCCTGAGAGTTGCTCATCCAAATTTGCCATGTTATACACAATCTCTATCCCGTGAAGCCTACAGTAATCAATCTTGTTCTTCACGGATTTCAATAGATAATGGTCTCCAATTGGTTTATCGCAGGGTCCCGGGGGAGACCCGGTAAGAAGCAAGATTCGAGCTTTGCCATTGATAATACTAGGAAACTCAGGGTTCTGATTCAGCCATACCTTGCGTTGACTGTCCCAGTTGGTGATCTTGGGTCCTAGAGTGTACGTCGCATTGGGATTAGTCTGAGCTTTAGGCAATTCATCCAAGTCGATCAGATCCGAATCAGATGGAGTCTCCGCGAGAACCGTGTTGTTTTCCTTGATGAAACTCTGATTAACAGCGCCAATGTTGGAGCTTCCAAGGTTCCCAATACTGATTGTGGCAAGTAAGACGAGGATGGTCACAAAGCCGCATAGTATCATGATCTTGATGTTGATTAAGGCATTATTGATCTGCCAACCACGCAATAAACCATAACTTCTCCCTCCATCATTCGGTACAACCATTGTCGAAAGTCCTCCGCCATTTCCAGAGGATCTTGACCCATCCTGATACATTTTTCACTTGTCCTTTTCCTACTCTAGATTTCACTCACAGGTAGAGACCTCCTAATGCCACTTGAAACCACCGGACACGGTCTAACCAATAACCATAATCGGAAATCTGTCTTTTCCTTCCAGGATGTGCAGTTTTCTCTGAAATTTCAGTTTTTTGGCCGAATCCCCATGGAAGACAAGTAGATGATAGATATTGGCAATCTGAAGAGCCTCTTTTAAAAAATTTAAATAAAGAATATTAAATTGGATAATGGAGAAACGTAGTCCTACTTAAATATTGATTGTGTCATGTTGGAGGAAATGCTCCGCTCTACCCAAAAGAAAAGCATGTCAAGATTTAGCATCTTCAACATTTGAATAATGCATGCCAGATTGTTTAAGAAGCCTCTACCTTTTCAATTAATTCAACAAAAACCTCCAAAATTTTCATCTAATTCAATAAAAAAACTCCAACTTTATAATCCTACAAACTAGATCTCGTCCAAAGATCTGTAATTTTCTCTTCCATTTTAAAATTTTGTCCAGAACGTTGACTGGAATAGAGATGTTTAGAACATCTATTGAAAAGAATATTACAGCCAAAAACTTATTCACAAGCTCCGGTTCGGTTTATCTTTACTTAGCCCGAATTTAATTTACCGTCCCGGTTCAGAACCCCAGACTCGAGAGAGGAAGCGAGATCGATGGGCTCCTCTTTCTCCGTTCCTTCGTACTCCGCCTCTTTTTCTAACTCCGCTATTGCGTCTCCTCCTCCGTCTCCGCCTTCATCGCCGTCTCGCTTCAATGGAAAATCTACCGGAGAAGAAAGACCTCGTTTTTTCGATGCTAAGGCAAAGAACAAATGCTGGGCGAATTCTGACATCGTACCTGGTCGACATCCCGAGAGGTGGCGTAAAGACGCCGCCGGAAATATCGTATGCAAACGCTTCGGAAATTGCAGCGGCTGTCTCTGCTTCGAGTATGATCACATTATTCCTTACTCCAAAGGTCTGATTCTCTCAACTCTTCTCGATTGCTTCCCAAATGTGACATTTGAATTTAGGGTGTTAGCGAATCAAAATTATAGGATCTGTAATTGTAAGTTTTTACTCTTGGTTATTGCTTCTGTGTATAGGTGGAGAGTCGACGGCGGAAAATTGCCAGATTCTTCAAACCAGAGTTAACAGGCTAAAATCAGCTCAAGAAAATGTGGATGCAATCACACTTAAAAGCTATTCATGTGGTCTGCAATTTACAGGTATGTTGCCAATGTTACTTCTTACATGTGACTATGAATAATTAGGTTTGTTCCTTTGTTGGGTTACTCATCTGCTAAGATTCAACCATTCCTTGCTTGGGTTTCTTTTACAATGTTCTGTACATAATGTGGAGATCTTATCATTGATAAGATTGGATAATCATGATTGTGAATTATATAGTTGATTTTGCCGATATAGGAATGAAGCAGAGTGTGAATGTTCTTGGCAAATGCATACTCATTCCATAAGAACTCTTGGCATGTTTTCTGCTCTTACACTTGCAATGGTCATACATAAATGGACTCTTTAAGTGTTTGTTGTGTGTCTATTCTGATGCATATTTGCTTTAACTTTCTTAAAATTTTGTTGTAAATAAACGTACAGACAAGGAGCTAGACGTTATTGAAATGGCAGTTTATGGAGACGTGTTACGACCTGGAAAAGAATGTCGCTGCAAAACCGTAGCTGAGCTGCTTGGTCAGTTCAAGTCCAAAGATGGTAAAGCCGCGTGTGAATTACCATCATAGAAAGTAATCAACCATGTCTTTGTAAAGCCTTGATTCAACTCTTATGCTCAAACTTTGCAGATCCATCAGAATCTTTTACTGATTGGGAACCATTGTTTGTGAGAGCAGTGATGATTCTATACAATATCTCCTTTGTATCTAGTTATACTTGCATCATAATTGAAATTCAGCTTGTATTGGCTACCTAACTTTAAGTCAACCAATTGATTGTAAATATCGACCATCTAATTTCACGAAAGCCCCCTGCTTTTGCTAAATTGGCACCATTGAGATACCATATGTGTTAGATCACATAGTTGTTATATGAAAAAGACGAAGCTCTCTCATGTGAAAACGCATCATTAGGAGATATGTCTTTCTCAGTGTTATCAAGAGGTTTTGAAATCTTTTGGACTCTCTATTGAATTCAAAGTTGTTGAATTTTTTTAGAGTAATACCTAAAATAGCACAATTTTAAGTTTATCTTCCAAATTTAGCACACTAAAATTAAAATTTTAAAAATAGCACAAATTATTATGTGAAAATAATTATTTATCTTATGTAAACTATATATAAAATTAAAATATAATATTTGGGTTCACTTTTTCCAATTTAAGGGTTAAATTTTTTTCATTAGGAATAAGTTTTTAATTATTTTAGTATTAAATTTAGGCTATTTTTGGAAATTTAAATTACTAATGCTATATTTGGAACAAAAATTTGGAATAATGCTATTTTAGTCAATTGCCCAATTTTTTATGTTACTTTTAACTGGAACGGAAAAATCCAACGGTTACAAAAGGGCTCGATGTTATATATCATCCAACGGCGATAAATGGAATTACTTTTAACTGCGTTTCGTATTTTTTAATGCAGATTTTTGATAAATTTAAATATTCTATTAATAATGATGGAATAGAAAATTGAAATTGAATTGTTTTCTTACGGAAAAAATAGGCATGAACAAATAATCTGAATCGAATAAACCGAACCGAAATCGAACTAAAAACAAATTTCGATTGGTATTTGGTTATAAAAAAATAACTGAACGGATATTATTTTGTAAAATCATGGTTATTGGTTAGTAAATGAAACCGAACCGAAAACTAAAATAATATATGAAAAAACTGAATTATTTGCGATTATTTTCGGTTATCCAAAATATTTCTGGATATTCGGATTTTTTAGTTATTTTTGGTTATTTTTGGTTATTTACGGTTATTTTTGGTTATTTCGGTTATTTTGGTTATTTGTAGTTTTTAAATTTAATAACCGAACCAACTGAAACCGAGTTATAATTAAATCAAAACTGAACAGAAATATAAAAATAACCGAATGGATCTTTGATTTTACCAACCAAAAAAACTAAAACTGAAAATTACCGAACGAAAACAAACCAAATATCCGAATTCTCCTAAAAATTACCGAACGAAAACGAACCGAATATCCGAATTCTAAGTGCAGAAGAAATATGTAAATCAAACTCGGGAGGTATTTAGGTTGTTAGGAGTGAAATAACTCTAATAACTAATAAGAGACATCATTGTTCTGCTTGATCTAAGCAAAAAGACTATCTCTCTCTCTCTCTCTCTTTTCACAGCCTCCAATGCAGTGACTCTTTCTCTCTCTTATTCATAGCTCTTGTAGCTTCAAAACCTTTTCTTTCTGTCTCTCTCTTCAATTAGCTGCTTCCAAAAGTGTTTAGTGCTGGTGCAGCGGCCATGGAAGTTGTTGTTCTTGCGGTGATGTTGTTGGCTATGTCTGGTCCCTCAAGTAAGAATATCTTCTCTGTTCAAACCCTGCAAAGTCGGAAACCAATAACCCTTTTCCTTTTTCATATGGATCCTTTGTTGGCTGAGGAATAAAAAAATCCCTTTTGGCTTTCTTCTTTCTCAAGTGTATCCTTTAACCCACTCTGGTTTAGTAAAGAAACACAGTCTCAAATTTCTTAGCTTTCTTAGTTTGCTGAAGCTTTCTAGAAAGCAGGGCCCTTTTCTTGCTTTGCCCATACATTTTTTCTCATAAAAAGGTGTTACCTTTTTGTCTGTGGAGAACAAGAACTTAGACCAATCCACCTTCCGTCTTGAATTACACATTTTTGTTACAATTCATACATAATTAGTGAATGAGTGTTGAAGAAACATGTGTGGTCATGAAAGTGTTGTGTGTATAGGTGGAACGTGGTGTGTCTGCAGAGAAGGGTTAAGCGAAACAATGCTGCAGAAGACATTGGACTACGCATGTGGTGCAGGAGCTGATTGTGGACCCATTCACCAGAACGGACCTTGCTTTAACCCTAACACCGTCAAGTCTCATTGCTCCTACGCCGTCAACAGCTTCTTTCAAAGGAAGGGTCAGGCTCAGGGCACTTGTGACTTCGCCGGCACAGCCACTTTCTCAGCCTCTGATCCAAGTGAGTCTCACCACACTCTCTACAATTTAGTGCAAAAATCAATTTGCTGAGACCATCTTCCACATTTCGTAACTTAAGTAGGTAAAGTTAGAAGCAATAGTTGAAAGAGAGAGAAGGGTAGAGTACTTAATTCTGAGTAAAATGGAACCCAACTTGAAATCAGAAACGGTAGTATATATATATATATCAAATCTGAACTTCACAAGTTTCAATGTGAGATAAATATCCATTATCTTAATATATATTATATCACACCTCAAGATTCTCTACGCAGATTTGAAACTAGATTTTCAGAACATATATTTTATTAGTAACTGTGGTTTCCTGTACCATTTTGGTCTTGTGATAGGCTACACTTCTTGTTCTTTCCCTGCAAGTGCCAGGTACACACACCTTTCTTTCTTTCTCCCTTATCTGTTAGTATTTTCAATTTCGAAACAAGAATTGGTTGTGTAACTGTGTTTATCAATTCAACCTTGAAATTAGATGATTTCTACAATCTGAGATTGTGTTTGTGCTTGTGTGCCATTTTGATGCAGTGGTAGTGGAACCACGACTCCAGTGACGACCACACCTTCGACAAGAGTCCCTACCACAACTAATACAAGACCCTACACAGTCACACCATCAGCAGGAGGATTGGGAATTCCCTCTGGAACAGGAGGTATTAACCCGGATTACACTTATACAGATCCATCCTTTGGGTTCAGACTCCAAGCCAGTTTACTATCTGGTTTCATTGTCTTCTTCATCATCTTACCGTTCTACTTGTTGAGCTAATGACAACAATTTAGTGATGTCCTTCATAAGTTGGGTTGTGGATCATGTGTGTGTGGGTCTCTCTCTCTACTGTAATGATAGAATCTTTGGAGAGAGACATTTGCGTGGACTTGTTTTGTCGCGTTCTTTCATCTTTGTCGGTGTTCCAGCTGTTTCCCACTTGGTCTGAAAAATTGTACATTTTGATTTGTAAGGAGGCAAATCTAAAAAGTTTATCTTCATCGGAACTGTTGAAAAATAATGGCGGAGTAAAAATTTAAAATCTTGCGTGGCTTTACGACTGTCAGATCACCATTGCAAATTGTCTGGATTTTTCGACTCGATAAGGGTTTATCCTGAAACGACGAGCTTCTAAGTCGCCGGCGATTGACCGGCGACGATTTTCGTAAAGCAAAAAGAGTAAAAGTAGCACTTTTTACATTTTAATATGCAACTGATAAAGGGCCGAATTGTCATTTCGAAGTTGAATACTTTCACCAACCAACAGTATTCTCAGAAGACGACCGCCGCAATTTTTCCGGTTGGTAAATTTTCTCCTCTGATCTTATTCCCTGCGGTATAGATCTCTGATCCCAATCTTATCTCTGCTTTCTTTCTGATTTTAATGGATTTGTTTCTACCGTAGATTCCCCCCTCTTTGAAACATTGTTACAATGTAGCTCTTTTACGTCTCGATTTGTTGATGAAATCTGTATGAGATTGGTGTATATGATGTTCTATTAGGTTTCTATTTACTCTTTCCCTGCTGATTCGTTCAACCAAATTGAGAGTATTTGTAAACTTGCTTTGTTTTTTAAAATGTCCAAGATTCAGAAAATGTACTTTTTTGGTTTCATAATGGTGTGATGGTCGAATTGAACGTGAGACTTATTGGACACTGTTGTTTTCTTTTGGTTTCCAGCGGCAAGTTTTGATGGAAGCATTAATTACTTCCAGGGTTGTTCCAGTTCAGGTTCCATGTAGAAAGCTCTCATCAGTTTTTGCTAATTTGTCTTGCCTTGAGTTAAGGAGATATCCTTCTAGAGTTCGGGTCTCCATCATGAAACATTCGGAATTTCTCCGTCCAGTGACTGCTTCTGTGCAGCCGCAGGAGTTGTCGGCTTCAGGGCACGAAGGCAACGTTGTACCTTCTGAAGGTAACTACTACTCATTATTTAAGAATCTGTTGCAGTTGGGTTTAGAGAATAACATCTGGTATGGTTGGGAAATTTGTTGACCTGAGCTGCTTTGTGCTTGGGAGGTTTGAATTAGAAACTGTTTTAAGCTTTTGAATTATTTTTTTGGGTAGAGTTTGTATGTTTTCTTGCCGAGTTTCTACTATTGGTTGTTGGTTTTCTGAATTGCTAGAAATTCTTGATCTTTGGAGTAATGTGGAAGCTGTATGCTTTGATGTCGATAGCACGGTTTGTGTGGATGAAGGTATTGATGAACTTGCAGAATTTTGTGGAGCTGGAAAAGCTGTTGCTGAATGGACTGCTAGGTTTGTGGTTCATCGCAATGCATGTATATATACTAGAGATCTGCTGATTTTTCTAGGCTGTTTAACTTAAACATAGTGAGTATTGCTTTCTTAGAGCAATGGGTGGATCTGTTCCATTTGAAGAAGCTCTAGCCGCAAGACTTTCTTTGTTCAAGCCTTCTGTTTCAAACGTTAAGGAGTTTCTCGAAAAGAGACCCCCAAGGTACTGGTTTTTCTTACAGTTACCTTGCATATGTTGTTAATATGGTTCGAGCTGTTTCCCCTTGATTTATTCTGCCTTAAGAAATCATTACACATGTAATAATTGAATTCACTTGCAAGTGTTCCATTGACCAATAGAGTTAGCATCTAGCTTGCTTGATTCTCTGCAAAAGATAAGTGGAACATGCAATGTCCAGATTGTTTTCTGAAATGTGTTTTCTTTGGTTTGTTTAGGCTATCCCCTGGCATTGAGGAATTGGTCAAGAAGCTCAAAGCCAATAACATTGATGTCTATTTGATATCTGGAGGTTTTCGACAGATGATCAACGTAGTGTCTCTCCATGTTCTTTACTATGCCTTGTTGCATCTTATGTAGAACTCACGATCTTGGTAACAAGGATTTGACTGAATTTTCTTTTCACTGTAGCCGGTAGCATCAATTCTTGGGATCCCTCAAGAGAATATATTTGCCAACAATCTTCTATTCGGAAATTCGGGTGAATTTCTGGGCTTTGATGGAAACGAACCTACATCAAGAAGTGGAGGCAAAGCCAAGGCAGTGCAACAAATACGCAAGGTTCATTGAACTTTCAGTATTTTGCAGCTCCATATCTGTTGTTGACTACTATCTCTTTTTCAGGATCGTCTCTACAAGACCATGGCCATGATTGGAGATGGTGCTACTGATCTTGAAGTAAGCCTTTTATCAACTGAAAATTTACAAATGACAATGAGATCTCAAATGATTGTCTCGAGTAAATTCACTTGCAGGCACGTACACCTGGTGGTGCAGATTTGTTCATATGTTACGCCGGAGTTCAACTTCGGGAAGCAGTTGCAGCGAAAGCAGACTGGCTTGTCTTCAAGTTTGAATCTCTCATTAGCACATTGGACTAAAAGCCTCTTTAGTGATTATTCCTCGTTGAGCTCAAACTCTTAAACATGTCTCCACATTTATACCTTTTGCTCTGTTTTCTATGAAAAAAATTGTTTAGTGTATTAATAAAAAATAAAATAAAGTTTTTAAGAAAAATTGCAATATGCATGAAAATTTTGTAAAATGACAGAAATTTTGTAAAATTTGTAAACGGAAGCGACCTCTCCTAATCCAAACGCAAGTTAATTTCTACAATTCCAGGTTTTCCCCCAAGCGAGGTGAACCTATGGACGTTATTAAGAGTTGTTCTAACTCTAAATTAATCCTGTTTTGAATTAGTTTTAAGTTTATTTTAATTTATAAATCTTTTGTTATTAAATCCATATTTTTTTTCTTATAGACATTACAATTATTTATAAATCTTGATTAAATTAAATTATTAGTTTCATAAGTTACATTTAGTTGATAATTAAAATTTTATTTTACAGTGTTGATGAGAAAAATTATTTTAAGATTTAGGAAAAAATACTATTTTATAAATTTTGCTTAAAAATGTTATTTTGCAATTTTAATGAAAGCGTTATTTTTATGATTTTTTAGATGATGCTACGTTAAGGTTTGTAAAAAATGTATTTTTTTGTTTTACAGTTTTGACTTTCTTTGGAAATTAATTAAGAAAAAACTCAGATGATATTGAACCACGAAGAGAAGAGAACCAATCCAGCTACTGAGAAAGAAGTAAGGTTTAAAATAATCCTCAAAGTGTATAAGAAATCAAGAATCTCCTAATTTGGATTAGTCTCAACTCTTAAAATTCTTTTGCTTTAAGCGGTGACACAATCTTGTAAATAAGGATGGCTTGAGTTCAAAAACCTTAACCAGAAAGGTTTATACCTACCAATGGCCAGCTTTAGCCAAGGCTTCATGTTACCATTATAGTGAATCACTGCAGCCGTTTCGATCAGACGGTTATCAATGTTCACATCGTAACCTAAACCTAAGACATGCCATCTTTTGTCCAGTGGTTCAGTGAGACCATAAAAAGCCAATAGACCTGGAGGGAGAGTCCCGAGTTTCCAAAGCGTTCGCTCTCTGTTCTGCTCTTGCCAGTAATGGTACCGAGCAGTCACATTCGCTTTCCTCCAAGCAATCAGATCAAAAACGTTCATACCAAAAGCCCATCCACATTCATGTGGGTCGAAATTTGAGCTGATGAGTGGGTTCGAGAAATTTAAATACTTGTAATAACGGTGAAAGGCTTCGAGACATGTTTCCACAGCTCCATTGACGTTTCCATGCAGATCCAAGGAGAATAGTGGAGTCAAATCTTTCTGAACAACAATATCATCGTCTAGGAAAACAATCTTCTCTAGCTGCGGATAGATCTCAGGGATGTAGAATCTGAGATGGTTCAGTAATGACAAGTACTTTGGGTTCCTTGTTTTTGGCTCGGAATTTGTATTTTGAGTTGTCTGCTCCCCGAAATAGTATACTCTTGAATCTGCATCCAGCAGTTGTTTAACAACAGGAGAATATGAAGCATTCAACCAAGAAAACTCATCCATACTCCTGATTTCTATTGTTGAGCCCTTGAAGTCAATACTTAAAAACCAAGCCTGCATAGCTTTGTAGCTCACTCGATTAGTCACTATATGGAAAACAAGCTGTTTTGGGTGATCAGCATTTGAGACAGTTGAATTAACAACAACTGAGGCGGCTATCACGTTATCTGTGAAGATGCAGAAATGGTAGAGGTTGTTGTCAACAAGTCTAGGAGAGTTTCTGTTTTCATCTGCCAGTACATGGCGAGATGGCTCTGTTAGCCAATCAGATGTGAGCTTGATCATCAAACAGTGTAGGCTTTTTGGTAGTGCCTCGGCAACCGATTGCCCAAATATTGTGGTTTGAACTGTTGCTGCGTTTGCACGCTCTTCAAGGGATTGGATGTGAGATTTCATAGTCATCATCGTGGTGGCTACGTCGTAATGTGCATCTTGTGCCTTATAGATAAGTGCTGATAGACCACTAATAATCGGTTTTGCTTCATCTAATGTGATAGGTTGACCTCTCATTGCTGCTTTTGAGAGCAAAAGCTGACAACTTCTTATCTTCGAACTCAACTCCCAAGCTAAATGAAGGTTGTTGTGCTCTTTGGCTATAAAAACATAAGCCTTGGCAAGTGTCATTTGCTCTGCTAACTGCCTAGAGAACGAGGAAGCACTTGTCACCTCTTCCGTGAAGTTTAAACGGGGAGGATATACATCTTCGATTCTTGTCTCCTGTCAAGTACAGGAATATTAGAGAAATTCCTTCAAAAACACACAAACATTGAAAGACGTAATCTTATACAGTAGGTACGATACAAAAATTGACAATATTCTCGAGCCTATACGCTGTGAAACAAAAGGTATGCTCTCAAGTCCTGGCTAGGCTAAGAAATCTCAAGAAACTTTTCACGAAATTTGGATTGTCTCCCCTGTAGCATTTCCCAATCACGGAATATGTATTATGTACATATTCCCCTCAAATGTTTTCGTGTTTTAAGTACTTGGATAGAATCCATTATGAAGTCTCATCTAATTCCAATAATCTTTTGTAAATGAAAATAACGTGAACATCACCAATTTCTAATATCCTTTTAATTTAAAACAAATCCACCCAAAATGGAACTCTCAGCTATGGCAAGAAAAATGCCTTCAACATTTGGACAACTCATTATCGGCAATCAGCAACCCGCTTTTTCTTGTGTTCAGGTTTAACATAAACAGTAAGTCTAAAGGCATAAAAATTATCAACAAATATTACTCATGCAAGACATAATTTTACGCAGCTGGCATAAGAAACGCTCTGTTTTATGCGCTTTTGAACTCATACTAATTACTAAGATCAAAAAGAACCAAAAACCAACAAACAATGACAATAAGAAACTACAGTAGCCACGAGATTATCAGGCCAAGTAATTTATGAAACATCCAAGTATATCTTCAGAACAATTTCACCTCAAAAAAAGCACCAATAAGCAAACATAAACATAGATTCCGGAAACAGAGTTTCACATCTAACATTTGGTTATGGGTTGCTCCCTGGGAGCATAAAGACATTCAATTGAAAGACTTCCACTCAGCAAATTCACTTATTCCGAGCCCGAAAAAGTCAAGATTCTCAACCTGATGAAATTAGGTTACAATACCAGTGGATGCATACCCTTTTGTCAGTACAACAAGATCCAAAAATACGAAATAGATTACGAATGATCACCCGAGCAAAACTCAAATCTCAGCAATCAATCGAACGAAAAAAGCATCGAAATCGAATTAAGGCAAACGAATAAGTAGATGAGGAGATAAAGACATACAGCTATTAGTCGAGATGGATCTTGTTGATGGTGATGATGCTGAACCATGAAGAGAACCAATCCAGCGACTGAGAAAGAACCAAGGAGGAGCCATATCACACTCGACAGTCTCCTTCTAGCTAGACGCCGGTGATCCGTCTGCCGCCGCCTCATCTTTCGCTACTCCACCCGCCGAATCCTCCAAGGTTTCTTCCTCACCAGATTCTGAAGCGATTTACAGTAAACCCAGATTCGAGCAGAACCCAAGGAATTCGAGAAAACGGCCGACGGAGATCCAGACGAAGAAGAATCGAGAATCTATGAGGGACTAAAGAAGTGACTCTGTGCGGTGAATGTATGAGATTGTGATCTGGCTTGCGCGTTCTTTGAGTGCATCGAAATCTTTCTAAAGTGTCCAAAAATGTTATGTTTTCCAGATCTTATTTTATTGGCTAAGAAATAAAATTCATATATTTGTTTATCAGCTTAACCTTTTTTCATTTTTCCAAATTAGTCTTAATAAAAAATTTGTTTACAAAAGAGACCGGAATAAAACGTCTATTTAACTGTTAACTATTTGTGTTTGTCCAGGGAAATATATATTATTATTTTTTATTTGGTAGCCAAATTTGTTCCATATCATAAAAGTAAAGTATGTTTAATTATACTGTAGCACTGAAATGGAGAATTCAGTGTTCGTTTTAATATTTCTAAACATCATAATAAATTTAGTTTAGATGTAAATATGCAAGAAAAAAGTTGTACCTGCCAAATTAAATCGCTACGGTGACTTTTCAATGCAATAGATATTTATTTGTTTTTGTCCAATACGATAGATTATTGGAAATCTAAAAGAAAATATTTATTGAAGACGGCTCTAAATTTCAAAGGACTGTAAACTAGAAGAAACAGAAAGGTACGTGTCGTTGAATACATTAGTTTAAACAAATTGAACATTCTTACAATCTTCTTTTTGTTTTTCTTCTGTTATTGGAGATGGTATCAAAGGAACATAAGGTTATACTAAACCAACTCTAACAATGATGAAACAACTGATATCACGAATAGTCTTGTCGACTTCCAATATGCAAAATTACATACAATTCATGCTAATAGTTCTCTTATACAAACACTAAAAAGAATCTTACTTATGTTGATTCTTGTCTAACACTCCGGCAGAATTGTCGGCAGTCATGGTGGCAGCTAGCTCCATTAGCCGCTCATATTTAATTTCAGTAGATTTCAACTTAAGTTTGATACCAGCTTCCATCCATGACCTGATACAGAGAACAGATTGAGCGCTATCATGTGGCATGCAATACTTTTGCTTATCAATCTCTTCGCCTTTACTGCAGAATATCTCTTCTGGGGCAGTGGAAGTCGCCTGAACCGCAAGGAAATCCCGAGCCATGTTGGAAAGTCGCGGGTATCTTCCACTGTTTACCTTCCACCAATCCAACACATCGGTCTGCATTGGGACTATAGATTCAGATAAATATTGAGTCAATTCATCAACAACATTGTTACTCATACTTCCCCTTCTTTTCCTTCTAGTGATTTCCTCTGCAAATGAAATATTTCCTCTTCCTCCTCCTTCGTCTATGTCTTGAGGACGGTACCCGCTGGTCATGGAAGATGTGAAATGTGGAGATGAATAGTTACGGAGAAAATGGGTTCTTGCTTCATCTATATAGCTCTCCAGATTTATAGTCTCTGGAATGTACTCTGTTTTGATGCGAGGATCAAGAATGGCTGTTATGTAAGTGAATACGTTGCAGACTTGGGTGTTGTAACTTCTCGCCTTCTGGGCCATGATTTCAGCACAAGTTCTTAGCCATTCTGGGTTATGGCATGATTTCTGGCAAGCCGTGATCATCTCGAAAATGTTATCCATGAAGAGTAGAGTTAGACCGACAGTGAGATCCTTGTTCGTGCACATATCATTAGTCGTCTTGTGGAATGAATCCAAATCCAAGTAACTGTGGACAATAGTCACCGCGTTTTTCTCTGCAGAAGTCAGCGTCATTCTGTTCTCAATACTATCTTTGTTTTTCCTAATCACTGAGTCCAAGGCTTTGCCAGCCTACACCAATTGAAGCCATCACATACAAAAATATCAGACCTTGATGAGTCAAAGTTATCGAAAGCTTACCTTGCACAAGATGTTGGCCATCTGATAATTTCCACTCCACCGAGATGAAGCATCGATCGGAAGTTTCCAGTTGCCTTCTTGATAAGCTGTTGTCAACTGAATGAAATCATCTGATAGCTCCATTGACTCGTTTAACTCTTGTGTAAATTCTCTGATCTTTGAGATTATGGGCTTTATAGTTGCTAACCCCTCATCTATAATATCATTCAGAGTTTGAGCGGCACAGGGAATGTAGCAGAAAGGCAAGACCTTTTGACCATCCAAGTACTCCTTCAGGCTATGACAAGCGTGAATTGCATTTTGGCTGTTGTCATGTGTACAACATAAAATCTTGTCTTCAATGGCATATATCTTAAAGACTTTTAAAATGGAGTTATAGATCTCAGAACCTCCAGAGGGATAAGGAATCCGACATATGTCGAGCAGCAACCTATGCAAGGACCAACTTTGGTCTATCCACTGGCCCGTTACGCTCATATAATAAATATTTTCATATGAATTCCAGAAACTTAAGGTGACTGAAACTTTGGATGGGATATTCTCCAGGGATGTCTTTACATCTCCCCGCATGCTTCGGAAGATCTCATGAAATACAGCTTTATATTTTTCAGCTGGCCATAATTGGACGGCTGGGTTAAGAAATTTGAAGGAGCTTCCCAACCATCTTTCGTCTACAGTAGAAGGAGGAAGTGATGACAAAGCGAGCCACTTGAGAACTAACCAGTTAAGATGATCATAGTCGAGCTGCGGTGATTTGGACTGTGATTGTGACGGTTTTACAACAGCTGGTGGTGTCTGTGGTACTGAATTGGTGACAACATCTACCGCCTTATCATACCCTGGATGTCGATTATTCAGATGCCTTCCAAGATTTCCTTAAAACAGGATAACAGAACAAGAACAAAAAAACTAAAGTTATTAGCAATCATAAGGATTTTGAAAATGCAAAAAAAGAAGAAGCGAAGATCCAAAACCAGGCGAAAACACAATAATAATGGAGAATGTTCAACTGTCGCTAATGCAAATGTATATATTGACTTCAAAAGATATAACAATACCGGTGGCTGTTGATATCGAATAGCTTTGTCCACAGAATTTGCATTTCCGAGTGTTGCTGTCTGGTGCAGTTTCAAAATATTTAAGATACACTGATGTCATTGTCTTTTTCCGTTTAGGGGGAACATTATTTGCCTTCTCAGAAGAGCCTAATCCAATGTCAATGGGATTTGACTGTGGAACAAGTGTCATATCCATCATGGCTTTCGGTTCCATTTCTATATCAAAAAGCAGACACAAAGAAAATTGTCATAACTGGTTTTGTAGTCTCAATTGATAAAAACACACAGACCGAACACAAAACATCATCAGGACAACGAAAGTTTCACCACAAATGAAATATAAGCTCCATGAAGACATCATCAGGTCGACGATCTTCATATAGAGTTTCTATTACCTTTGTAGGTTTTGAATGCATTGTTTACATTCCAGTCCATAATGACTCCAAGCTTCTTTGTCCTATTGAAACAGTGAAAAGAAAGACTTATAAGTAAGAATAATGGAAGATATCGAAAAAAGTAAAATTGAGAAACACAGAATAGTGTCAAGTTAGCTTCCTAGAGCTGGATTGATCACCAACCCGAAACCCAGGAAATATTCAGAACAAGCAAAAGGGTATTAGATGCAATCCATTGAACCAGAAAAGGAGAGACGTACAGAGGAATTGACGGTGAAGACGAAGAAAGACCCGACGGAGCAAAACCCGAAACGATCCGTTGATAGAAAAAGCCGTTGCGAGATGGGAATTAATTTTTGGAGGGAAAGCAGAAACAGCCGCCACAGAGAAGGAGGATCAGCGCTGGATCTCTGAGCCGATTAAAGGGATGGAGAGAGAAGCGCTTGGGGGAGACCTGCTAGTCGGTAGTCCGACCGATCTGAGAGATCCCTTACGGCGGCAGATCTAGTCGGCGAATTTGACGGAGGAGACGAGCTAGGGCAAATAGGCTGGCTCTCTCGCTCGGCTGGTTTTGGGTTTAGATTTGTTGAGTCAAGCTCAGCTAAATGACTCCAGCGAATGGCTCGTGTCTGCGTTTTATTCGGCTTTCCTCCATTTTTTTTTTCTTTTGTAAATTCTTTTTACATTTATATTTAAATTTAATAGCTATAATTGAATAAAACGATTTAAATACATAAACATTTTGCCATTTGTTTTGGAATTTAAAGTGTTTTAATAAAAGATAAAAAAGGAAACAAAGTTATTTAATCATCACTACACTGAATAATAGGCCAATCCAACTATAGTAAGTGACACAATTAACAATAATAACACAAACTGCTGAGCTTACAAGTCATGTTCTTTGTTTAATTACTTTTCGAATATGTCATTTGTTACTAACACGAGTTAATCTAAAACAATTTGGAAAAACTGTCCGGTTTAGAATTTAGTTTGAAGCATATAACTCAATAAATGAACCTATCCGAAATTGAACCAATGTATATTAACCGGTCTAACTCGATTCCGGCATCAAAACACAAAAACCAAAAATACTTCTAATTTTTTTGAAAAAGACGAAACAGACTTTAAGTGGGGCCCATCAAAGCTCAAAAATCGGGCTGACAAGCAAATTTTGACCGTTACAATAATTTTTCAAACCAATCCTTATATTGTTTCTGAATTTTCGTTTTCTGATCCAAATATCAAACTATCTACACTCTCAAAGCTTTAATTTTGACCAACGCATTTCTACAGTCTAATCAACGGCGATTGATCAGTCATAAATTTAAGTCTGAAGATTCATACACAAGATCTTCTTTTCTCCTTCTTCTACAAATTTTTTTCCTTTCTGGGCTTTGTTTGCAAGAGTGAGAAAGAATCTAAAGATTCTGGGATAAAAAGAACAGAAGAAAATGCAGGTTTCGACCCGATCTAAGGTGATGGATCAGGAGAAAAGTGGGCAAGAAAGCACAAATCTCAATCTTCCGTTGAGAAATCCACATCAAGGGTTGAAGGAAAAGATGAGAGCTTTAACTCTCTTGTACGAGCAGCAAAAGAGAGCCTGTTTCTCTCTCAGGAACCCTAATCAGTCTCCAAAACACGAGGACCAGAGATTTGAGTCTCATTCTAGCACCGACCTGCTTGACTCTAGCAGAAAAGGAGAGAAATTTCATCGCCAAGACGGTCAGGACTCGAACTTTATTGATGAAGAAGCCAAAGAGAACAATGTAGCTAATGCAGATCGGGTTTTGGGGTTTAATACGGTTTCAGTTAAGCCTCGTGGTTCTTCTTCTACTGTAATTAGAAAGCTCTCAATGGGTAATGGAGCTAGAAACGTTACAGAAGCTGAAAAGAGTGAGAAACTGGAGAATTTTGATGCTTCTCCGAGTCGCATTTTGGTGTTTGTGAGGCTTAGACCAATGGGGACAAAGGAAAGAGAGAATGGATCACAATGTTGTGTGAAGATTTTGAATAAAAGAGATGTTTTTCTAACGGAATTTACTAATGATAACGACTATCTAAGGCTTAAGAGGCTCCGTGTTCGACATTTCACTTTTGACTCTTCATTTCCTGAAACCACAACACAGCAAGAAGTTTATTCAACCACGTAAGTTTGTATTTCAGCATCTCTGTCTTCTTAATGTCTTGCATCATGACTCCTCCATAGCATTGTTGAAGTTAGCAAGAATTTGGAATGTCTTAGATGTCTTGCCCTTTGATTTATTCAGAACAGGAGATCTTGTTGAAGCAGTGCTGGAAGGTAGGAATGGTTCGGTTTTCTGCTACGGTGCTACTGGAGCAGGCAAGACTTACACGATGCTAGGGACAATGGAGAATCCAGGCGTAATGGTTTTAGCAATCAAAGATTTGTTTGCAAAAGTTAGAGAGAGAAGCGTAGATGGGAATCATGTTGTTCAACTCTCTTATCTTGAGGTTTATAATGAAACTGTTAGAGATTTGCTGTCACCTGGTAGACCACTCATTCTTCGTGAAGACAAACAGGTATACATAAAACTGAAATCATTTTTTGTTGTCTCTTTAAGCTTTAAATAATAAGACACAGTCTCATACATTTGCTTTTCTTTTGAATGTGATAAAAATTAGGGAATCGTGGCTCCTGGTCTAACTCAATATAGAGCTTATTCCACAGATGAGGTTTCTTCTTTTAATGTACACAATTTGATTTTGAAAAATCTTGAGATTCAAAACTAAGCTAAGGTAAGCTTTTTCGTTATGGTTTATCAGGTTATGGCTTTGCTCCAGAGGGGAAACCAGAACAGGACTACCGAGCCAACTCGTTGCAATGAAACTTCCTCTCGCTCACACGCTATCCTTCAGGTTAAACATTGCATCTTTCTCAGCTTCATACTGCGTCAAATCTATATTCTCATCCATTTTGAGGCCTGGAATGTCCTATGTTGATCTTTTGTTTCAATTCTTTAGGTCATAGTGGAGTATAAGTCTAAAAATGCTTCCATGAATATTATCACCCGGTTAGGAAAGCTATCTCTCATTGATCTTGCGGGTTCTGAGAGAGCGGTAGCAACTGATCAAAGGACGCTTAGATCGCTGGAAGGAGCTAACATTAACAGATCACTTCTTGCATTAAGTAGTTGCATTAATGCACTTGTGGAAGGCAAGAAACATATTCCTTACAGAAACTCAAAGCTCACTCAATTACTGAAAGATTCTCTAGGCGGTTCGTGTAACACCGTGATGATTGCTAATATTAGTCCAAGCAATCACTCGTTTGGTGAAACACAGAACACTCTCCATTGGGCTGATCGAGCCAAGGAGATCCGCCTGAAGGGATGTGAAGTAAATGAAGAAGTGGTAGTCCAAGTGGGTGAAGAAGGAGGGCCTGATCAGGCCAAGCTCTTGTTAGAGCTTCAGAAAGAGAACCGTGAATTGCGTGTTCAGCTCGCAAAGCAGCAAGAGAAGCTTTTGAACCTTCAAGCAGCTGCTAATAACAAGAACATTTATCCAACACCTCCATCAATCTCATCTCTAATGACCCCACCATCAGCCTTAACAGCTCGGCAAAAGAAGAAACCAAGACATTCATTATTACCAGGGACATGTTTCACGCCAGAATCATCCCGAATGAGAAAAGCAGAGGAAGCTGTGAAGGAGCTTCAGCTGACTGTTAAGGCACTGAAGATGGAGATGGAGAGAATGAAGAGGGAACATGGGTTGCAGATGAAGAAGCAAAAAGAAGAATTAACGAAAGGGCTTTGTACTATAAAGAGCGAAAAAACTCCAGAAAGAAGCAAAGAAACAAGAAGGATTGTGACAAGAGGGAGCTTGAGACCAAAGGAGAAGGAGAAAGAGCTGAAAAGCCCGAGTCGTCGGTTTGCATCTCCAGCTGCAACAGCTAAAAAGAGAAGCTTTTGGGACATAACCGTAGCTAATAGTCCTTCATTGGATAGAAGGAAAACGAGAAGCTATGTTCTTGTTCATCAAGAAGCTCCTTCAATGCTGCTTCAGGTAGCGTTACTTCAGTAATTGATCAAATCACACTAAGCAGTGCAGTTGTTAAGAAGATATATGAATAACTCATACACTAACACTGAACATGTTTGTTTATCTTTCTGGTGCATGCAGCCAGGGTTTGCTCGTCCGCGGATAACAACAATCAACATGAAACATTAACAAGTCTGAAAACTGATCAGATTCTGATTTGTTTTTCTTATTACAATAGTTTTCTTTCTGTTCTAGTGTTTTCACACTATTTACCTCTTTTTTATTTAATAGGAAAGCATGTCATTAACACAATTATTTTCTATTTTTTACTATATATTTGTATTTTTTTTTATCATGTTGAATTTATTCTTTATGATTCTTTTTTCCTTTTGGTTTTACTTGGTGTTCTATATAATGTATTTTTTTCTTTTACAGTTATAACCAAATTATTTTCATCTGTCTTTTATTTTCATCATTTCATCGCTGTCTTTAAGGTTCCTTATAAAAATGTTGAAATAGGAATTTTATTAGTTAGGAGAAAAATATGTCAATGGTACGGAGTTGCAAACTAACTTAGAAACCCATATTAGGCCCATTAGGGTTTTTATGCCATCGTCCTTATATTTAAATGCTGCTGATTTCTTGCTAGGGTTTCCGCCATTGAGATTTTGTCACAGAGAACAGAGACAGAAAAAATGCCGGCGAAGCAGAGGAAACCGAAAGTAAACAGGAACCCTGACCTAATCAGGGGAGTTGGCAAATATTCAAGGTCGCAGATGTACCATAAGAGGGGTTTGTGGGCTATCAAGGCCAAAAACGGCGGTGTTTTCCCCCGTCACGACGCTAAGCCAAAGGTCGAAGCTCCAGTGGAGAAGCCGGCCAAGTTTTATCCAGCAGAAGATGTTAAGAAACCGCTCGCCAACAGGCGCAAGCCTAAGCCTACCAAGCTCAAGTAATACATCTTCTTTGATTGGTTTTTGTTTTAAGCTAAATGTATTTTCGGTAGATTTCGTATATATTTGTTTTGGATCTGCTGGGAATTTATAAAGGGTCGTTGAACCTCTAGTCATTTTTAAACGATTTGTTGAAATGTACCATTCATGAAGATAGCGAATTTCTTCTAGCTAAGATATTGATGCTCTGCAAGTCCTGTAACGAATGTATATTCATGCATGTTATCAATGTATAAATCTGGAATTGCAGATCCAGCATCACTCCAGGAACTGTGTTGATCATCCTTGCTGGTAGATTCAAGGGCAAGAGAGTTGTCTTTCTCAAGCAACTTCCTTCTGGTTTGCTTCTGGTGACAGGTGAGTTCTTATTATCTCTGCTCTTGTCACACCTAGTATTGTTTGTTTGATTGTTCATATTATCCGTTTCAGGACCATTCAAGATCAATGGTGTTCCATTGAGACGTGTTAACCAGTCATATGTGATTGGAACTTCCACCAAGATTGACATTTCTGGAGTTAACATTGAGAAATTCGATGACAAGTATTTTGGTAAGGTTGCTGAGAAGAAGAAGAAGAAAAGTGAAGGCGAGTTCTTTGAAGCAGATAAAGAGGTATAACTACCTTAGCAAATAGAATCATCTTATTCATTTAGTTTTAACCTAATCAAAAACTATTACTTGATCTGAATCTTTTCCTATGTGCAGGAGAAGAAAGAGATCCCACAAGAGAAGAAAGAAGACCAAAAAGCTGTCGACACAGCTTTATTCAAATCCATCGAAGCAGTTCCAGAGCTCAAGACTTACCTCGGTGCCAGGTTCTCATTGAAACAAGGAATGAAACCACATGAGCTTGTTTTCTAGATTTCATTTTTGTTTCTTGAATTTCAAGAATATCTGTTCCTATGTGTTTTTCATCTCTTTGAATCATCCCTGGATCTTTAAGACAATGTTTTATCTGATTTACACATCAAATGGTCGATCAATCTTAGCTTTAAAGATTTGGATGTTATGAATGCTATTTCGGAGAATAATATCAATGGAAAAAAAAATCATAAGAGTTCAAACCATTACGAGTTAATTTTTATACCGAAATAATCAACAGCAGATTTTGCCATAATGGAAGCAAATTCACCAAAGCTTATAACACCATCACCGTTTGTATCAGCTTCTTTAATCATCTCTGTCAACTCTCTGTATGTCAATGGTTGACCCATCTTGGCCATTGCTCCGGCCAATTCAGCCGCGCTGATAAATCCATTGCCGTCTCTATCGAAGGATTTGAAAATGTCGAGTAATTGCTCGGAATTGATTAGGATTTCTTCGTTTAAATCGGGAAGGATTGCGCCTACAAGCTCATCAAATTCGACAAAACCGTTGCCATTTGCGTCCATACTTGCTAACAAAACGTGGATTTGGTCACCGGAAGGTTTGAGACCGAGCGAGCGAAGAAGCGCTGCGAGTTCTAATATCGTTAAGCTTCCGTCTGCGTCCATGTCGAACCGGTCGAAGATGTCTTTTAATTGTCTTAGCTGATCCTCCATTTCTTTTTCTTTTGAAAGACCAAATCAAAATCGATTAATCAATAACGTCGACGAGAGAGATTGAAGATAAGAGGTTTGATGATAAATGACAGGCAGAATGATCGAAATTTTGTTTTTTTTCCATGGTGAATGTATGATCACAAAATTTGAAAATTGGGTTTGTTATTTGTTACTGTTAAAAATAGATAAAACCAAGCATTTATTTATAACTATGATTGAATAATTAGAAAATAAACAAACATGAGAAAGTTAATACGTTTTAATAAGAACGAGATCCCAATTGTACGACTAGTGAAAATTTGATAATTGATTGTAGTGAAAACAGACATGAACGTTGTCCTAAAAATTAAATAAAATAAAACACAAGACAATGAAAGTGTTAAGTTGGATCAAACAGAATCAGTTTTCCTAGCAGTACGATTGTTACGACGAGCACAGCAACCGCAAGAATAGACAGTGATGAGGAAAATAATAAGACAAATATTGAAAACCAAAAGATTCCTCCACTCGTGTCTTATGTTCGCTAACACACCCGCTTTGCACGCGTTGCAATTGAAACATAACTCCGTTTGCACGTTGCTCCACGCACCGCACTCACCGTTTTCAGCCGCAACCGTCGTTTCGTTTTTGGTCCAGAACGTCGCATTTCTGAACTCGAACTTGCAATCCGACGGTGGCTTACAGCAACCCGACTGCTCAAACATTACCAAAAGCTAAATCAACGAAGTTACAAAAACTCTTTTAACAAGCAAAACTATACAAAATCGATCCAAAGAATCTAAAAAAGTCGAAACAAACTAAAACAATAATGAAAATAAAAGAAAGACCTGGATTGGAGACAAGTTCATATGATAAAATTCATCAGCGATCTGAGTAAAACGATCATCACTCAAATCATCACAAACATTAGCCTCAACCAAACAAGCCCTTATACCAACCCATCTCTTCCCACCAACAAAACCATTAAGCCAAGTCGAGAAATCAACCGTCCGGTATTCTCTGTACCCTCGACCAGAGACAACACGACCGGCTCCTTTGTTTGTTACAAAGAAGAGAAATATCGAAAAAACCATCAACGCACCAATACCCGAAAACAATATGATCAAGTACAAAACCATTGCGAAATTGTTTTTAAAACAAGATCCTATCACTCCGATTAACGACACCACGAAGAGAATGCTTCCTGTCGTTACAAGTGGTGTCCGAATCGCTGATTCACAATCCGTCACGCCTTGGTGAACAAACAGGTAAATCGAATAACCAATGGCCGATGCTCCCACTAACATTACCAACGTGTTTGCTAGACCTACCACGAAATTGCTTACTCGAAACATTTTATTTTAATTTTTCTCTCGGATGCTTGATGAAATCGGAGTTATTTGAATTTGATGATTTTGTTTGTACAACGTTTTCATGAGTGTTTAAGGTTTGTGTAGTTATTAGGGGAAGGTAGTGGGAGATAATTAGCCACTGGTTTAGTGTTTAATTACTTTTAATGCCACTGAAGTGAAAGAGGTGTTAAGATGATCCTTTAGTTTAGAGAGAGTAGTTTAATTAGATTTTGACTATGTCTTAATTTCCACGTCACTCTAAACCCTCAATATTTATAAGGACGATCCGACATTATTGGAAATTATATATAAGCCACAATGATATAGTTAATAATGTTTAATTCAAGTTTATTTTTCTTTTTTGGTTTATTGGTTTGAAAATAATAACCAAAACAATAAATCGGTTTGATGATAAGATTCTGAGTTTTTTTGTTAGAATTCAGATTGTTTGCTTGCCAAGTTTTTTTTGTAAACCCCAAAAAAGTGATTTTATTAAAAGAAAGAAATGAATCAAGTATAATAGCCTCGATAAAAATCGGGTTCATCAAAGGAGTCTAAAATGGACTTGGCAATAACGAGGCTGAGAGAAACGAGGAAGAGTGAAGGATAAGAGAACATGGAGAAGTATTTCCATTGATGAACAATGGCTTTCAAGATGCTGAGTTGGCAACCTCTGCAACTAAGACAATACTCGTATGAACATTCTTCAGGAACTTGGTTCTGTACATGTTGATGTTTCCAACTCCATTCTCCTATTTTATCGAACATTGTCCTCGCTCCACATCCTTCTGGCTGTGCGCAGCAAAACTTCTGTATATATGGCGTTTTTCAATCATCATTATCAGTGATTGATCTCTATAATAAATTTGTATATATGAATGAATACGATGCGAACTTACCCAAACGTTACTGTTTTTGCTGGCATTGAAGTTACAGTCATGGTTATGAATGATACAATCCGTGACTTTTGCAAGTTTAATTTCAGGGACGAGCCGGCCGACCAATTGCTTGGCGGTGCGAGTTTCTTCAGCCGGGTTCTTGGCGATTCCAAATGTAGTATTGTACATGAAGCATTTTATTGAGTAACCACCAAGGAGAATGAAGAGTAATATCATTCCATAAATGTAAAAGGTGAAAATACGTTTGGATCGACAACAGATTGCGTAAAGACCAAACTGAGGTAACACCAGCAAGATCAGACCAACAAAGAGGAAACTACCATCTGTTTCTCTGATGCATTGTGAGACTGTTTTTCTGTGATATAAACCTATTCCCATCATGGTAAGTCCTAGGCATAATACTAATATTGTCGTCATTGTTAAGAATCCTGTTCGTAGGTCAGACATTTTTCTTCTTCCCCCTTTTCTTTTTGAACCCCAAAATCTTAGCCAGAGTCGCAGAGAAACTTATGTTTTTGATTCATGATATATGAAGGGGTTTGCAACAAACAGAAAAAAGAAGATAAAAAACAGATAGGTGTTTTTGAGTTTTATTATCTTAATTTAGTCTAAAGACAGCTTTATGGAACAGGTTAAACTGGGTTGGGTTCTTCCTTATTCTATAATCAGTAGCCTGGTTAATTCTAAATATAGAGATTATATATATACACATGTATATATATAGTACACAAACTCTTCTAACATCCAACTTTGATAATCAGCAGTATCTGCTCGTCACTCTCCTCTCTTTATTTAGGTCTTTGCTACACTAGAAATGAGTTTTCTTAATCTCTTTGCTTCGGAGATTGATTGCTTGATAATCCCCTGTTCGTACCGTTAAGATCCAATAGTCGAAGAACACCTTGTTCGTGTCAATGATAAACAGAGGTTGTAGAAGAAACTAAAACCATAACTTAAGAAATCCTTTACACTGTCGTGAAACCATGTGGAATCTACTAAATCGATGTTCCAATGAATCCTTGAACGTTGACACAGAGACACACTTGTTTTGTTGAATGTCGCCTCATTAGCACATATATGAAATGAATATTGATCTGAAATTGAATTGATTATCTTTTCCAGAAACTTATCTTGGAATGATACAAGAGTGCTCTACTTGGCAACACAACCAACACCAAAACTCTAGACCCTAATAGTTGGACCCGTGTATGATCCAGGCCGCATGTGAAGTTCATCGGGTGTGTCGATCTGCACAAGCCATGCGTATTCGTCTTCCTTTCCTTCCACCTTTGCTATTCCGTTCTCCAATGCTATTACCATCAATCCAAATAGAAAACTCCACCGGTAAAATTAAACAGTGCAACATAATGTTCTTCTCAAGGAAGAGTGAGTGGTAAAAAAGAGAGCTTGCATACCAAAAGTGGAAAACGGATAGTCCATGTAATAGCTGCAAGTTCTGCCAACACTTTCTTTGTAAGGAGGTGTGAGAATGTCAAGCACCGCACATGGAGTAAGTGCAGTGAAGCAATGGAGATTGCCTCCTGTCTTTGGGTACAACACCGGGATCTCAGACTGAGGCGTTATAACTCTGTCGCTTGCCAATTTAGCCAATCTTGCTGCTACAAGTAGTCTCAAGAGATCTTAGTTATCAATCACACAAGTGAAACCTGAGATGAGGAAAAATAAAGGATAATCTGGAAAACAACCAGGCGTGGCTTTTTCTTGTGTGGTAATACAAGGAGGTTCAACCCAATCGTAAGCTTTAACATGAAGTGATCCATACAGGACTTTGCTAAACACAGTCATCTCTGGATGGTCATGCAATGGAATCACTGAAGATGTTGGGAAGCAGAAAATACACATCTGGAGAACAAATACAGGACTTGTGTTTAAATTTCTTGATTAATCACCAGAAACAATCCAGAGTCAATCAAAGACTTACTGTAAAACTATCACATTCATGAATGTCTAAGAATGTTATCGGTTGTGCCCAGCGTCCTACTCTGTTAAGGCGGCTAATCCCAGAAACTCCATAGCCTCGATCATCATCTTGAGCTTCCTCTTCAAGCCCAACATCAGAAGGGTTAACTGAATCTGCACACAGGAATGACCATAAACCTAACTTAAAACCAAAACACCCACCAATTTCTAACTTCAACTTTCACCATAATGAAGCCTAAACTCACTGATCCTAATAGTCCTTAATATACAATGATAGTTTGATGTATATGTTCCCTTAACCCTAAAATTTCATTATGCAGGCATAGAAGTGAAAAGCTTTGCACTCGTCAGCGATTTCAAATTGTGAATCTGCAAACCCAGAATTGATGGAATTCGCTAATCAACTAAGCCATTCATGATAATTTTACACATTTATTCACAAATCAAACAAAACAACCTAAAAGCCCTTTAACTAAATCGCTTGACATAACTGGATGAGAAAGACAGACAACGAAGAACATATCCCTAACAGAATCCGAGAAAATCAAGCGGAAGGGAAACAAAAATACCCAACAGAGAGCATAATTTTTGGACAGCCATGGAAGCAGGAGAAGGAGCTTTCCCAGTGAAAGTGTCCTTGCAGAGGTCGTAGAGCTCTTGCACTTTGGGAGAATTCTCCTTATTCCTCGACGACATATGAACGTCTTTCTTGCTAACTAAATTCCACAAAACCTTTTCACCTGCCTTGAACAATCGAGACAACATTTTCTTTTTTTCTTGAAAAGTTTTGTGTGTGGATAATTGTTCGAATGTTCTTATCCTCCAGAGTGATTAACAACAACATATGAGTTTCTTTAGAGAGTCTTAATCCCAAACAAAATAACAATATTCAAGTTTTTCTTTTACTTTCTCCATCTTATATTATTAACTTTTCATCTTTTTGTAACCTTCTTGTACAGATTTTTCACATGTCAAAATTGCCAATTTGATTTCTATTGAATTTCAGTGTTTTTTGTTGATTTGATATATGTAACTTATAACCTTACCAAAACTTAGTACAATGGATAATCTGCAATTTCACATATTGTTTTTGTAAAACCAATATAAATCATAGTAAAAAAATGTGTTATAACTTTTTCAATTTATTAATAAAAGATGTCAAAAACAATACATATTAATGAAGAATACAAGATAAACTAGACAAGTATTTAGAACCTTCTAACCATGTTTTCAAAACATATTCCTTGATTTTGTTTAGATCGTTTCCAAATACATTACACATGGCTTTGACATAGTTAGGTGGGAATTTTCCGTATATTTTCAAATAGAACATGATGTTACGCTCTCTGTCTCTACATAAAGCATCCTCAAGAGTCATTAATAATGAAGATTTTGGTGGTTGTGGCAAGCTTCTTCGTATGCACTTTTCGTCTAGATCTAAAGAATTAGCCGAGATGGCGACGAAAGTCACAAAAAAGAAGAGGAGGATGCGGTTGAAAGTCTTCATTGCTTCTCTTTTCTATGTTATATTTTTACAAAGTGCATAAACAAATATATATTGTGAAGTAATAAGATGTTTGAAGTTTGTTTTGCATTAAAGATAAATTACGTTTAAAATTTGTTCAGCATTAATTGTTATGTTTGAATTTAATTTGACGTTTTAAAATTTCTTTAGCATTAATTGTTATGTTTGAATTTAATTTAAGGTTTTAAAATTTGTTTAGCATTAATTGTTATGTTTGAATTTAATTTGAGGTTTTAAATATTTCATCAGTTACGTTGGTATGTATCAATTTGTTATAACGGTGATATTGTCTTAATCTCTAACTAGATTTATATCCACGTCGTGGAGAAAAATATTCGTAAATTATATTTTATTAGTAAATATAAATTAAATATTTATATAATTTTAATTTTATTTAAGTTTACTTTTAATATTAATTTTTGTACATATAAATTAAGAAAGAAAGAAACAATTATTTTTTTATGAATTTAATAGTATTTTTTGGTTAGTTTAATAAAATATATTAATACTCTAAACAAATTAATAACAATGACATATATTGTAATTATTCAAATAAGTTAATCATATTTATATATTTATTTGAAATTTACTGTAATGATGAAATATAAACATAATATTTATGTTAATAACATGTGAGAGTAAAATTATTTTCTTAAATTTTTTTCAAATAATATATTAGAGATTAGGTAATAATTTAAATCTATTTATATTTATTTGAAATTATTTATAAATTAACATATTAAAAATTTAAAGAAATAAAAATTATTGTTTTTGCAAATGTAATACTATTTTTGGTTAGTTGAATAAAATATATTGATTCTCTAACCAAATTAATATCAGTGGCATGTATTGTAATTATTCTAGTAAATTAAACTCTTTTATATATTTAATGTGAAATTCGTTGTGGTGTTGACACATCAGCGTGTCATTTTTGTTATTAACATGGTAATGTTACTTTATTAAAAAGTTTCTCAAATAATATAAATAAATAATTTATAAATAATTTCAAATAAATATAAATAGATTTAAGTTACTATCGTAATCCCTAATATATTATTTGAGAAATATTTTAAGAAAATAACCTTACTCTGACGTGTTATTAACAGAAATATTATGCTAACGTATCATCACTACAGTAAATTTCAAATAAAAATATAAATGAGCTTAACTTATTAGAATAATTACAATTATATAATGTTATTAATTTGGTTAGAGAATTAATATATTTTATTAAACTAATAAAAATACTATTAAATTCGTAAAAAATAAATTTTTTTCTTAATTTGTATATATAAAAATTAATGGTAAAAATAATTGTAAATAAAAGTTAAATATTTAAATTATATTTATTAATAAATTATAATTTATGAATATTTTTCGTGTAAGAAGTGAATATGAATCTAGTTATAGTCTTAATCAGCAGGAGTCTCCACGATAACAAAACCCATTCTTGAAATGATGAATCTTTTGTTATCCCACGCAACTATGTCCCTTTCTATGACCTTTGGAGATCAACTTCGCTGCGTTGTGGCAATCCACACAGATCCTTAGGTTCTTGTAAACTCTAAGAGTTGTTCCTTCTGAAGTCTTGTAAACCCGCATGCTTCTCGCTGTGTCCCCTTACCTTTTCAATCTTCTCCTCTTCACTTAGATCATGTTGTACTGAACTTGTGTCTGGTTGTGTCCTATTTTCCTCATCTTTATCTCCAATACACTCCACAAACTTCTGATTTCCTCAAAACCAATTTTCACTAGCAACAAAGCTGAAAACCTTCCCATCTAGTTCGATCCAGGAGCATCCAGCATCCTTTCTCAGACTCATCTCTTTCATTCTCTGTCTCACTTTTCTCACATCATCCCATTTCCCTAATCCTGCATATAAGTTGGAAAGCATAACATAATTCTCAGGCTTTTCTGGTTCTAGTTTGAATAACTTAGCAGCGATTTTCTCCCCCAATTCCAGATTTCTATGGATTCTGCACGAGCTGAGCAGAGAGTTCCAAATTCCAGCGTCAGGTTCCTCAGACATCTCTTCCACAGCAACCTTTAGCGCCTTGTCTAGTTCCCCAGCTCGGCTTAACATGTCAATGACACAAGAATAATGCTTTAAATTTGGCTTTAGCCCAAAGGAGGACTTCATCTGATCCAGATATTTCAGCCCTTCATGGATCAGACCACTGTGGTTGCAAGCCGTTAGAACACCTAAGAAAGTTAAGCCATCAGGATTATGACCCGTTCTTTGCATCTCTTTAAAGAGTTTGATAGCCTCCTCTGCTCGCCCATTTAATCCATACCCCATTATCATGGCATTCCATGATGCTGTGCTTTTCTCCTTCAAGCCATTAAAAACCTTAGATGATTGCATTATAGAACCATTCTTGGCATACATATCAATTATAGAGCATGCAATAAACACAGTTTCTTCAAGGTGTCGCTTCAAAGCATAAGCATGCGCTTCTCTTCCCAGTCGAAGAGAAGGTTGCAGCGAACACGCACCAAACACATTCATCATAGATATCTCACAAGGCTGGATTTTATGCAAAATCATTTGTCTAAAGAGACCCAAAGCTCTCTCAGGAAATCCATTCTGAAGGTAACCAGAGATCATAGTGTTCCAAGATACTAACTTTTTATCTTCCATTGCGTCAAATAATACATGTGCAGCGCATAGCTCCCCACAGTGAATGTAGAATGAGAGTACTGATATAGAAACAAAGGAATCTCTTTCTAACTGATTTCGAATTATTAACCCATGCACTTCCTTTCCCAACCGCAACGATTTTAGTTGAGAACAAGCTGAAAGCAGACTACAGAAAGTAAACATATCAGGTAGCAATCCAGAAATTTTCATTTGCAAATGGGCATCCAATGACAACCTAGGATCACTGCTCTGAGAATAGCCGCCAATCAAAGCGTTCCAAGAGTTCACTGTTTTATTCCTTATTCCATGAAACACACGCTGGGCATAACTCAGTGAGCCACATTTTGCATAGGCAGAAACAAAAGCATTGGCTACTAACTCGCCATGCACAAACAATTGTTTTAAGGCGAAACCATGAAGTTCCTTCAACTTTGGCAAGAGCGACTCATCGAAACAAACAGGCACTGCATTCAGAATTGTAACCTCATCCGCTTTGACATCTTCGCCTCCTGCTAGCATCTTTCTCAATAGATCAAAAGTTCCATGAATATCCCCTTCTGCTGAAAAACCTCCTACCATTGTATTCCAAGAAATCACAGTCTTGTTCTTGTGCAACTTAAAGATGTTTTGTGCATCATTTATGCATCCGCATTTAAAGTACATGTCCATTAAGGCATTGTTAACGCCTAGTTCCTTGTCCAAACTCAGTTTCACAGCCCACCCATGAACACCTTTTCCCACCGCTGTTTCTCTTTCTCTCGCACAAACCGGCAACACTGTAACAAGTGTGGCAACATCAGGCATAAACGCTCCATCATCATCATTGCCATCCATCATTTCCCTAAGAAGCAAGAAACTTTCTTCAGAGAAACCATTATCAGAGAACACTCGAATCATGGAGTTCCAGGAAACCAAGTTTCTCACAGGCATTATATCGAAGAGTTTTAAGGCGTCAGAAACAAAACCATGTGTTCCATAAAAAGACACCAATGCGTTACCCACAAAGACCTCTTCAACAAATCCGGTCTTCACTACCAACCCGTGAACCGCAAGCCCGATCCCAAGATCAGAAATCCCAGCACAAGCCTTAATCACACATGGAAAAGTGAAATTATCCGGTAAAAGATAAGTCTCTGAGGTCATCTTAATAAACATCTCTAACACTTCGTGGCAAAGCTCGTTTCTTGAGAAAGAGCTGATAACAGCGTTCCACTGGAAGAGATTCTTCCTCGGCATGGCATTAAAAACAGACCGAGAATCATCAGGAGAGCCACACATGGAGTACATGGTGATAATACGGTTGCAGAGAACGTCGTCATTCCTTAACCGGGTCGACCCAGAAACCAGCTGATGGACCTTTCTCCCGATTTCAATTTCTTTTCTCCTCCCGGAAGCTTGTAAGAGAAGTCCGATAACTTCTCGGACAAGAAGAAACGTATCGGACGATTCCTCCTCCCCAGCGAATTCCTCGACAAGCCGATAGCACTCGTGGAGGTTTCCGGTTTCACTGACAGTGGAAATCTGACGAAGGAGACAACGGGCCTTGATCGAATAGGAAGAAATAGCGTGGGAATTGTTGACGGTACGAGGAATGTTTGACTCTTTACGGCTCCGGCGATAGTCGAACAAAGCGTATATTTTTGGCAGTGACAGCGTAGCAGAAGCCATTAGCTAAGCTTCCTTATCCAAACAAGTAGCTAAGCAAGTAAATAAATACAATGATTTTTGTAATCAAAAGTTAAATCAAATGCCAACGAACTTGAAAATCTTCCAAGTCAGGATCTGTTTGGTTTCCATCTTTGAGAATGCTATCATTACATTACCTCACGCCATGTATGGAATTTTTTCACTCATAAATCAAAACATTCACGAAACCGTAAGAAATGTATTGCGTCAGATTCAATGTTTGAACAAATAATTCACATGTTGCTACAAACATTATCTATTGATCTTTCTTATAACTGAAACCACAATTTATGCTCCAGGAAGATGCTTATAGCAGAAGAATCATACAAAGAATTCGCCAATGCTGGACTTGCAAAAGGCACCAATCATCTAAACAAGGAGTATTACTAAAAGGTCTTTAAGCTTTGACTTCCAATTGCTTAGGAACATGTTCAGCTGGTACAAGCAACCCAAGACCCGTTTTACCATCAGAAGCTAGATTAGAACTCGGATTCTTATTATACAATGGATTCGATGTAACTATCCGCACACCAAAGTCCTTACGGATTTCCAAAACCTCAGGCAATCCATCAGAACATCCTTTGGACATGCCCACATCAATCCTAATGGCTTTGTTGTCACAAACACCGTTGATACCAGCATCCTGGATCGTGTGTCCCATGATCATTCTCTTAACCCCAGGAATGGTGGAAAGAGCATGCTCAAGAGCTGAACAATCGCATTTATGAGCCATTTCATCCGAGAATTTCCTCAACCAAACAACAGAGTTTCCTCCTCTGCAATACCCAGGTGCATATCTTCCTCCTCTCAACCCATTAATCCAACCCTTAACCTCCTCATTTATCTTTTCCAGGCCATACTCTATGTGGTTAGCTAAAAGACCTCCGTGAACAAACACCGAGTCACCAACAACAGCAACTGTTAGATTCTTAGACAAGAATCTCTTAGCAATCGGACCTTCAGGTCTCAGTGCAGCAATTCTAGCTCTAATTCCTTCAAAACAGTCTGCTCTAGCACGAGGGAAACTCATCGGAATCCCTTCGTAAGGATCCTTCGGTTTATCCAGACCTCTGCATAAACTCTTCATCTTGTTCCCCAGACAATACCAATCTGACCAAACCTGAAATTCCTTTAAACCCTTCTTAGTGACATACCTGAAGTCACCTTCGACGTTCATGATCTCATGGTTCCCGTTCATAGTCAGAATCTTACCTCCTGATTTCTCGGCCTCTCGCTTCAGTTTCTCTAGGAAATATAGAATCTTTAGCTCCTCTCCGCCACGGTCAAGTACATCGCCCACCTGAACAACCACCGTGGATCCACCCGTCCATCCATCCGACGAATCAATCAATCCAGCGATCCTGAACGCTTCCTTGGACTTGTCGAGATCGCCATGGAGATCGCCAATGGCAACCAGACGTTCTGGTTCCTCGAACCTTGTTTGCAGATTCTCATTTTGTGGATTACGATCCTGCGGCAAGAAGATGCCGGAGACGGAATAATCAACGAAAGTGTCGACGAAGGAGGAGATGAGATTCGGAATATTCTTGCAAATTCCGCTAGTGTTTTCTCTGCTAGACATTTCCCAATATGTGTTCGGGATGACCAGCAGCAACCACCGCAACGAAGAACAAACAAAGCGCTTTATAGAAACTAGGTCAAAGGACTTTTCTTTTTAAGCGATTTTTTTTTCATTTTTTTAACTTTACTCTATATATATAGAAAGACCTTACTAATTGGTCGACCAGGAAATTATATATTTTTGAGAGTAACAACTACCTTTTTTATTAATAAAGAAATAGAAGGCAGTAGTAAACATAATATTAATTTTTTATAAGTGATAGGGATCTTTGAAAATACGTAAGTTATAGGCGACTAAGAGAATTTGCTAATAATTGATGGCAATTATAAACTGTTTCTTAAATAAATACAAATCCTCCCAAAACTATACACTTGTTCGGATGTTCAGTATTTGTTGTATATTATATATTAGGAATGGACCCATGACATCAATTTTTAAACATCGCTGACGCTGGATACTTCATACAAGTACCCGCCCAAAATTGCCGTACCGGTTTACTTGACCCGTTAAACCTTAGGCCCACTTCAAAAACTTCCTACTCGTCGAATATAGTTATTGAAGCCCAATCAGAGTAGTTAGTATCCTTATTTATATACAAATTTTCCAATCCATACATCTTATCCTTTACTCGATGTGGGAGACAAATATAAGGAAAGGATTGCCATTTTGTCCTAGAAGAAAGTTTTATATATAACGAAAACATGACGTTATAATTTTGTATTATCTATGTAAATCAATAACTAAATAATCATTTTAGGATCATAGGAAAAAAGCAAGAATCAATGCATGTGAAGTAAAGATGTAACAGTGAATGTGAGATTATGATGGATCATGATAAGCAATATAAAACAAAAAATACATTGTTGTGATCTAGTGATTGGTTTCCTCCTCTGTACATTGTGGTGGTTCAAATTTGATCTTACTTCTTCAGATTTTTTAGAAAAAGGTTTATGAATAATTCAATGGAGAAAAACAGCAATACTACTGAATCTATTTAATGGAAAGGAGTAGTTCGAATTAAGACCAGAAAAACAAGCTTCATATGTTTATGTCAGTTTGACAGAAAAGAAGGTGTGTCAGTATTATTGCAACCAATTTAATAATTATTTAGCACCTCAACGCTCTGTTATTTTATTTATTGTTTTTGTTTTTGCGTCAACGTTGTGTTGTTTTTCCTTGTGATTCTCCAATTATGAAGGTTGTTGCGTTATACTTTATTCGCAATTTTTTTAAACATATATATTGATCATGATTTTAGTGCTTTTTAACAGGGCTTTTCCAACCTTTTTTTTGTAGCTTTTGAGATAATAAAATTTATTTACACAACATAGATTGAAACGGAGATAGCTACAAATCCAACCAATTAGATATTATGCAATTGTTTTTTTTTATGGCACCGGTCACAGACTCACAATCATACAAACATTTTAAATAAACTTATTGTTTGTTTCTATTTGCCTATTTGGATAAGTTACGACTTGGCGAGGAATATATAAATAATACTAAAGGAAATGAGCTTAGAGATCATGTTAATGTGGGGGCATTTCATTAATACGATCGATGGTTTTTAAAAAAAAAATGTTTTGTTGTTTTTTGCCCATTGTAATAAAATGAGATCTATCAAATAAGTAAGTTATAAAAAAATCTCATTTTTTAATTTTCGTCAGGATTGAACGTATCTAATTTGATCTGGAATTCTTAAAAACATTGAATTACTATAGATCAGAGGAAAATCAAATCTTTATCTTTTAACTAGACATTTGGGTTTGGTAAAAGAATCCATTAGTTTTGCTTCTTACATGAGAATACATTAAATAGGTTAATGCGGTTACCTAACTTAACATTAAGCTCTCGTTTACCTTTGGATTGGTGTGGTCCATTTATTTAATACATCACTTAATTACCATCTGAAAGTTAATTAATACATCAAATTAAGTTAATGAAAGTGACGCCCAGCGCGTTTGAGTTTCAATTATGGCGTGTAAGCAACGCTAAAATATATCGAGAGAGAGACAGAGAGAGTTTAAGGAATCCGAAGGGCAATACTGCTTTTTATTTGTTTTATTTGTTGCAAATAAATTAAAAAGACGACGCGGAACAGAGAAGAAGGAAGAAGAAAAAGAAGAAGAAGAAAAAGAAGAAGAAGAAAAAGAAGAAGAAGAAAAAGAAGAAGAAGAAAAAGAAGAAGAAGAAAAAGAAGAAGAAGAAAAAGAAGAAGAAGAAGAAGAAGAAGAAGAAGAAGAAGAAGAAGGAGAAGGGGTCCATCAAAATATTGCAGCATTTCTCGAATTGCGTGTTCTCCCATTACTCGACTTTAGAGAGCGAGAGAGATTTGAGATTAAGATTTTTATATAGAGATGGATTCGAAGCGAGAAGTTCTTCGTTAGAGAGAGAGAGAGAGAGAGAGAGAGAGAGAGATAGATATAGGGATGAGTTGTAGGAGAGTGCTGAAGTCGATTCAAGCCTTGGTTGCTCATAGTTTACTATTCTGTTTCACGCTTTTGTTGGTGCTTAAGCTCGATCACACCGTCTCCTATTCATGGTGGTTAGTCTCTCTCTTTCCCTCTCATCTTCTTTTCCACGACTCTCTTGTGTCTCAATTCTCTAAAATTGAGTGCATGACTCAATTTTTTGTTCGATTTCGATTTTGCTTTTTTTTTGGGGTTGACAATCCTTTGCTGGTACCGTACGCGATTGATAATTTGGGGATTTGGATTGGGGAGCCTCTCGAATTTTGGTATTTTCTATACGGAAAGTACAAGTTTTTGTTTGCAGACGTAGTTTCATGTAGAGAATTGAAAAGTAGTTCCTTTCCCCTAAAACAATCTCCGATTCTTTGTCTCTATTCGCCGTTAAAAGTAATACACACAAAAAGAAGAAGCAATCACTTCAATAGTTTATACTGAATAAAATTGTTGCAGTTTTTTTGAATCGAAGACGTAAGTTACATCTTTTAGAGCTATGGCGTTTACTATTGACTGTTGTTATTCCAAGAACTAAAAGTGTTCTTTGAGGATTGATTTTATCTGAATGGAGCTCTTCTCTTGGATCTGATCTTATCAATTGTTTTTGTTTTGTTTTTGTTTACAAACTTGATAAAAGTTGTTCTGTGTTGAGGTGTTATGTAGGATGGTGTTTTTCCCGTTGTGGGCTTTTCATGCAGTTGTTGCAAGGGGAAGATTCTCCCTTCCCGCTCCCGTTGCTCCACGTAACCGTCATGTATGTCCTTTTTTATGCCTTGCCTCTTTTAGCAAATTTTACTCAAAGTCCTTTTTATGATTTCTTTCCCAATAAATTGTACTGATAACACTACGAATTGTACAGTGGGCTCCATGCCATGCTGTTATCGCAACACCGTTGCTTGTAGCATTCGAATTGCTCCTCTGTATATACCTCGAGAGTTCTTATGGTAAATATCCTGTGACCTACTTATATAGTGATATCACACTTTAGGGGTTTGTTTGGGTGATAGTATTTAAAAGATTTTAGTGATCTAGTTTTTTAAGGCATGGGAACAGATTGATATAGGTCAATAGTTAACACAAACAGTGGCAATAATTATCAAAGTTTCTTCTTGCTATTGTTTGATTTTGGAGAAAACGGATGATTAAGTTGGAGGGCATCAGAAAGCAGTTTTTGTGTTACAATTTTCTTTATTCTGTATGAAGGATTGTTTTCCACAATTTCTCCCATTTCATCGGATTGTGATCTCATCTATCTTAACTGCAGCTAGTTGGCCACCAGCTGTGAGTTTGAAGATTGCGTTCTTACCGTTATTAGCATTTGAATTAGCAATACTGGTGGACAATTTGAGGTATTGAAATAATGAATGTTTTGCGTAATTACTCTTTTCCGTCAACTTCTCAAACAAAACATTCCTTCGATGTGTCTGGTGAGCACATACCAAACTGTATTATATAAACCTACAGTTCCTTATTACTGTAAGCTTTTTTCTTCAGAATGTGTCGAGCATTGATGCCAGGAGATGACGACAGCGTAACTGACGAAGCAATATGGGAGGCACTTCCTGTAAGTCTGCAAGTGTTGCATGACAATAAGTATATAGGAAAAATCTATCTGTCAAACACGAATGGCAAATGTCTCTAATTTTTTAATATTACAATTTAGGACTGAGAAAGGAGAACCATTTGACCAATTTTCTGTAATCTTCTATCGTCCACAAACGCAGGCTTGAGATTTTATATAATCTTTTGTTGATGGGCAGGGGAAGCTGCTCAGTACTCAAAAATAAACGTTTAGATGTTTTTTCCTTGTTACCTGCAGCATTTTTGGGTTGCAATTTCCATGGTGTTCCTGTTGGCTGCTACATTCTTTACCCTACTAAAGCTTTCTGGTAATATTTTGGCTCTTGGATGCTTCCATAAATAATTGTCTTACTGTATCTTTTTGCCTATTGACGCCATTTTTTCCACAAACCATGTCATTGATTGGATTGTTGTGTTCTTATCGTCCCTCCTTGTTAATACTCAGGGGATGTAATTGCTCTTGGCTGGTGGGACTTATTCATAAATTTTGGGTATGCTTTCTTGTTTAAGTCTTGAAGAAGTACTTGTCATTTTTTTCCGGTTGGTGGAAATAATCATGGAAATAATAGATGTGAAAATGTTTTCCCTGCAGAATTGCTGAGTGTTTCGCTTTTCTTGTTTGTACAAAGTGGTCCAACCCAGTAATCCATAGAAGTTCACACGCCCGTGAAACCGGGTCATCTTCTACCCCTATCAGATATCTTGACTGGAACAGTGGCCTTGTGGTTGCTTCAGAAGAGGATAGACACCAAGATAGATTCTGCGGTCTACAAGATATTGGTGGTCATATCTTGAAAATTCCTCTTATTATATTCCAAGTTCTCCTGTGCATGCATTTAGAGGTATACACCACATGTCTCTACCATATTGTAGTTCGACAATACTGAAAAAGCTAACGGTTTGGAGTTTCAGGGGACTCCTGAAAGAGCTAAGGATTTATCTATTCCGGTCCTGTTTTCTCCACTATTCCTTTTGCAAGGCCTCGGTGTTCTCTTTTCTGCATCTAAATTAATAGAGAAGGTCGTTCTCTTACTGTGTGGGGAAGCTGGTCCAGGATTCTATTTTAGATTTTCATCAAGAGCCCATGATTGCTTGGGTTTCTTGCATCATGGTTCCAGGTGACAAACACGTTTGTTTGTTTTTCCCAATAGGTTTTGATTTACAAAAGTATACTAACAAAAATCAATAAATGCTCTTACCTACTCAGGCTATTAGGTTGGTGGTCGATTGATGAGGGAAGCCGAGAGGAACAAGCTCGACTGTACTTTGATCGAGAATCTGGGTTAGTATATTCCAACCTTCTATATGGTCGAACAAAAATGTTATTGCAACTGCAGAAGATTACTTTATAATATCCTTTTGCAGTTACAATACTTTCAGTGGTCATCCGCCTGAGATAGTAAAGAAAATGCCGAAGAAAGATCTTGCTGAAGAGGTAACTTCATTTCTCTTTCTTGCATTTTTCTTTATACCTCAGTGACTGCTGATATCAACTTTTTAGGTTCTTTTTTTTTTGTGTTCTCTAGTTTCAATATTGCTTTACATTCGATCTAATTTGATGCCCCCAGGTGTGGAGACTTCAAGCAGCGCTTGGGGAACAAACCGAAATCACAAAATTCAGCCAGCAGGAATATGAAAGACTGCAAAATGTAAATGCATTGTTTGTCACGATGGTTTATTAAAATTTTCAGTCTCAATTTTGCTTTTCCGTTTGGCTGAGTCCTGTTTCAATGTGTCTTTTATTCCAGGAGAAAGTCCTGTGTAGAGTTTGCTTTGAAAAAGAAATCAGTTTGGTACTGCTTCCATGTAGACACCGTGTTCTCTGCAGGTAACGATGTTCATCCATGTTATAGTTACAAGTTTAGGAATTTATAACTCGATTCGTATACATATGACGAAACTAGGACTCTATGAGGTCATATCAATTATACTTATTGAACAGACAAGGAAGTTTAAAATGCTTGCATGGTCATGTCAGTGTCATGATCATATTGTTTCTGTGCAACTTTTTTTGTTTTGGCAGAATCTGTTCAGACAAGTGTAAAAAGTGTCCAATATGTCGTATCACCATTGAAGAACGCCTACCTGTATACGACGTTTGAATGTATCTAACGTTGGCTCTTGTTCGAGGATGCTCCAAACAAACATTACTTTCTACCATACTGTTTCCCAAACCTTTGATGTTTGTGCTGAATCTTTTTATTTGTCTGAATCAGCATCAAGTATAAAAAAAGTAGATGTATACATATATATATATATATATATATGTAAGGTTTCATTTTCCTTTGGCAGGGAACCTCATACAATCTCTTACGCACATTACCTGTAACATATACATAGTCAGGTTTTCTTTGTATTTATTCATACTTTTGGTTGATGACTCTCGGTCATTAAGTGCACCTTGAATTACTTGTTATGCAAAATGACACTGACATAAATAGATACAAGAAAACATGCTTATATACACTGTTCTACGCCCATCTCCCACGAACCAAAAAAACATTACAAAATAAGACACCAGAAACTCTCTAAAAGCCTATTTTCTACACTTCATACATGAGATTTAGCTGTTTCCATTTTCTTCTTCAGCTTCATCCCCTTTTTCTGAACTTTCTGAGTCTGCGTTGGTTCCACAAGAAGCAACCGCGACATCACATACGCCAAAAGCTCTTCGCGGTGAGAGAAGGTAAAATCCAAATGAGCATACTCAAACTCACTGTAAGAAACATCAACACCTGAATCTCTCATTATCCTGTAATGTTTCCTAACCATTGAACGTCTAATCACTTTATCTTTCTTTCCGGCTACCAAATCCACAGGAACGTCGATCAACCCGTAAAACTCTCCAATATCGAGCGGCTCAGGAGACCCGTAAACCTCCATATTAGCCGAACTGCTACCGTAATCAAACATTTTAAACTTACCACTATGTTTAATTTGAGCAAGATGCTGAGCCACGCGGAAGGATACAGCCGGCATATCATTCATGTTATAGTGAGGCAAACCCATGACTCCGACCCAATCGGAGCTATCTCCGCCCAGTACAAAACTCATCAATGTCTGGACCAGCCCCCCAACAGCTGGATAATTTTGGAAATCGCGAGCTAACTTGTTGAGAAGCATCCGAAAGAATCTAGTGGGTATGTAGAACGCAGGAATAATCCGGGATAGTACGGGACTCAAGAGAAGGAATGTGTACTCCATTAACGTGAAACACAGGTTGGAGTCCTCGTGAAACCCGGCAGGCGAAAGCAGGATCAGTCTCGATAGTCTGTGTGGTTTCTCTTCGATTTTACGGGTGATTACATACATCAGAACCGCGGCTCCGCCTAGACTGTGAGAGAGAACGCAGAGCTTATAAGGTTGCTCCTCATTTACTACCTGTTCGATATCAGGCTGGTAAAGCTTCAATTCCGAAGTTTTGATTTCATGAATCTTCTCTATCATTGCCGGGATATCCTCCGTTGCATGCTCATTGATGGAGTAACTCCAGAAACTGCATGTTTGAGGACCACAGATAAAGAATTATACAGGAAACTAAATCCATAAAGAAGCTGTTTATTCTATGCTACTCACTCTTTTGAGGATATGTTTTTGTTTACATGATCTCTTGAAACTAAACCGCGGAAGTTTCCAAGGTAAACATCGTAGCCTGTCAAGGAAAAGACGGGGAAATTAGGATGTCTGGTCAAATCTTTGCTGCAAAAAAAATCATTAAAGTAACTTGAGATTTTAAGACTTTTCAGCACACACCTTGGTCATAAGCAGCAAAAGCAGGAGATCCAACCACTCCATTCGATACCCATCTGAAAGATGAAGGTACAAATGAGAAACAGGCAACAGAATACCAAGTCTCGGATAATCTCGTGATAAGTCAACAAAAACTAACCCCATTGAAGAATCCAAAACACCATGCTGCAAGTAAACAGCTTTCCTCGCATCCCGTCTGCAAAAGACATGAGAAGAAATTAACAGTTACACCTTGATGAAAGTTTTATGAGCCATGGTAAAAGATATACCTTGGTATTCTTTCCAAGATAAGACCGTATCCATCAGATGTAACGACACGAATAGCTTCATAAGGATACCTATGAAGATTATTAGAGAAGCTAAATCAAAAGGGCACACAGTTGCGTAACAGAAGAAGTAAAAATATTGAAGCACAAATCATCTTCTATGAATTTCCCCCTACCCGAGCTCTGTTATAACATCTTGACAAGTCCGAGTATCTGTATTGTACAAGCTCGTTGTGGTTCTTTCTGTAGGAGATGAATCGTTATCTCCAAGAGTGGCAGTCTGCACGGTTTCATCATCCAAACTGTTGCCAAAACTTACTTTTGGGCTGTGGGAGTGATGGGAGGAAAAGAACCATGATAAAACTATTCCAAAAGCTTCTGATGGAGAAAGAAGAATATGTGCCGCCTTGTGAAAAAAATCAAATATTGCTTCGATAAAGATCTCAATATTAAGCTGAAGATCCTGGAAAAATAGAACAGGTGAGCGTGTAGGAAGAAATTCAATAACACGAAAAGTAAGTTGTATGTTCATCCACACAAACCTCAATCACTCCTCGTCTTCTATCAGTAGTTCGGTTAGGGACATCATGCTCTTTTCCTGGGCTAGCTTTGCTAAAATAAGGTCTAGAAGAATGTTGGTATCTTCCTGGGCTCAAGGGCCACATTCTTGAATGTCTTCTACCAAAAAGACGTAAAAGATATAATGGTACCCATAGAAGGATCCGGGCAGGTAGTAAAATCCACCAGATTATGAATGTTATCCACTCTGTCCAGTGGCTTTCATAATTTGCAGGTAGACTAGCCCAAGAGCGGAGTGAGCTTTGAGACAGCGGCGATGGAGGTGTCGACATGCCATCACTATCTTCTCCAGAGGAGTACTCCAAGCTTGAAGTATCAGAATCCACAGAAAGCTCGTGAATGAAGTGGTTGAAAGAAGAGACTCCACTGCAACCACAGAAATCAAAGGGGAGTAGAATAAGTATTACATTACTGTTATAAGGAAGCCAAAAAGAAGTAGCAGAGAGTTGAAGAGATTTTTTTACTTATGCATCCAGCGTGGTAGACGAGGTCCACGTAATGTAGGCCTTAGCTCCCATCCATGAAGACCTTCAAGAACATTTGCCTTTCCCGGTAAAAGGGTCAAGAGAAGTGCAGAAACTCCGTTTATGAATCTTGCAGTGTTGTTCAAAGACTCATAAGTCAAAGTTTTCACTGACCTGCACTAAAACCCAAATCATGAACCAGAATTATAGTTAACTTAAGCGTTAAAGACAACATAAGCACCCTACAACCTATCAAAAAATCCACAACCAGCACCAAAAGAAAAGCTTTATATAAAGAAAACTATCCACAGTTACAACGAGGATCACTGTAATTGTTTCAGAAAAGCTTACTTGAACTAAGTAAGATAACTTCCTACAAAGAAACAACAAGCCACAACAACTTAATCACTTAAAAAGATACTATCCAAATTGTAATCCCAAATCAGTAAATAATAACCAGTAAATCTCAAGAACAATGTAAATAATACGATGGAAGATATAGACTTAACTCCACTATAAAAACCACTGGCTTAACAATGGAATCCTCCACACTCTACATAATGAAAACCGAATCTACCGACCAGATGTACATCCAAACAAGGAAACAATACATTTGAAACCTATTTCAAATTCAGAATCAGTAAAATACTAAATAGAGAGAGAGAGAGAGAGAGAGACTAACTCTTTTGTAACAGCGAGAGCATGATCGACGATTCTCTGCATGATTTTGTTTCCCCAATACAGAAAATTCAAACTTCTTGTCGTCACTAAGCAACTTTTCAGGAAAACGACTAAAGAGAAATTGATATCCACTCTACACAAGATATAATCGAAAATCGAAATCACAGAAAAAAACCCAGAAATGCGGAAATCATAAGCCGCAATCGAAAAAAAAAGAGAGCTATTTGAGTGTGAATTGGATCGAAAAATTGGGGCGCGTCGGCGATTCTTGCCGTCCACAAGAAGGTCGGTAAACGCTATCTAGAGAAAGAGGAAACACGTGGAAAAATGTAAATGGATGATTCAGAATGTGTCATCTATTGGATTTTGCATGCCTATGTGGAAACATGACACGTAAGTCTGTAGTGGCGGAGAAGTTACGCCGATTTGTCCTTTTTCAAAATATATTATAATTAATAAAGCAATGATTTGGTGCTAAATTTACCAAATCAGTAGCATTATTTTATTTTATTATTATTATTATTCTGTGGTTCACATTTTTCATAAAATAAAGTAACAAAATTATGTCGTGGAGTATATTGGTTCGAGAGAGATGTAGACGATTCTTTACGGTTTTAGTGTTAGGTGTTGTATCATTAAGAGCACATTGGAGACGAGACCCAAAATTAATGCGGATGATACATACAATTAATGACAATATAAAGAAGAGAAGGTCCACTGCTTGAAAACAGAGCAGCCTGCTCTGAATCAATGAAGAAATGAATTGAAAAACTATATCTATTTGAAACAACTTCTGATCTCAAAAAGTAACGTACTGAAACTTCTATTGTTTTATTTGACGAGTTTAACGCTAGTTTTAAAATATCTGAAACAAATTGTTGAGAAATATCTGATTAATTTTAGAAGCAGCATAAAAGAGGCTTGTTAACGTCTAACTCATTCCAAAGGTTCAGGCAAATATCAATATTCAAAGACCAATGATGCACAAATGAAAATACCAAGTTTTGTCTTCTCAGGCTCCACAGAATCTGAAGCTGTTTTAAGGGCATTTTCTCTGAATGTAAGAAGCTCCATGTTCTTCATACCTATCATTCACACCAACACAAGAAATCAGCTTTGTTTTTCATTGAAACTCTCTCAAGTTTTATATTTCGTAACATATTGCTATTTATAAGAACAAGCTTTTAATTAAGAAAACTTCTTCAGCCAATCACAATCCTTCTGATGATACGATCGCGTTTGTTGTCGAGACAATATCTTCTTCCTTGCGATTTCACTTTTCTTTATCTGCACAAGCCGCCTGCTTTTCCGTATTTCTGCCACGACTCATAATCACCCGGTTTACTTCCGATTTCGGTTTGTGAACTTGATTTGGGCTTCTCTCGTTTACTCTCGTTGTTGGGCTTGTGCGTTGATTTTGTTGACCCGAACTGATGTTACTCTGTTTTACCGAAGCAGAAACAGAGTACTGGCTATTACCCTCCTGCAAACTGATGGTTGGCGAAAGACAAACACCCAGTTTGGCTCGAAGTGCGGTGAAGGATAGACGTGGGAGAGACTTGGTGAATATGTCTGCAAGTTGATGAGCATTGGAAATGTGACATGTTTCAATGACGCCAAGTGCCACCTTCTCCCGAATAAAATGATAGTCAACCTCAATATGTTTGGAGCGAGAGTGAAACTTTGGATTGGCAGCAAGATGGACAGCAGACAGATTATCACACAAGAGAAGTGCAGGTTTTGTTTGCGAGATGTGTAAATCACGAAGAACAGTTGCTACCCAAGTTAATTCAGCCGCAGTATGAGACAAAGCACGATACTCTGCCTCGGTAGAAGAGCGAGAGACAGTAGCCTGCTTCTTGGCACACCAAGAGATTAAGTGAGTTCCCAACATTGTGCAAAAACCAGTGGTGGATCGGCGAGTTAAAGAACATCCAGCCCAGTCACTATCAGAGAAAGCACGAAGTGAAAGGTCAGTGTTATTGGAGAGATTGAGACCCAAAGATGAAGTACCTCGAACATAGCGTAAGACACGTTTTAACAACTGAAAATCAGTGAGCGTCGGAGCGTGCATTCTTTGACACACAAAATTAACCGCAAACTGAATATCCGGTCTAGTGAGAGTAAGATATTGCAGTTTGCCTGCTATACTCCGGAAATAAGTTGGTTCCAAGAACAATTCATCACTGGTGTGAACTTTGTCAAGTTGTTGAGGCAATGGAGTAGGCATTGGATTGCAACTGCTCATGTTCGCAGACTGTAAGATTTCCTCAGCATACTTGGTCTGATGCAGAAACAGGCCAGAGTTGTGAAATTCAGCCTGAATCCCCAAGAAATAATGAAGAGAACCGAGATCCTTCATCAAAAATTCTTTACTTAACCGGGCAACCAAAGATTGCATTGAAGTAGCACAACTTCCTGTTAAAATAATATCATCGACATATAATAGCAGAACAAGGGTAATGCCATTATGATGATAAACAAACAGAGAAGGATCAGCTAGACTGCATGAAAAACCAAAGTCGAGCAAATAAGTTGTAAATCTGTTGAACCAGGCACGAGGAGACTGACGAAGTCCGTAAATAGCTTTCTTTAAGCGACAAACATGATTTGGGTGTATAGAACTTACAAAGCCCGGAGGTTGTTGCATATAAACATCATCTTCGATATCACCATGAAGAAATGCATCTTTGACATCGAGTTGATGAATCGACCATTGTTTTGCAGTTGCAACTGTGAGGACAATTCGGATTGTAGAAGTGCGAACAACCGGACTAAACGTCTCAAGAAAGTCGACACCTTCAGTTTGTTGAAAGCCCTTAGCAACTAACCTCGCCTTTAGTTTGTCAAGAGATCCATCAGCCTTAAGTTTCACACGATAAACCCACTTGCAGTCCAACACATTTGCATTAGCAGGTAAGGGTACCAGCTCCCACGTATTTGTCTTATGAAAAGAATCCATAGCTTCATTGAGTGCTAAGTTCCAACCTGGATGTTTAAGAGCAGTAACAATCGACTTTGGCTCAACAGGTAAAGATGTAGTGGAGAGTAACACATACCTGGGATTGGGTTTAAAAACACCTGTTTTAGAACGAGTGATAATTGTGTGATCATGTGGAGGAGATGAAACACCTGGAGCTTGTGCTGAGTGATCGCTGTCGCCAATAGAAGCAGGATCTAAGCCTGTCATACGCTCAGAACAATCACTAGACAAGACAGGAGAATCACTCACAAGCTGATCAGACGTATCAGGCAGACTGCCTGCATCACTGACAGAAGATGAATCCACAGGTGAAAAGGATCGGGAAGGTTGTACCTGAGGTACAAAATGAGGGGTACGTTGCCAAGCATCAAGAAGTGCACTGGTGTAAGGAGGAACTTCACTGTGATAGCGAGTCTGAAATGGAAACATCTGTTCATCAAAAATGACATGACGATTAATGAACACACGACCTGTGGGAGGATATAAGCACCGATAGCCTTTATACTGAGGACTATAACCAAGAAAGACACACTGAAGTGACTTAGGATCAAACTTATGATGAGCATAAGGCCTGAGGCATGGATAACACGCACTGCCGAAGGTCCGTAAAGCTGTATACAATGGTTTTTGCAGAAACAGAGCTTCGTAGGGACTTTTGTTCGACAGTACAGCCGTAGGGAGAAGATTGATCAAATAATTTGCAGTGTAAAAGGCTTCAACCCAATAAATCAATGGTACCTTTGCATTGAACATCATTGTTAAGCCTAATTCAGTAACATGTCGGTGCTTACGTTCCGATAAACCATTTTGTTGCGGAGTAAAAGGACACGATTTGTAATGCTGAATTCCTTTTTCTTCAAAAAGCTGTTTGAGTTGATTACTTACGAATTCCCCTCCACCATCACTTTGGAAAATCTTAATCTTTTTCTTAAACAAATTTTCAACGAGCCTCTGAAATTTCACAAAAACAGAGTAAAAGTCCGACTTAGCTTGAAGTGGATATAACCAAGTATATCGAGAGAAATTGTCAATAAGTATTGCATAATACTTAAAGCCTTGAACTGACACAAATGGAGAAGGACCCTAGAGATCACAGTGGATCCTTTCCAATGGTTCTAAGGCACAAAAACTTGAATTTAAAAACGGGAGTTTCGAACTCTTTCCGACTTGACAGGCTTCGCAGATTGAGTTGAGACTCTTTTGATTACTAATAATAGCTTTAGTAGACTTGAGGAGCTGGAGGATTTGAGAGTGAGGGTGTCCGAGTCGTTGGTGCCATATGTGATCACTGACAACTTGTTGACGAGACGAGAAGAAAGCCCATGCTCGTGGATCCTCCAGCAGATAAAGATTAGCTTGGCGTTTGCCCTGAGTTAACAGTTGCTGAGTGTTCTTATCAAAAACACACACACGGTCAGCATCAAAATACACTCCACAAGGAAAATCATCACACAACTTTGAAATGGATAGAAGTGGTTTTTGAACAGCAGGACATACGAGAACATCATTAAGAGGAATGTTACTTGCAACCGTTGGAAGAGTAGTTGACCCAACATGGGTAATGGGCAGAAAGGAACCATCTGCAACCATGACATTTTCCTGTCCATTATAAGCTGTAGAGTTTTGCAGATTGGTGGTCGTATTTGTGATGTGAGAAGAGGCTCCAGAGTCACGATACCACTCATTTGAATGAGTGCCTGAATTTTGAGATGCAATCAAAGCTTGAGGAACATCTGTGCTTTGATAGTTGGTATCGAATCTATTCCAACATTTCAAAGCGACATGACCTGTTCTGCCACAGATTTGACAAATAGGTCGAGTGAAAGTGGCATTTGACATTCCTCCAGAGGTAGTATTTTGTTGTGTTGTTCCATTAGATCTAGAGACTTGTTGTGTAAATCCTCTTCCACGGGTGGAATAACCACCTCTGCCTCTAAAGGGAGTACCTCTGTTTGCATAACCTCCTCGACCTCGCATGGTGTTGTAAAACTGAGGGACATAGTGAACCTCCTGAGATTGCAGAGAAAATGACTGAGTTTCTCCTCCAGTAGCATTATTGACCTGAAAGGCGAGATTTGGTGTAACGGGCACATAAGTTTTCAGTCGATTATCGAATGCCTTGAGCTGAGAAACCACAGATGCATATGTTGGAACAGGAGGCTTCTGCATAAACCCTTGCATCATTGTGACAAACGATTCATATTCACGGCTTAGTCCTTGAAGTAGACGAAATATTTTCATGGGTTCTGAAACCGGCTTTCCAATCGAACTTAGTTGATCACACAAGTTTTTGAAATCTTGAAGATAAATTCCCATTTCACGATTTCCTTTGTTCAGATTTTGAAGAGATGTAAGCAAATCAAACTCTCTGGACATAGAACACTGATTAAAGTGTTCAGCAAGCATCAACCAGACATCTTGAGAAGTTTCTAAGCCGTAAACATACCCCATAACACTTTGAGACAATGTTCCAAATAACCAAGATTTCACAAGCTGGTCCGTTTGAAACCAAGCTTCAAAATCAGGATTACTAACCTCATTTGTAGTTCCACCGAACTTGACACGTATTCTTTCAACAGGTTTCTTCTCACGTCCATTGACAAATCCCAGAAGTTTCTGACTGTTGAGGAGTGATTCGAACTGCGTCTTCCACAACAGATAATTTTGATCTGTGAGTTTTAAGGTAACGAAGTTTGAAACGGTTATTTGTGATGGTAAAGGATAGGGTTCAACAGTTCCTTCCATCCCGAAGCTCTGATACCATAAAGAGATTTACAGAAGAACAGAAATTGCACGAAAAGGAGAGAACGCAAGAACTTTGATTAAACTTTGTTTTTCATTGAAACTCTCTCAAGTTTTACATTTCGTAACATATTGCTATTTATAAGAACAAGCTTTTAATTAAGAAAACTTCTTCAGCCAATCACAATCCTTCTGATGATACGATCGCGTTTGTTGTCGAGACAATATCTTCTTCCTTGCGATTTCACTTTTCTTTATCTGCACAAGCCGCCTGCTTTTCCGTATTTCTGCCACGACTCATAATCACCCGGTTTACTTCCGATTTCGGTTTGTGAACTTGATTTGGGCTTCTCTCGTTTACTCTCGTTGTTGGGCTTGTGCGTTGATTTTGTTGACCCGAACTGATGTTACTCTGTTTTACCGAAGCAGAAACAGAGTACTGGCTATTACTCAGGCTCCACAGAATCTGAAGCTGTTTTAAGGGCATTTTCTCTGAATGTAAGAAGCTCCATGTTACTCAGACTTGGAGAGCAACATCTGTTGAAATGAGCCTAGTGATGCCAATATACTTCCTCCTATCCATACACTGCACATACGTAACATGTGTGTTGATCCAAGCAATAGTTGGGGTTCTTTTTAGAGGAAGAAGTGAACAATATATCCAACCTGAATCTTCTTTCTGTTGTGTTACCGCTTGCCAACACTTTAACCCGAGCCGAGTGAGGAGACTCCTGAAACAAAGATAAAGGCCAATGAACGATTTCCACCATCATACAAAAAAAGAAAAAGCTTACAAGCCAGAGGTCAAGAGAAAGGACACATTACTTCTATCAAATCCTTTTCAAGACGTTCTTTCAACTGTTGCATCGATGATGTGCCACCAGCAAGCTGGAATAATGCGAGAAGAAAAGTTTGAGTATCATATACATCCAAGAAAACTAAAGGGATTGTTGATATGTAGTTTTATCAACTTAACTAGGGACTTTAGAGTTGAAACTGATTGTTATTTTTACCAGAATGCTACTGTACAACTCTCTCCGGATATCCACATCACATTTGTTGATGCTCTCCATGACCTGTACAAGTTAATAAAATGGACAGAGGAGCTACAAAGAGTAAAGAGATGGAAGCTTTGCAGAAAGACTATGCAATTACCATGTGTGGTAACCCACGAACGGAAGCAATCATGTCTGCATACTTCTCCATTCCAAGAATTGTCTGAAAAAGGATTCAGCAACATCTATGGAACAAAAAAAATTTATCTATAATTAATATTGAATCGGCGAGAATATTCTGCAGTTATATGTGATGGAACAATCCGTCGCCTATTTTTTTGACTGAGCTGCTCCATAGATTTTCAAGTGTTGACAAAGGTTGCACTTTTGTTGAACCCAATTTTGGAATGTATAATCCAACTGCAAAACCCAGAAGCAATCAGGCTTTTTGTTCTTGTATTGAGAACATTATTGGCTGTATCCATCTTCCCTGGAGGCCGTCCGATCCCTAAACACCATGTGACCAAATCCAATCCAATACTGACCTGGGAAAGGACAGTATAGGGACTAAAATTTAAAAGTTCCTATAAAGTTAAGGGACCAAATTTTTTTAACAAAAATTATCGCCGTTGCCGGGGATCGAACCCGGGTCACCCGCGTGACAGGCGGGAATACTTACCACTATACTACAACGACATTGTTTGAACGGAATTTCATATGTAATATGATTACAGATAAAGTATAATGTTCTTGAACTTGAGTGATGCCCCCTTATCAAACATTGAAAATATAATCGAAATGAAAGGTTGACACTTTGGGAATAACCGTTTAAAAGATTGACCAGTTTATAGAAGATAAGAGACTGAGAAAGGAGCATCAGTAATAAACAAGAACAATGTGAAAAAGAAAAGACAAAACTTTAGGTGCATCTGTAATAAACAAAAAACACTGCGAACAAACTGTAATGAACTAAAAGTAAAAGGGGGCTAAAGTTAAAACACCAAAGTTAAGGGACTTCAATTAAAACCCGACCCCCTGCATTAAACGATTGGAGAAACAGGGTTACTCATGCTTCTTCCTACATTCGCGCTACAGAAAATAAAGAAAAAAGAGTCCGAAAGTCTTGACGTCTCTATGTTTTCTCGCAGGTTGGACCTCTTTCACGTTCGCTTTCCCGAGAAAATCTCCTCTGGTTTTCCCAGGTTAGGCGAGAAAATTTTCCCCGTGGTTTCGTCCTTGTTTTTCATGATCGATTGATTATCTGATCGTGATTTCTGCTATGGTTTTGACTTAGTTTTTACAATGCCGATCTTCTCTTGTTGCATCAAAGCAAATTCCTGTTCATCTCCAGGTAGGTTCGTCTCTTCAGCTATTTTCTTCGTACTTTTCGCATTGTCGGAATTCGGGAATGCTAGTTGTTTTTCATCGTGATTGCACTTGAGATATTTGTTAGGTAGATCCGAGTTCTTTGCTTCTGAATTCGTTTTTACTGGTAATGGGAAAAAAATACCCATCTCTGATATTCTGATATCAATTCAAGGACTGGAAAACGAATAAAGCTACGCTTAGAATACTCAACTCATTTTTAGAAATTTTTAATAACTAGCTTGCTCAAGGCTTATGCTTGTTAGCTTCTTGTAAGAGATTTGGTCTAATGCTCAAAATTTATAAAAAAAACAATCGTGTTTCAGGCGTTGTTGATAGAGAAATGAAGGAGTTGTAGCTTTTTCAAGTGTGTGGTGATTGATGATGAATTCTGTCACTGATCAATCAGGCAGCTCTCGTGGAGATTCAACTTCTCGTAGTCCCTTCTCTCGAATATCTGCATATGACAGGCATAAAAGAGTGGCAGATTCCAAACTTCAGCGTCACAGAGCCAATTCTTCCGCATTGGGTACATCTTTACTTTTTTTTCTCATGTCAATGCATTTATGCGCTAGTTTGTTTTACTAGGAAAGCCCTCTTTGCATAGTCATTCCATCTGACGTAATAAGCATGTTTTCTTTCTACTATAGATCCTTCATCCCCTGGATCAATGCTCCATGGAGCGCACAAGTTCCACGAAGCTTTCCATATGAAACAGGGGCGATGTGATCTCCAAGCCGCGAAGATTTCAGAAATGATTAAATCAAATAATTTAGATGTATTGCCTAAGCCTTACCTTATTAATGAATTTCTGTACACCCTAAGCTCTTGTTTTCTTCTTTGCAACAGTAGTTTATTTTCAAGGCCGTTTATAATAATACCCTAGGCTTTTGTTGAATGCAGAATGCTCCTACACAGTCACTTCTTAGTATCATGAATGGAATTCTTGATGAAAGCATTGAGAGAAAGAATGGTGAAATTCCTCAGGTACTTGTCTAACAATCCTGCACTGTATTTACTTAATATGGATTATTTTCTGCAAAAGCAAATGCATTCACACATCGTTCTCATGCCGCTTTGGGAAATATTCTGATCTAATCTATAATGATCAGCGTGTAGCATGTCTGCTGAGAAAAGTTGTGCTGGAAATCGAGCGACGTATTACAACTCAATCTGAGCATCTTAGAACGGTACTTTTTCTTTCCTTGGAGAAATCATAAATTGTGCTCAATGTTTTTATGTTCTTGGAATTTTGTGCAGCAAAACAATGTGTTTAAAGCTCGAGAGGAGAAGTACCAGTCAAGGATCAAAGTTCTAGAAACGTTAGCTTCAGGAACTAGTGAAGAAAATGAGGTATCGTAAAAGAATTTAGGACCTGAGATTTTTGTTTCATTAAATTCAGTTACGTGTTACTCTGCCGATCAACTTATATTTCACCAGATTGCTGCAAGACAACTTCGACAGATAAAGGTAATGCTTTTCGCATCTGTCCCTTTTTATCATGAAAATTTGGTTACTGCAAATTTGCGGTGACTAACTTGATTGCAGTGAGGGTGCTTATTTGCTTGAGATGACTATGATAGACAGAAAAGTCCAAGCTAGAAGAAAAGAAGAAAAACAAAAAGGAGGATATGGTTAGGCTAGAGAAAGAAAATGATCAATACAATACTGAAGTTTCTACTTTAAGGCGAGATCTTGAGACGACCAAGAAAGCATATGAACAACAATGCTTGCAAATGGAAAGCCAGACCAAGGTCGCTACAAAAGGTATCGATTACAGCGCGAAGGAGCTTGAACAAATTAGAAAAGATGCAAGCATTGCAAAAATTGCCCTTGAGGAAAGAGTTAAGGAGCTTGAAGAGATGGCAAAAGGAGCAAATGCTGCTAAAACGATTCTTGAGGAAAAGGTGAAGGAGCTTCAACAATTTAGAAAAGAGACAAGTACTGTTAATACAAGTCTTGAAGCAAAAAATCAAGAGCTTGAACAAATGAGGAATAATGCAATTGCCCTTGAGGAAAGGGTTAAGGAGCTCGAAGATATGGGAAAAGAAGGAAATGCTGCTAAAAGGACTCTTGAGGGAAAGGTGAAGGAGCTTCAACAATTTAAAAAAGAGTCAATTACTGTTAATACAAGCCTTGAAGCAAAATATCGAGAGCTTGAACAAAATCTGGTCCACTGGAAGAGTAAAGCCAAAGAAATGGAAGAAAAATCAGAGTTGAAGAATCGGAGATGGAGTCGGAAAGAATTTTCGTATAGAAGCTTTATCAGTTTCCTGTTTCAGGCACTACAAGTATGTTTACAGTCACATACCATTGATTTGAATCAATCGTCACATTAGTCAATTATCACCTAAACCTGCTAATTTTCCAGGAATTGAGGTTCTATTCCAAATCTATTAAACAAGAGATACTAAAAGTTCAAGAAAACTACGCAGAAGAGTTTAGTCAATTAGGTGAGTCAGTTCGAACATATGCTTTTTATGATAACTCAATATGATATATTTGTGAGCTTGGAAGTTTGGTTGTGTTTTATCAACAACAATATTTATTCTCAGGGAACAAATTGCTTGAACTTGGAGATGCTGCAGAAAACTATCACGCTGTACTAACCGAAAACCAAAAGCTTTGTGACGAAATTCAGGAGCTAAAAGGTAAGGTGGATCATGTATAACGTATTGATGTTTCTTTACTATTCAGGTTTTTTAATTTTCATCCTCTATGGAACCTAAAAGTTCTCTAGTTATGGGTTGCAGGAAATATTAGAGTGTATTGTCGGGTGAGGCCTTTCTTCCGTGGGCAAGGTGCATCAAACAGTGTGGTCGAACACATTGGTGACCATGGTGAGTTGGTAGTTCTCAATCCCACAAAACCTGGGAAAGATGGTCTTCGAAAATTTAAGTTCAATAAGGTCTACGGTGCAGCCTCTACTCAAGGTGTGCTTTTTTTACCCTTTCAACCTCTATTCTGAGGAATTTTCTTCCATTATGTTTACACTTTTAATTCGATCGGTGTTCTTAATCAAGAGACTTGCTAAGAATTACTACAACTTTTTCATATAGAGTTCAATATCTATTGTATCTTTTCGATTCTTGCAGCTGAGGTATTTTCAGATATAAAACCCCTTATTCGATCTGTTCTTGATGGGTACAATGTTTGTATCTTTGCGTATGGTCAGACAGGATCAGGGAAAACTTACACAATGGTATTCATTCACTACTTTTTACCTATAAGGTGCTAGATGAATGCTTTCATTGCATTGTTACCATCATTTTTGTTTGTTCAGACTGGTCCTGATGGAGCAAGCGAAGAAGAGTGGGGAGTAAACTATCGTGCTCTTAATGATCTCTTCAAAATCTCCCAAGCCCGAAAAAACAACATAACGTATGAAGTTGGGGTGCAGATGGTGGAGATATACAATGAACAAGTACGGGATTTGCTCTCTAGTGACAATTGTCAAAAGAAATATCCTTTTTACCTGCTCTACTTGTTTTCTGGTGCTCTTTCAAATTTTTTTCTTCCATATGAGTACGACTGCACTTTATATGTTCTCCTACGTTCTGTTTGTGTTGCCATTCTTTTGTTTTCCTTGACTTTCACACATTAGGGATTCTTTCTACAACTCAACAAAACGGTCTTGCGGTGCCTGATGCATGCATGTATCCCGTGACATCGACCTCAGATGTTCTTGAACTAATGAGCATAGGGCTACAAAATCGTGTCGTTAGCTCCACTGCTTTGAACGAAAGAAGCAGTCGCTCTCACAGGTTCCCCTATTGATCTCTGAAACAAACATGCGTTTGTATTTAATTTGTCCAATATCTTGTTAGTTAGGTCTCCTAACTTGGATATATAATTCCTTATGCAGTATTGTTACTGTTCATGTTCGTGGCAAGGACTTGAAGACCGGTTCTGCGCTGTATGGCAATCTGCATTTGGTAGATCTGGCGGGTAGTGAGAGAATTGATCGCTCCGAAGTTACAGGAGACAGGCTTAGGGAAGCACAACATATAAACAAGTCACTCTCAGCTCTAGGAGATGTGATATTCTCTCTTGCTTCAAAGAGTTCTCATGTACCATACAGGAACAGCAAACTAACTCAGCTTCTCCAGAGCTCTCTAGGTAGAACTCATTTGTGTTCTGTTTCTAAACCGAGAACCAATATAACTAATCTCTATGCGCAGGTGGGCGAGCAAAGACACTGATGTTTGTGCAACTCAGTCCTGACGTTACTTCATATTCGGAGTCAATGAGTACACTGAAATTTGCAGAACGCGTATCTGGAGTTGAGTTAGGTGCTGCAAAGAGCAGCAAAGATGGTAGAGATGTTAGAGACTTAATGGAGCAGGTGAAAATTTAAAACATACTCTCTCATCTCATGGATCTTCAGCTACCATCAGCTCAAGATAACACTGAATCATTGTTGCAGTTAGGGTCCCTGAAGGACACAATAGCAAGAAAAGACGATGAGATAGAGCGGCTTCATTTGCTCAAGGACATTAATTACCCGCAGAAACTGTCGAGAAAAAGCTTAGGACAATCCGATGACTTTAACTCTGAAATTGGAGATTCGCACCATTCTGTGGAAGACGACACAAGATACCGACAAGATTATCACACACAATCAGTAACTTTAGCTTCCTCCATTGAGGCAGAGTACCATGAGAGGCTTGATGCAGAGAATGATGAAACAGAAGGATCTATTGATGTTGCTCGTGCAAGAGAAGGGAGACAACCATTGAAGATTTCAGACAAGTAACATTGCTTTTTGTTATCTCGCTTCAAAATTGAAAACTTTTTTTTGTTGGAAACATTTTTATTGGTGAATCCAAAAAATGCAGAACAAAACCAGTGACTCCAAAGAATACCACGTCAACAATACGAGCACTTGATAAACTCAAGCAAGTCGGTACGAGGACGACGACACTTGCAAAGGCCACATCAAGCTTGACGTCACCAAGTAAGAAACTTGTAAATTGCTGATTCTTGCATTTATTTAATATCTCATAATGTATAATTGCTTGTGTCTCAAGGCATGAAGAAGACGGGCAGTGCTTCTAATTTGCTCAAGTCAACGAAACGGCGGTCTTGAAAAAGACTTTCTGCCCCCATCCAACTTAAATATTTTTTTTAATTATTATAATTAATTGTCCCTCTTTAAGTATCCACTGGCTTCAGCTGGGACTCAATTTTGAAATTTAATTTGGTATGATTTATGTACAAATCTGTAAATACACGAATTTTTATTATTCTCACATAATTTGTATTCCAATAATGTAATTCATCATCCTATGATTGAAGGTGAAATTAACTTGTGGTTGGCATGTGTTTTAACACTCGCTTTTACATAGGACACGATGTTGGGAAAATGTTTTTACTCAAATGGTAAAGATGGACCTTCTCTATTAGAATTCGATTCTAGATATTAGATTGCATTACTTATAATTCTAGATATTGGAAATGGACCTTCGGCAGCATTTCCCAGATTTTTCTATTAGCTATCAGCCAAAGGAGCAAAATTCATATGTCGATATGATAGCTAAACAAATTCAAAAAAAAAATTTGAAAATATTTTATATTAACATTTCAACACCACAACGGTTTAAAAATATACAAAATATTTTTATATTAGCATTTTAATACCATATTATTTTGAAAATACACATAATATTTTTATATTATAACTTTAGTACCATACTGATTGATTTGAAGATAAACAAAATATTTTATAATTGGTTAAAATTATAGTGTTTTCAAATGATAAAAAAAAACGATAATAGAAATAAACTAAAAGATTACATATTGTGGAAATAGATATTAATGTAAATCAAGGAATGAGGGTTTATTGTGAGTGAAAAGCGATGATTACATAATGTGAATGGGTGAGATTTTTGAGAAACTGACATAACAAGTGAACAGAATATGCTGTTTCTTGTATGTTAAGATAACAATAGAAGCATTGCTTGTAATGTAGCTAAGGCTGTTTGATTAATTAGAGGAGCATGATACAACTCAAGCTTTTAATCCTCATGTACACATTAATCGTCGGGGGAATAATATTAAACATGTCAACTAAAGCTTTTTAATCCTCATACTTACATCATCTGTTTTCTCTATCTAAACTAAGTTGGATTAGAAAAATTAAGTATTCACTTTCTAAATTACTAACTAGACCATAATCCGCCTAGTGAATTGTGTAATACTTGCATTAAAAAGATATAACATAAAATCTCGTGTACGAAATGAATTCCCACGTTTGCAAAGTTGTACCTATCTTCTTCTCAAAGTTAAGAGACACAACTAAGAGACACAACTATATTATTATATATATTCTAAATTTCTTTTTATATATATACGAAATATCTGAATTGATATTCTCAATCATAAAGAAATATCTGAATACGTAAAGATGGTTTCTATTTATTTCTCTCAAAACTGGAAAGCTACCGACGTGAAGGGTTCTTTTGTGTTTACCTTTGGTTCCATCACTTCCATATTTGCCTTTCCAATTATAAACCATCATCGATTTCGGTTATAACATATCTAATAATCAAAGTATTTTTTTATTAAAACAGTTAAAAAAGTTCAATTATAAATGTATAGATTTTGCATTTTTTAATTAAAACTATATAAAGTATATTAGATAATCATTTATAATACAGGTAGTATTCAATTATAGTTACAAATATAAGGATGATAGATACTATCCCAAGTTGGGTTGTATATATGAGAAGTCGCATCCTTTCAGATAAGAAAGGTTTAGAAGAAAATGATTTAGGAACAAAGGAGTCAAAGGGACCATGTTGATAAATGGAAGACCGAAGTCCCATCTGTTGTTTGTCTCCCCATCTCCACCGTCTCACGTGCCTTTGCTCTCTGCCAATTGTATTCCATTCATATTCATTTCTAAACAATATCATCACAACATCTTTACTTGTAATAATGTTTTCTTTATTTTAAAATGTTGTAATTTACCTGCATGGAATCAACAGCATCGGTCTCTGAGTTAAAGTCATAATACGAACTTGCTGCTGTAAGTTTCATGGAAAGCAACTGAATTCACATCAAAACCAGTTTTTGTTTTAAATAACTTTTGTAATATAAGAAAACTCTGGTTATAATGAATTTAAGGGTAACTAATTGTAACTATTAACCTCGATTTGATTCTGTAGAGACTGGACATAATTAATTATCTCGTCAAGCATCGTAGCCATTCCCATAGCCTGTGCCCACCAAACATATATATACACTTTCATTATCACCAATTACGTACATCAATATCAATTCACATTAACATTCATATTACGAATTCATTTAGTCGAGACAATATTAATCATTCTTAAAGTTACAAAGAATTACTTGAACAACAGACTGACCATAACAAATATTATGGGGACTGTCAATATACAGTGAAAATTATACATTGTTCATCAAATACTGAAGTTTGCTTAGATTTTATTAAAAACAATTGCTAATCAATCGTAATAATGACCCAATTAGTTAGTATTTTAATCACTACAGAATTATTAATATTATATATGTTTCAATTATCAATCATTAATTACCTTATAACATCCAGGAACCATATCTTCCAAGCATCTTAACCTCTCGTTTATTTTCCCTCGCCGAACCTGAAATTTGATACAAATATATAACTATATGAGAATGAATAAATACAAAATGTTTTCTTTGAAATCATATATAAAAATAATAATTAATAATTATGTAATTTTACCCTTTCAGCTAAGCTGTGACTATCAGTGGCTTGGCCTCTTCGGGCTCTCACATGAACAACTTCTCTCTCTTTCTCTTCTTCTTCTTTCTTCTTCTTCTTCAACCTTTTACTCAAAGAACCCTATTTTTTTGTTACAAAACAAAAAGTAATTATAAACGAAACTTAAAAGAGTTAATGGAAGTACAAAAGATTAGGGTCTCGAGATCAATTACAGTCTCGGTGGTATCAGAAAGTCCACTGTTCTCTGGTGAAGAAAAATTATATAACAAAGCTTTTCTCTTCTTGGTCTCGTTGACTTTGTTGTGATTGGAATGGATAAAAGTTGAAGTTGAGGAGAAATCATTACTATTATAACTGTCTGAAGTTTTCCCGGGAAAATCGAGGAGTTGTTGATGGTGATGATGAAGGAAGAGCGAGTCGAGAGATGTGGAGAAAGGAGGAATTGTTTGAAAACAAAGGTTACTATTATCGGTAACTTGAGTTATAGAAGCATATATATCCATGGCTCTTGTATCAGAAGATAGATTTTCGAAATTCGCCATTAATGTAATGAATTGAGATATGAGTTTTTTGGGACTTTACAAATTAGCTTGAGACTTATATATTGTTCAATAAAAGTTGTTTTAATAATGGTGGAGAAGGAAAAAAAAGAGCCACGTGGACAAATGAACGTTCTGGGATTTTGTATGTCGGGAAGATATCTAGTGGGACCAGTGTTTGGTCGTGGGTCCCATTACACTCTTCTCTTTGCAAGTGGTGAGAACTAAACATAGATATTTAGTTTGGTGTAAGGTTAAGAAAAAAGGTGTCTATCTTTAAATTATTTTTAATATTGGAAGAAAATGAAATGGATGTAGTCAGACTAAATTGATATCAAAACTTTATTAAATGAAAACATTTATTATTACTTTTGTAGAGAGAGTTTTGTGTATAGTTTATATAGAGTAAAATATCACATCCTTTTGCCAACTTATGCTTCCAAGTCGCTAAGCGAATTAAGTGACAAATTACAATAAATAGTAAGAAATTGAGTATGAATTTTATAATAAAGTTTTGTCCTTGCGATGATCAAACACCTAAAGTTCTATAGTGAAGAGTTAGGTTGCAACAAAGGTCAATATTTAGTTGGGCCGTTATCAATTATGAGTATGGAGGAGAGATTTGAATCACACATGCAATTATATCCATTCAAGACGACTTACTCACTAACTTGTTCATTAATAGAAACACTAAACCCTCTATGCCCTAAATTGGTGTGCTTTAATGAAGAAATGTTAGTGAAAGAAAAGCTAAGCTTTAAATAGTTTGTGACAACAAAAGCTAACCGCAAATCAAATAAATTTACGGTTATAAAAAGAGAGAAATTCATTAAAATATTATATTTAATGTTTTTGCTTCAATAATATTATTTTAAAATAAATTATAAATAATAGCATAAATCATTGTGCAAACACTTTTTCATCTTAAATAAATAAATTACAACTAAAAATAAAAAATGTATTTGAGTTCTAAATTCCAATTTAAAATTTATATTTGTCCTATTTGAAATAATTATTAATCATTTTATCTTAAAAAATTGAAGCAATTACTAGAGTTTACAAAGCCCAACATCCGGCCCAAGCTTAATTACTAGAGTTTACAAAGCCCAACATCCAAAAATTGAAGCTGTTTGATCTTTAGAGCTGTTTTCCTCAATCATCAATTTTGACAATGGAAGATGAGAATAGGGGGTGTAAATGTAATTTATTATTTTCCAGGCTCAATTGGATAGTAATATTTTACTTCCCTCTTGATCTGCACATAAATTAAACATTTAGAACATAGACAGAAAAACAATAAATACACAAGATGACAAAATTCATCATATAATACTATAAGCCGAAAACAAAAATTCTAGACAGAAGTATTGATGAAAATATACATACCGAGAAAATTATTAATATAAAATTAATTTAAGATGATTTTAAAAAGAATTTAAAGATGAATGGATAGATTTTGAAATTCATTGCATCCATAGAAAAATTAATTTAATTGTGATTGAAACAGTATAAACTAAAAATGTAAGGGTTTATTTTGATATTAAAGAAAAAGAAAGTCCCTCAAAAGAAACGTGGAAGGAACTAGCCGTTGGTGGGTTCGTCAGATTCAAAAATCTTTCTCTCTCTGCACGCACTTCCGTAAAGACAAAAGCAGCCCAAAATCCATTCTTCTTCATCTCTACGACAAAGCTTCACGAAAACCCGAATCCTCTCCTTCTCTCATATTCTTTTATTTGTTCTCTATCGTCGATTCTATATTCCTCGCTGCCTGGGATTTCTCTCTCTCTCTTTCATCTGAGAGTAAATCTCCGATTCATTGTTTCAATTTTTCTCTGTAAGTATTCGGCCTCTTAATTCAATTTTCTGCAAATTTTTTCGGTGAAAAGACGAAACTTTTTGCAAGTTTGGAGTTTTTAATGTGTCTGGATTGGATTAGTAAAATCTGAAAAAGCTAAAATTTTCCTTTTATGAGCAAAATCTAAGATTGCCTTTTATGGATTAACTCTGGCTAAAACAGGATTCCTTAACAATGTTGCCTTATATGAGTTTTTTCATAATTTTGAGTAATTTCGAAATTTTCCCTAGATTTTTGGAAACCTTTAATCTGGAATTCAGATGATACGTTGGATCTGATGAGAAAGTGGTAATAATTGTAGGGAAATTACAATGAGAACTCCTGGAACTCCGGTTTCGAAGATGGACAGGACACCAGCTGTAACACCAGGTGGAAGCTCAAGATCGAGGGAGGAGAAGATCGTTGTTACTGTGAGGTTAAGACCACTAAACAAGAAGGAACAATTAGCTAAAGACCAAATTGCTTGGGAATGTCTAGGTGATCACACCATTGTTTCTAAACCACAAGCTCAAGAGCGTTTGCATAATCAGTCCTCATTTACATTCGGTAAATTAAGTTGATATCTGCCTCGTTTTTGTTCCGTTTCTAACTCTTAGTTCAAGAGGAATCTAACGCACCATTTTGGTTTTTCTTCTTTGTTTCAGATAAAGTTTTTGGACCTGAGAGTTTAACAGAGAACGTGTATGAAGATGGTGTTAAGAATGTTGCCTTGTCTGCTTTGATGGGCATAAATGGTAGTTGCTCAATCTGTTTTTTTTCTTATCTTTTACTTGGATTGGTCATAGATGACTAATATTTTTTTGTAATGTTTCAGCAACAATATTTGCCTACGGACAAACGAGCAGTGGAAAGACATACACCATGAGAGGAGTAACGGAGAAAGCTGTAAATGATATTTACAATCACATAATTCAGGTAAGCATTGCTATGATCATAGTTGCAAATCGCTGTTTCAGATGTCAATGCAGTTCTTCTGACCAATCTTTATCTGTTTCACTGCTGTTTCCAGACCCCTGAAAGAGATTTTACAATCAAGATTTCTGGTCTGGAAATATATAATGAAAATGTCAGAGATCTGCTTAATGCAGATTCCGGGCGTGCCCTTAAACTTCTTGATGACCCAGAGGTATCAATTATTTACAGTTCATTTACTTGTTGATGTTATGGCCTTAATTGAAAATTTTACACTTTCATTGGTATAGTAACCTAATTATCCACCTTTGCAGAAAGGGACTGTGGTTGAAAAACTGGTAGAAGAAACAGCTACTAACGATCAACACTTGCGGCATCTGATTAGCATTTGTGAAGGTATTTTGAACTTGTTGCATCTTCTTTGGGTTCTTGTAATTCTTTATTCATGTTCAGCATTTCTGATTGATGGCCTTTATTTTGTTAGCTCAAAGGCAAGTTGGAGAAACTGCTTTGAACGATACCAGCTCGCGGTCACACCAAATAATCAGACTGGTAATGTTCTTGATTCATTATTTCCATGAAACAAAACTAAAATGCATATACCCTGCAAAATACTAATATCAAGTTCTTGATGGCAAATCAGACGATACAAAGTACTCACCGCGAAAATTCAGATTGTGTGAGGTCTTACATGGCTAGTCTGGTAAAAATGCCCCTCTATTTTCAGTTTCTTGAGAGTCCTCACTTGTCTTTTTTTGGCAAAAAACTTTGTCGGTTTAATTAATGGGTGTGTCAATGCATTTGCAGAACTTTGTGGACTTAGCAGGAAGTGAAAGAGCATCACAATCGCAGGCAGATGGAACGAGACTCAGAGAAGGTTGCCACATTAATCTAAGTCTAATGACTCTTACAACCGTCATACGGAAATTAAGGTAATATTCTTACATATATGTTATAGTGACATTGAAATCTCAAACTCTTTTTGAAGTAACAATTTTGATTTCATCTGAATTTGTGAACTCTTCTTAATAGCGTGGGGAAAAGAAGCGGTCACATACCTTACAGAGACTCAAAGCTTACTCGGATATTACAGCATTCACTCGGTGGAAATGCTCGAACAGCCATTATATGCACACTGAGTCCAGCTTTGACTCATGTTGAACAATCAAGAAATACTCTGTACTTTGCCAACCGAGCCAAGGAAGTTACAAACAATGCCCAAGTGAACATGGTAATGAACTTTGTTCCATGCTTTTGGCTCTTCCTAGTGCCCTGTTTGGATGAAAGATAGCAAAAAAAAGTTTACTCTCTGGTTTTGTCTGTGTTATCTACAGGTTGTCTCTGATAAGCAACTAGTGAAACATCTGCAGAAAGAAGTGGCTAGATTGGAGGCAGAGCGTCGTACTCCAAATCCATCAAGAGAAAAGGATTTTAAGATCCAACAGGTTTCTGTCCACTTCAGTTTTATCCAAACACCAAAAGTTTGTAGAATGAACCAAAGGTTTGTTGCTTAGTTTATGGCTGTTTTATAACATTTACAGATGGAAATGGAAATCGAAGAACTTAGGAAACAAAGAGATGATGCACAAATCCAACTTGAGGAGCTGCGCAAAAAGCTTCAAGGGGATCAGAAAAAGGTCCTTTAAAAATTTGTCTCACTTCTTTCCTCGGCCTCATTAATGACTAGCTTTTGGCTGAAACTTTTCAAGTTTTGTTTGTATCTCAGGGCTTAAATCCTTTTGATTCTCCAGACCCACCAGTCAAAAAATGTCTTTCCTATTCTGTTGCTTTGACTCCAAGCACAGAGAACAAAACGCTTAACCGGAACGAGAGAGCAAGAAAGACTACAATACGCCAGTCGATGATACGCCAATCATCAACAGCTCCGTTTACATTGATGAATGAGATCCGAAAACTTGAACATCTTCAAGAACAGTTAGGGGAGGAAGCAACAAAAGCTCTTGAAGTGCTACAGAAGGAAGTTGCTTGCCATAGACTAGGGAACCAAGATGCAGCTCAGACAATCGCTAAGCTTCAGGCAGAGATAAGGGAAATGCGTACTGTTAAATCATCCACAATGCTAAAAGATTTAGGAGATGTCATATCACCTAACAAAAGTGTAAGTGCCAATCTCAAGGAGGAGATAACAAGGCTCCATTCACAGGGAAGCACCATTGCAAATCTAGAGGAACAACTTGAAAATGTTCAGAAATCAATAGATAAGTTGGTGATGTCTCTTCCAAACAACATAAATGCTGGAGATGAGACCTCAAAGACAAAGAATTATCAACAATCAAAGAAGAAGAAGCTTCTTCCTCTGACACCAAGCAGCGTATCCAACCGACAGAACTTCTTGAGATCTCCATGCTCTCCTCTTTCAGCTTCTAGGCACGTCTTGGATTGTGATGCTGAGAACAAAGCTCCTCAGGAGAACAACAATTCTGCAACCAGATATACAACGACACCACAGGGGTCTGAGCAAGAGACTCCTCAGAAAGGAGAAGAAAGCGGAGATGTCTCTTCAAGAGAAAGCACTCCAGGTTACAGGAGATCAAGCTCAGTGAACATGAAGAAGATGCAGCAAATGTTCCAAAACGCAGCAGAGGAGAACGTGAGAAGCATAAGAGCATACGTAACCGAACTTAAAGAACGTGTAGCTAAACTACAGTACCAGAAACAACTTCTCGTTTGTCAGGTTAGAGAAAGAAAAACACATCCTAGATAAACCACCCTCTTATTCTTCTTTAATAGGCAAGATTTTTAGCTCATCTGTTTATAACATGTGCAGGTGCTCGAGTTGGAAGCAAACGAAGGAGCTGGATACAGCGTAGAGAATGAGGAGAAGACTATAGAGGAAGATGAAGAGCAGAGTCAAGTGGCGTGGCATATAACTTTCATAGAGGAAAGACAGCAGATCATAGAATTGTGGCATGTCTGCCATGTCTCCATCATCCACAGGACACAATTCTATCTACTGTTCAAAGGTGATCAAGCCGACCAAATCTACATGGAAGTGGAGCTAAGACGGTTAACTTGGTTAGAACAGCATCTAGCAGAAGTAGGCAACGCAACTCCAGCTCGAAACGGCGATGAATCCATAGTTTCTCTGTCATCAAGGTAATAAATGAATGATTGTTTCACATTGCAAATGGTGTGTGTTATAAAACGTTTCTTTTAATTATTAATGGGTCTGATTCGTTTTCAGTATAAAAGCATTAAGAAGAGAGAGAGAGTTTTTGGCGAGAAGGGTTAACTCAAGATTGACGCCTGAGGAGAGAGAGGAGTTGTATATGAAATGGGATGTGCCATTGGAAGGGAAACAGAGGAAACTCCGGTTCGTGAACAAGCTATGGACTGATCCTTATGACTCCAGGCACGTGCAAGAGAGTGCAGAGATAGTTGCGAAGCTTGTTGGATTCTGTGAAAGTGGTAACATCTCTAAAGAGATGTTTGAGCTCAATTTCGCTGTGCCTTCTGATAAAAGGCAATGGAACATTGGTTGGGACAACATCTCTAATCTTCTTCATCTGTGAAGTATTTCTTTTGTGTTTTCTGATTTGTAAAGTACACGACACAGACTCACTCATATTCTTCTAGACTCCTAGTGTCATTTTTTTGTGTGTGTTTGTAGTACTCTCAATCTGGAGTGAGATTCCTTATCAAATTTGATTATAAACCTATAACAACCATTTTGTGTGTTTTCTGATTTCTCTTTTTTGACACAAAACCTTTTTCCAGAAACAAACCAAACATTTATTGCACTAAACTAAACAAAAAAAGGATATGGGAAGTTATGGATGAATGATGCTTCTCATGGCCAAAGGAGAACTTAAAATCATGTTGTGGAGAGAAGTATATGAGAGGTTTATGAGTTCAATGCGAAGGAGAATATAAAATTCAGTCTTCATCCATAACATAAGATAGCAAGTTAAACAACCTTCTCAACTAAGTACTTTCAGATGCAATGTTTAAGTCTCCTCAAATATTAATGGAATGCAGTGAATTGGAATTTGAGATATATAGTCAATAATATTTAGGGTTTGAAGATTTCATTTTTCAAAGTAAAAAACTGACTTATCATCAAAAGAATAATTGTCTTTTTCTTTCTTGTGTCAAAATTTCAGTTATCAAATTTTGTCTTTTCAGCTACTATACATTTAATATAAGAATAAAATCATGTTTTAGACACCAAATTTTGTTGATGATTTGTGTTAGTTTTAATATGCTATACAATTTTTATCTGGACATTAGATTTCATTTTTTTTAATATAGGTTACCGGTTTTTTATTTTATTTCTTATGTTTACTACATTTACTTAATCAATAATATACAAAATATCATTGAAAATAGGATTATATATTATATGTAATTTTTTCTTTTATCTTATATATGAAATATAAAATATTATATATTTTTGGCCCTATGTTTTCTAATGTGGGATACAACATTTAACATTTACGATGTATAAACACTAAACAATGGAACAAGAGATATCTTAGACATGAAAGGCATACATATGGGACAAACTCCACTACACATGGAGTTTCACAGTCTTTGATGGGCAATGACAAGTTTACATAAGTTGCAACGGTATTGTGAGAGGTTTTATATATACAATACCGACTTCATCTAAATTATCAAACATCCTAATAGCTGGCAAGCATTCACCACGAAGATCGAGAAATTTAAGAAAATCCGACAGTATTTCCCAAATTTCACCTTTACATTCCAAACAAGAAAACACAATGCACAAGCAGACACACTCGCAAAAGAAGCACGGAAAAGAAACTCGATCTTCTCATATATAAGCACTTCAATACCTATACTGTTTCAAAGATACATTATGTATTTTCTGAGCGGCTGACGATTGTAATGTTTATATACAAGTGATAAAAAAAAACTCTGTTCACCAATTTGAATCTTTTGAATTTATATAAAAAAGTTATCAACAAAAAAACTGTTTTTTACAATAGAAAAACAAATATATACAATATATTTTCGGCCAAATTATTTTATTAGGATGTTTGAGAAATTAGATTAATCTCTATGGAAAGAATTAGTAAATCATCTAGGTGCATTTATACAACATTAATAATAATAATAAAAAACACTATTAGGAGGACCTTTTTGGCTAATATGTGTGAAGTATACGTTCTCTTAGCAATATTCAAAAGTGCAGATGTTGAATCTCGACGACATCATGTTTATGTCTTTTCAAAAAGACATGTATTGTGTAATCCTTAACTTGGTTGTTCAGCGCTTTCATGAGAGGGATACAATCTCACCTTCAAAAATCAAGCGATTGGAATCTTTGAACCTAACACTTGATTGATGGGCGATTGCGATTTGGGTCTCTCGAATAAAGATCCCGTAAGTAATTGGATTTAAAGACTTTCTCGTAGAAAAGGGTGACCGAGAAGCTGCGACGCTGTCCACCTTTCACTCGTTTCTTTACGGAGACAGCAATCAACAAAACTTCGAAACTCGTCGGAGCATCCTTCCGGCGCACGCGGGGATTCTCCAAAGCACACGGCACACATTAACGTCGCCCAATCGGGTCTCTGTCCCGGAGGAAGCAACGGAAAATGGCCAACGAAGAGCTCAAGCATCGTCAATCCGAAACTCCAGATATCCCCTGCGTAGATATCGAAGTTTCCGGCGACAACAGATTCGGAGTCGAATCTCTCCGGGCTCATGTAAGCGCATGTCCCGACGTACGAATTGCAGTAATCTAGCGATCGGATCATAATTTTGCTCACTCCGAAATCGGCGATTTTTACCTCGTTTCTCGAATTAAAGAGGAGATTCGCAGGTTTTATGTCCATGTGAACAATTTTGAGCGAATGGAGATAACTCAGTCCTTTCAAAATCTGGCGGGAAAATCCGGCGAGTTGTCGCTCTGTTACAGCGCCGCAGAGCGATTCTAGGTTGCCGCCATCCATATACTCCATGAGGATAGAAACCTCACCTGAGATAGGTTTCTCGAAGATCCCGAGACATCGGACGATATAAGGAGAATCAGTGCGACGGAGGATCTCCATCTCACGCATCAACTGTCTTGTGAAACTCGGACTCATGTTTCCGTTTACGGTTTTCAGCGCGTGTAGCTCCCCCGTGGCCTTGTACCGGACTTTGTACACAATCCCGCCATTTCCGCTTCCCAGAACGTCAATTTTCTCGATATCGGAAGCGGCGATGCCATTGGTGAAACCACTGGATGCGACAGTGGCGGTTGTGGCGGTAGAAGCAAAGGTGAAAGAGAGTAGACGATCGGAGAGCGGTGGGATAGGGAGACGTAGGTTGATCTGACGGCGTTCACGAACCAGAGCCATGGAAGTGAAGGGAGAGAGTGAAGATGATCGGAGAATTTGATGAAGAAGAAAGAGTGATGGAAGTTGAGGCTTTTATATGGAGTCTTCTGTGGGGATTCAAGTGAGGAGCTTGGAGGGAACTGAAAAGGAAGATAAAGCCCTCACATTTAATATTAATTAACTGTTTTTTATATATAGTTTAATCCAAATATAGCAACTAGTAAGTGTGTTAGTGTTAATCTTGCACGAGGTTAAATGAATGGGACTATAATCTGTCTTAATTACTTTGGAGGCTAAGGACGTATGATGACAATAACCAAACAATAATATATGTTTAGGCCATCGTGCAAAAGCTTTCCATTCGCCATCAACCTTATTACCAAATTTCAATTATTTATTATAAAGTAGAATTCCGATAAGATCTTAGATTCTTAGTGGACACACATAACTCCATCTTTACCGGAGTTCCATCATATCCAAATGTATGTTGAGTTTATCGAGTAGATTCTAAACTTTATTTTTTTAACATTCACATGTCATTCATTTTATCGATGGTAATCTCTACTAATACATTTTTTATGCCAGAAAATTTATTCTATTGATACTACAACTTGAATCAATTGAATTTTTTCGAATATATGCTTTTAAATAGAACAGATCATTGAGGTAATTTGGGAATAAAAGATTAAAGAAAATTTCCTCAAAAGTGTTGACTTTTGATTAGTGTACATAAATGGGTATAAAAAAGTTTAGTACATAAAGAAAATTGGGCTTCTCTATTGGACCTGAACGACTTTGATTCGGGTCCAAAGCCGTTTTATGGATCCAGCTTTTACCAAATTACTTCATAGAGAAAGAGAGAGAGCCATGGGTTCGAAGAAACGGCGAAAGCTGTAAATCCCGGAAGCTTGCATTCAGTGAAACTATGGCTTCCGTTGCTTCCAAGCTGTATTCAGGTTTGAAATTTCTCTTACTTCGAAACTCTAGCATGTGTGAGTCGATGATGCTGCGTTCGTATACTTATGTAAATCGGAAGCAAGTCTGATTGCTTGTGATGTTTTGGTTGCCAGACGATGTTAGTCTTCTAGTTTTGTTGCTTGACACGAATCCCTTTTTCTGGAGCACTACATCGATTACGTTCTCTCAATTCCTTTCTCATGTAAGTGTTTCTGTCGAATTAATTCTTTCTTAATGCTTCGTTTGTACTAAGATTTCTGGTGATGGCTGTTACGTAGGTGCTTGCGTTTCTAAACGCGGTTTTGGGCTTAAATCAATTGAACCAAGTTGTAGTTATAGCTACTGGTCACAGTTCCTGTGATTACATATATGATTCGTCTTTGACATCGAATGGGAATTTCGAGAGCTGTGGAACTGGAATGCCTGCTCTTTTTGGTTCTTTGCTGAAGAAATTGGAAGATTTTGTTACCAAAGATGAGGAGCTGAGCAAGGAGGAGGATCCTGAGGATAGAATAGCTTCTTCTCTCTTGTCCGGATCACTCTCCATGGCTCTTTGCTGTATCCTTATGAATAATCATTTAGCATTTGATCACTTTTCTTTGTCTAGTGTTCGCAAGCAAACATTTTGCAGGCTTTGGATGTATACTACATAACGTCTGGTAGTAATCTTAAAGCTTAGCCTCCTATCTAAGGAAAACCAATAGTGTTGTTTGGTCGACATGTTTGTTCTCAGCTAAATATGTTGCATGTCTAGGGTCACCATTGTCATTTGGTAATATATCTATGTGGTTTTTCAGTCTTCACTTTTTTTTGTTTTTTCTGATTTTCTGGCTAGATATACAGAGGGTTTTTCGTTCTGGACATCTTCACCCCCAGCCTCGGGTGCGTGTTCTGTATGATATGTATCAATCAGTTCCCTTGGATAATATGACTCTCCTTTTATTGCTTTGTAGGAATCTTCAGCTTAAAGTGTTATTTCAGAAAATAGACTCCTCTCTCCTGTGATTTATCTGTTCTATTGCATAGCCCCATTAAAGGGAACTGATTGTGCTATTGGCATTATATGAAATACAGATTTTATGCTTGCAAGGCTCACCAGATGGCCCGGAACAGTATGTTCTACTATAAGCTTTTTCTACTTGCAATATTTTCTCCTGTTTGTCTCCTCTCATAAAGGTTTTTGTTCTTTTTTTTTTCTTTCAGATATGTAGCTGTTATGAACTCTATCTTCTCTGCCCAACGCTTAATGGTAATCTTCACGTTTATTGATTCTCTGGGATTTACACTTCTTGATGTTCTCCAAATTCAAAATATCTATACTCAAGCTACTTCATCAATTGGTTCTCTAGGTTCCCATTGATTCCTGTTACATAGGTATACAGAACTCAGCATTTTTGCAGCAGGTAATATCGTTTCTCCTTAATTCGATTGATGCAAGTATATGCATCTCAAATTGTCAACTTCTTAGACCTTTGCATAAGTTTTTAACACCTGGCATATTTGTAGGCATCTTATATAACTGGCGGCGTGCATCATACACCTAAACAGTTGGATGGAATGTTTCAGTATCTAACGGTACGCTATCTCAAGTCCAAACACAAACCATTATATGTACATTTAGCGCACTCAATGTATTCTAACTCTTTCTTGTTTTTTTTTTTGCACAAAAAGACTATCTTTGCAACCGATTTGCACTCCCGCAGTTTTGTACAACTTCCTAAACCCGTAGGCGTTGATTTCCGTGCATCGTAAGTGATCAAATAATAGACACTTCAATGACTCAGCTCACTTCCGCATATAACAGGTGTAACATACTAAACTTGTAGGTGTTTTTGCCACAAGAAGACTATTGATATGGGCTACATATGTTCAGTGTGTCTGTCCATTTTTTGTGGGCATCACAAAAAATGTTCAACGTGTGGGTAAGAGGATTGACACATCCTGTTCTTTTTTTTCAATCTATCAAATTGTTTGATCCCAATGTGCAGTAGCTTTTGGAATTTGCAGGTCTGTTTTTGGTCAGTCTAAACTTGATGGTGCTTCATCTGTCTCTGATAAGAAGAGAAAAGCTCCTGATAGCTGAAATCATCTTTTGTAAACTGCAAACTTTTGTCCTCGCGTTTTATTACGTTAAATTATGAACAAATACTATCAGAAATCAATTCAAATACAATTTTGTTCACTCTTTTCTCAAAAAACACTCCAAACTCTCGTCACCAATATCTTTAGAATATCTTTGGGAAACATTTTCAAAACATAAGTTTATTTAACGTGTTGTTAACAAAATTGATGTGTTTTATTAATTTCAAATAAATATATCAATAAATTTAATTTATTAAAATAATTATAATATATGTCAATGATATTAATTTATTTACATAATTATATTTTATTAAGCGAACAAAAAAATTACTATTAATTTTAGAAAAAATAATTATCTTTAATTCATTAATTTACACATATAAAAATTAATATTAAAAATATTTAAAAATAATTTTAATAAGAATTAAAATTATATAAATATTTAATTTATATTTACTAATAAACAATATTATATAATTTATTAATATTTATCCTACGTAAAGCATGGATATAAATATAGTTAACATTTTATTTATAAAATAATATTATTATCATATGATTTTGAAATACTATTATTATCATATGATTTTAAATGAATTTATTTGGCTACTTTGTATTTTTTGTTACATCAATTTATTGGCCTATTGTTTAAGACTTGAGTAAACAAAACAAAACGCCTTGTAGTTCATAAAGAAAATTGGGCTTCCCTACTGAATTGAACAAGATCGATATTTGGGCTGACTTCAGATATTATTGTCTAAACTGATTGAGGTCCAAACCCGTTTGATGGATCCGGCTCCTACCGAATCACTTCAGACGGCGAGAACCGAGAGAGGAAGAGAGATCATCGCTGTGGTGAGCAATGGATTTGAAGAAACGGAGAAAGGTAAAAATGGTGTATGTTTTACAGAACTTGAATTTTCGATATCAATTTTGTTCGACATGTTGTGCAGATATTGGAGAAGAAAAAGACGATTCATGACCTTATAAGAAAAGCTTCTTCCATTGTCGATCCTCTTTCTCCGTTTGATTCTTTCCGACGTTACAGGAAAAATGGTACTTTTTTCTTCTGCTCGTTTTGATTTTCGCCTGTTTGGAATTTTAGGTTTGGGAACTCAGGGGTTACAATTGGTAACGATACACCATTACGTGAAATAGATGCACTATAAGTTCCAATTAGTGCTTTTAACATACTAAATATTGATCAGCTTGGGAATAAATACATGGATTTAGATCATCTTTGAATCCCTTGCTCATGCAGAATTTGGTAGCCTATGACCAAGCGTGCTCTCGTTATGTTCATGTTTTTGGAAAAGTTGTTTTCAGGGTACCTGGTTCGTTTTAAGTTCACAGAAAGAGCCTTGATGGTGAGGTAACTCTGTGTTTGTGTGGTTCTTATGTCTTGTAGACGTATCTGTGTACCTGGAATATGATCGTGGAGATAGACTTTCCTCGTCTGTGAAGCAACAGATCCGAAAGCTCTTGAAGGTGAAGAGAAAAATGAAATAGCATTAATCTTCTGAATATACTCTTTAGGAGTTTGTCTTAATTTATTAGACACGGTGTTTCTATAATTCTCAGACGAACATGGAAGGATTCTATGGGTCTGATTGGCCAATAGAAGCAAAGGCAAAGCGTAAGGAGATGTCTTCCGCAGACGCACATTATATACTTGTGCATGAACTGCTTTATGGTAAAGCCTATGAGTCGTCTACCCGAAGAATTTGCATGGAAGGGTGTAATCAAATAGCTGGATTTGTCCATTATCGGTTTACTTTAGAGGAAGAGATACCTGTACTTTATGTGTATGAAATACAGCTGGAATTCCGGTTTCAAGGAAAAGGACTGGGAGAGTTTTTAATGCAGTTGATTCAGCTCATTGCTGCTAAGGTTGATTCCTTGGGTCTCTTAATTTCCGCTTACTTTCGGATTCATAGTTTGATGATAATATGGTTATTTGTTTTTCTTCTCAGAATCGGATGAGTGCAATCGTCCTAACTGTTCAAACATCTAATGCATTGGCAATGACTTTCTACATGAGCAAGCTAGGGTAAGAGAGGTTACCTTTTGGAAGGTGATCTTGTTCCATGTAACAACTCAAATGAGATTCTTTTGGAAGTGTATTTCAATTACTTGCTATACTTGGCATTAAGTTTTTTTTTCTGATGTTGATGGGATCCTAATATTCCAAAAGATATTCGCAGTAATTATATTTTTCTGGAATGTTTACTGAGCTTGGCTCTTCCAAACATCTGAAATTTTTTATTCATTTTGTATACAGATACAGAATATCAAGCATTTCACCATCGAAAACTAATCTTCCGGTACAGTTACAATTGTCTTAATTTTCATTATCTTTGTATAAGTCATATTCATCAAAAGGATTTTAAAGCACCCTTCTACGTTTTTCTTTGTGCAGACTTTCTCGGCCAAGTATGAAATACTTTGCAAAACATTTGATTCCGAAGCTAAATCTGCATTGGAGGTTGGTCCTTTCACTGCATCACTCGCATTTATGACAATATTTCTTATAAAAATGCTTTGTTTCGCTTTTTATCTTGGTATTTTATTGATACTGCTGTGTTTTGCATTACTTTCCAAGAAGAATGACAAAGAACCTACCAAAGATTGAGTATCAAGCATGGAAAAGCACACTGTAAGTTTCCACATTTGTCTACTGGAGATATCAGCAATTGTTTATCTTTTAGTCTAATGACGTAACTTATGTTGCCAAGAACACCATTTCGTTTGGCACCAGCAGTGAAATCAGTGACTATTTTAAGCTGTGAATGGTTGATTAACCTTTAGGAGAGATTGTACATAGTTATGTATTAGCCTATTAGAGCGAGGAACAAAAATCTTGAACAATGTTTCGAAATTTATGAATGAGAAAGATCATTTTGGTAGCTTTCTTTTCAAAATTGCCATAAATGTCGAATCAAGAGGGATTGAACCTTAATTTCATTGTAGACAAATGTGAGATGGAATCTGAAGGTATAGATGTAGAAGATGTGGTCATGGTTTCTTGCGTTGCGTAACAGAGAAGGAACTTTAGGAGATAGGTAATAAATGTGTTAACATAAAAGTTTGAGGAAAAATAACACTCTCATACATAAGGGGAAAAAATCTAAGAGGAGCCATTTCCATATTTATTAAAATATATTATTTGATGACAAAAATATCAAAAAGAGGAAAGTGGTGAGCTGGTCGTATCAAAATTGTGGGTATTAGAGTCTGTGGTTAAGAGGCATCGGGTTGTCATTTCCGACACCATAAGAAGTGACTGATTTGCCCATTATCCCAACCTTTTAGTTTATTTTTTATACTGTTGATGACTTAAGATTTATGTCGAACAAAGAATCGGTTCCTTTTTTGCTCGAATTTAAGAGGTATAAATGAGGAAAAAGTGTAAGCAAATTAGGTGCATTTGTTCACGTTTTTGACATTTTAAAGGAATAAAATAATTAGTATAGTGTTTTTACACACCCCAGGTTTGTTTTAGGCCAAAGAGTAATATCATTAAAATGAATGGAGAAGACAGAGACGGATTGGGAAATAAATGAATATCTTCCTGATAATTCCCACTTTATATACTAAGCGGCGTAGTTAATTTATGCTAAAAAACAAAAATTAGAACCTGACGTGGCACACAATTCACTATATAAAATTGGTCACCTTGTCTTCTCCTCCTATTCTCCCCTTCTCACTTTTCGTCTTTCTTATTCTCGGGAGATTTTTCTGTTTCCAGAAATTTGATTTCTCGAGGAATAAAAAAACAGAAAATTCAAATCTTACCTATTCACTGTTCAGAAATCTTACAAAGTTCCTATTGAGGTTTCTCTTTATTTACTCTTATTTTCTCTTCCATCTTTTTTTCTTCTTTATGGAACTACAAAAATCTGATCTTTCTTTATTCAGGCCTGGAAACTGTGGAATAACCATTACAGCAAGAGCTTATCAAATATTATTAAATGGCCGATCCGGTAATTAATTAATTTCTTCACTTGAAAAGAGGTTGATGAATTACGAGTAGTTAATGAAGTTTAGCGATTGTGTTTTTTTTTTCTTTCTTGTTTTTAAAAACTTGAAGTGAAAGCTTTGGTATTGATAGCTTTCTTGTTGCTTTACAAGCCATTTCATTGCTATTTACTTCAGTATGGAAGTGAGGATTTAAAGAGCAATCACGAAACCAGCGGTCATGGGATGGATAACGTTGTGAAGGTATATGGTTTATAAGAACTATGTCTATAAATTTCATCGTTTACATTTGCCGCCTGAGCTCTCTGACCTTTGTTCTTGAAGATTAGGAAACCGTACACAGTAACGAAGCAGAGAGAAAAATGGAGTGAAGAAGAGCATGAGAGGTTCATTGAAGCTATCAAGCTTTATGGTCGTGGTTGGCGTCAAATCGAAGGTAATTTACTTACGAATTGAAGCTTGATTTTGCTTGTTACAACACTGCAAGTCTTGTGTTTTTGCTGCAGAACATATAGGTACCAAAACAGCTGTTCAAATACGAAGCCACGCTCAAAAGTTTTTCAACAAGGTCTTGTGTATTGAGTTGTGCTTGTAAAACAATCCGCATTACTGTTTTACTTAGTTTGTAATATGGCTGTTTCTATGGTGATCCATTGTAGGCTGACAGTAGTAGTGATGGCTCGATTGAAGCGGTTGTAATCCCACCTCCTCGTCCAAAGAGAAAACCTTGTCATCCTTATCCTCGGAAGTTGCCTGTTTCTTATTCTCAGTCTCCTTCCTCAAATTTGTCATTTGTGGAGAAAGGAACAAAATCTCCAACCTCAGTCCTATCAGCATTTGCTTCAGAGGATCAAATCAATAGATGCTCCTCGCCTAACTCCTCTACCAGTGACATTCAATCCATTGGTGGAAAGATTGACTATGCAACATCCAAGCAGTCCCTCACTGAAAATGCTGCCATTGGTTCAACACCCATCTCAAGCATTACACTTTTTGGGAAGCTTGTCGTTGTGGCTGAATCTCACAAACATTCCTCTTACGGAGATGATAATCTTAAATCAATGGTGGATCAAGAGAATCACTACTCATGGATCAACAAGTGTACCTTGCACATTGGTTCCAGGCATGTCGACACTGATTTATCTCTTGGGGTATGGGAAACCTCTTGTACCGGTTCTAATGCTTTTGGTCCGGTCACTGAAGTTTCAGGAATCTTGGAGAAAAACACAGAGCCAATAAATTCTCCATGGAAACGGCTAAGCTCGTTAGAAAAACAAGAATCCTGTTATCGTGCAAACGGGTTTAGGCCCGAAGAGAAGTTACATCATCGTTGTCGTTGGTAACTACAGAAGAACAGAAAAGCCGAAGAATAACACATGTATGCTTGTAATGTAACTGTGTAATTACATGTCCTCAGTTGCTAAAAACCGTAGCTTATGTTCCGCCATAGTCAGGAGACTCAGAGAACAACACATGACAAACCAAATCCAAATGACAATCCAAATGGATAAGTGATTTTTCGTGTCATAAGATTTCTTCTTTTGTCTTACATTAAAAAATCAGTTTTTTCTCCTCAAGCAAATCGGGTTTTAGTATATTTGTGTCGCAACTTAATTGTTGCTGTGTCAGGCTAAAGTATTGCTCCATAAATATCAGTCTTGATATTATTAAAAAATAACTTTGTGCAATGATGATCTCTCACTTTCTGTGGAACACTGTAGTATTGGAGCCTGAGTGTAACGAAAATTATCAAAAATAATGACAATACATGAACAATATTCAGTCAATACAAGCCTCACGTTCTTCTATGTTTAAAAGTGTGATTCTAGTTTCTCTCACCCTATCACAGAAAGAACCAGCTAAAAGAATCTCCGCTATGGCGTTTGTTAAATAGCCCACCGGTTTATGTATGCCTATCAAAGAACTTCTCTATGAGTACAGAGAAAGTTGCAAAGCCAGCGCAACCTATACACGCAGCTTTTGGCCCACCTGAAACAAATTCAATCCATCAACCCCCAGAAAACACTATGAATCAATGAAAAGCACATTGAACAGAGATCACATTACTTCAGCTAAGTAAAGAAGTAGTTATCAGGAAAACGAAAGCATCAACGGGACTTCAGTTTGGAATCAGGCCTTTACAAAACTGATGTTTGAATCTCTTAAACAAAGTAAATAATAGATGTTACCTCGGGCGGACATTGAGCCACCAGTAACACATCCAGCAATAGCGGTGTTTGTTGTGTCATGCTTCGCTCTTGCCTTTTACAGAAAGGTAAATCGAGACAATTAGGCTTTGAAGTTATGATCAGAAGTTAGTTAGCTGTGGAATTTCCTTTGTTTATGTGGGTAAATCAAATTTTACCTTCTCGATAACGCATTCCGCAGCTGAGAAAACCAATCCCATAACCGCAAATGTCTTACAAGAATTCCAACTCCTTTCCCCCATTTGTTTTGCTGTGAACACAAACTGCTGCCTAGCAGTCATCGTATCATGCATTATGGGATTATCCAATGCTCCCAAGAACAATCCCATCATCAACCCGAGTCCTCCTCCTACACACAGTATACAGAGAATGTATACAAATCAATTGACCATCTTCACATGCCTAATTGTCATTATGAAGTCGAGCACAAATTCTATTGTGGGCGAGCAAATAGTTCTTTTAGAGCATTAGTAGAATGTACAGCGGATTCAGTTTGATATCTTCAAATCCTGACTATAAGTGAATTCTGAAAGCGACCCATTAACCAGCTCAGAAACTTATCAGCTATCAAAAAGGCTAGACATTTTCTCCACATTGAAAGAATGAGTATCAAACGATAATTCTACTGAACTACCAAATTAAATTGTTTCTATATTTTTAAGTGAACGAACAGAAATGGTTAATCTATGTTTAATCATGGAGTATACGAAATCAGAAAGTATGCTAAACACAATCTTTCTTTTGGATAGAATAAACAAGTTTTTATAATCAGGAGCAAAGAAGCAACAGAGATCGGGAAGGGAAGAGATTTGAACCAACCCATGACTCCACTAGTTACAGCGCGAACGGCGCAGTTGTTCCAAACCTCTTGGGCTCGGATCTCCTCGATGGTTGGCATTCGGATCGGCTGAATCTGGTTAACGTTCTCATCAGAACCTACGGATCCTGAAGAAACATCGGTCGTCTGTTCACCACTCGAATCGGCCATTTCAAAGGTATAAAGAGTAGAATCCGAGTGGAAAAAATGTCATCAAAGCTAAAACTAATGGATTGTGCGAAACAGATCAAGCGCTCGCGCGCCTGCGAGATAAACAAATCAGGGTTTATCGAGGTTCCTAGGGTTTAACCCACAACGTTTAGAAAAAAAACAACTAGCATTCGAGGCCCATTCGTATACATGTTGGGCCTACAAAACTAATTTGAGCATTATTCAAACATTTTCAAGTTAAGACTTTTGTGCACCATATACCTCTATTTGTGTATTGGTAACAGAAGTTTGAATTTATGCCAATTCCTCTCAGAACCTCTATTTCTTCCAAAATCAGGCCAACCCAATTATAGTCCGGCCTAAGAAAAGTGTCGAGCAGACAAGCCCATTTGTGCGCGGATAGGCCCATTTTGGCGCAAACATGCTCATTTCGGCGCAAACAGGCCCATTTCGGCGCAAACAGATGGCCCAAACAGGTCTATTTGGGCCCGAACAGGCCGATTTGGACGCGAACAGGCCCATCGGACGCGGACAGGCCCATTTGGGCGCAGACAAGGCCGGCATTATGAGTGCTGATGATCGTGGGGGTAGTATTCTTTTCAAAATGTTCTCATCACATATTGATATTTGGATAGTTTTGGTTCTTAAGTTTTGCAGCTGCTGTATTTACTTTTTAGCTTCTTTAAACATGATTGAATTCTAGAACCTTGATTGTTATTCTGGTTTTTGAATAATCCAATTGACATAAGCTATTGAGAGAAGTGTTACCCATTACACCACATAAAATCCTTACGGAATTACTACATATATAATCATGAAACCAACATGTGTGAGTTAGTAAACGTTTTTGTTAAAGGAGACTGTCTAGCCATTTTATTCACAATCAAAGAATGAACGAATCATCAAATACAAAAGATGAATAAAATTAGAAGACCATAGTTGACTTTCATCTTCAAAAGAACCAAAACTTTTCCACATCTTTCCCAATAGGCAGAGAGAGATGCTATGACCAAAAGGAATATCCCCATGAAGCTTCAGATCCATGTAGCAAGTAGAGGGTTTCTAAGTCAAAAGCTTTGTTCCACCTACCCTTAGCATAGTTCTTCAGCTTCCATTTTTACCGTCTTCAATCTCTGACTTCCTCCGTGAAATATTTCAGGTTAATAAATGCTTCAAGAGCTTCTCTCATCCACCAGTTCTTACATACTTCACTTGCTTCATCTAAACCAACCCATTTGCGTTTTCTGATTTCCGCCTCGGGCCATTGCTCAAACTCTTGACTAACAAGCAAAGCAAACATGTATCCTTCGTGAATGATGTCATGTCTTTTGCTTTTGTATTGCCATTTCCCAAGCTTTTCTTCAAGATCTCCTGTTACACCCGCTTCTTCAATCGTCTCTCTCAAAGCTGCTTCCTCCATTGATTCATCAGTTTCCCAGCCTCCTTTTGGGAATAACATTCCTTTGCCCTTTTGGGCGCTGATAAGTAAAATTTCGATTTCGTTTGATTCAACTCCATTGACTTCTTGTTTCTTGTATCTGTACGGTACGCATCTGCAAAAAAAAATCGACCATAAATTCAAATGAGATTCCCAGACGGTAGTCCTCAAATTTTAAAAAATTTCAACCGATTTGCGATTTGAAAGATTCAGGCTACTATGCGTTTAATTAATGGTTTAAAGATCTTGTATTGAACATAAGTTTCTAAAAGAAAATCCAACTTTTAACAAATGTATTTTCGACCACAATCAATATTAACGTCTGGTTAATCCCAAAACTTAAAAGATAATTTGGAATTAAATTAATGGAAATGAGCAGAAACGAAGAGGCGTTACGACGTACCCGACGACTTGACGATAGCCAGCGTTATCGTAACGCTGCAAATCTCTACCGGTCCGAGAGACCAAAGAGACAACCTTATCGATCTGCGCCGGAACAGCCTTCGTAGACGGGATATTGTCAAAGATCGGAGACAGATACGAGGTGACATTTGACAAGTTTGAGACGAAAAGAGACACAGAGAAGCCTGTCATTTTCCCACCGAATATTCGAATCGGATCCAAAGGCTTTGTATCAAACCCTGTTCTCGAATTCGAGAGAATCGATTTGAAGGGGAGGCCTCAGACTGAGAGAGAGAGAGGGAGAAAAACGGATATGCAACGAGAGAGATGTGAATTTGATAAAGAGCGTCAGGATTAACAATTATCTTTATATGGAAAATATCACGCGCCTCAGGTGCCGTTTCCTTCAGGCTTCAACTTTTAAAAAAAAAATCAACTCGCTTTAAATTATTTGTCTGTTTTTTGTATATTTTGAAATTTCTCAATTAAACCATAATATGAAAAATAAATACATCACTGTAATATCACATTTTTATTGTATTAATATTTATATATATTTTTAAAAATAATTTTATTTACATAAAATAATGATTATTTTTAATAACAAAAACTTATTTTAATAGCATATATTTTTGTCAAAAGAAAAAAAGAAGAGGCGTGGGGAACACATTCCTGTGAAGCGCGTAAGCAAATGGGTGATTTGGTTTTTTTGTATGTTAATGTTTATAAATTATATGTACTAAAAGAATCTGCTCATCCACAAACTCTTCCCTGACGTAAACACGCTATTCGGCGATGATGCCGTATTTTTATTATCTAATTATTCAACATTACTCACATTTTACTGATTTTTCAGTGTTGTTCCTCTTCAAGCCCAAACTTTGGTACAGCCGAAAAGCCCATTATACCATTAGTACTAATATGATTACTTGGTCCATATGCAATTTTTGTTGTAGTTGGTTTTGAGTTGGTTTTGAGTTGGTTTTGAGTTGATTTTGAGTTGGTTTTGAATTGATTTTGTGTTGGTTTTGAGTTGGATTTCCAAAAATTTTAATAGATGCAGGACAAACTGTTGAGAACCACATAAATTAACCTAAAATTACGAAGTACTAAAAAAATTGGTAGATCGTGTGTTGTGTATATGAAGTAACTAGTTAGTTTCATCCCGATATAAACTAAACCTGGTTAGATAGGTTAATCAATTAATCATATGTCCACGTTGAAATTCAAACAAAACCATAAGCCACATATTTCTCTTTCAAACTGGGACAAAAAAATCAGGAAAAATTAAAGAACAAAAAATAATCGTCTATAGATGATGGATATATAACATATATAAAGTAGTTAACGATCCTCGAGATTTTATTTAATTAGTTCTCCACGATCGTCTCCAATCCAGGCCTCCAAGATCCATGTTTTGATTCGTATAGTACTTTCTCTTCTAGGGTTTCTCTTATTTCCACATCGTCATGATCATCATCATCAACATCAGTTAATGATGATGAGTGTCTTCTTCTGTCATCGGTCGGGGGAAAGATGCAAATGGGAAATATTCTCTTCAAATGGTTATACCGGCTTTTGTTGAATGTCTCCGCTGCTTTTTCGGAGATAAGATCGAGTTCTTCGTGTGTTAACACAGAGAAAAGCATATCGATGGGGAGGAGGAGGTACAGTTGTCGTCTCGGCCGTAAGAACTCGTCGGGAGAAACAGTAGTGACTCGGTGGCCTATCTGGAGCAAAGTCGAGTCGGTGATAAAGTGACCGGAGTTTCCAGAGACGATGTCGGAAGTTTTTATGGGTTTTGAGAAAACGTCAAGGGTTCCTGTGAACGGAGCTAAGAGTTTTACTACTCCTGACGATGAGTTTGATGATATGATCAATGGTGAGCAAGAAGATGTGTTGCCCATGATTTGATCAAAGTAGTAGAGACAGATTAATAAAGTTAAGAGAGAGATAAGTTTATAGAAATGGGCTGGCTTTATAACTATGTTTATTTGTATTAGTTTAGGGATTAAGTGGTTTTTTAATTATATTTTTTTAGCTGGTTGTATACAACTGTGTGTATCTTCTTTCTATCCGTCTGATAGTTGTCGTTTCTGAACTTTAATGGGGACTTTATCTAACAGATATAAATCCTACAAAACTAAGGTTTTATTGTTAAAATGTTTTTTCATTATCCAAAAATATATGGCCGCGCGCTACTAAATTAATATCCATATAACCAAGTCAAACTTGATAATCAATCAGATTCAGTCTTTGTAATTAAGACCAGCTTATTTTGTTCTTATTCGTTCTACCAAACACATTTTTTTGGCAAATAATATTACCAATTAAATAAACACTCAAGTCATACAATGCTTTTTTGTATTAAAAAAAAAAACAAAAGTAATACATTAATGCACTATATATTTATATCCATATAAATCACACTGCGTTATATTCATCTAAATAATCGTTATCAGTATGCTTTTCCTTCCCTATATACGCTAATCATATTAATCAAATATTTATTTATTTGTCCTATTAAAAAATCACAACATACTTGTTGGTGTAATCCCATAAATAAAAAGAAACAGGCAGTTAAATTACGTTTAAAAAATGTTAGTACTAACCACTCAAATAATTGCATAGCACTACAGTGCAACTTCTTCAAATTAATATATGAGAATCTAATAACTCAATAAACTAAAAAAATTACTTGACCAAAATTTGGTTTATCAATATATAATTAATAAAATATATTGTAGATATAGATGTTTTAGTGTAGTATGTGTTTTTTAGAAAGTGTAATTGAATCCTGATCGCCTGTTTTATTTTCCGGTTTGGCACAAATAGATATGGTGTGAACTGTGAAGTAATGTTTTATAGAAAAAAGAAGAAAGAAAATGATTAATAGAGTAATAAGAAGTATTTTATTATTTATAAATTGATTAAAGTGTAACTATTTTAACATGACTAAATCGAATCAATTTGATGAACTGTCAGTAGATTTATTACATCGATAATTTTATAATACAGAGTCACCAACCCTCGGATATCCTCATATAAACATGACATCAATTATATAATTATGTTTAACGTTAGCTATTAAACTCTAACTAACAAGGTATAAATATGTTTAACGTATATGATTTTGATATTGAAATATAAATATGTACAGTTTGGGAGTGTATATGAAAACGACAAAACAAGTATGCTAAATATGGTCCGCTTTTGTTAATCCAATAATTGGATTAGTATACGCTAATTAGATGCGTGATTAGCTAAATGGGCTCCATCAGTCTGTTTTCAAATCTGGTCATTTAGTTAGACAAAATGTTGGTAGAGAGTTGTTGGGTGTGAATTCATATATCAGTAACAACTTATATATATTATTGAAAATTGAAATAAAAAATGATACGGAATATCGTCTAATTAATTAACTCCCAACATATTAATAAAACCTACCTAATTAATAAAGAGACTAAACATGTGATTAATATAGCATGATCAGAAGAAGAGTTTTGCCAAAAAAGCCGATGCGAAGCTAAGCCCGACCAACCTGATGGCCGGAGCTGAGTTTGTTGTTTTGGCTGTCGAAGAAGCTGGAGCTCCGGTGGAATCACTTCCTGTTTGCGTTTATAAGATAAAAATTAATAATCAGCAAATTTAGAAGCCATATCAAAAAGCAATTTTAGAAATGTTACCATAGCTAGGAAAAAGCATCATTTTCCTTAATACAATCACAGATTAGATTTATCGAAGGTTTTAAATAATGACTTCATACCGGTGGAAGATGCCGGAGGAGTTTTTGGGGTTGCCGGCGACGAGGGCGGAGTAGTACCTTCGTCAACACATAAATGACAGAGACAAACGGTATCGCATTAGGTTAATTCAGAAACTAATCGCATTAAGCTAAATAAGAGACTAAAGCGTCGACGACGCTACTCACCGGCACTGGCTTTGCATTGTGACACGTCAGCTTTGGCACCACAAGCTTTGGGGAGATCAAGAGCGTTTTCTTTAGTGAGGTTAAACGATTTGAGCAAATCGACGTTATTGAAGACTGAGCAGAGACACATCACGTCGTTTTTGACGATTTCTTTCAACGGCATACAACATGACGGCGGCGGCGGCAGAGTCACCGAATGCAGATACGGCTGACATGTCATCAGTTTCTTAATACACGGCATTGAGTTCGGGTCTCCAACCCCTCCGCCGTCTCCATTCGGTGGTGCAGTCGCGGTATTAGATATTGGCGTAATGGAACAAAGTACAAGTACAACGGCGACGGCGAATTGAACAACCTTCATATCAAAATACAAAGAAGCAAACGACGTAGCTTTTTGTTTGGTAAACGGTTTCTTTATCTTCTTTGTAACTTTTGTTACTTGTAAGTAAAAAAATAGTAATACAATTCTATATATACACACATGAAGGCTATAAATTTTGGTTTTTGAATTTAGTCAAATCTTCTGCCTGATATCTCGAATTGATTCAGTTACTTATTAATCTGTTTCTGATCCCATTCTCACGCATCGAAAACTAAGTTCTGCATTAGTAGAAATTGATTTTACTTAATTAGTTAATTCCAAATTATCCGGAAGATGGTTACAAAAACTGCCACATTGAAGAGTTTAGGTTAATGTATATTAGAAAGCATTTAAAAATAATAATTTTAACTTAACTTTTTATTTACAAGAATATTATCATAATGGATCATTACGAAAATAAATTTAAATAAATAAATTTAAATTATTAGAATAATTATAATATCCGTCAATTATATTAATTTTGTTATATAATTAATCTTTTTATTAAATTAATAAAAAATAATTATTAATTTTTCCGTATTCATTAGCTTATACCTACAAAAAAATTATAGAAAATAACTAATAGTCAATCACTTTAAATACGTTATATAAATTATAAATATATTATATAATATATTTTTAATCATTATATTTTTCTTATTATTTTTTGTTGGTCATTTAAAACGTTTGTTTAACCTTATCATTTGAATATCTATTAAAACATTGTTTTTGTTAGTTAAATAAAAAAATTGTATTTTAATAAATATATGGATGAAACACATTTTTGATCATTCAGTATTAAAAAAATGATCATTAGATAGATTGAAAATAACAATCAAAAATTTTGATAAAAATAATTGGATTTTAAATCCCAAATAATAATATTTGATAAATAATAATAGATATATAGGTAATATTACATTGTATTTACTTAATAATTATTTTATTGTGTGGTAAAAAGTTAATGTATAGTTTAAATGAAAAAATAGAAAAGATTGTTATTACATCATAAGAGATGTGTAACCTTTCGACCGCCCTGTGTCTATGGGTTTGCACATTCTCTTCGTGTTTTACTCTAAGAGCTCAAAAAACTTGTTTGCTAATTGTACAAATCAGTATATAACTAGATTCATACCCAGAGAAAAATATTCGTAAATTATATTTTATTAGTAAATATAAATTAAATATTTATATAATTTTAACTTTTATTTAAAATTAATTTTAATATTAGTTTTTGTATATACAAATTAAGAAAAGAAAAATAATTATTTTTTATGAATTTAATGATATTTTTTTTGTTAACTTAATAAAATATATTAATTCGCTAACCAAATTAATAACAATGATATATTTGTAATTATTCTAATAAGTTAAACTCATTTATATATTTATTTAAAATTTATTGTAATTATTTTGTTAATAACATGTCAAAATAAAGTTATTTTATTAAAATATTTCTCAAATAATATATTAAAGATTACAATAGTAATTTAAATATATTTATATTTATTTGAAATTATTTATAAATTAATGTATAAAAAATTTAAAAAAATAAAATTATTGTTTTTGCAAATGTAATAGTATTTTTTGGTTAGGTGAATAAATTATATTTATTCTCTAACAAAATTAATATCAGTAGCATGTATTGTAATTATTCTAGTAAGTTAAACCCTTTTATATATTTAAACTGAAATTCGCTGTGGTATTGACACGTCAACATAGTATTTTGTTATTAACACGTCATGGTAAGATTAATTTGTTAAAAAGTTTCTCAAATAATATATTAGAGATTTTTTTCCTCACATTTTGCCCTCATTCACACAGTAGTGAAAATCACTCTTTAGGATAATTTATTTTGGAGTTATGTGGAGACGAGTGACCGAAAACATAAATGCATTTTGTCACATATATAGCCAAATCAATTTTTTCAAATTCAGCTCATTCACAATTACAAGATAAATATATCATATATGATGTTTATTTTGTAGTTTTCAGTACCAAGTTCTCAAATCTTTAACTCACAATACAAATCTTTATTAAAACAAAAGTTTTGCCATTGGCAGATATGTCAAAAGGCAAAGTTTTGGATATAGATTTCCACTTACGAGTCTATGTATATTACATTGTTGGGTTTAAGGTTCAAGCATTCAAGGTCAGCTGTTTCTTCTTTTACTAACTTTGGATCTGCATATACAGTATGTATTCTTTCTGGAAAATCAGATTGATCGAGTTTCAAGTGTTCTTACCAAACTTCTGTTAGAATTTCGAATTTTGAGCTGTTTTACCGATGTTTAATTCCATCTTCACAACACACAACGGGGTTCAATTCAACTGAACACGTGAAATTGATTTGATTAGTAATGCGTTCTCTGCGAGGGACTGCGTTTATTGCTCTGCCTAAAAAGAAGCAAATTTCAGATTTTATTGACTTTTCTAAAACGCAGATAAGGGTGGAGAAGTTCATCCAATCGAGAGGAGATAAATCTGATAACCTTGCAGATGCTGGTAAAGATAGCAAATTGAGCATGTGCGTTACAAGCAATTAGAAACACTAACTTGGACTTAACGTCTGAGATAATCAGGAACTCATCGAGGAAGTTTAACGTGAACAAAGAAGTAAGAAAAGCGTACGTACATATATGGATGCTTTTAGCTCTTTGAAGACCGACCTTGTTGACGTCATGTCGGCCACAAAAAGCAGCCATGAAAGCTGGGATCGCCCGACAAGATCCGTCTCTTTGGCTCTGCCGGAAAAGCTTGAGTTGTTGATGACCAATGTCCGATCAAATATGTTTATTACAGTTGTACATCACATCCAAAGAATAATCGATGCATTGTATGCAATGAACAATTGTAGGAAATAAAGAAAACATTTTTAGTACTGTTTAACTATTTCTTTTTCTTTTATGGCGAAAATATAATTTCTTTTGTGGGAAAAATTAAAAAAAAAATTAAAGAGGATAAAATTACTAATTATTTATGGCTATCATTTGGGCTGAATATTATCTCTATACATATATATTCCTCGCAATCTTCGCCGTTTATCTTCTCGTTCCCCTATCAAAAATCCTTAACTCTCTCAAACACATTCTCTTCCTTGGGATTCAACTTCTTCTCTCTATTTCTTTCTTAATTCCAAATTTCCAAGTATTTATCTTTGTAAACTGCTTCTTCATATATCCACCTATGCTTGCTTCTTTGTAATGGAGATTGCTTCATTTCTCAAGCTTTTAAGTCAAACTGATGGTTTTGGATTTGGGTTCTTCGTTTTTGGTTGCTTCTCTCAGTTTTTCAATCTCATTTTTCTCTGTTGCTTGCTTGTTTTAGGACTCAATTTTCTTTTTTTCAAGGGTACTTCATTGTTTGTGCAGTATCTAAAGAAGCTCGATCTAATTTCTCCGAAGATTGAGTGTTGCAGTTCCTTCGATCAAGAACACACGGATTGCTACAACAACAACAATGGGTTCGTTTTAAAAACTTATTTGGTTGATAGATTGGATCAGAAGAAACCCATCATTTTACACTGGACTTCTGATTCTTCTGATAGATTGAGATTGAGCAAGAAGACGAAAAAGAGCTGTAAGAACTGTGATCTTCTTCTTTTACGTGATGGGATTGATCTCACCGAAGAACGAGATAGTACTGCAGCATTACCGGAGGCAGAGCACGAAGATGAGGGAAGCGAGGATGAAGAATCACGGCCTTGGAATGATGAAGACCAGGTGTTCGACGTTACTACTTTGAGAAAAATGGTGAAGAGAGAAAGGAAACGTGGAGATTTTTTCAAGATAGAGCTGGAGAAGGAGAGAAGAGCGGCTGAATCAGCTGCTGAAGAAGCCATGGCTATGCTTCTGAAGCTAGGGATGGAGAAAAGCGTGGTGGAGATGGAAGCAAAACAGTACAAAAGAGTCGCTGAACAGAAGCAAATATATGATCAAGAAGTGATTCAAACGTTACAGTGGATGTTGCTGAAGCTCGATGACAGAGAACATTCAAGATTAACTCTTTGATCTTTTGTATGTATGCATATAAATACAAACAAAATAAATTCGACGATTTCGATTAAACCGAACCACAGAAAAAAATGTTTCGAGTTTGAACCGAATTAATATACTTAAGAAACCGGTCCGAAGACTACATTTAGTGTTTTGAGGACAAGTCTGATAACGTGGCACGTGACTATTGGCTGTATGACATCGATTCAACGTGGCAATTTATGGACTGGTGTAGATGACGTTATTGACCCTCTTCGTCTTCGTTCTTTCTTTCGTCATCCTTCTGAAAAATTAGATCCGATCACTGAGAAATTACGGCGACGACGAAGAAGAAGGTGGTAGATAGCATGAGAATCTCAGGTTACGGAATTGTTATTCTCTCTGTGCTCGTCTTCTATTTCGTTGAACTTAGCGTTCACGCTCGTCCCGTTGTTCTCGTCCTCTCCAATGATGATCTCAATAGCGGCGGAGACGATAACGGTGCCGGAGAATCTTCTGAATTCGATGATTTTGGGGAATCGGAACCTAAACCCGAAGAGGAGCTTGATCCCGGTTCGTGGCGTCCGATCTTCGAGCCGGATGACTCCACCGTCCAAGCCGCGTCGCCGCAGTACTACTCTGGCCTTCAGAAGATATTATCGGCAGCGAGTGAGGGAGATTTGAGGTTGATGGAGGAAGCTGTGGACGAGATAGAGCCAGCTTCTTCAGCTGGAAATCCGCACGCGCAGTCGATAATGGGCTTCGTTTACGGGACAGGAATGTTGCGGGAGAAGAGCAAAAGCAAGTCGTTTCTCCACCATAATTTTGCAGCGGAGGGTGGGAATATGCAGTCAAAGATGGCACTTGCGTTCACGTATCTTCGACAAGATGTAAGCAACCTCAACTTTTAAGATGGAACTATGGAATTATCATTTGGTCTCTCTTTATAATTAGATGAAGTTGCATTTAGATACACATCCATTAACTTTAGCTACATAGGTGAATGTATTGTGGCTACTTGTTCATTCAGTCATATTTGAAAGTATATATCAAACAACCAGAAAGGAAAATGAACCCTCGCGATATCACACTATTCGGCAAAAGAAGACATCTTTAAGCTTTTGATTTTCTTATCAAATGTTCATTCTAGTTGAGTTTGTTATCGGTTTGCCATTCTGTTACAGATGCATGAAAAAGCTGTCAAGCTATATGCTGAACTAGCAGAGACGGCTGTCAATAGTTTTCTGATCTCAAAGGATTCACCCGTGGTTGAACCAACTAGAATTCATAGCGGAACTGAAGAAAACAAAGGTGCTCTAAGGAAATCTCGTGGGGAGGAGGATGAGGATTTCCAGATATTGGAATATCAAGCACAGAAAGGGAATGCTGTGGCAATGTACAAAATTGGACTGTTCTACTACTTTGGTCTACGAGGATTAAGGCGTGACCACACTAAGGCATTGCACTGGTTTTCAAAAGCAGTAGAAAAAGGAGAGCCGAGGTCAATGGAACTCCTGGGAGAGATATATGCTCGAGGAGCTGGTGTTGAAAGAAATTATACCAAGGCACTTGAATGGCTTACCCTTGCTACAAAAGAAGGTCTCTATTCAGCATTTAATGGAATTGGCTACTTGTATGTGAAGGGCTATGGAGTAGATAAGAAAAACTACACTAAGGCAAGTTCTTCCTTCATGGCCTCATAATTCTCAGGCTTACTCTTTATCTTACTAGAATTTAGCTTCATTGTTGATTTATGCCTTCGAGTGCAGGCAAGAGAATATTTTGAGAAGGCTGTTGACAGCGAAGACCCCAGCGGCCATTATAACCTTGGAGTTTTGTATCTTAAAGGTATTGGAGTCAAAAGGGATGTGAGGCAGGCAACAAAATACTTCTTTGTTGCTGCAAATGCTGGTCAACCAAAGGCTTTCTATCAACTCGCCAAGATGTTCCATACCGGAATCGGGCTTAAGAAGAACCTGGAAATGGTAATTACTTTTCGATTTTCTAAGACCTTTGTCCCCTAACAATAGATGCCAGATGCAATGACTTCTAAATCAATTTCATTTAAGAGGAACACAACTCTAAAAAATTGGCTACCTGCTGTTAGTAACTTTTTCTTTCGGTATTGATTGTTTATTAGCCGTATCTCAATGTCTGAAAAGAGTTGATATCATCTATGTAAGATTGATGTAATCAGCTATAACATACATCCATTAAGGCATCATGGTGTAATATTCGTGTCTGCATCAAGGCATATTTCTACCCCTTTAAGACATTTTAGGAAGTTTCTTTGAGCACCTTAGACACATATTGATGCGGATTTTCTGCTTATTTGCTTGTTCACGCTCCTCGCATTTTGGTTTCAGGCCACTTCATTTTATAAGTTAGTAGCAGAAAGGGGACCATGGAGTTCTCTCTCTAGATGGGCTCTTGAAGCTTACTTGAAAGGTGATGTGGGTAAAGCTTTAATCTTATATTCAAGAATGGCAGAGATGGGTTATGAAGTAGCACAAAGTAATGCTGCCTGGATCCTCGATAAATATGGTGAAAGAAGCATGTGCATGGGAGTATCCGGGTCTTGCACAGACAAAGAGAGACATGAGCGGGCACATTCTTTGTGGTGGCGAGCCTCTGAACAAGGAAATGAACATGCTGCTCTGCTTATTGGCGATGCATATTACTATGGCCGGGTTAGTTTTCCTAGTATTTTAAACTAGAACAGAAAACTATTAACAGTAGGAATGCTACCATGGTTGAATTAGATGTGAATCAGCTAGAAATTTTGAAGACTTCTATCCCTTTGCTCTCTCTAATTAGGGAACCGAGAGAGATTTTGTGCGTGCGGCTGAGGCATATATGCATGCTAAATCACAATCAAACGCGCAAGCAATGTTCAACCTCGGTTACATGCATGAGCATGGACAAGGACTTCCCTTTGATCTCCACTTAGCAAAACGTTACTATGATCAAGCCCTTGAAAGCGATGCAGCCGCCAAATTACCAGTCACACTTGCTCTCGCTAGCTTATGGCTACGGAGAAACTATGCTGATACCATCCTGGTAAAACTTAAAGTTCCAATTCTTTTTTTCATTCCTATATCATTCATTTCAACAAATAAACAATGACAAAATAGGAAATGCGTTTTCGTTTTTGAATTGGTAGGTGAGAGTTGTGGATTCATTACCAGAAGTGTATCCAAAGGTAGAGACTTGGATTGAGAATGTGGTGTTTGAAGAAGGTAATGCGACGATACTTACACTCTTTGTCTGTCTTATTACCATTCTCTATCTCCGGGAGAGACAACGCAGACAAGTCGTTGTCGCCGATCCAGTCGCTGCTGACGTGGCACAACCTCCCGCTGCTGACGTGGCACAACACCTCGCTGCGTTCCCACGGTGATGGGGTTGTGAAGGTCGTCTTCTTCGTTGTAATAGGAGAGAATTATCGCGTTTGGTGTTTTTGTCTTAAATGTACAGTTTAAAAGTTACCCCTATCACTCCAAACCAAAATTTGTGCTATTGTGTTTGTAGGACTTATATCTAGACACTAACGCAGCTAAGGATATGTGCTATTTTTTTCTTTAATCATCGGATCACACCACGGCGAACCTGCCCACTAAACCGTAGTTGCCAACATTTAAAACATAAACCGATTATAAAATGAATTAGAGCTTAACCCGTATTCTTAACTTCTAAGACAGCACTAGGAGATCTCTAGCCAAACTTGAGGATCTCTATTTCCTCGAAACATCGGTTTTAGATGATCAAAACGTCGAAGAAGCGTTTTTTAGTATGATGGGTCAGATACATGAGGGTTTGATTCAGAAGATCGCCTTAGATAACAAACCAAAGTTGCGATTACGGATTTAGACTCGAATTTAATCACACATATATAGACTCCTGCCCAAAGAAAGCTATGTGTCAATTTAGTTTTTCTTTCCTCTCTCAGTTTTCGACTTTTCCAGATTTAGAAAAGGTGCAAGTGCAACCATTTTAAATGTATTAAAAATTTCGATTTTAAAATTAAATCTTATCCGTTGGAGTCTATCAGATTTGGTTCTGTTCATTCGGTGATGAACATCCTTGAACACTTGAAATGCTAACGAAAAATGAACCAAAGACAAATGAACTGTAAACCGAATTTGGTTCGGTTCGTGTGGAACATTCAGAGTTTGCTAATTTACTACGTCACCGACACGTCACTGTAGCAATACACCTTCCGGTTCTTCTTCGTCTTCCTCGTTTCCCCTGATGCAACTGCAATTTAGAATCACTTCGGGTGATTAAAACGGCGTCGATGGGCCTCTAGCCTTCTCTCTTCTCTAGGAGCCGTTAAGAAAAAATGGCGAATTGGATCTCGTCGAAGCTCAAAGCCGCCGAAACGATTCTTCAACAGGTAAAACTCCCGATATTCATTACTCTTTCGGTTTATTTTCATAGAAAAAGGAGGAAATTTTCGATGGAATTTCCGGATGTGGAATTCATTGGATTCTAGTTTAATCTTGATCCCCATGTTTTGCTTTAGAACTCTCTATTTTCTATGTCGATTTGAAATCTCTTCCTAGATTGATGTTTTAGTCTCCGGGAAAATGCTTAGGCCAATCTAAATCAACTGGCAATTTTATTGTTACACGTCTGGTCATTGCATTGTCTCGGAATTCATAGTCTTGCGTTCTCGTCGAATTTGTAGTTACTTGATATTTACGAAGTATATGTTTCACTTGTCTTTATTTCTCAGTTGAATTAGATGACTGAGGCTGCCCTTTAATCTAGCCTTAGCAATAGCAGATTATATACTCCAAGTTATTGTAGACTTTTGCTTAAATCATTGAACTTAATTGGTTTGTATTACTTGGCATGGAAAATACCAGATCAGATTATGTAACTGTGTAAACTGTGCTTTTCAGATTGATCAGCAGGCAGCAGAGTCTCTACGGAAGGATGAGAAACCTGAGATCCATGACGAGCTGTTTGAGATCTCTTCAAAATCTGGGAGTCCTGTTTCTTTGAAAGATCAGTTGAGGAAGAAAACATTTGAAGGTAGTGATTTTGTTGGTGGATCCCAGAGGAACTCAATAGAGCAAAAACCTAGCTACTTCAGTAGCAGTAAAAAATTGCGCAAACCAGATTTATCCCAAGAAAGTTCACCATCACGAAGTTTGACACAAGAAAAACCCACACTCACTGACAATGACTGGACAGAACTTTTGAGTAGTACTCCAAATCAGGGGACCAGCATTTCCAAGTCTCGTACTTCTAGTGGAACATCTGTGATTCGGGGATTGAAGAAGGATGGAAAAAGGCATGGGAATTTGGTGAAAACTCCTTTGGTATCTGATGGAAAGAAGAGTGAGAAGAGTAGTGGTAATGTGGTCGATTCCAAAGGGAGGCTACAAAAACAGGCAAATAAGGAACCAAGCAACAAGGATGTGTCTAGCCCTTCTAATACTGACATGGAAAATAGAGATGCTCCTCAAGACATATTTGTGAAGTCAACTCATAAAGAGAGTGAGAAGGTTGTCAATGCTAAGCCACCTCCCCTGGATAATTCCACACGATCGGCCAGTGAGACTCTTCCTAGGGAAACATTACCAAGTGTAAGAAAAAGAGATGGCTGTGAGCCCAGCAACGCTGCATGGAGCAAGCAGGTGAGGGGAGAAGTCTCGCAGAGCAATGTTTCTGATGGTCTAAAGAGGAAGGATTCTTCCTTTATAGGTGTTGAATCTGAATCAGATTATGAGTCTGATTCAAGCACTGACTCTGAGAGGGAGCGCCAGAGGGAGGAGCGTAGAATGAGAAGAGAGAAAATTTTCGCTGAACAAGTTGCAACAAAAGCTATAGGGGTCATCAAAGAGCGAGAGAATATGGTAGCAAGACTTGAGGGTGAAAAACAGAGTTTAGAGAAAATACTTGAGGAGCGAGCTAAACAACAGGCACAAGAGGTAGCAATCAGTCCACATTGTTTCATTGCAATAGAGTGTAGGCATTTAGGACTGCCCCTGGACTTTATGTTATGTTTTGGCTGACAAAACGCAAGCAGCATATTACTTTATTCAGATTAAGAAATGGCATGCTCATTAATGTTAACACTAGCAAAACACTAGTTGTACCCTTGGGTCTGAACTGCAAAGATATGCACATAACAGAAGCTGCTTGCAAACAGCTATAATATGATTTACTATTTATATTACTCAAACTAGATGAACTAAATATGCTCTGTTTGTCCTCTTTCGTTTAGGCTGCAGAGTTGCAAACAAATATGATGGAAACACTGGAAGCTGCTGACCTTGAAAAACAGAAGCATAATAATACAAGAATGGAAGTTCTTGCACGCTTGGCCGGATTAGAGGTGTTAACTGCGTAACTTGTCTTCTGACAGTTAAATTTCTCTTAGTGTTACCTTATTGCGGAGCAAGATGATTTCGTTTTCTGATTTAAACATAAAAAATGGAATGTTTTAGGCTGCAAATGCTGAACTTACAAGATCGCTTGCAGCTCGGCAGAAGAATCTTGAGACTCAGGTATAAAAGATTACGTCATCTAAAAATTATGTTTCTTGGTAAAATGTTTGAATTAGCTGGAATCTAAGAATTTAAAGGTAAAATCTAATTATCATTCTTCTTACTGAAAGATGTAGATCTTCTGAGGCTAAGAAAGTTTGGGTATTACCTAATTATGTTGCTGAGTCAAGGTTTTCAGAACCAACTTCTATATCTGCATTTGTTTGCTAATCTATAATCTATTCCTTTCCGATGTGACCAGATAGATCAGGTAGCGGTACTCCGAGAACAAGTTGAGCTTAAAGAGTCTGCTCTAGAAGGTATAGGTTCTTTCTTTGAGAAGTATGCAGTTACTGATGTGTATTAAAGACATCTTTCTTATAGAAAGCTTCTTCTACTTCAAATGACTTTTATAATACTTCTCATAGTCATTGGGGGGGATAATCACTTCTCTAATATCAGTCTTGCTGTTCTCTTTATGATGTAGAACTGAGGCGAAAAACATTTAATGTTGGGGGAAGTGGAACAAGTTTAAACCAGGTGACTTGAGCCTTCTTTTCTTTCTCTTCATTTTCAGCATGGAAAATTTTACTCTTTATGATCTGAGAGTCATGCTGCTTATATGAGGGCTATGTAGTTAGACGCTTCTCGAGGAGAAAAATTCGAACGCCAGATGCTCGAAGCAGAGATTTCTTTGCTGACTGATAAAATTGGGCGGTTACAAGATAAGGTTAGCTACCAGTTGTCCAGTTGTGACTTATTTTTCAGGTTTCCAATAGAATGATTATTCCTATTTGGTACATACCCTTCATGACAAGATTGTACATTCCATATATGTGATAGCTTGTGGGTTGTCGTTTCCTCAACAAAATTATATTTGAGGCACATTCTCTCAATATTATTTCTCTTTTCTTCTTGATTGATATGTTTAATTTCAGGCAGATAAGTTGGAAGCAGACATTGCAATGATGAGGAAAGAACTCGAAGAGCCAACTGAAGTGGAAATTGAACTGAAACGAAGACTTGACCAGCTAACTGACCATCTTATTCAAAAACAATCCCAGGTATCTGAAACATTTATTATTTAAAGTAAAGATAATTTAGAAGAAAAAATGATTGCTTTAATAACTTCCAAACTTTCTCAACAAATTCACCAGGTCGAAGCACTTTCCTCAGAGAAAGCAACCTTATCGTTTAGAATTGAGGTACATTGATTGATCTCCTCACCAATCTGCTCCCTAAACGAAAATATGTTCTTCACATATACACAAACCCAATTTTGATTCTGTGCTAGGCCGTATCAAGGCTTATAGAAGAGAACAAAGGTATGTCTGCCACTGAAGCCTCATCCCAAGATATTGAAGCAGGAGAGTGGGAACTCTCAGGATCAAAGTTTTTTAAACCGGTTTTCCAAGATAAAATCCAGTCAGGTAAGAAACATTTGGGATGGTCAGTGATGCAATTAAACGCTATATTCGTCTCGGGAACCATCTTCTTGCGTAGAAACCCGACTGCCAAAATATGGGCTTTGCTCTATCTTGTTTGCCTTCATCTCTGGGTCCTATACATCTTGCTCTCTCATTCCAATGCTTCTTCTTCTGGTGAACTAAAATCAGGTGCAGTGATCTCCTTAGAGAACTTCAGTAACATTTCCCTTCAATAGCTTTTTCCCTTACAAACCGTTTCTTTCTAACCATTTGTAATTTTCCTTCCAACGTACTTTGAAGCTTTGTTTGAATGTTATTGTATTCTCAATCAATATATCAAAGGTCAGTCACTTTCAACAATTTTTCAAAGACAAATGAGAATCTACACACACTTTTTCAAAGCTCTCTCTCTACCTCAGTCAATACTTGTATGGCTCTTCTTCTTCGAGTTTCCTCTATCCCTTGCGCAGAAAAAGAAAACCCATAAGTTCATAGGATTTACAAAGAGTTTGAAACCAAACAAATGATGAATTCGTTCATACTCAGGAGACTCACAAGACTATTTTCGTGAGGGAGATTCCGACTGTACAATGGAAAAACTCAAAGAGGACTATTTGCACCACTTTGGTAACTATTCATATACTCCACGCGGCAACAGAATCAGAGGACTGTAAAACCAATATCCAAAGATTCAGTTGGAAGAAGAAACTCTTAGCTCTTATTGTGAGTGCGGATGCATTAATGGTGGTCAAAAGAGCTCATATCATACATGTTTACCTTCTTATAATGTCTATAAGCTCCCAAGTTAACATATTCGTGGTCTGATAAAGTCTGCATTTATGCACAACAAGAATGTTGACTTCTTCCATATCATTCAAAAACTGTCCAAGTGGAAAGAGAGAGCTAAAACCTCTGAGTATCGGTACGCTGCTAACGAAGAGAAGAAGCAAAGTGAGAAAGAGTACTGGTCCAAGCATGACAAGGTACTTGGCACGTCTAAGCACAGGCAATGCAGCAACATATATGCCTCATCAGTTTTGTCTTTTTAGCTTTCTTGTAATTCATACAAAACCAATATGTAAAGCAATATATCCCATTAAAATGTAGAATAAGAAACCCTTTTTCTCGTCTCTTATTTTATTCTTTGCTCTCTTATTTATAACAGAAAAAAAAACAAATCTTCCCACTTAAGGACTGTCTGCATTTTCTACGGAAATCCCATGATTTACTTTGTCATCTTCAATGTTCAATCTTTGCAACTTGTCCTTAAGATACTATATATATTAATGTTTACTTAAAAGATACTATCGTAACAATTATTATGAATGAGAAAATACATACGAGTTGTATTATTTTATAGAAGATGAATCATAAAAATGTAATGTTAGGATTATCATTACTAATAGAATGGTCGTTAACTTTACAGTATATTTAAATATATACACATTTGTACTTCCCTCCTTTCTCTCTCTAGTCAAATGGATAAAAAATTTGAGTATGGAAATAGAAGAAAATTAGTAATAATTGGAAGAAATAAAAGGGAAGAAGATGGTATCCAACTTCCAAGGACAAATTCGAGAGACGCGGCGAGAAATATGGTGATTTGACGAGAATTGTTTGGCTGGGAGGAAAATCGGAAACCCAATTTTGTAAATTACTAACCTTTGACTAATCTAGTGGTGGATGGTTGGTGGTGGGAATCTCGTCGACGGTGTTCGTCGATGGCTTTTTCAGCGACATCCTTCTTCTTCTTCTTCTTCTTCCAATATCCACGAACCCATTCTCAATTCTTCCACTTTTTCTAATCCCAACCATTCTGGTAACGCTGGAGATTTGAAAGAGCTTTTTGTTATTGAAGATTTCGATTTTTCGGGGCTTAAACATATTAAAGTTCCTAAACGAAATCACTTACCTATGGATCCTCACAAGAAGGTACCTTTCTTCTTTCTTCTCATCCCTCTTTCTATTTTGGGATATTTTGGTGGTTGATTGTTTTCTCGGGAATGTAAAGCTGATTTGATTTGATTTGAAATCTGGTCTAAGATATATTACGTTGAGATGACTTGTTTCCTTCTCTTATTAATGTTCTGTTCTTGCCTTTGCTCCACAAAAGGATAGAATAAATGCTCCATTATTTTCTTAGATCCATCAGTTTGACCAATCTCATACATCCAAGTAAGAATCATGCATTAAAATTCTTCTGGGTTTACAGGAAACTGAATTCTTCACGGAGTATGGAGAAGCGAACCGGTACCAGATTCAAGAAGTCGTTGGGAAAGGAAGCTATGGTGTTGTTGCTTCTGCTGTTGACACACACACAGGAGAAAGAGTTGCGATCAAGAAGATAAACGATGTGTTTGATCATGTATCTGATGCAACCAGGATTCTCAGAGAGATCAAACTGCTTCGATTGCTTCGCCATCCAGATGTTGTGGAGATTAAACACATCATGCTACCTCCTTCTCGCAGAGAATTCCGGGATATTTATGTTGTGTTCGAGTTGATGGAATCTGATCTTCATCAAGTGATCAAAGCGAACGATGATCTAACTCCTGAGCATTATCAGTTCTTCTTATACCAGCTTCTTCGTGGTCTGAAATATGTTCACGCAGGTTTATTTTCTGGTTTACGAATTGTTCTCTTTCGAACCTCAAGGTCATTTTAGATTTGTTTGAAACACTTAAGGGTTCTGTTCTCAGCTAATGTGTTTCATCGGGATTTGAAACCAAAGAACATTCTAGCTAATGCTGATTGCAAGTTGAAGATCTGTGATTTTGGGCTGGCTCGTGTTTCTTTTAACGATGCCCCAACCGCAATATTTTGGACAGTGAGTCATCTAACTCAAAAAGATTGTGAAAGCAAACCGTTCATTAGGTCTCTTCTAACTCTTTCTGTTCTTGTGAATTATGTATTCTGTAGGATTATGTAGCTACACGGTGGTATCGTGCTCCTGAACTGTGTGGATCGTTTTTCTCAAAAGTAAGATTCGTTTTTTTAATCCACCTGCTCGTGTTACTTCTCTGTATCAAGAAAAGGTTTCTAATTTGTTATTCTGCAGAACATTGTTGTGTGTTGATAAGACAAAGTCTACTCTTTCTATATTTCAGTATACCCCTGCGATTGATATCTGGAGTGTTGGTTGCATTTTTGCTGAAATGCTTTTGGGTAAGCCTTTGTTTCCGGGGAAAAACGTGGTGCATCAGTTGGACCTAATGACTGATTTTCTTGGAACTCCACCGCCTGAGTCGATATCAAGGGTTAGTCACTCAATTAGTTCATATTTTCTTTATCATTTGAGAGAAATCAAATGCCTGTAATGAGTTTTGCAATCTTGAAATTCAACAGATTAGAAATGAAAAGGCAAGGAGATACCTTAACAGCATGAGGAAGAAGCAGCAGGTCCCTTTCTCGCATAAATTCCCCAAAGCTGATCCTTTGGCTCTCCGCCTTCTAGAACGCCTGCTTGCCTTTGATCCCAAAGATCGTGCATCAGCGGAAGATGTAAGAGAGCAGTAAAATTACTTTATTTTTCCCTTTCTTCTTACAAAGACTGAAACTCTTATGTTCATTGTTCTGATTTCTTTATTTACAGGCACTAGCTGATCCATACTTCAGTGGTCTGTCAAATTCAGAGCGTGAACCGTCAACACAGCCAATTTCAAAGCTTGAATTTGACTTTGAGAGAAAGAAGTTAACAAAAGATGATGTCAGAGAATTAATTTACCGAGAGGTAACAAAAAACGATCCTTCTGTCTCCTTTTCTTTCTCTGATTTAGGTTCTATGTTCTTCATTGATTCTAACCATCGTTATCTTTGGATACAATATTAGATATTGGAATATCATCCTCAGATGTTGGAGGAATACCTTCGTGGCGGTGATCAGCTTAGCTTCATGTACCCCAGGTTAGCTAATTAACAGTTCAGAAATTAATAAATTTTGAATAAAAGTTATGAAAAGAATAAATCTTTTGTCATTTAACACAGTGGGGTTGATCGATTTAAGAGGCAATTTGCTCACCTTGAAGAAAATCAAGGTAAAGGAGGAGGAGCAGCTGGAGGAAGAAGTACTGCACTTCACAGACATCATGCTTCTTTGCCAAGGTAATGTATATCTCTCTCCCTCTCTTTCTCTGCGTGTGTGTGTGTGTCTGTGTTTCTCATTGTGCTTATTGTGTGTTGCAGAGAGAGAGTTCCTGCTTCAAATGGTGAAACTGCAGAAGAAAGCAGTGATGTTGAGAGAAAAGCAGCAGCTGCTGTGGCATCAACCGTGGAATCTGAGGAAGCAGACAATGGAGGAGGTTACAGTGCTCGTAACCTCATGAAGAGTGCAAGCATAAGCGGTTCTAAATGCATCGGTGTCCAATCTAAAACCGACAAAGAGGTTAGTTAATAAAGAAAGAAAGAAGAAAACAGAGCATCACGAAAGAACATGAAGATGGATAATATTGCTTTGTGTTCTCTCTGTTATTTGCAGGATGCCATAGCTGAGGAAGAATATGATGAAACAGTTGTAGAGCTTGCTGATAGAGTTGCATCTCTACAGAGTTCTTAAAAAGTTTTTACTTTTTTTTCATCTGGAAAAAAGTTTTCTGGTGAAAAGTTCGGTTTCTACATTATCTTCTCTCTTCTTCCACATCTATCTTCGTGGTTGGTTTGATTTGTTGTATCTAATAGTTTGGGGATGAGAATGAAAACTCTAAAACCCTAAAAACATCGATCCCTATGTATTTTTTTATATCCTTTTTATAAACTGATCTGTTAAATTCTCATAAATCTTTCTTATAAATTGAACAATTTGTTATTATGTTGAGTCTTTTTCATTTTATATCTTTAAAATATTTAAATATATTGCTTAAATGCTAATATGTTCCTTAAGAACGATTTAGTACATTTAAATCTACACTTGTTTTATTCAAAAAAAAAATGTTTCTTTATTTCTTAAAAACAAACAGAAGAAATGTCATATGAAAATCACTATAATTTTTTTTAATAATTTAAACGCCAACCAAGAATTTGAATATGTAAAGTTAGAGAACAACATAGAATAAACTTAGTTCGATTGCACTATCGAGTAATTTTAAAAAATGAATAAAATAATTATTACTTTTAATTCTCGGAAAAAATGATAACCCTACATATTAGCATTTAAACAATATATTTAGCCAGTATAAAATAATTATTACTGGCAAAAGTGGTTTATTTAAAAGTGAAATATTATTAAAAAATAACGAAAGGAATCATATGCCACAAAATGGAGTAACTTAAAGCGGCAGATAACTCAGAAATAAGGGTAATAGAAAGCAAACCTACATTTGACATAAAACCAAACATCCTTCAAAAAACCTCAAGTGTACTTAATGAGTTTTGTCAACGAAACATAAAATTGATAAATCAAACAACCAAGGAGAGTGCAAATGATGAGATAACTAGTAACGACCAATGCCCCAAACTCTAATAACTCCATCGGTATAACCACTGAACAGGGTGCTTCCATCTGCGCTCCAGTTCAGGCTTGTGCAGTAAATTACCTGTTCCATTCCACAAACAAATCTACCTCAGATTCTATACACGCCAAACCAAACTGTATACAATATTCTTCAATAATTAAATAACTACTTCTACGATCCAAAAAATAAGAACACTTTCGAATTATGAAATCTCAGGTACACAATTCATGGGTCAGAATTTGAATCTTTTCAATGAATTTCCATATTTTCTTAAACTTAACTAACGATCATAACTAGCATCATATAAAACTATCTATACACAAGAAGGAACCTTGTAATAGATTTCAAACATACAATCGCTGGAAGACAATTCATGAGCTAGAATGTGTGTACCTTCTTTTTGGTGGCAGCAGTACCACTTCCGTCAGACTTTTCGGCCTCAGCCTTAAGATCAACCTTCAAATCCTCAACAATGCTCTTGCTCTCAAGGTCCCAAATCTTAATACCATGTTCAGTTGCAGCACAGAGCCAGTACCTATTGGGGCTGAAGCAAAGGGCGTGGATCACAGAATTAGCTTCCAGAGAGTAAAGCTTCTTGCCCTCGGCCAAATCCCACAGCAAAACCACACCGTCTTTTCCACCACTAGCACAAAGAGAACCATCGGGTGATACAGCCACCGTGTTAACGTATCCGGTGTGACCGGCGAGGGTCGATCTAAGCTTGCAGTTCGAGAGGTTCCACACTTTCACGGTTTTGTCCCATGAGGCTGACACAATCGTTGGCTGGAGCGTGTTAGGGCTGAATCTGACGCAGCTAACCCAATCACGGTGACCCTCACCGCCTCCTTCAGAGATCGTGTACTTGCACTCACCCAGGGTGTTCCACAGCTTGATCGTGCGGTCACGGGATGCGGAGACGATCTGACGGTTGTCAAGGGAGAAAGCGACGGAGAGAACGTCCTTGGTGTGTCCGACGAAACGCCGAGTGGAGACACCGGTGGCGAGTTCCCAAAGGCGAAGCTCGCCGTCCCAGCTACCGGAAAGAGCGAATTGGCCATCTGAAGAGAGAACGACATCCTCTACGAAGCCAGAATGACCAGTGAGACGCCTCTGAGCAACACCATAGGCCTTATCATCCTTGGTGAGTTTCCATAGGATGATCGATTTGTCGCGGGAAGCAGAGACAATGATGTCTGCGTTATCGATAGGTGTAGCGATTGCCGTCACCATGTCAGTGTGTGCACGTAAGGTACCCTTCAAAACGAGTTCTTCCGCCATTTTCGGTGTCTGGAGAAGCCTCTGAAACTAGGGTTATCGCTTTCTCGAGGAGGCGGAAATATTAAGAAGGCGTGACAACAGAAAGAAGCAATTTATATGGAGAAACAAAACATTGGATTAGGGTTCATCTAATGGGGCCAATATGATAGGCTTATAAGTGGGTCATATGTTTAGTGGGCTTTATTGTTCCAATTCCATATTTGGTGGCAATTTCATCTCATGGGGCCAATATGATAGGCACGATGTCGTTTTACGTGCATTACCTTTGTTAAGCGCACTCACCCACTTTTTCAGCTACAAAGAGTTATCTTTGCTTTTTCTTTTCATTTTTTTTCCCACTCGATTGGCCGATTGGGTCTGCAAAATCGTCAACGGCTACTTTTTCTTAGGGGCCGGGGATCCCGTCGTTGAACCCTACAATTATCTGTCTTCCCCATCGCCTGTTCTTCTCAAGAAAATAGAGAGCAATCGAGTTGTAGAGAGGGATTTTTGTGAAAACCAATGTAAACAAGAATAAAGAGAGGCCGATTATTAGTAATACCGCGAATGCTGGAGATGGAGCAGCCAAAGAAAGTTGCTGATAGGTATCTCAAGCGAGAGGTTCTTGGGCAAGGTACCTATGGAGTTGTCTACAAGGCCACTGATACTAAGGTGATTTTTTTGCTGTTATCTTCATATCTGTGGCGAGCCCGTGAAATTAGGGTTTAGGGTCTGTCGGTAATACAATTTTCTCCTTTTCCTGTTCCTTGATTTTCCTATATCTTTGGAGATTTGTTTTTCGGGGGTTTTTTTGGGTTTTTGTTTGAGAATCGTTAAAGGTTAACTTTTCATATGATTTTTGTAAAAATTTTGATTTCAGTACTCATCTTGCAACTTTTCTGTTAATATGAATTTTGGGCATTTGCACCTCTCTCCCTTACACATGCAGTTTTTGTTTCCTTCTCTGACTTCAGATGAAAGTTCTGAAAGTATTTTTGAAATTTTGTGCCCTTGAATGATGGAAGTAATTGTCTTCATGGGGTATTTGCAGACGGGAAAAACTGTAGCAATCAAAAAGATAAGGCTTGGTAAACAAAAGGAAGGTGTAAATATTACAGCTCTCAGGGAAATCAAAATGCTCAAAGAACTAAAGCATCCACATATAATTCTGTTGATAGATGCATTTCCTCACAAGGAAAACTTGCATCTTGTATTTGAGTTCATGGAGACTGACCTTGAAGCCGTCATTCGCGATTCAAACATATTCCTCTCCCCTGCCGACATAAAATCTTACCTCTTGATGACACTAAAAGGACTTGCTTATTGCCACGAGAAATGGGTTTTGCACCGGTACTTGTTTATCCTATACAATTTACATTTTTCCCGGTAATGCTTGCTTGGTTTTGCACTGATTATGTATGTGTTTCTTGAGTTCAGGGATATGAAGCCCAATAACTTGTTGATAGGATTTGATGGACAGTTGAAACTTGCAGATTTTGGGTTAGCACGTATATTTGGTAGTCCAGATCGTAAATTTACCCACCAGGTATGCCTTCCTCACATTGCCATTTATCTTTTGTGGTACTCCATTTAACCAGATTGATCGGTAACACTAGTAAGATATTTATGTTTTTCGACTAGTAGTTTTATCGATGGATGAGAAATATTTGAAGTGCTTGAAATTCTATTGATTCCTCCTCATGTCTATACACAATGGTTACTATAGAATCCACGAGAGATCTCTTTTCAGATGCACAATGCACGTTGTTTTCTTTTTGTCATTATTGTGATATATCCAGTGCACAGGTCTTTGCTAGGTGGTACAGAGCACCAGAACTATTGTTTGGTGCAAAACAATATGGTGCTGCAGTTGATGTTTGGGCTGCTGGCTGCATATTTGCCGAACTTCTGCTACGCAGACCATTTCTTCAGGTTAAAGAATCTTTACTAGCTCACTATGGCTGAAATTAAAACTTAGTCCAATCTTCATCTCTTGGATGTTATGCTCTCACAACTTTATTACTTCTTCTTTATTGTTATTTTATTTGTATGCTTACTTATCTGATTTCCATTGTTGCAGGGAAACAGTGATATCGATCAGTTGAGCAAAATATTTGCTGCCTTTGGGACACCAAAAACAGATCAGTGGCCTGATATGACAAGCCTTCCAGATTATGTAGAGTATCAATTTGTCCCTGCACCGTCTTTATGTTCTTTATTCCCAGCAGTTAGCGAAGATGCTCTTGACTTGTTATCCAAAATGTTTACCTATGACCCAAAGGGTAGAATTTCCGCTAAGCAGGCTCTAGAACACAGGTGCCTAAAACTCAACACGTAATTGTAGGAAGCGTTATCTCTAGAGTTCTACTCTCACACCTTGTTTTCATTTTTTTAGGTACTTCATTTCTGCACCTGCTCCTACTGACCCGGCTAAGATCTCAAAGCCAGTTCTCAAACAGGAAGCTAAAGCCTCTTACGGTAAACATGAGGGCATTACAGTGATATCACCACCACGCAAGCTTAGAAGGGTGATGCCTGACCGTGGAAGGCTTGATAATATAAAGTCTCATGTTGACAAGGATCAACAAGCGCCCATGCCATTAGATTTTACCATTCTCGCTGAGCGACCTCCGAACCGGCCTACAATCACCAGGTAAATTAATCCCCCCTCCTCCCATGGTGTGTACTAAACTCGGTTGTTTTTGCAGTCTCGAGATTGAATGTGTTTTGATGGTGTCCCCTTCTTCATTTTGTAGTGCCGATAGATCTCATCTGAAGAGGAAACTTGACCTCGAGTTCCAATAAGAACGCTGGTTACAACAATCTTGCCTCGTTCTCGTAGCTTCTTCCAATTTCATGTTCTGGTGAGACCACAACATTGTTAAATTGTCAAGTTACTGCTTCTTGTGTAAGCTGGCGATTTATTCTTTTTATCAACGTAATTTCACAATGATAATATTTTGTTGTCACATTTGCTTTATTCACTATAAACTAGTCATCCTGTAATAAGATTATAAAGCTCTCTAGTTTTGCTTCTGGGACTATGTTGCACTACAAAAAGAGCTATTGTTTACGCGTCAAACTCAATTTTTTGTATTTCTTTCAATGGCGGCCCCAAGAGTTGAACTGACCCATTGACAGCTCAAGAAGGCTTTACCAAGGAAATGTTTTATAAAACTTTAACACATAGCAGAGGCCTTTCAGGCACTTTTGTCACCCTCGCTTGAAAGACTGTCACAGCTTCTCGGTGTGCAATTGTCTTTGCAACGACGTTCTTTCACAGCTTCTCTTTAACAAAAAAAAGACGACGTCTTCTGTCGTTTGGGTTTCTTTCCATGTAGTTAATAAGAAGGTGAAATGGGGAGGACAAAGCGATTTGACAACTGGTTAGTTAATTCTCTACGAAGTTTATGCTTCATGTTCTGCTTCTCTCAAAACTTGTGTGAACAATTGTCTCATTCACGGATTCTCATCTTCTTGTAACCGTTTTCTAAATTGAATATCCTTTAATAAGAAATAACTAAATCAAGTTGACCCAATAAAAACGCACACAAAAAAGGTGGGTCCCGGTTCAAATTTTCAGTTTTTGTAGTCGGATCCAAATTCGGGTCGCGTATAGGACCGCGGTTAATTTCTCTCTCGCATATCAAATTAGATTTTATCCCAAACATCATTTACATTTGTTCATCAATGCTAACACAAAATTCATGCTTTGGGAAATTCACCTAATTTTTGTTTTTTCAGAGATACATACGAAATCAAAAGAACAAAAGAAATTTGGATGGTTCTGGTGGAATTGAGGAAAAATACAGAAAGATACTATAGCCAACAGAACAGATCAGCCTTCTCATCATTAAAATCTTAAAGTTCCCTTAAATTTTGGAACCTCAAAAAGACAAATCTGCTGATGCTCTAGCCATTGGCCCAGTACTAACTTTTAGCTACTATGCTTGGGAAACAAACGACGGCGTTTAATCCAAACAACAGCGTTTAATCCAAACGACAGCGTATCAAGCTTTTAACTCCTTTTTTTTCTTTCCAAAACGACGTTGTATTACACTCTGAGCTCTTATTATTGATTTTCTTTTAAACTAGATGATCATGTAGATCCGAGAAGACGGGTCGGGTTCATTTGGGACGCTATCAGAATTTACATGTAATTTTCCACATAATTTATTCTCTTTTTTGTTACGTTACTAAGCTATTCTCTAATAAAGCTTGTTGGTTATGAATCACAGAAAAATAGGCCCAAAACGATAACGAAACGAAGAAACAAAAAAACAGCAGAAAATATCTTCAACATAACGGAATGATTGAGGACACGTGTCGCTACCAACTAACTTGCCAGCCTTATGTAATTCGGACATTTGGACGGTGAAAGTGAAAGACAGGCGCGATGTTTCTAACGGTACCATTGACACCTGTCCGATGGTCCCCACAAAAATAACAAAATTTGCTACGGTAGTAATTTCCATTTAAGACCCGCCCAGATATAGTAATGTCACGTGCCCACATCGCAATGACATCACTGGAATTTTCCGTTTATAGCTTTGTCCTCGAGAAGCCATAGCCAATGGCCTTAATTATGATATAAACAAACAAAATGTGTATGGACGTGGAGAGTTTATGCACCTTGTAACGTTTTAATAGGCCGGTGATGATTTTGTCCGTGGCTTATATTATTATTATTCAGAGATATCTTTTGATGTATGTATACTAGTACGTAGTAGTTATTAGTCCCGACAATCTTACGATAAGCATTACATCATTATAATTCAAAACGTCTCTCTTCATACCAATGACTGCAAAAGAATTCAGTTATGCAATGAATGCTAAGAAAATGTTGGTTGATGTTTTTTGTATACTTACATATATACCCAAATCTATCATATTTGATACATGTAATGTAATAAAAGAAAGAAAGCAAAGCTGCGTCTTTGAATGCAAATCTACGTCACTAGAAAGACTTTATAAGAATGAGGCCGATGGGCAGCTAATGATGCGAATAAGTCAAAATTTTAATTATTAAACATTAGTCCTACCCACTATGCACTATATTCCAAGAGGATAATATCATTTACATTAATCATAAGTTTGCTTTAAGATATGTTCTAAGCTATAATTAATGTCAGTCTAAACTTTCTTAAACATTCAGGAAAATCAGCTTTCAAGGAATTTAATTTATTTGTTGCGTCATAATTCGTCTCTTCTATAAATTAATTATTTTCACAGTACATAAGTAATGACTTCTGTCTCTACTTGAATATCAATATTGATAATTAATGTTTTTAAAGATTTATTTATTAGTTTTGGTTATAAATTAATTTTCAAATTAAAGTGATCTTAGATTAAATTAATACGATATAAAAGTTGATGATGATTTTTAATACAAAACTGAGTATAAAAATACATATTTGATGATTTTTTTTTGTTAGTACTGACGGGTGAGGTATTAGCCAGAACATTATTTTTCTCCTCGCGTTGAAATTTTATCGCTCTATTATGTTTCCTTTTGTTCATCTTCATTCTCTGGAAATCTCATGCGATTCTGAATTATAACCATCTAGTAACTGTGATAATTCTCCTTCGAATTTAGCAATAGAGAAGAACGGTTTTCAGTATCCCAGGTGAGTGTTTACTTCTTAAATATATACTTGTTCAGATTCATTGTCAATTGAATTATCTTATGCGATTCTGTACAAGTCAATGGTAGATTAAAGCTTTTTAGCTTTCTACTTGGTGGTTTTAGTTCGAATTCAAAAATCAGAAATCCTGCTTCGTCCAGATTTGGTAGCCTACTGTTTCTTATTTTTCTTTCTGGGGAAAATGTTGCTTAAGTTTTTTTGGGGGCTTGATAACAAAGCATCGCTTTCCAATTACTCCTTACAATTTTATTTTAAAATTAGCACCATTCTTTTCTTGGTGATACTTTACTCAAAGTCTTCTCTTTTCAAGTCAAATTGCTTGGCAGCCTTTGAAAATCCTTGTTTTTAAATGGGTTTTTGGTTTCCGATATTCAGAATTTCGTTTTGTTTTAGAAAGCGTTCGTAGTGGAGAAAATGTAATACGGACTGCTTAAAGTTTCATGCTTTATCCGTGACTCGCATGCTTTTTTTTTTACCGATTAAGTGTTTTTTTTTCTTGCAGAGATCAATTGGATTAGTAACTTATAGCCAAGAAACCTGATAAAGGTCAAGGTGAGACAATCAACAACTTCTTACTTGTTTATCAAACGACGTCATTTGTTTGCTTGTTTGTTCCTGCTTGTAACTTGGTCTTAAAGTAGATTATTGTGAAGATTCGAGTAGATTTCTGAGTCACGTTGAAACTGTTAAGATGGTATAGTAATGGCAGATGGCTCGTGAGCTGGGTTTCACTTTATCCTTATGACTCTAGTGGAGGAGGAAGGAACTGAGCTGTTTTTCAGTTGGACATTACTTTTACCAAATCTCTTGTTAGTGCATTTTCGATGTGGAATCATTCTCCTTCTTTCCTCTGGCTTGAACGTTTCATCGTCACAGATTGTTTCTCACTATTCCTTGTGAAACCTTTATAAATTTTTTTGGCACTTACAGTGTACATTTTTCTTTTGGGTTTGTAGATTTCTTAAGTTCTGTTACAAATAGAATGGGATGCTTTGCATCAACGCCGAAAGACTCAGGTGGGAACAGAAGGAAGCCAACAAGCATTGGTGAGGTTTCAGTATATGTACCCGGTTTAAGGATACCACGGCCTGTGGAGTTTTCGCAGTCACTTGGTGATCAACTGCCAACGAATCTAGTAGAGCGCCTGACAGCTTTAAGAACGCGTATTGTAGTGATGGCTAATCAGGAAGGACCTACAATAACGAGAACTAGGAGAAAGACACAACATGGTATATACATGCGTGTGAAGATCTTTTGTGTTTTCTATCTCTGGCTGCTTCCATGTTTAATGGAATTTTCTCTTAGCAGGAGGTTCAACGCTCTCGGATCTCCATCAAGCTTTGGTAGATTATCTACCGGTTCTCTTAGGATTAACTAAAGATGGTAATATACTATTATGTGTTTTTAAGAAATATATCTATTTGGCTTCAGAGGTTTATTCTGACCGTGCAGTATTTGTGATATTCTTCAGGTAATCATCTACAGTTTAAAATACAATTTAATTGGTTAAATCAGGAGGATGAGGAAGAGGTGCGGTATTTATCATAGCAGTTTGTCATTGTAATGTACCGACTCTTATATAATTTTTACTTCCAACCAGGAAACAGCGATGTCAAACGTTTGGTATGAAGTTTTGTCTGTTTTGCATCTAATGGCAATGCTACAAATGTCACAAGCCAATTTATTGCTTCTTCCTAGAGGTTTTAGTGATGGTCACAACCATCCCAAAGTATCAGAAGGTTAGGCTTCTCTGAGAAAGTTTCTCATTCATCTTCAGTTGCCTGAGGAGAATTCTCATACATTCTATTATGTTTTGTCTTTGGACGTTTTTTATTTTTTGATTATATTTTTCCTTAAAATGTTATAAGCTCCTTCGGACTTAACTGTCTGGTTGTTTTTTCATTATAGAAAACAGACGAGCTTCGATTGATATCTTCTTAAAAGCAGCTGGATATCTTGACTGTGCCGTTAAGCATGTTCTCCCTCTGTTTTCTGCTGAGCAAAGGTTTGTCGATGACAAAGCTTCTAATGTCATTTTCTCTACTTGTTGATGATTCTCGATTGAGCCTAACAGCACTATCCTTGTCTGTGATTTCATTTTTCTTCAGGAGAGGTTTACCAGTTGACTTAGCGGAAGGAGTTCTACGGGCTCTTTGCTTGCAGTCACTTGGCCAGGTAGTACCTCTCTTCTAATGGATAGGGTTAATTATCGCATTTCATCTAACTGTAGCTCATCTGGTTTCTTTTTCTCTTCTAGGATCTAACATCTTTTAAGTTGCTGATTTTAGGGTGTTGATATCCAACTTGGCATGGCGATTGATAGCTCAAAGGCCACTCTAGCAGTAAAACGAAGACTTTCATGTGAAATGGTGAAATATTGGCAGCAGGTAATTGAAGTTCCTTACTCTTATCTAATTTGTTTGCCATTGAGATTTCGTCTTATATAATAACTGCGCCTTACTTGTGTTGAAAACATCTGACTCTTGTTAATTCTTCCTTTTCCTTGTCGTCGGCACTGAAACAGGCACAAGATAATTTAATGAATCTTCCATTAGCAAATGGTTGGGGAGAAAAGCATAGACTCTTTGTTAAGTGGAAGTATGTTGAAGCTAAGGTACTGTTTGATTATTTCTCTTTTGCTCTCTTACTCCTAGATATATATAAAAACTTGTCTGGTTTCAGTTATTGTCCTGAGCTATGGCCATTCCTTGTAAAATCTCTGCCTGTATAAGACACAAAACTTAGCTTTTCTGCTTATATGATCCCTATCATTATATTCTGAGGCTTTCAACAGAGCATATCTATCAAAATGGAGCTTAAATGCGGCAATAAAGTCCATTTGTCTAATGTCTTGCTTCATCATTTGGAATCTTTTGGATCAGGCTGCAGCTTACTACTATCATGGTTTAATTCTAGATGAAGGAAACACAGAGAAATCACATGGCATGGCAGTTGCTGCTTTACTAGCTGCAGACGAATGCTTCAAAGAAAGTAAGAAAGCATCCGAAGCATTCAACGCTGCTTCACCCACTTCAAGGTAGTTTCTTTCTCCTGTATTCAGTTTTATTTTGAGCTCATTTAGTCACAGATTAGCAGTTGTTTGAAGTATCTTATTTGTTTGTTCTGCAGGACACCGCCACTTTTTGGAACGATGAAGCATCTAACCGAGAAAATACCGAAGGATACTTCGAGTAAAGTCAAGATAAACCGTGATTTATACACTTATGAAAAGTGAGTTTATTCTGTCTTCCTTGTGCAAATGACATATAAAGCTGAGCTTTGTTCTAATCTCTTAATGCTCTCTGATTAACAGAATCATGGAGACGGCACCAACACTTCCTGATTTCGCTTTAGCATTGGAACCAGATGAGTATCAACTTCCTCTCGTTGGAGCTTCGTAGTCTGAAGATATTCAAAGCGCTTCAAACCAAGATAGAGATGTGTAAACCTTATAGAGCAATAGAATCAGTTGTTTTCCAACGGCTGCCTTCAAAATTATGGTATGGCTATAGAATTTACCGGACCGGTTTCTATGATCCGATCTCTCTATTGTGTGGAAAAAATAACTTATCAAATTGGGTTTGGATCAGTTTACATGTGGGTGGATCTTTCTATGTTAATGTAATAATACATTTGTGCAATAAAGCATTATTTCTGCCATTTCCGATTTTGACAATACTTCAATTGTATCTTAAGTTATATGCAAAAACAAATTATGAATAAAATACGAAAAGTGATTGTCAATTACACAAAATATATATTAATAACTGTCTATACAATAATAGTCCAAAGCAATTAGCCTCAATCATGAGGCAACGTCTCAAATGCCCCTAATTTATAAAAAACAAACACTCATACCCTCATTTAATCTACATACCCCCATAAATGTGTTATTCCTAAAATACCCTTAATAAAATTCTACTCAATAATTAAAAAAAAAAATTAAAATCGAAACTTTCTCTCTCCTCACCATTTTCTCTCTCCTCGCGATTTTCTCTCTCCTCTCACACTTTCTCTCTCCTCTCATCTCTCCTCTCATCTCTCCTCTTTCCCACGATCGACGACGGAAAGAAGACGGCCACCATCAACGCCGCCACGTTCCTTCTCCCTTTCTCCTCCAGCACCACTGAATCGATCATCCAACTCGCCGTCGACGCTGCCACGATCTTCAACAAACTTAAATTAAGGTTTACATTAAGGATTTGTGCAAAAATGATTTATTTGTAAATTTAGGATAAAAACCACTATTTTGATCCACATTGAAGTTATATCTATGTTGTATGGGCCGATCTCGAACGCCTTACTATGGGATGTATTGTGGATGTTGAATTTTAGCGAATTGTTTGGAATTAAGAAAGATTTGAGGCCAAAATCATTGTACAGTCGTAGGAGAACTAAGTAGAACTGGGTATTACTAGAACTTACGGGATGAAGATAGTAAAACTACTAGAACAAGTAAAACTACTAACACTAGTATTACTGATGAGGAAAGTAAAACTAGTAGAACTAGTATTACTAAAAAGAAAAATAAAACTAGTAACACTGGTATTACTGATGAGGAAAGTAAAACTAGTAAAACTGGTATTACTGACGACAGTATGAAACAAGTATTACAAAAAAAAAGTAAAACTAGTAGAACTGGTATTACTAAAGGGAATCTGGTAATGAATATTTGGTAGATAAAAATGTATTACTAGTAGAACTAGTATTACTAAATGAACTTGCTAACTCTTTTATATATTCTTCTGTAGGAGACAATGAGCAAGAACGTAACCATACATTTTGACTACGGGGAATTTGTTTCAAAGGATTGTATATGGAATTCGAAAGGTCATATGTACGGTATAATATTTAAGAATACAAGTGCGGAGGATATAACGTTGGCGATGTTAGAAGCTAGCATATGCAGGAAGATTGCGACAGATGAAAGTAGGACGAAGTTAAAATTGAGTTACATTCCATTGTTAGTGGGAGCTCGAATACCAGCAGTTATTATCGATGATGAGGATGTGTCTGTTTATCTAGATACCATGGATAATGAGAAGCGTAGATGTATTTTGTACGTGGAAGTCATCACAACAGATCATTACTTGGAGCAATTTTCAAAAGTGGGCCGAGATAGTTCGTGTGGTGTGAACTATGACGTCTTGCATTCAATAGATGAGGAAATTAATGCATGTGCCATTGTACCTTACGTAGGTGGAGCAGAACAATGTGATGGCGAAAATGATGAGGATGGTACTAGAGATGGAGAGAATGTACGATATGGTACATATATGGGTAACGAGTTTGATAGCTCAGCTATGCATGATAACTATGTTGAGATTCCATATGATAGTCAGTTTATAGATGCATGGGAAGACGGTATGGGTATTGTGGTCGGACAAGAGTTTACAACGAAGCATGTATTGCAAGATTTGGTGGACAGAGCCGCATTTCAGAATTGTTTTAGTTTTAGGATAAAAAAATCTGACAAAACAAGATTAGTTTTACAATGTCGTCAAGAAAGTTGTAAATGGCGTTTACGAGCTGCGAAGATTGGAAGGTCAGATTATTTCTCGATTAGAACTTACAACAACATGCATACATGCTCTCGGGCTAGTTCGAGTACAAGCAACAGTAAAAGAAAAGGCACACCAAGATTAGTTGCAGATATTTTGCATGCAGATTTTCCAGGACAATTGCACACCCCTACTGCTAAAAGTCTTGTATCTCTCGTTCAAGGTAAATTTGGTGTGAAAGTATCATATTCGACAGCGTGGAGAGGGATAAAGAAAGCTCTTACTGATGTTCGTGGTACTCCAGCAGAAAGTTATGAGGTTTTGTACCAGTATTTGTATATGTTGGAAAAGGTTAATCATGGTACATTAACAAGAGTGAAATTGGACGAAGCAACAAAATTCAAATATCTATTTATCGCATTGGGAGCTTGCATCGAAGGGTTTCAATGCATGAGGAAAGTGATAACGGTGGATGCAACTTTTCTTAAGAATGGATATGGTGGTGTCCTAATTTTTGCGACAGCTCAAGATCCTAATTGTCACCACTATCCCATAGCCTTTGGGGTACTTGATGGCGAGAACTACGCAAGTTGGACATGGTTTTTTGAAAGCCTGAAAATCGTTGTTCCCGACTCTTCAGATTTGGTATTTATCAGTGACAGAAATGCAAGTCTCATCAAGACAATTACTGAAGTTTACCCGAACGCGCATCATGGATATTGTATATGGCATTTGTCTCAAAATGTGAAAGGGCACGTTTCCAACGTAAACAAAGACGTAGTTGCTTGGAAATTCATGGAGTGTTGTAAGATATATACAGAGGCTGAGTTCATGCGGGTTTATGGTGAATTTAGGACTAGATATCCTTCTACAGCCAAGTATTTGGATGAAACAGCTGATGTTAAACATTGGGCGAGGTGTTATTTCCCAGGCGAAAGGTACGACATATACACAAGTAACTGTGCGGAGTCATTGAACAGTGCATTTTCGAACTGTAGGAAGTATCCCTTACTACCCATGATTGATGTGATTATCTCAAAAATCTCTGAATGGTTTAACAAGCATAGGAAAGATGCGGTTTCTGGATCGGACTACCACAAACTAGTGCCTTTTGTGGAGAATTTAGTTCACAATACATGTAAAGAGGCAGCTGTCTTAACTTTGACGGAGCTAAACAGTTTCGAGTTAGAGTATGTTGTGAACGGAAGTGATGGAAAGACGTACTTGGTGAATTTGATAAGGAAAACTTGCAGTTGTAAACGTTTTGATATCGACAAGTACCCTTGCGTACATGCAACAGTCGCTGTCATGGAATACATGAAGCGTGAAGATAGAGCACGGGATATCGTTTTTCATGATTTGTGCTCAAAGTATTATTCTGTGGAGTTGTGGGCACTAGCATATAGCAGGACAATTTATGTAGTGCCGGATAAGTTTGAGTGGAATATCCCGGATTACATCAAAGAATTGCAAATTATGCCTCCGAACTATAACAATAAAAAAGGAAGAAGGAGATTAAAGAGATTTCCATCTACCGGAGAACGCCGCAAACGGACTAATAATAGAAGGGTGCCAAGATGGAATTTGTCATATTGGTTATTTGGTAACGCTTATAGTGTATGAGTAATTGTATTTTTCATTACGTTATTTGTAGTAATGCTTATTTCTGAACATTTGTAAAAGACAACTTTCTGTTTTGGAGAACTACGTAACACTAGGTTGTACTACTATCATATCGGAACACTAGGTAACATTGGTATTACTCAACCTATGAAGTAAAACTACGTAACACTCGTATTACTGTTATTCAAAACTTGTAAATAATGAATTCAATTTGATTTCACAAATTTATCACAAAACAAACATAAAAGTTAACATAAACCAATTTTTGTTATATAAGGAACTATAAAATCTCAAAAATATGTATTCAATAAAACAATTAAAAATCAAGTCATAATAAGTATTTGAAGAACATATTCCACTAAACACCTTATACTTTTATAACCACTCTCTCATAATCACTCATTTCAAAACGAAAACACACATAACAGAACTTTCAATAAATATTAATATACAAAATGCTAACAATCATAATTTAACTGATTATAAACTAATGTAAAACTAAAAAACTTCAATTTTTAGTTGGTAAAACTAATTTAAATCGAAAACACCCTAAAATAACACTATGTACAAAATCCGTATTACTAAAAACTTCTGTAAAACTAGTTGAAATCGGCGGCTCCCAAAAAAGGAAATGACGGCTACAAAAAAAAATGACGGTTGCCAAAAATAGAAAGTGCCAAAAAAAAAATATTTTTTAAAATTTCAAAAATTTGGAATATTTGTATGAATTTTTTAAAATTAATTTTTTTTTATAATTTTTTTTTAAGAAAACTTAATTTTTAAAATATTCGAAAGTTTTAAAGTTTGTAAAAATTATATTAATCTACAACATTTTAAATTTTTAAATTTTAATCAACCATAATTTTTAAATTTTTAAATTTCAAATAAGTTTGAAAAAGTACAACATTAGTTTTACGTAGTTCTACCAAATGATACGAGTTTTACAAAATAACAACAAGAGAGTTACGAAATCAATCAACCATGATCTTCTCAACCATGATCTTCTCAATCAGCATTCCTTCTCCGCGTTGGCCACCTTGTGTAAGGAGTCTTCACAGCACCGGAAGGGTTTCTTTTCCTCTTTCTAGTGAACGTACGTTGTATAGTACGCTCCTCGGTTGCATCCTCGGTTGCATCCTTGGTTGCATCCTCGGTTGCATCCTTGGTTGCATCCTCGGTTGCATCCTTGGTTGCATCCTCGGTTGGTATCTCCCTCGGTTCTGGAATTTTAGCGCTTTCCACCTCCAAATCACCTTCTCCACCGCATATGGCTTCATCTCCGTCCTTTGAACCCTATAATCAAAACAAATAGTTATACTTAATATATATATATATAAATGATTAATTCTTATTCGAATCTAAGTAATGCAAACATATTTACCATTCCAATATCAACGGTTGTATCATCATCCGTTGTTGGACTTCTCTCCACGCCTTTCTCAACGCTTTTCTCCACATCCCCGTCCTTCTCACACTATAATCAACATAATTAGTGTTACGCAGTATTATTCAGTATTACTTTTTTTATACAAACACATTTACCGTCTCCGCATCAATGTTCCTATCATCTGCCCTATCTTCGTCCACATCATCCTGCCTATCCTCTTGCCTATCCTCCTGCCTTGGACTTCTCTGCAAATCCTACAATTCAAAAGCAATTAAATTAAGTATTATTAAAGGTTTGTAATACTAAGTAACACCTAATATTACCGTTTCGTGTTCTCCAACACCACCGCGATACATCTCTTCATACAACCTCGTTGTTTCTAACTTGTCTTTTACGTATTCTTCCAGGAATACGACCTTTGTGTATACCTCATCATTTTTCTCATTCAATTTCCCTATTTCCTCATGGACTTTTTTGAATCCCTCCTCCATCTTCTTCATGAGCTCTACAAATGCGGTCATCGGCGTATTATCACTAGCTGCATTCTCCATTTGTTCAGCAATGGGTGTATGGGGTGCAAGGGGTGCATCGGGTGCATTCACGGGTTCTGCTCGCGAAGCCACGTCTTCGTTGAATATTTCCTCGAAGAATACCGGTTTCTTGTCATGAAGTAGACGTTTCGTCCAACTTCGGATAATGACATCGTCATTATCCTCAACGTCTTCTACTTCATAGATTTCAGAAAGTAGTCCTTCTTCATCAGCAGATGCCACCAAGATACTCTCAATATCCTGAAAAAAAGAAATGTGAACATTAGTTTAACATAATAAAAATATAAAATAGTAACACTACGGAAAACTAACCTTAGTGCTACCAAGTGATTCGTTGATCTCATCCAGCGTGAAGCCCTTCATAGCACTGCACTTGAACTTCGTCTTGCACATCCGAGGACACGTGCTATCAGCACCAGAAACATCTTCCCGGAATTTCTTCCTAAGCTCGGGAATAGCCTCAAACGCTAAAAGCTACACAAACCAATATTATTAGTTTCAAATATAAAACAAGTACAATTTAGCAATAATTAAAATGATATTTACCTCCAATGGTGTACAAAATATGGGCATAGTCCACTGGGTACCCTTCACCACACCTCGGAAATGATCCATTGTATGCGAGATCTCTCGCATAATGTGATCAAAAGACAATCTCCCCCATGGAAATGTCTTGCAGAGATCGAGATCGCTCACAGCTCGTTGGAAGAATGGCTCGACGGCAGGTGCATCTTCTCCCGTCTTTGTCTGTCCTATAATAATGCTTGATAGAAAATATAAGACAGCCATCTTCAACCTATCTTGCGATGGTCTCATACCCTTCAGCTTCTCCTTTACATCTGCGTATGTGACCTTTGTACCCCTTCCGAAATGCTTTTCAATAAAGTCCATACTACCTCTACTTTGGTAGTTCACGGGATAATTCCGGCAGTCCAGCCCGGAGATTAATGCGTGTTCTCTTATCCCATACCGGATAGGAGTACCGTTTACGAGAAACCAAGCTTCTCTTTTTCTTTCCGTTCGCACAGTGCGAACTAGGAGCATCCACAATCCCATTACTTTGTGGTTCTTATCTTTTGATATATGGAAAAAATGCTTGAATTGTGGATGACGGTGAAACCACCTCTTTTCGTCCACTCGAAGGGGGTACTTTAAGTTATCTAACGTCTCCACCGCTTCAGTGATGTAACACCTCGTGGGGATCTTAATTTTCTTTGTGTACTCGGATGGCTGGAAATACATTTGCATCGGTTGTAAAGCCTCTGTTTCCTCACCAGAATCCTGCAAAACAAATACAGTTTTACCCAATGTTACCAAGTGTTACAATTTAGATTCAATTTTCGCTATATAGTTTTACCTAGTGTTACCAAGTGTTACAATTTATATTCAATTTTTGCTATATAGTTTTACCCAGTGTTACCGAGTGTTACAATTTATATTCAATTTTCGCTATATAGTTTTACCCAGTGTTACCTAGTGTTACAATTTAGATTCAATTTTGCCGAGTATTACAAGTGCTATTATGTTTGTTCATTCTTACTAGTTTTGCTCAGTGTTACTAAACACAAATTATCAATTTTAATACATAGTTTTACAGAGTCATTGCAGTGTTACTAATTCTACTTTTGAAACATAGTTCTACTTCGCACTACCAGTATTACTATTTTCCTTTACTGTTACTAGTTTTACTCAGTGTTACTAATCCAAAAGTTATCAATTTTAATACATAGTTTTACTTAAGTGTTACTAGTTCTCTTTAGTGTTACTAGTTCCACTTAGTGTTACTAGTTTTCCTTAGTGTTACTAGTTCCACTTAGTGTTATTAACCCAGAAAACATCAATCTCCAACATAGTTTTACCGAGTTCTTCTAGTATCACTACCAAGAATATCAGTTTTACTCAATTCTACGTAGTTCTACCACTAAAAATCAAGACGTACCGTTGAATCTTTGTCGGAAACAGTTCGCGAACTGTTTCCTTCCTGCTCAGAATCAGTTGGATCTTCGTAAACAACTCTAGATCCAGCTACAACAATCCTTCTTTCTAGATTTTCTCCTCCGTCATTCGGACTTTCTCCACGTCCGTAATTAGCATTTTTTGTTCGAGCCATCCTGCAAAAAAACAACCGAATTAGCACACCCGAAATTCATAAAACCGAATCGAAATTTCAAAATTATTAACTTAGTTCTACGGAGTTTTACTTCGGTTTCAACACAAATCCGGGAAAATGGGGGAGAAGAAGTTAGAAAAATTAAGTTGAGAATCACCTTGAAGATGTAGATGTTGAAATCGATCGGGAGAGAGGATGTGAATGCGAAGAAGTTGAATGCAAAGAAGAGTTGAAGAAGAAAATGTAGGAGAAGAAGTTGAAGAAGTTGAAGAAAAACTTGAAGAAGTTGAAGATGGCCGATCGTGGGAGAGAGGGCGCCGAATTTCGCGAGTGAAGAAGAAGAGGGTAAAAAAATTTTACCCTAATTTTCGATTTTTAATTGCTTAATTTTTTTTTTTTTTTTTTATGAAACCGGGTCGACCCGATATCAATGGGTTTGGGTGGGTTTTCTGTGGTTGGATCTGTAATTATGATCAACTTTCAGGTTTTTTTGTCTTTTGCTTACATTTTTCAATTAAAAATAAATGTTGAAAAAATGAGGGGACATTTGAGCATTTGATTTAAAAGAAAGGGGTATTCCAGCACTTGATTCCTCAATCATGTTAACTCTTTCTTTTTAGTTTTTCCAGATATTTTTTTTTGTTTTAAGTGATTTTCCAAAATGTGATTTTATTTTCTACTCAAACCGGATTCTTCAATCTCTGCGTCCTAATCTCACACTTTCTCAAATATCTCCGAAGCAACCTTCTGATCTTCCTTGTGTGGCTTCCTTCTAAATCGTAAGTTATCGTTTTGTTGATTTATTTGTTCTTTTTTCCACTGGTTATTTTGGTTTGTGCCAATTGCAAAGTAAAGATATTGATGAACCCTAATTGTTCCCCTTTCTGTTGTAATATACAGCTTGTTGAAATTTCACCTTAATTAATAGTTATATAATCTCATAAATTCTTAGATAAGGAACCCGAAAGCTAGTATGGTGTTTTCTAGATAAACAGAACCCATTTTGGGATTCATTTTATCTAATCGCGTCTGACACAGAAATCCTAATTTTGAGTGCCACTATCAGATAAAAACCACACATTTCGGACCATGCCTGTTCTCTACGAGCAAGATAAGCACGTATCCTCTGCTATTTTGACCGGACAGGTATTAGTAATCCAAGTTTTAATCCCCATCTGAGGTATCTTCGTCTTAATCGAACAACGCGGGATGGTTTTTTGGTTGTCTTTGCAGGAAAGAGGTGTGCTTAGATGCCAAGAACGAACGTCATTGCTTCATCACTGGAAGCTCACAAGGGAGCAAATAGAATTGGTTGAGAAAGCAGGTTTTGGTTGGTTTAGGCTAATAGGGTCCATTAGTTTGAACAATTCGCTTATCTCTGCTCTCGTTGAGAGATGGCGCAGAGAAACCAACACGTTTCACTTTCCCTGTGGCGAAATGACAATTACTCTCTGCGAGGTATCATTGATTCTTGGTCTTGCTGTTGATGGGAAACCTGTGGTTGGTGTCAAAGACAAAGATGAAGACCCTTCTCAAGTATGCCAAAGACTCTTGGGGAAACTACCAAAAGGTGAATTGAGTGGTAATCGAGTGACTGCAAAATGGTTGAAGGAGAATTTTGCAGAATGTCCTAAGGGAGCTACGATGAAAGAGATTGAGTATCACACACGTGCTTATCTTATATACCTTATTGGGAGCACGATTTTTGCAACTACTGATCCCAGTAAGATCTCTGTTGATTACCTCATGTTCTTTGAGGATTTTGAGAAAGCTGGAGAGTATGCTTGGGGTGCTGCAGCGCTAGCTTTCTTATATAGACAAATTGGAAATGCCTCTCAACGTTCTCAGAGTATCATTGGTGGTTGCTTGACACTATTACAGGTTTGTTTTCATCTGTCTGGCGTTCGGTTTTATCTTTAAAAGCATCATCTTATGTGTTGTTTCTTTTCGCCTGAGAAGCTTTTAGTCAACACTAACTGTATTTTTATCTTCAGTGTTGGAGTTACTTCCACCTCAATATTGACCGGCCAAAGAGAACCAATCGTCAATTTCCACTGGCACTTTTGTGGAAAGGAAGGCAACAGAGTCGATCAAAGAATGACTTGTTTAAGTATCGCAAGGCACTTGACGATATAGATCCATCAAATGTAAGAGTTAAATCATTGGCTTCGTATAATTCTTTTGTTTTCGAATTCCTTATTAATTTTTGTTGCCTCGGAAATCTCTTTAGGTTAGTTGGTGCCCCTTTGAAGTAGATCTTGACATTGTGCCACAAAGTTTCAAAGATAATCTACTACTTGGTAGGTCTAGAACAAAATTGATTGGTCCAAAAGTAGTGGAGTGGCACTTTCCAGATAGATGCATGAAGCAGTTTGGGCTATGCCAAGTTATCCCGGGAGAAGTTCCTCCAAGGAAAAACGAGAAAAACCATGACGAAGACTTCCTGGATGACATGAACACAGCAGATGAAGAATGGATGAGACGAAGGGAAAACATTGTGGAGAATGAAGGAGGCAGTGCTGATGAAACTGAATATATGCAGTGGTTTAATAGCATTACAGTCCCAAAGCTTCACAGAGATACAAGTCTCGAAGCTGATATAATGAACGTGGTAAGTGGATCGTCTCTGTTATTTATGTTTACTAACAATAACCCCGAAATTGCGTCTTATGCAGTAGTTTTTTATATTTTCTAGCAAGCTGCTATACTCCAATTTGACGAGGTGGCATCAACGTTGACATTAGAGGATCTACATCCAGAGGAGAGAGAAGCAATTGAAGAAGCAGTGGCGTCTATGTCCAATGCTTTGAGGGTAGGAGATTGGTATGAGGCTTTAACAACAAATAAACGCAAGCGGAGGGAAGAACAAACGGAATGGAGCGAATGAAAGAAAGAAAAAAAAGAAGAGACTTCCTCCTTCTTCTATTTTTGTTGGCTGATCAGGTAGTTTCATGCATTCACTTAGAGAAAGAAGATGCAAGTCCCATCATGGTTTTTTATTTAACAAGCATTCGTATGCTCTACTGAATTTTCTGACTTTAGAAGTAGAGATCATGGTTGGATATCTTTAGAGTATAAAAGTGGGTAAACATATACACTAGAAAGATTTCAACTGTTTTAAAGAGTACGAGCTACAAATTTACATGGCAGCTGCAGCTTCGGGAAGATCAGTATGTGCAGTTCGTTTCAGCTCAACAGGAGCATTAGATGATAAGATACGGATACTGACATACTTTTAAACGTTAAAAGTGGCATACTCAAAGTTGTATATGGAAAGAGTAATGTGGATTACTTTTTTTCAAAATCTCAATTGAGTTTCATATGGTTTAATGTTTATGTAAATCACTTTTTAATATAATTTAGTGTTTAAGGTTTATGTAAACTCTAATATTAATGCGGTATGGCCATCGTTTGCGGTGTAATAATATTCATTAGGTAAAAATGCTCGTGTTTTTATTGTAACTTTTTTCATGTAAGTTCGTCACTTCATTGTTCGATCTCAAGGATTACAGAGGAGTTTGTTAGACATTTTACTCAAAAACGCCACAATTTGTTTTTATTATATTCTAAAAATTTCCCTCTTATTGAATCTTTCCAGTAGTTTTCGGCCCTACTCATAACTGAGTAGATATAAAAAGTATAGGAAAAGAATAGAGAAGATGAGGTCAGCAAAGAAAAGCTAATTTTTGTCATTGCATGACTTCGAGAAAATCTGCAGGAGCAAGTGGATAGAGTACCGGTTTTTCAAACCCCCGTTAACTTTAAACTCGACGGCGACTTCCGCACCACAAAAATTACCCGGAACTTTTCTCTCCGGAAGCTTTAAAGGATAGCTAGGTTTGTTTGAGCGTCTCTCTATCTCCCTCGAATATGGTGAGAGAGTACTTGGCAGTAGTAACGGAGAAAGTAGCAAGAGAATTTAAAACCCATAACCTCTCTCGAACGACATTTAAAACCCATCAGCTTCAGTTACGCAATTTCTCAAGGGAGACATGTAAGGAGAGAGAGATGTTGGAATCTGTAATGAATGTAAAAGGAGCGAAAGGTGGAAGAGGAGAAAGAACTAATGGTGGCTTATGATAGGCTCGATTTGAAAAGTTGAGAGATCAATTTCTCTTTCTTTCTTGCTCTGTAGAAGGAAAGGACATAATTTGGGGACTTTATTGGCTACTCCCTGTTTTAAAACTTGAAAATGCTTTTCTCCTCCCACCCAAATAGATTCTCTTCCGTTTCGTTTCTTCTCTTCTTTTAATCACTTTCCTTCAAAAACGATTATGCTCTTAAGATCTTTTTGAGAACAAACAAGTTTTGAATTTTCTCCCTTTTTCTTTCTAACTAGGTTGTGTTAATGGCGACAGTTGAGTGATAGTCCAGAGTTAGCAAAGTTTACTGCTTTAAAGGAAAGAGAAAAAGGGTTTATTACTGTTTCTTTGTTTACACATTACTTTGATGAAGATGGAGTTTCTCGGCGACGGCGACAGCTCAAATCACGACGGCTCTGAAACAGAGAAGACGAAGAAGAAGAAACGATTTCACCGCCACACACCTCACCAGATCCAACGGCTCGAATCGTAATAACCAATATTTCTCAATGTTTTCTCGGTTGTTGTTTCTTTCTGTTCTGTTCATGAGTTTTTGTTTTTGTTTGCAGAACTTTCAATGAGTGTCAACATCCTGATGAGAAACAGAGGAAGCAACTTAGTAGAGAATTGGGTTTAGCTCCAAGGCAGATCAAGTTCTGGTTTCAAAACAGAAGAACACAAAAGAAGGTTTTTTTCTTCTTAAAGTTGTTCTCTTTCTTGTTTTGTCTCCATAAAAAACCCCTAATTTTGCCTTTCTTTCGTTTTGGTTTTGGAAGGCACAACACGAGAGAGCTGATAATTGTGCATTGAAAGAAGAGAATGATAGGATTCGTTGCGAAAACATTGCGATTAGAGAAGCTATTAAACACGCCATTTGCCCCAACTGTGGTGATTCTCCTGTTAATGAAGACTCTTACTTCGATGAACAAAAGCTTCGCATCGAAAATGCACACCTTGGAGAAGAGGTTTTGCTTTTTATATGCATTGTGATTGATTTTGGTTTAACCTTCTGATAACAATCCATGTTTTTCTTGCAGCTCGAAAGGGTTTCAAGCATTGCAGCTAAATACATAGGGAGACCAATCTCTCATCGTTCACCATTACTAAATCCAGTGCACATTTCACCGTTAGATTTATTCCATAGCGGTCCTTCACTAGGTTTGGATCTTCTTCCAGGAAGTTCTTCTTCAATGGCTGTTCCTAGTTTGCCATCCCAACCAAATTTAGTTTTATCAGACATGGATAAGTCTCTTATGGCCAACATTGCTGTGACCGCTATGGAAGAATTGCTTAGGCTTCTTCAAACAAATGAGCCTCTATGGACCAAATCTGATGGATGCAGAGACCTTCTTAATCTCGAAAGCTATGAGAATATATTTCCAAGATCGAGTAGTCGTGGAGGAAAGAACAATAACCTTCGAATGGAAGCATCTAGATCTTCTGGTGTTGTGTTCACTAGTGCTTTAACACTTGTGGACATGCTCATGGACTCTGTAAGTAATAACCCAAATTGAAGTTTTTGCACAATTGGTTTCTAGTTTTGCTCAGAAATTTTTTCATTAATTTTCAGGTTAAAATAGCAGAGCATTTTCCCTCAATCATTGCAGCATCTAAAACTCTTGCAGTGATTTCATCGCCATTGAGTGGAAACAATGGAGATACATTGCATTTGGTAAGAACAAACACTAATTTTTGGAAAAAAGTTGATCTTTCCTTCTGTCTGTAAAACTTTTGATTAACTTGTCTTTGGCTTGTGTTAGACGATCGAAGAGCTTCAAGTGCTTTCGCCAATGGTAGCCACTCGTGAATTCTGTGTGCTAAAACATTGTCAACAACTCGAACCTGGAACTTGGGCAATTGTAAATGTCTCCTACGAGCTTCCTCAGTTTATATCTCATTCTCGGTCTTATCGATTCCCTTCTGGTTGCTTGATTCAAGACATGTCTAATGGCTATTCAAAGGTGTGTAACCTTCCTGTTTGTTTCATTCATTTAGCAACTCCAAGCATTTGATTGTATACAATAACAGGTTACTTGGGTCGAACATGTTGAAATTGAGGAACAAGAATCCATTCATGAGATGCTTAACGATATTGTTCATAAAGGATTAGCTTTCGGAGCTGAACGTTGGATCGCTACTCTCCAAAGGATGTCCGAGAGGTTCACGAATCTATTCGAACACACAACATCATCCCATGATCTTGGAGGAGGTAATTAAAAAGTTATATTTGTAATCAATCAGCATAATAAACCATAAGTGACCCATTTGAAATCAATTCAGTGATTCCATCGCTGGAAGGGAAGAGAAGTATAAAGAGACTTGCTCAAAGAATGGTAAGCAACTTCTGCTTGAGTGTTGGCACATTTAACAACACTCGCTCAACGGTTGTCTCGGAATTGGATGAATTTGGAATCCGTGTAACTTCGCATAAAAGCCTACATGAACCGAATGGAATGGTTCTATGTGCAGCCACCACTTTCTGGCTCCCAATTTCTCCACTAAACGTTTTCAATTTCCTCAAAGATGAAAGAACTCGGCCTCAGGTACAAACATTACAGGAGAAACAAGAATTGTTTTGGTGTTTAAAACCTATTAGTCGAGTAACATCTTCTTCGGTATTGTCTATTTTGGTTTTGTAGTGGGACGTTCTTTCAAATGGAAACTCAGTTCAAGAAGTTGCTCATATCACAAACGGATCACATCCTGGAAACTGCATATCAGTTCTTCGCGTAAGCTTCCTCATTCGAAACTAAATATATATATTTTTTGTTCTTGATTCCACATATTGCTAATTTGGTTTCTGTTCTTTATACATTAGGGATTCAATGCATCATCACAAAACAATATGTTGATTCTACAAGAAAGCTGCATAGACTCAACAAGTGCAGCCCTCGTGATCTACACTCCAGTGGATCTACCAGCATTGAACATAGCAATGAGTGGTCAAGACACATCTTACATTCCAATTCTTCCCTCAGGTTTCGCCATTTTAGCAGACGGAACCAACAATAACCCAACCACAGAGCACAAAGGAGGATCATTAATAACGGCTGGGTTTCAAATAATGGTGAGTAGTTTGCAGTCAGCAAAAGTGAATATGGAGTCAATGGAAACAGTTAATAATCTCATCAATACGACTGTCCACCATATTAAAACTACCTTGCATTGTTCTTCAACTGCTTGAGACGCCATTAAAAGCCCATTTTCCTATCTGAATTTTGAGGTCTTCAATGAGCAGAGAAGTGAAGGTATTAAGTACTTATTTTTCTTTAAATGCCCTGCAAAGAGTGTAAGAAATCATTATTCTTCTGGTTTTCTGTCTTCTCACTTGGGTTTTTGGGTTTTTTAAAGTGTTGTTTTTGAAATGTTAAAACATTTAGTGGGAAGTGAGAGTCAAGAACGCACCATGCACACACAGATGCTCTTCATGTATGGTTCGGGCATTGACTTCTGTTTTATTTCGTTTGTCTAAATACAAATACAAAGTTACTGTTTGTTGGCTTAATTTGTTCCATTCCAGTAATCTATTTCTTACTTTTGAGTTAATAGTTTATAATCTGTTACATCAACATAAGAGGATATTAGGTGAAGGTGAAACAAATGTAACTGAATAATTGAAATGTTTGTTGCCTTCGAAAAACAGAACCACAAATCAATAAATCAAGACAGTTACAAAGGACAGAAATTTAAAAATCGTCTCTGTATAATTCCTAAACCAGAACAGAAACTTCTGTCTCAAGGCAATATCCCAAGAGCTTCACTACATGTCTATGGTTGATTTGGGAGAGGTTGATGACCTCGTCGATGAACTCGTGTAGTTTGTCTTGTATATAACATTATACTGCCACGAATCTTCCATCTACAAGCATACCTTTGTACATTGTTCCTTGACCAATTTTTCCAAGAAATCTGGTCTGGCTGAATCTATATTGCTAATAAGAGTCGTCGAGATAAACAATCCTCAGGGAACCGGATCTGAATATTTCCACTTGAAATAGACCCAAATTAGAAGCTTTCGAAACGCGTTATAAAAATGTTACTTGCCCAACAAGAAATCACGGATGAGAAGTTACTTATAGGCAAAGTTCCTTTAATTGTCTCTTTGGACCACTTTTGGTGCAGTAATACTTGTTTGTTGTGCCAAGAAATCAAACAATAACGAATAGCTAATAGCTAAAGCTGCAAAAGTCAACGTCCAATGTCTCCTTTTTTTTTTACTTACTTCAGCTGAAAGTTGCAGCCAATCAATTTTAAAATTCATCATCTTTGAGCATTCTTGTAAGGTTATAAACAAATCGTTCCCCTCTTTGGGCGAAATTTTCTATATCCATTAATTTGTTTTTTAGTGTTAAGGAAGAGGGCTATGAGCATATTCATTGTACCAAGTTTGCTTTTTCAAATTTTGTGATTAAAAAACAATCGTGGTAGTTGGTGCATCAGCTGTTTAAAAAACCTATTATAGTTAGAATATGTTTGTTTTGATTTAGATTGGATTAAATGTCTAGCTCCGAACCGGAATTTGGTCCGGTTAGAAGTGCAATACCGTATAACCAAATAGGCCTATAGAGAGATGAGTATTTAAGGCCCATGGACCAGGCTTGAATATCATATTCTAAGTTGATGATTTATTGAATTAAAACTGGCCGACACCGATTCAGATCGCCGGCGGAGTTTCAGATCTCCTCCACATTACACTCTCCTTTAAGCTAGAAATCTACGCTTTCGTTCGTTGACTTCGAAAATTGTCAGCTATAAGTGAAAATCACTTTCTCTATTTCTCATCTTCACTCAGAATCTGTTTATGCTCTTAAAACTTTTTTGAACCAATTGACTCGACAATGGTGGACGCCACAGCATCCGGTACGCCAATTTTCAAATTTCGCTTTTCTCCATGTTTATCTGAATGTCAGGTTTCGTATATTATGTTGTCGTTAGGAATTGACTTTAGATTTTCGTGGAACATTTGAAAATCTTGGGTCTTTAATGTATCGTAATCATGTGCAGAGATGAAGTTAGGGTCGTTTATGTCAGAAAAATCCGCCAAGATCTTTGTCGCTGGTCACAGAGGATTGGTTGGATCCGCCATAGTCCGTAAGCTCCAGCATCATGGTTTCACCAATCTCGCCCTTCGAACCCATTCTGAGCTTGACCTCACAAGCCAATCCGATGTTGAATCCTTCTTTGCTACAGAGAAACCAGTTTATGTCATCCTCGCTGCAGCTAAAGTCGGTGGGATTCATGCCAACAACACATACCCAGCCGATTTCATTTGTGTTAATCTCCAAATCCAGACCAATGTGATCCACTCTGCTTATAAGCACGGTGTGAAGAAACTCCTCTTCCTCGGTTCCTCTTGCATCTACCCCAAGTTTGCTCCTCAGCCCATTCCCGAATCTGCTCTTCTCACTGGTCCACTCGAACCTACAAATGAATGGTATGCAGTCGCCAAGATTGCTGGCATTAAGATGTGTCAAGCTTACCGACTTCAGCATCAATGGGATGCAATCTCTGGTATGCCTACGAATCTCTATGGTCCTAACGACAATTTCCACCCAGAGAATTCCCATGTGCTTCCTGCTCTGATTAGGAGGTTCCATGAAGCTAAAGCCAACAATGCAGACGAAGTAGTGGTTTGGGGAAGCGGAAGCCCCTTGAGGGAATTCTTACACGTCGATGATTTAGCTGATGCTTGCGTTTTCTTGATTGATCGTTACAGCGGTTTCGAGCATGTTAATGTAGGAAGTGGTGTAGAAGTAACCATCAAAGAATTGGCTGAGCTTGTTAAAGAAGTTGTTGGGTTCGAAGGAAAGCTTGTTTGGGATTGCACAAAACCGGACGGAACACCACGGAAACTGATGGATAGCTCAAAGCTCGCGTCTTTGGGATGGACGCCGAAGATCTCTATGAAAGATGGTCTTTCCCAAACCTATAAATGGTATTTGGAGAATGTTGTGCAAATGAAGAAGTAGTTGCCGTAAATTCAAACGCAATACATTTGCGTTTTGGTTCACTGAGGATCTCTTATCTCTTTAATGTAATGTTATACTATAATTTATATATTCATGGATTTGATACCGTCCAAGTTAAGCAAACAGATATTGCAATAAATAATGTACAATGTTGGGATTATCAATAATCAAATAGTGCTTCTTTATTCAATTTTGGTTAAACAAACAAGTCATTCATTGTTTAACAGAAACATTCTAACGCGGTAAATCGATATGTATAATAAGTTTGCGGAATTCGAAATTCCGGTTTGGTACGCTCTAATACGGGTGATTGGTACAATGCATAAAAGAAGGGCCCAGTAAATCTGAATTGGCGCAATTTAGTTTGGGCCTACGCGCGGGGATATTGGGCTATTAAATTTTATCGAGCCGAGTTGATCCATCTAACGGTCGAGATCGAGATTTCATTATGATATTAACCGTTGGATTAACGGTCGAGCTTGGCTGCAAATAGCAAAACCCTCCTGCGCCGCCCGCGTCTCTCGTCATTTCTTTTTTTCTGTTTTCTTTTCTTTCTTAGCTGCGTATATTATTGGAAGAAGGAGTAACCCTAGTAATCTAATCTCAAGGGTAAGTTCACCACTATATAATATTCCATTGCTTCCAGTGATTTATCTTTTCGTGTTTAGAGATTCTATTATTCATTTCGATTCTTTGTGTAATTTTTGGAGACGATCTTTACTGGTTTTAAAATTCTGTGTAAGAAATTGAAATTAGGTCAAACACTCTTAATGGTTAGTGAGTCTTTATATGCATCTGAGTTCGAATTTTTTTGGTCTGATTTTTGTCTTAATTCTAGTCCTGAATTTATACGTTGTTGCAACAGATGATTTATTTCTTTTGTTCTCATTAATACTGTATAACGAGGTCTTTTGTATGTAATCATCCGAAGTTTTATTAGCAATTAATGAGTTCCATTGAATCTTCTTTGATGCGATTTGGAGATCGATGGATTTTTTTAATTATTCAGATGAATCGGGAAAAGTTGATGAAGATGGCTAACACCGTCCGCACTGGCGGAAAGGGTACAGTAAGAAGGTACAGGCTTTTTTGCCATTTGCATTCTTTAATCATTGGCATTTTACTTTGATTTCTGTAGTAAAACCATTTTTCCTCACTTCAGAAAGAAGAAGGCTGTGCACAAGACCAATACAACTGATGACAAGAGGCTCCAAAGCACCCTTAAGAGAATTGGAGTTAATTCCATTCCAGGAATTGAAGAAGTTAGCATCTTTAAGGATGATGTTGTCATTCAGTTCATCAACCCTAAGGGTAAGTCTGATTTAGCCATCTTTGTAAAATTTACATGAGAATTTGTTGTAAACTCTTTCTCATATGTTACCCATCATTGTTTCTTCTATTAATGTTACTGCAGTTCAAGCTTCAGTTGCTGCAAACACATGGGTAGTTAGTGGTTCTCCTCAGACCAAAAGTATGTATCTGATCATTTGTTTTTTTCATCTGTATTTTCTTTTTTCTTCTTTCATTGCATCTTCTCTGACTAATATAATATTATTAAACGTGTTACTTTCCTGTAGAATTGCAAGATATACTTCCACAGCTTTTCAGCCATCTCGGTATGTTCCATTGTAACTGTATAACTCTTGCATGTTTTTTCCCCGAATCAAAGATCCATAACTATTTAATGTTTTGAGCTCTTTCAGGATCGGATAACACGGAGAACATGAAGAAGCTAGCAGAGCAGTTGCAAAAACTTCCTGGTAAAGGAAATGCTTCAGCAACCATACAAGAGGATGATGATGACGATGATGTCCCAGATCTTGTTGTTGGAGAGACATTCGAGGCTGCTGCCGAGGAGAAAGTAGCTGCTGCTTCTTAGAGAGAGAGAGAGAGAGAGAGCAAGACCACAACAACAGCTACAAAAAAAACGTATTTTGATTTTTTACATAATATCTTTATAAAATGTTTGGTCGCTCGATCGTTTTTGTAATGTTTCCGACCCAGATTCTTGTTTTCCCTCTAATGACTTATGAGGTTTTTTCCAGTTATTTGATGTCCTTCGATTGGATTTGATGTGACACGCATTGCCTTGTGGCAGAGCTTCTTTTGGTCCTTTCTTCGGAAACCCGATCCACTTGTACTGTTTGAGTATCTTCTAAAACCTTCCAGACAATTCAATTTTCTCCATTACAAATTCTTTCTCACAGAGATGTCTCTTCTTCGTCAAAACTCAATCTTTCTGAATTTCTGGAAACAATGGCTTCCCTGTTTGTATCTCCTTCCTCTTCATCTTCCTTAACTCTTGAATCCTATGGCAATTGTCGTCTTCGTCGCAATTATAAACTCATATCTCCGAAATTTGTAAATCCGACGCACAGAACAAGACATAGAAGCCTTTTGAGATTTTCAGCGGAAGATGATCGAGTTCGTGAACCTGCAAACGATGATTCGTATCCGGTAGCGATAGCGGAGGAGAAGAGGGAGAACCACGGAAACGATGGTCAGCCGCCTTCACCGGAAAACAGTGAAGAAGAAGAGAAGAAGTCGAAGCAGCAGGAGATGGATTGGAAGACGGACGAGGAGTTCAAGAGATTTATGGGGAATCCATCAATTGAAGCTGCGATAAAGCTTGAGAAGACGAGAACTGATCGTAAGCTGAAAGAGCTAAACAGAGAGAGCAACAGTGAGAATCCGATCATCGGAATTTTCAACAGCTTGGTTCGTGAAAGTTTGACTAGAGAGAAAGAAAGGCTTGAGAAAGCAGAGGAGACTTTCAAGGCACTTGATCTCAACAAGGTAATTAATTTCTCTTCCGACATGATTCTTTGGGATTTCATCGTTTTGAAACTCTTTGTGGTGGACAGTTAAAGAGCTGTTTTGGTTTCGATACGTTTTTCGCCACGGACGTTCGTCGGTTTGGAGATGGAGGAATCTTCATTGGGAATCTGAGAAAACCCATTGATGAGGTCACACCTAAGCTTGAAGCAAAGCTATCGGAAGCAGCAGGACGCGATGTTGTTGTGTGGTTCATGGAAGAAAAGTCCAATGAGATAACAAAACAGGTAAAATAATTTCCTTAAAAAAATTCTCTAACTTTGATTTTTAAGGCTGAAACTGTTTGTGCTTGTAAAGGTGTGTATGGTGCAACCAAAAGCGGAAATCGATCTACAATTTGAATCAACTAGATTAAGCACTCCTTGGGGATATATTAGTGCAATCAGTTTATGTGTTGCAACCTTTGGAACTATAGCTCTTATGAGTGGTTTCTTCCTTAAACCTGACGCCACCTTTGATGACTACATTGCTAATGTAGTTCCCCTTTTCTCCGGTTTCCTTTCCATTTTAGGCGTCTCAGAGGTAAATCGAAGCAAATGAAGATAGCTACCTCCAAGTAGCTGTTACTTTTGAAATGTAATACTAAACCCTTTAGTTGTTTGTTTCAGATAGCAACTAGAGCCACAGCTGCAGGACATGGTGTCAAATTAAGCCCGTCGTTTCTTGTGCCATCGAATTGGACTGGTTGCTTAGGAGTTATGAACAATTACGAGTCTTTGCTTCCTAACAAAAAAGCCTTATTCGATATTCCGGTAGCACGAACAGCTAGTGCTTACCTGACTTCCCTTCTTCTTGCAGCTGCTGCGTTTATATCTGATGGTAGTTTCAACGGAGGAGACAATGCTTTGTAAGAATACATAAATGAAAATTTCTTCTTCTTTTTGTCACTGTTGGATACACTTTCGTGCCCTGATGAGTTTTTTTTCCCCAACATTTTAATATATAGGTATATAAGACCACAGTTCTTTGATAATAACCCGTTGCTTTCTTTTATCCAATTCGTTATTGGTCCTTATTCGGATGAACTTGGCAATGTGTTGCCTAATGCGGTTGAAGGAGTTGGAGTTCCTGTTGATCCGCTCGCTTTCGCTGGTCTTTTGGGTAACTTTCTCTTTGGTTATAGCTTCGTTTTGTAAGATTGTGTTGTAGTTTTTCTAAACAAAATATAACTCTTTCTTAGGTATGGTAGTGACTTCATTGAACTTATTACCATGTGGAAGGCTAGAAGGAGGTCGAATAGCTCAAGCCATGTTTGGAAGAAGCACAGCTTCGATTCTCTCATTTGCAACATCACTTCTTCTCGGTATTGGAGGTCTCAGTGGAAGTGTCTTGTGTTTGGCTTGGGGGCTTTTCGCAACCTTCTTCCGTGGTGGTGAAGAAATGCCTGCAAAGGACGAAATTACTCCTATCGGTGAAGATAGGTTTGCTTGGGGAATAGTCCTTGCAGTCATCTGTTTTCTCACTCTCTTCCCCAATACTGGAGGCACTTTCTCCACTTCGTTTTTCAATGGACCTTTTTTCCGTGGTGATGATCTCTAACTATTAAGATTAGATGCAGAAACAAGCATTGGAGATGCTTCTTTATATATAATTAATGAATCCATGGAATCTAAAATTTTGTGGAATTTGTTCACTTGAAACGAGTCGTCTCTTCCCATCTTGAACAAACATTCCATGGATATCAATTCTCGGGATTAGACAAACCCTGAACTAAGATAAACAGAAAAAGAAAAATAATCTTCACGTTTTACTAGCGGTCTCCACGTTTAGGATAAAACCACGTTTTTGTGTGTCTATTGTTTATGTTATATGAGACTATTTTCAAAAAACATTTCTCACGATAGACTAGAACTTTTAATGATATTATTTAATGTATAATATATATATATATATTATTTAAACATACAAGATTTTCTGCTATATAATTTTAAGTTAATATATTGGAAATATAGGAATAAATACAAATTAAATATTAAAAAATCAATTTAAATATTAAAATTCATATCCAAATCCACAAAAAAAGCAATTGCTCGTAGATTCGCCAAAGATTATAATATATTTTATATAAAATTTATTTATATTTGGAAGTACTTGCGAGTTATAGAAAAAAATCTAACCCAACCAAGCTTTTTATTTTTTCTATATTTTAAATATACATTTCACTTTTTAGTTGGCTCCATTACAATCTTTTTTTCGCCATTTACAATATTCACTTTTTATTCAATATATATATATATGCAAGTTTAATATTACTCACGTTTTAGTCGATCTAATGAGTAATTATTGGTTAACTTTAAAATCAAATTCTAAATATTTAATCTTTTAATTGTGACGCATGGCGCGAGACAACAACTAATAAAACAATGAATTTAGTATGAAATTTGATTATTTAGAAAATATGGTAAGCTACAGAATAGCACCAAACTTATTAAATAACGCTGCTTTAATTTCCGCAAATCATTTGGTTGGAAGTTGCAATTGCGATTCCAAAGAAAGATGGCTCATCCCGCAGTTTCTCTTTCTCTCTCTTTTTTTCCTTCTCTTTCTATACAGACATGAACAACTTCAACGCCTCGAATCTTTCTTCTCCGCTTGATTCTTTCTCAAGAAACCCTTTCCGCATTTCATCGTCACAACAGGTGAAAGGTATCCAAGCTTCCCGGAGATGTTTTCGCTTGTGGGTTTCATGTTCCTCTCTGGATTTTTCCTGGGAATGGTCGCCATATTGGCTACGGAAGCAGCGGGATTGATGTATCTTGTGAAGCGACTGAATCGTAAGAAATATCGAATTGAGTCAAAATCCACCTCTGATCCATCTACAGAGGATTTTAATCCTCGTGAATCCATCGATTCCTGTCTCAATAAACAGGTGATCTATCTAAATTCATCTCTTTGCGTTTTAAGGGTTTCTTTCCCGAGGTAGAGAAAAGAAAGTGCGTTCTAGTAAGTGGTTATCGGTAAAAAATTTGAATCTTGGGTCTAATTTCGGAATGTGTGCATGTTGCTTGCGTTGCGAGAATTGCGAGAATTGAGTTCATTTCATGGGAATTTCCGATTGAAACCTTGTACTCAAGTGTACGTAAGGGCTTTTAGGGTTGATTGGTTTTATAACTCACCAATTTCGATTGAGACCGTGAAATAGGACAAGTTTGGATTGTAGTTGAAGTTAAAGCCATGCAATTTTGGTTTCCTCTCTCAAAATTTCAGATATCTGTAATGAAGTTTGTATTCCCAGGGAGTGATCTGGATTTTAGAGTTGGACGAAAGTCTAAAGAACTGGATGAAGGAAAAGTTACTGAAAGAGCAGAAGAGGAAGAGAGACTTCTTGGAGATTCATCCACTTCGAAAATTCGCTAGAATCAAAGATCGCAAGCTGATCGTGTCAGATGCTGATGGTTCTCAGTCTACGGTTTCTTTAAAAGGATGCTCTATTGAGGCTGTTTCAGGGTCTGATCTTCCTACAAGAAAATGGTACCGCCTCTCTCTTTGTTTATGCCCCTTTTTGTAATTAAGCAATGAAATTGTGAAATTTTGGTAGAATCTGATCCTTAAATTAAATGCCATTCATAGTTGTACTCCCTCATTTTGATCTTATTGGGTTCTGGAACTTTGATGCCTAATGAACACGAAAAATATATGAAGTTTGATGGTTCTTTTGCTTTCACCATTTTTTTGTTTCATAGGGCTAAAAGATTTCCTATAAAAGTTGAAAGCAAGATTTCTTCAGCCTTATACAAGGGAAACCAAGTGTTTTACATATATCTCGAGACTTCTTGGGAAAAGGAATCATGGTGTAAAGCCCTTCGTCATGCTGCTTGCGAAAATCAGGAAAGGTTTATTTGGTACTCCACCAAATTGCAAGAAGAGTTCCATAGTTATGTCACGTCTCTGAATGTTGCGTATCATTCATTTATGAAACCATCAATTGGGTTTAGTTTTGAGACACTTGACAAAGGGAACAAAATGGATGGTTCGTCCTCAAAGGTTCGCTTGTTCTTGAAGAAATTTTCAAGAAAGCGATCAAATCGTGAAGACAGGAAAACCTCTGCTCGGTTTTACCAAGATTCACAACATGGAAGTAGCTCAGGGAAAAGTATTCAAGGAAAGAAGATGGGAGATAATATCACAGATGAGACTGATGTGCCTATTTTTTCACATTCTGCCAGCCGTAGCAGTCATATTTCTGGGGTTTCAGATGGAGACTCTGAAGATAAGTATGACATGGATGAAGGAACATTGGCTTGGAACTTGCTAATTTCTAGGCTATTTTTCGATCTCAAACGGAAAGCAGGAGTGAAGAATTCAGTGCAAGCACGAATCCAGGTCTGATGATTTCTGAAACCTTTCATAAAGTCAGAACTTGAAGTGATTTTTTAACCAATGTAACTATGTAATTTTAAACAGCGGGTGCTATCCAACATGAGGACTCCAAGCTACATTGGCGAACTAATCTGCTCTGATGTTGAGACCGGAAATCTCCCACCTCACATACATGGTACACGGGTTCTTCCAATGGAAATGAGTGGTGTGTGGGCATTCGAACTAGATATTGAATACTCTGGTGACACGGTGATTGACGTTCAAACACGGGTTGACATTCGTGAGGTCGATTTGCAAAAAGGCATACCTGACACAAAGTTGCAGCCAAGTCCTGCAGGGGAACTCCCGTCAAACCTCGTTGAAGGTGTTGGAGAATTTGGAAAGCAAACAGTCATCCCTGTGGATACTGTTGATGCAGGAGAAGTGAAAAATGTTGGAGCCAATAAAGCAGGCTAGTTCAATGTTTTCTGAATATGGATTAATGCTGTCATCTCTTTTGCGAACATGAATCCTGTTCACGGTAGTGCTGAGGATGATAATAACGATTGACTTTTCTTTCCACATTTTTGTTTGTGGCAGATGAAAAGGGCTCAAAAGGATCGAAGAGCTCTCCAAATGGTGTATCCAGGTGGAAGTCTATTATTAAAAATATTGCTGAACACGTTTCCCAGGTTGATTGTCCTTTTTCAAATGTCTAAAAGAAAATTCTTTTTCCCTTCTTGAATATGTTATACCTTTGATTGGGTTCTTATGTTATTTTTTTTCCTAAATATGGTATCTTAGGCTATCCTTGATTCTGAAATGCAGGTGCCCATCTCTTTGTCAATACGGGTGTCTTCTCTTCGAGGGACATTGCGGGTACACATGAAGCCACCTCCTTCTGATCAATTATGGTTTGGATTCACAAGCATGCCCGATATAGAATTCGATCTCGCATCTTCTGTTGGTGAACACAAAATCACCAATAGCCATGTTGCAATGTTCCTGATCAACCGGTTTAAGGTACACTTTCTCCTTTCGGGTGGTCTCTTCTGTTTGGTCTCTTGTGAACTTTTGAGCTGACAGAATGAGATAACGTTATGTATCTGCAGACAGCAATACGAGAAGCTGTGGTTCTTCCCAACTGCGAAAGCCTAACAATTCCTTGGATGATTGCTGAAAAAGATGATTGGGTTCCACGCAATGCTGCTCCATTCATGTGGCTGAATCAAGAAAACGATCACAATAGCTCCCAAGCAGCGGAAGCGAGATCTAAATCTGACAAGCGACCAAGTTCTTGCTTCTATGCTCATTCTGAACAAATGCAGAAAACTTGCAACGACGCCAAGAAGTCGATTATTTCTGAAGCAGGGACACAGTGTTCTGGCTCCTGTACTCTGTCTGAGCAAGTGCAGACAGCTGCCAATGCTGCCCAGAAACCTAATACTGAAGCAGAGGCTACGTCTACGGTATTGTCAAATTCCACATCTGTAACAGTGGAGAATAACAAATCCTTGGAAGAACTGAAGACTCCATTATTGCTACCCGGCAACAGTGAAAATGAGGAGACGAACTCAAGAGACAGTGCCGGAGAGATTTCTGTTCTTCGATCACCATCTAGGTCGATAGATTCGAACGAAGAAGATGATTCAAGGGGAAAGAAATTGGGAAGAAGAGCAAGGATGCTGAGTCTTGGGAAGAAAATGGGGGAGAAGTTGGAGGAGAAGAGGCGTCACATGGAGGAAAAGAGCAGACAGATTGTTGAAAAGATGAGAGGACCTTCTTAACACACGAAGGAAGAAGCTTTTGCAGGTTTCATACATAAAAACTGATTTTTAGAAACAGAGGAAATAATTTGGGAAATTGTTACATGTACAGAACCATTTTATGAGAGCAACCATTTATCAGGTAATCGACCGCTTTTGGGGGAACTCGTTCTTATTCTATCAGTATAATACAAGAAACAGGTACTAGTCCAGACTCAAATGATACATAGGAAGCTACAAGAGAAAAACCAAAAAAAAAGACAAACAAGAACAGAGCAAACGAGAAATTGTTGATACAAAGAGTATGCATGAGCCTGGTCTGGTCTAATAATCTTCTGGAGCCAAGGGTTGGTGGGTACTGTGGTGAGGAGTTTCATTCACGTTGGGGATGACCATGTACTCATAGATAAGTGCGGCGAGTGCACCACCAATGAATGGTCCGACCCAATAGATCCAATGGTTACTCCATCTCCATCCCACTAATGCTGGACCAAAGGCTCTAGCCGGATTCATTGATGCTCCATCGAATGGTCCTCCTACCAAAATGTTTGCCCCGACTATGAGCCCAATAGCTAGCGGCGCTATGATCCCAACACTCCCTCTCTTTGGATCGATTGCGGTTGCGTACACGACATAAACCAGGGCAAATGTAAGTATGATCTCCATCACTAGCCCATGAACCTCACTAACTCCAGATCCTACATGGAAACCTATTGGTCTCTGCATCACAGAGAATCACATTCCACAGTCAGGAGCATACATTTATAGAGATATGTACGAAGTGCCTAGTTTAACCCAAAACTATACCAAAAACAATCCAAAACCCTATCCAGAGAGAAATTAAACCGAAGCAAAACAATCTCAAACCACTAGATGAAACCTTTTAAAAAAAATATCCGAATGGGAATCTGCATTATCTTTAGTGGCAAGCCTCAATAAGAGAAATTGATGAGAAGGGACCTACGTAGTACGTACCATGCCATTAGTGGCAAGCCTCAACAAGAGACAAGCGAGTATAGCACCAAGAAGCTGAGCAACCCAATAGTAGATTGCTCGGATTACTGAGACCCTGCCTCCGACTAGAGCAGCTAAAGTGACGGCCGGGTTCACGTGGCCACCGGAGACGTTTATGGCCGCCGAGATAGCTGCGAATAGAGCCAATGCATGAGCTAACGCCACCAGAACTAAGCCTCCTGCTGTATTCGTCCCCGTGTGAGCCGCCGTGTCCCAATACAACTTGTCTGTCCAAAAACAGTTAACACACATACATAAATAAACATCACACATTCATGATGATGCATGGATTGAACGAAATATTCAATAAAACTAATTCTGGAATGAATTCTTATATCTTCTTTTTTCCTACATTTTTTTTTCTTACATAGCTTGATTCAAACGGATAATATAATATACAAATAAGTGTGAGAAGTACTATTAGCTCTGATTAATAAAGGTGGCAAAATAAGATTTGACTGAAAATGTTTGTTTTGTTGGATATTTCCCATGTTACCATATATATATGTGCAAACTACGAACCTAGAGCGAGGATGGAGCCTTCTCCAGCAAAAACGAAGACAAAAGTGGAAAGAAACTCGGCTAAAATGGCTCTTATGGAGTCCGGGTGAGTCGCCTCGTCGGCTCTCCCGAAACCGTATGTTCTTCTAGCCGATGTTGCCATTTATTCAAACCCTAATTTAAACGAGAAGATCAAACCTTGATCAGGAAGAAAGAAGTAGAGGCAAGAGAAGAAAGAACTGAAGAGAGAGAGAGCATAAAAGAAGCGATGTGGAAGTAGCTAGGAGACAGATGTGATACGAGAGTGTCTGAAGCTGGACACGTGGATCCTTTTCGTGTCTATCCATTCCTCGATCTTACCTGATCATGATCTCAAAAGCTGGACAGTTCCTTAACTTAGGATTCCATATATATAACAATGGCATTAATTTGTGTTTATGTATATACATATGCATGTAAGACAAGTGGACCAAGTTACAATTCTCTGAAGCTTGGTCCGGTTTCAGTTTTCCTCGTCACCTGTTCTGTCTTCTTATGTGATCAAAATATCGATCACATGATCCATATATGTTCCGGTCGATGCAATAGTATGTTATCCTCGCCGAAGTCATATACTCTACCGCTCCGTCATTAGCTAAAATGCATTTGTTATTTAACCGATTAATGATTTTGAATTCAACTTATAGATTTTAACGAATCTTTTTAACATTCCTAATATATTAATTAAAAATTATTTTAACAAATTAATTTTATGTTACGTGTGATTTACAAATATAGTATGTCGATGTATCACAATATTAGAGTATCATAAAATAAATATTGTATAATACATAATTTATTAAAATATTTACAAAAACTAGTATAGTATATGTAAATTCCTAATATTTCGATATAAAATATATTTTGTCATAAAATATAAATATAATATACAATAAAATATTATAAATTTTAAAAATAGTCAAACAAAATATAAAACAAAAATTTAGTTTAGTTAAATATTTATCACATTTATAATTTTATCTAATATAGATATAATTTAAATTTATTTGTATAATCCGATTTATTATGTAATTCATTTTTGTAATCGATATTAAAATATTTAAAAAAATATTATTTTAAATTTGAGATATATTATATATATATATTTGATTTATATTAACAAAATAAATAATTAATTATAATATATGAATTTTTTTTATGGAAAACCTTAGATCAAAATCTAGTTATTGGTTAAAATACAAGCTAAAGAAAACTTAGTTATATTCTAGATATGTGGAATTCCATATCAAGAGTAATTAAAAATACACGAAACAGTAAACTCTTCTTACATTAGCTTCTTTGTTTAGACATATGCTCCCACCTAAACCGAAACCGAAACCGAAACCGAAACCGGATTGGTATTTTGTTTGGGACGCCTGACGGCCTGAGAATTTTACTGTATTCCCTTTACACAGATGTTTGCTTTTCCCTAATTTCTCGGGTGCTCTAGCGCGTGACTTTAAGCGCGTGTGCTAACGCTATTCTCGCGACGCTCACCATTGTTTCCTAGGGTTTCTGACTTTGCCAATCCAGAGCGATGATCTTCATGAACTCCGATTCATCCTAATTTCCTCCTCCTTTGATTTCATCGACCTTCCGTTTCATGTTAAAAAGTCCTCAATCTCCGGTGATCTGAGAAAAACCCTAGATTTCTGTTACCTAAAAAAGTTTTGCCGTCAGGGGAATGTCTTCTGACCATATATCAGGTGGAGGAGCTTCGAAGACGAAGCATAAGTGGAGTGCGACCGGAAACCCTAGCCATAACGGATCCAAGCCAATGGTGGTTTCCAGACAAGAGGACGACCATCCCGTGTTGAAGATAAGTTTGAGCTCAATTTCGAAGCTCGAGGTTAGGAACTTGAAGCGTAAATTAACGGCTGAGCTAGATGAGGTTAGGAGCTTGATCAAGCGGTTCGATCCCGAAGGTAACATCGGTGGAAATTTTGGGTCCATGGCTAAAACTGGTGTTATAGGGAGAAACAAGAAGCTGAAAACAGGGAATGGCGGTAAGAAGAGTGATAAAGGTATGGTTCAGATTTTCAAGAACTGCAACAATTTGCTTACTAAATTGATGAAGCATAAGTTTGGATGGATATTTAATGCACCAGTGGATGCTAAAGGACTTGGCTTGCATGATTATCACACTATTGTTAAACAACCTATGGATTTGGGTACAGTCAAGTCTAACTTGGGGAAAAATTTGTACAAATCACCATTGGATTTTGCCCAAGATGTCAGACTTACTTTTAACAATGCCATTTTGTATAATCCAATTGGCCACGAGGTGCATCATATGGCTGGGGTTTTACTGAACATCTTTGAAGAGAAATGGATTTCCATTGAAGTGCAGTATGATAATCTTCATAGGAAGCTCAAACCAACTCGTGATATGGAATTCCCTGGTCCTGCTTCAACCGCTGCTCCTCTTGTAGAGCCATTACCAGCTCCTACACCTTCCCCGTCTCCACCTCCTCTACCCTCGCCTCCTGTTATTGAAAATAGGACTATGGAAAGATTAGAATCTATGACAACTCCGGTCGAACCTGAAACTGTCACTACTGCCCTGGCGAAGCCCCGAGAGGAAGAGGAGGCACCTGTTGATAACAGGGACCTGACGTTGGACGAGAAACGGAGACTCAGTGAAGAGCTTCAGGACTTGCCTTATGACAAACTTGAGACAGTTGTTCAGATTATAAAGAAGAGGAATCCAGAGCTCTCTCAACAAGATGACGAGATTGAGCTGGATATTGATAGTGTTGATATCGAAACACTTTGGGAGCTTTATAGATTTGTGACTGGGTATAAGGAGAGCTTGAGCAAGAAAAAAGAGGATCAGGTATTTGGGTCAGAAAGAGATGCTGAATCTGTTCACAATACTATCCAAGAACCAGTAAGATTTCCATAACTAATTGTTATTCAGGTCTTCTGCTCTGACTGATGTTGGCTAATGTCATGGCTACTTCGTTTGTATTAACAGGCCACTCTAACTGGCACTGAAACATCGAGAGTTACTGAATCAGGTAAGTTTTTTGCCCACAACGTCATTACCAAATTTGGATGTATTAGTATTTATATCTACACACAAGGTAAAACCAGTAGATTAATGATTCTCCTAACTCAGGAAAAGCAATACGCACGTCATCTCCTATTCGGAGAGAAAACAATGCAAGCGGATCAAGTAGTTCTAACAGTTCTAGTAGTGACTCAGGATCATGCTCTAGTGGTAAAATGTTGCAACTTTGTGTCAGCTCTTTACCTTATCGCCAGCACAAGTCACATAAAACTTTTCTTTTGGTCTGCAGATTCTGACAGTGACAGCTCTTCAGGACGTGGATCAGATACTGGTAATTAGGCCAACAAGGTAAAAAAGTGTTTAGCTTTAGAGTAAGAACCGTCATGCTCATAGGCTAAGTCTGATAACTTCTCCCAATTGGATTTGTTTTCTGTATTAGGATTTTTTCTGTACAGAAAAAGAAACAATTTTGAGATGTTTTCGTCTCCTGTTTTGGATCTAATTAACATGCTTTGTTCCGTGTTTCTGAATTGGAACCCTTTTATTGTTTAATGCAGCAAAGGAAACTAGAAGGGATAGAGGACGAATATGATTTTTTCCCCATATTTGAACCAGATTTACATCTTAATTTGGTATATATTATTCAAAACGTCACATAGGCGTCACCAAAATAGAACAATGAGATCACAATCTTATCTTTAAAATGGCTCCCACTCAGAATCTTCTGAATGCAAATGGCACATTTGGTTGTGAGTTTTTGGAGCGTAGAGATGTTCTTCTTAGTCTTCAATGAAGAACTCTTCGTTTTAGTTTCTGTATTCATAGCTCACACAACGACAATACTACTTGAACATCATCACAACTCTAAACGCTAATTAAAAGACTTTCAATCTAAAGACAAAAAATGTCCCAACTTCACAGATTTTATCAGACGAAGTTGTTGAAAACTTATGAAAGAAGAAATAATCATAAGAATATATATATATAAGCCCTAATTAAAACAGATTTAGATGGAAAATCAAACAAAGGAAAGAGATAGACCAGACGAGAGGGAAGTAGACTTGAGAAACAAGGAAACTTGAAAATAAACCAGTCTTTTTATACAAGAAAAAAAGACTTCTAAAAAGAAACAACAACAATAATAATAAAATATGATAAACCAAATCAACCGAAAGAGCCTCGACAGTTGAGTGAACCACAAAGACAAACTTCTTTGCCTTTAAAAAGTGGTTTTCCATCTTCTCCAATTTCCTCAGTTTGACGAGAAACTCCATAATCATATCTCAACTCCGTCAATGGAGGAATATGTTTCATCGCAAAAAACCCAATTCGAAAATAAGATTCACCGTTAAGCTCATACCCAACAGGTTGCCACAGCACATTCGGCGAGCAGCTATGGTTGATGAACCGACCAACATTCCCATGCCTTTTAGCGCTGATCAATACTTGCGATGGAAGATTGAAAACTTCAGAAACTTGTTCCCATGGATCATCACCCACAAGCTCAGGCTCGTAGTTCCACTTGTACCAGTTATAATAAACCCTAGAAGAGTCAAACACGTAATCATCGTCCTCTTCAACTTCTTCTTTTGTCCTGCTTAAACCAGCAAATTCGCATATGAACGTTCCCGCTCGAATCGGTTCCCATGACCTTAATCCCCACCCACATTTCTCCGTTTTGAACACTTCCACACGGATTTTCAAACCCCTTTGAACAACTCTGTTGCTGCAGTCCGGTACGCACGGACAAGAGCTTCCACATTCGTATACAGATCCTCTACGACACACCAAAAGTCGGTTATGGTACGGTAGTTCTCCGTCGTTTTTCCTAACGCATACACAGTTTGCATCTTCCGTAAAACATGAACGACCTCTACAACTGTTGCATCCGATAGTTGGACGATCAGTTTTCAGATCCAGCACCATACTTGAGTAAACCAGAGATCTTGTGTAGTTAAAATTTTCAGGAACATTCGTGTCGACTTCATTCACGACCGGAACAGGTAACGTCTCCATCCCAATAGAAAGATCTTTAATTATTACACCCTCTCTTGAGTTACTCAAACCACACTTGTTCCAGTTCTCAACTAATTTCCATGTTGCATAACCACAAGGTTGACCTGGTTTCCTCACCAGTTTGAATTTGAATTCGTCGAAGCCAGATTTTCCTTTAGCTTTCCAGTGTTCTGTAACGGTATAAAGTCCGTCGTAGACATAAATCTTCTTCTTATTGTCGCTTGGATCTTCTAGTCCTCTGATCACTCTAACTTCATTCGCTTTCTTTCTACTTTCTTCTAAAGCAAGGTTCCCTCGCTCCAACTTTTGATCACGAGCGGCACCATTCTTTTCCGTTCCACCATGTCCCGTATAGATCAAAGTATCAAACTCATAACTTTCATCATCGTAATGCCCAGAGGTCACGACACTTGTTGCTAATGGTCGTCCGTCTGTTGCGTCCTTCAAGTAGTCTATGCCTGCGACCGTCTGTGTGTGGAGACCCACAAGGCACATCTCTCCCCAGAAATAGAAGATATGGCCTACTTGTATCCCAGGCACATTACCAATTCTCTTCTTCATATTTGTCCTAACACCTAAGTTCATGCAGTTAGATGACGCCGTTGTTAATAAGGGTTTCACGCATAGTTGGCTTAACCGGCGTCTTACAGCTTCAAACCGCATCAAAACCAAATCAACTATCTCCTGGTTTCCATTTTCTCTCTCTTCTTCACTTATCCCCGAGTTGAAATTCGGACATGATGTTACCATTCTGCTGTTGGGATCATATGTTTTTGCCTTCTTCGTGGTGCTCTTCGGGTTTTTGTTTTTCGAACCTTTTGGTCGGCCACGTCCTCTTTTTATCGGACCAGTACTAGAACCAGCACCCACATCATAGAAGGTACTATTGCTGGTGTCTTCACATGGTTTAATGGTTCGTAGCGGTGTGGCCATTAGAGGAGGAGGAAGATGTGTTGCTGTGTTGTGGGTTAAATTAGTAACACCCTCAGATGATGTAAGTGGTGTAACCGTTACAAGCGGTGTGGCCATAAGAGGAGGAGGAAGAGGTGTTGCTGTGTTGTGGGTTTCCTTAGTAACACCCTCAGATGATATAAGTGGTCTAACCGTTGCAACTGGTGTGGCCATAAGAGGAGGAGGAAGAGGTGTTGCTGTGCCGTAGTGGGCTTCATCATTAACACCCTCACATGAGGTAAGTGGTCTAACCGTTGAAACCGGTGTGGCCATTAGGGGAGGAGGAAGAGGTGTTGCTGTGCCGTAGTGGGCTTCAACACTAACACCCTCAGATGAGGTAAGTGGTGTAACCGTTGAAACCGGTGTGGCCATTAGAGGAGGAGGAAGAGGTGTTGCTGTGCCGTAGTGGGCTTCATCATTAACACCCTCACATGAGGCCATTAGGGGAGGAGGAAGAGGTGTTGCTGTGCCGTAGTGGGCTTCATCATTAACACCCTCACATGAGGTAAGTGGTCTAACCGTTGAAACCGGTGTGGCCATTAGGGGAGGAGGAAGAGGTGTTGCTGTGCCGTAGTGGGCTTCAACACTAACACCCTCAGATGAGGTAAGTGGTGTAACCGTTGAAACCGGTGTGGCCATTAGAGGAGGAGGAAGAGGTGTTGCTGTGCCGTAGTGGGCTTCATCATTAGCACCCTCACATGAGGCCATTAGGGGAGGAGGAAGAGGTGTTGCTGTGCCGTAGTGGGCTTCATCATTAACACCCTCACATGAGGCCATTAGGGGAGGAGGAAGAGGTGTTGCTGTGCCGTAGTGGACTTCATCATTAACACCCTCACATGAGGTAAGTGGTCTAACCGTTGAAACCGGTGTGGCCATTAGGGGAGGAGGAAGAGGTGTTGCTGTGTTGTGGGTTAAATTAGTAACACCCTCAGATGATGTAAGTGGTGTAACCGTTACAAGCGGTGTGGCCATAAGAGGAGCAGGAAGAGGTGTTGCTGTGTTGTGGGTTTCCTTAGTAACACCTTCAGATGATGTAAGTGGTCTAACCGTTACAACTGGTGTGGCCATAAGAGGAGGAGGAAGAGGTGTTGCTGTGCCGTAGTGGGCTTCATCATTAACACCCTCACATGAGGTAAGTGGTCTAACCGTTACTACCGGTGTGGCCATTAGAGAAGGAAGAGGCGTTGCTGTGCCGTAGTGGACTTCATCATTAACAACCTCAGATGAGGTAAGTGGTGTAACCGTTACGACCGGTGTGGCCATTAGAGGAGGAGGAAGAGGTGTTGCTGTGCCGTAGTGGGCTTCAACACTAACACCCTCAGATGAGGTAAGTGGTGTAACCGTTGAAACCGGTGTGGCCACTAGAGGAGGAGGAAGTGTTGCTGTGTTGTGGGTTTCAATATTAACATCGTCGGATGGTGCGACCATTAGAGGAGCTGGTGAAGATGTGTTTTCTGTCTGATTGTGAGCATCGTCTACAGAACCAGGTCTCAAAGTTTCGAGTGGGTTTGTCTCAATTGGAATAGATTTATCCATTGCGAAAACACCTGTAATTCTGGATTTAAAAAAGAGATTACCATCAAACCAAATAAAACATAACGACTAAACCGTAAACACACAAAAAAGGATTAAAAAGCACTACAATATCTAATCACATCACGAAGAAAACAATTACTTATATGAATATATACAATCTCGTTTACACAATAGAAGACTAGAAATGATAGTTAGGGTTTTTTTAAGAAGAGGAGATATGTTGAATCTATTTCCTGACACAATATTCAAAGCACATATTAATTGTTATTAATATGCAACATTAATATGTTCAAATATCTGAATTATAGTGAAGACCACTGGATAGGAATCTTCCTACGTACATTTCCAATCATAAAAATACCTTTTTTACTTATTGAAATGAATGGAAATAGTTTTTTAAACAATATCACATATAAACATGATGACGAGTTCTTAATCAAATAATGTACCAAATGCAATCTTCAAAAACAAAGAGAGAAGTAAAGTAAATCTGAAGAATAATACAATGTTAAATCTTAGTGAACAATATAATAATCTCAATTCCTACACAAACATGAACAAAAACAGATATATATAAAAAATAAAGTGGAGAGTGACATTTACCCGTCATAACAGCTTTTATTATTTTAAACAAAAAGAACACCATTAAATAACAGCTTGAATATACACGTTTTTAATATATAAATCTCAAGACAAGCTAATTAATCGTAAAATAAATAAAAATAGTGAAACAAGAAATGAAACCAGCATTTATCTTAACGAGATAATTAAGAACAAGGGTTTGGAAAGAAAACAAGCAATTGGAAAAGCAGGAGAGGAACATTACTGATGGGAAATGGTTGAGAAGTAGCAAAGATAATGATTAATTTGGATATTGATAGTGAGGATGAAAGTAAAGAGAAAAAGGCTCTATTTATAGGCTTTTCTTAATGATTTTTCGTTGTTTACAAGAAAAATGAGGACCGTTAGATGAAATTTAATTAATCTCCACCGTCTAAGATTGTGTCATTAAAAACCCTAGATTTGTTTTTATGTTATTCATTGTATCTATGTCTGGCCATTAATGGTATATGACTATTGTCTGAAAATTAAATTTACATAATTACACGATATCTTTTTCTTCTTATTTTGGATAATATTATCTATATATTTTGTAGTATATTCAACTTTTTGACAGCTATTCAACTTTTCTTTTTGCACTTATTTTGAATGGTTTGAAACAAATAATAACCCATAAATACTGAACCCGACAAATTCGTTATTCAAAAATAAACAATTCAACGCAGATTTTCATTAATTTAATGACATGTATGAGCATCTTATAGTCAACTTAATCGATTTTAATATTCGTAGTTAAATTCTTTTTACTGGATTCGTGGTTAAGTTTTAGATACAAATTAAAACACGAACGAGAATTGGCGAAAAAATGTCAACCACACAAATTATGGTTGAGTTGATGCCCTAATCTTATGCGTAAAAAAGCTTGCACTGCAAGTTAACCAAAACCCCATTCATCTAAACTTGTTCATCTAATAAGTTTGTGTCACATCATTACAACCTCTGTGACTATATATGACCTTTTGGTCCGAAGCATTTGTTGCAGTTCTGTGTCCTAACTACCGCATACAGACCGATATAGCATATTAACATATATGGTGAAGTTGCTGCATTGGTACTGATGCTTTGCTGTAACAAAAAAAGTGAAGAAAGGAAGTTGGTTAGGTCACATATTAACTTGGAAGAAGAAACCCAGCTCCTTGAGTCTTGCGCAAAACCTGCACAAGAAAACAGAACATCAACAGAGCAAGAATCAAAGCAAAAAAGACTGTTTCTGCCTCATTGCCGAAGCCCATGTTCTCTTCATAACAGCCCAGCAACTCTTCTCTCTATGCCAGCAACGTGTAGGGGACAAATGTCTCACACAAAAGACAATGTGTAGAGGAAGTACAGCTGCAGAAACGACACCCTGCAAAACAGTTTCCAGCAAAACAAATTTGGAGTATTACAATGGCAAAAAGAACATTGATTACTAGGACATATGTCAATTGTTCATTGTATAGAAAAAGTCTATAAATTCAGACTCTAGGAACACGTTGTAAATCATCCGAAAATATTCAAGAAGAATTATTCAGTTTTCTCTCCTTCTTTGCTCTTTAAACTTCATATACTCTTTCACATCACAACATTTTGAAGACTATTCAGTTTAGAATCTGTTTGTAAATTAATTTCGAAATGAAACGGGCTAAACAATTCAGATATAGAGTTAAGAAGCTGCTTCTAAACTATGACCCACTTCATTCATCTACAGTGAGCTCCCTAAGAAAATGCTGAATATGCACACTGGGAAACTGTTTGTTTCAGCTTTAACTAAGTGTGTGACGCACTCTGATTAATGCAATCGTCAACAAATACTAATATTGTTATGCGTCCCTGCAGGTAAACTGGATAAATCTCAAATAAAAGGTAAGCAATGAAAGTAACCTGCTCTAGGGAAGCCTTGTGGGTAATCTTCAAAGCTACAAACAGTCTTATCACCGCGACTAGATTAGACTTAAACTTAGGTACAAAGAAAGCATTAGTTTCTTTGTGAAATAGTCTTAATTTTCCAGTTTCTTCAATTGGAATACCCTTACCATCAGCGATAGTTACTTGTCCTAGACATGACTCTTTAACAACCTACCATTGCTAATCATATGGTGAGAAGCACCCAAATCCACTACCAACTTATGATCTGGTTTATCAAAGAATTTATGGGAGTAGAGTGTGATACCGGAGAGTTTCGAGGCATAGGCCTTGATGAGATCCTCCAAGTCGCTCTTCTTAACATACTCCATGGATACATTCTTAGCTAGCTCCCCTCCTTGGTTGGATGAACTTGCCGGTTCAATCATAACCTTTTGAGAGATGTTAGCCTTTGAATCCTTGAACCGGCTTGGCTTGAGGTGAAGATAAAGTATCCAGCACTTGTACTTGATGTGGTCATTCCTCTTACAATGTTCACACATCACACTCTTCCTATCCTCTTGCTTAAACAAGCTTTTGTTGGCCATGACTAGTTCTCCTTTACCACCAAACAAACCAATGTTGCCTTGCCCCTTTTGAATCCGTGAGCACACCTCTTCGAAATCAGAGAGTTTTGGCTCTCTCAGGATGGACTTAATCATATACTTAAAGGCTGAATTTAGGTTGAGAAGGAGCCCAAATATCTTGTCTAGTTCCTTCCTTTCATTAAGGACCTTTGGATCCATAGAACTTGGTCTCAACATGTCAATCTCGGACCATGTTGACTGGAACATGTCAAGAGCAGCCATAACCTACTCTAGCTTTCCAACCGCACTACAACATTTTTCTTGATGTTCTGCATAAGAAAAAAGATTTAAAGTCTGGTTTAGAAAGGGTAATGATGGTAAAGGACATCAAAGTACAATTAAGATAATGATCAAATGAAATCTGAAAACACCAAAGATGGGATAAAAAAGCTAACAACTCAGCTAGCCTTCAAAGTTGACTTTAAAAAGGGAAGAATAAGCCACAAGTCACAACAAAGCTGATTCACATGCTTTTCTCCATTACTATGTGGAATTCCTCATTAAGAAAGACAAGCCACAAATTTGGGAGACAATTTCCAAACAGCTTCAAATGGAAATTCAATTGCTTGCTTATTGTTAGAGACACTTAATAGATCAGAACTTTCCAAAACACGTTGTCTGTTGCTGGAGCTAAGTAGTATGTTAAGAAACAAAAATGGTGTGCAAAGAGAATGAATTAGATAACGGTGCCAATATGGATTAAGCATCTACGAAATTTATCCAATATAAAGGGAACAAATCAATATCTTACAACATGATAAAGGAGGCAAATATCTACACTACAATATGACATGCAACTACATGCACCCGTATAATAAAACACGCATTGCCTAGCAAGACATAGCAACATAAAATAGACAAGGAGAATTAAATAAGCTTATGCATTAGAAAAGTTGCAACAAAGTAACTGACCTTAATTTTCGACGTTACTAATATTCTTTTGCTAAAGTACATTGCCATTAAATTTATACAGGAAATTAGAGAACAATCAAGTTACTTTCTTTTAGCTGGCTTCCTTTCTGTTTACATAAATGAATATTGATTTCGCTATCAAGTTAGAGATTCCTTGGCTTTTGGGATAAAATGCCGATCAGCCTTATATGGAAAATAGATTACATTTACGATTTGCATGATAAACTTTTTCAATGGTGAAATGGCTAGAGAAAGAACATTTTCCGTTTTACTAGTTTCAGCTAACAATCAAATACCGGCTGTTGCAGAGTTTGGATAATCTAATATGAATTAAACTAATAAGATAAAACATTGTTCACGTTGCAATGGCACAAGCAGTAGTAGAAAATGGTATGACTAAAAAACAAGGATGACATATTGGTAATAGTGTCTCATGCGCCTCCAAGTTGGTTGTTAGAAGGCACATGAAACAGCATAACTAAAAAGCTTATTTTCTAGTCATGGCATGAATATTGGCATCCTAATATTACTATGCATATGTCTCTGCAAAGAAATGGGTAAATCCCAAGTATGAGGTAAACAATAAATGTAACCTGATTTAGGAAAGCCCTATGGGTAATCCTCAATAGCAAAGGAGTCACGATGCCTTCATGAAGCCACAGCTACCTTAAGTTCCAACTGAATGACAACATTTCTTGAGGTTTCCGTTCTGCATCATAATATGATACTAATGGTGCAAAACATTAAACATAGGACAAATGCAATCTAAAATTACCTAAAATGGGTTGTCAAAAAGACAGTCTTCAGAAAGACTTCAAACGAGGAATAAAGCACAAATGTTCTACGTCAATTAGTTCAATGAATTTATGTTAGCGAAACAATCTTCCGTCTCCAGACTAATAACATAACCCAAACAATCCTGATTCACCAGATATGTCTCGTGTGTTTCTTCCTTGAGCCTTAATTACTTCAAAAAATACAAACATTCAACTTTTCAATAAATTTCACACCAGTTTTAAGTGGAAAATAGATTACTGGCTTATTGTGAGAGAAAAATTTAATGGACCAGGACTTACCACAAACACGTCCAGAGATTTTCCCCTTGTTGGAGCAAACTATAGCCTGCCAATAAACAAAACAATTATGTCAAGTTGACAAGTTAGGCAACAAAGGATTCTGCCAAAAGTAGTAGGGGATGGACAGTAAAATCAGTCCAATTAATCATAAAGAAGCTTTCTATCCAGTATATGATAAAAAGACAGCAACTAACAAGAAAGAATATTTTAAAAGCCGTCTGGAACATACAAGCCGCAAACTCATACGCTAGTATATGAGCATACAATTACATGCACACGTAAAAAATCGCACATTACCATAATAGAATGTGATTCCATGCATATTAATTAGGATTGGGAACTATATGAATTACAACATTACACAAATTTACAGCAGTTAATGCATTCAAGTGATCTTCGTAACATATGCTAGCTTTTACAAACGTGTGACTTATATTGGTATACCACTGAAGATAATAACAATAACAGTTGAACGAAGGTTACCTTGGTTTCAACAAATCCAGCAAATGAGGCCTCTCTTCGACAATGTCCCCAATATTTTCCTATACTGTAACAACACAGTTATGTTAACTACTCATATCTATTATAGCTATATCCATGAATTAGTGGCAATAACTGGAATATAAAATCAATGTCATTCTACCACCATTACCATATTAATGATTCCAACAGATCAACAGTTGGAGACAAGGGTAAGAATAAGCTTGCCACAGCCAAGGGAAATGAACTTCAGTAAAGAGAGGCTTTAACAGTATACATCAACACAGTTCAATGATGAAGAAACTCATACATTCATGATTCAACTCTCCTAAACTGTCGTTGGAGAATAAATACCTAACATATGCGAGCTACTTAAATCGATTGTGAAATCAAAGAAGTAACGTAGACTAGAATCTAGATAACAAGTGGGATTTATGAAGGAACATGACAATACCATATTCATTTAAGTAAAAAAAAACCTTTACCAATGGCAAGAATTGCATAGGATTTCTCATCGCATAGATCCTCTCCATAAACAATTACTCACGTGAGCATAAACCCCCACCAAATAAATACAAAACGCACAAAAACTTCTCCTTATTCCAGTGGCTTTTCAGATTCGGGTGCCCTAATTCATCGCTGACATCTTCGGCCATGAAGAACACCATTTAATCGCTGATGTTGATAGTTTTCAAAACAATCGTTAACGCTTTACCTGAGATAAATCTCAGTACAATTAATAACCTTAAACTTTGAAATGGCCCAAACTGCTAGAAGTCAGTTTTGCCGAGAAAAGAAAAGAAGAAATAGGAGAAGGGTTCACCTCAACATTCGAGGGACGGAGACAGCTTCGATGAATTTGACTTTGGAAAACTTAGCCGGTAGGGTCAGCTGGAGAGACTGCCAGAGTCCGGAACCGGTAACTCTTAAAACCTAACGTCATCCCCGGGAAGATGGAAACTGAAAGAAAATAGAGACGGCTCGATCCTTTTTCGACACTAAATGGGCTTAGTACCATTTAAATGGGCCATTGCGAAAATTACGCAATAAATGTCATATCATATGCAAAAGACCAAACAAACTCACACAGTATCTTCTATATCCTCTTTAAATGAATGAGAAAAATAACTTTAAAATTTTCTCTAAGAAACTTTTGTTGGTATGATAATTTCTTCAGATTAAATGCTCTCCAATACCATAATACTATGTGAGAAAGCATAACCGAGATATAAGAGTAAACAGAAACAGACAAAGTTTATTGATGATCTATGAGAAACAGACGAAGAGAAGTTCAATATAAAGGAAACAACAGAAGGAATTCTTAACTGGATAGATAAAACAAGACAAAGATCATAGATCATCAATCATCCGAATGAGCCACTGCACTTTATCTGATTTGCATAGACACTTGTTCGATCATCCGAATGAGCCACTGCAGTTCTCTGATTTGCATAGACACTTGTTCTTGTTCACATGTCCTGGAGAAGCTCCATAATCATATGTCAACTCAGTAAGAGGAGGAATATGCTTCATTGCGAAAAATCCAATGTGAAGACACCATAGACCCTTGTATTCACGAGCAATCATCTGCCAGAAAACATTAGGAGAGCAACTATGGTTCATGAATCGAGCCACATTTCCCGCTTTCTTCCCAGTGATCATAAACGTTGATGGACAATGGAGCTTCTCGGGGACTTTCTCGGAAGCATCCTCACCAACAAGCACTGGATCGTAATTCCATTGAAACGACTTAAAATCTCTCGAAGTATCGAATATGAAATCATCTTCTTGTGCATCATCCTTCTCTAATAGTATCTCACCAGCAAATTCACATATGAAACTCCCTGCTCGAATCGGATCCCACGACCTTAATCCCCAGCCACAATCCACAGTCTTAAACACTTCGAAACTGAACTTGAGACCGGTTAGAATCATCTTGTTTCTACAGTTATCAGTACAAGAACAAGATCCTCCGCACTCATAAATAATCGGTCCACGAGTGACTAGAACTCCTTCAACATAAGGAAAACGGCCTCCGTTTCTCTCAACGCAAGCACAGTTTGAATTTTTTGAATAACAAGATCTTCCTTGACAAGTGCAGCACTCAACCACAGGTGGCATATGTATCACCGTCTGCTTCAGAGAAGCGACGTACGTAAAAAAGGCAGGAGCCTTCTCATCATCGACTTCGTTCACCAGAGGAACCTTAAGATTCTCAGCTCCATTGGAGAGATCTGGAAGAAGAAGACCCGGTCTTGGGATCAAACCGTACCTCCATTGCTCTACCGAATTCCAGATTTCGAAAGCCGGTCTTTGATCTGGTTCCCTCCTCAGCTTGAACTTGAAAACCTTGAAACCATTTTCACCTTTCTCTTCCCACATGTTCACAAACATGTATAAACCATCGTAGATGTATATTTTTCGACTAATTCTTTTTAGATCCTTTTTAGTTCTTACCACCCTCACAACGGTTTTCAGCTTCACAGCTGCTTCTAACGATCGATTCATCCTATCAAGTGTCTGATCAGATGCATGACCACTAAACTTCTCAGTGCCACCAAAGCCTGTGAATATCAAAGTTCGTGGATTATCAGATTCATCTGCATTTTTTCCAGTAGAAACAACGCAAACCGCTAATGAGTTTTCTTTTATGTCTTTAGCTCCAATAAACTCAACTCCAACTGGTGCTGTGTGAAGTCCCACTACACTCATTTCCCCCCATACATAGAAGATGTCTCCAAGTTCAACACCTGGAACTGAACCAACTCTCTTCTTCGTATTTGTTTGCAGTTGAAACTTTTTGAAAGTTTCATGAACTGCTTTCTTCTCGCTGTTAATTCTACCAGCTTGGACCATACGCCTCCTAACAGCATCGAAACGCATCATTAGTTTGCTAACAATGTCACTGTTTCCGTTTTCTTGATCTCTTCTGCTAAGGTCGCCAATAATAAACGGAATCGATGGTATCAGTCTTTCAGTCTTCTTCAACTTTTTCACCTTGTTTGTTCCGTTTTTTGAGCCTTTTGGTCGACCACGTGTTTTCCTACCTGGAGCATTACTAGTCTCAGCAACATCAACAGTTGGAGGATGAGGAGGAGGAGGAACGTTGATAAAGGCATTCCTGGATGTCAATAGTCGACTGATCATTGCGGAACGAGCAGAATCATCAGCATTTGTAAATGTTTTTGGTTCTTCAGCAGCAGGAAACAACATACGACTTGATTCGCCTTGAACAAATGTTGGTGGGATTGTTTTCACTGCTGTTGCATCTATCGGTCTATTAAGATCTGGAAATTGGTTACTCCCTTCACCTTTTTCCATCGCAAAGTTTCTATCACACACAAACAATAGAATGAAACAGAAATCTATGAATGATGTATATATAATTTACAGAGAAGTCATGTTTCTCTCCAATCATAATTCATAAACATGTGTTGAGAATTAATAACAAGTACATTATTAGATCTGTCTACGTATTGCCTTGTTTGCCCTAAAGGTACCAATAATAAACCAATAAACATAGATTTCCTTATATTTAACTGTTAATATTAATTTTTAACTCATGTCGGACACGCCATAGACACTCAAGCAGATAAAATGAAATAATCGTAAAATATACAGAAAGTTGACACAAGTAAACAAATCAGAAAATCGATTAAAAGAAGAGAGAAAATTAAGAAGAAGGATTTAAGTAAACACAGGAGGATACAAATAGGTTCAAATGTTCAATTTTTAAATTAAAATTACACAATAACATTCTCAAACACATGATATATATGGTGATATCCGAGAGGATATAATATATTTTCAGATCAATATTAAAACGTAATTTGCATAATAATATTCTGAAGCAATGGTATGGTTAGTTATATCCCTTAAACTGAAGGAAAATCCATGATAAATATGCATTTTAAATCGGCATTAATTAAGTAAATAAGATGAACTCTTAATCAAACTATAAAAAAACAGTATTATACAAACATAAAAAGATGTATATATATATATTAGATATTATATTAAACTCGAGTCCAACCTCAAGAGGAGCAAACTATAAAACTGAAAACTAGATCAGAACGGACCTTTGGAAGAAGAATGCTAAGTTGAAGAAGAAATGTAAAGAGATGATTGATTTTATCTGTGATGTGTGTTTTACAGTGAAGAAGAAGAACCTTTATATAATCATTTTGCAAGGCCTTCCATGACAAATAATGTCCGTTGGATCTAGTTCGTTAGATCTTCACGGTCCATGTAATTCAAACTTTTTAAAATCAGTAATTTTTCTTCCTTTCTTATTATTGGAAGCTTTTATTTGATTCCCTTATATGTTTACCCATTTCTATTTAATGAAACCTAATAATTATTAACATAAAATTACAAAAATTTTAATTAATACTTGATTTTTTTCTAGTTTTTATTACCTATTTTTACTTCACAAAACAACATTGTTAGCAATAGCTCACTTTCCATATGCAAACAATTATCTTCTTTCTGTTTTTTTTTTTCACTTTCGTAAGATTTTATCTGGTGGAATCTTATCTTTTGCATTTTCTAGTCAAAATTTAGCGAAATTGATTATTTTACCATTTTTTACTTGTGAAAACGGTAAAATCCAAAACCGGACATGTAACGTTCAAAATTATAGTAAAACCATAATAACGTTGTAAACATTTGTAAATTTACGAACCAAACTTAAATGCAAAAATGGACACAACCATAGTCGGCCCTAAACCATGGTTTAGCTAAAGCTCTCTGTTTATCATATACGTGTAATAAAAATGTTTCCATTACAATTTAAAACAAAGCCACTTTTTATTCATTTTATGTTTTATTTGTTTGTTTGTTCAACCAAAGTCGTCTCTTTTTCTTGATCTTTGAGTTCCCCCAGGCACTTGTTCTTGTTGTTGAATGCATACACAATGCTTCTCTGTAACAGGAACGAGAGAGAGAGAGAGAATCAGGGCTGGTTACGCATACGGGAACATGAACGTGGTATATGATCCGCTTCATTGTACTAAATAAAAAGAATAAGGGGGTTATTGAGAATGAATTCAGATTGTCCTAGCCTATGGATTCAGTAAGTATACATACGAAGTTTCATAAATAAATGCTAGTTGGTAGTATGATTATGTTTATCGCCACATATACGGTACGTTTGAACTGTTTGTTCAATAAAACTTGTGGGTGTTTGAATCATGAGATATATATATGAATAGGATTCAAAACACTATGCAAGTCAATAAATACTATTTAGTCTTTGCAAGGAAACAGGCTAAATCTATGTAAGAGATAAACAATGAAATATAACCTGGGCTAGGGAAGCCTTGTGGGGTGGGGGGACTTCAATGTCAAAGGATTCTAATATGGGACTCTAAAGCGGACTCAATCATCCAAAAAGAGGATATGATTGAGTATCGAGGAGTCCAAAAATTTAAGATAAAAGACGAAATGAAAGCAGATCGACTCATTCACATCAAGATCATGAATGTTTGGAATCCATTTTATGCAAAACCAAAAGGCAAAGTTTGATACATGGAGGATAATGATGGTGCGATGGCTGTTGTCCACAAACCACAAGGATATAGGGACTCTCTATTTCATTTTCGGTGCCATTGCGGCAGAACATACATAAGACATTTACATCTCAACGTACCTAAATGGGATGTCATCTAAGACGGTCATCAAAAGTGGCTTTAGAAATAGCAAAACACGCAAACGTTCCAGTCAATCAGTTAAAGACTTTGTGTTGCTTGGAGATAGCGGAAAGAAATAAGCAATTCGGATTCACCACACCAGGTAGTTCGCATCCTTTTCTTTCCTTGAGCAACTGCATTATTTTCTTTAGAAAACATGGTACATGGAGCCTAAACACCTTTTTTGTACCTGAAAGCATTTGTTTTCCTCTCAAAATACTAGAAAGGTGTAGATATATAAGAATCCCAATAAAGTTAGATATGCTATGGATATAGGGATAAAATCCAGCAGCTATAGATTAAATATTAGTTGTTTATTGTGAGAGACATTTAACGAATCATAACTTGCCAATAGCAAGTCCCGTGGATTTTTCCGTTGCTGGAGCAAAACACTGTCTGCCAGAACAAGAATAGTATGTCAAGATACTGCAATAAATGATGATGCTACACCTAATTAGGATGACAGTGAAATCAGAAAGATTAATCACCTACACTATTTTATCCAATATATGATAAAGGGAACAAGTAGATAGTAGTCAAATATATTAAGTGTTGTAAGAACTACAAGCTCAAACACGTGCGCTACGATACCAGCATGCACACGTTTAAAATAATGAGCATACCCATATTATTAGGCAAACCCATGCATACTTTCTTTGCATGCATATTATGATATTTGAGACTCAAACTAAAATAGTAAAATGGATTGCTTACTGCAGTTATAGCATCCAAGTTGCAACAGATTGTCCAAACTTGATTTCTACATCATTAATAAATGTCTATAGAAAACTAGGCATTAATTTATTTCATTATTTATCTTGTCTTCTTCCTTTTCAAATCTAAATCGTTGTTCCACCCATTGTTGATTTACATGAATGCTTGAAAAGTAGGCTACTATATTGAATTCCCTACCAACTTCGAGACACCTTTCATTTTGGGACAAAATCCTAGCAGTTCCAGATAGCAAATAGAGTACTCTTACTTACTGGTTGTGATAGAAACACAAACACGCCCATATATTGTTTCCCTAGATAAAGCAAAAGAACAGCCTGCCACGAAACAAACAAAAATTATGTCAAGAAAATAGTTCGGCATAGTACATCCAAAAGTATGTGTAAGATCAGCGAGTAATCATTTTATTCCTTTTTTCCTATATATGGTCAAAGGAAACTACTCAATAGGAAATAACATCTCAAAAGTTGTCTGCAATATATATGCCGCAACTACGTGCACTATAATATCAACATACAATAACATGAACACATAAAAATGCGCATTGCCATATTAAAGTGAAACCCATGCATATTAGTTTGGATGGTTATTGTCCAAACTAGACAGAAGCAATCGAGGGATTTCCTAGCAGAGGAAAGCAAAGATAATGATGAGATGAAGAATGTTTTTTAATGGATTCGGAATAATAAAATTTCCTAAATAAAAGCAAAGAGTTGCTAATATGGTCGTGTGCTATCATACTTTATATGGCGCGTGGGAACTGTTTGCTCCGCTAACTTAGGGTGTTTGGATTATGTGAAAAATAGGTTTCAAACATTGCTATGTGTCTCTGCAGGGAAACGAAATGGGTAAATTAAATCCCAAATAAGATTTAAACACTGAATATAACCTGGTCTAGGGAAGCCATATGGGTAATATTCAATGGAAAAGGAGTATCACCAAATTCCCTTTTTCACAGGGAGCTTCTGTGACTACCTTAGCTTTCCAACTGCATGATGGCATTTCTTGAGGTTTCTGCATAAGGAAAATAAAAAGTCTTACTTGTCCGGGATATTCACAGTGCAGTAAGAAAATTACAAATTTAAAGTACCTAATATGGGATGTCAGCTAAAAGAGTCTTTAAAAGTAACTTCATAAAAGAGGAATCAACCAAAATGTTCTACACCAATCAGTTAATGAATATGTTCTTGAAAATAGCAAAACAATGTTCTGCTCTAGCCTAATAATATAACCCAGACAAATCTGATTTCATCAGGGTCCTATCATGCTCTTTTTTCCTTGAGCAGTCTTTACTTTAGGAATGCTCTTCTTTCTTAAGGATTCTTTACTTTAGGAAAGACAAAACACGAGCCCATGAATATAATTATTGAAAAGTATTTGTTTCAATCTGATAATAGAATTTTCCAAATAAATTTAAATCCCATGAATATAGATTTGCCATAAAATTTGGATAATTCCTGGCAGCTTCAAATGAAAACCTTAATACTTGCTTAACGTGAGAGAGGCATTTAATGGATCAGAACGGCCAAAAAACACGCCCACAGATTGTTCTATGCTGCACCTAAACATAGCCTTTCAAGGAAAAAACAGTGTGTCAAATAATGCAACAGATGCTGCAAAAGTAATCAATCAGATTAATCACCTACAATAAATACATTCAGTACATGATACCGCGAACTAACTAATTAATTGGAGAAATATCTTATTAAGATCTCAAGAAATACAAGCGCAAACACGTGCGCTAAAGTATAGGCATGCACTCGTATAAAAAATATGTGTATTACCATATCAAGATGCAAACCATGCATACTTCATGTATATATTATATTAGTTGGGACTCAAACTAAAATGTATTACCCAACTTGTACTGCAGATACAGCATTCAACTGAAATTTATCTGTCTTTTTAGCTCACTCTGGACCTGCATAATGCATGATATGTGATACAACACTCGTTTCCATAACTATCTGTTGCAGTTGAGTGTAGGTCACATATCTCCAAATCAATGTACTATAAATATTTAGCATATGCAAGCCAGCTACATAAATTGACTTGATGTTGAAAATGAATGAAGTAAAGTAGACTGACCAGAGAAAAGCAGCTGGATTATATGAAGCCAGATCCAACAGAAATATCTCATTTAGGGGCGTCAACATCATATTCAATTACCTAAAGCCTTTTACCAATGGGAAGAGTATCATATCCAATGGAAGCTAAAATTCTCAGCCTCCATCCTGAGCACCAGAAGAACCACCTCAGTAGGTAACCCTGGAAAACACAATTATTAGTGTTATTTGCTCTTTTACAAAACATGGTGACATGCGCATCCATACAATACACACTAACAAACATCCATAGAAAGCTAGAAAAAAGTCCATTATTTTCTTTTTAAGTGAATCCGTGACTCTCGAGCCACTTACAAACACTGGTTTCTAAGCAATAATTAATCAACAGAGTAAGGGCAAAATAATAAATCTATAAAAAATGATCAAAAGTTCATATAAACCAAGACCATCTTCTTCTCCATAGGTAATCAATGTTTTCCCAACCCTATTTCAAATCTGATGCTTACCGTTCAAAAGATTAGATATATTCTCAGCATTCGGAGAGGAAGACTGATTCACGGCGTTTCTCCTGCCGAACTCCATTTCCGACGGAGTTATGTCCGACCTCGAAACCGCGGGGAGTTCGGATCCACCCGGGAAGACGGAAACTGGTGGCAAATAAAATAAAAGAGAAACTAAAAATTAAAATTGGAAAATAGTGTAGGATTTATAGATGGGCCTACAATATAGGCCCAAAAGGTCAATATTTTGCCATATAGTTTTTCTATTTAAGTCTGGCTGGCGGTTCCTTTGAGTCTCTCTATTTTACATCTCCGCAATAGGCTATTATCGCCGACCACCGTGTTTCGGCCATACCCGTTGGGGGAAAGCTAAATTGTTGAATCCGCATTAGGGTTTTCTTTTAAAGGTCTGCTCTTCCGATCGGAGGATTGTTACTCTATTTAATTCTCAGATTATGGCGTTAAGACAGCAGAACCTTTGGCTAGACTGGTCGGATGATTGTTACTCTGATTGATTCTCAGATTAGGGTTTCCTTTGTATCGACATTGAGTGAATCGAAGGTCTGTTCTTCCGATTATGGCTGATAAGTACAACGTCGAGGACGCAGAGGCTTTGGCCAAGAGAGCCTTGGTACAACTCTTTCCCGTGTTTTATACTTTTTTGATTTCTGGTCGTCTTGAAAAATTTCCTGTTTTTTAATTTGGGATGTGTAAACTTGTTTGCTTCCTTCAGCATTTACCAATCGCACAGGCGACGCCAATCTACGAGCAGCTTTTGTCACTGTTTCCCACTTCTGTAAGTTTCCCATGGCTTCGCTACTTCGTATTTTGGGGTTTGGGGGTTAGTTGTTCTGAAAAGTTCCTTTTTTTAATCAATTGGATATTTTCTTAATTGTGAGCTCTTTTATAGGCGAGATATTGGAAGCAATATGTGGAGGCACAAATGGCTGTAAACAATGATGATGCTACCAAACAGATATTTAGTCGTTGCTTGTTGACCTGCCTCCAAGTTCCTCTGTGGTATGTAATGCTCTCCTTTTTAGGTCGTTGATAAGAGAATATAAGATCCTTCCGGTCATTGTTTCTTATGTTGGGCCTCTTGCTTAGCTATAATGTAAGTCTTTCCATCACCTTGAATATAATTCAAACATCTGATTCTCTTAGGCAATGTTACATCCGGTTCATCAGAAAGGTGTACGACAAAAAGGGAGCAGAGGGTCAAGAGGAGACCACAAAGGCTTTTGAATTTATGCTTAACTATATCGGTATCGCTTCTGTTTTGGACTGTGGTTCAGTTTTGTTTGTTTTTCATTTTAATCCTCTGTACATGTCCAATAAATAAAGGGAATTTTTCTGATTGTAAGTAATGCAAACAATGATGTGTAGTAGAAAATATGAGTTGATCAAATATGCTTAATATAGTTGATAAACGATCAAGCATTTGTGCAAGTTACTAGATCATGTGTGGATTCTTTCTTACTTTTGTCACGTCAATCTCTTGTAGTTCTTCGCCTTGACATGACTGTATATGTACTGTTGTCAATTGGTTTATATTATATTCTCCAGTTCATGCTGTTTTCAGTAACAGGCATGAAAATAATAATTTGGGATACTTGATATCTGTAAAGGATATGTGTGTCTCAAAATAGGCGTTCATAATGTTTGAAATACTGAAAAACACTGCCTATTCCTCTAGCTCTATTCAAACTTCTTGTAAGTACTTATAACTGGCAGTTAAATGTGACGTACATTTACTTTGTTGATTCATTGTTCCGTCAAACGTTCATCATGTACTGTGAATCCCTTGTTCGTACATGTCATGACTTCAATGTGACATTTGAAATGGCTTTTTTGGTTCGTCTTCCTATGCATTATCATAAACATAATTATTCCACAGGGAAAGTTCATGATAAAATTCTCTTTGGCTAATAGTGTGCCAGTCCCTTGGGAATTGGTATAGGTGCATGCATGTATTACGGGTATTGCTCCATCAGCAATAGCAAGCACATTCTTACTATGCATCCATTTAGAGAATTTATCCTTTAACATGTCTATGCCTCTAGCTCTATTCAACATATTGGGCCTTTACTGATGGTTGTTTATTCCGATGTATGAATCACCAGGAACAGACATAGCATCAGGGCCTATATGGACCGAGTACATAACCTTTCTAAAATCTCTTCCGGTATGTTATCGTTCTTAGCTTGTCTTTGTTACTAATATTTCTTTATTGCAGATAAACTAATACATTATCTCGCAGGCGCTTAACCCCCATGAAGATTCGCAACGGAAGATAGCTCTCCGAAAAGTGTATCAGAGAGCTATTTTAACTCCGACTCACCACGTTGAACAACTTTGGAAGGAGTATGAGAACTTCGAAAATTCTGTTAGCCGCCAATTGGTAATTATTTTTCTTACAATTTATGAGCGGTTTGTTATTTTCATGAATTTTCAATGTATTAGAAGCAAGTAAAAACATCTTTCACTTTCTTTGGTTCATGGATGGTCTAATCTATCTTGTGAGTAGGCCAAAGGACTTGTAAATGAGTTTCAACCAAAATTCAACAGTGCCAGAGCTGTATATAGGGAACGCAAGAAATACATTGAAGAAATTGATTGGAACATGCTTGCTGTACCACCAGCAGGATCTTCCAAGGTAAATAATTTCTCATCCATTGCTTCTTTTTGGAACTACTGAATCTACAATTTCTTTTATCTTTGTGTATTCAACAATATTGAATATATTGACTATTAAATCGCTAAAAGAAATTTGAACATAAATTTACGCCATGAGATCAGGTTATTGAGATACGAAATACGTATTGAATTTGAGTTCTTTTATTTTTTCAGCTGAGCATCATTTACTCACTTTGGTACTTTACGCCGCCTTTTCGTTTTATGCAGGAAGAAGTTCAGTGGGTGGCTTGGAAGAAGTTTTTATCCTTTGAAAAGTAAATCCCCAAAATCATCTTATCTTCTATTTTAACTTTTACTTTTCATTCAGTGATGACATACGTTTTTACATAGCTGCTTAACCATTTTGTCTTGGGAGTGCCTGGTACTTTGAAGAATACGAAAGCTCGGTATTAATATATCGCAGCAGTTAATTGGCCATCGGTAGAATTTTGTTGTGTTCAGTTTACGACTACTGATGAGACTGATATCTTAGACTGATATCTTTTTCTGTCTCTTATTTTGCGGATTAAGGTTTAATGATGATATTTTCTAATCAGTATTCAGTTATGCATGTTATTCTTCAACTAGTCCTTTCAAAAATAACATACTTCTACTTCTAATACAATTGTAATTTTCAGAGGAAACCCTCAAAGGATTGACTCAGCCTTGTCAGCTAAGCGGATTATATATGCCTACGAACAGGTATGCAGATTGCATAGAGTCAGAGAGATAAACTTGCTGAAATTTAGGAGGACTCCAAAATATGTTTCTTTTTAATTGGCTGCTTATTACTCCGGTTTTGCAGTGTCTTATGTGTTTGTATCACTATCCCGATATATGGTATGACTATGCTGAGTGGCACATAAAATCTGGTTCCACGGATGCTGCAATCAAAGTATTTCAGCGAGCTCTTAAAGCCATTCCTGGTAAATCTAATCTGTCTTTTGTGTCTTTATGTCTATGAACTAGTTGCTTTTTGAAGGTTTGCTTATTACTTTTTGCTAAGCTATGGGCTTACAGATTTAGTCTTATTTTCATCTATTCTTAAGTATTAGTGGGTGATCCCCTCTCCGGTTTTGCAGTGTCTTTATGTGTTTCTAGTGGGTATCTCACGTTTCATGCAGGATTTGTATTGTTGTTTACTAAAGTATTGTTGCATTCTCGTTATCATTATCAAAGTTTTCAGAAGTTCCTGTAAACATGTTTGTAACAAATTGTATGTTACAAACATGTTTATCCCCCAATTTCCAACTGACAAATTTTTCTAGAAATAAATTTATTAAAGTGCAGATTTATATAAATAAATTTTGATAGAACTTAAGTTATTAAATTAGAGGTTTTAGATCAATATATATATGTGCTATTTTGTAGGGAAATGTCTTTTCACGTTTTGAACTAAGTTATTATATATTAGATGTTATATTATGAGAATTAAGGTGTAATAACGCATAATATACGAAATTAAACTTAACAAATAAGTGATGGGTTTGAAAATATGAGTTGATGATGTGGTATCATGAGAAAGAGAAGAAATTTTGCTTTATATATGTCGATATATGATGATATATTCGCTATTGTCTGCATGATGCAAGTCTTTTATATTTGGTTTTTGAAGTGTCTACATTCACTCTTATCTCAGAATCGGAAATGTTGAAATATGCTTATGCTGAGTTTGAGGAATCTCGTGGAGCTATTCAGGTTTTTATTCTTGCTGCTGGCTTCTCATTATCTCGCTTTATCTATTGTTCTCGCTCTTTGCTTATTGTTGTTTGATTTTGCAGTCAGCAAAGAAGTTATATGAAAGCATTTTGGGGGTTAACACGAACTCTTTGGCACATATACAAGTAAGACCACTAAAATTTCAGAATGTAGGACTACTAAGATTGGCGTAACTTGCATATCTACACTTTTTTATAGTCAGATGCGTGTCTGTTGACTATGGTATCTTTCCACCATATTCATGAAATGTTTCTCCTCTCCATCTATTTCATACGTATAAATTTTCAATTTTCACTTTTAGATGTTCTTTTTTTTTGTAAACATCCTCATGAAATTCCTTTATATTCTGACGCAGTTCCTTCGTTTTCTCCGGAGGGCTGAGGGTGTTGAAGCTGCTCGCAAATACTTTTTAGATGCTAGAAAATCTCCTAGCTGTACATATCATGTGTATATTGCTTTTGCGAGGATGGCTTTTTGTCTTGACAAGGATCCAAAGGTGGGTTTTCTTACCTACTGTGTGCTATTTGGAGCTGCATTTTTGTTTGATTTTGTTGGTATAAGAATAAATTGATTATGAAGGAGGTAGTGGCCATTCAGTCAGGTTCAGAACCCACTCGTCTTATTTTCCTCTTAGTTGCTTAAGTAAACCAGGAGAATTTTATGATAATGAAGTCAAACTGATTTTAATACTGCGGTGTTTGGGTTATTGATGTCCTTAAACTCTTCCTCTGCTTGCAAAGTAGTATATGCATTTTACCTTCTTTTTTTCCTTGGACATTTTGTAATCGTTTGTTCGATTCTTTTAACGTAATTTTTAACACTTGACATTCTTGCAAGATAAATATACTAATGTAGCGTCTAATGTCAATTTTTTATTCAGTTTTCGCAGTAATTTATGCTCATGCTTGCATTGTTATGCAGGTTGCTCATAATATCTTTGAGGAGGGATTGAAACGCTATATGAGTGAACCCGTCTACATCCTTGAGTGAGGGTCACTGCAGCCTTACTAAAAATTCCTTTTTCAAGATATGCTTGATAATCTTTAGGGCCCTTATCCGATAAATATCCTCAAATTTGTTTTCTCTCCCTAACTTTCCTAAACCAGAATTTTAACCCTTTTGGTTTTGCGTTAAATTCTAGGTATGCAGATTTCTTGACTAGATTGAATGATGACAGAAATATCAGAGCTCTATTTGAACGGGCATTAAGCACACTACCAGCTGACGAATCTGCTGAGGTTAGCTAATACTGATGTTTCGTTTCTCTGAGCCATGAAAGAGAGCTGTTTTTGTTCTTAAGCATGAAAAGAGACAAGGAAAATAACCGAACTGCTAATGAACTAACCAAGAAACTAATTTTGATTATAGCATTTCTTAATTTGCTCAAATATGATAATGGTTTAGCAATTGGAGGTGTAATCTTGATGCACATCTGAACCCCAGGAACAGTTGTGGCAATGGTAGGGGTTAAAACTAAACTGAAACAGGCCGATATTTTTTGTCTGTTTTACATGTAGTACTTTATAAACAGCTAATAAAATGAAGAAGTTGGTGGTAATATGTTATACCCTAGTGCTAACTGCTTTCTAGGATTAATTTTTTTCTTGCCTCATCCTTTGTAGGTCTGGAAAAGATTCATTCAGTTTGAGCAAACATATGGAGATCTTGATAGTATGCTAAAGGTAGTCTAAAATGTTCAAATGTTGCCAACCTATACTAGGAAGGAAATACAGTTAGCTTACTGTGTTTTGGAAGCATTTTTTGTAGTTTTTTTTTTTGTTGACTCCTTTGTAGAGTCCCAACTTTATAGGTGTATTCCGTCTGACTGCCTTTCTATTGTATCGAGATTCTTGAAATGCTGAGACTTGCGAATTATGCTAAAATAATCTAGGACAGAGTGGCACCTCGTTAAGGAGACATTTGTTGCAGAACTATGAAATTTACTGAAATCAGATCTACGATATGCCCAGTATCAAATGTAGCTGTTTGATGGAGAAGTCAGCTTATCTTTCTAGTATTGGCTCTGAAATATTTTGTTACTATCACAACCTCCTTGTAGGTTGAGCAGAGAAGGAAAGAAGCACTTTTCGGAAAAGGAGAAGAGGGATCTTCTGCTCTAGAGAATTCACTTCAAGATGTTGTTTCTCGTTACAGTTACATGGATCTTTGGCCATGCACTTCTAAGGAGCTTGATCACTTAGCCAGACAAGAGGTATGTCCCAGGCAATATATCGCATTTTAGATGGAATAACTACTGATGATGCATCTAGTAAGTACAAATTTTAACTGATCTATGTGTTCACTGTAGTTGCTTGCGAAGAATATGAATAAGAAAGTAGAGAAGATAACTCTACCTCAAGGACCTGCAGCTATAGGTCTGTACTTTTTAGTTTTCTGGTGTGAATCGATTATGATAAACTTGAGTGATGACTGAAGTAAATAAACCTTGTGAACAGGTAGTTTAGCTTCTTCATCGGGAGTTGTTTATCCAGATACATCTCAGATGGTCGTTTATGACCCGGCAAAGAAATCAGGTATTTGATTTGCACTTTGCAAGTTTGCAGCATCATTTGGGTGTACAGTGTGGAATTGTGAACGAAATCTGAACCATTCATTATTTGACTGCAGAGTTTGCTAAATCTGTAAACCCAGTAGCAACTCCTGCGTTGAACACCTTCCCAAGTAATGCGACCGCAACTGCAACTCACGGATCAGCAAGCACATTTGACGAAATACCGAAGACTACTCCACCTGCATTGTTAGCGTTTTTAGCTAACTTACCTATTGTTGACGGTAACTCTCTTTTAACCAACTCAAAGTTGTATTCGAACTGAGCACCTGAATAAGTTTCCACTAACCAACTACTTTGTCACTATTCTCTCAATTCTTTCAGGTCCAACACCCAATGTGGATGTTGTTCTGTCAATATGTTTGCAGAGTGACTTACCAACAGGTCAAACTGTTAAGCCGAATTTGGCTGCTAAAGGCAATGCTTCAAGCCAAAACGATCACTCAGGTACAACCCGTGGTGGTTCTCAAAGATTATCAAGAGACAGAAGAGCTACGAAGAGAAAAGATTCAGATAGTAAGTTCTGTCTGCCAATAGTTATGTTCAATTATATATAACAATAATAGCTCATGCAAGTGAATCATCTATGCCTTAGAACAACCATTGTAAATGATAGTTATGTATCTTACTCTATCTCTCTGTTAATAGGGCAAGAAGAAGATGATACTGCAACAATACAAAGCCAGCCTCTACCTACAGATGTTTTCAGACTAAGGCAAATGCGTAAAGCTCGAGGGATCTCAACATCATCACAGACACCAACCGGCTCCACATCGTATGGTAGTGCCTTCTCCGGCGAGCTTTCTGGTAGCACTGGCTAAAATATAATGAGATCGGCAAATTCGTATAAGCCTCTCGTTGTTGTTGTAATTTATTTCTCCCACAGTTTTGATTTATGCAATAAAAATAGTCCTCTTTTGATAGATCTTGAAGGTTATTCCAATATGTATGAATATCAGTGGTTAACAGAGAATAGTAAAACACTCCCCATTCTTTACTGCACCATACACCCGAAACAATTGAACTGAGCCAGAAGTGATTCTTACAAGACCTTGCACATCAATCAATTCTTTCACCAGGTCTCTCGTGGACGGTCTGTTCTCTGGCCTCTTCTCCGTACACCTAAATGCTTGTTCCCTAAGCTTCGTATCCAGAAGGCTGAAGCTCATACACAAGCATTAGATCAACGGCTCCACCCTCGAGCGAACAACTCCGTAAACGTAAACATGTGATTCCAAACACAAACTCAAAATACCGTAAACAACACATGTAAATTCCAAAAACAAAATCAATAACGTTCAAGAACCAGTTGATTACAGAAGCAAACTCTGAAACTTTGAGTGAGCTACCTTTCTCCTTGTGCATTCCCAACACCATCAGTAGCTTAAAGCTTGTAACAGCTTTCAGAGATTTTGGCAAGAAGAAATAAAGGTTTTTTATCCTGTGAAGTGAACCATTCCAAAACAAGTATCATGTCTGGATAAGAAAACATATACATGTCAGAAAACGTTCGTTCTCATCTTGAAACGATACACAAGGTTTTATAGCTTTGAAAGCTCTACAAACATAACTGTAAAAGGGCACACAAGGTATTAAATAACACAAACACATATTAGAGTGAGATTATTTGCACAAAGATACCATGTTTTAAGAGCATCAACATGTAACGAGGATTATTATGCTATGTTTTATAGCAACTTAAGCCTTGACAGCTCTATACGATTGTGTAAAAGAAACCTGAAGGTATTATACAAACGAAAAACAACATTCCAGAGTGTGCAATGTACACAAGCATGCCATGTTTTAATAGCCTCAAATCTTCGCAAAGGTAGAATGCAAGCACATTTTCTTTTCACTGTTAGGTTTAAGTTGAACTATCCTCGGGCTTTAAGCTCGGCGAGTCTCCTGGATAAATCATCCTCCTCAACTTTCTCTTCAATATTGGTAGGAATGGCATGACCAGCAGGCTGAGGTAGTCCAACAGAAACTTCAAGACCGTAATCGTCTGCTACTTGCTGCATCAAGCTGTTGACTTCTCCTTCTGGAGTCGACAACGAAGTAGAACCCGCCATTGCGTTCTCCATGAACTCAGCTTGGACTTCCATGTTCACAAACTGTTTCTCAAAAGAATCCATTGTCTCTGACATCTTCTGCAGGTTACCTGTAGCAAAGAACAAATCCGAAGGTGAGAAGCTGAGTTGCTGTAGTACAATGGATTATATGTACTTAGCAAAAGGAGAGCAAATACGCCATGAACCATGGTGTTTACTACTTCAACTCAAGCTTATTCCAATATTTCATAAAAAATACTAAAAACAATTCGAAGCAGAGATTGGATCATCGAAAAGAGATTGCTGGAAAGTATGAATATAAAAAGTACCGGTGGCAAGCGAAGATTCGAGGGATTTCACGATGTTAGTCATCGATTTGGTGATGGTGGCCATCTTGGCTTGAGTATCGAGCCGAGCGACAACAGCGTCCAGACGAGAGGAGAGGCGGAGGTAGTTCATCTGCTCGCTGCGCTTGCGTATGGCGTTCTCGGCATAGATCCGTGCACCATCCATGTTTCCTTTCTCAATGGCTTTCTTCACCTTAAGCTTCTCCGACTTCTCCTCTTTCTCGCATTTCCTCGCCTGCCTCTGCAGAGACTTAGATGTAAACTTCAAATCGAAGATTTGGTTCATCAGCTTATCCGTGTTACCCATATCGATCAGCTATTCGGATTTCGCTTGTGAGATACGCAAATCGAAAAATTCTATGAAATCGTGTTTCTTCCGTAGATCTCAACGACGAAGCTTGTTGACTGGTTCAAGATGTTCGGTTATATCCGGTTTAGTATTAAATCCGCTGCCCTGGTAAGTGGTAAGTAATTCATTTGCTTCATAATATTCATACAACTATCAGCCAAAGAATGAGTTTCTCTTAATCTTCTGAAATTTGAAGCCTTCAACACTTGTGCAACTTTACTTAAAGGACAGTTGAATATCAAATGATTAATCGGAATGGATTTATGTCTATAAAAACCTACTTTGCATAAAAATAAATATATTATGAGACATTATATGTGAAAACTAGACATTAAAATAGACGGATGTAGCAAAAATATTATTGTGAATGTGTCATGTGCATTGATATGTCAAATAAGTTTAAGTATTGAATTTTGGGATGAATGTGTACTCACAAGTGTTTATCTTATCAACAAAACTACAACATTTTTTAAAGATAAAATATCATATGACATAAAGTATGATTGTTCGCCTAATTATATAGATCAGATTTATATCCTTACCATACGTGGAGAAAATATTTGAAAATTTTATAATATTATTTATTAGAAAATATAAACTAAATATTTCTATAATTTTAACTTTTATTTAAAATTATTTTTAATATTAATTTTTGTATATGTAAATTAAAGAAAGTAATGTTTTTTACGAATTTAATAGTATTTTTGTTATTTTAAGAAAATATATTAATTTTCTAATCAAATTAATAACAATAATATATATTGTAATTATTGTACTAATTTAAATTCATTTATATATTTATTTAAAATTCAATGTGCTGATGACACGTCATTATTATATTTCTGTTAATAACACGTCAAAATAAAATTATTTTCTTAAAATATTCCTCAAATAAGAAATATTTAATTTTTTTAATTGTTTTGCATATACTCATAACTTGAATAATAGTGAAAGAAAATTTTGCACTAACATATAAAACGCTATATTTTCATGTCTTGTCTATTTGAAAAAAGGTTAGACAGTATTTTATCTTGATACGCATTTTATACTCGCTCATACATCCATAGGATTTGAATTACTTCAACACATTTCCTCCTCTTTTGCCCGACAAAACACCAAGGAATCACCTGAAAAACAACGTAAATAAGTGACCTTTAATTGGTCTATTTCTATTTGCTCTAAAGCTTTGAATAGAAGCACTATGGACATGACACAGAGTTAAAATCAAAAGACTCTAACAACAAAATATATACAAGTAAGACGAGATTGAATCTCCTTGTAATACATTTCATGATATATCCAACTTGAGTAATATCTAACTTAAGAACCATAAATGGATGATGGACCATCATTTAGTTGTGAGAGAATGCATTAACTCATGGGCTATTAGGAAACTATATGTAATTAACTTACCAAGAATGAAAATAATTTGATGTAGTCTTAGCTTAAACCTATCAGCCAAAACATTGAATATAAGCTTATATGTAATATTTGACAGACTAATTTTCCTATAATCATCCATCCCTTCATGATTTTCTACTTTGGATATTAAACATATCTGGATATGTCATTTCTAATTACAATTACAAGTTTCAATCTTTTTTTTTTAAATTTTTTTCACCAACAAAATAAAATAAACTATTGTGTATAAATTGTTCTGATCATTTCATTCCCTATTACAATATGGTTTTTATCATAATGTATTTGCAGGAAGAAAGCAATATGCAATGGAATTTGACTTAGGATAGTTTAACAAAAAGAATAATGATTTATAAATAGTACTAATTATTTGGAAGATTGGTTAAGCTATAAATATATATTAATTTTAGTCCATAGACTTTTTGGTTGTATTTTTAATTTTTTGCTGTAAAAATACAAAATCATGAACAAAAAAAAGCTGTAAATTTGTTACAGAACCATTTGAAATATTTAAAGGTTAATTGAAAATTTGAATGTTGTAAAATTATTTTAAACTGAAAAATAAAATCAATCACACATTATATTTATACATTTTCTCCATCCATAATATATAACAGTAGCAAGGAACCTCCACACCACAACTAACCAATGGTATGGCAAATCATATGTCACCGTCCACTCATATTTGTTATATTTACTGGTCAAAGTAAAAAATGTCACCGCCTGTAACTCTTGTGATACGGACAAAAACATTATGGTATTTTAGACATTAACTTATACGATTTCCTTCGTTTTGGTCCCTAAGAGAGAAAAGGATTATAATTCCAATTTTGACCTTTCAGAGAGAGAAAAAAGGGAAAGGCGTTTTTCGTCTCTCGTTCCTCCATTTGCTACAGAGATCGAAATTCCATTTTCTAGATAGAGAGAGAGAGAAGAAGAAGAGGGACGTAATTAATCATCGATCAAGTCTCGAAAATCTATGAATAAAACCATGGAATGGAATGTGAATCAAGGGATTTGGTTATGGTGATGACGCGATCTTCGATTCGGTGATTAAGGTTTGGAAGCTCAGATTTCTCTCTACCGGAGCTTGGATTTTCTTCTATAGCCTTTGTTGGATTTTTATCAAAAGGAAAAATGAACGGTGGTGGCCATGCCGCTTCCTCCGCCGCTTCTAGTGGCCCTCCTCCGTCTTTAGAGTGGAGATTCTCTCAGGTCTTCGGTGAACGAACCGCCGGAGAAGAAGTCCAGGAAGGTAACTATTGTGAAATATATTCGGGGGTGTGGAGTTTGTTTACTTCTTTTATTTTAGATCCGCACGGTGTTTGAGGACTAAGGGTCTGATTCGTGGCTTGGATCGGATTTGGATGGTAGGGATTAGGGAGTTATGCCTCTACTGCTTAAGTGGAGTTACTGATGAATCCCTGGGACTTGTGTTCCGGTTTTTTAGATTGCACTGTCAGTAGGGTTTCGGAGTTCTGAGTGCCGGTAGGATTGTTTGGGTATGAGAGCATCTCCATTCCCTCAACTGATTGTTGTGAGGTTGGAGGTTCTCAGTCGTCGTACAAGTTTTCAACAGTTTTGTAGATTTGGTAAATTGGTATGCTAATGCTAGTTTTAAGTTTATATCAGGAGAATAATTTAGCTTGAAGCTTTTGTCTGATCAATGCCATAGCCACGGATACTGTTTTTCACTGGTAAAAAATTTTCCCTGCTCCGCAAATTAGCAACGAAAGTATATGATGAATTGGGTTCTCAATTGAGTAATGTGAAGGCTTATCAATGGTTATGCATTTTTGGTTCATGAGTTGAATTGAATTTCCAATATCGAGTTGGTTTAAGTTCCTCTCTTCTGGCTGATGAGTCTTAGTAGTATTAGTGTAAGTAGGTGGTCTTTAGCTTCCTTCCAATGTAGGAGGAATTTAATATACTGTATCTCAACATTTCTCATATTATTTTATGAAGTCTTTGTTCTCGGCTTACGTGCTCTATATGAAGAAAGAATTTGCCAGTTGCATTTTAAGGCTGTAATGTGTTTACTCCTACAATGTCGTGGTGACTTCTGATGTAATGATTCTGTTTGCACAATTTTCTTCTGCAGTTGACATCATTTCTGCCATCGAATTTGATAAAAGTGGAGATCATCTTGCAACTGGTGACCGTGGGGGCCGAGTAGTTCTTTTTGAGAGGACCGATACTAAAGATGTGTGTCCCTTTTTCTTCTACAAGATTTACTTCATTGTTCTTTTAAAAGTTTTTTTTGTGATGTAATGCATTCTCGTGCAATCTTATTTTTAGCATGGCGGATCCAGGAAGGATCTTGAGGAAATGGATTACACAGTTAGGCATCCTGAGTTTCGATATAAAACAGAATTTCAGAGTCATGAACCAGAGGTACTACAAAACTTATCCCTAGATTTCACTTATGTGTATTTGTCTTGCTTGTCCTACACCAATAAGCTTGCTCTTCAATATTGTTCAGTTTGATTATCTTAAGAGTTTGGAGATTGAGGAGAAAATCAACAAAATCAGATGGTGCCAACCAGCAAATGGTGCATTGTTTCTACTTTCCACAAACGATAAAACAATCAAATATTGGAAGGTACTACATATGGATGGGCTTTTATTTTATGACTGCCCAATTAGTGACCGGTTATAGCAATGTGTATTGTGTATTAGTCAGCGCCGTGATCTTGTTTCATATGCTCTATAGTGTAGACATATAGTAGGTGTCACATCATGTAATACTGGTCTAGAACCTGGTTATTTGTGCTTCCAAGACTCCATACAAAGTAAGAGAAATAGTTTTGTTTCTTTCTTATAATTTGACTCTTCCATTCATTTGGGATCAAACAGGTACAAGAAAAGAAGATCAAGAAAATTTGTGAAATGAATATTGATCCGTCAAAGGCTTCAGGATACAATGGCCATGAGAGTTCAAGTAGTCCTATTCAAGTAGTTGCTAATGGATTACCTGCTGATAAAGCACATGGCCACCTGAGCAGCGACTTCTCTTTCCCGCCAGGAGGCATTCCATCTCTACGTTTGCCTGTGGTAGTTGCATTTGATTCAATTCCTATTTTCCTTTTTGGTGTCATTTGAAGTGATTTTTAGTTTCAGGATTCAGGAAACAAAATTTATATAGATATCCAGCTTGTCCACTACATGAGTTGTCATTCTTCTCTCCAGTGAAAAGGGTCCGATCCATTGATTTATTTGATTGCTTTGTACCTTGTGACTGGAAGTTGTGGATAGTCTCATCGTGTTGACGGTCCTACTACTACTAGTGGCTCTTGTTTCGTTTAGTCGTAAATAAAGCTCAGTACCAACTTAGTGGCATGGATTAGTCAATTGATACTTTGCTTGGAATGATTGGTCTTTCTGCATATTTAGGTGACTAGCCTGGAGACCAGCCTTGTTGCCAGATGCCGACGAGTGTATGCTCATGCCCATGATTACCATATTAATTCAATCTCAAATAGCAGGTAATCCTTTTCCTGATTTCCCACGGGCTATATGTTTTACTCTCGATTGAATTTTACCTTCTTCTTGCTGTCGGTCTCTATGCTTTTCCATCTCAAAAAATAATCTAATTATTTAATCTTTTTTACATCTCTTTTCACTTGTTGTGGTGCTACCAATCTCTTTATCAAATTTAATCCTAAAATTGTACATACATGTCTTACAACATACAATATAACCTCTATAAATTAATACCTTGATAAACCAATACATTGTCTAGGTCCGAATTAATTTTTGGATCAGCTAATATATCGTCATATCGATAAATTAATAACTCTATAAATAATAAAATGTCATAGTCCCGGTATTATTAATTTATCGAGGTTTTACTATATATTGCATTTTTTGTTCCTTGCGATAATGTATTGTTCCCCTAATTATTGAAGCGATGGAGAAACGTTTATTTCGGCTGATGATCTGCGAGTAAATCTCTGGAATTTGGAAATTAGCAACCAAAGTTTCAATATCGTTGATGTTAAGCCCACAAACATGGAGGACTTAACTGGTATGTTTTTTCACTGAATTTGTTAGAAGTTGTATGCTGTATTACGGTCTTAACATTGTTTTAGATGTTAACAACCTCCTTACTCTGTATTTCTATTCATTTCCTGCTAATAATATAAAATATTATGCTTGCTGAGCATGTTTCTAAAGACTACATGGTCTCTGCAGAGGTTATTACATCAGCTGAGTTTCATCCTATCCATTGTAATATGCTCGCATATAGCAGCTCAAAAGGCTCCATCCGTTTGATTGATATGCGGCAATCAGCTCTGTGTGATTCTCATACGAAATTGTAAGTTCTATTCTCCTCATCCTTTATCAGATAGGGAAGTATTTTTCTGGACATGTATAGCGTTTTTCAATATGTGCTTAACCCAGGTGAAATTCTAAGTAATAGGGGGATATGAATAAGTTGGTAGATTTCCAATATTTCCTTTTATCTTATCAGAAATTTACTTTTGGAAGTAAAGATTATTTGGCTTAAATTTGGGACCGCTAACCATTGTTGCGTCATATCACAGATTCGAAGAGCCGGAAACACCTGGTTCAAGATCATTTTTCACAGAGATAATTGCTTCAATTTCTGATATTAAATTCTCAAAGAATGGGAGATACATACTTAGTCGCGATTACATGACGCTCAAGGTTGAAAATCATCTGGTCCCCTTGTGTATAGTCTTTTTTCTGATTGTGGGCCAATATAGGTGTATGCTTCAGTTCTTTCTGATATCTTCTGCCCTCTCCAACGTTTCAGCTGTGGGACATAAACATGGATTCTGGTCCAGTTGCATCTTACCAGGTTCATGAACATCTGAGACCGAAGGTGAGGGAGCTTCTTTCTGCGGCATCTCTTATGTGACGATTGTGTTTTAAAACCTAACCATCTTATGCGTTACTTGCAGCTATGTGATCTATATGAAAATGACTCCATCTTTGATAAATTTGAGTGTTGTCTGAGTGGTGACGGGTTGAGGGTAGCAACAGGCTCGTACAGGTTAGCGTCCAATAAAGTACGTTTTGATCTTGTATAAAAGATGAACAAATGATCAACTTATTATGCTTAATTTCCTGGTAAAACCAGCAATCTATTCCGCGTATTTGGAGCGTCTCCAGGAAGTACTGAATCTGCAACTTTGGAAGCTAGCAAAAACCCGATGAGGTAAATTGGAAAACAGAGAACATTGTTAGTTAAAAACAGGTCATAGAAATTTATATTGAGCAATTTCAAAACTTTTGCATAAATGGTTTTGTATTAGGAGGCAAATCCAGACACCTGTAAGACCATCGAGATCTATTGGCAGTATGACACGTGTGGTTAGACGAGGTTAGTGGTAGTAGTAACAGTAAAAACACAGTTATGCTTTACTGTTTTCTTCTGGAGTAAAACAAAAAAAAACAAAAACTTGTGTTTGGACACAGTAACGGAGACTCCTGGAACAGAGGCGAATGGGAACGCGTACGATTTCACAACTAAGTTGCTGCATATGGCTTGGCACCCAACAGAGAACTCAATTGCTTGTGCAGCAGCAAACAGCTTGTACATGTACTATGCATGAATTAGAGAGAGAGAGGGGGAGAGGGGGGGGGGGGGAGAGAAGAAAAAACGTGGAACCAGCTTGCTCCAATTTAACTTTCTATTTTCTCCTTGTTCTCTCTCTCTCTCTCTCTCTCTCGTTCTCTCGCTGTCTTTTAACTACCAAAGTCATGATGTAACCAGATAAGATATAGTAGTAACAGAGTTATGCTGTGACCAAGACCAAAGCTTGACCAGTCACTGCGACTCAGTTTATGGAAGAAGCAACATTATATCTTTAAGGAGTTGGGAGGTACAAAAATATTGGGTTGGGAAAGAAAAGAAGAAGATATTTTTTTTTTAACCAGAGAAGGGTAATATCCGAACCACCCACCTCCTACTTAGGTTGTCTTTTTTTTTTTTATGTGGGATGCGAAGGAAGATATTTATTTTTATTCTCTTTTAGTATCGATTCTATTACTCTTTTTAAGAAACAGATTGAGGTGTGTGGAATTTTTAGTTTGAGACGATGGGGTGGGTTGTGCTTCAAATTTGTTCATTGAATCTTTTCTCATCTTCTTTTTGGACACATTATGCTTTATGTCTCAATTGTATTTTCAGACACCCTTTTGTGACTTTTTCACTGTTGCCCACAATAAAGAATATGTAGTTATTTCAACAATTATATATATACTTTATAGATATAAAAATACATACGTGCTGCTATGATGTCAATTTTCTTATCTTGATCAAAATGTTGTGTTGTCATATTAAAACTTGTGTTTCGTGATCGACTGAAAATGTTTTATTTTTAATGAATAAAATGAAGAACTCAAATATAGAAAGACGTGGCCACGAGAGAAAACCAAGAATATTCCTTGTGCTTAGATTTGTCATTCAATCTACCTTCCAACTTTCCTCGTTTGTGCCTTCTTATGCAACTCCCATATAATTATTACTTTTAATTTTTTTATCAAATCAATGTTTAAGGTTCATCCAACCGAGTATGGTTTTTAACTTTATCGTTGTGTACTTGTGTGTATGACCTAATTGATAAAGCCAACACCCATGTACTTGTCTTTAAAATAAAAAAAACTAATTGATGTTAAAAGCAAGAAGAAGGAGAAGCAATTCATAAATAAATCAATACTAATACATACAATAAATTTATGTAACGTAATTCATAAGATGTTATTTTTATTTTTCAGATTACAATTTTTGGAAACGGATTAATATAGGTTGGGGATATTCTTTTATCTCGTATCTTCTCTCACCTGCGTAGAATCCCACTAAAACCCCACAAAATAATACCCAAAAAATAAACTAAGAGCCGTAAACACCGTCGGATCAGCTTACCTAGTTAATGTTTGGCCCTTAAATGTCATTAGATCTAACGGTTTAAAAATAGGAATCAAATTAGAATAGGATTATTCGTTATTCACCTTGAGCTTTAAGGTAATATTCCAATGGCATCTTCCGAGAGAATCCATCCCTATTCATCTCTCTCTTCTCACTTCATATGTATAAATCCTAATCATCTTCTCCACATTCCATAATCACACAGAATTCGAAGAAATTAGTACCAATTTCAAATCGAGGTTTTCCACAGGTTTTTCTTTTTGTTTCTCGGAAAATGGCTAACAAGAATAACATTGTCGTCGTCTTCGATTTCGACAAGACAATCATCGACGTTGATAGCGATAATTGGGTCGTTGATGAATTTGGCTTCACTGATTTGTTCAACTGTCTTCTCCCCACAATGCCTTGGAACTCTCTCATGGTCTGCTCTGTTTCGTTTTTTTTGTTGCTTGATTTCTGACTTTCGTTCATCAGTCCTAATTTAAGAGAACCTCTAAATCCTTTGTTTTTTGTACATAACAGGATCGTATGATGAAGGAGATTCATGATCATGGCAAAACCATAGAAGAAATCAAACAAGTCCTCAGAAGAGTCCCTATTCATCCTCTTGTCATCTCTGCCATCAAATCCGCTCGCGCTCTAGGGTAAAACCATATTAAGTTTCTCAGTTTGCGTTTGATTTCTGCCATCAGACCTCAATTTACGATTCCGTTTCCAGGTGCGAGCTGAGAATAGTGAGCGACGCGAACACCTTTTTCATCGAAACAATCGTTGAACATCTTGGGATTAGTGCGTTTTTCTCCGAGATTAACACAAACCCAGGATTTGTAGATGAACAAGGAAGATTAAAAATCTCTCCTTACCACGATTTCACCAAATCCTCTCATGGTTGCTCTCGTTGCCCTCCTAACATGTGCAAGGTACTGTTACACTAATTCCATTAAATATCTCACTGCATGTCTATTAAACATTCTTCGTTTCGTTCAATCAATAATTCTGTTTTCTGAGATTTGAAAAAAAAAAAAGAAATGAAGAAAAAAGTGATGATTTTGCCATCGTGGATTTTGGAAGCTTTATTCGTAATATAAGTTCGTTACCAACACATGCCATGTGTTGAATCAGAACTATGGACCCACTTGTGATGCTTTGTCTCGATTTAATAGTATTATAATTTATTGTTTTAGGGCTTGATAATTGAGAGGATTCGAGCTTGTATAAGCAAAGAAGGGAAGACGATGAAGATGATCTATCTTGGAGATGGTGTTGGTGATTACTGTCCGAGTCTTAAACTCAAAGCTGAAGACTACATGATGCCAAGGAAGAATTTCCCGGTTTGGGATTTGATTAGTCAAAATCCAATGTTGGTTAACGCTACGGTAAGAGATTGGACCGATGGTGAAGCCTTGGAGAGGATTTTAATGGGAATAATCAATGAAATTAAATCATCAGAGGAAGTAGATGAGAAGGAGAAGATGTTGAGTTCTGACAATTGCAAGATATCTGGTGGGATTGTTCATGAACCTTTGTTGCCTCTTGTTCTTCAAGTTCCTCTAAATTAGGTTTAGTGATCGGTAAAGAGAGAACAAGGAAGTTCAGTTTGTTTTTTCTTGAATGTATATATTCCTCATGAAATCAAGAAAATATTGACGTGAATTATTTTGGATTTTTTTTATATGTAAATTCACCCAATATATCTTTTATATATTGTTGGATACTCATAATATATTATTTGAGAAACTTTTTAACAAAGTAACTGTGATAATAACGAAAATACCATGCTGACGTGTTAACACCACATCAAGATTCAGCTTAAATATAGAAAATGGTTTAAGTTACTAGAATAATTACAATACATGCCACTGATATTAATTTGGTTAGATAATAAATATAATTTATTTAACTAACCAAAAAATACTATTACATTTGCAAAAACAATAATTTTTATTTATTTAAATTTTTTATACGTTAATTTATAAATAATTTCAAATAAATATAAATAGATTTAAGTTATTATCGTAATCCCTAATATATTATTTGAGAAATATTTTAAGAAAATAATCTTATTCTGACGTGTTATTAACAGAAATACCATGTCGACGTGTCACTATGATAAATTTCAAATAAATATATAAATAAATTTAACTTATTATAATAATTACAATTATATCATTGTTATTAATTTAGTTAGAAAATTAATATATTTTATTAAACTAACAAAAACATACTATTAAATTCGTAAAACATAATTATTATTTTTTCGTAATTTTTATATACAAAAATTAATTTTAAAAGTAAATTTAAATAAAAGTTAAATATTTAACTTATATTTACTAATAAATTATAATTGCGAATATTTTTTCCACGTATGTCATGGATATGAATCTAGTTCTCTTAATATTTTAACAATCATTCATGATATAAATTGTAGCAATCATCATCACATATGAAATCAAACTAAATGCAAATATATGTAATCGTAGCTAGTTGTGACGTCACCGTCGTGAAGTAGTCTAACGTACAAATGAAGAACACTTTTATTAGGGAATCAAACGACTCGTTTCTTCATCACTTTGGTACAAATCTTCGGTTTTCCTAACAGCTGCATGAGACAAAACAACCAACGCTCCGGCCACAATGGCAACCGCGATGTTGAGCTTTGCGTCTGTTAAGAAAAGAATCGAGAGAGTAACAACGGACATGACGATAAGAACGATACGGTGGTCGATCTCTCGGTCGAATACAGTGAGCGGTTCGTCACGGAGGAAGTAAAGGAAGAGCCACGCGCCGATTAGGGCTAGTAGGAGAAGGAGGGAGAAGGGGTTCCAAATCAGACTAAGGAATATGGAGAAGAAGACAACGATGGTGTAATTGGTCTGGAAATAAACTGTGTTGGCTATGGTTCTTGAGGTCACGGTAGCTAATTTCCGCGGGAAGCTGAAGGAGCGGAGGTCGAGCATCTGCCTCCATGGGCGGCGTGTGGCAAGGCCGGGTCTTACGTAGTTGTGGTTAGTCGAGCGTGTGATGTACTCGAGTTTTGGCGCTAGGTCGTTAGACAACGTCGGATTTGTGCCGTAAACGGTCATGTTTTTTTAATATTTTTTGTAGTGTAATATATGGGAGAGATTATTGTTTTCGTTGATGTATGCGAAGTGAAGAGCTACCTAATCGAAAGGCTTTATAAAGTTTTAAATTTTAAATAAGAAATCATAAGCATCTCTTGTGGATCTCTGAATTGAAAAGATATAATTAAAAATGTAAAATAACAAAGTAAGTGTGCATGTTTACAAAACGACGAGGCAAAATGTTCCACGAGGACAAGAACAAAGCGAGTAATAATGTGAAGAGGTTATAGTCAATGAGAAGGTGCCACGTAGGGCAGTGTAATAAGAAGAGAACGAGGAGAAAATTGCAGAAGTCAAGAAAGGCCAGACCAAAAAGAGCCAAGACTTGCCGAGTTATATTTTCTTGCATTATTACGATTGTTAAACAATTGAACATGGCTCATTTAAAGGCCACCACTCAAAATTCTTAGATGAACAATAATAGATATGATGATTTTGGGAGCAGGATGATAAATAGTATGTATACATATATATATGATTATCATAATAGTACGTGGTGAGAGAATGGTGATAGTATATTGATGATAACTTGAATTGCATGTTTTTTCTTGAACCACAAAGCATGAATTGCCCTTATTGCCGTTGTTGGCAGATTGTATATTGTGTACTTCATTTGTGCATTAACACATGCTTCACTCCAACGAAATTATAGGATGGGTCAAGATATTTAAGCTACTAATACTGTATATGCTACAACTTCTTTGTAAATCATATGGTCTGTACGTCTGCAGGATAAAAAAAGAGTAGAGGACAAAAAATAATTGATTTCAATAACAAGAGGATATGTTTGTAAATAAATATCTTCAACATTCCATTTTAACAGAAAGCAAAGATGTTCTTCTCAGAATTGATCATTCTCTTTGCAGAAGCTGACCCAACGATCCTTTCCAGCTGCCAATAACATCACAAGAGATCCAAATTACTACACTTCTATTACAACTCACGCATCAAATTGGTGCTACTGTGAAAGCTAGCTCTTATTAAGAACAGAAGAACATTTAATGTGTTTCCCAATTAAAATGTCAGAAACTGCAAGCAAACCAATCAGAGTTTTCTTTTAGTAAAGAACACGAGAACCATACTTCTCGGTGATTTGATCTCTCTCTAACCATACTTATATATCTCTTTACTCCTACTTCGAGTTGTGTTTTGTTTTGGGGTCAGAAGTTTGAGTTGAGTTAAGCTAAGAAACCATCAGGAGACTGAAAATGGAAATTGTGCAAGTACCTTGAGCACATCAAAACGAGAAAAAAGTACAGTGGACATCATGTCATGCGATCCTTCAAGCATGTTCATTATCTGCAGTTAAAACAGCTGAAGTAATAAGATCGCCTGTCTTTCTCCTGGTAAGAGTTGTGTAGCAATTAATTCTGTTACGATGCTCATACCTGAGGGTAAAACTCCTTATGCTCCGGAAGAGAATACATAATTAAGTTTTTTATGCCACGGATCTGAAACAGTGAAACCAACATCTGATCAGATTGGTAATTGTATTACAGAACCAAATCAAAGATCCTATATATACATATACATTTAAACAGAAGAAAAAATAACCTTGTATCTCCGATAGAAGTATGCTCTCTCAGTGTAAAGCATGATCTTTCGGCTCCCTACAAAAAACCATTCTCGTGCACGGGATATATCCGCATTTTTTGTATAACTGAAAATTAGGACTCAGGATTAACTATCATCCGATGAAAGAAATCCAGATAACAATGGAGCAGCAACTTCAAAACAGGAAAGTAAATGGTCTCACTCTCCAAGAAGACAGAAAGAAGCATTCTGCGACTTTAAAAAGTTTCTAAGCCTGACAAACTCAAAGTAAGAATGGATAAAGATCATTACTCCTCCCTACAAACAAGATTAGAATACGTCAATTAAGCTCCTAAATAAACGTGATCACAATGAGTTCTTTATTCTGACCAACCCTGATGTTACTCTATGTTATTATGAAAACTTAAAGTATGTGCAGCAAATATTTCAGCCTTTGAATGATGGGAGTACCTGAACAGAATCTTTTATCTTTGGGAAAATCTGTGATGAAAAGAAGAATAGAATCAACAACTATTGTGTTCAGCATTATTCATTATCCTTAAAAGAAAAATGTATAATCTGTCCAGACACGAGATGATTATTCTTCAAATAATTTGATTACTGCATCAAATAAAGCCAGCAAACAAATCAAAACTGGACCTTTTTGGTAAAATAATCGAGACGTGCATCATTGACTTGGATTGTGGAGTCCGCATCAAATCTTTCATAAATCTGCAACACAGACAACAGAGATAAGATGCCTAGAACTTTGATTGTTTAAGCAAGATAAGATTATACCTGACGGACAGGGAGCAACACTTTCTCAAGAACACCTTTGTATTCACACGCCAGCTTCATCTGCATAGATTCACCCAAAAGTGTTCTGGGACAATTTTAATTCAAAACTAAAACTGAAAGACCAGTTCCTTAAAATCTACAAGATTAGATTGGGGAAGACATAATAGTGCAATTCAAATCACACTGGTAATCTCTAGCCTAGCAATATAATCAATCATAATCTCTCATAACATTAGCAACAATAAAGACATTTGGAATGCATGTATATATAAACGTGCTACAAAAATGAATGCGCACCTTTCCTTTATAATTCAAGCAATGGCGATTGAATAGAGCATTGATCTCTGAAATGGAATATTATTTGGATTAGCACGAGTTTGGGAACTGAAAATCAAGGGTTCTGGAAACATGGCAAATGTGAAGAACGAATGGAAATTAACCATAGATGAAAATAAAGGCAGTGGGCAGATCAATACCTGGGGTTAAATAAGAACTTAGAATTATTGACTGCCGGTAAAATCGCGCATGTCCATCCAGATACCTAAACATAAGAATATACGATGTAAAAAAACATAAGAATATATTTGAGATTCTGACATAGGTGTGTACTGCTGGACACATAAAACATATCAGAGAACTTGAAGTCAGAAGAACAACGTACAACGGCCGGATTCGCATGACATCTGTACCATGTTGTTTTAGTGGCAATCTATTTAAGTTGTCAACGACTGTAGAAAGGAATGACCAATTCTGAAACATTATAATAAAGAGATAAGAAATAGAATCACAATACTCCATCTTTGCAAATTCCATAAATTCACACGACAGCCTACCTGCATAGATATTATGTCTGCGTGATCGATAACCAAAACCTATCCACATGTAAATGAAAGAACTACTAATAAGTGCAATACATAGATGATCAGGATTTAGAAGAAAAAAAGAACAATAGTAGACTGAAGTAACTGAGTATCATTGGCATCTATTAAATATATCTTCTGCAAGCAATGATAAACAAATCACCTCGATTGAAGAAAGGTAATCAACATCCCGTTCCTTGTTTTCTTCTGTTTGACCAATTGCCTAGCAAGGGCGAAGTTTATAAAAGACTGATCAAGAAGATTTACATAACTGGATCATCTTACGAAAAGATAGATAAAGCTACCTACCATATGTAACTTGAGAGGGGAAGCAATAATCATATCCGAGGAATAGAAGTCACCATACAACCTAATGCTCTTCCTGGAATCAAGAAGAGAATTCAAGTCTCAGCACAACTACCACATTAGTTGGAAACAGAAAGCATGCACAGCAACTTTAAAAGAGGATGTAGGCTACAGAACCTTGTATGCTTAATGCCTAACATAAACTCATCATCGTTGTTCTTCCCATCAAAAAGGGCTTGCCAATCAGAAGGTTTTGAAGACCTTTGTTTAATCGAGTCTCCCTTTTTGGATGTATTTTTTTCCCTATCCTCATCATCAGTACCCTCGTCACATCCAAACTCATCATTAAACCGATCAAAGTGTTCTACATTAACCTGAAATCAATGAATAATTTTTAACAGAGCATTTGCAACTCAATACATTATCAGCAACAACGCAATGTCAATGCAGAAAAACTCTGCATAACCCCCATATGCCGGAAGAAAAATACATGCACAACCTTCTCCATCATCTACTAAATCATCAAACTATAGAATTTACTCATCCACGAGATGTCAGGGACCATAGAAGAAGGAAACACAGTCACAAAAACAGATGCCAATTGAAAAATAGATAACAGAATTTCATAAATTTATGTACCCTTTGAGATTCTGGAGTTAGTTGTATGAGCCTCTTAACAACACGAAAAGCAATGCTCCTCAATGGTAATAGAATCAGCACCTGAAATTAACCATAAATGTAAGACCAATTTTGAAATGCAAGCAACAACAGAGTTAAGTGCCTAAAATATATGGTGGAGAAAAGAAGAAGGGGTCACCTTTGGACGAGTAAATCCTTGATCCAGAAATCCATCATCAGAAAGAATTCCCTCCTCAGACGTCTCTCGTTGCTTGGCAATTTTACTTTCATTTTTCTTCACAAGATCTCTAGTTCTAAAGATGTGATTCAACTACATAAGACAAACTGACTTTCATAAATCCTGGAGAAATGCTAAGTCGAATGAAAAGCAATAGAAACCTCATAAAATATCTTAAAAAGGGAATATTAGTATGCACGCACAGAATGCATAAGGTATGCATCCATGGCACTCAAGTCTTCTTCAGAGCCTCTATCGTAGAAGGGTCTCTTGTTAGAATGCAAAATATCCAGATAGCTGTTGCCTACAAAATCAAATACTATAATCAAGGACTGGGACACAAAAGGAACATGAGCAATTACAGTACAAATGGGTCCAGAAGTTTTGGGAATCTATTACGTACAAATGGAGAAGAATCTTCTCCTCTTAGATGAGTCAAAATCTTTCCCTCCAGATTTCTTGTATACCTGAAGCCAGTGTTTAAATAACTTAGGCTTCAGGCCATAAGTTGCATCGCTCTGAATACCCTGCAAAATAAAAATTTTAAGCTCTGGTGGATTTTGCAACAATATATTTTTGTCGCGAAGGTAATAGAACACATACATCAAGGAAATTTTCACTTGTTCCTTTCCATCTGCAATTTTGCATGTCAATGGCAGGTGATTCCCATTTAAATTTCCAGTTGCCTTTTGGTAAATTTTCCACTTCTTCACTGGATAACTTGTGGTTAAGATGCTCACTAAATGCACTGAACACCAAATGTGTGACTATCAAAATTGTATTGTATCAAAGAGCACGTGAATATAAGGAAACTTTTACAGAAACCATTACTTAGTAGATGATGAAGCATCTGCAGAACCTTGGCCATTGGTACTCAACTCAGGCTCCTCGTCTGTCTCGCAATCCTCAGAATCATCTTCATCGCTATGATTATCATTGTTTTCCTGCATCGTGTTTTCAGTAAGACCTCTGAGAGTTTCTTCATCAGCCCCTTTAACAAAGAAAAAGAGGTACGATTGAGATCAAAAGGCTGAATTATGCAACTATTTCAATAGTACTAAAAACCCAATAGGCCAGAGATGAGTAAATACAAATGAGTTGAACAATACTCAAGTTTATAGGAGCATGTAAAGTCTCAGCATCTGCAGGTATAAGGATAGAAATAACCGATAATTTCCAATACAAGATAAGAGCAAACTTACCTTGAATCTCATTATCCTCTTCATCCATGGAGCTAAAATCCTCAGACCCACTGTTTTCCTCCCCTTCCGCATCTTCATCATCCTCATCTCCTTCTGTGTCACTTTTACCTTCCTCTTCTCTCTGCCTGTTAAAAGATATGAAAATCTAGCTTTAGTATTTCCCTCACAGACAGTAGAAAATGCAATATATGCCAAGAAACATATTATAGATACAATCTTAAAAGATAAAAGTTAAAGAGTAAATGGAAGTACTGTTCCACAGAGGAACAAAAATGTAGAATGTAAATGCTTGAATCTTTCAAAGTACCAATTGACATAAAGTCATAGCATATAACCAATACTACAAAGAGTTCCAAATCAACCAAAAACTTAGACTTGGAACTTCTTCAAACAAGCAACATTCTAAAAGTACCTTCTTTCGTTCATTTCTGCAACAACCTTGTTAGATGAACTGAGAGATGCCAGCAAATTTTCATACTGTGTCGGTTCTCTGTAGACCATTGTTTCCGGTTCGTCCTGAATAGGGTCTTCTTCAGATGAATCTAGAATACAATATCCAAAGGAGATAATCTGAGTTGTGGACATAAAATCTGTAAACAGTTTCAGAAACAATTAAGAGCTAATATACCTGGAACTTCTGTTGAAGGATTAGAAGCAACCGCCTTTTTAACATGTTTAGACTTCTTCGTATCCCCCTTCTTATCAAATTCCTCACGTGACCTGTGTCTCTTCAGCATTAAGGTAGAATTTGGAGCCATCTAAGAGAAGATATAAGTTGCAGAGAGATTATTGGCGATGATGAGATTATTGGCAATTTTAATAGATTTAAGGCCAGCCATGATGGATTAGTAACTTCCCAAATGTTATTTGCAATAACTTTGTTGTTTTGGATACTAAACATAACTGATTTCATTAATATTAAACATACATATTGTTTACAACTTATTCTTGCTTATTTAGCTAACTTATCAACTAATACATTATCTTCACTATACTAATGTGTATTGTTATTTCTTGTATATATACACTCACAGATTTAGTCATCTAGACCAGGTCTAGATTTAGTCCTCTGAGACGTGACAATCGAAGAATACTAAAACCGAATAAATTGTTAAGAGAAAATTTTACCGTTTGAGACCTCGAGGTTACAATGTTAATGTTTCGTTGACGAAAGAGGATGTGAATTCGCAGAACGTGAACCGTAGGACTATTCGGTATAGTGTAGACTCAACTTTAGCTTCCGTCTCGGCTACTGCCATTGACAGATATTGCCATTTAGTCGAAATTTTCAAAATATCAAACTCATCGCCAAGTGTAAACAAAGACTATAAGGTCGGGAGATGAACAAGTTTAAAATAGTATTTTCAAAAAGGAGACTTAATAATTCTTTTATAAGTATTATTGTAAAATAAATGCACTCAGAGAAGAAAGATGAAGAAGATCACGTGCAGAGGCAGTGGATGTGTTGCCATGTTCTATAAAGTTTTGAACTTTTGCAAACAAATACGTGAGAGCATCATTCTTCTTATAATAGGGTTTCCCGCATGGATGTTGATTTTTCAGTTAACAAATCTATTCCAGTTAAGAATCGAGAAGACATACCTGAATGTTGATTTTTCAGAAGAAATAACAGAAGAAGAGGAATCCGAAACAGAAGAGAAGAAACAGAACAGAAGAAGCGAAAGAGAAGAAGCAGAAGAGAAGATGTCGATAGGGTTGCCGCAGAAGAAGGAGAAGAGATGAGAAGTTGCCGCAGCGAGGAGAAGTTGCCACAGAGCTGAGAAGTTGCTGCAGAGATGAGAAGTTGACGCAAAAGAAGGAAAGAGAAGAGATCAAATTAGGGCTGCGTTTTTAGTTTTGGGTTATAAAAAGGTTTTCTTTTTTCTCATCTCTGCGACCAAACCGATAAAATTAAGGTTGTTATTGCGTTTTTAGTTTTTTGGCTTATAATTACACATAAAAACCATAACTTATACATTTTGGATCGGATCCTTAATTTTACGATCGATAAATCGATCAACTCTTATAAATCGAAACAATGACAAAATATTTTAAAAAAACTTGGCCGAAGGTAAAACTATTTATTCTTGTTTTACTTCTTTATTTTTGTTTTCATAATAAAAGTAAAAGAAAATTAAGTCATTTTCTGCGTCGAAATGTAAGATTTTCGGTGACAGCTGTTGGAGCGAAGTCTATCACTTGCAAACGCACTGGCCTTCGGTTACATTATCTTTTGTGTCTTCTTCTTCTTCTCCAAGAGCCATGGCTTTATGCTCCATCTTCTGCCCTCGTCTCCCTGCTCGATTCGGACCAAAACCCATTTCCATTTTCTGCTCAAAACCTTTGTTTTCTCTCTCTTTTAAGGTTTACTCTTCCCTGCAACCTATTTCCTCTACCAAAGGTAATTTCTTGTTTTGGTTCATGTCTACAAATGGCGCTCAATTTCTACGTGTTCTCTTATCTAGAACCATGAAAAAATCACAACTTTCGATAAATATGTTCGAATACTAGTAGTCTAGTATCTTCGTTTTGCCTATTTTTGGTTAATCTTATCTAAGCAATGATGTAACGTGTGGCAGATGAACTTGGAACTGTTAGCATTGGGTTTCTCGGCATGGGAATCATGGGTTCTCCAATGGCACAAAACCTCATCAAAGCTGGGTAAGACTTCTTTTCCCTGCCTATACCTTCAATAAAGGAACAATTTTTAGACAATGTGATGGGAATTTTACATCTAACAATACAATTCACGTCAATTTCTGCTTTGATCTTTTGGTACTTGGTCGTTAGGTGTGATGTGACTGTATGGAATCGAACTAAGAGCAAATGTGATCCTCTCGTTGGATTAGGAGCAAAGTAAGAGTTTCAATGCTTCTTATAAAGAATGATTTGATTCATTAATCTCCAAATGAGGCTGGTTTTAGAGCTAACGTATTGGCAAAAGCTCAGATAAAGAAGTTACCTCCTGCTTGCAGGTATATGTCGTCTCCTAAAGAAGTGACTGCGACTTGTGATCTCACATTTGCAATGCTTGCTGATCCTGAAAGTGCAGTGCGTATGTTTCACTTTTTTTTTTATCCTTTCTTTCTTGTTTGTTGCTCCCGTTATTCTTTCCCTTCGTTATTAAAACATAAACGCTGTTCTGCCTTCTGTCAGATTGAAGTTGCCTGTGGAAAGAATGGAGCCGTATTTGGAATAAGCTCAGGAAAAGGGTACCCACTCTTCCATGAGTTTTATTTTGGATTTAAGCTTTGCCGCGTGTTCTGTCTTAAAATGTTTCAATATATCTGAGTTTTCTTATGTAACTACAGCGAGTTCACAGTCTCGTACTTCTTATATTCTTTTCCTTCTTTGAATCAATTTGGTGCATTTTATGGTTAAAATGGGATTTGCCTTGCTAATACAGTTATGTTGATGTCTCAACCGTTGATGCCGCCTCATCGATTTTAATCAGCAAGCATATAAAGGATACCGGAGCGTTGTTTTTGGAGGTAAAGATTCTATAAAAATTGTATGTTTGGAATCACTAAGGAAACTTGTAGCATATTGGGTTGCTTTAGTCATCTCCTCTGATGTTCATAGGCACCAGTTTCGGGTTCTAAAAAGCCTGCCGAGGATGGCCAGTTGATATTCCTCACTGCAGGTTAGAAATAGCTTACTCCTCGTCCTGGTTTCTTATTAACATCTTGTAAAGTGGTTAAAATGAAAAAGGAGATTTAAGACTATCTGGGGCTTATCATTTCAGGTGACAAGCCACTATATGATAAAGTTGCTCCTTTCTTAGATATCATGGGAAAGGTATCTCCTTTGCCTGTTTTTTGCTTTCATTTCAATTCAAATAAACCATTTACATTGCTAGTTTGCATTACATGATCCAGTCAAGATTCTATTTGGGTGAAGTTGGTAATGGAGCAGCAATGAAACTTATCGTTAACATGATCATGGGAAGGTATCATTCAACCATCCATGGCTTCATTTCTTGAAAAAATCTCGGACTCTTCCTCCTGATCTCTCTTCTCACACAATCTTTCAGTATGATGGCATCATTTGCGGAGGGAATACTTCTAAGCCAGAAAGTTGGACTCGATCCAAATGTACTCGTCGAGGTAACCTAAAGACCATTCTTTAAGTGCAATTTCCCTCGCAGATTTGCTATTAACCCCGGGAAAAACCTCTGCAGGTTGTCTCACAGGGAGCTATCAATGCGCCAATGTACTCGCTTAAGGGTCCTTCAATGATCAAATCTGTGTACCCGACGGCTTTTCCACTGAAGCACCAGCAGAAGGTTTGTAAAGTTGTGATATCTCCTTGTTTAGAGTCTTTAGATTATTCTCACCAAGACTCTCCATTTTGATGAAACCGGGATGAATTTTATGTGCGTGTAGGATATGAGACTCGCACTCGGACTAGCGGAATCTGTTTCTCAATCTACGCCAATTGCAGCAGCTGCAAACGAGCTTTACAAGGTTGCAAAATCTTATGGATTGAGTGATGAAGACTTTTCTGCAGTTATTGAAGCATTGAAAGCTGAAAAATCCCAAGAAGCTTAGCTAATTTTCTAATCTTAATTCGTAAATTCATTCATAAAACTAAACTTAATATAAGTAAAAGAGAATTATGAATTGTGATTCCTGGTTATATATTTCGAAACACGTGTTTACCAAGCTGGTTTTGTCAGTGACAAAAAGTCCAACTTAACATGTGGTCAGTCAGTCGCATGGTTTTGTTTTAACCTTTTTTAAGTTATGTAACATTATCATCTTGATTCTAACCACTTATTGACCACATCGGCATTAAATTAGTTGTAGAAATAAGTGTTAGGATCAAATCAACTTGATTTTTCTTTCGTTATTGTTTTCTCGAAAACGAAGAAATTCCCAATCGCACGTTAGTCGTCGTTTCACACCATAACACCTAATCTCCTTGTCCTGTTGATTATTACGTAACAAAGCCGGAGATAAATAATACACACTAATTATTTGTCGTAGTTAAACTCATAGTTGTACAATAATAAGTTAATGACTTGTATAATAAGTCGTAATTATCATCATTTAAGTACAATTTGACTTGTTTTTCTTTGTTTAAGCAAATCAAACATTTTTCTTGAATAATCACAATTCACAAACAATTAATGCTCAGAACGAACAGAAAATATATATATCTTCATTTACATAAACAAAAAAAAATTAAAGTCTTACAGGAACTGTGTGAAATCAAATTAAGAAGAAATGTAAATTGAAACAATGATGAATTGATGAAGAAAACTACAAATGTGATTTCAATTTTAGTTTCTATACTTAAAAAGTGATTTTCCAAACTTTGAACCTTGGATCAACCTTACACTTAGCGGTGGAGGTAGTAGCCGTCGTCGCCGTTTTCCCCGTGGGAGCCACCACTTTGATCCCTTCGCAAGTAACTCTAATTCCTGATTTCGGGGTTTTCAGAGATCCCATCTTCACTTTCACCTTCGTATTCAGAACAATCTTAATTGCAATTCCTTTCTTCCCCTTCAGATCTCCCTTCAGCTTACTCGCCGACAGCTCGTCCAGGTCTCCGGGAGGACTACCGATCGTAGATCTCAGCAGAGTCGTGTTTTTCTTACCGTGAACAAACGACGAAATCGAGCCTTTACCGATGATTACATCATCATCTCCGGCGGACGTTTTGTAGACAGTGATGTCAGTGTTGTCGTAGATAAAGCCGACGTTTTTGTTGGGATTTTTGGCGATGACGGAGAGGGATATGGCGGTGGCGAGGTGAGTGGCGGAGCTGAAATTGAGAGACGATATTTTGAGGGAAGAGACATTGAAGCTTGGCCGTTGAGGACGGTAGATTAGGTATACGACAGCAGATGCAGCGGCGGCGATGAGGAGTAAGAGGATGATTACGAAAATTGTCCAGCAGCAGCAACGGCAGCAACATCCACGGCTATGGCTACGACGGCGACCAGCTGGTGGACGGTAAGCAGGACGATTTGCGCTGTAGAGTTGAGCTTTAGTCGCTGGAAAAGTTGGATTAGTGGTTGCACCGCCGCCAACAACGGCAGGAGGTTTTGACGCAGGGTAAACTCTATCGTCCGTCATATTTGAGATTGAGATTGAGATTGAGAGATTGAGAGATTGATTAGAGGAAAAATAAAGGTAAGATTTAAGAAACGTGTGTTTCTTTATAAGAGATGATTGTGAAGCTTTACAGTGAAGCTTAAAGCTGATCTATAATGGCTGATTAGTACAGTAATTAGATGAAAGTGAAGAGAGAGGAAGCGAGGAAAAATTGACGGAGTGACCGACAAAGAGAGTGACAGCTCAACGCGGGAACTAGAGACCTTACACGCGTCTCATGAGCGCGTAATGTCACGCGGACAAAAAAGTCACGAGAGTCCAGTTGTTTGGCGAAAACAACAATAATACTTTTATTAATAAAAATTCATTGTAATAAGGAAAACAAAATACTATAAGAATGTTGACTAATCGTACGTTATTAATATATTTATCTTTTAAGTTGAAACGTGAAATCATAAAAACAATATTTCCTTTGTATTGAAGCAAAGATACATGAGAAATCCCATTTAAATATAAAAAAACTGATGTTTGGTCCCTTTCTGTTTTAATCTAATCTAAAAACAACAAATTTGTATGATCAAGCAATGTTAAAAAGAATGTTAGTTAACTATTTACAATTTTTGGATTTATTTAGATATTCAAAAACGTAAATCAAGAAAGAAAGCAACTATAAAAAAGTTGCATATGCATGTGTTCTATCTCTTCCTTTAATATTACGAAATGTAAGAACACGTTGTTTTGAAATTTCGTAGATGAATAAATAGAAAAATGTGCATTATAAAAATAAATATAAAAGAATAATAAAATTAAAATAAAAGAATAAATTGAGAAATTACGGGCAAAGCAAAGAGACACAAAAAGAAAAAGAAATAAAAACGTGAGCGGCAGGATTCGAACCTGCGCGGGCAAAGCCCACATGATTTCTAGTCATGCCCGATAACCACTCCGGCACGCCCACTTTTGCTAAAGTTTTGTATTTTAAATCCCAAAAACATTGTTGATTGCTGCGACTCTGTGACATAAAAGCTTTAACTTTGGAGTTTTCTGCAACCACACGACACTTTCTCAAAGCCAGCCCTGCGCCATCACGGTCGAAACCTCTTAATTGCAGAAATGGCGGCAGCTTTAGCTTCCAAATTCTACCGAGGTACGTTTTCATCTCCTAAGCCTCCTCATAGCGACTACTTAGTTCCAATTTTGGGTTTATATTAGTATTTGATAGATTCTTTTTTTCCAGAAAAAATCTGCACTCGATGACTCGATACCATAAGATCTTATGCACCCATTGATTATTAGGAACCGTGGGACTTTTAAGTTTCGAAATGAGACTTGAGTTTTCTACACTCTGATGCCTTTTGCTGGCAAAGTGTTTGGTGTGGTAGTGCATGCTGCGATGCAAAAAAGTCGTGTTGGAAGTCAAGTCAGGTTTGATGACAATGCAGTTTTAAGGAGAAGAGGAATACTTGAGATGATACTAAGAGAACAATGGAGAATGACCAAACCGACTGGTACCCCTAATGTTTGGTCCTGTCCCGCACGAAATGCGGCTCAGAAAACAGTTCAAGATCCTTAGTTTGGCTCACCACGTTTGTTTGAGACAATGAACCAGAGTAACCACCAGTTACTATCTCCACGTGACTGATCCACCCATCAGTTAGGTTTCTGTTGTATTAGTTTAATTCTGTAATTTTTTTTTTAATTCGTCAGAATTAAAAGACCTTTAACTCAAAGGTCTTTCCTGTAATTGTCTGCTAGAGAGTGAAAACAAGAAATATAAATTCACCAATCACAATTACTTAAATCCCATAATGAAAATTGATAGGCTTCCAAGTGTTGCAAGAACGACTCTCGAACCCCATCATCTATTTGTTATGTTATTTAAATTCGTTTATGCTTCCCTAATTAAACAGTTTGGTATCAATACTACTTTTTATACAACAATATAAAAAGAGAATAATTACTCTATTACAACTATATACAATTACAGAAAACTACTATAACATAAATTTCAATTACAATTTCTCTAAGCCTTATCTTAATATTACAAACGTACAAATGTAAGTCCATTAAAAAAAGGAATGGACTTTAGCTATGCATCAACAAGGTCTTAATTCTTCTTCCCCCAACTCGTTATTTTCTTTTATGTAAACTGGTGGAAATTAGAAAAAATATCTATAATAGTGTAAGAATTCGAGCGTACATTGTTTCAAGATCTGGTCTTGAGCTTTCTTTGAGCTTTCAAGTCGACCACTATGATCGAGACATTGTCTTTGCTTCCTTTTCGAAGAGCGAGTTTGGAGAGATATTCAGCCGCGGCTTGGCAAGCGTGATCTTCTCCTACACCTCTCTCAGCTAAAGGCAATGCTCCATTCCTCTTGTGCCACATCAAGATCCGTTTCCTTGCAAACTCACAAGCTTCTTGGTTACCTATTACGTCCCAAAGTCCATCACTGGCCAATATAAGACACTCATCTTCTCTTGCTCGTGGCATAAACGTCACTTCAGGATCTGGTATTACATATGGCTCCAGATATTCGTCACCTGAAAATATGCAGAAGAGACTTTTAGGAGATCTAATGATACCAAAAACAGCTACTAATGATCCTCATATCTAGAAAAGGTTATGTAATGTTCGATTAAGATTTCTGTCACTGAACAAGATTGACAAGAAAGTTCAATTTTAACCTACCAATGGACCTGGACATGGCGAGAACGCCAGAAACACGAGCTCCTTGCCATTCTATAACCTTGCCTCCAGCTTTCTCTATTCTTGCATACTCATCCTCTCTATCTGGCTGCAAAAAGAAGGTAAAAAGGTTCATTAGCTCTGTATGAATACGAAGTAAGAAACTTTCTCAGATTGTATTAAAATATCAAGGGAAAAGGAGGTAATTCTACTTTGTGATCAACTGATAAAGGCATGGATTCTTTGCCACGAAGTAAAACCGCTCTTGAATCACCACAGTTTGAGACTATTATATGTGATGAGCAAACCAAAGCAACCACAGCAGTTGATCCGATGGTTTCAGGGGAAACAGCCTCAAGAACCGTCCTATCAGAAGAGCCAACAGCAGGTCTGCTGATTTTCCCTTTGACCTCATCATCGACTTTTAGGTAACAATCAACAAAGACTTTCTCCCACTGGACCTGCCTACCCTCGCCAGTGTTCCTCTTGCACAATTCCTCTTTAATCCGTTCGATTTCTTCAGCCAGAGCAAAATGGATTCTATCATGACAATAATCAGCAACCTGCAAGAATCCCATTTCCACCAAAGCCATCATATATTACATAACAACCTGCAAAATCCCGTTTCCAGCAAAATTCATATCATGTATACATACAACCTATGGCAACATATCATCAAAACAACTTCCTGATTGACAGTTGGACAACTCTCTATTGCTGATCTCGATATAAGGACTTGCAAATTACAACATACCTGAGCGCCTCCATGGCCATCATATACACCGAAGAAGTGGCTAGTGAGGTATGTGAGACTTGGACTCATACCTTCATGATCCCCCACAAGCATTTTAATAGGTATTTTCAGAAAATTAGGTACCGCTCTAACAGCATCCTCCATTTCAGATCTTTCACCACAAATTGAAACCGTGCCCCAAAGAGGTATACAATCTAGTTCATAGACACTCCTGCTTCCTCTTGCTATATTGTGACCTTCTTCAGGCAATCTAATGACTACCTCTGAGGCTGTGACCTCCATATTTACATCGTGATTCATTCTTGTAATAAGAACTTCTGCTGTGGGAACCTGATCTATGGTTGTCTCATTCAAGATAATGGCTGTAGCAAGAACTCTCCCATGATCAATTTCTATTGTATCCGGCAAGCTTATCACAGACCTACCGTCCACGACAACTAAACCCTCGCTTATAATACTCGCATCAGATAGTAATACCTCATCTTCTTCCGATTCTTGGACAGTTGCACCAAAATCATTAGAAGAAGACACGGATAAAGTTTTTTCTTCTGGTACTTCTGAAATATTTTCCATCTTCATATCTTCAATCTCTCCATTACTATAACTCTGACATTTCTGATCACACAACATGTCAGCTGCATCAGTAACATTCTCCAGCAGGGAAATCTCTAAAGTCGATGAGATTCCTGAGTCACACACCGTGTTGGCTAAACTCAAAGTCAGTGCAACTGCCGGTGAAATCTCTTCCATGAGTTCCTATGCTGCTTCCACACACCTTAACGGCTATAAATGAAGCTAGACAATTCAATAAATTTCATCTTCTTCGTTTTCTCTATGCCATGGTCTGATGAACTTCAATGATACTACATCCAGCTTTCCACAACGACCCAACCGCCAATTTACTTCAACTAATTTAGTCACAGCGCAGTGAACAAGAAGAAGTGCGTACCTCCGGTGAGCAGATCTAATGGATCTATGCGATGAATTCTCTGTAGCTCGTGGGATTTTGATCACTCTAACGATCCCCCAAATTTCAGCCTTTTCTCAGAGAGATCACAAGAGAGTAGAAACGACACAAAGCTCAAAACTTTATCCAAAACAAAAACAAAAAGGTCAGGTGAAATCAACGAGCAAGGATAAAAACAGAGAGGAATTCATCAGCGACATGAATCACATTAAAAAAAAACCTAAAAAGTCGAACCTTTATCTTTATCTTTCCAAAATGAGACATGGGTTCTCCTGGATCCAATGGTTTACCACAACAGAAGAAAAAGAAAAAAAAAAGAAAGCTTTCCACGGAATCCCAAATTCTTTATGTGACAACGACCTTTTGATATTAACACGTTTATCCAATCACTTATAAAATTAATTAAACTTTCTGATTTCTACTCATTTTGTTTTCTTTTATTCAAAATAATGGCAAAGATAATGCCATGTGTCCTTTCCTGTTGAAGGTCAAGACTTTCCCAATAATTCCCAATTTCTTACGTTTACATATTAAGATGAGTTAAGGTATTTGCCTTAATCTTATAATTTACAAGATGCTGTCAAAAAATTGAGATTGCAATTAACAAGACAATGAGAATGAATTTTCCAAAAATACTTTATAAAGATATAAGTTGTGAACTAAAATTAACAAACAACTCTTTTTGTTTTTTTCTCTCTGTTCATTAACACTGTCGTTAAATTGTTGGAGACAAGAAAATCGCCTAAATTTAGCAAAGTGCAAAAAAACCATTACAGGTTTAAATTTTACCAACAAACAAATTAGTTCAAATCTGTTTTCTCGTCAATTCTTCTTCATTTCTTTTCCATTTCCGTTATCATTCTTCGGTCTTCTTCTTTCTTCCTTCCAGAGAGTAAAAGATCATAAAGACATTATCATCTCTAAGGGGAAGAAAGAAGGATGACTGCAAGAAGAGGAAAAGGAAAAGACAGCAAAGCAGTTACTGCCATAGCCATTGATAAAGATAAGAACAGCCAACACGCTTTGAAATGGGCCGTTGAGAATATTGTCGCCGATTCTCCAAATTGTATCCTACTCCATGTTCAAACCAAATTGAGTAATGGCATCATCATTTGTCATCATCAATTCATCATCATCAATAAATCAATCAATCTTGATGAGAACTCTTGAAACAGGAATTGGTTCAGGAGATAACACGGAAGCACCACATGACAACCAAGAAGAAGCGCATCAGTTTTTCCTTCCCTTTAGAGGATACTGTGCTAAAAAAGGGGTTAGATAGATCAATCTCTATTTTTCTTTTCGACAATCCCACATTTGTATGTGTATTATCCTGACTTCAATAGATATGTTATCTCAGATTATAGCAACGGAGGTTCTTCTTCACGATATTGACATCGCAAGTGCAATTGTTGACTATGTCACCAACAATTCTATTGCAAATATAGTCATTGGAGCTTCTTCCCGAAATTCCTTCCTCAAGTTTCTATCTTTTCTTCTCTCATATAACCTATTTGTAATCTCAAACTTTGTTTCCATGGATGCTAAACTACTCTCTGTGATGGTCTTAATCAGGAAGTTTAAGAGCGCAGATGTGCCAACGACTCTGCTTAAAAAAACTCCAGATACATGTGCTGTCTTTGTTGTGTCTAAAGGGAAGCTTTTGACAAGCAAATCAGCGAGTCGGCCGCAGACACCTCAACACCATCCTCCGCCTTCAAAACAACCTGTGATAGTATCAGATCCTGGCCCAACAACTTCTACTTCCAGTGAATCCGGAAGGTAATTAACTTAAAAAATTGATGGGAAGGTTTTGTCTAATGAATGAATGCTTTTCTGGTTCATAAAGAATCATTGGTTTTCACATTCTTGCAGGTCATCTCCTGCATTAAACAGAGATTTCTCTCCACATACACCTCATTATAAGCCATCTTTCAATAGGAGTTCTCTGTCAGAGTTCAGCAATGACTTCTCTACGAGCGTTGACAGTGTTGATTCAAGTGCGAGTTTCTACAGCATCCTAGGACGATCCACCTATCGAGGAAGCTCACAATCTTCTACGTCCATGGTTAGTGGTATTCTCATCATGTTTCAAGTCGTCGTTCTCCAAGTTTACTAGCGTTTTAACATTTTCTTTCGACTATGTAGTCTGACATAACAGATGGAGAGGAAAGCTTTTATGGGGGAAATATCACTGAGCACCAGGTAGATGAATATGCTCAGAATCAAAATTTTGAAGCAGAGGTGAGAAGATTGAGACTCGAATTGCAGCAGTTTAATGCTTCCATCGGCAGAGAAAATGTAAGATACTTATTTCCATGTGGAAAACCAACAATGCTTCCTCGAAAGTTTCAAGTTGAAACTGATCCAAAAATTGTGTAACTTATATCAGATATTGAATGAATCCTTGTAGGCCCCTCATCTTCAAGGACCTAGAGCTACCGCCGAAGCTGAAAAGTTGGAGGAAGGAGAAGAAGCAAGAGAGATGCTTAGGGCATTGTCTGAGATGGATAAGCAGAAAACACAGAGTGTGATCCAAGCAACCGAAATGGCACAACGTCTTGCAGAAATCGAGACCCAGAAGAGAAGACTTGTGGAAATGCAGTCCAAGTTTAAGGAACAGACGATGGCCAATAGCGTATCCTACAGACGATACAGCATCAAAGATGTCGAAGGTGCAACCAACGGTTTTTCAGATGCTCTAAAGATTGGGGAAGGAGGGTATGGACCTGTGTATAAAGCCGTTCTCGAAAACACTTCTGTTGCCATCAAAATCTTGAAGTCAGATGTCTCACAAGGTTTGAAGCAGTTCCAACAAGAGGTAATCACTAATAATACAATCTAGCATACATAATCCTTATATGTTGCATGTCTTCTCCATACTAAAACACATGGGCTTTTATTTTTCACTAGATCGAGGTTCTAAGTTGCATGAGACACCCTAACATGGTGATTCTCCTCGGTGCTTGTCCCGAGTATGGCTGCCTTGTGTATGAGTACATGGAAAATGGAACACTAGAAGATCGTCTCTTTTGCAAAAACAATACTCCACCATTATCTTGGAGAGCACGGTTCAGAATCGCAGCTGAGATTGCCACAGGACTTCTTTTCCTTCACCAGGCCAAACCCGAGCCACTAGTACATCGAGATCTGAAGCCGGCAAACATTCTTCTAGACAAACATTTTGTTAGCAAAATCAGTGACGTTGGTTTAGCTCGGCTGGTACCTCCCGCTGTTGCTGATAGCTTCACCAATTATCACATGACTGCAGCAGCTGGTAATACTCTTAAAATCAATTAAATCTAATCTTCACATCTTCTTTTGACGTTCTAACTCGTACCAAAATCGCTGAAACCAGGCACATTTTGTTACATTGACCCCGAGTACCAGCAAACGGGAATGCTTGGAGTGAAGTCTGACTTGTACTCATTCGGCGTAGTGCTTCTGCAAATCATCACAGCAATGCCAGCAATGGGTTTAAGCCATAGAGTAGAGAAAGCACTTGAGAAAAAGAGACTCAGAGAAGTTTTGGATCCAGCAATATCAGACTGGCCTGAAGAAGAGACTCTGGTGCTCGCCCAATTGGCTTTGCAGTGCTGCGAGCTGCGGAAAAAGGACAGACCTGACCTCGCTTCCGTTCTGTTGCCTGCACTGATCAAGCTAAGAGATATTGCAATAGAGGATTATGAAGTACCAACCTCTTATTGAACATTTCCTGTCTCACGTGCTCACAATTCAGTTTCTTTTTCCCCAATATCCTCCTCTTCAAACCTGCAATAACATATTTCTAATTTTTCATCTGAAAAAAGGAATAGTATCTATGAATGTCTAACACCGAATCAGACTTTCTCGATTCCTGAGTCATTTCAATCATGTTATGTGCTATGTAGACAGAGGATGCATTGAGAAAATCCTATGACAAAAAAAAAGGAACCTCGACGTAGATCAAAGTGAAACGACATTGGCTACTGCTGAGATATGTGATGAACTTGCTCAGATTAAGCATTCGATGCCAACCTATTCCCATTAGAAGAAAGCGATCTCCGTGATCATAATTTCATAAACAAGGCAAAAGAAGTTGTGGTCGTTGTTGTTTTTTTTCGGTCTTTCATGATTTGTGCTCCACTCAAAGTTCAATGTTGGTCTCCCACTGTGTCGGAGTTCCTATCTCTTGTATATCAAATATTTTATTCTTATGGTATCTTTTCTTATAGAATTCTTGTCTTTTCGTCCTTTCAAAATCAATTCACCTTTCTTCAAGAACATCACATAAACAAAAAAACAATCTTTTTAAAAGGAAACTGCATACCAAAATTTAGTATGATCTTCTTTGAAAAGAGAATGTTTTCGAATGAAACATTAAATTCCAGAGTTGAGATGAAAATCTCAAAGAGAAATTCCGAGGAGTTAAAAGAATGAGAACAACTAGGATTCGGGTCATGTGTGATACTAGTACGTACCGGTTCAGCTTAGTGGTGTCGCCATGTTCGAATCTTGACACCGGAGACTATCCAGGCTGAAGCGTCGCTACAGATCCACCGAGATAACCCGTCCCTATACAAAACATGAGTTTTTCGCCCCATGATTGGAAACTTGTAGTTCTGGTAAGGATTGTAAAGAAGCATGTTAACGTTGAATACGTGATCGGAGCTAGATTGGCCGCCTTTAATGAAAGGAGTGTGGTGGTCACGGAATGAGATAAAGCTTAACGGAGAAATTTTGTGGCTAATTCGAATTTGACCCCTGATATTTTATTTACAATTATTTAGCCCCAAATCGTTCCTGTTTCTAAGTTTTCCAATTTTCGACCCATAGTTTACATAATATTCATCTTTAAAGACATATCTTACCATAACAACTAGATTGAAATCTTCACAAAATAAAGAGAGAAAAAAGAAGATTTTAACAATATCATAGAAAAAAGGGCATAGGTTTTGGGAACAAGCTCGGCCGAAGAATCCGCGACGAGACGTTCTTGTCACTGATATTATTCGAATTACAAAATACATCAACGAGGCTACAAGTGACGGTGTGAAGAGGCAATAACAGAAGCGTAAAGATGGGAAATCAGAAGCTTAAATGGACGGCTGAGGAGGAGGAGGCGTTACTTGCCGGAGTTGGGAAGCACGGCCCCGGTAAGTGGAAGAATATTCTCCGCGATCCCGAATTCGCTGATCAGTTGCATAATCGCTCCAACATCGACCTAAAGGTTCTTGTTTTCTTCTTTTTCTCATTTATCTCTTTTTATTGCTGTTGTTGAAACATAGAAAACCCTAATTATCGAGTTCGCGGCACAACGGGAATTAAAAGTTTGTAATTCGGTACGTCGGATTAAGTACAAGACTTTTGGGTTCGGAGTTGCAAAAGTTTGTAACAAATTTTCATTGGGATACTCTTCTCCAGATGCTTTGATTTGAGATAACTTTTGGGAGTATGTTAGGAATAGCGTTGTATTTGTTTTCCTCCAGCGATTATTTACTTTGTTGGGTTTGGTGTTGAAGCCTGATGTATTACTTCTTCTCTCTGGGAATTGACTACTTTGTGTTGTATGTTCTTTCGCTTAGACTTTAACTTTAGTGGCTTTATTCGCAAGTATTAGTTCCCTGAAGAAGAATTAAAATCTGAAGAGTTTTTTTGAGTTGAGTTTCTAGTGGATTTGGACTCTGGTGAGTCAAGTGCACAGATTTTTCCTTCTCTGTTTCTTCTGTAGTTTTCATTTGAAAGATCTTGATCTTAGCAGAGAAGAGCTCTCTGGGAACGCTATAATGGCAACATATGACACTAGCTAATACAGTTTAGAAGATCTTTTCCTGTTTTATCAAATATAACTGATGCTACAATACATTAGTCTTAACTCTAGTTATGGTTTACACCACGAAAAATCTTTAATTTAGGTTTAAAGCAAGTGATCGGTATGCTTTTTTATATATATTTGGCTCGGTTTTAGGACTTAGGAGAACCAGTTTTACTTGATCGTTACCTACGATGACTTTTGCCTCTTATGTCTTATGATTTGTTTGGAAATCTAGAAAGGAACAAAATTTATTAAACCTTAAAGCAAACATTGTCTTCATTTTATTCACCTATGAATCAGGAATCCTAATCATTCGATGTTTCATATGCTCTAGGATAAGTGGCGTAATTTAAGTGTTGCCCCTGGAATTCAAGGCTCTAAGGATAAGATACGGACACCAAAAATCAAAGCTGCTGCTTTTCATCTGGCTGCCGTTGCTGCTGCTGCTACCAGTACTCCAACTCCTAGTGCTAACTCTTCTCCAGTTGCTCCCCTGGCGCGCAGTGGATCTTCTGATTTGAGCATTGATGATAGTAGTAACATTGTGGTTGATGCAAAGAATGCACCCAGGTTTTTTCTTCAATTTCTTCTTCTCCTAGCCAGCACTTAATCCTGTGTCAATTCTTAAGTGCCATAAATTGCTAGCCTACTTGCATTGCTACGCTTTTAATAAACCATTGTTTTATTAAGGTATGATGGGATGATATTTGAAGCTCTTTCAGCCTTGGCGGATGCTAATGGTTCTGATGTCGGTGCAATTTTCAACTTCATCGAGGTTAGACATTTTTCTGTGCTCTTTATCCAGCATTTGCATTAAGGAAGTTATCTATGCCGCGAGCTGCTCCAGTAATGCTGAAAGCAGAGTCGATCTGTTAATCTAATGAGCAATGTAAATACCAAGCTTATCTAGGATTCTGAACAAACTACCCAATCATTGTACCATTTAAAGATGAGAATAAATCATTGGTTTTAGCTACTGTGACTGATTAAGATATTTAAACTATTTGAGTCATCTCTATTCATCCATCTCTGTTGGAAAATTGTGGTTCTCAATGTAATGTTTTACATTATTGAACTGTTCTTGCTATTACAGACTTACAGGTTGGTCCTAGTTATTGCATAGTAGAAAGTCCACTATAATTATCTAAAAACTTACCATAGTTCTATTAGGTTTAGTATCCGTTTATATCGCCAGCTAACCTGTAATGATCAAGTTTATGGTGTAACGATCAAGTTCATGACAATGGTCTGGCGTGTGTACAGCAGCAAAGACATGAAGTGCCACCAAATTTTAGAAGGATCCTTAGTTCAAGATTGAGGAGGCTTGCTGCACAGGGAAAACTTGTAAAGGTTAGCCACTTTAAATCAGTAAGTCTTGAAAGCCTTGCTCGAACAAGTGCGAAAAAATCACCTTTCTTGGTCTGTGTTGTATCCTTATTCGTGCATTGTTATGTTTTGGTTCCTTAACTATGCAACAATACACACAACAGACGCAGAACTTCTATAAGATGAATGATAATAGCTTTGGAACGAGAACACCACTTGTAGCGAGACCAAAAGAGGTAACTGCGAAACCCCGGCAGACAAACAGTCAAGGACCCGCAGTTTCACAGGAGATGGTTGGTGAAGCTTCAATAACCGCAGCTTATAAGCTCGTGGAGGTGGAGAATAAATTAGATGTGGTCAAAGCAGCTCAAGAAGAGGTAGAAAAGATGACAAAGCTGGCAGAACAAGCGGAGTATATTCTAGTGATAGCGAAAGAGCTGCACGAAAAATGTAAGTAAATTAAGAAAAAAAACCGTGACACTAATGTCAGTTTTGATCCATCTCGAAGTCTCAAGGGTTTTTGGTGTCTGATATTTTAAGATTTGTTCTGTTTCAGGTTCACAGGGAGAAATTGTGGAATTAGCTTGAGGTTGATGGAACAAAAGACGCAGCACAGAGTCCAGAGTCTTCGGAATTTCATTAGAATCTCTTGTTTTGGTAAATATACTAATAGTAATAGGCTATTAGCTTGCATTTTCCTATTTCTTTTTGTTTTTAACTTTTTATGTTACCACCAACTACTTAGGAACCTATTGGACTTAAATAACATTGTCGTTCTTTCATTTATCATTAAAAAAAAAGATTCAATTGAGCAATTAGCCAAAACATAAATATATGGTATGCTTGGAAGAGACAGTGTTACTCTTTTGTTTTATACTTTTTCTTTTTCAGTCAGTTTTTTTAATGTTTGGGAAATCTGTTTTGTTTTTAAGAGAGTTTTAAGGTTTAAGGATTTCTTTAACCTCTTCTGGCTAAACAACGTTACAGCCATTGCCAAGTCGAAAGCCATTGCAAGATTGCTTTTATAGGATTTCGTTCAGTGAGTTCCTGAATATATATTATCCCAATATAAATTCATGATTAATTTGAAATTGACGTGAGCTTTGACCGTAAATGTCTGATTTTCATAAAGGAGAAACATAATTTTACAGGAAAAAGGCAATATTTGGATATATGTGAGTAGCTGAGTATAAGTATGGAAGACATTGACCTTGGAAATCCCATTGCAACACGTCCATGGCCATACTTGGTAACCTCAAAACCTTCCCCACCTCCACTAGCACCCTGTTACAGAAATTTGAAAGACAATTACAACCTAAAGGTAATGATGAAAAATGACTTGAATATCAATTTCAGGTACAAGCAGCAACGTTTGTACATTTGGTCACAAAGGAGAAATTCCACAGTAGATTTTAGTCGTGAAACGATAAGGTAAGGTGACGAATGGGGCAATTACTCACAGTCTATTTCAGATTTAAACAAACAGCAACAGCGAGGGAAACTATAAAGATCACCCAAGTAAGAAAAAATTATAAAAACAAGCTTCAAGAACCGCTCAGCTATATAGAAATAATGGCATGAGCTACTGGTTTAGTATTTTCGTAAGAGCTTTCATTACTTTTGGAGGCTCCAGCAGTTGTGTCCTAAGCTTTGCAATCTTTTGCCTTGGAACTGGCCAAGATGATACTCTGTTCATCAAGTAGAACATCAGTTAGCTGACAGTTGGCAAATATCAGATAAGGAAAGGAGAATAGAAGCAGCAACCAAAACATCAGACTGGTAATCGAGTGGCTTTAAATAGTAAATGTTTATCCATATTACCGTTATAGTTGTAAAACATTAGTTAAACCATAAGTGTAAAATTTATAATTAGATAAAAATAAATATTAAATCAGTAGTATTATTTAGAGAGTCAAAATAGTTTTATGTATTTTGTGACAAATAATAAAAAAAATTGGTGTATTTGATAAATGGATGGTACTTGAAGTGTTGGCAGGAGTTGTGAGAAGTGTGGAATAATGAAACACACAATAGAGTATCTATTTTCTCCATCATCTTCCGTTAAATATGCTGACGTGTACGGTTCAGATTATTGTATGCTCTTTTCCCACAAGGAAAAAAAAAGGAAACACGATATTTTCTTGCTCATATATTTTCTGGGGAAAATTTTATGATTCATGAGAGGAAATCAATAATACCTCTCAACACAATACACCTTCACACCTGGTTTCTAATGGCGGAACCTATTCCTCCATCGTCTTTGTCCCCGAAATCTCTCCAGTCTCCTATTCCTATGGAACCTTCTCCTGCATCATCTGCACCTCCACCGTCATCATCGCAACAACACATGACAGCTCCGATTTCGAATTCTGTGAACTCGGCGCCGTTGCAGTCTATGGCGGTAACAACGACAGAAGGTGTTATTCAGAACGCTAGTAATAATTCGCAACCCAATATCGCGTCTCCGAACCCTACTTCGAATCCAGCCGTCGGAGCTCAGATCTCGTCGCCTTCTCCTCTCTCTCATCCCTCCTCATCTTTGGATCAGCAAACACAGAGTCAGCAACTCGGTCAAACTCCACAGTTGCAGCAACAGCAACAGCCAGGGCAAAACCACCAATTTCCTCAACAACAGATTATGCAGCAAATCTCTTCATCTTCCATTCCGCAATTATCACAGCAACAGCAGCAGATTCTTCAGCAACAGCACATGAGTCCGCAGCAGATTCCAATGTCGAATTACCAAATAGCTCAATCTCTTCAGCGATCCCCTTCTGTTTCTCGGCTGAACCAAATTCAGCAGCAGCAACAACATCAAGGTCAATACGGCAACGTTTTGAGGCAGCAGGCTGGGTTGTACGGACAGATGAACTTTGGTGGGTCAGGTTCAGTTCAACAGAGCCAGCAAACTTTGCAGCAGAACCAGCAAATGGGTAACTCTAATATGTCGAGAGCAGCTTTGGTTGGCCAAAGCGGTCACTTGCCAATGCTTAACGCTGCAGCTGGAGCTGCTCAAATGAATATTCAACCCCAATTATTGGCAGCTTCGGTATTACATTCTTACTTTACTCTCTTTCCCTTTATTGATTCATGTAAATATTGTTTCTTTTTGTGGTTTTCGTTTCTGGTTCCTGCAGAAAATAATGGGAAGGTGTGTCAAATTTTAGCCTTTATGTATCTGTTTTCGATGTTGAATTGAATCTTCCCGATGCAACAAGAATGCTGACATCGTTTTAGATTGGGATAAAGCTGATAAAGTTTTGTTATGGAAATGACTTCAATTGTTGTTTTTAGTATGGTTAGCTAGGGTTAAATTCTACGGTTTCTCCTACTTTGTGAGCAGAATCAATTTCTTTTTCTGAGACAAATGAGCTTTTCATTGTAGCCGAGGCAAAAATCTGGCTTGGTTCAAGGTTCACAGTTTCATCCGGGAAGCTCTGGACAACAGCTACAAGGGATGCAAGCAATGGGAATGATGGGATCACTGAATTTGAGTTCGCAAATGAGAGGTAATCCTGCCCTCTATGCTCAGCAGCGAATCAACCCGGGGCAAATGAGGCAGCAATTGTCACAGCAAAGCCCTCTTACTTCACCTCAGGTATGAGTTAAAAAGTCATATAAGATTTCTGGTTGCCCATTTAAAGTTCTTTCTCTCACGAGATGATTTTTCTTTTTGGACTCTTTCTCACTTCGTTTTGTTATTATTGTAAGATCTTAATTGGACTGACCCATGAAATCTTGGTAGTTGAATTACTTAACTTTGGCTTGCAGAGGTTTCTCTAATATCTGTAATTGGCAACTAAAATACCTAAATGACGCAGGAATGGTTCTTAAATTTGACAGATTTACCATGCATTGTATAATCTGACCTGTGTATTTTATAGAGGTATGAATAGGTTTTATGGTGTGCAAAGTGCAAATTCGTTATCTTTTTATATGCATATGTTTCTTCTATCTCAAGGAAAAAAGAGTTGCCTGAAATCTGATGGATCTACTTCACCTGGGAACCTTTTTAATCCCCTGTCTAGGTCCAGAACCTCCAGAGAACATCATCTCTCGCATTCATGAATCCTCAGCTATCGAGTCTGGCCCAGAATGGACAAGCTGGTATGATGCAAAACTCCTTGACGCAGCAGCAGTGGCTGAAGCAAATGTCGGGAATAGCCAGCCCCAATTCACCATCATTCCGACTTCAACAGAATCAAAGGCAGGCTCTGCTCTTACAGCAGCAGCAACACATGCCCTCTGCTCAGTTACACCAGTCTTCCATGTCCTTGAATCAGCAGCAGTTATCACAGATAATAAATCAACAGCAACAACAATCACAAATAGGCCAAACGCAGATGAACCAATCTCAGCAACAACTACAACTGATGCAGCAACAAATACAGCAGCAGCAGCAACCACAACAGCAGATTCAGCAGCAACAACAGCAAGTGCCTATTAATCAACAACAGCCGTCTCCAAGGATGTCGGGTCATGTAGGACAGAAATCTGTGAGTTTAACGGGTTCACAACCAGATGCTACACAATCGGGTACAACAACACCAGGTGGTAGTTCAAGTCAGGGAACAGAAGCCACAAACCAACTGCTTGGCAAAAGAAAGATACAGGATCTGGTTTCGCAGGTAATTTTCCTGTTGAACTGTTTGGCTTGTTTCTACTTTCCTCTTTCTTCATTGTTTTTTCTCTATGAAAAATGTCTCATACTGATGAATTATGATGTTCAGGTAGATGCACATTGTAAACTGGATCCTGATGTTGAAGACCTCCTTTTGGAGATAGCGGATGACTTCATTGATTCGGTTAGAAGTTATTGCTAATTATTTAGTGTTACGTCCCTTTTGTTTGTCACTTCCATATTTCTGGAAAACTATCGCTATCTTACCTATTCTCGATTGCAGGTGACTTCGTTTGCTTGTAGGTTGGCTAAGCATCGCAAATCATCCATACTGGAGCCCAAGGATATATTACTCCACCTAGGTTAGTACTCAAATTTTTTAACTTGAATTATGAGCTCTGTTCAATGTGGAATCTACGTAGTTGCTATTGTCATTTACTGTTTGCTGGGCGATAATTTATGCAGAGAAAAACTTGCACTTGACGGTTCCTGGATTCTCAAGTGAGGATAAACAGCAAACAAAAACCGTAAGTGATTTCCATGTTCAATACCTTGTAAGAGCATAGTATATGTGAATGTGCATCACTACATGAATGACCAGTAGATAAAATACGAAAAAAGAGAGACCAAAAAAAAAGCATGCTTCTGCCAGATATTGATCTCAAGTTAACAACTTGCAGGTGCCAACAGATCTCCACAAGAAGCGACTTGCAATGGTAATAAGCCATATTATACTCAGTTGTGTACAGTCGACTTAATCAACATCTCAAGTTTCTTCTTTGTTTTGGGTGGCTAGGTGCGTGCTTTACTAGAATCCTCAAAACCAGAGACGAATGCAAGCAATTCCAAGGAAGCTATTAGACAAGTGATGGTGAACCCAAATGGTCCAAACCATCTCTTACGACCATCACCAAGTTCAGAGCAATTGGTTTCTCAGACATCCGGTGCTCACATGTTGCAGCATATGACACGCTATTAAAGGAACTTGAATCTTAAAGTCTGAGCCAGCTCTCACTGCTATTTTCATTTTCTTGGTAAGCAACTTATTATACCCCATCTAAGTGATTTTTTATCTTGTTACCTTTTTCATCAAGAAGAAAAGCTCGAGTTTTAGATGGTAATAATAATTAACTTTTGCTTTTCTAAGGTTTCAGGAGTTCACACATTCTATGGAGAAAAAATCAGACTTTAAGACACAAGTAGCCACACTGTATGTAATGTTATATGATTTACGAGTCTTACTCATGTATGGACTTTTTCTAATTATTTCTTCTTCTTTTTGTCATCTTTATTTGGGGCTTTTCTTCCCTTTGTAATATTAGTTGTTCGCTTCATTTTATGCTTGAAAGTTTTAGTCCTTTGGTTACTGAACGAGTAATCCTGTTAATTAATTAGTTCCTACACTCTCCATTTTGTTGGGGATTTGTTATAGAATACGTATCCGTCGAGGTTTCAGATAATGTAGTGGTGAGTGAGAACGGAGTGTTGTGGACCGCAATAAAGCTAATAAGAAAACTTACTCTAATGGATAATTAGTCGAGCGTGCGACTGCTGTTCATCAGCAACACAAATTAATGCATGATACTCTATTTCGAATGCATGAGGAATCGGTGATGGCTTCTCGTTTTACCCTTTTTATGCAATGTAGATGGGCCCAAGTTAAGAAACGTAAATGGTTTTAGCCCTCTTATGCAATGGGAAAGTTGGAATCGTGATTTTGAGTACTGAACGCGTGTTTCAGAGTTTTCTGGCCGGACGAGCAAACGGGACCTTAGCAACGCCGTACAGTGTTACCCGCTCACCGCATTTCAGTTTTCCGAATGACGGGATTTGTAGAACAACTAGTGTTACTCCTCCTCGTCTCTGTCTCCTTATCGCCTGTCAGGTGAGCGAGAAAAAGCTCGCCTGTATGATAATCGTAACTCATGTCTGTGATCTCAATTGGAATGGATCTGCGAGTTGGGTTTCAATCCAATTGAAAATATTTCTCGCTCTAACTCTATGTTTGGGTCTCCTAACAAAAGGGTTTAATTCGTTTTTCTAACTTCTTGTAATCGATGCTATCAGATTTGATGTGTTAAAATTCTTAGGTGTTTAGGTAATGAAACGAGTGGTAAAGAGAGAACCTTGGCTATGATAAAGCCAGATGGAGTCTCTGGTAACTACAGTGATCAAATCAAAAGGATCATTGTCGAGTCCAGTTTCAGTATCGTCAAGGAGATGCTTACTCAGCTAGACAAGGAGAAAGCATCTGCATTTTACAACGAGCACTCATCAAGGAGCTTTTTTCCTGATCTTGTTACATACATGACAAGGTGTGTGAGTTTTGGTGCTAACCCACATGATCTGTTTAGTCCCCCCTCTCATGCCCCAATAACCTTTGCTCATCTCTGCTTTTTGCTAATATGTGTGAACTGTATGAATGTATCTTTGAAACAAGTGGTCCGGTGTTGGTTATGGTATTGGAGAAAAGAAACGCAGTTTCTGATTGGCGTGGTTTAATCGGGCCAACAGATGCCCGAAAGGCTAAGATATCTCATCCTCAGAGGTTTAATTTGTTCCTACACATTTCAACTTTTTGGCTGCAATTGATGCTTTGGACTTTATATTCTCTATGTTTGCGCAAACTCAATGATAGGCTAAGATGGGCATAGTCGTAAGCTGTATCATTTGAAATGGTTATTTGAATTGTCAGGTATATTACATGCTGATATCTTGTTCTTGCAGCATCAGAGCATTATGTGGTAAAGACTCTCAAAGAAATTGTGTGCACGGCTCAGATTCAACATCATCAGCTGAAAGAGAGATTGAGTTTTTCTTCAACGATGTAGCTTCAGGTTTAGCATCTTCGACTCTTGTCCGTTCTTTAAATTCAGTATGAAATGTTATAAACAACCCATGATAATGCCTATGCCAGGTGACACTGCATCGCAACATGATGAGCTATAAGAAAACCTCAAATACAAGTTCCTCTAGACCATTGTATGTTTTTATTACTTCAATTTTGGATCGTAATCTTGCAACTCTTAGTTGATCTATCTATAGTTACATACATCGTTTCATGAAACGTGAAATAAATTTACTCATAGTTGTATCAAATCATTTTGGGGAAGATGATGTTTATATCACCCAAAGTATAAACAGAGCTAACAGAAACAGAGGGTTCCACAGAGCACAATGGTAAGTCATTTCCTGATCTAGTAGTATAGGATCCAGATTTAAGTACGAAAGCAGAAGAAGCCTCTCCTTCAGATGACGCGTGGCATAGACAGTGAATACTTAGTGTTGGAATCTTACATCATTATTTCTTCTTGTACATCTGATAACAAAAATATGCATAATTCAATTGAAAAATCAATGGAATCTCTAACGTGGTGAAAGATGAATGTCCTTATTCTGAAAAGGGTCAACCATTTCGGTTAAATGTGGAGAAATTTCCTTTTTTTGTGTTTGTTATCACCAAGAATATGTAACTTTTCGATATGACCCATTCGTTACCCAATTTAGTTTCAAACTTTTATTCTCCAATAAAACCAGCCACTTGGCATGCAAGTTGAGTACGAATAAGGAGTTACCAAATCCGGTTCAACCATTATTAGTTCAATTAGCGGCTCGGTTTGCACCAATTGCATATTTTAGGTTATTATAATATTTTAGGTTATTTTTTAAAATACCACAAACATTTTTTATACCAAAATACCATAATTAGTATTTATTTTTCAAAAATAGTACAATTAGTTGTTTCCCAAAGATATGATAAAACTAAAATTAAATTATAAATCCTAAACTTTAAAAAAATTCTCAAAAACTAAATAACTCCAAATATATAAATTATAAATCTTTGTTTATGGAAAAACAATTCGGATAACAAATTGAGGTTGGATAGTGTCGAAACTGGAACCCTACCAAAAATATCTTTATGTTTGAAGATAGAAAAAAACATCTTTTTTGCTACTAAAATCAAAACACTTTTATTCACTCTTTCTCGCTCTATCTATATATAAATACTTATTTTAATTTTTTTCTCAACACGTTTTCCGAACGAGCCGTAATTGCGAAGCAACAAAATTGTTAATTATTGCAATCGTTAAAGGGTAGTTCAGTCATTCAACCTTTCGATCTATCGAATTTATTTTGGACCACATAACTTATTAGGTGATTTCCCTTTTTCTTTGTATATATCTCTTAAATGGGAAAAACGCGAATCACATATCACTGTTACGAGTGCGCCTTGCAGATTGCGCAACGTGTCGTAATCCTAACGGTTTTATCTATTTATAAATCACGTGTTTTTAAAAAAATCCTGTCGGTAGCAGACAAGTGGAATCCTTTGAATTTTTTCCACACGAGACGAAACTTCACAATAGATGTTACGATGGGACCCATACAGTTATTCACAATTGACTACTGTCTGAAAAGCCCATGAAAGTGGGTATTATTTACGATTATGTCACTATATGGGTTCTTGTAAATACGAGCAATATTTGGGTCCTTTTATGTATTTGTGATACAGTAGTTAACGCCGTTTAGTAACGGTTGCCATCGACTTGATTCTTTCTCCTTTTAAGCGTAAAGAAAACGTGCGGGAAATTCTAACCGAATACAGAATAGTTTAGTCCTTTACAAATCTGGCCGTCCATCGAATTATACCAAACAAAGAAAAAACATGTGAGCATATTTTTACGATAGGAAAATAAAAATGTTAATCTGACACAAGGAAAATAAATATGTTATACCAACTCAGAACACACAATAAATATATCTACTTAAATAATGATGAATTGTCAACATTAATTTTCTTATTATTATTAATCATGTATGAGACTTCTTTTCGTTATACCATTTATATTTAGTCAAAAGACATTGATAAAATATGACCAATCCCGATATATTTTATTTATTTGGTACTAATAATTTGTTACTTATACCAAACAACTTAACTTTTTTTATTCAATAAAAAAATAGAAATATTATTATAAACTATATATTTTAAAAGTTGTTATGTATTGAAGTTAAAATTAAAATTAGTTTGCTAATAATATTTTAAACTTTTATTTTCGTTAATTTATTGGAGGAAGAAAATTAATATATTGGAGGCTATTAAAGCCACACAAAGTCATTGGGTGAATGAGTTTATAAGCACATGAGCAAGCTCAACACATCCCTCTTGTAATCTTCAATCCAGGCACAAAAAAGAAGGAAATAAATTAAGAGAGAATAATATATAGAATCAAAGTCTGGTGAATTATTTCTTATCATATACAAACATGTCGAGAAACGAAAATGTTAAGGCAAACATGTCGGAGAAATCCAATTTTTCCCGGAGATGTAGTTTGCTCAGCCGTTACCTAAAGGACAAGGGTAGTTTCGGGAACATAGATCTTGGGTTGGTCCGTAAACCCGATTCTGATATCAGGTTTCCCGGAAAATCCGATCAACCAGGTACTTTCTTTCTTTCTCTCTCACGACCGTCACTGGTAATAGATTGAATTTAGTTCTGTTTTTGTTAGATTGTCTTTGTTTCGTCAGTTACTTGGAATCGGAGATAAATTGGTTGATTTAGAAATTGATTGAAATATTCATAGATCCCAAGCAAGTTGTTGTATCTCCCGGAAAAAAATATCAATTTTAGAAAATTTATTCGTTTGATTCTGTTAAATTGTTCACCATAGTTTTTTTTTCTCTTTATTCAGGGAACCAAAATGCGATGCAGAAGGCAGAGCCTTCGGAAACCAAAGCGGTCGGCTTCGTTCAGAGGGTTTCACAAGGTGAACCCTCTACATCATCTGGAGGCAAAGTCAAAGATGCTGACCTCAACATCAGGTTGCTTTTTTTTGTCATCGGAGATAAGAGAAAGGAAACCCGGTTAATCCCGGTTTTTGTTGTTCCCATTCTGAATTGGGTTTTGGTTTACAGTGAATCAGTGCCAGGAAGCTCCCAGCTGACCATATTCTTCGGAGGACAAGTTATAGTATACAATGAGTTCCCTGCAGACAAAGCTAAAGAGATAATGGAAGTAGCAAAACAAGCCAAGCCTTTGACTGATATTAACGTTCAGACACAAATCAATGTCGAAAACAACAAAAGCAACATGGTTCTTCCTGATCTCAACGAGCCCACAAATTCTGCAGATGTCATCAATCCACATCAACAACAACAAAATCAGGTCGTGGAACGTATAGCACGTAGAGCTTCCCTTCATCGATTCTTTGCTAAACGGAAAGACAGGTAAAAATTCGTTTGACCATATTTTCTACTGCTCTTTTTGATTGTGTGTGGAACATGTCCTATAGAGTGTTTCAATCACTCTAGTCTCTAGGTAGTTCAAAAGATTTAAGTAAGGATCCATTAACAAAAGTTGTTCTAAATTATCATAGGCGTGATAGAAAACACACAAGCTTCTGTACTTTACATTTCTGTGTTTCCATTACAGAGCTGTGGCTAGAGCTCCATACCAAGTTAACCACAACGCAGGTAGTCATCATCATATTCCTCCCAAACCAGAGATTGTAGCCGGTCAACCGCAAGAGACGGGACAGTCATCACAACGACTGGATAATACTGTTGCTGATACCGTGGCCCATCCCAAATCAGATGGTGGTAAAGTTATTGCTATGGAGATTGGAGAAAAAGACCAAAGTTCCAAAGATCTCGAACTAAGGCTATAGTAAAATTTGCTCAATTTTTTTAGGAGCTGACTTTTGAGATTTTAAACGTTTGACGTATTTACTTCTGCTTTGTACGAAAATGTGTTACCATATAATCTAACTTCAATATTTATAAATGCAATAGCAAATTTAGATAACAACATACATAGGAGTTAAAATACAAGAACCAGAAATAGATACCAGGAAGACTACACCCATTTGAATAGAAAAGAGATATTCCAATCAGGAACATACTTAGGATTTTGTTGCCATCGGTAACCATAAATACGAAAGAAGAGAGTTGAATTTATACAACTCTAAATACTATGATAAGATAAATTAATGCATGGAAATAAAATAATAAACTTATAGAACGTATCTTTAATTTGCACTAAAATCAGAGGTGTATTTTGTATTGTTAATATGTTTTATATCATAACAATGTCATCGAAAACGTGTCTAGTTTAGACAGTAAATACTACGATAAGATTAAGTAATGCATGGAAATGAAATAATAAACTTATAGGACGTATTTTTAATTCGTATTAAAACCGAAGGTGTATTTTTTATTGTTAACATGTTTCATGTCATAACAATGTCATCGAAGACGTGTCTATTTTGGACAGTAAATACTACGATAACATGAACTAATGTATGAAAAGAAAATAATAAATGTATAGGACATATCATTAATTTGTACTAAAATCGAAGATGTATTATTTATTGTTAACATGTTTCATGTCATGACAATGTCATCGAAATCGTGTCTAGTTTGGACAGTAAATACTACGATAAAATAAACTAATACATGGAAAAGAAATAATACACTTGACATATTTTTAATTTGTACTAAAATCAGAGGTGTATTTTTTATTGTTAACATGTTTCATGTCATGACAATATGAAAGCATGTTTGGTTTGGACAATAAATACTACGATAAGATATGAGAAGGAAATAATAAATTTATAGGACTTATCTTTAATTTGTACTAAAATCGAAGGTGTATTTTTTATTGTTAACAAGTTTCATTTCATAACAATGTCATCGAAGGCGTATCTAATTTGGACAGTAAATAGTACGATAACATGAACTAATGCATGAAAAAGAAATAATAAATTTATAGGACTAATCATTAATTTGTACTAAAATCGAAAATGTATTATTTATTGTTAACATGTTTCATGTCATGACAATGTCATCGAAGTCGTGTCTAGTTTGGACAGTAAATACTACGACAAGATGAACTAATGCATGGAAAGGAAATAATACACTTGACATATTTTTAATTTGTACTAAAATCAGAGGTGTATTTTTTATTGTTAACATGTTTCATATCATGAAAATAAGAAAGCGTGTTTGGTTTGGACAATAAATACTATGATAAGATATGAGAAGGAAATAATAAATTTATAGGACTTATCTTTAATTTCACTACAATCGAAGGTGTATTTTTTATTGTTAACAGGTTTCATGTCATGACAATGTAATCAGATGCGTGTATGGTTTGGACAGTAAATACTACGATAAGATAAACTAATGCATGAGAAGGAAATAATAAACTTATAGGACGTATTTTTAATTTGCACTAAAATCGAAAGTGTATTTTTTTTTTTAACAGGTTTCATGTCATGACAATGTCAACGAAGGCGTGTCTGGTTTGGACAGTATATACTACGATAAAATAAACTAATGCATGAGAAGGAAATAATAAATTTATAGGACGTAGTTTTTATTTGCACTAAAATCGGAGGTGTATTTTTTTTATTGTTAACAGATTTCATGTCATGACAATGTCAACGAATGCGTGTCTGGTTTGGACAGTAAATACTACGATAAAATGAATGCATGGGAAGGAAATAATAAACTTATAGGACGTATTTTTAATTTGTACTAAAATCGGAGGTATATTTTTTATTTTTAACAAGTTTCATGTCATGACAATGTCAACGAAGGCGTGTCTGGTTTGGACAGTATATACTACGATAAGATAAACTAATGCATGAGAAGGAAATAATAAACTTATAGGATGTATTTTTTATTTGTACTAAAATCGGAGGTGTATTTTTTATTGTTAACAGGTTTCATGTCATGACAATGTCAACAAATGCATGTCTGGTTTGGACAGTAAATACTACGATAAGATGAACTAATGCATGGGAAGGAAATAATAAGTTTATAGGACGTATCTTTAATTTGCATTAAAAATGGAAATGTATTTTTATTGTTAACATGTTTCATGTTATGACAATGTCATCGAAGGCATGTCTAGTTTGGACAGTAAATATTACAATAAGATGAACTAATGCATGAGGAGGAAATAATAAATTTATAGGACGTATTTTTAATTTGTATTAAAATCGGAGATGTATTTTTTATTATTAACATGTTTAATGTGATCGAATACGTGATTAGTTTGGATAGTAAATATTACCATAAGATAAAGTAATACATGGAAAGAAAATAATAAATTTATATGACGTATTTTTAATTTGTAATAAAATCGATTGTGTATTTTTTTATTGTTAATAAGTTTAATATGATGACAATGTCATCGAAATCTCTGATTTGGATAATAAATATTATAATAAGATAAAATAATGTATGAGAAGAAATAATAAATTTATAGGATATATTTTTAATTTGTATTAAAATCGGAGGTGTATCGAAGGGGTGTCTGGTTTGGGTGTTTGGTTTGGATAATCATTGGGCTGATCTATTATTTAACGTGGTAAGGATTAGTGGCTGTCGTTTTAAGAAATTCTTACAGCCTGTGTCTTTACCTTATCTAGGTAAATTATTTTTAAATAAATCAATCCAATTAATTCGTAAGAGCCACTCGATTGCTTCCTTCGCTTTCTATCAAGAAACTTCTTCTTTTTTCATTGTTCTTCATTTATTTCCTTTTCTTTTTCATTTGTCTTATTTTTTCCTCGGGAAACTGTACACTTTCGAACCCTAAAATACAAAGCATTGTGTCAATCTAATTTTTTCTGGGGGAGAAATAGTAAATCAAGGACAATATTTTCCCGACAAATATGCAAAGGTTGAAACAGCAGCAGCAGCAACAAGCCATGATTCAGCAAGCTCTTATGCAGCAACAGTCTCTCTACCATCCTGGACTCCTCGCCGCGCCTCAGGTTTCCGCTTCTCTCTCTCTCTCTCTCTCGCTCTATCTTCTTCCTTTTCGTTGGTCGGTTTTGGGTTCCTTTTCGAAGCTGTATATTACTGGTTTTTCTCGTTTTTTATTTATGCCCATTTGTTGTATAAAGCTTAGGATGAAAACTCTCGATTCGAGTTTCATTGTTTTGGTTTTAATAGTTCTCTCTGCAGATATTCTTCGTCGTGTCTTATTTTTTCGGCAGATGTTTGTTCCTTTTATTTCATATGATTGGTCAAACAAGAAAAGTTTTGAAATTTATGGCATTATCACTAACAAGATTACTTCTCGTTTTACCCCCTAGCTTATGTGTTTTCCTTGAGTTTTGTCATATTATTTGATTTTGTTCAAAAACTCCATGAAAATCTTTGAGATGTTGTTGATTTCTTATTGTAGCTTAGTCGGTGAGACATTCCAATAGACAAGAAACAAGTTTTTTTTTCCTTTATTTCTTTCTTTTTCATTTTCTTTCGTTCCTTTTTTTTACTTCTTTTTGCAGATAGAACCAATCCCAAGTGGAAATCTTCCCCCTGGTTTTGATCCAAGTACTTGCCGCAGTGTGTGAGTGTTAGGATTTTTTTGGGTATTTTTGTTCACTTCTGTGCACGTTTCGTGTTTTGGCTTGATATTGTCTCAGTAGGGAGCTCTGGTTTCCAGTTACAGCCTCAAAATTACTCAGGATAAACAATATCGGATTGTCAACTATGTATGTAATATTGTTAATAACTATGTAGTTGAATGAATGCAAAATCAAAAATCTTGGTGATACACAGTTTTCTCTGAGTTCTTCTAATAGTCAGGAAAAGAGTGATTCTTCATTGTTACCCCTTCATTGGTGATTTTCCTAGAATTTAAAGAACTTAATGTGCTGTTTTCTATTTGTTTCTTGTTTAGATTTTTACTGTGTCTACCTTTGAGAAATTGCAGGTACGTTGGAAACATCCACATTCAGGTGACGGAACCTCTGCTTCAAGAGGTTTTTGCTAGCACTGGTCCTGTTGAAAGCTGCAAGCTTATAAGGAAGGAAAAGGTTAGTTTCTGAGTAAGTTGTTATGATATTCTACTTAAAGTCAAGGATGTTCTTTTTTGTAGAATATTCTGATGTTTGAATGTGAATATGAGCAGTCTTCTTATGGTTTTGTCCACTACTTTGATCGGCGATCGGCTGGTCTGGCAATTGTTTCTCTCAATGGAAGGCATTTGTGAGTTAATTGCTTCATTATGTGCCTGTGATAAATTTAGCATGAATGAGATACTATGTTTTCCAAGTAGTTGGGCTAGCTCACATTGATTGATATAATGTGCAGGTTTGGGCAACCTATCAAAGTTAATTGGGCTTATGCTAGTGGCCAGAGGGAGGATACTTCAAGTTGGTTCATACTCTTACGCTAGAGCTTCCTAAAATGGTTACGTATTCTATGGGTAACATGACACACTGCTGCAATCATAATGTGCAGGTCACTTCAATATATTTGTGGGGGATTTGAGCCCGGAGGTAACTGATGCAATGCTGTTTAACTGTTTCTCTGTCTACCCAAGTTGCTCGTAAGTTTTTTAGTTGCAGACTGCTGATACCGTATGAGCATCCTTGTATTGGATTTGGATTCTAACTTTGCTGTTTCAGACTTGAATTCTTACTTTGCTGTTGTATTTAGGGATGCAAGGGTTATGTGGGATCAGAAAACTGGGCGTTCAAGAGGATTTGGATTTGTTTCTTTCCGTAACCAGCAGGTACTAGATTTTCTTCTTTCAGTCCCCTAATGTTTGAACTGTTTTTACCTTAGCTATTTATTGAGTCATGCCAATCTTATTTCCTTGTCCAGGATGCCCAGAGTGCAATAGATGAGGCAGGCGGTGAGTATGGCAATTCTTTTTGTTCAGTGATATGCACATTTTCTTATCATGATAAGATAATTTTAGAACTTGGAAGTTTTCCTTCTTTCAATTTCATTTAAAAGATCATAGTTCCAATAGAGGTTTTATATCGTGCCATTAACCTTTATTGGCTTATGCGTGAATCGTGATGAGAGATACTTCTTTCCAGGGAAATGGCTTGGTTCGAGGCAGATTCGCTGCAACTGGGCAACAAAAGGAGCCCTTTCCGGCGAGGAAAAGCAGAGCTCTGATTCCAAAAGTGTTGTGGAACTAACCAGTGGTCTCTCGGGTATGTTTTAAGACGAAACACTACTCTTTCTTGTTTAAAATTTTACTACTCATAAAACAGAGAAAAATATTCAAATGATTTTAATTCTGAGACTTGACCTATTTGTTACTGAAGAAGATGGTAAAGATATAAGTAGCGGAGATGCTCCCGAGAACAATATTCAATACACAACTGTGTACGTTGGGAATCTTGCTCCAGAGGTAAAGAAAAAGACATTGCTGTTTATGGGGTTTCTGTTGACTTCAACACAACTGTCACTATGGCTTTTTGTATCATACTATATATATATATATTTGTTTGAATTTCCAGGTTTCCCAGGTTGATCTTCACCGCCACTTCCATGCCCTTGGTGCTGGAGTTATCGAGGAGGTCCGTGTTCAAAGAGAGAAAGGTTTTGGATTTGTGAGATACTCTACTCATGCTGAGGCCGCCCTCGCAATCCAGATGGGAAACACACATTCTTATCTTGGTGGCAGGCAAATGAAGGTAAAACTACCTAACTTTAACTGCATTTTTTCTGGACTTTAAAATATAATCTTGCTTGTTGTTTCCACAGTGTTCTTGGGGAAGCAAGCCAACTCCACCAGGAACAGCTTCAAACCCGCTTCCTCCTCCAGCTGATGCACAAATCCCTGGATTCTCAGCCAGTGATCTATTGGCTTACGAGAGACAACTAGCGATGAGCAAGATGGCGGGAATGAATCCGCTGATGCATCAGGGACAACATGCTCTTAAGCATTCTGCATTTGGAGCCACTGGTTCAAGCCAGGCAATATATGACGGTGGTTTCCACAACGCGCAGCAGCTCATGTACTACCAATGAAGAGTTTTTCTCTTTTCGTTACGTTTATGCAATGTCTTTGTCTTCTCTTTTTTTTTTCTTATAACTTTTGTTCTTTGTTATAATGTTACATTGTAGTTTTGCGTTTGTGGGTATTTTCTTTTTTGTAAACTACGATTTGCCATTTTGTGCACGTCTTCAACCTTTTTTCTATTTTTTCCTTTTCTTTCGTTGGCTTAGAGAAATGTCCTAAATTCTAAAAATATCACTAATAAATTGTTTTCTTTTTTTGTACAAAACAGCTCGAAAGTTTTTGTTGCCTTGTTTGGATAAAGTTGTGTCCTTTATATAAATTTGTGTACTTTTAACACTGTCTAGATTTTCTTCTTGGATTTATGATATTTAAATAATGACATTTTAAAATTATTTTTACAAAAATGCTATTTTAAGAACGATCTTAATATCAGTTATCATCCTTGTTTTTCAGTGTCGAGATGTTACAAAAAAAATCAGCAATAGTGTAGTTAAGTCGAATCGAGTCCTTCAACACTACAAACTCTGTACTTGTGTTGTTGTAAAGGAAAAAAATAGAAAGTTCGGTTTTGTTCTTTTACTTCTCTATCTTGGCTTCGAGTCGTTTCCTTTGGTACGGAATGTAGAAAGTGAGAAGAATGATCTCTTAAAATCACCATCTTTAACTTTAAAGCTCGCTTGATGAATCGAGTTGTTTGAAGCTTCGAAACAACAAATAGCTATGATCAGAGGACTTTGATGAAACCAAACCAAAAAAGAGAAGAAGAAGAAGAAAGCTTTTATACCTTGTTCATCCTCAGAAAGCTGACTTTGAGAAAATGCCATTCTTGATTTCCTCAATTCATCCGATGATCGATAAGCAAAATCATCGTCTCCTTCAGATGTGGTTACAGATACCCAATCCATTAGACTATCCGCAGTACGAGTTTTCTTTCCAAACTTTAGCAAACGTTTGATCCCTTTCGCTAAATCCTTCCGAGAATTGAGAGGAGAAGAATTAGAGGCAATAACAGGACTTTGAGCAGTTGTTCCCCATTTCTTTCTAATTCTTGAACTCCAAGATGCAGGACTTCCCATGGGAGAATCATCCACTGAAGCATCAACATCCGAGTGGTCGTCGTGCGGATAAGAGAATGCGTGTTGCAAGTTTGCGTTCCATGAAAGAGGACTTTCACTAGGTGAATCCATTAACGAGACAACATTACGCTGCAATGTTGAACAAGGTAGAGTATTCACCGGTAACTCTACATGAGTAACTGATTTCAAAGAAGTAAAATCTTCATCCTCTGATGAATTCTCAGTTTTGTCACTAAGTGAAGGCTTTCCATCACCAATATCCTCAACGACTGGAGTTTCCATTTCTCTAACTTCCTCTTCTTCTTTGACAGGATTCTCCAAAACTTTTTTTTCCGCCTCAGAGTCAATTCCATCAAACTCTTTATTTTTCAAGTTCCCTGTGACATAATCAATGTTTGTGTTCTGCTTTTGAGTCCTCTCTTTGTTCATCATATCTTCAGAGTAGAGAGTTGTCAATTCTGTGAATTCAATGTTCCCAGAGAAGCTTTTCCTTAATGATCTTGATCTTCGGGGCTTAGCAGGAGACAGCACATCTTCCTTTGTAGTCTTCTTATTACTACTTCTCACCTGTGCTCGCATAATAGCAGTACTAGTTCTAACAGCTAAAGAAGATGGTTTTGTGTTTTCTTTTTTAAGATCAGAGAAATTGGGAACAGAAGATTGTGCAACCGGGTTTATCTCTGATGTTCTTCGACCTCTCCCAGAAGTAATATTTGAGTTTGAAACTTTACCTGATGGTTTTGAGACTCGGGAGCTTGGTGATGGAACCTTTCTAGCTTGGGAGTTCATAGAAGCATTGTTTCCAATGGATTTTCCACTGGCTGGCTTATCTTTCTGGTCTTCTTCTTCGCTCTGTAGTGAGCTTACAGATTGCTGTCAAAGATCAAGAAGAATAACCAAAATGCAAAATAGTAATACAGAATTTTGTTATCATCATCAGAGGAACTAATTCTTTGATACCTGATACTTTTTCGTACTTGATCTAGAATGAAATGATCTGAGTTTCTCTGCACGTTGACGGGTAACTGATATCAAATCTTGACCCTTCATGGAAGCAGCAGAAAACTTGGCCATCATCTCGGTTCTACTTTGATCAAGAGCTTCTTGCATTGACTTCAGCTTAAATTCTTTCGAGTTCCATTCTTCTCTCAGTTTTGCATCCCTTTTCTTCATGTACTGCTCATACAACTTTCCTTTAGAATCTTCTGAAAAGCTTAAATCAGATAAATTCCGCCGCATTACAACATTCACACCGCTGTCTTGATCATCACCAGTGGATTGATCCCCTGGAAGAACCCGTAGTTTATGCTCAGCGAAAAACTTTTCAAGCTCATTTGCCTTCAGTTTCAACTCATCATTAACTCCTGCAGGGTTTTCTCTAGACATTCTTCTCCTCTGTAATTGATCCACAGATGTCGCACGAACTCTATTGTTGTTAATTTTTCCAGATGAATCTGCATTCACAAGACTAACCTCAAGATCATCCTCTACCTTAAATGATTCTTGTCTCTGTCCGGACCCTGCATAGTCATTAAGAGGTACAATCAAAATCAACCTTAACTTTTATATTCTTTTCAAGTTCTTCAAAACTAAACTCTGTTTGGTATATTTCTCTTTATCCTGTTTTTAGAACCAACCTGCAGAAGCTGGTTTTGGTGAGGTTGTTAAGGCTGGTTGCTTATCTGATGGAAACACTATTCTTTTCCTGTCTTTTGATTGAAATTCATCACTTTTGACGTCAGCACCACTTACAATATGGACTGAGGGAGAGAACGACTGTTGATAAGGAAACATGACCGATGCTTGTGCCGGTCTATCAGTATGGTTTTGAGAATCATCAGACTTACTAGAACACGGATTATCATCAACCATTTTACTTTTTTCTTCAAACTCCTTTGGCACAATGGCATCAGGAACAGATGATGGTGTAACCGAGGAACCTTCTTCGTTGCTACTACTTTCTAACTTCTTATTATCCATTGTCAAATCAAAGCTCATGTCACTAACAATACTCCATCTTCTCAAAACAGTCTTCTCAGAGAAAGCAGGAGCAACTGATGAGACATCAGAGGAAAGTCGCCTCAGTTCTGTAGGTTTCACAACAGCGACCGGTTTGTTTCCTCCAGAGTTTGAGTTTTCCTTTTGTTTACTCTCGAAGAGGTTGATCCTATCTTGTACACTGAGTTTCCTTGTACGTTGACTGGTCTTAACCCTAGAAGATTCATCTAAACTCTCATCTTTTTTCTCTTCTTCCTCATTCTTGTTGCTCTTAGTACATTCTGGTTTGTCTACAGTGTTTTGTGTTCTGGTATTCAAGTTCTTCGTGATCAAATCCGGTCTTCTTTGCCATATCGAAATATATTTGCCGCATGCTTCACTGATAAAGAAATACATTCGGATCAAATATGAAACAGAGTTGCAAGCAAATGAAACATCTGGCAAAAGAAGTGCTTACTCCAAATGGTGTGCACCGAATCTATCCGCAAGATGTTGAAGATCAGATATAGAATGAAGATCAAAACCATTAGCTGATGCGTGAGCAATCGCTGTAGTTAAGTCTTTCTTAATTGCCTCAAGTCGTAAATCTATAGCTTTTACGAGCTCCTTCCTGTATACAGACATTGAAAAGCAATCAAGACAAAGATTTTAAAGACACAATTCGATCCAATATAAACGCAGAGAGCTTTACTTACTTTGTTGCATCCGCTACACCTCCATCACCTGAAAGAGAAATGGAGAGAAAATAATAGAATCAAGTTTGATCGTAAACTTAAAATGTGATGGAACTAAGAAGAAATTTGACAGACCCTGAGAATATAATGTCCGAGCTGCTTCCAACTGTGACATCTCCAAATCAAATGTATTGACTCTTTCCAAAACTTCCGGACTATTAACAAATTGAACAAATCTGGAGAAGGAACAAAGAAAGATCCAAGAAAAAGATTATTAAGCTACTTACTTCAATTTTTTGTGTTATGAAAGGGAAAATCAACAAGAAAACCTTTCGAGAGTTCTTCTTGTGAACCAAGATTTGTCATTTTCGGTTTTTTCAACTTCCACTCTAAAAGAGGATTGTGCTTGAAGAACTCTCAGATGATTCACGAATGGTTGCATCAATCCTGAAGCCAGTTTCTCTGTTTCTCCATTACTCGATACAAACAGGTCGCATCTGTAACAAACAAGTCTCTGTTTAATATTAAACTGAGACAAAAAAAAAATTACAAGCATGATCATTGGTGCAGAAGAGAAGAAGATCTACTTACCGCGAATGTTTTGCAGAAAGCTCAAATATAGCACAGTCAAGAACAGTATCAGCCTTCATTGTCATACAAGTAAAAGCCTCTTTCTCAGACCAAAATGTATATGAATCATTCAATAGATTATATCCCTGAGATGGCTCTGATTTTCAATATAAGATTCTCAGTTCCCATGCCAAGAAAACCTGAGGAAACAAAAGTTGACTGTTGGCCATTCTCATGAGACTAGTAAACTAGTAAGTAATTAAATGTTGCAATAAAAGCTTTACCAAAAATGACGAATCACAAAATCAATTCAATAATATTAGTTAAAACGCAGCTTCATTATCACAAAACATAAATCGCCAGAAAATTGAGGTCGATGCTTCCCAGATCTGATCCAACATTAAAATCGAAAAGAAAATAAAGATCCAAAAGTCCCAACTTGACACATTGGAGAAAGAGAGAACCCAAAATTATAATTCTAAAAATCAGGCAAAATTTTACAGAATTTAAAGTAAACTAATTAAAAGCAAGAAACTTGAGCATAATTTGACCAACGTACGACATAGCCGATCCAGCATTGAACTGAATTCAATTTCTTCCGATTACTCTCCAAACTTTAGTAAAGTTGAGTTCTGATCAGATCTGAGTATTGAGCGCAATAAAACAAGCATAAAAAGCCCTGACAGTTCCTGAATACTTGTCGTTACTTCAATGGGTTTTTTTTTTCTCTCTCTGCCAAATTCAAAAAGAACCTTGCTTTATCTTTCTCTCTCTAGTGAAGAAGAATTTTGCTTTATCTCTCTCTGAACGCTCTGAAACCCACACTCTCTTTCTGGGTGCGGAAGACAGAGAGAACTAGAGAAAGCTTCCTTCGGACATCTTTCACCTTTTTATCCTTTGCGTAACAGTCTGTAATGAGAAAATACGAAGAACAAAGTCAAGAGGGATAGATCACCCCATATTATTTTACCGAATTACCCTCCTCATAAACCGAATGATCCGAACCGAAACGAACAACAAGAAAACACATTGAATTTGTCAGTGGAATTCTGTCAAAGCATCCGGTTAAGTAATTTTCATATTTGGTATGGGAAGTGGTTTATTAAGCTGGGGACAATATTGTAATGTCGAGTCAGGAGGAGAGATGTGGTGAAGCTCTAGCCTACTATATGTGGACCAAACATATAACATCCAATGATCGAATTTTAACGGTTTTGTTTCCATCTAAGAAAATTATGAACATAACTTCATTGTTTCTCTATTTTTCGTTGATATCTTTGTAGAAGACAAACGAATCCAAAATTTCTGAAATTTTATCTACTTTATTGAGAATTTTCTGTTTAAATCCAGAAAATCCATTGCTTCATCGTATATAAAATAATGAATATCTGAAATCTTATTTTAGATACAAATCTATGTATCAATAAACATTCATAGACTTTGATTTTTTTCTTATTTTGCTTTTTTATATATAGTTTAGTATCTATGTTCTATTTATTTACTTTACTATATGCTTTTATTTTTTATAAATTTTATTTTAAATGGTTTATAAATGTTAAAATCTAACTAAAAATTTGTATATATCCATGTTTTGATCGAACAATTGACATAGTGATAATTACAAAATTTGACCATGAGTAAAAATAATATATATTTTGATGGAAATCATAATGTATATATGGCATACGGTTTTATAATAGTTTATGAATCTACATGGAATAATTATTAGCTACCACGTGACGCCAACGCGTAATGTTATTCTACGGATTTCAACAAACAGATATATGAATAAATAAATAAAGTATTAATGATCCAACTATAAAAAAAACATTAATGTCTTAAATATGTTTTCCAAGTTATTATATATATGCCACATCGACATTCAATCAAATGTGACAAAATCTCTTAAAACATTTAACCACTTGTTGAAGTACTTTGAAAGGAACCAATAAAGAAGTGAAGATAAGATGCTTCTAGATTGTGGGTATGACGTTAGCTTCAGCACATGTGACATGTTCTTCTCATTCTGTTTCCTTTTATTCCCTTTTGTCCCATGTGTCTTTTCGTCAGTACTTTTTCCATCTTTTTTAATCTTCATGCCAAAATTAACAATATTGATTTTTATAACTTTTCACGAAAATTGATTGGTTACTTATTAATTAGGTATATAAAAAGTTCACGAATTATAGAGAAAAAAACGGAGAAACCTAAGCAGCGAATAGGTTTGTACAAATAATCTGAATCGAACAAATCGAATAGAATAAATCGAATAGAAAAATAGATTTTTATTGTTATTTGGTTATAAAAAAATAATCGAACGCATATTATTTGGGAAAATCAATAGTTATTGGTTACTAACCGAAACCAAATCGAAAATCAAAAAAATATCCGAAAAACCGAATTATTTTCAGTTATCCAAAATATTTTGGATAGTTTGGATATTTCGGATATTTTAGTTATTTTCGGTTATTTTCGGTTATCCAAAATATTTTAGATAGTTTAGATATTTTGGTTATTTTTAGTTATTTTCAATTATTTTGGTTATTTTCAATTTTTAAATTTAATAACTGAACGAACCAAAACCAAAATATAAACGAACAAAAACTGAATCGAAATATAAAATAACCGAATAGATGTTTAATTTACAAACCCATTAGTTTAGAGGTCGACAAGGTCGGCCGTCGTTTTGGTCCTACGCTGTCGTTTTAGTTAGGGTAGTCTTCTATAATGGGCCTCTATGGCCCAATTTTCTCAATATTAGCCTTATAGCAATGACAGGGGACACATATATACTGTGTTTTTGACTTTTTGTTATAGATTTATCAATTTATAGCACTGACGGAATTGCAATCTTTGTCGATCATCATTAGTTCTGTGTCGATCATCGACGGATCCTTTTTCACAATCATCGTAGTATAACTGTTTTTGAGCATCCATAACAAATGCTCGAACAATACGACTTTAGACGTTACTAAGAGGCTCTCTTGATCTTGACGTTCTTCGATGACTCTCGAAGATCAATCAATTAGTTCTTGGAAAAGTGGATGAACGATGACGTGGGAACTAATCATGTAAGGTCTTCCAGATTTGCCGACGTAAACAACTTAAAGTTCGTCGCATTTTGAGACTTCATAGGAGGCTGCGGAGGCGGTTGACGCGGTAGTTAAGTGGTGGTTCGTCGTGAAGGAAGGCCATTTCTTTATGGCTGACTTGAGCTTTATCAGTTTCCCGAATTTAATCATTTTAGTGAAAATCTTTGATTTTGAACAATAGAACGAAAATAGAGTTAGGGATCTGTGTGGTTGAATCAAGAATTGGTAATCTCCTAATTTTGTTTGTTGTTGCGTAATGTATGATGTATAGGACAAAAGATGATCGATGATTTTTTGTTAAAGATTAGTACATCATATCCTACAATGTTAAGATAATTATATTGTTATGTCTCCATCAGAATTATTGTTTTGCTTATTAATTTCTTTTATTTATTTATATCCATACGTGGCCATAACATGTCTATATTTGCATATAAGTCAAAATAGTAACTTGTCTAACTAATATAGTTTAGTTTTTACGGACAAAGAAAACTGAACATGTAGTTGATCTTGCTATTTTTATGTAACCATTAATTCGAGCTTAAGTTGTAATAATTTAGTTGTTTTTGTGACCACCATAATGGATATATTGTTTCTTCTTTGAACAAGCGGTTTGAACATTTTAAATCTAAGTATTTGTAAACTCCTAAACAAAAATAAATTCGCAAACTTTAGCATCTGTCTCTATCGAACTACAAACTGTGCAAGGTGAGCTAATAATTGAAGGATATAATATTAGCTTATCTGCATTTTGACTCCGTGATCTATACAGTGTACACTACTAATATATTTCTTATATTTTTTTTTTTTTTTTTTGTCACTTGTGATTAGCACTACAATCGTCTACTGTCTAAAAGATACCAGTTGTATCTTCGAACCAGTATGGTATCGAAGTGCTAATATATGAAAATATTGAGTTCCTTCTCCTGGCGTTCTTTGCTAGTTCATCCGCTTGTGGGTTGTTTGTCCTTGTCGTATGGTGTAGTGCGAATTCAGGATAGTTGCTGCGCAGTGTCTCGAACTCTTCTATCTCCGTTGCGAAGCCTCGCCATTTCTCAGGTTCTGAGACTATACTGATTAGGTCAGTTGAGTCTGTGTAGAACCTGGAGCAATAGCGTTGCATATTATGCAGGCTCCTCATTGCCCATCGCAGGCTGTTGAACTCCGTATGTAGGGGAGTTAATCCTCTGTAGCTGCCTTTCATACCCATCAGATCGCTTGTCCCGTCTCGTAGCTTCAGAATCCATCCCAGCCCTTCTGTTTCTTCTTCCTTCTTCCACGACCCATCCACAAAACAGACGAAAGGCCCTTGCCCCTCCCTATCGTGTCCTGCCGGCTCGGTCCATTCGCTGTGCGTGTGGTCCTGTCCATTTGGTTGTGTTGTTTGGGTCCAGAGTTCTCCTTCTCGGCGTGACTTTTCCAGGATGTCCATTGCCGAACGAGATACATTGTTGTATATTTTCTCGTTTCTCGCTTTCCATATGAACCATAGGATCCAAGGGAACCAGTTGGAGTCCGAGTCCGCTTCTGAGTCCATTTGCATTGTCGCTTTTTTTTCCTGTATGAGGTAGTATATGTTTCCCCATAGGCTGTCGATAGGGAAGGTCGAGGGCGCTGAGGGGATATTTGATAGTGCCCACGCTTGTCTTGCCGGCGGGCATAGGAACAGGGTATGATTAATGCTTTCTGTGTCGTACCCACAGACCTCGCATGTGGCGTCTTCCCGTATATGCCGGTAATGGAGGCGTTCATGAGTTGGTATTGCCCCTGATAGGGCTTGCCAGAGAAAGTGTTGGATCTTCCTCGGGGTTTGATGTTTCCAAACTGCCCCCTTCAGTGGGTTGAGTGATGGTTTCTGGAGTAGGAGTTGTCTCCTGATAGGCCCCCCCTTCTGGAGGGTTTCGTATCCTGATTTCACCGTATATTCTCCCGTTTTTGAGAAATGCCAGCAGTGCTTGTCTCCGACTATACGGTTGGACGTCGTTATGGTGGAGATGAGCCTCACGTCTTCCTCAGGAAAGTGTCTTCGTAGCTCTTGTGTTTTCCATTTCCCATTCCCCACCTCTACCAGGTCTGATACTTTTAGATCCAGGTCTCTCTGTTGGTTGAGGCTATTTGGTGGTCTGGGGAAGGTATCTGGCACCCACGGATCTTCCCAAATGCTTGTTGTATCACATGTTCCTATTATTTTCCGCGTCCCTTTGGTGATTAGGTCTTGGGCTGATATAATACTTCTCCATCCGTATGAGGGCCGATAAGGCTTTTTTGCCTGAAAGACATGGCAGTCCTTAAAGTAGCGTCCTTTCAGGACCTTGGCCATGAGCGAATTGGGGTATTTCTCCAATCTCCAAAGTTGTTTGGCTAAGAGGGCTTTGTTGAAATCTGCCACATTTTTAAAACCGATTCCTCCCTCTGATTTCGGTAGGCAGAGTGTTTCCCATGTGGTCCAGTGGATTCCTGAAGCGGAATTCCCTCTATCCCACCAGAACTTGCTTATCGCACTAGTAATTCGCTTGACCAGCGTTTTTGGCAAAAGAAAGCATGTCATCACGTATGTCGGAATAGCCATCGCTACCGCCTTTATCATGATTTCCTTCCCTCCTCGGGATAGTAGTTTTGCCGACCATCCGTTTATTCTTCGATTGATTTGATCCCTCACGTATGCAAATATTGATGCTTTCGAGCCTTTGAGGTTATCTGGGATTCCTAGGTATTTCCCTATTCCTCCCACTCCATGAATTCCCATTTTTGTCCTTATTGCTTCCTGGATGTCGCCTCGTATTTTTTTCCCAAAGATTATGGTTGACTTGTCGTAGTTGATCCTCTGGCCAGAGGCCTTGCAGTATGTGTCTAGGATTTTGGAGAGTACGATGCTTTGTTCTTCAGAAGCTTCGCAAAAAAACAGGCTATCGTCCGCAAAGAGGAGATGGGATATTGGTGGGCTTGGGCGTGCCACCCGAAGTCCTGTTAAGTGTTTGTCCTGTTCCGCTGCTGTTAGGTTGGCAATTAATGCCTCCGTGCACAGAATGAATAGGTATGGAGAGAGAGGGTCCCCTTGTCTTAACCCACGAGAGGGGATTATTTTGCCCCTTGGGCTCCCATTAATGAGTACTCGGTAGGTAACCGTCTTGATACACATCATTATCCAGTCCGTCCATTTCTTTGAAAATCCGAGTTTCTCCATTAGTGCTGATAGGAAAGGCCATTCGATTCTATCATATGCCTTGCTCATATCCGTCTTGATCGCCATGTACTTCATTTGGCAGCTCAGTTTCGTACTGAGGGCGTGGAAAGCCTCTTGCGCTATGATAATATTGTCTGATATCATTCGGCCAGCCACGAAGGCCGATTGCGTTTCTGAGATCAGTGATGGTAGTATTTCTTTCATCCTGTTACAGAGTACCTTTGATATGACCTTATATACCACATTGCATAGGCTAATGGGTCTGAACTCAGTCATGTGTCTAGGTTTCTCTTTTTTTGGGATGAGGCAAATGTTGGTCTCATTGAGTCTTGGATCAAACCTTCCAAGCGTCATGAAGTCATCTACCAGTTTTAGCAAGTGATCTCCCAGGATGTTCCAATAGTTTTGGAAGAATAGTGTTGTCATCCCATCGGGTCCTGGGGCCTTCTCTGGGTTCATTGAGAAGAGTGCATCCTTGACTTCCTCTTTTGTCGCCCTGCGTTCGAGGCGGTTGTTCATCTCGGGCGATACTCTCGTTGTGATGTGCTGTAGAGATGACTCCAGTTCCTCTATCTGAGACATGGAGAACAGGTCTGTGAAGTATTCCACCGCTATTGCTTCCACTCTAGTCTCCTTTTCCACCCATACTCCTTTCTTGTCTACTAGACCTATGATCCGGTTTTTCGCACGGCGCTGCTTAGTGATTGCGTGGAAGAACTTTGTGTTTTGGTCCCCTTCTTTCAGCCATATCGCTCGGCTTTTTTGCTGCCAAAAAATTTCTTCTTCTCGAATAGCATCGCACAGGCGTCGGTTTAGTTCTGCCACTTCTTCTGCAGATGCTGTATCTGATGATTGTGCTGCCTCCAACTTTTGCTTTATCTCATCTATGTATTTTGAGGAGCTCATCGTTTCTTGCCTTCGCCATTTGGATATTGTTTTCCGACAATTGCTTATTCGCTCTGCTATTGTCAAGTCGTTGTCCTCCGCCGACCCGATCCATCCTGTCTTAACTATCGTTCCAAAGTTTGGCTTCGAGATCCATCGCTTGTCGAAGCGAAAGCTACGGACCCGCCTCTGTGGCTGGGTTAACGTCTGAACCCAGATAGGGCGATGGTCCGATCCACAGAATTTCAGATATTCTGACCTGGTATGGGGGTATATATTGTGCCACTCCTCATTTCCCATTACTCTGTCCAGTCTACACCGGATTATTCCGGACCTTCTACGTCCGAACCATGACATGCTATCTCCTTTGTGAGGAAAATCGGTCATACCGCAGTTCTCGCACATGAGGCGAAAGTCCAGGAAACTGTTTTCAGGGCGGGATGTTCCTCCTGATTTTTCGTGATTTCCCATGATTGCGTTGAAGTCTCCAATCATCAACCATGGTTCTGTTCTTTCCTGTCCTAGTCTGGTCAGGCGTTCCCAGACATTGTTCCGCAGTTTTACTACTGGGTCTCCGTAAACGAAAGATATGAAAATTTTATTATCACCAATAGTAGCCATTACATCGATGATATTTTTATTTGAAAATAAAATTTGAACGTTACACTCCGCTAGGGCCATCAGTGCTAAGCCGCCGCTACGTCCTGATGGTTCTACCGTAAAAAGAAAATCATAACCTAAGTGGGCTTGCATATCTTGTATGAATCCCTTATTCTGCTTAAACTCCATTAGAAAAAGTAACCTCGGGAACAACGTTTTCCGTAGTTCCCGTAATCTCCGAACTGCCAAGTAGCTCCCCGCTCCTTGGCAGTTCCAACTTAGGATCATCAGGCATCCTCCGGTGGTCGCTCCTTGACCACCGGATTCTTGGGTCCATCAGATTTACCCTTGCCTGAAGGGTTGGCCTCTGTGGCAGGCGTTGGTGATGACTTCTCTTTCCCTCGTACTGTCTTGTTCTGGCGCTTGGTTTCTCCAAAATACATTACTGTGTGTTTCTTTACGGTAGAGGCACGGTACGGGCTTCTCCCTATTTTCTTTCTTGCATGTAGGGCCTTAGTCACCCTGATGTCCAGCCTTTTGGTCCCTCTTTTTTCCGGTCTTTTGTTCCTCCCTGTGAGCATATCCCTCATCGGGGATATGATTTCCTGTGGGTTGATCCGTCCTGCAGACCCCAGTTGGATCTGTGGCAGTACCGCGTTTTCTGGGAGGGTAGGGCTTTGTTTGGATGAGGAGCCTCTCAGAATTCTCCTGTTCTCCCTTCGAGCTTCCTCTTCCGTTTCCTTATACCAAGAGGGTCTATCGATTTCCTTCTTCCTGTCCCTGCTTCTGTCTCCTTCTGGTTCCTGGAGTCTGTCTAGCACCGATCTCTTGGGTTTGTTCCCATTCTGTGGGCTTTCCGTTCTCTTAGGTTCCTCGAAGTGGAGGGCCCGCTTTGCCGAGGGGTGGTTGGATCCTCTGATTCCTCTGGGGTCCCTTAGGTCCACTCCTCTTTGGGGCTTATCTCCTTTCTTGGGCCATTCCGCTAGGTATCTGTGGAGTGGGGAGTCAGATTCCACCCTCCTAGGTGGAGGAGGAGGAAGAGGAGCTTCTGGCCTGCCGTGGGAGGGGCCTTGCTTGTCTGGACAGTGTCTCTCGTCATGTGTTATTCGAAGGCATCGGTCACAGAACTTGGCCAACCTTTCATAGTCAAATGTGACCGTTACTATGTCTCCATTTGCGAACTGTAGGTCCCGTATAAATACCAGGGGTTCCTCTGCTTGGAGGGAAACCCTAATTCTTGCCTCATTGACATCGTACTGTAGGAGTTCTCCCATAGCTTGCCCAATATCAATGATTGTCTCCTCTGCCCAGTAGTGGGTCGGTATCCCCACAACTTTCACCCAGAAGGGAATTGTCCCTGGGAAGTCAGGCTTTACACTCGGGACCCATCTCTCGAGTGTGGTCATCCATTGATCAAAATGGTATGGCCTTTTTTCCAAGACTGATATGATGTCTTCCTCTGAGTTGAACCGGAACATAAACCTTCCCTGTCCCAAGTCCTGGCCCTGCACCCGACCTTCACATTGCCAGATTGAGGGTAAGAGGGTGATGAAGGTGCGGACTCGGTGTCCTTGCATAGTCATATTCAAAATCCTGCCCACTAGGGTTGTTTCAAACCTCTTGAGAACTGCCGAGTTGTCAAAAGCCCGAATCTTTATTGGGCTTGGCTTTCTTCGGCCCGAACAGGTTTTGGATACCAGCATTCCTGAAATTGTCATCTCGGTTATCCCGGCGTGAAGTGGTAAACCGGTTCTGGTTATGTAAAGTTGGACCGGAATTGGTGTGGGGCCCACGGTATTGGTTATTTCCGTAATAACCGATGACTCGCCTCGGTTATGTCTTCTCCACACACGTCGGTTGATCGGGATTATTGGTAGCCGACCGACTCTCGCCGACTTAGGGTACTTCCGGCGAGTGAATGAGCTCCGATGATGCCGAGTTAGAGTCGCCGATTTGCGGTTGCCTCTGTTGCCTTTGGCGTTGTCGCCGAACAGTATCTCCGATCTGCGGTTTCTCGGAGGCTGGGAAGGATTTTCTCCTTCCTGTTTTTGGACTTCTCTTTTCTGTGCTTTTTCGAGGTGTGTGGTGTCGACTAGGAGGTGCGACGGGGTTTTATATGGCTCTGGTGGATTCGCCTTTAATGGCGGGATCCCACTGTCACCGCGATTTCCTTGACTCCGCGTGATTTCGTTGGGTGAAAGTCGCGGATTGCTCGCACTCTCGCTTTCCGAAAGTGAGTACACCATTAATGGCGACGTGATACTCGACCAGTTTCGGTCGAAGGGGATGGAAAGTAAATCCTCCGTGGAGGATCGCGGATCCGATGTGGTGATATTCTTTCGAATATTCCAGATCTTCGACAATCCATATTCTGATTCCCTAATCAATGGCGTGATTGGGGGAGTGGCGACGGAGGTCCACACAGGGAAGCCTCTGCCGATGTGCGTTCTCGCCGGCACCGTGTCTGGGCTCGGCGGATCGAGATGGCGGCCCATACGTTACAGATTCATTAATTTGTAACGGCCCACTTTTTGAACTCTCTCGATTTGACAATGTAAATTATAACCTTAACATTATTTTAAAAAGGTAATCTATAACTTTTGACGTTATCATTTAAATTACTAACTTTTTTAATTAACAACCCTTTTAGTATATACATAACCCTAAGTGTAGACACAACCTGGTCCTCGTAGTCGTAGACAATGTAGTATCTAAAATTCCAGCTCTATTGATTGGACATTTAATAATGAAGAAAAGAAATGTAATTTCATTTATCTTAGAAAGATCGGACGGCTTTTGCTTTGTGGTGGGGCAGTATTAATTGCCAGCCAATAAATAGCCAACAAAAAATCAAAATAAATATATTCTGAACAAACAAGTTAGTTGCAAAGAATAAGCCACTTGGGATGTTGTTGAAACTCATAACTTTTCCTACAATACCTATTCTGTTTGGGACTGGATCTATTCTGTCATTAAAACTTATGTATAGTATGCAAAAAATATAAGCTCGATAATAACAGCATTTATGAGAGAATCATTCTATTAAATACCCCTAAAAGCAATCCAAACCTCTAACCAAAAACCAAAAAAAAAACAAATCAAAGTCAAATATTGATGAAAAAAGAAGAAGGAAACAAATTCTGCTAAGAGAAGAAAAAAACAAGAAACCGGGACTTTTACAAGCAGAGTCGGATATTTACAAGATTTACATATTATTGGGTGCCAAGTAAACACCGTTACCTTCCTCTGCAAGGTTTCTTCTCCGAACCTTTTACAATGCTCTTCCGGAGAAAACCCACTCAGTGAAATCATTCGAGAAACCAGCTACTAAAACATGTCCACTGACATCTCCTGATTGATCGGAACCGCGTCTTCTTGAAGGAAACTGTGAATCATTGCAAAAATCGAGTCACCTTAAGTCTTTGTTTGCGGGAAGCTTTCGAGAAAGAAAGAAAGAAAAGTTAAGGATGATACGGAGATGCAATCATTTACCTCAAAACTTGAGTTCGTATTGGTTAGAGAAGTGACGGATTCATCCAGCTCGGTGAACATGTTGTCAGACGACCAAGACTTTGAGCTGCCAGAAACATTTACAACATATTACTGGGGCTTATAAAATATACATATATATGTATCGAAGATGATTTTATTTTAAATGGGTTTGCATTTTACAACGTGTGCTCCTTCTTATGACAGTTATGTGTCAGATATCAGACTGCTATCGAGAAACGATGCATAAGGTTCGATACTTTTACCTGCTACGTTCAAATATTTCTTCTGCGGGAGTAAATTTAGTTTTGTATGAATGTGCAAACCCAGGTATATCATTGGGCTTCTGAGATTCAGAATAAGAGCAACTCCCTGGAAACCCATGGCTTGATCCTGTTCCTCTAAAATGATCTTCACAGCAAATAGCCGAGAGGAAGCTGAAGATTTGATCAAAGAGTTTGTGAAGAATCAGAAAAAAAAACAAAGAGTTTTGCAACAAGTTAAAAGAGACTATAATTCATACCTTAGAGAAGCTGGTTCAGTTTCATAGGATGGGAAATCTGAATTGGTTTCTGAGATACCCCCGTTTAACCCTTCACGTGAAGGCTGAGGATTTTCAAGCACCAGCTCCTCCAGATTCAAATCACCGTCCATGAGGATGTTATCAGAAAATGATCTCCTAATCAGTGGCCTGCAGTTCATAAATAACATATATTAATCTTTTTTTGCAGTCATATGACACCTAAGTCAGACTCAACTCTGGTTTAGTCCCTTTTTTAATAAAATTAGGTACCTCATATTTTCGATATCTAAGTTAGAACTAGTTCTTCCGATGTTGTGTTGGTCAGAATCCAACTCCCATAGTGCTGGCCTCCCCAATTGAGGCCGGAAATGCCCCAAAAACCTGTCAAGAGAAACCATCTTTAGACTAAACGAACACGTCAATTAAAAGATGAAAAGAGAGTTTCTAAGATGGAGCTTACACATTGATGGCGTTCTGCTTTTGGCTGTCCTGATAAGCGTTATTGTAATGACGACGCAAAGCTGTGAAAATATCACGGTGCTTCATCACCATGTTCCAATCACCTCTCAGATCACAGAACATCTGTATACCATAAACTTTCTAAAGTTGATACACATAATTCAAATCCATCTAAAGCCTAATAGGAAAATGTGTTGGAAATTAAATCACCTTGCTGTGTGCTTCCGAGCCACCATACTGCAGCGCAAGTGTATCACCCATGTGTTGGTACGCTTCCATCAGTTTTATTGCCAGAGGATTATTAAGATCGACGATAGGAGGTCCTGTGATACCTAACGTATGCAGCTGATGCCCAAGAGCCACCAATCCATGAGCATACTGCGCAAAATTAGTGCGGTCCAGGCAGTCTATGCAGTTGGTCCGCAAGACCCCATTTTGAAGCATAAATATGTCCGGCTTCAAAACTTCTTTTACAGGAATACTTGCCCCTTCATCTTGACTCGGAAGAGGGTGACTGGCGCATGGTACCATTAGTATTAGGACTTACGTACCAACAAACGTGCAATAACATTAAAATTACGGATCCGAGAGGAACGCAGTAAAAAAATTACAGCTACTGTTACGTGACGGCTGGAGTCTCACGCATCATAGAATACCAAACTTACTTGAAAAATGATTCGTTAATTACTCCCTCAGCACCTACGCCAGAAGGAGCTTTACAGAAAAATACGTCAGTTAATTCCAGTGCTTTCCTTGCAAAGATACACAAGTGGTGGAATGCACCATCAGCTCCACTGCAAAATCGACGGAAAAGGGTAAGAGTTTTAGAATGTAAGATCTATTGAAAAACCGAACCACAACTTTCTGCCTAATGGATTCATGAATGCAGTACCTTTTGTAATGTTTGCTTAGATCAAAATGGATTGCCTTTAAACGGTTCTCCTTCCTCACACTTCTGTTAATAAATCGGATTGCCTTTGCAAACTCTGCCCGTAAGATGGTTTCTCGATGCTTTTTCTCACTTGTCTGATTGCACACAATAGCAAAGATGATCTTTCAATAAACCAAGAAAGTGCAGAAGCATGCATAAAATTTGAGTTGTCGTAGAATATGAGAGAGCCTACCTTTAGGAGGTTGAGAATTATTATCCGCTTCCCATACCTCTGTCTTAGATTCTCAAAATGACATTGGGTAGCGTCATAATTCGCATCCTTCTTGTTTACTGCGACTCAGAAACAACAGAAACAGGAATTTTAAATAAGAAAAAAAGAAGCTAAGGACCATTTTTTTGTAAATGCATATGGTGCGTACTTATAATATCAGGCTGTGGGTTGAATAGAGATGTCTCCTGCGACCAAAATAGGGGTATGGAGCCTCGTATCTGCACAACTGATGATATTGGGATTTTCTGACCCTCAGGAACCTCTTTGGAAACTATCTGCTCCGTTTCGACGTCATTGGCTACTCTGCCTATGTCGTTTACACCACGCCTTAAATATCTGCACATTAATAGGGTCTCTTGTAGTTACGATCACTCTTTTCTTTGAGAGAGAGAGAGTATTAAAATATGGTATTGCATAAGCCTCATTAAACATTTATGTTAGAGAACTAGTAGGCTGTGAGAGAGACAAAAAACAGAGAAAAAAAGCAGAAGACGAGCTTAGCAAGTAATGCTTTCAAGATGAAAAAGTACCTTGTGCCAGCATAGTGCCGTGAACGCCGAGCAATGACAGTGAATACAAATTCTTCACCAGATACTGAACATTTAGTCTGGGCAAAGCAAATTATCAGTAGACATCAGGTCTTCTTATAACTTAAGATTAGCAAATCTTTGGAAAATCTCCAATCTAAACCATTGATTTGATTATTTACCTGTTGAAAGAATCCGTACACCAATGCAACTGTCCATATGGTATTCTCCAGGATAGTTCTGATACCGCGTGTTAAGAAAGCGTTCCACACGAACATCGTGTTGTCGTGAGAGTTTCCTCTCTTAGTGTTGCATACATTCTTTTGAAGGCAATACATGAGGTGATATGTATAGCTAAAGTAGAAGTTTTTGCTAAGATCCACCATGCTTAGGAGCTTCTTGTACCTATAATAGAAGTGGGAAACATGTTGGATATAAGCTTTGATAAAGTTTTCACAAGAGAATTTTCATATCATGACATAAGTACATGTACAACAATTATCGCAAAAATACCTCCGCTCGTCTAAAGAATCTGCCACTCTCGTCTGAATGGAAGGATGTGGAATCACGATCATTTGACTCTCTGCTATCCCATAAATCGTATGGCCGCAGATCTCGCCCACTTTCTTTCTTTTTGTTATCACCAGCATGTAATAGGGCTCCAAGAATCTCACAAATCCTGCCACCGAAGAATCATCATTGCTCCATTATTTCAAAACAATACACTGAGCTCCAAAACAATTAATAAGAAAGCACAAAATCCTGCAGTGGTGGTAGTAAAGAACGTACCAATGATTCCATAGCAAGTTGTGACTACTTTAAGGCCCCCAAACTCCTTGTTCCCTCGGCTTATCCATCTTTTAAGTTCGCGCATTTCCTCATTTGTATACCTTGTAGGATCTTCGAATAAATTTAACTCAGTTCGGTCCGTTCGATCAATCTTAAGTATCCTTCGAAAGCTTTTGTTCTCGTCTCTCCCAATCAAATAAAAATTCTGCACAACAACCAATTCATTCACAAATTTAAAGCCAAAAAGGTAGTGAATTCTCAGCAGGTATCCTGAATTTTTTGCTAAAGCAACACGAGTAATTCTTTAAATTATAGAAAATTTAGAATCGAAGACTACATTATGTCAAGCTAAAGGCTCATGCCTTACACTACAACCATTTGAAATACCTGAAACCATACTCATCAAATTAAAAACCGACAATCTAAGAGAAATTGAATCTAAACCGGTAAATAATTATGTACTTGCGCAAATTTGTCAAACAAAATAAAATCTCGTTAACCAACCAACATCAACGCAATTATCGGCAACAGTTGCGGATTAAAGATCACATTAATTGAAATCAATAGTCATTTAGAAGATACTAATAACAACAATAATTTTCACATGATTACAGATCATAGTCGTAAGAAAATAAAAGAACATAGGAGGAGCCTTTTTACCGAGTGAGTAGCGTAGAGCTTGAATTTGTGAAGAACGGGCAAGTTAATCAGTTCGGGCCTCGGGTCAACCCGAGGCACCGATCCCATCAGACCAAATAAATCTGAAACTCTGAACCTGAAGATAGCTCGGTGCCGGTTTGACCTCGATTTCGAAGCGGACGATACAGAGAAAAAGCCGAGCAGTCGCAGACGAGATGAATAAAGCGTGAGGGAATAGAAATCAAAATCCAATCCTCATATAAAAAAAAAATCTGAGAAGAAGATAACGACGAAGAAGAGGATTCGACGACGAAAATAGAAGAGTGGAGCCGTAGAGGATGTGACCAGGTCGGAGGAAGAGAAGACTTGAAAGGGTAAAAACTAAAAACTAATTTTGCTTCTGCGTTTATTTTGTTAACCTTTTGGGCGCTAATTCTCCTATATTTATAGCTTTTACGATACGGCGGCGTTTTAAGAGGTGCCTTGTTAAAAAGGTCTCAATTGGATTATACACGAAACACATTTAAAAATTTAGATTAAAGGTTTTACTTTTCACCTTTTATATTTTATAATCTAGAAAGGTAATCTCCTTTATTGTGTTTCTCTTCTATAATAAATCTAATAAGAATTTTATTCTAGATTCCGAAACTAACTTTTGGTATAATTTTAAACAAGTTGTAAAATTTCACGATAAAAGTATAAGTAACAGAATAAAAAGATATCAATCTATATTTATAATGATGGAATGGTGTAGAGATGCACGCAAAACACATGGTCCATTGACCACATAACATCCATACAATATAATTCACGATAATGATTGGTTTACTTACGACCTATATTAGACCATAAAAGAATTGAACGTGCTTATATTAGTTAAAAAGAGTTCTCGATTAATACTTTTTTTACATTAAAATTGTAATTATGTTTGAAAACACAAATTGAACACGCAATGGCCGTCCCTTTCATTGGTTAGAATCAGCAAGTCCTTTAATTGATGGACGTGTGTTATGTATAAGCATAGATTAATTATTGTCTGTACGGGATTAGTGTTTTATATACGTATATTATTCTATAAACTCAACGACTTGGTAACTGTTTACAAATTCATTCGATTCTTTATTGATAATCATTAAATTCTAGATATTAAAATAATTTTTTTTATCACTTTCCTTGTTCAAGAAGTAAAAATTATTTGCTTACGACTGATATTGGAAGAAAAAACACAAAACAATAAATATCTAGGAGGAAAGTGATATCTTTAAATATTTCAATATATATAGATGTGAAAAATATTTCAATGATAAAGTACCACTGTTTTAAATATTTCAATGATAGAATTGCGCGAGGGACTTCCACAACTCAAACTATTATCTTCGTAACTAAGATTTACAAATGGTATTAATATAAAAGTTTCCGTTTGAAAGTATTATAATTACGTCACTCAAAAATAAAACAAATTCAAAACATGTAATGTATATTATGCTCGAATAATAGCATCAATGAATTGAACCACTCAAACATCCAGAACCATCTTTTCTTTTCTTTTTTGTTTAAATCATGTTGATTGGTATTATCTCCGGCTAATACATTTTAACGAAGAAAAAACGACCGACTTTTGCTTCAAAACAAAGAAAAGTCTATGATGTAAACATTGACAAAAGTGAAAATAAGCAAATTATTATAAAAAAAAACGTTATAATGTAATTCTATGACGAGGTATAAATAGAGTATTCATGATTTCACAACCTAAACCACATAGTGCTCGCCGACAAAAAAAACCCAACCACATAGTAATCGCCGACCAAAAAAAACCCAGCCACATAATTTATGTCCGGTTAATTAAGTAACCGGTTAAACACATTCTCTGTTTTTACTTCATCGTTATCAAGCTCTCATCCCACTCTTCATAGACGTCCCACAGTCAAATATCAAATCAAGACAAATTTCCGACTTGTATAGAATTGTTAATTTCCCGGTTAATCGTACCAAGCTGGTTTTCATTTGTTTGAGATTAATAGTGCATAGTTTGCTATTACTCTGCCAGAGGCTTGATCTCAGGATTATGAAGCATTGTGTTCCTGCTTCCACCAAATGTAAAACCAACGAGCAAATCCTAAAATCGAAAGAGATCAAAAACATTTTATGAGCACAAACAAATTATTCACTAACATAGAGAATCTCCAAATGACATCTGAGAAGATATTTGGCATTGACCTATCAAAAACTTCTTTCTTAAACTCAGAGAATCAAACAAAAGACAACAGAAGCATTCTTACCAATTGCATTATAGGCGATCAGCATCTTGAACTACCCCCAAATACTATAAGAGATTCGCAGAGTTATCTGTGAAACCAATACATTTTGTTCTACTCACAAATTTTGTTACGATTGATCAAAACTATAAACTATTAATCATAATGAAAACTCATGCAAGTTAATTAGTACATTGGATATGTAGGAGCTGGAAACTAACCCGTTCAATTGTTGATGGTTTTTAGTATCTTTATCTTCTTGCTTTTCTATTCCCTCATCCTCTAGTAGATTCTCAATTGTTATATATAAACTTTTGTTCCATGAAGTAATGTCAGTTAATGGCATCAGATATATAGTATTTGTATAAAGGTGGAATCTAGCCCCTTGCTAGTGTTGAACATGTTGTTCGTTGTTAAGAACAGATCGAACAACTTGAACGATTCGAATTATATTAATGATAGTAACGGTTACAAAAAAAAAAAATTGAAAAGGAGTTCGGCAAATAATAAGTGATTGCTAATTATTTAATTATCTCTCTAATTTTGGAAAGATCATTAAAGACTAATTATTCTTTTTTTATACATCTATGGTTAACTAAATCTTTTGATATCTAGATCATAAGGCATATACTAAAATATTGCCCTCGGGATTCGGAGAAATTGGATGTTTAGTGGACTTTTTAGACGGTACCTCAAAATCTACGGAAATCATTTGTACCGTATGAATTCGAAGTTTAATTTTGAACCAATCCATATTTGAGCCGATCTATATTTGGGTCGGTTACTAGATGTTCGAAACCTAGCTCCAAGAACTAGATTACTGAATTACTAGTAGACCCTAGAAACACTGCCAATTATTATCAAGAATAATGTTGCAAGGGACATTATTAGCCTACTCAAGCGATTCAAAAGAAAAAGAAAATACTTCGAGAAACAAACCTTATATATGTACTTATAATCACCTGATAAGAGATATATAGAGCTAAAGATACACACATCATCACATAACTGATACGTCATAAATAGATATACCATTTGAATGCATGGTACGTTAGTAAAATTGTTAACATTCGTATGACGACTAAAATATCTGATGTATTTTCTTTTTTTTATCACTAATCATTATTTTAACAAAGATCAATTTTTTAGATTGCAATCAATCAATTAAAGGATGTCATCAAATCACTTATTGGCCACAAATGATTTTTTATTTATTTATTCATTAACCTATCATTTACCATGATATTTGCGATAATGTTAAAGTTAATGTAATGCCTTTTTTTGTGTGACGGCAGGACATCATGTTCCACTACGTACGCACAATATATGTCTCTGTGTGTCATGGTAATACGTGATTAGGTTATATTTGGGTGGACCATATCCCCGATCCCTATATATTATTTCAGTAATATTTTAATAAAATAATTTTATCGTGGAGAAAGAATAAGTGTTCTAGTGATTACATCATCTATATGTTCGTCCCATATGTGTAAGTTCGATTCTATTTTCTCTCGTATACAAATATTAAATTTTCGTATGAATGTGTTAAATTTTCGTATAAAAATGTTAAATTTTCGCATGAACACGTATGACTATTAGATCGGTATGTTGTGGCCCAGTGATAAATTTTTTTTTTATCCTAACATGTTATTAACAAAAATATCATGTTGATTTGTCATCACCAACATGAATTTTAGATAAATATATAAATGAGTTTAATTTACTAAAATAATTACAGATATGTCATTTTTTTATTTGATTAGAGAATCAATATATTTTTATTAAACTAACAAAAAATACTATTAAATTCATAAAAATTAATTATTTCTATTTCCTTATTTATATATTCAAAAATTAATATTAAAATAATTTTAAATAAGAGTTAAAAGTATATACATATTTAAATTATATTTAATAATAAATAATATTATATAATTTATGAATATTTTTTACGTAAATCATGAATATAAATCTCTTATATATTATAAACTAAGATAATACATGTGCGATGCACAGGAATACTGAATTTTCAAAATATATACAAACATCAAAAATAGTGGTCTAATTTTCATTTTTAATATTTGATATTAAAAATAATAAATATGAGATATAATTCATATTTTTACAATTTAAATTTTAAAATATCATATGAATGAAATAATTCATATAAAGCTTTTGCTATCTATTTCAACATACATGATATAAACCCAATCCAATTCTTCGCTTTTGGATATATGACAATTTCTTAATTATTTTAGAAACAGTTTTGCAAAAATTAAGATGAGACATTATTTTTCAATATATAAATACATGAAAACATTGATCATTTTAATGATTAATATATGATGAGTAAAATGCATTTCCTTGAAATTTGCGGTAGTAAATAAACATTCAATTACGAGTTGTATCCATATGAGGAGAAAATACAAGATTGATATTTACCTTGAGAAGAGAAAATTGATTTCTCGAATTCAGAGGAATTTTATGTGAAATTTTGTAAGTTTAGGTATGATATAGCAAAAAAACATGTTATTTTTATTTTTATGAGATGTGCAAATATAAAAAGAATGTGAATGTATAATCTGTTTACTATATATAGTGTTATGATTTAGTCTTAGGGTTTTACGATATTTAATTAAATTTTTAAAAAATAATTAAATTTGGTAAATAATTAATATAAAATGTGGAATTTAATAGTGTTAATGAAGTTTGTATATGCACAAAAATTCAAAATTTTAACTTTCCTTTTATATGTGTACAATATTTAAATATTCATGTAAAAGTAATTTTCCATTTTTAAAATTGGTGAGTAATTAAATGTGTAATGCACAAATTCCAAATTTCCTAATTTTTGAATTGTAAGATATTTGAAAAATAAATACGGTTTGGAAACTCATTTAGTAATATCTCTATAATTAGATTACATAATTAAAATGTTTGAGTAATATATAAAATAAATAATTTATGTTTTGAATTAAATTACTTAAGAAAATTGATGAGAATGAATGTGGTAATGACACATAAGCAATTTTTATTCTCAATGTTAATATATAGTAGATATCATATGTATCATAATTGATTCTAATAGGAACCAGTAAAATGGAAAGTGGTATCTCGTATATATTTGTATTTCTATAAAATATATACTAAAGAAAACACGTGTGCTACTTAACGAAAGGCTACCTTAATTATTCATAGAATACCATTCCGTTGGAACTGCATTTAATACTACAATTACCATAAAAGGAAGAGAAATTTATTACACTTTCCTTTATTCCTGAACAACTATAAATTCTATTTCCAAGAAAAGCCCTAATGGAATTCTCATCTCTCCCTTTCGTTTTTGGTCATGGAAGAAGTAAGAGAAACTTCATCCTTCACTTGCTTGAAGACCAATGATCGACTTCAAAACCCTAACGTTAGTCAACCAAAAAACAAGTCAATAACACAAACACCTAAAACGACCAGAGGCCGACAGAAGATAGAGATCAAAGAGATTAAGGAAGAGAGCAAGAGACAAGTAACGTTTTCAAAACGACGTCATGGACTGTTCAAGAAATCCGCTGAATTGAGCGTTCTCACCGGCGCAAAAATTGCTGTCATAACGTTCTCTCGATGCGGTAGGATCTACAGTTTCGGCCACCTTGATTCATTGATTGACAAGTATCTTCGTAAGATTCCGGTTAGCTTGGATGTATATTCCGGTGATCACATGGCGGATGAGGAAGATACGAGATCGTGGTGGGAGCGTCCGGTTGAGAATGTGCCGGAAGAGGAGCTGGAAGAGTACGTGTCAGCGATGAGTGTGTTGAGAGAGAATTTAGGTAAGAGGATCATTGACATGTGTAATGATCGGACAGTTGAGATTGTTCCAGCATGGCCAATGAACATGCTGGGTTGGAAATCGACGTTGGATAATAATCAAAGCTTGGAAATTTTGACGGATGGGATTCATCAAAGTCATGTAGGTTAAAACTGGTGATTGATTAGTTACATCACACATGAAGTATTCCTAATTTCCTATAATGAATTTCTAAACTATTTGATTTATAGTTTTGTTGAGTTTAGTTATATGGATTCTCATTGTTTTCCTGTACACTTTTATACTTTGAAAGTTAACCATAATAGATATTTGTTTGAATTAATTTTAATCTTTAAGCCATACATAATGATGAAAAGTTTCAAGTTCATTAAGGTCAGCTTACATTCATGTTTTTTTCCTTCTTGAGTTGTATATATCTATTGTAAATCACATGTTAGATCCATATCTTAATCTTAATACAATAGAGATGAGTAAATGATCTAATGGTTATATCATATCTACGTCAATTGTACAAATGTGTAGTTCGATTTTACCTTTTAACATATGATGCTGTTAAATATTCGTATGAAAATATTGGATTATTGTATCGGTACTTTGTGGACTGACAAAAAAAAAATCGATATCTTAATATATTATTTAAAAAATATTAAAAAAGATAATTTTCCTTTTTCTATTGTTAATAGAAATAATCATCATTACAATAAATTTTAAATAAATATATAAATGAGTTTGAATTAATATAATAATTATCATATATGTTATTATTATTAATTTAGTTAGAAAACCAATATATTTTATTAAACAAAATTCGTAAAAAAAAATTATTTTTATTTTCTAAATTTATATAAAAAATTAATATCAAAAATAATTTAAATAAAAATAAAAATTATATAAATATTTAATTTATATTTACTAATACACAATACTATATAGTTTATGAATATTTTTTCTAAAAGCGTGAATATAAATACAGTATTTTGTTTTAAAAATTGAAAACTAAAAATAATAATTAAGACCCTAAAATTGCATAAAATTTATCAAAATCAGCAAAATATAAAAAAGAACAGAACAAAAGGTGAATAAGAAACGAGAGCACAAACTAATGCTCTCACCTCTTTAGCTTATGTAAACACAATGTCGAATAAAAGGAATCGGGAAGTGCCATTTCTTAATATTAGTCAGATTGATATCTTTAGTGAGATCTTCAACAGAATGCTTAGTCGCGGAACTCATTCATGAAGCTCTTGTGGAACTCGGTGAGGCGGTTCACGATTGCTGGAATCTTATCTTCTTGTGGGAGTATAGTGCACCTGAAATGCCATGTTCCGGGTACCTGCATCAAAACGCAAAAAGAACAAGATTAACAACACTTTCTTTTAGTGAGAGTTTAGGTTCTGTGGAGAGAAAAGCTTTATCCTTTGTTACCTGTCCAAAGCCTGAACCAGGGACTACGACTATTCCAGTAGCGTTTAGAAGGCGTTTGCAATAGAAAGCGTCTGGTGCTGTCTTTGCAGCTTCTGCAGCTGCAATCGCGTTTTTTGGAAGCTTAATGCAAGGGAATAGATACATAGCTCCTTCTGCTCTGTTGCATGTAACACCCTCTAGCTTGTTCAGAGCCTCTTCAAGAGTCTGCACGGTTGGAGTTAAAACACATTAAAACCAGAAATCTAATCTTGATTGCTCCTAAGTTCTCCATGAATAGCTAACCTTTGCACGTTTTGCTAAAGACGAGAGAATTCCATCTTTCTCTGCTATGTAGGATTCGTAGGAGTCGTCACCAGGCTGATCAGATTTCATAAAAGCTGTTAAAGTCATTATTGGTGTTCAAGTGCAAGTTCGAGCCACTAAACTGGAGGAAACCGGGCTTAAACTGAATCTGTTGGGATGAGAAAGTTGTATATAACCTTGGGAGGGCTCATTATGAGGCTAGCAAGAATTTGACCAGAGATGTTGGAACAAAGATTGACAGAAGCCACTTTGTATATCTGCTCTCTTACATCAGAAGTAAATCCGGTAACTTCCATGTAACCACCTCTCTTCCCACACTCTCCGTAGTACCCTGTCGAAAAAATGAATTCAGCTTTAAGACTAATTTCTCATCGCATGATCAGAAGCTCATCAATTGACTAAGAAATTTGTTCTCGAAAAACCTTTGGAGACAGATTGGAATGAGACTAAGGCGATATCCTTTTCACCGTAGCCCATAGACCGAGCTACTTTCTTGAAGGAATGGAATTTTTTGTCAGGGACATAAACATTTTCTTGATAAACCTCGTCTGCTAAAAGAACCAATCCCTCTTGCTTGCAGAAATTAACAATGTCACGCTGGTTTTCTTCTGCAAGAACCTTTAACCAGAAAGTAGCAGGTCATAATTTAGGCTTCTATGACTTTCGCATTGGTAAGATTTGTGATTTTTTTGTTTTGAAGATCCATTTACCTGCCCTGTCGGGTTGCCAGGGTTAATGACAACCAAAGCTCTTACAGTGATACCCTTTGACCTAGCATCTTCAAGTTGCTTCTTCAGCTCAGAGATTTCAAGACCCCATCCTGATGCTTCGTCAAGGTAGTATGGAACCTATCAGAAAAAGATGACAACGATCAGAAGAAAGACAAAAGAAACTCGGAAGCAAATTCATGTCCGCAACTGATATAGGCATTTGCCAAAATGATATCACCGTATATAGGCATTCGTCAAAATGATATCACCGTATATAGGCATTCGCCAAAATGATATCACCGTATATAGGCATTCGCCAAAATGATATCACCGTTCCACAGACATAACAAACATACCAGACTTCCACCATGAAGGGCAATTGAAGCCGAGTACAATGGGTACTGAGGAATAGGGCAAAGGATTCCATCTTTCTCTGAACTTATGAGAAGTTGCATCATCATATGAACCTAGAAAAAGAGGAGCAATTATTATTGTCACCTTCAAAACAGTTAGCTCTAATTCCTATCCGTTTACGGAAGTTCAATGATGATTACCCCTGGACTTGCACCATCTGTCATGAAAATATCATTGGGATCAGCAGGGAAACCATCACGGGCTTCGATTCCAGCAGCAATTGTGTCACGTAATCCCTTAATACCCTGAGGCACAACAAAAGTTTACGAGAGGGAATCACTCATTGAGTGAGAGAAAGATAAATGCTGTAAAGATAACAATGCCACATACCTGGCTGTGGCTGTAAGCACCGGTCGCTTTCCTAGGAATGTGGTCCAGAATCTTCCAAGAGCGCTCAATTGAATCGGAACTGATAAAAATTGCAAAATTTAACGTTTAACAGTTCTATACAACAGAAGCAAACAAACTCAGAAGCTGAATTATAGTGAGGTAGAAAAATAAAAAACCACTTTTGCACCTGAACAAACCGTGTGTTGCACTCTCGTCCAACAGGGCTGTGTGGGAACACAAAGCAAGAACCTAAGACATAGATGTACAAGTTAACTCAAGGACTAAATATGGAACAAACTAGCACCAAACAGCGCTCACTTAAAAATACCTCTCTGAAGAATGTTATAGGCTGTTGGCCAAGAGACTGAGGATTTCCGATATTACAGTAGATAATCTGCCAAAAGCATAGACACTTTTAAGTTAGAATCAAGCTTAAAAACACGAAAGGATTACACCGACTATAATGTACCTCATCAAAGGGAAAGGCGTCCTTATTAGTCTTCAAATCGTCTTGCAACCTCTGTGAGATGGAAGCAGAAAGCAAATGAGCAAAGCGGTATCTACTTTAGAAGAATACAATCTAAGACAAGGCTGCTTACCTGAGCGATGCTGACAATTTCTCCACGAACAGCATACTCACATTTGAGAACCTGTAACGGCAAAAGAAATTGAACTGTTCAACTAAAAAAAAACAAAACAGAAGATGCAACATATCATTCACTAGAGCTAATTCAGATGAAACACTGTTCCCTGAAGTGAAACTATTCAATTACTAAGTATGCGCATAATCTTTTTAACAAATGTAGGCATTAAAACAATAGTTCGAATCTAGGGAGAACACATGAATTCAGAAAAGAACATATTTTATAATATCCGCAAAAAAATTGGCTTTATATGTGCATTAGAACAAAGCATGACCTGAAAATCATAACACTTAACAGAGATAAATCCATTGATGATGCAAATACGAGGATATACGAATCATATAAGAAACAATGAATAAAGTCAATTAAGTGATACACAAAACAGAGATTGTTGAAAGAGTATCAACACAATGCTCAATAAACCATGGATCAAGTGCAGAGCAATATCCAAGAAATTAAATGAAGCTCTTTGCTTTACCAAACCGTGAATCATCTTATACAACACAATACAAATTAATATAAACAAAAATCAGATCAATCGAGGGAAAAAAAAACTAAACCCAACCACCAAAACAAATCAAATAATTGATCAACATGAGGAAGCCAAAGCAAAAAAAAAAACTTCACCTTGGGATTGATGGTGTTAAGAGTGACGGGAAGAGAAGAAGAGGAATCAGACCCAGACATCTCCGCAGAAGAAGACAAGAAATGGGATGAAGAAACAAGTGTAGAATCGGAAGCCGAAGAGTAAGGAGGAAGAAGAGGGAGAGTTTTGTGATGGTGTTGATGACGACGAGTAGTCTGATCTATGAGATGTTTGGCTTGGCCAATAACGAATCTCCGCATCTGTGTGATCAGCTTTATATTTACTTGGTGCTCAATCTAAATTTAGATTTCGCATAAAGACGAAACTCCATAAATCCACCGATTCCCACTGACTTGGACTTTTCTTTGTGCATCCACCGATTTTGAATTGATGGAATACTCTATGCATTAAATAGTTTTAAAAAATGTTTACAAATGACGTGGCAAAAAAACAATTATAACATGTCATATATAATTCGGTATAAGGAGTAATATTACGAATTATACCAAATTATATAAATTTTCATCGATAACAAATTAAAAAATATATTTAAATTTAAAATGTAATATCTTAAATTTTGAATAGTTTATATTAAATGAAAGTAAGTAGAAAAATGTCGTATATCTCCACCCTAATCAAACTAAAATTATTTCAGAAATAGAAAATGCATCATAAATATAAATACTTATTCACTTAAAAATTAAATTTAAATTAGAGAAATTTTAACGTCAAAAATTCCGGCTTAGCTGACGTGACAATCACTTACCAATTGCAATTCAGCTTCAGCGACTAGAACGATGTTAGAAATTGGATCGTTGATTTAAAACACTTCTCGGTTATTATGGGCTTAAATACGGTTTAACCTCTCCTCCGGCCGAACCGGTTCAGAATTCAATCATATTACTACTACTAACCAACAAAACGACGTCGCTTTCTCAGATTCTTCATCAACCCTGAAGTAGGCTTCTTACAAGCTTCCACTGGGCATCTTAACGGTCAACAGTTTAACAAAAATGTTTTTGTATTCTCTACTATACAAGATACTCTTCTAATTCAATAAATAATCTTTTTTTTTTACAAACTTGAGAATTCCTCCATTGGAGGTGCTCATAGTATTATCTTTTTATTTGCCCTCAAATCATTAGTGAATTCCAGAAATGTATTCTGTTAACGAGGAGGCTTTGAGTGATAGATATATGCAAGCTACTCCAGTATTGTGTTAGATGCCACCAAACTTCCAATTACATGTATATATTTTTTTGATTTTTTAGTTACATGTGTATAAAATAAGTCATTGTTGCCGTTTTGCAGTGAGAACTAATATTTGGAAATTTTTCTTGAAGAGCCAAAGAACACAAATAAAGAGTTTGATCATTGTGTATGCTTAAGTTTAAGAACAACATGCTAAAGATGGGAATAAACCTCTGAAGGTGAAAAAACCAGAGAAACAGCAGAGCAAGAAGATGAAGATGAAGATGAAGTAGAAGACAAAGAGGTTGATAATTCGAAGGCCGAGTAAAAGTCTCTTTTCTTGATTTATAATATAAGATTCACTGCACCAAACCAAAAAAATGAGAATTATCTTTAAAGAAACTAAAAGATGAGTTCATAGATTAGAGCATTAAGAAACACAAGTTTAGTTATCTATTCTGCAAAAAAAATATAGAGGATTAATCAAGAGGGAAAAGAAAAGCAAAAAAAGGCAAAAGAATTGAAAACTTAAGGTTTTCGTGATGCTGTGATCTGATGTTTCCTACTTCCTTCGACGTCTATTGGTGGATTACACCTGATACAAAGAGAAACACTCTTAATGTCAGTTACACGTAAAGCCCAACTTCATAAAAATCAAAACTTCAATGTGTATCATTTCTTCTTTACTTGTTCTGTTTAGGGTTTGAGCCACTCCTTGGTATTCTTCGGAGGCTATCTTTTTCTCCTATAAGTGACTCTTTCTTCATCTCCTTTCTTATCTGCAAATCGTTCATAGTCTGACGAGAATGTATCATCTGTAGCAGAGAACGCCCCTCTACACTATACTTGTAGTTGTCGCTAAAGAAAGCGACAAGTAACAGAACCAATGTCACTGAACAGTATCTCTTCATTGTGAGTTTTCTTCTTGTAACTCCGTTAGGAATCTGGAAAGCTCTTAACTTGTTCTTTGTCCTCTTCTTGAGACTGTAACTTCTGTTAAGACGTGACTTAGAGAAAGAAAGAGACAGAGAGAGAGAGACGAGAGACTTCTATAGCTTGTTAAGAATGAGATTTTTGTGTTTTGAACACATAGTTATTGGGATCTGATCACGTGATCTTACTTTAACTATTGCTATTTTAATCAGATAGTGAGATACTTATATTAATCTTAATCATTACTGATGATGATATTCCTCAGCATTTACATTCAATCGATAATACAATATCATACGTAGAGACAAAGAACCACAGTTATGAAACTGCTTTGAAACTTAGCGATGGTGGTCATGTGATTTGACCACGTGACTACTGCCTACTGTTATTGGGGAAATCAAAAGAGGCTGAAACTTAACTTTGTTGTTTTTTATAAGTTTTTTTCTAAAGTTATTGTGCAAGTCCAATTTCAGAAAGAAGAAACTTGCAGGTAAACAGCTGTTTTGTCTCTCTATTAATCAACTATTAGAGAACTGTGTTTTGTTGTTGTGTTTTATATATTTTAATCAATTCATGAAGAGAAAGAAAGCTTGATTCCAAGAATAAGTACAGATTCTTAAGCAGGGAAATGAAGAAATAGGGAAAAATGCATTATGCAGTTTTGTTTTTTTTTTCCAAAAGATTAAAACTAAATAAAAGTTAATAAATCATTAATTCTCAGTTAAATTTTTTATGAACAATTTTAGTTTAAAAAATTATTATTATTATTTTTTTCTTCCAAAAGATACCATAATTTAATACAAATGACTATATTTTTAATAAAGAAACTTAATCCTAAATTAATGTTGAGAAATTATAACATAATCTTAATTATTTTTATAGTTTAGCTTAGTTAAAAATTTTCTTCACCCAATAAATTAATGGTGTTTTTAAAATAACATAATTGTGATAATGCTTTTTTTTTTTTTGAAAAAGCTTTAAAATATGGTATGTTTATATATATATAAAAGAGCAATTGACTAAAATAACACTATTTAAAGTTTTTGTTCCAAATATAGTACTAATAATTTAAATTTCTAAAAATAGCACAAATTTAATACTAAAATAATTAAAAACTTTTTTGGGCAATTGACTAATTTAGCACTAAATAATGTTTTAGTGACTAAATTAGCATCCCAAACATAAACTTCTACAAATAGCATTTTTTTTAAGTGAAAAAGACTAAAATAACCTTTAACCTAATATTCTGCAAAATTATAACTGAGCTAGAAGTATGTAACCACTATACTACTGTAACTAATTAACATATTATCACTTTGGGTAGTATATATCTGTTTTTAATTTAAATAGCAAAATCTTAATACGAGCTGGAGTGGGGGTGGTCGAACCCTGGTTCCTTTGAAAGAGAAGGAGTCTATAACCACTACACTACTGTAACTAATCAACATACAATCATTTTATGTATTATATATATCTGTCTTTAGTTTAAATAACAAAATCTTAATATGAGCTCGAGGAGGGGGGATCGAACCTTGGACCACTTTTAAAAAGATGGAATATGTAACCAATACACTACTGTAACTATTTTGTTTAATATATATATCTGTGTTTAGTTTAAATAGCAAAATTTAGGAACTGAACGCTATTGCATAAAAAGCCTCAAAACTCAATATTACATCTAATTGTGTTGAATTCAAGTTTCATAATAAATCTGATATCTAATTGTGCTGGACATTTTTATGTTTTCGTTTATAACTTGTATTTGTGATTGTTGAAGGTTGATAAACACTTTTGCTCATGTTTTTTAGATAAACATTTTTTGCTGCTGTTAACTAATCATATGCAATTTCACGTTTTAGGAAGAAATTCCTAAAACATAAGATATTATTCCTAAATTTGCATAAAGTATTCCTAAATTATGCAGAAAATGTGACTACTAACCTAAATTTAGTAAACAGTTCTTAATATTAAGGAAATCTTATATAAATAAAATAATTAAATTAAAGAAAAAAATTAAAAAATGTAATATGGGAGATCGAACCATGCACCATGAATTCTAACAAGAAGATGTATAACCAATACGCTATAGTACTCAATCAGCATAAATTACCTTGTTTAATATATATTCTTCTGTTCAATTAAAATATAAAAAATTATATCAGTTTAGTGGAATCGAACCTTGGACATATGAGTAAAACAAGTAGTGTGTTACCAATATGCTATGATAACTAATTGACATATGAACATTTTATTTTAACTAAATTAGGTTTTCAGCTCTTTGTTTTAATTGGAGGATAGTAAAGTCTTTTTTTATTGGTCAAAATGCTATATTAGTGAATTTTTATATTGAGTGCTATATTTGTCACTAAAACATAATTTAGTGCTAATATAGACTAATTTAGCACTAAATAATGTTTTAGTGACTAAATTAGCATCCCAAACATAAACTTCTACAAATAGCATTTTTTTTAAGTGAAAAAGACTAAAATAACCTTTAACCTAATATTCTGCAAAATTATAACTGAGCTAAGGGAGGGTCGAACCTTGGTCCCTTTAACAAAAGAAGGAGTATGTAACCACTATACTACTGTAACTAATTAACATATTATCACTTTGGGTAGTATATATCTGTTTTTAATTTAAATAGCAAAATCTTAATACGAGCTGGAGTGGGGGTGGTCGAACCCTGGTTCCTTTGAAAGAGAAGGAGTCTATAACCACTACACTACTGTAACTAATCAACATACAATCATTTTATGTATTATATATATCTGTCTTTAGTTTAAATAACAAAATCTTAATATGAGCTCGAGGAGGGGGGATCGAACCTTGGACCACTTTTAAAAAGATGGAATATGTAACCAATACACTACTGTAACTATTTTGTTTAATATATATATCTGTGTTTAGTTTAAATAGCAAAATTTAGGAACTGAACGCTATTGCATAAAAAGCCTCAAAACTCAATATTACATCTAATTGTGTTGAATTCAAGTTTCATAATAAATCTGATATCTAATTGTGCTGGACATTTTTATGTTTTCGTTTATAACTTGTATTTGTGATTGTTGAAGGTTGATAAACACTTTTGCTCATGTTTTTTAGATAAACAATTTCACGTTTTAGGAAGAAATTTCTAAAACATAAGATATTATTCCTAAATTTGCATAAAGTATTCCTAAATTATGCATAAAATGTGACTACTAACCTAAATTTAGTAAACAGATCTTAATATTAAGGAAATCTTATCTAAATAAAATAATTAAATTAAAGAAAAAAATTAAAAAATGTAATATGGGAGATCGAACCATGCACCATGAATTCTAACAAGAAGATGTATAACCAATACGCTATAGTACTCAATCAGCATAAATTACCTTGTTTAATATATATTCTTCTGTTCAATTAAAATATAAAAAATTATATCAGTTTAGTGGAATCGAACCTTGGACATATGAGTAAAACAAGTAGTGTGTTACCAATATGCTATGATAACTAATTGACATATGAACATTTTATTTTAACTAAATTAGGTTTTCAGCTCTTTGTTTTAATTGGAGGATAGTAAAGTCTTTTTTTATTGGTCAAAATGCTATATTAGTGAATTTTTATATTGAGTGCTATATAGTCTATATTAGCACTAAATTATGTTTTAGTGACTAAATTAGCATCCCAAACATAAACTTCTACAAATAGCATTTTTTTTAAGTGAAAAAGACTAAAATAACCTTTAACCTAATATTCTGCAAAATTATAACTGAGCTAAGGGAGGGTCGAACCTTGGTCCCTTTAACAAAAGAAGGAGTATGTAACCACTATACTACTGTAACTAATTAACATATTATCACTTTGGGTAGTATATATCTGTTTTTAATTTAAATAGCAAAATCTTAATACGAGCTAGAGTGGGGGTGGTCGAACCCTGGTTCCTTTGAAAGAGAAGGAGTCTATAACCACTACACTACTGTAACTAATCAACATACAATCATTTTATGTATTATATATATCTGTCTTTAGTTTAAATAACAAAATCTTAATATGAGCTCGAGGAGGGGGGATCGAACCTTGGACCACTTTTAAAAAGATGGAATATGTAACCAATACACTACTGTAACAATACACTACTGTAACTATTTTGTTTAATATATATATCTGTGTTTAGTTTAAATAGCAAAATTTAGGAACTGAACGCTATTGCATAAAAAGCCTCAAAACTCAATATTACATCTAATTGTGTTGAATTCAAGTTTCATAATAAATCTGATATCTAATTGTGCTGGACATTTTTATGTTTTCGTTTATAACTTGTATTTGTGATTGTTGAAGGTTGATAAACACTTTTGCTCATGTTTTTTAGATAAACATTTTTTGCTGCTGTTAACTAATCATATGCAATTTCACGTTTTAGGAAGAAATTCCTAAAACATAAGATATTATTCCTAAATTTGCATAAAGTATTCCTAAATTATGCAGAAAATGTGACTACTAACCTAAATTTAGTAAACAGTTCTTAATATTAAGGAAATCTTATATAAATAAAATAATTAAATTAAAGAAAAAAATTAAAAAATGTAATATGGGAGATCGAACCATGCACCATGAATTCTAACAAGAAGATGTATAACCAATACGCTATAGTACTCAATCAGCATAAATTACCTTGTTTAATATATATTCTTCTGTTCAATTAAAATATAAAAAATTATATCAGTTTAGTGGAATCGAACCTTGGACATATGAGTAAAACAAGTAGTGTGTTACCAATATGCTATGATAACTAATTGACATATGAACATTTTATTTTAACTAAATTAGGTTTTCAGCTCTTTGTTTTAATTGGAGGATAGTAAAGTCTTTTTTTATTGGTCAAAATGCTATATTAGTGAATTTTTATATTGAGTGCTATATTTGTCACTAAAACATAATTTAGTGCTAATATAGGGTATTCTTTTTTCTAATGAAAAAAATTAAATCCTAAATTGGAAAATATGAACCCAAACATTATGTTTTAATTTTATATATAGTTTATTTATAATAAATAATTATTTTTACACAATAATTTGTGCTATATGTAGAATTTTATTTTGGTATGTTAAATTTAGAAAATAAATTTAAAATAGTGTTATTTTAGGTATTACTCTATATTATATTTTTAGTTAGCGACTTTTATATTGTGCTGTCGGTTGTGCCTTGCAAATAACGAACCGAATGGTTGTTGAATTTTTTTCGGTTTAGCTAAACCAGCGCCAGTGAGGCTATTCTCTCTCTAACGATGAGAAGGAGAAAGTAAACTAACGAGAAACCCTAGAGAGATAGTCCTCGACGAATTCGATTCAGGTGCTTAATGATCTATCATTTTGTCGCAATTTTCTCTTGGATCTGCTGTTATCTACTTAGAATTTCCTTCGCTGCATTACCTTTTGTTTTGATTTTCTTCGTTTTTTGGGTCTCTGGGTAAGAGTGAAGCTTGAATTGCAATTTGATCCTCTATCAAACTGAGCCTTTTATTTGATACAGCGACATATATCTTTATATGTTTTTTTTTGGGAGGAAGTATCTTGTTTTTAAGATATTAATCGATGGTAGTGCAGTTGATTCGAGTCTGTTTGCGTAGCGTTGTTGTTATTTTCTTGGTCGAATCAGTGGAATTTCTTGGCTGAGATATTTTCCAGGGTTTCCCGGATAATTTCCTTTCAATTAGCTGGGAATCGGTCAATTTCTGTTGCTCTCAGTTGGTTTCCAAATGATTTGAGTGAAAGCCCAAGCTCATGGGTTTTGGGGATTTTTATTAAAAGGTGTCTCTGGTTATCTAAGTGTTGTTGATTCAAGTTTCATCTGAGTTTGTGTAATTCAGTTGAATTTTATTTTCAATCAGGTCATGAGAGTATTGCATAATATCTACAAGTATTGTTGTTCCCTGATTCTCTCTGTATGTGTTGAATACGTAAAGTTTTATGTTAATGGCATGAAAAAGTTTTATGTTGAGTTTCATTTATGTAATTCGGACATAAGAAGGGTTTTGTTTTTCTTTTCCTAGGTTTCAGATTCCTTACTAAGTAATATCTGTCCAAGGTTCAGGTGACCTTTGATTCCACAAATTCTCTTAAGCCTACAGGGAATTTTTGCTTTTTCTTACTGATCTGGCAAAGGAATTAGAGTCTTTGTACATTTCATTAGTAGCTGGACTTTCATTCTAATATATATTTCATTCTGTTTAATGGGTTTACTATAGCTGCAGTTATTCACTTCGTCCATAGCATTTAGATGGCAGAAAAGGCTTGTATAAAACGTCTTCAAAAAGAATATAGAGCACTTTGCAAGGTACGATCTCTTCTTATGCTGTTTCTAGCATTATTGAGCAGGAACCTGGATACCTGGATTTATTACTCATCCAGCTTTCGCTAAACTTTTCAAAAGGTGCTGTGATGTTTTCTTGGTTTTTGGTCTGTACTGTAGTAAGGTTAATATTTTCTTTTGTTCCTTTGCGGTTATTTATAATATGCCATTGTTATGTTTTGGGTTTTTAGGAACCAGTCTCCCATGTTGTTGCTCGACCTTCCCCAAATGACATTCTCGAGTGGCGTAAGCCTTTCCTATCTTTTTATTTTGTTTTCTTTATTTCTCCTACTGGCTTTCCCGTTATCCTGTTGCAAGCTTTGCTATGAAGGTGTTAAGATGAATTATATATGATGGACAGTTTTCTGTACTTGGGAATATACAGTAAAGTATGAAACTATAGGTTACTATGATGAAACTAGACAGAACAGGTCTAACTGTTAATGATTACTTTGACAGAATGGTGAAGCTTACTTATAAAAGGTTTATAACTTCTATGTATTTATGCTTAAAGAATTGGTGTAAATATTTGATATTTTTCTTCTCAATTGTGGAAGGCTGTATGTTTTATTGTTAACCTGATAGGGTTAAGGAGTTTCAGTCTTTCTAGTATCATTGCATTTAGTATGTAAATAAAAGAAGCTTGACCCGTTACTAACAAAGAGTTGGATTAATCTTACAGATTATGTGCTGGAAGGTAGTGATGGAACACCTTTTGCAGGTGAAATTTCTTGTTAGTGTTGTCTTCTGCACCCCTTAGGACTAAGCAGTATCTTATTTTGTTAATACTAAATTCTCTTCAACAGGTGGATTTTACTATGGAAAGATCAAGTTCCCTCCAGAGTATCCTTACAAGCCACCTGGAATTACGTATGTTTTATGGTTCTTCAGAATTCATTCTTAACACTACTCTCACCTCAGTTTAAATCCAGTTTCCAATGAACCAGATCTGTTTCTTTTTTGCCTCAGCATGACTACACCAAATGGTCGATTCATGACACAAAAGAAAATCTGTTTGTCTATGAGTGATTGTAAGGACAAACTGCACTTTCTATTCATTATTTCTTACCAATAAATTTCTCTAATATCTAAATAACTTTACATGGTATTTACAGTTCATCCAGAAAGCTGGAATCCGATGTGGTCTGTGTCAAGGTATAGAGTATAGTTATACTTCAATTAAGTTTCGTGATGCTCATACTTGAGATGCCTTTCCATGTACCAGTAGATAACCATTTTTTTCGTGAATGCAGCATACTGACAGGACTTCTCTCATTTATGGTAAGCTCATTGTAGGTTCTATGGCAGATTTAATGATATATTGTTTTGAAAAATCTCATTATTATATTGTACTGGTTTATGTTAGCTTAGCTGATTCCTTAAGATGGCAATGTCCTTTGTTTCTGTTCTCAAGCTTTCCCCAAATGTTTTCCTTGTGGCGCAGATGGATAACAGTCCGACAACTGGAAGTGTGAATACTACTGTAGTTGAGAAACAGCGGTTGGCGAAGTCATCTCTAGCTTTTAATTGTAAAACGTAAGATCATCCCCCCATCAAAAATTTATCAAATTCTGATTAATTTAGAAGCTAATGTTTAATTTATTATTGTTTAGATAGTCATGGAAGTTGATTAGATAACCAATATAGTCCTGAGCTTACATGTATTCGGTTTTTGACCTGAATCCAATATTCTTACCCATTACAGCCCAGCGTTTCGGAAATTATTTCCAGAGTACGTGGAGAAATACAACCAGCAGCAACTAGCTGAGCAAGCTGCCACGCAATCAACGGCGCCAGAGTCTCCCCAAAAGAGAAATAGCAAAGTGGAGTCAGAGAAAACCATCAACCCAACAAAAGAGGACTCAGAAGGTGTCTTGAAGGAGAGGAAAAATAACAAGAAACAAGGATTGCCAACGTGGATAATACTGTTGCTAGTATCGATATTTGGTGTTGTAATGGCATTGCCTTTGCTTCAACTGTGATTTCTATGCAGCAAAACACGACTTGACTCTTCTGGTAAAATATCTCCTCGTCTCAGTATCAGGAGTAGTCTTCTTTTGTCTAGTGCTCTTCTTCTGAATTTACTCATTCAGCCTCTCATGGGTTGTGTTTCTAAAAGCAGATAACATAAGTTTGGTTTCACATTTATATACATATCGTAGCTTTGTTGGAACTTGGAACTACTTTGTATAGTTTATGAATGAATGTAATGGTCAGCAAGCCGTCGTGTGGTTTTCAGTTGTACTTCGATAACTTGATGACAAAAAGGCTCTGAAACATGTCTAGAGAAAATAATCAGTACTGAAATCTCCGGACAATCTTAAACATCTTTGATCTTCAAGTATTCACAGATGCAACAGCATTTAAGCTACAATCTACTCTCTTTTCTCTGTATAGAAATCTCTTTACTGATGACCTCAAACTTGTTGTCATTTGAGACCTTGCTTCGTCCTGGACGTTGAAATTTATTGAAGATGAAAATGATGAAGGTACATGTGAAGAATCATTGATATGTAGAACAATGGCTTCTAGACCTCGAGTAGCAGCGTTACTAGCAATATCTTCTGGAGGACCAATACCACTTATGCCAGTGCTTATCTGATCCTGACTTCCCATTGGTGGGGAAAATTTGAAGATTCCGCTGAAGACCCAGAAACAGAACTTGAGATTCTGCTGCAATATCTGGATCTGGTGCAACTTGCCTTGAACAAACTTGTTCAGGATCAAGAACAGTATTTCTGCAAATTGGAACCACATGTAAAAAATGCACTAATCATGGAATCTGTGGCTGCACATTGGAAGCATCCTAGCTTTGTCTCCACTGACACGACCAGATAAGGATCTTTGTCTGAAAACGAAGATGAGCCTTTGGTGACGTGTAACCGAACGGTCGATTGTCGGTCCACGAGCCACAAGGTAGAGTTTGGCACATAACAACGAACAGCTATGAAAAGAACAATGATCTTGCTTGTGACCTCTTCGGTTGATAAGAATGTCGATGATCTGTTGAGCACATCCATTGATGGCGATCGGTGTTTTTCGTCTCACCTCCTTGTTTCAATAACTGTCGTCTCCTTTTTCAACTCACTTGGAGAAATGAACTGGTCAGATGAATTTGGAGCTCGGACACGATTCTTCTGAAAATAGGGATTTGATGGGGAAAGCGAGCAAGAAACTTGTCTTCTTAAAAATCCAGAAGAATTTTCTTCTTAAAAATCAACACCGTGGCTTCTAAAAAGACTTGTCTGGCATCAATGCCAGGGTTTTGAGAAAAAAAGGCAAAAGCTTGATATAGCCTTCCATGGCAGACAATGGATGCAAAGGAGTTATGAAGAAAACAACACTATATAACAGACAACAGATCATATGTATGCTCTGTTTACACTCCGAGGTACCCAATATCGTTCGATCCCTCTTTATGTAATCTCTTTTTGTTTATTGAGTTGGGGTAAAATCAAAAGAGTGATTTAGAATGTATGAGCTGCATGAATCATCTTTGGGTCAATTTGTTTGAGCTTGATCACTGATTCCAAATGCCTTGACACCGAATGTACCTCTACCAGCCTACCAAATGAACAAAATTATAAATACTTTGGTGAATCAGAGATGGTTCTAAGTAGTCTGTGAAATGCAACAGGCATTAGAAGTAAGAGCACCTTGCGATTTCTGCACGCCTTCTCGTTTGTTCAGCAATCCAAGAAGCGCGAGAACGATTTCCACCGAGTTCTTCTGCAGAACGACTTCTTTGAGAGATGGTTGCATTGGCCGTTTCATCATCTTTCCCATAATGTTTCTTATAAGTAAAAGCTGTCTGCAAGATAAACCAAAAGTCGGACTTGTCTAAAAAAAAAACAGAGGATAAGTCTGAGACTGAGTAGTAAGAAGCAGAGGACAATACATGCACCAACCTTACGGTCCAATACGAGTTTCCAAGCTTCTCCACTCAACGCGTAGTGAAAGACAAACTTTATAATATCTAGAGGTATGTAAAATATTAAACTGTATAACCATATAACCCCTGCCCATCCCCAGCCAATGCCGGTAATGTTAGCAAAGCTGATGTTTGCATAGACAGCAATTAAGGTAGCTACCTAGTGGTACATGAAATGGACAAAGTCAAAATCAAGTCCTGTGTATGATTATAGCATTGGTGATAGCATGAAGAATTCTTACAAGTTGAGCAACAATGAATGCCAAAATCAGGAGAGTCCCTGGCCGTTCAAGAAAAGACCAATTTCGACTACGTGTTACGAATATGAGTGCCTGACTGATAATGCTAACTTGAAGATACACAGCTGATGAGACTTGCTCACTGTTGTTGGCGATTGATTTTACATGGAAGTGTCTCTGCAGACATTAAAGATGCAGGTATGATCACAGGCTTGCATCCTTCTTGGTAAACAAAACCGAACCTACTTTCGGTAATGAGAAGATACCTCGAAGAATGTGGTAAAGACAATTATCCAGTAGAACATGACGGTGACCAATGCTAGATATGTCCCAATGACAATTCCAGTAGCAAATATCTGGTTGAGCTTCCAACTCTCCGGTGTAGGAGATGGCCTAACTCTATCTTTACAAATAGTCATGATGGTCCCTGATTTCGAAGGAGATCAACAAGAGTACTTGAGAGTGTTAAGCTTTAGGTTTACTTTAACATCAACATGAATGAAGCTGTTGAGAGAATTAAAAGATTACCGTCATTGAGTATTGCAATTATCAAAACCATGAAAGGTGGAAAGTCGTATTCCCATATCAATGCTAATAGTGTAAAACCAAGCTGGATGATACAATGATAAGAAGAGAATGCTCAAGTAGATGTAACTGAACTAACATCAGTTAGAGCATGTATCGTAAAGCTCCTTACCACTATTCGTATGGTGATCGAGACTGCATATACCTGCAGATTTCTACTGATTAGTCGATGGTTCAGAGAAAAACACAACCAGCTTCATAATTTCAACAAACTGCTTGAAATTAGTATCCTATATTATATGGATTTTCTTGTCTTTAGCTATGTGAAATTAGATGGTAGTTTGTGTAACCACGTTTTTAGTACTTAACTGTATAGTTCTTCATCCGCTGGAAAACGGCTCTGCTGGTCAAGACAGCACTGATAATTACACTTAAGCCAGGCTCAGTTAACACTATATCAGCAGAATTTCTTGCAGCATCTGTTGCATCCGCGACAGCTATTCCAATGTCAGCTTTTTTTAGAGCAGGAGCATCATTCACACCATCTCCAGTCATTCCAACCACATGCTTCTTTTCTTGTAAAATCTTTACAATCTCGTACTTGTGTTCTGAGATATGAAAGACAAAAAAAATTGGCATCAGAAAAGAGATCAAATCTGAAACTCTGTAAATATTAGGTAAGTGTTGTGGTCATGACCAGGGAATACTCCAGCAAATCCATCTGCCATTTCAATTAGCTCATCCAATGGAATAGCTTCATGCTCATCGTTGTTGTGGCCTAACAAAGAAGAAGAAGGATACATGTTGGTTCCCATCCCAAGACGTCTACCTGTCTCCTTTGCGATCGCCAGTTGATCACCTACATTGTTTTCCAAACTTATCATCAGCTTTTCATTCATTTCCCCGGAGTTGGCCGTTTGCACCTAAGGGCGTGTCTATTTTGCTCTAGGATAGTATTCATGAAAAAAATGTGCTCCATTACTCGAGTGTTTAGACTTACCGGTGATCATCTTAACACAAACTCCGAGGTTAAGAGCTCTGAGGATGGTTTCAGCGCAGTCATGCCTTGGAGGATCAAAGAGTGGCAACATACCACAGAATTTCCAGGGCCCTCCAGGACTATTGCTGCTTTTCTCTGGAATTTCCTAGAAATAGTAATTAAAATGATGCAATAAATTGGAGTAACCAATCTCATTATAAGGTTCTGTACCAAAAGTACATTAACGATAAAACCAGATCAAGAGAGAAAAGGGAGCAGCAAAGATGTTACCTGATAAGCAACCGCCAGTGACCTCAAACCTTTTTCTGCAAATCTATCAATGATGTCATAAACTCTTTGCGCAATCTCATTTTTCTGTTGACACAAGTTTAGAACCTATGATATAGTACAGTTGGATCAGTTGGATCTAGTTAGATAATTTGTGGCAAGAATATTGAGACACTTAGCTACCTGTTCAGGAGCTCCTTTGGTAATGCGATACCATCTTCCATCAGAATCAATATATGTTATTGCAGTACGTTTATCTACGGGATTGAATGGCAAGAAATGAATTTCTTTAATGTTTGCACGTGCCTAGAGTATAAACAACCTTTGTATTAGAAAAACTGGTAAGAAGGTGGCAATAGTCTTGTAAAAGAGAAAATATTTCTACCTCTCTAGGATCAGCAAGCATGCTAACAATTGCTGCATCTATAGCATCCTGATTTTCTAGTCGTGATGCTCGGCCTGCAAGCAACAATATTGTGTCCTTGTGCATGTGGTCAGAAAAAACCTGTAAAGATGGTCTTCAACATTTATTTTAAAAACACAGAGAGCGAGGCGAGGAACATGGAGACAACTGTTCATATGAGAAGTATTGGTACCTCAATAAGATTTTTATCAACAGTGAGACTGTTCAAGGTAAGGGTTCCAGTTTTATCACAGCAGAGTACATCCATCCCAGCCATTTCCTCTATTGCGGTCATCCTTTTCGTAATGGCACCCTTTTAGAACAAGAAGAAACACATTATTGAGAACAAACAGTTTTGAAGAGTTAAAAGTATAAGTGATTTGCTTTTCTGCATTCATGAGCATAAAAGTTGGATTTTTCTGGATTCACTCTATTATAGTCAAATACAAAAGCGAAATGACACCGAGATCTATACCTGTTGTGAAAGTCGATGAGATCCAATGGCAAGTGTGACAGATAGTACAGTGGGCATGGCAATGGGTATCCCTCCAATCAGTAGTACAAGAAGGTTATTGATCCCATTTCTGTAGGAGCGATGTTGTATAGGGAACATGACAATGATTTCGAGAACCATTCCAACGGCAATAGAGCAAATGCAGAAGTTTCCAATTGATGTAAGAACCTAAGGAATACATGTCATAAAGTTTTCAATACATTCGGTTTCACTGATCAGAACCAAACGGGAAAGAAGGAAAACCTGCTGAAAATGTCCAGTTACATCAGTGCTGTCCACCAGGCTTGCTGTTTTTCCAAAGAAGGTGCTCGCTCCAGTTGCTATAACAACAGCTTCTATTTCACCTTGTTTACAAGTAGACCCAGAAAACACTTGTTCACCCTTCTTCTTGGTCACAGGTAGGGATTCTCCGGTCAGCACTGACTGTGGGAAAAAAATGTTAAAGGACTTTGACAGAAACAGTCTTTACATAGTACACTAGAAGAAAAGAAACATGCCTGATCAATCTTCAAGGGGTCTCCATCAAGAAGGCGAGCATCAGCAGGAACGATATCACCAAGCTTTATGCTAATTATATCACCAGGTACCAAGATAAAAGCATCTTGCTCTTGCCACTGTCCATCTCTAAGAACCTATAAGAAGGGATCTTGATCAAATTTAAGGCAGTAATGGGATACAATAGTGCAGATAGCTTTGTAGTTTTGGCTCATTGGAGCCAAAATCCATAGGGTGAAGAATCGGACTCTTGTTTTGGGAGCCAGGCGAGCCATAAGAGCTGCAGCAGCATTCCCAGCGTTGTTTTCTTCAAGGAAGCTGATTGTTGCATTGATCAATAAAAGGCAAACAATTCCAGCGAAGTCTTCCCAGTCAGGACCAAGGCTCTGTAATACCATTTTCAACATGAGTTTCGAAGTGATCTTAACATGGTTGTTAGTCGACGAAGTGAAAAGGGGAAAAACTTTTCTTATTATTGAATGAAATGTTCTACAAATGTCTTTATATACCAAACCGAAGTAAACCAACAATATGTTAACTTATAATAACTTTCTCTACTCTAATAGTCCCCCTCAAGATGGAGTGTAAATGTTCAAAACACCCATCTTGGATAAAAGTCTATGAAAAGGAGTAGGGAATAATGGTTTTGTGAAGCCATCAGCCAATTGGTTTTCAGATTTGACATGAAGAACTTGTAGAACTCCAGCCGCGATCTTCTCACGTACCACATGACAATCAATCTCCACATGCTTGGTTCTTTCGTGAAAAACAGGATTCCTTGCGATGTGAAGAGCTGAAATATTGTCACAATAAAGGACTGGAGGTTTAGAAACAATACCAAGTTCATTCAATAATCTGGACAGCCATATTATCTCCCTTGTGGCAATAGACATTGCCCTATATTCGGCTTCTGCCGAAGAACAAGATACAACCTGCTGTTTCTTTGATTTCCATGAAACCAAAGAGTCTCCAATGAAGACACAATACCCGGTAACTGATCGACGAGTATCTGGACAGGACGCCCAATCTGAGTCGGAGAAACCTTTGATTTGAAAATCCGAACCTGTATCATAGAATAATCCTTGCCCAACAGTACCTTTAAGGTAATGAAGTACCTTTTGAGCAGCTTGCATATGTGGTTGCCGAGGAGAAGAGGAAAATTGACATAAACGATTCACTGCATAAGACAAGTCTGGTCTTGTGATAGTTAGATACATCAATTTCCCAATCAATCTCCTGTAGCTTTCTGCATCTTCAAGAAGAGGACCATTATCTTTTGATAATTTGATATTAGGATCCATTGGGACAGTAGCTGGTTTACAACCAAGTAATCCAGCTTCCTCTAACAACTCTAACACATATTTATGCTGACATATAGAAATACCCTTGACAGATCGAGATATTTCAAGTCCTAAAAAATACTTCAAAGGACCAAGATCTCGAAGTTTAAAATGATCTTTGAGTTGATGTGTTAAACATGATATAGCTTCATCAGTATTAGAAGCAATAAGGATGTCATCTACGTACACCAATATTACCAAGAACACATCATCATATGCTTTGACAAACAGAGTATGATCACCATGAGTCTTCTTAAATCCTAAAGCAGTTAGAGTTGTTGAGAATTTGATAAACCATTGTCGAGAGGCTTGTTTTAAGCCATAAATCGACTTTTTCAGTTTAAGAACTGAATTTTCAGGCAAACTGTCCCCCTTTCGTGATGCATAACCAGGTGGCAAACTCATATAGATTTCTTCATCTAAGTTGCCGTTCAAGAAGGCATTGGATATATCTAACTGATGAAGAGACCATTTCAGTTTGGCAGCTAAGGCTAGAATTGTTTTCACTGTGACCATCTTAGCTACGGGAGAGAAAGTATCGAGAAAATCTATACCTTCTTGTTGAGTATACCCTTTAGCAACTAATCTGGCCCTATATCTTTCAACAGACCCATCTGCCAAATATTTCACTTTGTATACCCATTTACATCCCACTGTTGTTTTACCCGGAGGTAAACTAACAACCTCCCAACTATTCAACTTTTCCAAATTCACAAACTCCTCTTCCATTGCATTACACCACTCCTTAGACTTCTTTGCCTCTCTAAAATTTTTGGGTTCAGAAATATGGAGAATTGAATTGATGTAATTCAAATGAGGATTGGACAATTTGTGGTAACTGTGATATGAAGAGATAGGATAAAGAGAATGGGAATGGCATTGATAATCCTTTAGGTAAGTGGGAGGTTTTCTGACTCGATGTGATGAAGTTAAAGAAGATTTAACTCCATCAGAAGATGATCTTCCTAGTAATAAAGAATCATCAGAAGGTACATTTGCAGAAGGCAAATGAATACCCGGTGGTGCAGGATTATCATTGAATAAAGCCTGAGCTGCATCAGAAACAGAGGAATTTGCAGCAAAGGGAAAGATGTTTTCATAGAAAATGACATGTCTAGAAACAGAAATACTATTATCTGCAAGATCAAGGATTTTATAACCCTTTACACCTGAAGGGTAACCAAGAAAGACACATGCCTTTGCACGTGGCTCAAATTTGTGTCTTTGCTTAGTTGATATAATTCCCTAAAGGTCAACTCAGGAGCATTATCGGATCTAACAGCCTTGATCTTAGTACTAAATTGGGTTTCTATCATGGCTATGAAAGAAGGGAAAACAGTAAGAACGTCTGATTTGTTTTTCAGTAAGTAAACCCAGGTAGCCCTACTATGATCATCCACAATTGTAAGGAAATACCTATACCCTTCATTAGTTGAAACCGAAAAGGGTCCCCAAATATCAATGTGCAATAAGTCAAAATTTTCTTTTGACTTATTGTTCAATGATGGAAATGGAAGATGTTTTTGCTTAGCTAATGGACAAATGTCACAATGAATTGATTTATTTTTGTGTTTGGGTATCATCAATTGATCACTGAGAAAATCAATTTTTGTATTTGAGGGGTGTCCCAATCTAGAATGCCAAGTAGAAAAGTCTACTGATGTTGAACAAACAACTTTAGGATCTATAGTTTTTGGTAAAAGAGAATGGAAATCGAATGAACCTGAGTTCATGATATAAAGGTTGGAAACTTGTCTACCCCTCCCAATCATCAATTCCTGTGTATGATCCTGTATACAACAAGAAGATGATGTGAAACTAACTGTGAAATTCAGCTCTTTAGTTAAACAGCTCACACTTAGCAGATTGAAGCTAAATGTAGGCACGTATAACACATTAGACAGCTGAATTTTGTCACTAAGCCTAACCGACCCTTTTCCAATAATGCTCACTGAGATTCCAGTAGGTAGAGTAACATAGGTATTGGAAAGCGGTTCAATATGTGCAAACAAAGATTTGTTTGGTGACACATGGTGGGTTGCCCCTGAATCTACAATCCAAAGATCTTTACAAGTAACAGTATTCCTAGGAGGATGCAAAGGTGACATGCCTACGAAAGGAAAGGAGTATAGAGAAAAGAAGGTACCAGGCACGTTTGAGGTGGTTGGCACATCTGAGGAGTCTTGAGGAGGTGGTGCATTGCTTTGGTTCTGAAGCTGTGAACTGAAATAAGCAATGAATTGTTGGATTTGGTCAGTAGTTAGTGGTTGGGAAGGAGAAACTGTATCATTAGTTACTGCTAAATTAGCAGTAGCATTTGAATTTGTGACTTTTTGATACTTCCCTTTACCACCATTAGGCTTCCACCCAGGGGGGTATCCGTGTTTCTTGTAACACCTGTCAACCGTATGTCCAAGACCTCCACAGAAAGTACAAACTGATCTCGGTCTTGGTTGATGCCCGGATGTCTGTTGATGTCCAGAACCTTGTTGACTATTTCCAGAAACTTGAACCATGTTGGTTGCATTATTTCCAGAAACTTGAGTTTGAAAAGCTACTGGTGTCACCATGTTAGCTGTAGAAGAAGTTCTGGCATCCTTTTGAATATCCTCTTGATCCAACAAATTGTAGATTTCTGAAATTGAAGGAAGAATTTTCTTCATCAAAATCTTGCTACGGATGTTGTCATAACTCTCGTTCAAACCCATAAGGAAATCCATGCTTCTATTGATTTCCTTTTCCTCTATTAGATCTTGAACTGTCTGAGCTGGTTTACGAGTATTCTCAAGCTCTTCCCATAACGTTTGCATTTTCGTATGATATGATGAAAGATCAAGGCTACCTTGACGAAGAGAACAAATTTGCTGTCGTAATTTGTATATACGAGGCAAATTTGTTTTATGGAACCTCATATACAGATCCTTCCACATGTCCGATGCAACCTTAAAGTACAATATGCTCCCATATATCTTCTTTGATACAGCATTAAGAAGCCATGACTTTACCATCGAATTGCATCTACACCAAATGCGATAATATGGATCTATTTCCTCAGGTTGTTTAATAGATCCGTCAATAAATCCTGTCTTATTCTTAGCCTCTAGACTTATCGACATTCCTATCATCCAAGTTCCAAAGTTCGATCCATCAAGTAATTCCGATACTAAAACCAAACCTGGATGATCCGCACTGTGAAGATAATAAGGACTGTGAGGATTATCTGGGGAAAGGCCTTGATCGGAAAATCGAGCTTGTTGAATAGGATGAACGGATGTTTCACGGTTGACAGATCCAGGGGTCATCGCCTTAAACTGATCGGGATTGTGAGTTCCCGAAATGATATCCTCCGGCGCTGCAGTATCGATTCGGTATTTTGATTTACAATTCCGTTTTCCCATGGTTTCCGATGTCGAAGAAAAATCTTCTATCGCTGGAAAATTGGAGAAATCAACCGAAAATCGATTAAACTAAGCGCGAAATGAAGGATAAGAAACGATTTCTGAAGAGAGAATCAGAGAATCAAGGTCAACAAAAGGAATGATTGAAGCGGAAGCTGGTTTCGAGCTGAACTAGGGTTCATTCGCTCTGATACCATGTTAGTCGACGAAGTGAAAAGGGGAAAAACTTTTCTTATTATTGAATGAAATGTTCTACAAATGTCTTTATATACCAAACCGAAGTAAACCAACAATATGTTAACTTATAATAACTTTCTCTACTCTAATAATGGTAAAGAAGAGAACCGATTTCATAAACTCTGATTGCCTTACGTCCCCATTTGTGAGGGCAATGGCCATCAATGCTGCAGCTTCCATAACCCATGACAATGGATTCCACATAAAACCTAGGAACTTCAGAAATTTGTTCTCCTGCATCATTGTTTTAAAAAGCATTAGCACTGCACTCACATATTATCCAAGAAACGATGTAAGTAAAAAGCCACGACTTTATAGAAGTAACAGTATTATGTCCTTAGCGCAATACATGACTAAATGCATCAAATAGAAGATCTCAGATCTCATAAACTTATCTATTTTTCTGGTAGGAATGCAATGAAGATAAGCTGTTTGTTACCCGTTTCTCTTCAAGTCTGTTAGGACCAAATATCTTCAATCTTTCTTCAGCATCTTCAGATAAAAGCCCCCGAGGCGAGGTTTTTAGGTACTCAAAAACCTCCTCCAGTGGCAATAGACCCTGTCAAGCTCAAGCGTCAAAACCATTTTTTCCACTGAGGAATCCAAGAATTTGAATCAAAACAAAATGTAACCACGCATCATGTACCAAGTTAATTCCTTCTCTGTTGAAAGTATCAGGATCCAGAAATGGTTTGTCTAATTCCTCGGACATGATTTAAACCTCGAAAATCCACAGGATTTGATCCACACCATGGAACTAACGAACAACAAGGGAAATCATAAATTCTCCCATGAAAATAAGGTTTTTTTTTAAAAACGAACCGATTTCAAAACTAGTAGCAGATCATCAAAACGTGTGCGCGAGCAAGCTACAGAAAACTCAACAATTAGGGGGATGAACATGATCAATCGTTTCGTAAAACTTACTAGGATCCTATAGGAAGGCACGTGACCACTGCTTTCTTCGACTTGGAGAAGAATACTACAGGAACAGAAGCGAAACAGGAACTCTTAAAAAGGGTCCACGAATATTGAAACCACCATTCCATTGCTGACCAGCTGATGGAGTTTAAGGAAGAGGATATTTTCCTGCAAGTCGCAATCATTAGTGGAAGCATCAGAGTTTGAGAAGAGTAGGTGATGCTAAACACTAAGAAGAGGAAGCAGAGAGAAACAAGTGAGTCTCACTTCTCAACCTAACGGTCACTCTCCTCTGTTTCGTCCGAGACTAACGATTCCATCTTTTGGGCCTGAGTTTTTTTTATCTCGATTCTGTTACGGCCCACAAACAAAGAAGGTCATGATTTTTTTTTTAAGTCACAAAACCAAAGTAGTGAATTTATACTTCATTTACATATATGTTTGTATATAATAGATATTCTTTTGCGATTTTTTTTCAAGACAATTCTAACATTTGGGTCTTCATTCCTACATCAACCAAACAAATGTAGAAACATTTGCAATATACAATATGAGACCATACAAACAATATACCGACCACACTGTTGTCTGACCCAAAGCTTGCTTAGCCTGAGAGTTGGGACTAACTTTTCATCCAATAATTTAATGGTGTTTTTAAAATATAATATTTTTGATAATATTTTTTTGAAAAAAACTTAAAAATATGGTATGTTGATATATTTTGTTCACTAGTGACTTTTATATTTTGTTGTCGGTTGTGCCTTGCAAATAACAAACCGAATGATTGTTGAATTTTCTTCGGTTTAGCTAAACCAGCGTCAGTTAGTCTATTCTATCTCTACCAGTAAGTGCTGTCAAGCGGGTCGGACCCGTTCTGCATGATCTGCTCCGCGGTGGGTTAAAGATTTTTTTTCAAAAATTTTTTTTACCCGCAAAATCAGTGAATCATTTTTTTAAAAACTGCACCCGTCCCGCATTAATCTAGCGGGTTTGCGGGTGACCTACGACCCGCTTCGTTTTTAAAATTTTTTAAAAATATTTAATTAAAATAAACCTAAATAATAATAAATCTAAAATTAATACATCAAATATATTGAAATTCAATTTTTAAAACATCAATATAAATTTTGAATATCAAGTTTGGTATTAAATTGGTTTAGAATTAAATTGGTTTAAAATTAAATTGGTTTATAATTAAATTGGTTTAAATTTTGGTCAAATGATTTTGACCCAAAATTTACGGGTACCCGCCAACCCGTAAAATAATAAAACAAAACCTGCATCCGCCCCGCTAAACCAAAACTTCGACCCACATCCGTCCCGCATATAATTTTTTTTTTCCTTCGATCCGCACCCACTCTGCGGCGGGTCAAAGGGGGCGGGACCCGCAGGTAATGAGCCAAATTGACACGCCTATCTACCCAATGAGACCGAGAAAGTAAACTAACGAGAAACCCTAGAGAGAAAGTCCTCTTCGACGAAATTCGATTCAGGTGCTTAATATTCTCTTGGATCTGTTATCTACTTAGGATTTTCTTCGCTGCATTTACCTTTTGATTTGATTTTCTTCGTCTTTTGGGTCTGTGGGTTAGAGAGAAGCATGAATTGCAATTTGATACTCTATCAAACTGAGTCTTTTCTTTAGTACAACGAGAGATATTTTTTGGGGAGGAAGTATCTTGTTTTCTTAGATATTGATCGATGGTATTGCAGTTGATTCTAGTATTTTCGTTATTTTCTTGGTCGAATCACTGGAATTTATTGACTGAGATCATTTCCAGGGATTTTCAGATAATTTCCTTTCAATTAGCTGGAATCGATCAATTTATGTTGCTTTTAGTTGGTTTCCAAGTGATTTGAGTGAAAGTACATTCCCAAGCTCATGGATTTTGGGGATTCTTATTAAAAGGTGTTTCTGGTTATCTAAGTGTTGTTGATTCAAGCTTCATCTGAGAGTGTATGTGTGTGTGTGTGTAATTCAGTTGACTTTTATTCTCATTCAGGTCATGAGGGTATTGCATAATATCTATAAGTATTGTTGTTCTCTGATTCTCTCTGTATGTGTTGAATAGGTAAAGTTTTATGTTGATGGCATGAAAAAGTTTTATGTTGAGGTTCATTTATGTAATTCAGACATAATTAGAGTTTTGTTTTTCTCCTAGGATTTAGATTCCTTACTATTTTCAAGTAATATCTGTACAAGGTTCAGGTAACCGTTAATTCCACAAATTCTCTTTAGCCTACAGGAAATGTTTGCCTTTTCTAACTGATCTGGTATATGAATTAGGGTGTTTTTTGTTCATTTCACTAGTAGGTGGACTTTCATTCTAATGTATATTTCATTTTGTTTCTTATGTTTAATGGGTTTACTATATCTGTAGCTGTTCACTTAGTCCATAGCATTTAGATGGTAGAAAGGCTTGTATAAAAAGTCTTCAAAAGGAATACAGAGCAATTAATATTAAATTAAAACTACAGAGAGAGAGAGAGAGAGAGAGAGAGAGAGAGATTTGTCATCTAAGACCTCAAGGTTTTGCTCTCTCTTGACTAGTCTGTTGAAAGTGAAGCCCGAAAGAGTGATACATAGTGTATCATTGACGAAGGAGGATGAAGGAAGAGGATGTGAGTTCGCAGAACATAAACCGTAGGAGTAATCGGAATTGTGTAGCCTCGGCTTCAGCTTCTGTCTCGGCTACTGCCATTGATAGGTTACGACGACGCGCTAAATCGCCTTCTCCCCCTCAAACTGCTGGTGCCAGGTATATCCCCACCTAGGAGCGAATCAAGTTTTGGAAGTGGGAATTTAAGGGTGAATTCGATTTAATGTGATTAGCGCTGAGATAAGACCTATTTGGAGTTTCTTTGCATCTTTTAATTTTTTGCAAGTTTGCTTTCGGGATTAATTGCAATTCAATCATTCACAGCTCTGCGGGTGCATCATCTCCTACCGTTCTGGTAAACACTGGCAGTGTGGACTGGGCAGGCCATGGGATGGGATCATCAGGACGTTCGTGTAGACCTTGGGACAGAGGAGACCTACTTAGACGCCTTGCCACTTTCAAGCCTTCAAATTGGCTTGGGAAGCCCAAAGTATGTGCCTAGTTTTCACATTATATGCTTTGTCCGTGCTCAGCAAACTAGATATCTTTGAACGAGCCAAATTCTTAGTGCATACCCTACTAAACAAAATTTCAGTTCTCTTAGATCTAGTGAAAATAGTGATGAGATTTTGCTTTGGACTAATCAAACAGCCTCCTCTAAATTCTCTTTTTGGCTATATGAAATTTGTATATCTGATTTAACAATCTTAATGGACTTTAGGTTGAGAAGTCACTAGTAACTTATGGAAAGGATGCATGTGTTATACTTGGCATGAAAAACTGAGGAAGAAAAGCTAGGTTGCTTCATTTGTGGAATTGTTTACTTTATCTCTTTTTTCTCTATTTTCAATTGTCCTGTGATATCTGTTGCAAGTTTCAGCTGGTTGAAAGAAATGTTCTGTGATTAATGCTGTGTCCTACCATGGCATTTATTTATTTACAGACAGCTAGTTCTTTGGCTTGTGCTCAGAAAGGCTGGGTTAGTGTTGATCTGGACAAGGATGGTTGTGATTGGAGGTTACAAGGATCGTTGTGATGGGCTCCTGCAATTCTATTCTCTACCAGTTGTTTCACTATCTGCAATTGAGCAGATGCGTGCTTCAAGAGGGCCACAAATTGACCGCCTTTTGGCACATCCCCAAGTCTATGCCAATGTTGATCTTAGTTGTAGAATGGATAATGTTTCGGCTGCAGACACGTCCAAAGAAGAGGCTATCAGTAAATACTCTCGCGTAAGAAATCAGGGATATGTTCTGTTATACTATTTAAGCTCACTAGCCGTAAACTGCTACTGTTTCTTATTTGAGTTTTATCATGTAGGCTCAAAAGCTGATAAGCCTGTGTGGATGGGAGCCTAGATGGCTTCCAAATATCCAAGATTATGAAGAACATTCTGCCCAATCAGCTAGAAATGGATGCCCTTCCGGCCCAGCTAGAAATCAAAATCACCTACAAGATCTTGGTCCAAGTAGGAAACAATTCTCGACTTCGTCCCGTAAAGCTTTTGGAAATAATGAAATTTTGGGTCCAGAATATAAATCAGAATCGAGATCACCTGTGCTGGATTGTAGCTTATGCGGTGTAACCATCAGAATTTGGGATTTCATGCCCACTTGTCGACCCGTCACATTTGTGCCTATTAATGCCAATCTTCCTGAAACAAGTAAGAAAATGGGAATGGCACGTGGCACTAGTGCAACAAGTGGAATCAATGGATGGTTTGCTAGTGAAGGAGTGGAGCAGCAGCAAAATGAAGATGTTGACGAAGCTGAAACATGTGTTAAGGGGAGATTAATATCAAATGTAGGAATAAACTTATATCAAACTACAGCTGGTGCGTCGTCAACTGTGCAGGTGAACCTGTCTATGACTCGTGATAATTACCAATTTAGTGACAGAGGAAAGCAAGTGATGCGAAGGCAGCCTTCTGGAAGTGAGGTTGGTGATCGTGCTGCTTCATATGAATCACGAGGGCCTAGTACTCGTAAACGGAGCCTGGAGGACGGTGGAAGCACGGCTGATAGGCCTTATCTACGGATACAACATGCAGACAGTGTTGAAGGGACTATCGTTGACCGTGATGGGGATGAGGTAAATGATGATTCTGCAGGGCCTTCAAAACGTACTCGAGGCTCTAGTGTGCATGAAGCTTATCCTCCCTTTTATGGGCGAGACTTATCGGTGGCTGGGCCAAGTCATTCATTGAATGCTGAAAACGAGAGGGAAGCAAATAGAAGTGACCCATTCAGGGAAGGAAATGAACAAGCTATGACTTTCCCAGGTGCCAGAGAGTCCACTCGTGTTTCCTCTGTGATTGCAATGGATACAATATGCCACAGTGCCAATGATGATTCTATGGAAAGTGTGGAAAACCATCCAGGGGATTTTGATGAAATAAATTATCCCTCTGTGGCGACAGCTCAAAGTGCCGACTTCAACGATCCTTCGGAACTGAATTTAAGCAATCAAGCTTAGCAGAGTGCATGCTTCCAACCAGCTCATGTTCGGTTTAATGCTGAACCAGGTATAAGCAGCATAAATGACGGTGAGGAAGTACTGAACACAGAGACTGTCACTGCCCAGGGAAGAGATGGACCAAGTTTAGGTGTCAGTGGGGGGTAGTGTCGGAATGGGTGCAAGTCACGAGGCAGAGATCCACGGAGCTGACGTGTCAGTCCATAGGGGAGATAGCATTGTTGGAGATATGGAGCCAGTTGCAGAAGTCATAGAGAATTTGGGACAAAGTGGTGATTTTGCACCAGACCAAGGCCTTACTGATTATTTTATTCCTGACGAAATGGATGGGAAGGTAGGCCTGGGGATAGTCAAGATAGGGTGTCTCATTCGATTGCAAGGGTGGACAGCAGCTCTAAAATTATTGATTCACTGAAGGCTGAATCTGTTGAAAGCGGTGAAAAGATGAGTAACATAAATGTGTTGGTGAATGACGACAGTGTTCATCCATCACTGTCTTGCAATGCAATTATGTGTTCTGGTTATGAAGCATCTAAAGAAGAGGTGACCCAGGCTTGGATAGAGTCTCCGCTCAATCCTGGCTTTGTGCTCCCCGGATCAAGTTACACTGCCAATGGCCAAGGTCTGTAGAAATTTTTTCCTTTGGTTTTATAGAGCCTCACGGATCCGCACTGCATTAAAGAGAGCCTAATATGATAGTACACGCATATGCTGATTGGTTTTCAGGGCCTCCGACTGGAGATAGCGATGATGAAGTTTTAGAGTTTGATCCAATAAAATATCATAACTGCTATTGCCCTTGGGTTAATGAGAATGTGGCTGCTGCTGGATGTAGCAGCAACAACTCCAGTTCGTCGGGTTCAGCGGAGGCTGTTTGTGGGTGGCAACTAACTCTTGATGCTCTTGATTCATTCCAGTCTCTCGACAATGCTCAGATCCAGACAATGGAATCAGAATCGGCTGCATCTCTTTGCAAGGTTTTCACAAACTTGCATCTCCTTTACTTCATTTTCTTCATCCAGATGATTTGACACTAACACTACTTGGTTTCTCAACTGTTTTGTTTGTAGGATGATCACCAAACTCCTTCCCAGAAGCTCTTGAAACGCCACTCTTTTATCACCAGCCATGGGAAAAAATAGGTGCAAGTATAAACACTGTTAACAATTGCAAATCATGTTGATTTCAGACCAAAATGAATATTTTATATAAATCTATATAATATATTGGTGTGATGACTGGTGAAGCATATAAGCTTTTGCACAACATTCGGTTAGGCTCTTTAACTTGGTTTTTTCTTCTCCGCAGTACAAATAAACAAGTTTGTATGATCTCTCGGGTCTAAAAACTTGTGTTTCTTTGAATTCAAAGTAACAGTTTGTGTAGTGAGTAAAGTGAAAGACACATACACATAGGTGATAGTACTCAATCTAATCCAGTGGTATCATTCCATCAGGGACTGGAGCCTTCTCTGGTGATTAGCGACGAGTAAAAAGTAATTATTTAAGTTACATTCTAGAGGTGCAAATGGACCTTCTTAATTTATTAAGGTGATTCGATTCAAAATACTGACATATTGATTATTTAAGGTTAAAATCTAATAATTATTTAAGCTCCAAATACTAACCAGAATTGGTTTATTATTTCCCAGTATTCGCACCATCGCATCTTTTGTAAATAAATTCATATAGTGATAACATAACAACCATAGCAAACTCACTATATATACAATATCCAATCTGATACTTTGGCAAAAGAACCAAGTGTAGGAGATTTTATCTTGTCAAATAGAAAACATCCTATGAGCTAGGTTTGATTGGATCGGGTGTTTTATTTACCCAACAAAAAAACGAAACATTTTATTTATCTTTTCCCGAAAAGTTCAGATAATTCAGGCTGGATAGGTAAGGTCCAATTACAATAACACTTTTATTTTACAAGAAACTAGAACTTTTATTTTACAATACTGAAGATTCAAAAACAACAACAGACCATGGAATCAACGTTTGTTTACACTTAAACTAAACAACCTCACGAAATCCTCATATTACTCAGACATAAAAACCTTAACATAAAAGTGAACATATAGAACAACAGAACACAGAAGAGATCATCTGTCTCTCTTTCTCTCTCTCTCTCTAGTCGAGCCCAACTATCTTCTTCCTACGCTCGGAAATGAAGGTAGTGACCTTCTCCGACGGAGGCAGGGCTTTAGCGACGCTGTCTCTCTGCAAACACCTTTTGGCCCAAGCAATCAATTTCGAACATTCTGATTCGATACTGACATTCCCAAACTTCTCGTAGACTCCAAACCAGCTGTAGAATCCAATTAGAGCTATATCCACATACCCGAACGCTTCGCCTCCATAGTAATCCTTGTCCCCAAGCTCGGATTCTAGCGTCTTGAGTATCTCCATTAACTCCTTAGTTGCTTCTTGCTCTTCACCTCCTTTCGTTGTCCAAATCCTCCTTGCCGTAACATTCACCTGGTCCCATTTTGTTAACGGTGGAAACAACACAAACCAATAGTAACGATATACGTTCATTTGTTAAGAAAACCCGGTTTGGTTTTTGATTAATTTCAGTTTGACCGAGAACAATTTAATTATACCTTTTTGTCTATGAAGTCGGCCCAAAACTTGGCCTGAGCTCTTTGGTAAGGATCAGAAGGAAGGAGAGGGTTTTTGGTGGGCCAAACCTCGTCGATGTACTCAATCTGGATGAGAGATTCACATACCGGTTTACCATTGTGGATGAGAACCGGGATTTTCTTATGAACCGGATTCATCTGGAGAAGCAAGGAGCTTTTATTCCCTAGATCTTGTTCTCTGTAATCGTACTTTACTTGTTTCTCTTCAAGAGCAATCCTTGTCCTCATCCCAAACATACTCGCCCAGAAATCTAGAAGAATCACCTCATCCGCCATTGTTTTTTGTTGATTACTCAGACCTTTGTGTGCCTCTCTCTCGTAGTTTTGTATTTTATTGTGTTGTCAAGAGAAAGAGAAGTATAATTGGTACTTATTTATAGAGACTTTGAATCGCATTTTGGTTGTTCTTATTGATTTAGTAAATATATTAAAATGCTTTTCCGATAGTTGCTGATGCCACTGCATACGTCATCAAAAAGACTGCGAGGATGAAAGTAATAACAACTTGTTTATAATCGTCGCAAGAACTAAGTCCCAAAACAGAACTATAAAACTATTTTTGGTAAGCCGTTCGCGTGAATGCGAAGATTCGTTTGGTTAACTAATCGGAGCCATAGTGATAGAGACCTCTAAGATCACAAAGTTCTCTCATTTGACAACAATTCATACTTTTTCTGCTTTGATGATGATGAAGATGAAAGGGGTTTCACTTTCTCAATCGAACTTTGAATTCAATGCAGCGAAGCTCCCGATGAACATTATGTCTCGATTTTCCCACCCTCTTTTCAAAAGATCCATCCCGCTTTCCGTCGAACCACTGGCAAATCGGGAGGCTAAATTGCCCACTGACGCGCACTCTCTGCCGCTGGTGGTTGTGTGATATACAAACACCGATATCTATGTGGAGATTGATAGATTGCCAAAGGAAATGGAAACGATTTCAGCCAAGACAGGGCAAACGCTCGCCGGCGTGATAGACGCGAATCAGGCGGCTTGTGGAGCGAAGCTACAGTATCCGGTTTACTTCGTAGTGAATTAAAAAAAATAACAACAAAATAATCGTTTTAATATTGGGCCCAATTTTAGTATCTTAAAGCCCAAAGATACTTGATTAAGAGGCTAAAGTATAATAAGAGTGATAGCTTTTTAATTATACGGACTATATTTAATTATGTTTGTATTAAATCCAATAACTTTTTGTCAATTAGATTTATTATTTTCACGCGTGAGAGACGAAGATGATGAAGAGGAAGAGTGTGAACAAGAGAGATAGACGATTCTTTTCTTCGTCTCTCACTCTTCCACCGTTTCTTCATCATCATCCATCTTGTAGAGCTCCGTCAAATTTAACAACTTTCCCGTCAAAAGCATCTCAGAAAAAGGTAATCAATGAGAAAATACAAAACAAATAGTTACAAAATTCTCCTTTATATTGTGAATATACAACTTTATACGTAGACTGAACACTACTTTATCATACTTTTTCCTCTCTTTCACAGAGGAAAGTTCTGATCTTTGTCTTTCTCTCTCGCTCTCTCTCAATTGTTTCCAAGCCCTTTTCTCTCTCTCTCTCTCTCTACTCCATTTTCTTTCGAAGCTATTTTTGTGGTTAATTTTAAAGAAGCTTGTAAGGTTTCTTGCCGATTTAACTCTCTCACTATACAAGAGTTTGACAATTTGTTCTGTAAGCCCACAATTGAAGAGATTTGTTGTGTCAATTCTTATGAATGATTGGAAAATATGGTTTTGATCATTGCTTTTCTGAAAAAAAAAAATGTAACATGGATTGCTAGGAGCTCTTAATTGCGTTTGTAAGTTGTACTCAGTATATTGATTTCTTGTTGTGAATGTGCGTCTTTTCTCCGCTCTTAACTTAAAAGCATAAAGCATTGAAGATACATTTTTGATGGGTAATAAGCTGGGAAGGAAGAGACAAATTGTGGACGAAAGGTACACAAAACCACAACAAGGTTTATACATGAGCAAAGATGTCGACATTAAAAAGCTTAAGAAACTCATCTTAGAGTCTAAGCTTGCTCCTTGTTATCCTGGTGACGAAGAAGGCTCCTGCCATGATCTTGAAGAATGTCCAATTTGCTTTCTGGTTTGTATTTTGGTTAAGGGCATACACGAAAACTCTTTTTTTTTCTACCTTCAAGAAGATTAAATTGACTAACTCTTTGTAATTTTTCTTTCGCTAGTATTATCCGAGCCTTAATAGGTCAAGATGCTGTATGAAAAGCATTTGTACTGGTAAATAAATATATGCATCAGCCACTTCTGGCTATAGGATCTTTCTTATTATTCGTGTTATAATCGGCTTTTTATTTTGGCTTTAACAGAATGCTTTCTGCAAATGAAGAATCCGAATTCAGCTCAGCCTACACAGTATCCTTGTATTTGTCATATTAGGCATTAAGCTTTTGGTCTTCACATATGAAAGTTTTCTCTTCTACGTCCTCCATTACAAATGTTAGATGCCCGTTTTGCAAAACATCCAATTACGCTGTCGAGTACCGTGGAGGGAAGACTAAAGAGGAGAAGAGCATTGAACAAATTGTAAGTTTAAAAAGAGTTATTTTTTCTCGACCAATGTATGATGTAATTACTGGCTATTTTTCTCATATTGTTCTCTCTGTGTTGTGAAGGAAGAGCAGCGAGTTATAGAAGCCAAGATAAGGATGAGGCAGAAGGAAGTTGAAGAAGATGAAGACAGAATGCAGAAACGTCTTGAATCATTTTCCTCTAGCACAAGTGCAGCTACTGTTGATACAGAATATGGTTCTGCTGCAGGTTAGTTTTTTTCCTGTTCATCATTTCTTCAACGTTTTTGTTTTGTTTTCCCTGGTTTGCAATCTCAGCCAGATAGTTTTTACGCAGAGGATGAGGAAATTGGATCATCTCAGAACTTATGTGCTATATCACACCCTCAGGGCAACAGGTTTGTCTTTCTTTTGGTTCTGTTATTTCTATCTTATCATTACGCACTGCGATTCTATCTATAAACTGATATAAATGACTTTTTATGCCGGGCCATGCCTGAGATTGTATGAAGATTCATCCCTCCTGCGCTAACCTTTTTTTTAAAACTACTTTTCTCTTGGGTAACTTTGATGCTTTTGGGACATTTACAGTTAGTATTTAGTAATGAAGAGAGCATTATTGTACCTCTTGTTAAATTTGTCTCTTCGTTAATCGGTTATGGTTTTACATTTTCACACCATTCTTTGTCTGCCTAAAGCTATGCGCAACAGTACAACGTATGTGCTTTAAAACTTTGTATCTGAGTGGTCCATGTGATTATCTGGAACACTCTTCAGGGATGGTGATTTTGACTTTGATCTTGAGGACATAATGGTTATGAAAGCAATATGGCTCTCGATTCAGGTAATTTGTTTGGTTGATAAACTTTTTTAAGTATATAGCATTTTTCTCAATAAGATAAGCATATTATTATCTTTGTGATCAGGAACCTGGAATCCAGAGAAACACATCTCCTGATGAAATTTCAGAGAAAACTCATAATGCAGTAGAACCATCAAGTCCGTGTTCATCATCAGCATCATCTCCATCTGGCGGGACAGCTTGTGCAGTTGCTGTTCTTGCTGAACGCCAGCAAATGGTTGGTGAATCTTCCTCCAATCAAAACTCGAATGTTTCATCATACAACATTGGTCTAAGAAATTCCAACGACAATCATTGCAATGCCATAGAACAATATCAAGAAGCAGGAATCAGCGATACAACAAGATTTGATATGATTGATGATAGTGGCAGTGAGATTTCCAGGTAAGTTACATGACAATAGTGTTGTAAAAGGAAAGATAGAAAAAAATGTTATATATTATGATTTGTAACATTACAATGAAACTATGGACTTGCTTATGCAAATTTTTAATGTATGGTTTTGTGTTATATAAGTAATTTTAGTTAAATAGTTGAACAATATATAATTGTAGAATAGTTTTGGAGTGATTGTGTAAATACTAGTAATATGATTGTTATGCAGCATTTCAGTGAAAGGGTGACAGAACAACCCTAAAACGCGGACCCATTTAAGTGTTATTGAAAGTCGTCTACAGAATAATCCAACGGTCTGGATTCGAGATGTGGGACTCATATTACCTTTTGAGATAAATCGTACGAAAGGCAGGACCCACCTCCCTGACATGTTTAGATCAAATAGCAAAACGCCACGTGATGATTAGTTTTTAGATTCGTTTATAAGTTTTAACAATTAAAAATGGTAAATATTTAAGGAATACTCTATTCAATTAGATAACAATACTTATAGTAAAAGAAAAATGACAATTTTGTAAAATATTATTTTTAAAAATGTTTATTCTAAAAATTAGTATTATTAGTTTAAATTTTTAATAGAAAGATAAATTTAAATAAAATTATATTAAAAATTTATTAGTAAAAAATAATTTTGAATTGGAAAAAAGAATTTAAATCTAATGTTTTATGTTTATGTATAATTTATTTAGAATAAAAAATATTTTTTACATAATTTTTTTTGCTGTTTAAAAATTTTAGTTTTAAGATGTTAGATTTAGAAAAAAACTTTAAAATGTGATATTTCAATATATATATATATATATATATATTTGATTATTGCATATATATTTCAAATTATTTATAAAATTTTGATGTTGCTAATTAAGAAAAACATAGTATTGTTTAGTTGTTATAAACTAGTAACTGATTTGATGATTATTTAATAAAAATATATGATTCTTTATTTAAATAATCAAGTGATATGAATTGGAATTATAGTTATTTAAATTTATTACATTTTCTGAAAAGTCATAAATTAACATGGTAAAAATCAATATTATTCACTAAAGATACCTATAAGAGATTAGCCATAAGTATTAAATTATTAACTTAATTGTCTGCTTTATAATTTAGTTATTAGTATTTTTAACAGCATCCTTAAGGACGGATAGAGACAGAGTATGCGAAGAGTGTAAAACGAAGAGCATATAAACAACAGGGACGAGGAGAGAGAAAGTGTGTTAGAAAGAGTGAGAGAGAGACAAAGAGACTGTTTGTGACTTACCTATTCGAGGAATCAAAGCATCTTTTTCCGAGCTCATTAAGCTGAGAGGTAGAAGATAAGGGTGAAATTAGGGTTTCCTTTCTTTTGCATTCATCTCGTTAAATAAGGTATGCCCAAATTCCTATAAAGCTTGACTCTTTCCGTTTTTTCTGTGGCCCGTGTCTCAGTTTTATCATTGTCGAATTTCTTCTCGAACACTACTGTAATGGGTTACTGGAATCCTATTTTCGAGAGCAATGGAGGCTTTCATGAACCTTAGATTTTATTGTTTGATTCGTATACGTTTGAAGTTTTTAGGAGTAATTTTTTTAGCTGATTCGTAGAATAATGTGCTAAGGTCCGGACGGATTTGGGGTTCCCACCTTCGATCGCGAGTGTTTCACACAAGTTCTACTTCAAAGATTATTCTTTTGTCTGAAATTTGGGATCTACCGGCCTCATCTCTTACAGTCTTACTAGTGTTACACACTTTTGCTTTGAATCAGAGATTTAGCAGACATAGGTTCTTCACTGCAATGCTTTATTCTGTTTTGTGGGTTTGCACGATTTGAGAGATTGGAAGTAATTTCTTGTTGAGTTGTAAAAATGTATGAACGGAGACTAGATTCAATTGCGCTTTTCTAGAAGAAACAGTTTGAGTTCTATTGAATGACATCGGATGGGTTAACAAAAAAGGTTTTTTCACTGGATTTCAGGCGTTATCTCTTAACTCTACAATTTATGAATAATGTCCGGGAATCAATCTATTAAATATTTAGTATTCTGAGACAAATGTTTCTTCTATGATGAAATAATGAGAGTAGAAACTGAACTCATTCTATTGGTGCTTTTGATTGCAGTGCTATCCATCTTCCGAGTAATTAAGTTTCCTCACAACGTGATTCTGGATATAGATCCTGGTGCATATAAGGATTCTGAATTTAGGATTTATGGTTATCTGAATTCATGTAGTTTGAAGAGACTCTCATTAGCTGTGAATCGGGTCATGAATGTGTGTCTGGGGACATGCTCGAACCAAGGGGAGCAGACTTACCAATATTGTTCTTGGTTTTGGTTGTACTTCCTGTGGTAGCTTACATATTATTAGGAAAATGGAGTAATATTTCTGATAAAAGAGGGAGGGTTAACTCACTGGCACAGATGGCAGCTGAAGAAGCTTTAAGAGCTGAGACTGTGGTTAATGCGCACAGGGGTATAAGATTTGAGACGGGGACTACTGAGAACAGGACTTTAAGAGCCAAGACCAAGACTGTTTCAGCTGCAACTGGTGCTGTAAGAGCCGAGTTTGTGGCTAGTGCAAGTGCGACTGAAGCTGAGCAGATATCTGGTTACGCAGCTGCTCCATGCCAGGTCCCAGTTGTGGTTCCTTTCAATAGCAATTTATGTGCAATGTGTTCTAGTCCTGCTAAGACACGTTGCTCAAGATGCAAGTCTGTTAAATACTGGTATATTTCTGCATCTTTTTGATTTTAGTTACGCTTCTGGGTTTTTCTTTCTATCCCTTTGAACTTGTAAATGAGATTCTTGTGCGGATAAAAGTTGCTGACATGATAACCCATGAAATTCTTGATTTTGTACGCTTGTAGCTCTGGAAAGTGCCAAATTATTCACTGGAGGTTAGCTCATAAAGATGAGTGTGTCCCGGTGCAGACTTGCTCTCCTTCATCTGATAAGGTTTCCTTTGAAAAATATTTTGTTTCGCATGACAACAGCATGAATTCTACAATGTATAATAACAAGACTAAGCAGGCAGCAAAGAGGAAGACTTCAAAAGGCTGTGTAGAATTTGCAAGCTTGGGTATCTCTCAGATTGATATTTCGCCACAGGTCAACATGCAAGGAAGAAAAAATGTAGGAAAACAAAATTCTTCCAAGTCCACCCGAGAATCATCTAGAAGAGAAAATTCCACTGTGTTTGATTCCTCTGAAGATGTTTCTCGTGGTGAAGCTGCTTGTGCTGGTGGCGATAACAAGAAGGGTCACACTAACCATAAGGTAAGCTGTTCTTAAACATTAATTTCCCTCTATTAATTCACAGAAGCCCAAACAGTTATGCATTCTTGCTAAAAGTCGACAGTGCTTGAAATTTTGAACTGGTGATTTTTCGTGCAGTTGAGAAGCAACAACTATGCTGTGGAAACAAATCCTGGAAGGCATTCTGTTGACAGTTCTGGTGTGCAAATGAATGGAAAAACTTTTCTAAATGGTGGGCCGGAAAGTCACAAAAGCGAAAACAATTTAGAAGCAAGAAGCTCTTTTGGTTGTCGAAAAGCACAATTTCCTGCTAACGGTGAGGCCTAATACCACAAGCTAATAAATGTTACTCCAGCTTAGGCTAATTCAGCTTGAGAATTGCATCTTCTAATGTGGATGGAATTAAGCAGGGACCAGAACCGCTACACCATCCAAATCTGGAGAACAATCATGCACAGAGACAAGTAAGAAGGGACAAGTTGTTGCAGTATCAAGTGAGAGTTTTTGCTTTGACATACAAATTCTTTTGTGGTGTCTCATGTTTGTATCTATAATCCAGAGACTGTTAGTTCTAAGCATACTGACATTGCTGAAGAAAGCAATGGTATCTCAGCCATGGGAATAATGAAAATGATGGGTTTAAGAAATTCCACAAAGCATGGTGATCGACATAAGAACCTGAAAGTTAGTTTCCTGGTGATATTATTGTCTCTGCACATTCAATTTTGTATCTTTTCTTTCCTACTTTTCTGAGTCAATAACTTCGACGTTTCAGATGCTTTTTCCGTATGCGGAATTTGTTAAATTCTTTCAGTGTGAAGTATTTGACTTATCACCGAGGGGACTTGTAAATTGTGGAAACAGGTATAGTCGCAATTACTTCTTTTCAGTCTGTTTAACTGCAAAATTGAGGTTTTCTTTTATAATAGAACGATCCATGTTGTGCAAATGTCCTTACCAGTGTATATGCTTTCTTAATTTACTATCATCTTTCTCCTCCAGTTGCTATGCAAACGCTGTCTTGCAGTCCTTAACATGTACAAAACCACTCGTTGCTTATTTGCTTCAACGATCACATTCAAGATCATGTAAGGTTTTTCCCAATAAATCTCGTAGCATAAATTGTTGCTGATTTAGTTTACTGCGTTTACAAAGATGTTATTCTTTCACAATAGGTTCTGGAAAAGATTGGTGCCTTATGTGTGAACTTGAGCAACATGTAATGATGCTTAGAGAATCTGGAGGTCCACTTTCTGCTAGCAGAATTCTCTCACACATGCGAAGTATAAATTGTCAAATTGGTGATGGAAGTCAAGAAGATGCTCATGAGTTCTTAAGGTTTTTCTTCGTAGTCCTTTCAGATTTGATCTTGTGGATCCGTTTCTTCTTAGATTATATTTCATCCTTTAATGTCGATTTCTCTTTAAGCTTTTCATATTCTTTTAACTTCGATGTAGGCTTTTGGTTGCCTCTATGCAATCCATATGTTTGGAGGGACTTGGAGGTGAAACTAAAGTGGATCCAAGACTTCAAGAAACAACCTTAGTTCAACATATGTTTGGTGGACGTCTCCGCTCAAAGGTGTTTAATCTCCTTGCGCATGATCTATGCAACTATGTCTACTTTGACTTTACACATTCTCATCGTTCTGCTGCGCTATTTTTCTGAAACCCCAGGTGAAGTGCTTGAGGTGTGGTCATGAATCAGAAAGATACGAGAATATAATGGATCTCACATTAGAGATATATGGTTGGGTAGAATCTCTTCAAGATGCCTTGACTCAGTTTACTAGACCGGAAGATCTCGATGGAGAAAATATGTATAGATGTAGCAGGTTATATCCAAATACCAAATTGCTTATCCTTTTGCGGTATGGAAACTAAATTCGACTTTTGTGACAAATGCATTAAAAAAAGGTGCGCTGGTTATGTTAGAGCGAAGAAAGAATTGAGCATTCATGAAGCACCAAACATTCTCACAATTGTTCTTAAGAGATTCCAGGTATCAGCTACTTAAAAGATGACTACAGATTTTACTCGTCGGTTACTCTGTTTATATATAATTAATAAAAGCTTGTATGTACTATTAGAAACTCTTGTGTATGCAGGAAGGAAAATACGGGAAAATAAACAAATGTATAAGTTTTCCTGAAATGCTGGATATGATTCCTTTCATGACAAGAACCGGAGATGTTCCTCCGCTTTATATGCTCTACGCTGTTATAGTTCACTTGGATACTCTCAATGCATCTTTCTCGGGCCATTACATTTCCTATGTCAAAGGTTTGAGAGGCAATTGGTACAGAATCGATGATTCTGAGGTAAAAGTTAATTTGCATCCTCCTCTTCCTTTATGCAGCCAGCCAAACCGTTTTTGAACTTGTGCACTTTTCTTGTAAAACTCTCCAGATTCATCGTGTGCCAATGACTCAAGTTATGTCAGAAGGAGCTTACATGTTGTTCTATATGAGGTAAAGTAAAACCGATTTCAAAGAGTTTTTCAGCAGTCGATGGTCTAAAATTGTAATTTTCAGATCATATCCACGCCCTCAAAAAGGAGAACATAATGGAAAACCTCAGGTTCTGCATTCGCAATCAGGAAAGGAGGCGAAGCAACAGAGGAAACCAGTTAATGGCTTCAAACCGAGAGCAGACCACAACAACATGGAATCCTCATCAAGTGAATGGTCTCTATTCACGAGCTCAGACGAAGCTTCATTCACAACAGAATCAACCAGAGACTCATTCAGCACCATAGATTACACAGATGTTTGCCACGCCGTAGACTCTTCTTCTCCTTTCTCCATATTCAACAACTTATACCACAACGTGGAGCCATCGCCACAGAACACCGTCGCTTGTAGAATGTTCTCAGGTACCAATCCAGAAACCCGGTACTTCGTCGAGGAAGAAACAAGTCACAACAACACGGTCGTGATGGACTCGTCATTATCAACTTCGTCCCACGATTGTTACTCGCAGAGTATGTATGTAAATTATGAGAATAACCCAGAATTGAACAATGGTCAGGATCGAACTTACAGTTACTGGTAGTAGAAGAGTCTAGAGAGGATTCTGTTTTGAGCCTCAATGATTCTTAAATATGTTTAGATCTTTTTAGGGAAACTTAACTCGAGTGCCCTTGAATTTTTTTGTCTTTAATTATCTGTGTTTGGTTTCAGGGCAAATGTTCAATCTCACATTTTATCAAACTCCCCTGTTTCTATGTTCAATCTGGAAATGAGGAAGAAAAAGTTTACACTTTTCAGATTAAATCCTTCTCATTTTATTTTATTTGTTTTGTAAAGGCTTCACTAAACAATAGATAAACCGTCGATTTCAAACGGTAACCAGATCTCGTTGACCCGACCTGAGAACTCGAAGGGTGAGTTATACTGAGCCACCGTGTAAGCTGAATCCGACCCAACACCGCCGTCTTCTTTGCTTTTCTCTATTGCATTAGCCCAAGCGGTACCTTCGAGACTCGCCTCAAGCTCTGCCGCTTCTTCTCCTATGCTAGCGTCGGAGACGAATCCACTGAATTGTCTCACCGCCACGTACCTAGGTTTCCATTTTTGGATGTGGAGATTCTCCGCCGGAGCTGGATCGGGCTGGTTCTTTTTGGGAACGTAGAAGGATACAGTGAAGGAAGATTCACAGAAAGGTCCGTCGCTTGGTGAGACTTGAGCGATTACCGGAGCCGTCATCTCAATCTTCTGATGATACTCGTTCTTCCCCTGAATGTAAGCAAACAATCTGACCCCAAAAAAATCATTCTTTATCCGAACCTGATTTCAAATTAATAATTACAATCTGCACTTACTGAAAGAAAGCGGTTCGTGTAGCATCCACGAGAGAGATGTCTTGAATCGGTTCAGTGGAAATCCAGACAGTGGTATCGTACCGACGAATCTCAAACCCATTTCCGGCATGAACAACCTCGTAGTTTGGGCACTCGATTCGGTTACAGGACGGCGGGAACTTCCCGACTAAGCCAGGTCTGGATATCGGACCCAGTAGGTTTGATCCACCGGAGAGGAGACTGAGAAGGAACGAGAGCTTAAAGAAGCTTAAACCGGGTGTTGCCATGGCGGGTTTAAAGCTACTTGGTTCTTCTTTTCACAATAATATAGATTATGTTTACGTCTCTGATTGTGTGGTCGATCTTCGGATAGGTTTTGTGTGTGTGTAAAAATGTTGGAGCTTTTATCATCTTTCTTCTCTTGTATTCTGTCCATGCGTGAGATGAAAGAAGTACGTGGAGCATTTTAGGCATAGACTAAAAGATATAGGGAGTCTATATAATTAACAAAGGTTATTTTTAGGTTGATTTTTGGAAGCTTCGTGGATTGTCATTTCACAAATAAAAAGAAAGTAATGATATTTCTTGAATTCTTTCCATATTGTGTATCCTGAGAGAAAAAAGGAGTGCATAAATTTGTTGATATTTCTGTTGTTTTTTTAACGAAAACTGACTCTTAAACATTGTAATCGGTGGTTGTAAATGCATATAATATCTGTGGGTCCGAACAAGAAGATACACGTTGTCTTATGTCTGTAAGCAAATCATAATAGTGTTTGACCAAACAAAATTGTTTTCAACGCTTTGCAAAAAAATTCCATCTTCGATTGGAGTCGGAAAGAGCAAGCGATCGAAAGAAGCTGAAGAAAGATGGGTCATGGAGAAGATGATAAAAGCAGAGGATTTGCGTCGGAAGAAGGTAACCAGCATCATCAGTACGGTACATTTCAAGGTGTTTCTAATTACCCTCCGCCGCAGAATTCTACGCCGGTTACTGGATTTCCTCATCCTTCACCACCGCCGGGGGTTTACGATTCCGCCTCTACTTACTACGCCCATGGCTATCAAACCGTTCCAGGTACCTGAATTGGATATGCTATTTCAGATGTGCTGATTGGGAATTTAGGTTTGAATTTTTGTAAAATTGATGGCGATCATGATCTCTATTTCATAGAGATTATTTTCTGATATTGTTGTAATTTAGAGGATCATGAACTCAACTCCTCTGGAATATTCATAAAGGATCTGTATGTAAAAATCTAACGCCGCTAATTAATTTGTATTTAGTATATGGTGGTGTTGCTGAGGGAAGACCTGTGACTGTGAGACAACGCCGCCTTCCTTGCTGTGGAATTGGTCTTGGATGGTTCTTGTAAGTTCGTTTATCCTTTCTTTGAACACGAGCCTCGTGAATTCCTCTCTCTCTTTCTCTGTCTTGTTCTTCACATGGCTGCTACATTATCATCTGCATTTGCTTTTTAACATGTCATGATAATTACACTATTTAAACCAAGACTCATAAAGTATTTGATCTTCTTCTCAAGGTTCATAGTTGGATTTTTCCTTGGAGCAATCCCTTGGTATTTCGGATTGTTCATTATGACGTTTGGAAGAAGAGTCGATCACAGGGAGAAACCAGGATACATTGCTTGCACTATCGCTGTAATTTTTTCGAAACGCTCTCTCTTTTATCTTTCACGTTTTTTCCTTTGAATCCTATGTGACTTTATTAAATTGTTTGATTCATATGGTAAACGTTGCAGGCTATTCTTGCAACAATCGCTGTCATTCTGGGTGTATCTAAAGGAGCAAACGAATGGTGACTGAACAATTGTCTATGTGGGTTGCTCCCAAAACTTTTGTATAGGTTTCGTTGGACATAGTGTGTTTTATTTATCTACTTGCTACGTACTCTATGAAAATAAGAAAAAGGTTGTAAACGTCAAAGAGGATATTTGAGCTTTGTTGATTCAAAAAAGAGAGACAAGATTTAAGATGGTTTATACATTATATAATGAAATGTAACCTATCGCTTTCCAGAGATGGTTGCATTGTGCATCCTCAATAAGTCATCTGGAGTTACAAGAAACCAACCTCCATCTTTCTGAGCCAAAAGCTTCTGGTTCACCGTGTCTATAATCACACTCACATTCCCAAACCCATAAATCTGAAGACCATTGTGCATCCTATTTGGTTTAGGTTTGAACAGCAATTCCTTTTCTTGTGCAAATACTTCCAAGACTTCTTTCAAACTCAGCATCTCAGTGCTATCCATCTGAGCCTTAGCCTGAGCTTTAACCGGCTCAAACTGTCTATGTTCATGTGCCCTTGCCCTTGGCTGAGACACTTCAACTCCTTCAACAGCTTCCATTAACATATCTAAACCACGCTTTAACTGGATTCGGATCCTCTCATTTGCTGAAAGCTCTTGCGGGAATAACCCTTTCCAACCACAATACCATTCATGGATCTCCTCAAACCTCGGTTTCGAACGCAACCAATGGTACAACACATCCAGCCATTGGGGGAAGAAGAACCTCTCCATTAAATCAGCCATTAGATGTAGCGGTACTGCAGACGCCCATTTCATAACCCAATCAAACCGATCTAAATTCTGGTTTGCCGGGTTTATCTGAAACTCTTGCAAAGCCAGCTGAAGTTTAGGAACTATGTAACGACGCATAAGTTGTTCCCAGCTTGTAGCATCAAAAACGGTCTTCCATGGGGAAAGAATAGTGTAGGCAGATGGATCACTAGGATGCCAAGCATCAAGAACATTACTCAATTTCATCTGAATGATCTGATACAGAAACTCCAACCTTTGACCAAGTATTGGCAACCAAGGATGCACCCAAACATGAATGGCAACGACTTCCCTTCGTGGGTCCCAATATTCAACAGCACTTGACAGTTTTGGCAGGACTACTGTGTCCAAAATTGTATGCAAGACAGATGACGGCAGCAAATTTTCCCATGTCTCTAAAAATCTAAGCATCGGCTCAGGGTCTCTAGGTTCCCAGGTATTGATGCCTGCTATTCGCACAGCAGGTAACACAACCTCCGAGACTAGTTGGCTATAAGGCGTAGAGATTACCCAGATATTTTGATTTTCCTCGACTTCCAAAAGCTTTCTCCAAGTAGATATAGCCTTGAGACCATGCACAGAATCCCTAAGAGGATCCCAACCCTGAAACATCCTGATAAAGAGAGGCAGGGCTAGTGAGCAGGCAATGGTTGACAAGTTACAAAGCCTATAATCATCAGGATAGCTTGTTTGCAGTTTTTCAAAACGAGTAGCAAGTGAATCCAGTGACAAATTCCCAGATGTATTATCCAGCTCGATTCGACTGATTTCATCTGCGATATATTCCATGTTTTCCAAGTGTCTTTTTTGTTTCTCTTCTTCCTTTATAAGCATCCCCTTCTCCTGCTGCAAGCTCAAGGCTGATTCTCTCTCGTTCCTCAGGTCCCTGTCAATCTTCTGAATTTCGTGTTCGACCAGATCAACAATCAGTCGCAAGTTATGTTGTAACTCCGGCATTGGAACATCTGCTTCTCTAGCTTTCTCCTCTGCATCTAAATTTTCCAAATTTGTCAAAACCCGAGCATGAGGTCCTCGCATATCAATAATGGTCTGCCCACCACCAAAACCCTCTTCCTGCTTCTTCTCCAACATCTCTTCTGCAGTGACATAAACTTCCTTTCTCACTCTCTTCTTCTTCCAACGATTTTTCCCTCCCCTATCACCATGATTCTGATCATTCTCACTGACACTGACAGAAACAGTTTTCTTCTCCTCTACCTTCTTTAAATCAGGCAATTTTGCCTCCTTGAAGTCATTGTACCCCATACCCATATTCTTTGGCCTCAATTGTGCTTCAATAGGAGCTACAATACCTTGCTGGTTCTTCCCAAGCCCACCTCCCTTATACCCCATCTTCTCAAGCAGCTTCATACCAATTCCTTTAGTAGATTTCTCAAACGTACCTAAATCACTACCTAAGGTATCCTTCCTTCCTACCTTTGCACCCTCTTGACCCCTCTTCTCCATCTTGGCCTTCCCTCTCATCTTTGCCCCCTCAGCTATCTTCTTCCCCAAAGCACCCGGTAAGAGATTTTCCTCCTCGTTAAAAGCAGTCGCATTAAACCCTAGCCCTAAACCTGAGCTTCCAATACCCAGTCCACCTCTAACATCACCATCCTCACCAACAATGTTAGCGTCTTCGATTTTCTCACTATCCTTTTCATCGTTATGTTCTATAGAATCCCTATCAATCTCTTGACTCGGCATAACCTTACCTGTAGAAACAAAATTAACAGGTTTGGTTAAGTCAGCTTTCCTTCCCAAATCCCGATCCTTACGCCTCTTCCTCCGACCTCCGCCGCTCGAATCATCTGAATCTGAATCGCTCTCAGCAAATATTCCATAAGTAGCATCATTTTTGGTTTGTTTCCGCTTATCCTTCCTCTTTTCGTATAAGAACTCTTCACCCTCCCATCGCCCTCCTTCATAATCGTTATCCATACTAAATCTCTCCATCTCCTGGTACTCGTCCATGGCGAAGAATAATCCGAAGCTCTTCAAATTTTCCAAACTATCAGAGAGGAGCAAAGTCGCACATTTGAGGTTTCGAAATCGCCGACGTCCCATATTAAACCGATTTAAGCTTATAAAATAAGAAGGGCCCATTTATTTATAAACAAGCCCATATATTTGTAAACAAGCCCATATATTTGTAAGCAAGCCCATATATTTGTAAACAAGACCATATTTTTGTAACCTTTACTTTGTAACTTTCACGTGCTAATGTTTGCAATGCAACTCTCAGTCTCACGTGACCTTATCTTCTTCCTTTTGGTCTCTTTTGATGTGACGTCGTTTTAGCTCCTTTAATAATTTTTCATCTAACCTTTTTTATACGCAGAAAACAAATTTTTTTCACATAAAGTGAAGGTTATGTCACACAAAACTGGAGATCTTGAATTGCACCGTTGGATTTAGAAAAAACACTGACTCCAATCCAAAAAAACTACTCTTGATTTCGAAGAGTCCAACAAACTCTACTACTTGGTCTGTCGGAAGCCCATGCTCGAACAATATCACATTTATAGGAGCCACCTCAAAAAAAAATGACCATATCTTCGTATATATATTTTTTAATATATTGTAAAGCTTTCTCACGGTTTTGACCTTGAATCTGTTCTATGTATTTCCAGTTCATGTTATTACTCATACTGGACAAACCTACTGTCTCTCTCTTTTGGTCGGATTGCCTCAAGTGCATCTCCTCAAACGTCTATAGTTGCTTTGAATTCATTGAAGCTTTTTAAGGAAATTTGATATGTTTTTGTACGCTCTATAATCATTTTTACTAAAATAAAAATTTTAGAATTTTTATGAATTCGTCTCGCAAATATAATATTCTAAAAATAGTATATTTTAAAAAAATTTCCAAATTTAGTATTCTAAATTTAAAATTCCAAAAATAACATAAATTATTTTTTGAAAATAGTTTAAATTATACATAAATTTAAAACATTATATTGGATTCATTTTTAAAAATTTAAGATTTAATTTGTTTTTGTTAACAATAATTTTTTAATATATTTTAATATTAAATTTGTGTTATTTTTGAAAATTAAATTAATTATACTATATTTAGAATAAAAAATTTAAAAATGTTATTTTTATCCATTGTTTTTTAATTAAATAAACTTACTTATAATTAACAAAACAACGTGAGTGGTCTTTAGGTCTATTTTGTCCTACGTGGCATTTAGTAAATGATAATGACCCTAGTCTACGCGTAATCGCAATATATTATTAGAATTAAAATTAATTGATATGGTTGGACAAACATTATCTTATAATATCACATGCGTTTCGTAAGAGAGTTGACATTGCTCTTCATCTTCTCCAATGAACAACGCCACCTGGTTATATATTTACTGTCCCCAATCACATTTCTTTTCTTATTTTATAATTCTTATTTTCACTTTAGTTACAAAAATTAATGGAAAAATAAATTAAGGTGAGAATTACGTGAGAGTTATCCTTTATCTAAACTAGGTAAATATGATATACAGACGCAATCCAACCAAAAAGAAAACGAAAAAAATGTAAATATAAATGGAAGCATCCTGAATCATGATCATATAGTATATATTTATAATATGATAAAAATAATATACTAAATAACTCATGCAATAAAGCCACATGCATGTAGCGTAAGGAAAGGAAGACAAAATTAAATTTGTGAAAATATACACTAAAGAACTTTGCTATAAATTCATTGCCAGTTGCACATACATCGATTTATTACATTTATTTTTTCTATATATATTTTATAAACATGTTTAATTTATCGCATTTTTTGTTTTTCTTATAGGTAAATTAAAGTCTGTCTCTTTTCTTTTTCTTTCTTTTTCTACTCTCTTCATAGTTGAAGATCAGATGAATATGATGGAGACAGTTACAGTAAGAAGAGTGATCTTGATGAGTTTTTTGGTATTGATACTGAATTGGGTATGGAGAGCTGTGAATTGGGTTTGGTTAAGGCCGAAGAGACTGGAGAAATATCTGAAGAAACAAGGATTTTCTGGGAATTCTTATAGAATTTTGATGGGAGATATGAGAGAGAGTAATCAAATGGATCAAGCTGCTCACTCTCTTCCTCTTCCTCTTGCTGCAGATTTTCTTCCTCGCATGATGCCTTTTCTCCATCACACTGTTCTTAATCATGGTATCATATCCATCAAACTCAACTTCATTAACTCTCACATTTTCAGGGAGTTTTCTTTTTAGTTAGGAGTTGGTCGTCTTCATCTACAGTTGTGTTAGATCTAAATCTAGCTATAGTGTTTGAGATTTCTTTTATGTTTCTGGTTATAATATCTAAATCCAGCTCTCGTATGAGTGTTTTGTTTGGATTGAGAAACTGTTGAATTAAACTAATATTGTAATAACAGGGAAGAAGTGTTTCACATGGTACGGACCGTATCCGAACGTGATAGTAATGGATCCGGAGACATTGCGAGAAGTAATGTCAAGACACGAACTCTTTCCAAAACCAAAGATTGGATCACATAATCATGTTTTCCTTAGTGGTCTTCTTAATCATGAAGGACCTCAATGGTCTAAACATCGAAGCATTCTTAATCCTGCTTTCCGAATAGATAACTTAAAGGTATTATTATTTTGGTAAATTAATATGGATATACACTACTCATTTGGACCATAATAACTTATTATTTTAACTGACAACTTTATGGACGTCATTTTCGGTCTTATTCATTAGATTTGATCAGTTTCATTCTCTTTTTACCTTTTTCCGAAAAGGAAGTCAGATGAGTAACGTCCTTTACTTGCTTGGTAGCTAGAAGATTTTTAAAATAAAATAAAAAATATTTAAATTAATTTTTATTGATTTTTGAAATGAAGTAATATTTTTTTAAAAATGGACAGAGCATACTTCTAGCATTCAACACGAGTTGTAAAGAGATGTTAGAAGAATGGGAGAGTTTAGCTTCAGCAAAAGGGACAGTGGAACTTGATACATGGACGTATTGTCATGACTTAACCAGGAACATGCTTGCTCGAGCATCTTTTGGTGATTTCTACAAAGATGGAATCAAGATTTTCGAAATCCAACAAGAACAGATCGATCTTGGCCTCCAAGCTATTCGATCCGTCTACATTCCTGGATCAAAGTAAGGGAAAATGGGTCCTTTATCAACCGAATTTGGAAGCTGAATTTGCTGTGTTCGATTTTCATGAGGATTTGTAATTTGCAGATTTTTGCCAACAAAGTTCAACAAGAGGTTGAGAGAAACCGAAAGGGAGATGAGGGCTATGTTTAAAGCTATGATTGAGACAAAAGAGAAGGAGATAAAAATAGGAAGAGGTAGCGACAAAAACAGCGACTTGTTGTGCTCTATGTTGGCTTCAAATACCAAAATGATCAAAGAACAAGGACCTGATTCAGGGCTAAGTCTTGACGATCTGATAGATGACTGTAAATCTTTCTATCTAGCTGGTCAAAATGTGACTTCTTCATTGTTTGTTTGGACACTTGTTGCTCTAAGCCAACATCAAGACTGGCAGAACAAAGCAAGAGACGAGATTTCTCGGCTGTTCGGTAGTAATGAGCCAGATTTCGACGGTTTAAGCCACCTGAAAGTCGTAAGTAGACATTTTTCAAGACCAGTTAATTAAAACCACATTAGTTATGACATAAAATTGTTGTTTACTGAACTTCTTTTCTTTTGAATTTTGGGCCATCATCATCATTAGGTAACGATGATCCTACACGAAGTTCTAAGACTCTATTCGCCAGCTTACTTTACTTGTCGGATAACTAAACAAGAAGTGAAGCTAGAGAAATTCTCTTTGCCCGCAGGAGTTGTGATTACAATACCAATGCTCTTGGTGCACCACGATCCTGATCTCTGGGGAGACGATGTGAAACAGTTTAAGCCCGAGAGATTCGTCAATGGCGTGGCGAGCGCAACCAAAGGAAGACTCTCCTTCTTACCGTTTTGCTCGGGCCCTCGGACTTGTATCGGTCAAAACTTTTCTATGCTGCAAGCTAAGCTCTTTGTGGCAACAGTTCTTCAGAGGTTCAGTGTAGAGCTCTCTCCATCGTATACTCATGCTCCTTTCCCAGCTGCAACTACTTTTCCACAACATGGAGCTCATTTGATCATTCGAAAAGTTTAGGGGATCTGGTACAGAACAAAAGGTGCTTCCTTTTACCTCCAGGATGTGTAGTAACTGCAGTTTGATTCAAGTCAAGAAATCTTATTTGGAAAGTTTGTGTACATATAAGAAACAGATTCAACTCTAAAAGTTTCTTGATCTGTTTCTTTTAGTTTTCCTGAAACGGCAGTTTTGCGAATTTTCATCATACATAAACCCTTAAATTCCAGTGACTCAAATCAGTTGTATCCATACAGAAGACAAGAATTGTTTCATCGAATCACAGATCGGTTTATATTGAATATTTTGTTCTTGTTAGTTCCATTGATATATATCTAAATAGATGAGTAACTTTTACTTTTCGTTTCTTATTATTCCTTTATGGCATACAGTGAAAAGAATTCTGTGTTTGAACAAATAAAAGAGTGTTAAATCCTCTATCGAGTAACCTTTGAAACTAATCAATCCTTTCAAGATTAAACATCACCATATCCTCAAGAGCCGTTCTGTAACCACTCCTAGGAAGACATTTCAGATTCTTTAACGCACATTCAGCTTTCTCCTTAGCCAATTCTTGAGCTCTCTTGATCCCACCACGATATCTAACCATTTCAATCGCTTCTTCAAGCGATCCAGGCTCACAAAACTCAGAGTCAATTATCTCTCTTAGCCTTGGCTCATTCTCTAGAGCAAAGATCACTGGAGCAGTTATGTTACCTTTGGCTAAGTCATTAGCTGCAGGCTTCCCTAATTGCTCTGAGGATTGAGTGAAGTCCAAAATGTCATCAACAACTTGAAAAGATAAACCGAGATTTTTCCCGAACTGATACATTTGCTCTGCAACCTCGCTTTCGACTTTACTGAATATCGCAGCTCCTTTGGTACTTGCAGCTACTAATGAAGCTGTTTTGTAGTAACTCTTGAGCAAGTAATCATCGAGCTCGACATCACAATCGAATAAACTAGATGCTTGCTTGATCTCACCGCTTGCAAAATCTTTGATCACCTGGAAATGACAAATCAAGCTTCAAACCAAATCTTCCTTGTACTGTGTAGCTTTTTCTAATCTCAAGAAAAGAAAACAGAATTTTACCTGACTTATGAGCTTAATGACTTCGAGGTTTTCAAGATTTGCTAAGTACCATGATGCTTGAGCAAACATGAAATCGCCAGCTAATACAGCTATTCTTGTTCCAAAAAGCTCGTGAACCGTTTCTTTCCCTAACGATACACAGAAAAAGCTTGAAACTTTGCAGAGAAAATGTTAATTTATGTTAAAAAAAAGAAATTTGTGTCTCACCTCTTCGCATATCACTTTCATCTAACACATCGTCGTGTATCAAACTTGCAGTATGAATCATCTCAATGATCTCAGCTAAACGCCTATGTTCTACTGTAAGTTCCCTGCACCACGATTAACTAGAAACCATCATTTTGATTGCTAAAGATGACACAATTTGAAGGACAAAAGATGTTATAGTAATGGCAATCGTAAATATTACTTTAGGCCTGCTAATTCTGCAGTGGCTCGTGATACAAGGAATACCAAACCCGGTCTCATCCTCTTTCCACCAGCACTGAAAATTTGTTCAGCCGCAGATAGCAAAACCGGATTTTCTGCACCAACAATCTATAAAGAAGAGCATTGCATTAGAATCACAACCATCTTTTTTTAAGAGACCAGAAATAGATGTTGCCTAGAGACTAACCGATAAAAGATTGTCGTTCAACCTCTTCAAATCATCAGCTACAACCTCAAACAGATTTTCCAAAGATATCAGCTTTGTTGACTCTTGCCTCAGATTGACCATAACTGTTCTATCTTGACCAATACCTACACAAGCATCATTATTGTCACCATAAAGCATCATTGAAGATTAACGAGTTTCAAAAAGTAAAGAAAATTCGTAAATATCTGTTGTCATGCCAAACATTTAAAAAAGCTCAGAACTTTACTGTTTGTTTGTAAGACTTTGCCTTATACATTGTTAAATGACCAAAAATCAACTTTCCAATGTGAAATAATTGAGTTATTAATTTACTGTGTACAAAACAGTCAAGACCAATCATTCAATTGCTTAACCAAGCAAGCCTCAAAGTCCAGTAATCTCAATCAATTGAAGTACAAAAATCAGATTGATTTTTTTTCAAAAAAAAAAGATTGTATTGAATAAAACTCAAAAGCATACCATTGACCAGAGAATTTTCCTTGGATTTCGCTGGAACCGCTCTGCAACTCCCCAAGTCTCTCCGGAGAAACACCAAATTTCCACCATAGCTTCTGCTACCAATCCTACAAACATTATTCGAAGAACTCCCAAACAAGAATCGACGAGTTGCCGCAGAAGAACTACAAGAACACCCACATGGCATCAGATCAAGAACACTCGTACCCAAGTCTATATTCCGACATGACATCATCATTTTTCAGACAAAAAAAAATCCAGACGGGGGCGAGAAGTTTTAGGCAAACCCAAGAAGAAAAAAAAAAGAAACAACAGCTATTAAGTTCTGAAAACTCAAGTCCAAAGAGAGAGACTTCTTAGCTTTCGAAAACGAGTAAGCGTGGAAATTTTTAAGTGGGTGATATATATGTGAATCGAGTTTTTTTGCCTTGATTTGCTTTAGGTGGACGAGACGAAACCACATAAGAAAAATCTCTCAAAACTCGACGTTTGGAGGAGAAGAAAGATTTCAGATGTGTCCGTATTTTTACAACGAAAAATGGAGAGAGGGAAAAACATAAAATAAAAAGAGTCCATCGGTCTCTGCTTTATCAAATCAGACGCTAAGATATCACCACGTGTTCAATAGCTATTGGTTTGGTAGTATCAAATATTTCGAGATTACAGAATATCCTTCAATTGATTTCAAGGGATTACATCATTATTCTTAGATCTTCGTCAATGTGTAGACAATTATTCACATGCTTCTTATGATCCTGCAAAATGCAACAAACCAAACTCAATTTAAGATCTTGATTTTGATCTATCTTTGCTTTCAACAAAAGCTAAAAACTGTCTCTCTCACCTTCCAAGCCGAGATAGCTCAGGTTCCGCCAAAAGCATATCTTGCAACGGTTTCACATCTGTATACCTTTCACTAGAACTAAAAACAAAAATGAATGTCACAAAACAGATAGATAGGTAGATAGATGGAAAGAAAGATTTACTTACTCGCAGATTTGATCCATTGTCAGTAGTCTATGATGAATAAGAAAATCATGACCGACATAAGTCACAACCAAGGAACCAGAATCAGGATGTGGCCAGCTTCTTGAAGTAGGAAACCTGAGAATGAAAGTGCCCGGTTCTTGACATTGAAGCGAATTTTCTGCTTCTTCTTTTGTCACAAAGCCCTCGATCCATTTAGGCGAAGAAGAGCGCCACAGCCCGTTAATCATTCCCCTGGATATAGCAGAAGCAACAGGGAACAACCAACACCACATTTTCTCAAAATTCTCTTGAGTCATGTACTCATAGCATCCACATATTCTCCTTAGAAGCTCAAAATCCTGATCAGAATTTCATGCAAGACTCATTATCAACTGAATTTCCATCCCTGATACTGATAAAATGGACAAAGACCAGATCGAAACTTCAATCCTGGTAAAAGTAAAGAAACTTCAAGCAGATCAGAGAAGGGAAAAGAGACAAGACCTGGTGAGTGAGAGATCTACTGCTGCATTTAGCTATTCTCATAAAATGTTCTTCAATCTCAATTACCACATTATCCCAATGAACATGTTGATAGTTCCGAGAGATCAGAATCCACACATTTGTTCCTTCTTCTATCAGTTTTCTTGCCATTTTGATTTGATAGCTGGAAAAATTGGAGAACAATGGTCTACTTATTCTTGTAATTTACGCATTCCGGCAGGTGTGACTTTAATTCAATTACTTACCTGTGGTGAGAGCATCCAGAATAGAGACAAACTTGATATGCAAATTCCGAAATTTCTTCATCTGATGAGGTGTTTGTAATTTCCTTCAGAAGAAGAGATCTCTCACTTAAGTTTCCAAGACAGTATCTGAAAATCGTCGAGTCTGAGATTGTATATCTTCTGAAAACCGTTGAGTCTCTAATTTCGGTGTTTTCTGATTCATTTGAAGAGTTATCTTCTTCTTCTTCTTTGCTGTTCTGAGGTCTCCATTCCATACTCATACCATTTCCATTCTCGAACTAACACGAGAGAAACAACAATGCAGAATAACAGTCAGTTCGATATGGAAATGAAGCAAAACAAACAGCATAATCAGAGGAATTGAATTACCTCACTCTCAAAAATCCTTTCGACTCCTAATCTGATACGTTTCGTAGAGGGGGAGCTATGTAGATTATCTGATGTTCCATTACTTGATGCCATTTCTGGTACTCCTTCCTCTAAAGGATTCTCAATGGAGCTCAAACATTTAGGGGTAACAGAATCATGATTCCTTGAAATGCAACAGATTTGGTTGGTAACAGCTTCGAGGAAAGGATAATAACCCTTCACTTCCAGTATTTCGAATTTGATGCAAAACAACCTCTTATCACTTTCAGAAGAAAGCTACAAAACAAAATCAACCAAAAATTGTTTGATGACTTCAAGCGGAAACACCACAACAGAATCCTGTTCCAATGGCCTAGACTTTATTATCACTACCTGGGATATTTTGAGCTTGAAAGAAGCACGTCCATTCAATAATTTGTATGGTTTATCATCAGCTGAGAACTCAACCCCTTCATAGCTTAACAAAAGGGGAGCCTCTGAGTCACTCGTCTTCTCAACAGGCGTCTTGCTATCAGCATACAGTAGCGACGCTAGAACCTAGAAGATCAAACCAATAATGCATTATCAGTAAAAATTCCAAATCTAATAAAGCTCAGCAGTTTAGAGGCATAAAGGAATGAACCTTCACATCCTTGTCCACAGGCTGTCCAATAGCATTGGATAAAACAACATCCAAGGAAAAAATCTTCCGGCAAGGTGCCTATTAGAAAACAAGATCTAGACTTATGAACAATGATACATCAAAAGCATACACAATTAACCATAAAATTCTAACCTTTCCACCAAATATATTCCAAACTCCAGCTTCATCTAATTCAATTCCGGATGTGGATGGCTTATCAACAGATAACCATAGAGGTGGATCCTGAGGCAGAAGAAACACAGATCAAGTGTCTTTTCGGGCAAAGGAATAGAGGGCAAAGACTTTTAACAGATAACCTTTGTGTAATGACGCTTTACAGGGACACTAAAAGGCAAAACTTCTGCACAATGGATGAAACCCTGAACGCTGTAACCATCTCCACCAACACTAAATAGCGAAATCTTTTGTGTACGATCAGAATTTGTGCCATTAATCATGAAAGAAGTCAAGACTTGCTCTCCTACAATCTCTCCACAAATATGAAGGCGCATGTACTGTCTAGAAACCTATAGGAAACAATAGGAAAATCAGTAAACCCCAAGAAAAGAGATCGGTTTAAATAGAGTTTTCAGAGATATTATCACCTCACATCCCACGTGAACCCATTTTTGAAGAGGGAACACAACTTCTGTAGAAACATTAGGAACTTCAGTCCAAGAAGAAGTGTTTACAGGATCTGGAGCTTCCTGGTGAAGGAGAGTCAATGGCAAAAGCATCATCTTCTTGTTCTCATCAAGAACAAGGAAAGGTGCACTAACACTCATGTCGGAGTGAACCTGTAAAGAAACCCACTTTAATCAGAAGCTGTTGTTCCAGCAAAGAAAAAAAACCTTTAATCAGGCTCCTATGATGAAATCATAACGATCATCACGAAAATTGCTATATAAAAAATGATGGCCAAAAAATGGGAATTCAAATTTGTACTGAAATTTCAAAGAAGCAACACAAAGTTCAAAGCTCTATCCCAATTCCAACTATAGAGAGGACCACACAAGTTAAAATTTCACAGGACATGAATATGCGAAAACGATCAGATGAACATTTCAATGAAACAAGAGAGAGATAAAAAAGCTAGCTTTTAGTTCTCAAGAACTCACTCACCTGTCTGATGATTGTAGAAGGGTAAGTGGTGGAATCAAAGAGATAAACCCAAAAACAAAGAGAGAAAGACTCAAAATCTTGGTTTCCCACTTCAACATCTACCTTAAAATCCTCCAACAGAGAATACTTCTCGGTATCAATCGCACAATCACCCGCCATTATTATAAAAAAAAAAAGCTCTCGACTTTGTAAGCGAAACCCTAAAAACTCAGAAAATAAAAACCAGAAGCAGAAGAAGAAAAATAACCCTCTTCCTTGTCTCGCTTTTCTCGTTACCCAAAAAAACTCAAACGATAGCTTAAAAGGGAACTGAAAAGAAACGCTCGGAGTGGCTGTTTTTTTCCTCTCGTCTTTTTGACGGCTGTTAATTAACGGTTGCGGTGGTTTCTGTCTCAGGGAAGATCAGCAATAATCTACTGCCCTCGCGACCACGAAACTAAACTACACAGATTAGTGAATCAAAATCTTAGATCACCGCGTCTTATTTTTCCATTTTTATTTTTACATTTTCTTTGGATATAATCACGAAAATTCGGAATTCGTCAGATATAATCTGGTCTGTGGTTTAGCTTATTAGATTGGATTTTATTTTCCTAATGTTAATTTTATGATTATACAAACACCGCTTATAATTTAATTTCAGTTTTATTTTTTTCGGTTTCAGTTTTATCAAATACACGAACTGATGTAGATAAATCTATTTTATCTTGTACGTTTTGTATTTTTTTTTAATTATATAAATTATATTTTTTTCATAAATTACACAAATTTTATAAATTATTCTAATTTTAAAAATTTGGTTTATTTTTAGACGTTAAATTGCTATTAAACATTGTTTTAATTCAAAATTTTGGTTTTATCTTCAAAATGAAACTAAGTTAAAATCGTATTTTCCAATTACAATAAAAAATATGGATTTACAAATAAACAAATATGGATAAAATATAAGTATGATGCTAACACATTATAAAAGTGATCGATAATATGGATAATAGGGAATAATTATGATGTGTTTTTAGAAGCAGAGATGAGACCATATCAAAATCGTTTTTGAATAATTGAAGCGAAGTTTTTTGCATTAATATAAGTTTTGAAATCAATATAGATTTTTGGATTTATAAAAAATAAATTGATGTTTTAGTGTGGATATTCTAGCGAAAAGCTCATTAAAATCTCATTTTTCTTGTACTTTGTTTAATGTTTATCCTTTCATTTTTAAGATATAATAAAAAAAATTTTAGACGGAAAAAGAATACATGCTCCAATGTTTTGCTCTATTTTTTGTACTACAGAAAGTATTTCCGAATCTTTGCAAGCGAAGTCGACTTTCTCAACCTCAGAATCCATGGCGGTGGAAGAACATAACCGCTTCATGTCGATGCTTTGGATCTCAGTTTTTAGACCAGAATCATCGACGACCTCAGTTCTGTCTTGACCAAACCGGAGATACCTGGAAGGAACGGACGTGATCTTCTCTCCTTAACCATCTCTTGGACACAAGGAACTATGATAGAGCTTCACTGTGCTGCTCCTTTTGCTTCCCTGGCAGCTTCTTTTTGGACGAAACAAAAAAGTTATATGTAGAATATCCTACTAATGTTGGGACATTGTTCTTCTGTAAGTGATATTCAAATCACCGTTGAGAGGATAAACATATATATGACATAATACACTTTGTGAGAAAAAAGATTTCCAATAAATATTTATTCGTTTGGATTTCTTTACCAACTCTCCATGTATTGTGTTTATGTTTAAACTCGAAATATCTCTCGTTACACTCTATTTTTTTATGTTTACACCTTAATTTTAATAAATATTTCTTAATTCTCATGTAATTGTGTAGTTCAATGATTTGTTCAAGTGTAATATTTGGTTCTAGAAAAAAATTCATCATCTTCAACCAATGTATAGTTTTCTTTGTTATAAGAGTTTCTACAAAAAAATTTGAGGATTAGATGAGTTGGATTCATCTTTCTACAAATGACTGGAATAAATGAATCAAAAAGTCCAGTTGATAAAAGATATTATTTTAGTTATTAAAAAGAATCATGACTTAAACTAACACTAGTTATTCTTTGACTTCCATGTCGGCTTTAAGCACGTAACCGGTGCGTGAAAGTGAGCCACATAATAACAACTAAACCGCAAGTCCGTCAGCACGCTGAGTTCCCTCTCATTACTCCAACATTACATCATGTGCAAATATTCTATGTCGACTTGTATTCTTTTATTATTAATTCTTATCTTTTAACGGTAATGAGTTGAGAATTTGTGTCCAAGTGGCCAAACTCAAAAGTCCAAAAGCCTTTCACACCCAAATTTACTAAACGCACCTCAAAGCTGTGCACACCAAACCCGCTATCGTTCTTGGATCCGTTCGTAAAATTTTAAGCATTTAAAGGGTATTTTCGTCAATCCGAGTTACCATAAATATATATATGCTTCTCCAAGTGCCTCTCTGCTGATTTCCCTTCAATCTAGTCTTCCTTTTGGTCTCACATTCTCCTAAATTTCAAGGGCTTCGTGATTTCGTAATCCTCAAAAATTCCGAGGCAAGTTTCAAACTTCCGAGAATTGCGCTCTTTCCTTTTCCATATTTTGTTTTCCGCCGTTGTTGCATCATCATTTTGCTTCACTTCATTGTTTTTGGGTAATCTTCGAGCTTGCTGTGCAATTGATTTTAGTAGATATTTATTCACTTCCCGTTGTTAGATCAGTATCAGAATCGAGATTTTGCGGTTGTCTTATTTCCGCTGCATCTGCGGTTTGAGCATCATGTTAGTGATAGATTAAGGTTTGGGTTTAGTTAGATCTGATCATTTGAAACACAAATCTCGATCTTGGTTCTACGGACGGATCGGATTCTTTTGTGCATTCTTTGTGGATTTATCGAAATTTTGTGAAAGATCACTCTTATCTGTTTGATCATCTATACTCAATTTTGTCATTATTATCTTCAAGTCCAGGAAACTTCGTTTTCTCATGGCTTCATACACTCCCAAGAACATTCTAATAACTGGAGCGGCCGGTTTCATTGCTTCCCATGTCGCCAACAGACTCATTCGGACCTATCCGGATTACAAAATCGTTGTGCTGGACAAGCTCGATTACTGTTCGAATCTGAAGAATCTCAATCCGTCGAAACAATCACCCAATTTCAAGTTCGTCAAGGGTGATATCGCCAGTGCGGATCTGGTTAACTACCTACTCATCACTGAAGGCATTGACACTATCATGCATTTCGCCGCTCAGACTCATGTGGACAACTCGTTTGGTAACAGTTTCGAGTTCACGAAGAACAACATCTATGGAACTCATGTTCTTCTCGAGGCCTGCAAAGTCACTGGACAGATCAGGAGATTTATCCATGTGAGCACAGACGAGGTCTATGGCGAGACTGATGAGGATGCAGTTGTTGGTAACCATGAAGCTTCCCAGCTTCTCCCAACTAATCCTTACTCTGCAACAAAAGCTGGAGCAGAGATGCTTGTTATGGCCTACGGTAGATCGTATGGCCTTCCTGTTATAACAACAAGAGGGAACAATGTTTATGGACCCAACCAGTTCCCAGAGAAGCTGATTCCTAAATTCATTTTGCTGGCGATGAGGGGGAAAGTTCTTCCCATTCATGGAGATGGCACAAATGTGCGTAGTTACCTTTACTGTGAAGATGTTGCTGAGGCGTTTGAAGTTATTCTTCACAAGGGAGAAGTAGGCCATGTTTACAATATTGGCACCAAGAAAGAGAGGAGAGTGAATGATGTTGCCCAAGACATCTGCAAACTCTTCAACATGGACCCTGAGGCAAACATCAAGTTTGTGGAGAACAGGCCTTTTAACGACCAGAGGTACTTCCTCGATGATGAGAAGCTTAAGATCTTGGGATGGTCCGAGAGGACCACCTGGGAAGAAGGGTTGAAGAAGACAATGGAATGGTACACACAGAACCCAGATTGGTGGGGTGATGTTTCTGGAGCATTGCTTCCCCACCCGAGGATGCTGGTGATGCCTGGTGGGAGGCACTTCGATGGATCTGAAGAAAACTCTGGAGCAGTCTCTTTATCTGGAAACTCACGTCAGAGCCAGATGGTGGTTCCAACACCCAGAAACAGTAGCTCCACTCAAAACCCTTCACTGAAATTCTTAATATATGGTAAGACAGGATGGATTGGGGGTTTGCTTGGACAGATTTGTGAGAAGCAGGGAATTTCTTTTGAGTATGGGAAAGGGCGGCTTGAGGATCGATCGTCCCTCTTGCAAGATATTCTGAAAGTTAAGCCTAGCCATGTCTTCAATGCTGCTGGTGTGACAGGGAGACCCAATGTTGACTGGTGCGAGTCTCACAAAACAGAGACAATCCGTGCCAATGTAGCAGGCACTCTGACTCTGGCTGATGTCTGCAGAGAGCACAACCTCCTGATGATGAACTTTGCTACTGGTTGTATATTTGAATACGATGAAAACCATTCGTTAGATTCAGGCATTGGCTTCAAAGAAGAAGACACACCAAATTTTACTGGTTCTTTCTACTCAAAAACCAAAGCCATGGTAATATTTCATCTACATCATAAGGTTACGTATTTACTTAGACATGCTTATCTTCTTAGAATGATGTAGTTGTGACCCATTATAGGTTGAGGAGCTGCTTAAGGAGTTTGATAACGTATGCACTCTAAGGGTTAGGATGCCGATTTCCTCTGATCTAAACAACCCAAGAAACTTTATCACCAAGATTTCCCGGTACAACAAAGTAGTGAACATTCCAAACAGCATGACCGTGCTGGATGAGCTTCTTCCAATCTCGATAGAGATGGCGAAAAGAAACCTGAAAGGGATTTGGAACTTCACTAACCCTGGTGTTGTGAGTCACAATGAGATCCTAGAGATGTACAGAGACTACATCGACTTAGACTTCAAATGGGAAAATTTCACACTAGAGGAACAGGCTAAGGTCATCGTGGCTCCTAGAAGCAACAACGAGATGGACGCATCTAAGCTCAAGAGAGAGTTCCCTGAATTACTCTCAATCAAGGAGTCTCTGATCAAGTATGCCTTTGAGCCCAACAAGACAATTTGAGGTAATATAACTTATCTCAGTTATGTTTAAGCTGGTTTGTGAGTAGTTTCTCCCCCGAGACACCAGTCTTAAACCAAAAGCAACTAGGTTTGTCTTTAGGTTATCCATCAGGAGGAGAATCTAGTTTGGATTCTTATATGGTTTTGTTTTGCTGGTATGTTCCACATTTGATAGATAAAAACTAGATGCTTGTATTATTTGCGAATTAATATTCAAAATTCAAGACCTAATAAGGTTTACAAACGGTAAAAATCTAAGACCTGGATTTTTCTTACATGACGATTAGCTCAGTGTCTTCAATGGCCAGTTTCTTTCTTCCGAGAGAATTAATCAAGTGTTTCAAATCCGCGTTTGCATTGCAAGTCTGATATATCTCGCAACTGCAAGCTTGTGCCACAACAATGTTGAGATGAGTCGATGACTTCGCGAGCTGTAAATCTGTAATTCAGACACTTCTGCCTTTAAACGCCAATAATAAATCCGTAAAGTGTTATGGATATTAAGTTATTAACCAATAACCATAGTAGCAGCACGATACATTAACGGACTAGATCTCAGATTATAATCACAGAGTGTCACCGTCCGTGACTTTAACTCGTACACCATGTATTTCAATTCAAATCTCAGTTTACACTGCCTTTCTCTCCCTCTCTCAGATTAACCGAGTAACCACCTGACACGGCAGAAATGGCAGGGTACAGAGTGGAAGATGACTACGATTATCTCTTCAAAGTTGTTCTTATAGGCGATTCCGGAGTCGGAAAATCGAATCTTCTTTCCAGATTCACCAAAAACGAATTTAATCTTTAGTTTATCCCTATTTTTGACAAATTAGATATGGGATCAGCAAGCACATTCTTTACTAATTATGGCAGGTCGTGGATCTAGATTCTCGATTGAGGATTGGCTTGAGATTAGGAGAATGAAAGCGAAAGCCTATAAGAATTTTCTTCTATGACAAATGAGATTATAAAGCTTATCATTTTATTATTATCTTTGCTCGTTTTATCACTGATTCTCTGCACAACCTTAAGAATACAGTTTGATTCTGCTCACAGGTACCGTGCCATTACAAGTGCATATACCGTGGAGCCGTGGGCGCACTTCTAGTATATGATGTAACTCGCCGTGCAACATTTGAGAACGTAGACCGGTGGTTAAAAGAGCTCAAGAATCACACAGACCCAAACATTGTGGTGATGCTCGTTGGTAACAAATCTGATCTGCGCCATTTACTAGCTGTTCCGACAGAAGATGGGAAATCCTACGCTGAACAAGAAACGCTTTGCTTCATGGAAACATCTGCTCTCGACGCCACCAATGTCGAGGATGCATTTGCTGAGGTTTTAACACAGATTTACCGCATCACAAGCAAGAAGCAAGTTGAAGCTGGTGAAGATGAGAACGCATCTGTCCCAAAAGGGGACAAAATCGAAGTTAAAAACGATGTCTCTGCTCTCAAGAAACTTGGGTGCTCCTCAAATTAAAGGCTCATACATACCATTGTTCGGTACTATCATTCTTTTTTTTAATAACAATATCGACATTTATGAGTATTAGACTATACATTCTGTAATGTTTCTTTAACTTTATTTAAAATAGCAAGGAATAGAAATAGATGCATGCACCATAAGATTTTATCATTATATCTTCATAAATGTACCACGAGAATCATCTGAATAACTTTATAAATTTTTATTTTGATGAATGTTTAAATTTTTAAAAATATTGAATCACAACCTCAAGTCAAAGTTATTGAGTTCTGACTATTTTATTAAGACGAAGCATTCTGTAGCACGTTAAAGTTGTCTGTCCCCACAATTCAAAATAAAATTCAATCATACGACGAAACTGATCTGTTGATGAAGCTCCACTCATGAATAACCATCGTATTCACGAGACTGAAATTATTCAAAATAAGTTACTTTAAAAAGTCAGAGAATCAGAGAGCAGTTGCCTCCTCTTCTAGTCTGTGCATCCGCCATTGAAGATGATAATAAAAAAAGAAGATGATAATAGTTTAAAAAGCTTTAAAGATGATAATAGTCAAAGGATCAATGAACTTAAACCAACTAATGTCTTTTTGAATCATATAACAAAATAAACAAAGACTCGAATTTAGGCCAAAACAGAGTTTACGGAGGCAAAGGAAACAGCTTTGATTTCGAAATGGCAGAGACGATTCCGAAGGATGTCAAGGAAGTTTGGGAAAAATGGAACATTCGTGTTCTCATCATCTTCAGTCTCTCCCTCCAAGCGATCCTCGTGTTCTTCGCACCCAGCAGGAAACGGACGGCCGGCAAGCTCTTCGTCTTCCTCATATGGTTCGCTTACCTTCTCGCTGATTGGTCAGCAAACTATACCGTTGGTCAAATCTCAGACACCCAAGACGAGTACAGTGGGGACGGTGAACCTTCTTCGTCGACAAACCACGAGCTTTTAGCTTTCTGGGCTCCGTTTCTTCTACTGCACCTCGGTGGTCCCGATACAATCACCGCGCTTGCCCTCGAAGACAACGAGCTATGGCGTAGGCACTTGTTCGGACTTATCTGTCAAGCAATTTCCACGGTCTATGTGTTATTGTTGACGATACCTAGCACGATTTTAGCTCCAACGGCGCTGATGATTGTCGCCGGATTGATTAAGTTTGTTGAGAGGATAAGAGCTCTCTACTTAGCGAGTACTGGGAAATTCAAGAGCTCGATTATTAGTAAGCATGAGAAGCTGATGAGGAAGGGGAATCCGACGGCGATTCAGCAGAGATCCAATGTCCCAGTAATTAGGCCAAAAAGAGAGCTGAGAAATCTCGAAGTCGTGCAGTATGCTTACCAGTTGTTTAACATCTCCAAAGGTCTTGTGCCTGATCTCAGATTGGACCCTCGAGGATGGGAAGAGAGCAAGAGGTTCTTTGATTCGCTGAATCCTGAGGAAGCTTTATCGGTTTTAGAAGTCGAGCTGGGTTTCATGTACGATGAATTCTTCACCAAAGCCAGCATCTTGCTAACTCGGGTCGGATCCGTCTTCCGATTTATAGCCTTTGGATGCCTATTATCATCTCTCTGCATCTTCTTATCGAAGAAGAAGGATAGTTACGAGAGATTTGATGTTAACCTTACATATGCATTGCTTGTTGGTGGAATAGCCCTTGAACTAGCTGTTACTCTTATGGTTTGTGTATCTGATAGGACAATAGCCATAACTAGAAAGCTAAAGGAGAATCCTGACGAAACCTGGTCCTCATATGACAGATTCTTGAACTGGATCCTTGGGTTCAGGAAGCTGAAGTGGAAGAGATGTAAATGTCCCATGAGTGAAGATCTCCTCGACGAACATGAATTGTTAGACAGGACATTCATGTTCAGGAGATGGTCCGAGTACATCCATGGCTACAACCTGATTGAATTCTGCCTGAGGAAAACTCCAAGGAAAGTCCACCATTCAATGGGTTATATCCGGAGTTTCTTTCACCTTACGATAAATCGTCCTCTAGCTTTGATTTCTCAAAGAATCTACTCTTGCTTTGCATCTATGGAGGGTGGAGCAGCGACTACAGCCACGGTCTGCTGCATGTGCAAAACAGACCCCAGTCCAATTTGCTTTATTTACGTCCCTCTCATAATGATTCTGACTCCCTTCATCCTAATCCTCGACCTTATCCTAACAGGAATCAGTCACTTCTTAGAGTTCTTTGGTGTCCAAGATGAGATAACAGAGATGATGTTCAAATCCAGTGACCGTCTCTCAAAAGACCTTTGGGAGTTCATACACAGAGAGGTGAGATACAAGTCACGTGCGGCTGTGGATCAAGAACGTGCCCAGCGGATATCTCGTTCAAGAGGCGAATGGACGCTAAGCAGACCTCAGAGCAACAGAAACACGGACTTAGTCATGGGGCGGACGGTGCTGCAGTATGTGACTCTAGTAGATTACGGTCAGAGCATTCTATTGTGGCACATTGCCACAGATCTGATCTACCGCACGGAGACAAGGATGCTCACAGAAGAACAACACAGATGCAAGGAGGTGAGCAAAATGTTGTCGGACTACATGATGTACTTGATGATGATGAAACCTGGTCTGATGTCAGCTGTTGCGGGAACCGGAAAGATGAAGTTCACAGAGACTTGTTCTGTAGCTAGAACATTCTTGGGAGATGGATTTAGAGGTGTGAGGGAAGCCTGTAACGAACTTCTATCAAACAAAAGGAACATAATGGTGCTCTACATGGGAGATGAAAGCACACTGGAAGACGCGTGCAAGCTTGCAGAAGAGCTTTTAAGGGTAGAGAGGAGATCAGGAGGAGGAGGAAGCATTTGGGGATCAGTGAGCAAAGTGTGGGTTGAGTTGCTTTGCTATGCAGCAAACCAGTGTGACTCAAAACAACACGTTGCTCAGCTTAGCCAAGGTGGCGAACTTGTATGCTTTGTTTGGCTTTTAATGGCTCATTTCGGAATTGGTAAACATGCCACTATGCATCACACTGCTTGAACTTTTGTTACCTTGAAGAAAATGATAGCAATGGTGGAATAAACTGGAGTTTTTTTCTCTTAAAAAAGACTATGTGCATGCATTTGCTTAAACACATATCTAGCTTTTCATTTAGCTGATTATCTATCCTAGTGAAATCCTATTCTGTACGTTGTATTGGTTTTCTCCATCCTTCCTCGATCTATTCCAATGTTGGTAATTAACTCCGGTTCTATGTTGACTTTTTAAGTCACGTTTCCCTCGAATCTTAAAAGAAAGACAAGGCCTTGTCTTGTAAGTCAATGAAACGAAAGTTGGCATTGTCTTTATTATTCTGATTTAATATAATGGGATCAGTTGTAGAAAAACACAGACTCATTAATTTCTCTCCCCTCCATATGTCAACTACTACGAGTTTTTCAATATTTTAAATTTAATGAATCAATATGAAATCCCTCTGCAACTTATGCACGTATCAATCATATTTTCTGAAGCTGCTCTAAGAAATTTTTTTTATTGATCAAAGAAGGAAAATGGGTCAAGTTCTACCTCAACATATCAAAGACGTTTGGGATAGATGGAACATCAGGGGAACGTTGATTCTGAGTCTTTTGCTTCAGACAATTCTCATCGTCTTTGCTCCAACTAGGAAACGAGCATCAGCCAAGTCTCTAACCATACTCCTATGGTTGTGTTACCTCCTTGCCGACTGGTCCGCTAACTTCACTGCAGGTTTGATCTCAAAGAATCAATGGACTGATCCAAAACCTAATGAAGATCCTCCTCAAGACAAGAAGTTAATGGCTTTGTGGTCCCCTTTTCTTCTCTTACACCTAGGCGGACCTGACGTCATCACCGCCTTCTCCTTAGAAGACAACGCTCTCTGGACTCGACACTTACTCGGTCTTGTCTTTCAAGCTTTTGTCTGTGTATTCGTGGTTCTTCAGTCTCTTCCCAATCCACTATGGCCGTCGATTCTCTTACTGTTCATTGTCGGTCTCATTAAGTACTTCGAGAGGACAATGGCGTTGAACGTGGCCAGCTCGGGCAAGTTCAGGCACTCCGGAATTCAGACCAAAGGATTGAAAAGAAGCGATGTCGAAGAAGGCTTAGAAGAAAGGATTCCAACGAATTTTTTTGGTTTCTTGGCTTGGATGTTCAGTGAAGAAAGACGTCCAATGGAGATAGTCAAGCCTGACAGAGACTTGACAGATCTCGAGATTGTACAACATGCCTTTACTCTATATAGTCACTTCACAAGTCTGATATCCAATTTTGTCTTCAGCTTCAAAGATCTTAAGGCTAGCCAAGCGTTGTTCAACGTCTTGAACCCCGAAGAAGCTTTGATGGTCCTAGAAGCTGAGCTCTGTTTTATCTACGATGCTCTCTACACCAAATCCCCTGTTCTTCATACTAAGAAAGGATTTATATTCCGAATCATTGCATCGGTATCTCTTGTTTGGTCCTTCTGCAAGTTCCATTATAGAGACCAGAAGAGGCAAAAGTTTCAAGAAACGGATATTGTCATCACCTATACGCTCTTCTTAGCCGGTATAGCTCTAGATCTTGCATCTACAGTCGTGTTCTTGCTCTCTGACTGGAAACTTGCCTTACTCAGCAAGTCAAACCAAAACCCTGACTCAAAACCCTCACGTTTAAGCACGGTGCTCAAGTGGATCCTTGGTTTCAAGAGACTGCGATGGGATAAGAAGCAAATATGCTACAAAAGACATGATATCGAGCATGAGGTACTTGCAGGGCCATTACTACTTCGAAGATGGGCTGGAAAGATTTATGCTTTCAATTTTTTCGATTTTTTCTTGAAAGCAGATGGCAAAAACGTTCAGGGAAGAAGAGACTCTTCCTCCACGACATCTCGAAGAATAATCTTCTCCTGTGGACGCCTCGTCGAAGGGATCCAACATGTTCAAGGTTTTATCCTTCATGTCATGACTACAAACAAGATGGCTCATTACATCCTTTATCCCGTTAAGGCTTTTGTCCAGCTTTTCAGATTTCTTGTTTGCTACGTGATTGATCGCCTTGATGTCAAGGAGTTCATCGATGACATGAGAATAGAAAGCTTTGTGTCAAGTGAACCATTGACGAAAAGCATGTGGAGTTTCATATTTGAGCAAGTGAGACACAAATCCAAGTTTGCTGATACAGAGGAGAACACGAACAGAATATCTTCGGCTAGAGGAGAATGGGCTTTGCGGGAGAATCGGTGCTCAAGTAGACTGATCCATTATGTAGAAAATGTTGATTACGACGAGAGTCTTCTCTTATGGCACATCGCAACAGAGATATGTTACCAAGAAGAAGAGAATCACGACGAGGACAGTGAATTCAGCAAAAGTTTATCAGACTACATGATGTATCTAATGATATTGCAACCTCAATTGATGTCTGAAGTGACCGGACTTGGAATGCTTAGGTTTAAAGGCGCAGTGGCAGAGACAGAGGAGTTACTGGATGAGAGTTTGAAGGAATGTCAAGATGTGAAATTAGCTTGTGAGAAGATAAAATCAATTGTTAGTGGAGACATGGCCAAAGAGAGCATATTGCAGGGCGCGAATTCGATTGTCAGAGAGTTGAAGCGGCTAGAAGAAGATGGTAATGGTAATAAATGGAAGATATTGAGTAAAATGTGGGTTGAATTGCTTTGCTTTGCTTCGTTGCACTGTGATGCTACGGCTCGTCTTGAGTTACTTAGCAAAGGTGGAGAGCTCTTTGCTTTTGTTTGGCTTTCTATGGCTCATTTTGGCCTTGTTGATTAGTCAATATCCTAAGCCCTGAAATGTTCTTTTCCGATGAATCATGTAATGTGTCTTAACTGAATCATTTAATATCATTGTTTTCCGGAGTTTTAGGATGACTTACTCAATTATTTGAAATGATAAGTTTCATGTTATTCAACCACATAAAATCATCAGAAATTATCTAAAATCTTATTAAAATTCATGTACATTTGGCTGGCCTTCATGTTACTTCAACCCCACAAAGAAAAATGTGATCTTCAATATCTTTCGTCTTGTAGTCCTTGGACCACTTCTTAGGTGGTTTATAGATCTTGAGGAAACTGATTTTATGACACAATTACCATATATAGTTCTCCTAAACCACAACGACTAATTCTCCTAAACCACTTCAAAGAACAGAAGAACTAGATGAAGAATGTGTTCAAGGAAAAACCTTGATCTCCAACTGGTTTAAAAATATATTAATATCAACTATTACGTTAATGTTATAGTTGTATCACTATTCAAATTCAGACTGGTCCTTAATCATGGTTTATAATAAAAATAATCTAAATATGATAATATTTTTAAATTTGAATATAAATTAGTGAATAGAACAAATAATTTTTTTTGTTGTAAATAATAATTATTCAACCGTCTTATAAGTTCGGTTAATAACACTATAAATATGTATTGTCATTGTAAAAGATGAAGTAAAAAACATATTTTAACTTCTTCCTTTGTGAACAAATTTTCACTTCTTAAATTTCTTTCTATTCACTTTTTAAATATTATACAACATAAATATTATACAACACGTTATCAACACGAGTGTTTCTACCATCTACCTGAGATCCTAAAATAAAGTAAAATTCTGTTTTATTAATACATGTGTATATTTTATGGTAGGCTCTGCCTTCTCAATATTATATGGTATGCTCTGATTTCTAAATATTATATGGTAGGTTCTGCCTTCTCAATATTATATGGTAGTAGGCCTGTCAATTTGGCTCATTACCCGCGGGTCCCGCCCCGTTTGACCCGCCGCAGGGCGGGTGCAGGTCGAAGGAAAAAAAAAATTTATATGCGGGATGGGTGCGGGTTTCGTTTTATTATTTTGCGGGTTGGCGGGTACCCGCAAATTTTGGGTCAAAAATCTTTTGACCAAAATTTAAATCAATTTAATTATAAACCAATTTAATTTTAAACCAATTTAATTCTAAACCAATTTAATACTAAACTTGATATTCAAAATTTGTATAATTTAATGTTTTAAAAATTGAATTTCGATATATTTGATGTATTAATTTTAGATTTATTATTATTTGGATTTATTTTAATTAAATATTTTTAAAAAAACTTAAAAACAAAGCGGGTCGCGGGTCACCCGCAAACCCGCTAGATTAATGCGGGGCGGGTGTGGTTTTTAAAAAAATGATTCGCGGGTTTTACAGGTAAAAATTTTTTTTGAAAAAAAATCTTTAACCCGCCGCGGGGCGGGTCATGCGGGGCGGATCCGACCCGCTTGATAGGACTATATGGTAGGTTATGCCTTCTAAATATTATATGGTAGGTTTTGCCACCTCAATATTATATGGTAGGTTTTGCCTCCTAAATATTATATGGTAGGCTCTGCCTCCTGAATATTATATGGTAGGCTTTGCCTCCTAAATATTATATAGTAGACTCTGCCTCCTGAATATTATATGGTAGGCGCTGCCTTCTCATTTATATGGTAGATCATGCCTCCTGAAATTATTTTAATTTATGTGTTATTATATTCAATAATGTTTTACAATTTTATCAAAAAAATTTTAAAATTGATCACACATATTTATAAAAATTAAAATCTATAACCAAAATTTTATCATGATTATTTATTAAAAATAATTATAAAACAATTTTTACAAAACTGATGTTTAATGCATTGTTTTATTATGTTTATAGTTATAATGTCAAATTTGACAAAACTCGAGATTGCTGCCCTTGATATATCTGGAAAAAATTATATGACATGGGCAGTAGCTGCAAAAATGCATTTAAAAGCAAAAGATCTTTTTGGCACCATCGATAGATCGGAAACAATATCCGATGAGAAAAATGTAAAAGTCATGATATTTTTATGCCACCATATCCATAATGATTTAAAAGATGAATATATCACAAAAGAAGATCATGCAAATCTTTGTCAATCACTCAAAAATAGGTTTGATCACCAGAAATATGTGATCTTACCAAAATCTAAACATGAATGGTTAAACCTCCGGTTCCAGGATTATAAAAGTGTAAGTGAATATAATTACGCGTTGTTCGGAATCACTTTTAAGATGATATTGTGTGGAAAAAAAGTAAGTGATTATGATATGACTGAAAAAACTCTCCAAACATTTCACCTTGGAAATGTAATCCTGCAACAACAATATCGAGCAAAGGGATATACTCGTTATTCGGAGTTAATGCAAGTTCTCCTTGTTGCTGAACAAAATAATGAACTTGTGATGATGAACCATCAATCTCGTCCCACTGGATCAACTCCATTCCCAGAAGTGAATGTTGCATCATCCAGTTACAATAATTGGCAAGGACATGGACGTGGTCGAGGTCATGGTCGTGGTCGTGGACGTGGACGAGGAGGTGGACGTGTACGAGGAAAAGAAAGAGGTTTTCGTCCCAATGAATTCAAATTCGGGAGAAAGAATAAAGTCCATAAAAATGAAGTTGGTCGCGTACGTGTTGTACGCCAAAACATACAATACGAAAATATTTATTACAGATGTGACATAAAAGATTTTTAACGAGCCAATATGTAATATTTTATAAATAAATAAGGGAGAGTATTGTAAATAATAATTATTCAACCGTCTTATAAGATCGGTTAATAACAGTATAAATATGTATTGTCATTGTAAAAGGTGAAATAAGAAAACAGATTTTAACTTCTCCCTCGTGAACAAATTTTCACTTCTTAAATTTCTTTCTATTCACATTTCAAATATTATACAACATAAATATTAACATTTTTGAATTTCTTAGACAAATGAACTATTAAGGTTTCGTTTTGTGCAAAAAAGTGATGTTTTGTCTTGACCAGAAAAATGTGATTTCCTTATTTTTATAAGCCAAAAAGGAAAAAAAAAAAGAAATTAAAAGAATCAAGGGCACGAGCCGAGAGACGACTAAGCGTCCTTGATTATTACTTTAGCGTCCTTTGGTAACTTCGGTCTCTCGCGAAAACCCTAAGTTTACTGAGATCGATTGAATCCCAATAGCTGACGATCATGGCTAATAGTAATCTTCCGCGAAGAATCATCAAGGTGCGTTGTTCGATCCTTTGCAAATCTTCCGATCTCTAATTATCTCGGTTTCTTTTTGGGGATTTTAATCTGAAATCCGAAGATGTAGTCGTCTGCTTGTACTTCAGCAGAATTGGGAGGAATTTTGATAGTTTGTTTGATCTTATCCTATCTGCGTTTCTGCAACTTATGATCTGACTACTTTTTCCGATCTTGTAGGAAACACAACGTCTACTTAGTGAACCTGGTAAATTCATCATTTTATTCTATCCTTGTTGAAATTTACTGTCTATGTTAGCTGAAACAGTTGCTTCTGATAGTTAGAATTATCGGTTTAAATTCGAAATTGAGCTTAATGGACTCAATCAATTGACATATTTGCAGCTCCTGGGATAAGTGCGTCTCCATCAGAGGAAAATATGCGGTATTTCAATGTTATGATTCTTGGTCCTACACAATCTCCTTACGAAGGTAATAGCTTGGTTTAATCCCTAAAGTTACATTTTTGGTATTTCTTCGTGAATTCTGCAACACAACAATATAGTTGATGCTTCACATCTGTGAATGTGTATATCAAGTTCTTTAGTGCATGCTACCTACCAACTTCCTTTACCTTTTCTTCTGCGAGTAATGAAAAGTTTTCTCTCTCTCTCTATCTTTGTTTATACAAACGGATATGTTTGTTCAGGAATCACGGTTTCTATTGATCTTATAGATTGCTGACTTTTCGGGTGTGGTGCATAAGAGTCTATAATCTACCTTCCTTTGATTTCTTTTGGAGACATTTTCTATTTGTTTCACTGTGTTCTAAAATATGCAATGACTTTTTATCTAATTTCTTTCAGAATCAAGTCTGATGCTATCTGCTATTGATTGATGTTTACCAATCATTTTGTTTTATTCTCGATTTAGGAGGAGTTTTTAAGTTGGAGCTCTTTTTGCCTGAAGAATATCCTATGGCTGCTCCAAAGGTTGGTTGCTTCAACTTTTTGTTGTTGTTCATTTCATGTTTTTTTCTTTCATATCATTCCATGTTAACTTTGAGTAAAATTAGTGCAACACCACAATTTTAAGGTAAGGCAATTTAAATGTTTATTAGGTGAATATCTTTACTCATGATACTTGGAATTTATACCGAATCGGTTAATGAGATTAGTGATTCTGGTTTGTTATGACTACTTCAAATGCATTTTCACTTGATCTATTGTTTGAGAGTCAGATTGATCATATCAATTGTAACACAGGTTAGGTTTCTCACCAAGATTTACCATCCTAACATCGACAAGGTCTGTTTTGAAATCTTCCTTATCTCCTCTTACGTTCAAGATAAGTAATGAAATACATTTTATTTTATCCTTACGGAACATGCTTTGTTTGCTTTTATTTCGTGTATAGCTGGGAAGAATCTGCCTTGACATACTGAAAGATAAGTGGAGTCCTGCACTACAAATACGAACTGTACTCTTGAGGTCTGTTTATTTTCCATAAATTCTTCTCTTTATGCTAAATCAAAAACATTATAACAACGAATAGTAGCTATTGACACAATGATTCTCTAATGCCATGTAAAAATAGTATTCAAGCTCTTTTAAGTGCACCAAACCCAGATGATCCACTTTCTGAGAACATAGCTAAGCATTGGAAGAGTAATGAAGCAGAAGCTGTGGAAACAGGTGAACAAAATCTCTGATCTAAAAACTCGAAAAAGTAAAACAAACTCTGTGTCCTCTCCTCACTAATATGGCAAAATTTCATATCAATGTGAACAAATGCAGCTAAGGAATGGACTCGTCTATATGCAAGTGGCGCATGATGGAGAGTGCAAAAGGAGAAAGATAATTGTTATTTAAATAACATTATATGTGGTGAAACTCTATCACAAGGTTTTATCCGAATCCTTTTTCTTGAAACAAGGGAAAAAGATTTGTGTTCGCTGAATTTGTATAAGTAGGGGTGGATTTAAGACTCGTTTACCCATATTTGCAAATTAACTTTCTTCAAAATGTGCTTGCTTCATCTTTGCTTGTTTTAAAGATACTCACAAACCCATAAAGCAGTGTAGATAATCAGATTTTACAGGTTGTGAATTATGGTAAATTTGATGAAACGATAGGAATATAACATGTTAATATTACAGGTATATGAGACTAATCAAATGTCAAAAAAATGTAGTAATGTGGAATGAGATTTCAACTTTTTTTTTAATGGCATTTTAGAAACTTAGACTCGTTAGTTGATGGACGCCTCAAGAAGTACGTCATACTGTTGGCAAGAACCTAGAAACAAAATTTGATTTTTACTCATTAAAAGTGGATATTAAGATTTGAAAAGAAATAGTTTGATTTCTGAAGTTCTTTCTACCTGCTGGAGAGGCTTGATTAGGGCTTTGTTTCTATAGCTTACGTGGAACTTTACCTTAGCCATCAAACCCTGTTTTTTGTTTGTTTTGTTTTAACAAGTAGCAACATTAATTACCTCGGTGTTTTAAGGTTTTAACAAGTAGCAACATTAATTTGTTAGAACTTGAGAAAGAACAGTGTTTTAAGGTTTAAACTGAAGAACATTAATTACCTCGGTGTCAAATTCTCCAGATTCGACAGCGACGCTTATATCTGAAATTATCTTCACCAGCTCAACTAATAGCCCAGGCCTATCTGCTGTTTCTATGTAGAGTAAACTGCTTTCTCAACAAATAATTTATGAATCAACGATCAGATCATATATATATGCATTTTGATTGATATGGTCTTAATAAAGATTAGATAAGGTATCGGTTTTCTTCACCTGCGGTCTGATCCATCATCTTCGATGCTTATGTGTGTTGCTATGTCCACATCAACCTGTCAACGCCCCAATTCCAAAAACAAACCAAATGAATCAAATGAATGTTGAGACCAATTTCCAGGCTGCGTGTATACTGTCTTTTTAATCTTCTTCATTGAATGCTACAGTCCACTTCAATTCTTGTATCCAACATTCACGGCCCAAATCAGAATATGTTCACTGTTGTTTAGTCTTTGTTTTTCTTGATTGAGAGATGAAGAGCCTCCTTGGGCTTTATGTTCTCCTAAACTTCTCAAACAAATGGTAAAACACGCAAAAAGCGTCGAACTTTAAGGTTTTTACCAGTTCAGATGGTGGAAGAACACCGAAAGCTGCTCCCATTGCCAATTGAGAACTTGATTCCTGATCCCAAACCATACATAAGTGTGAGTTGAGTAATTATGCAAGCTAGGAAAAAGGAGATTAGAATACAAGTAAAGTTACAGGATGAAACTCAAGCATATTATTGATGACTGTGAGACGGATAGCCTCGAGCAATTCAGGGTCTTCTACTTTCCTTCCACTATCCCTGTTTAAGAACAATACAGTCGCACAACTCAGTTTGATTCAAAGTGAAAACTAACAATCTCAAAACTAATGATAAGTCATACGCTTTAGTAATAGCAAATTTGTTGTGCTTGCCCGAAGAATCAAGGTAAACATTTGCCTTGACGACATTCAGGCCCAAGTTTTTTATTGCATTCATCTGAAGCAAAGTTTGATCATATAACACGCAGAATTCAAAGTCGGAGAAAAGGTGTGAAAGTAAGAACATCTCATTACTGTGTCAAGTAGAGCGCCAAGACGATCTCCAAATGTTACTTCAACAACGGTTGCTTCTGGATCAGAATCTTGGTCGATTATGACAACTGGAGTTGGGACTATCTCAGAATCAGCTACACTTCCATTCTTCAAATTCAACAAACCAAATCAAAACTTAAATCTCTTAGTATTATTGTGTAATCCATTTCATACCTCCACAGCAGTAGCATTTGATGCTCGAGGCTTCAAACCCGATAATCTGATCCAGAAAATTATTTGATTGAATCAATCAGCAAACGAGAATAGAGAAATTCCAATACAAGGATTAGCTCAAACAATCTGTGTGTTTTCACAAGATGAAGAACCTTAGACGCTCGGCATTCTTAAGTGATTTCTCGACAAATCCAAACGTAATTTTCGGAGGAGCAAGGAAAAAAACTCCACAATCGCGTCTTCTAGCAAGAGAACTAGAAGCATCAGCGAAGCAAAGAGCAGAACTAGAAGCAGAGGCCATAGCCGACATAACCGAATCCGAAGCAAAAAATCGGAATAAAATTAAACAAACGTTAGAGAGGAGCAGAACAAGAGCTTTTGAAAAATTCTCGTGTTATCCGCCATGAGAGGACAATAGAAACTATCTGTTACTTCCTTCTTATATTATCTTCAACGTTAGAAATCGCCATTTCTCTTGGCTTTCCTTTTCCTTAATTTTCCTCACTATTATTATTAGAACATTTTATTATATTTATTTTAATTTACTCATACGACAAATTGCGTAATGCTATTGGTTCCATGTAATTGGGTATGACATGCTATTGGTCTAATGACCGAAAGTCTGGGCCGAGTAATTAAAAATTAACAAAATGGGCCTAACTTTTAAGCCCGACTATGTTAGATTTATAGGCCCATTAAAAATGGGTCTAGCGTGAATCATCTTCAAAAATTTTACAAGTTTGCCACTTACTTCCTCGCTGCTTTAGTCCTTAACGTTGGTTCGTCAGATTTGCGCCCAAATCCCTCCCTAAAACCTTGACGAGAGAGAGAGAGAAATGTGGAAGTCCGCCGTAAGAATCGCCGCCGGGACTGTTAAATTCAATCGGAGGTCTGGGATTCTAAAAGATACCGTTTTTCAATTCCCAGCGCCAACTTCAGCCGTCATTGAAACACTTATTCCGGGCTTAGATAATGTTAATCGCTGCTTTTCATCTTCAAAGAGCACGAAATCTTCTATTACTAAGACGAAGAAAGCTGAAGGTAAAAAATCAAAACCTAAAGGCGGCGATCCTGGTGCCGCCGGAGCCGAGGACGGAGAGTTCGGGGCCGCCGGTGGAGATGACCTTGAAACGGCTCGCGCTAAGAGGCTTGCTGATGATGAGAAAATTCCGTCTCTAGATGTAGGTCCTAATGGGCGACCTCTCTTTACTCCCAAAGATACTACCCTTTCGCAGCTATCTCACAAGGATATCGGCTCCTACTTCAAATTCGAGTATCTCATTCTCTTTTCCCTTATTCTATCTGATATTCTGTTTAAATTTTCAGAATTTTTTTGTTTTGATGTTTTGTATAATGTGGGTATGTTAGTGAAGCAGCACTGAAAGCAGTTCTCCCGGAGGGATTGGCTTCAGGGATTGAAGATGAGTTTAAAGAATCATGGAGACCTGCATTGCTTGTAAGAAAAAGTTTCTTGTCTCTGAGAGATAATTTCAGACGCATTGTTGATCCACCCATGTGGCCAACTGAAGGTAAAGGTGTGTTCTTTTTTCATCTTTGTTTTTCCTTTATGTTGATTTCTTGAATGCCAATATAGTGATCTCTTCTATGGGCAGCAGATATTGTTTTTTTTTCCTTTGGAGTGGAAGCAGTCTAATTCGTTGGTTAAGTCTTGCTTGTTCATTTGGCCTGATCTAGGATTTGTGGCACAATAGGTTTTTCTCATCATTGCCTACTTTTTTTTTTGAAAAGGTATCAAAACTAAGAAGCAGATTGTTTTGGATGGCCCTCTTAAAAGTGGAAAGAGTATTGCTCTGGCGATGCTTGTTCACTGGGCACGTGACGAAGGTTGGCTAGTTTTATATGCACCGAAAGGCCGTGACTGGACTCATGGAGGCTACTTTTATAAGAATCCACATACAGGTTTCTGGGACACTCCTCTACAAGCTGAGAATATTCTCAAGGCAAGATATCACATGCCTCGTCTTTGGAAATGGAGTTCCTCCTAGTTAACAGCATTTCCTAATAAACTTAACTTCTGTAGGATTTTGTCAAGTTCAATGAATCCCGCTTAAGAGAGTTACGTTGCAAAATCTATGATCCCATTGTGCTTGGAGAGGGCGCAGGTGTAGGATACTTGAAAGGAGCAGATACTATGCCCATTCCTGAGAATTCAACTTTGTATGACCTTGTGCAAATGGGTATTAAGAGCACTCATGCAGCTGTTAATGTCGTGGTGCGACTTAGGAAAGAACTCTCACTCGTCAAAGATGTACCAGTGTTGATTGTAATTGATCAAGTTAGTTCCCAAATTTCCCTCTATGATCTTCTATTATTTTTAAAGCTTCCTCTTTTTCACTAATGTCAGTGGTGCTTGCTTCTTGTGGTTTACTTGTCTTTCAGTACAACAGTTGGTTTACATTCAGTGAGTTTGAGGAGCCCATAACTCCACGTTCTTGCCGACCAATACATGCCAGAGAACTTACAACGGTGCATCTCTCGTCCAAAATTTTATCTGATTTAGAAGGTAAAAGAAAAACGAATTCACACAATTGTTTTGGCAGGTGAATGCTTTCAGAAGCATGATGCATGATGATATGATGGTGGGTGCATTCTCACATTCAACAGCAGTAGGGAAACTACGTAAAGATTTGCCAGATGTTCCAGTTGATGCTCGTCAGATTTTCCCACGTTATTCTTTGGAAGAAGCAGAAGCTGTTTGCTATTATTACCTTCGGTGAGTAACATGAAAACCAGTTTTTATGTCAAAGAGATGATAATAGTACACAGCTGTCTAATCCTCTATACTGAGTCACAAGCTTTCAGATCTCACATCATTAAGTTTTATCTACTTGAATACAACAATATACCGACCTGAACCGGATATTGATTTAACAAAACACTATGAACGGTATTGGTGCAGGCAAAGACTAGTTCGGCGCGAAGTATTCTCGGAAGAAAACTGGAAGAAGATATATTATTTGGCTAATGGAAATGGAGCAGAGATGCGTTGGTTAGTCCCTTTCATGCGTTGAGACTCATACAAACAAAATAGATTGTGATTTCTGATTGCTTTAATATCGCTTTTGCTGGTTTTTAAAGTTATATCCCATTTGTTTGGGAAATAAACTCTTTCCAATGAGTCCTTTCTGATTTAAAGAAAGCTTTTTTTGTTAGTTTAGGTTTTTATATTTCCTGACTTGTTTTGGACCTCAATTTCTTTATAATAAAATCAATGTCGTTCATTTATACAATATTGATATGATAATAAGAAAAGAATTGCGAATATCAAATGACATCTCAGGAATTACAAAAACAGTTAACTTACAATAACACCTTGACAAAAGGCAAGAGCTATACAAACCAAAAGGTTCTATCGAAAAAAGAATGGACTTATTAAAGAGCTATGCAAACCAAAAGGCAAAAAAGAAGAAGAAAACAATTAGCTCATCTTAGAAATCTGAAGCCAACCACACCATCACACCACTACCATCAGCATAAACAAATAAAGAGGATAATTAAAAAGAAAAAAAATTAACACTACAACCAAACCACGACCTACCAGGAAGTTTCAGATTCATGAAAACTATTAAATGAACCCAAACTCTGATGTTAATGATTATGACATCTACTTATACCGGTATTGCATCAACGTTCGATGAGTCCTCACATCTCAATACGATTCCTTCAAGACTTGTTGGGAATGTGCATCTCCTCCATTGCCAACCAGCTGCAAGTGGCTCAGATGATGGTACTAACATTAACACGTTGTCGTTTCTCTGCACCACTCCAATCACACTCACTGTGCTTCCTTCTTTTATATACCTGAAATTCAAACCCGATTCAGGAACGACTACGTGTTGTGTTTGTTACTTTATGAGTCGTTACTGTGGTGTTTCTTCATTACCCTTCTTTTAGCCGCATTATTCTATCATCGCTTGATAGATTCTTCTGGCTTAACCACCGAACAAAGTCTGGAGATGCTTGCTGACTTCCTTGCTTAAAACCGATGACAACAGAATCATCTACAAGAGCTGTTACTTTGGCACCGTTTCCGGTTTTGACCAAAGCCCTGAGCCCAGATTGGAAATCAGAGATGTAAAAGTCCACTACATGTCTCTGCCACACAATGGTACAAGGAAGTGCTTTTCATGGGGTTGAGGAGCAACATATCATTTCCTCTGTGAATATGAAAATATTTAGGACTCTAACCTCTGATGATTTCAGTCCCCATGTGAAGCGACGGTGTGAGGAATTGGCAGGTTTCGAACCCCATCCACGATACTCATATAGACATGTCGCTGTGTACACACATCTGGGAACTCTGTGGAAGGATGACTCAAGGGGCACATTACCACAAGTAACCACCTTCAAATAAGAAAACGAGAATCAAGGTCATAAAACTTAACAAACCATGAATATAGATGCATTCCAAAAAAATAATGCCATCTTTGCTTCTATCCTTCCAAGACAAGTTCTATTACATTATTTCAGCTAAGCTAGTATTCTGTTTAGAATTAAATTATTATGCAAAAACAACTACAGCATGCTCTATGTTGCCTCCATATGGTTTCGTATGATCATAGACTTAATTAACATTTCAGGCAATCAAACAAGCAGCAGAGCAAAACCACAAATAGTCACTTCTGGGACCAATGGAAGGATACTTACTCCAGTGACCTTCACGTACTGACCATTTTTGGCAGTTCTCAGATCAGCATCCGGATAACGAGCAATGAAATCTGTGATACCACTCCTTCCCCAACAAATATTCCAAATAAAGAGGACAACAACAACTGTGAACAAGATTGCAACAACAATGAGGAGAACTGGATTGTGAACTGCTCCAAGAATGAAGCCTCCAGCAAGGAACCCCATTACATATATAAGAACAACCAGCCACAGCACAGGCTTTGGGAAGCTCTTCAGGCATGAAAAGTCATCTTCTGGACCAAGGGTAGTTACCGCTTGGTTGTGGACGACAGAAGGCATATGTGTTTTCAACAAACCAGAAGAGTCTAGATGACCAGAAACCTTTCTGGGGACCCCAGATGAATTTAGAGGGCCGGATGTAATAGGCCCAGAGGTTATAAGTCCTGTAGCTGGAAGTGCAGGAATAGAGCCGGAATTTTGCCGTGTTACACCTCCAGATTGCGGGCCAGACAATTTCTTCAAAGGCTCTCCGTGCTTAGATAAAGGTCCAGAATTCGTTTTCTTCATTGAAACTGACCCAGCAGAAGCCAAAGATCCAGACATACGACCAGTGGCATTGGGAACACCTGGACCTAATTGTGCAGTACCTGCAAATGAGCCAGACCTTGAAGGAGCACCATGTATAGGACCAGATTTCCTCGACTTAGTCCCATCTGTTGGAATATCAAACATCTTCCCCAATTCTCCTGATTTCTTGATATCGCCACCCGTGTAAGGCATGGCTACTGAGCTCATCGTTGGAGGCCTTTCTTTAGGCTGCTCAGGTTTACCAGACACAAATAGCCCATTGCTGAGCTGATGAGATGGGTATCTCGAACCCATTGTGGTTACTTAGAGAAAACCCAGAATATGTTGCTCAATGAGTACCACAAACACACTGTTGAAGTGAAAAGAATTTCAAATCCTGAAAAATAGCACACGAAGAAGTGAGAGATAACCCAAATACATATTGCTTCACGTGTATAGACATCACAACCTTATAATAAAGAAGAGAGAGACATCGCCAGATTGAGATCGTTACAGGCGAAACAATGGACAATACCACAATCAGAAAATACAAAAGAACAGCTACAGAGACCTAGGCCAACAAGCTAGCCGCCAGAACTGAGTTATTCAGAAACCAGAATAGCCATTTGTATTCCATTGTTGCTATTTTAAGTGTACCACTAACTGTAGACCCAGATCTCAAAGTTACTAGCATGACTACTTGAAAATAAAAACGTTTCTGAAGTATTAAAACATAAATCGAGTTCCCAGGAAGCCAAATAACAGAATACATAAGTGAGCAATTTTAAAATTTCCCAAAAGATCGGGTAGACTTGTTACTTGAAAACCCAAGACCATATAGCATCAGACCAGGGAGTTATCCTGGATTTCGAAATAGTTTCCATCTCCGAGACTTTAATCTCCAAGACTAAAACATCCAAAATCAACAAAGTACAATTTTCGGAATCTTAGATCAACATTACCAATAAAGCCCCAAAATAGACCTAAAATACAGAAGAAATTGGTAGAGGCGAAATGGAAAAGCAAAAAAATGGTTTATCCTCAAAATGAAAGAAATAATCACACAAGAAAAATCGAGTCTAGGAAAATGACAAGAGACTGAGGGGGTCTGATTCGTACCGGAAAGAGTATAAGTTTCCGAGAAAATTGCAGTCAAGCCGAGAAAGCTATCAGGAAAAGTAGTTGCTATTCTGGGAGTGACAGTAGAAGACGAAATGGAAGCAATACTGAGGACGCCGAGATCCCATCAACATGAGCTCTCTTCTCCTTCAAGTCAATCTCGATCTCGCTTTGAACCACAACAACTGATGATGAGTTGTCCCAGTCTCTCTCTCTCTATCTTTCTCTCTGAGGCCTAAAAGTTTTTTACTGTCCACCAAACTGAGGGAAAAAGGAAGAAGAAAACACTGATTTTAGAATTTTAACCAGAGAATTAGAAATTGAAAATGTAAAATAAAAAAATAAGGGTTGACTGTAGCAAACCTTTGCTACTATTATCTTTCAGACTTTTGTTTTTTAACACCACAAACTTACGCAGTAAAAAAAAATAACCATGATTTACATTATGTTAACCGGAAGATCTGTTTTCGTATTGTACAGTCCGAATTGATTATAGTTTATGAAAATGGAACTTCTTTTGTTCTGATGTCTGGCAGATCAAAAGTTAATTATAATGATAATTATATGTTCGAAATGGTAAAAGCAGTTGTTATATCATATTTATCATATATAAACTTTACCGAAAATCCAACATATAGTCTATAAAACCTATATAATTGTCTGTTAATTAATATAATTAATATTGGATTTCTTGAAGTTTTATAATTAATACAAAGACATGAACATATGGACATGAATAATATCCTAGTCACACACGCATATCCCTAATATATATATATCTCTCATTTTCATACTGTTTAGTAGTATTGTGTTTACGATTAGGTTGTTTTTTTAAATTAATAAATAAAATTGGAATCACTAATCGTTCTATACCTTTTTGGTAGTTACCAATCAACAAAACTTCGGACAAAACGTTTAATCACAACTATTTTCTTTCTTTTAACCGATTTCTCTTTAAGGACCTTCTTTACAACTTTAAAAACATTAGCTGTATTGCTTACGAGGTTACTAATCGGATTAGTATCATTTATTCATCTGTGTTGTCTAGTAAGCATATGTATAGACTACCATCAATTTGGTACTTTAAACATTATTTAGTAAATATTATTTAAATATTCTAAAAATCGGTGTCGTCATTTAAACATTATTTAGTCACCAAAACCTTTAAAACAGAGGGATCAGTTTTTTTCAGGTTAGTTTGTACTTTAAATTATTAAACATAGTATGACAGTAATATAAAAATAGCTTGAAATGTTACTGAAATATAAGTACGAGTCTCTTGATTTCCATGAAACATGTATTAGCTGTTTGTCGTCTCAATTCTCACGGACCTAATGATTACGATGTCGCACCGAACCAAATAGATATTAAGCGTTTTTTATCGTCGCATACTTTACCAAACAAGAAATCGAAAAAATATCCGGTTAGGTACTAATAAACCGGCTGGTTCTGACATGACAAATGAAATGTGAAAGAGCACGTGTCAACTAGTTGTCGTTCTATAATTCACGCGTTAAACACGTGTCGTGTTCCCCACCATGTTTTTCTTGCCGACTGGCCTGGCAAACAAAAGCTTCACTTCTGATTGTATTCAACAAATTTTACTTTATCCTGATCTTCCTGTACCTCTCTAATTAAAAACAGGAAACCTAAAACGAAAAACATGGTCGGAAAAGTGAAGCCTCGGCAAGGCTTTCACCTGATATGCATATTTCTCGCTGTCCACTTCTTCTTATTGTCAGTAAATGTTTCCGGTGTTGATTATCAGAGCGTGGTACCACCGGAAGCTAAAACGACGACGGTTTGGCTATCTAAAATCAAACAGTCTGGTAATAACTATTGGGCGAAACTCAGAGAGACTATAGGTCGTGGACACTCGTACTTTTTTCCTCCAAACATAGAGTGAGTAATTAAATAGTACTCTATTGTTTTCTTTTGGGTTTAAATGAAGTACTTATATTGGTTTATTAGCTCGCCATCCAAAATGAGAAAGCCTTCAAGAATCAAGATCACATCGATGGAGAGAAAGTCTCCATCGTATATATATATGTATATACGATGGAGAGAAAAAACTAGTTTAATTAATCTGCTCATGAATCTTAGAGAACTAATTTAATATGTTATGTTTCCAGGTCCCAAGAAATTTTGTGTCGGTAGGTTTTTTAAAAATCTCTTTTTATTTATGTATTTGTTTTTGTGTAGTTTTAGAGGGAAGGATGAGCATGCGGAGATGGGAGCCGGAGAGAAATTGAAAGAGGCGGCTGCGAAGAGCTTCGAGAAGAGCAAAGCGACAGTGGAGGAAACTGCCAGATCAGCGGCAGAAGGGGTAAAAGAGAAAGTGATGAAGAGCGTTTCCGGCAGAGAGCCGCAGCAGCAGTCGGAGGGTACCGGTGAACTTTAAATACGTTTTTGTTTTAGCTTCTGTATTATATTTTCTTCAGTGTTGGTCTGCTACGACCTCTACGACGTAGTTTCGGAGGACAATCGCCGCATCGGTTCATCACATGGTTTTTCTTTATACAATGTCCACATCTTATTTCTGTTCTTCCTTTTTGTTGTTGTTATCATATTTATAATACTTTAGATTCTATTTTTCACGAAGAAACAACTGTCGTTTTGCATTAAGATTTAATTGAAAACGCATAATCATGGGGCATGGTTCTTTACCTAAACCATCTATCGACCCACAATATCCATTTATAAAAAGAGGAAACTCAAAACAAGCATTTTAGCACGTATAAGCAAGTTATCACGACTCTTACCATTAAATAAATAAATCTTAATTCGTCTGAACTTATCCTAAAGTATACGCCCCTAGTCTAAACTCTAACCATGGGCTTCCTAATTTCCGAGGTTAATTAAAAAACAAAACAAAATATTTCGTGATTTTTTTTGGACAAAATTTTGAAGATAATTTTTATTGTTTCTTATTTTATTTAATATTTTTTTTTTGTTAACGATGAGTATAAAAACGGAATTAGATCTTCCCATTATCTCCAAACCAAAACTAGTCTTATCTATTAATTACAGCGTTGAACAGAAACCGCTTTCGTCTTCTAATCTCTTGAGATGGCTCGCTCTCTTTCTCTCTGTAAAAGCCGATTCTCCGCATCCTCTCTCCTCCTTCCATCGCACCTCGTTTCTTTTCGATCTCAATCATCTGATCGTCGGGCTAGCTACGGCGGCGAGCTGTACGAAATCGATACAGCTGCTTCGCAATCTCCTTCGGATCCATTAATTCAGAAGCTCGAGGATGCTGTTCACCGGATATTTGTACGCCGATCTGCACCTGATTGGCTACCTTTTGTTCCCGGTGCTTCGTACTGGGTTCCGCCTCCCGGATCTGGATCCCAATCTCATGGAATCGCTCAGCTCGTTGCGAAGCTGGCGAATCCGTTAACGAACGAAGAATCGCTTTCCACTAATTCGTCTCACGGGTGGCCTTCCTCAGATTACTTCCTCAAAGGTTTGTAATAATGTATATATCTTGTTAAATCGAATAGGTGGTTTTGATTTTGGTGAAAATTGTGATTCATGGATGTTTAATAGTAGTGGAAAAAATCGAATTTTTGCTGATTTTTCCTGCTTATCTTACACAGATCAATCATGAGGTTCCATTGAGGATTAAAAAATCTTGTAACTTTAACAGCTTGGATCGAATTTTCATCGAATCTTCAATTTGTTAAGCTTTTCAATCATCCATAGCTATCTGCAACACATAAATTGCATTTGAATTAAAACACCTAAGGAGATTTATCTTAAAAGCATTCAGATGATTTTTTAGTGGCTGATTGTAGAAAATTTGACATGTTGCTAATGCTTTATAAATCGGAAAGTTAGTCATTGCTCGATGTTGTTACTGGTTCTTAATGGGAAATCAAATTCTGAAATAATCATTTACTGAATCTTAAATCTTTTTAGGTATAACCATTGTATGTTCTGAGAGTTTCGTATAGCGTCTCTATTAACATGTAGGTTTGGTCCTTGGTTTTAGGTGTACAACCTAAATCTATGGAGACGGAGACGTCTTCAAATACAGAGTCTCATTCAGAGGACGAAGAAGGATAAACACCACACTGCTTAAATGGACGAGCTTTTGGGTGAGTTGTTACTTATTATACTTATGACCTGTATGGAATGATGATTCATACATATCCATGAATACTGGAGAATCTTTTTAGGCCTCAAGTCTCTCAGATATGGATTCCATATGATCTTGTGCTGGGTTTGTCTGTTTCTGATATAAAGAATGATTGAAGATTGCAGACACTTGAGGATCTGTAGATTGTCAAGAACACGAACCAATACAGTTATGATTACCAAGAGCTAGCTCAAAGACGCGATACAGACTACCAGGTTTCGCAATCTGATCTGGAAATGTGAAAAATCGAATAAGTAGTTGGTGTAGGCTTGTAGCATTTTCCTCTGTTTCATGTATATCTCTGTTTCATTGCTCTTTCAAATCATTTAACAAGTTATTTCTGTTAATGTAGTCGAAAATTGTGAAATAATTGTACATATTAAACTTATTTCCTTAAAGAATTACAGCGCCAATTGTACGTTATACATTTCCCCCTCAAAACTCAGCCAAAAGAAACAGCTAATTCATCGCTCAAATCAGAAACATCAACGTTCTCCAATCTCCATTTTTCAAAAACCGATCTGAATTCAGAAAAATCTCTGTTTGATCTAGACAAGAGACTGAAAACTTTAAACTTAGTATTAACATCCAACTCAATTCCATCCTCGACGCATTCCCTTAACACCTTCTTCACTTTCTCAATCTCTTTCAGATTACACAAACCAGCTAATATAGTCCTATATGTCCGTCGATTTGGAAATACTCCATCTTCTTTCATTTTACGTAGCATAGAACAAGCTTCATCGTTCCTTTGCGCACGCACAAGTCCCTTAATAGCTACTGTATACGACACAACATCTAAAGGACATTTGTTTGAAATGCATCGGTTAAATAGATCAATCGCAGTATTGTATTTTCCGAGCTCTATAAGACTGTCGATTATCGCAGTATGAACATGAGCATCAAGACGGATTTGCTTCCTGATCATCCCTTCATACATATCAACAGCATCGTTAGGTCTTCCTCCTCGGCAAAGTGCAGTAAGATATCCAACATATGTATAGCAATCCACTAAATCTCTGTTACACATGTGGGAAATTAATTTCAACACTTGAAAAGTGTAACCAAACTTCCAGAAACAGTTTAAGAGGACGTTTCCAAGTACTGGATCCAATCCTGTTTTTGTACCATCAGCAATACGAGTAAGGAGATGGAGATCTCGAGACAAACATAGACTAGACACTATTGAAGCAAACGTATACTGATCCGCCACAAGTTTCCATTTTTCCAAACTGGTGAAAACTTTATGAGCGTCTTCGAATCTTCCAAGTTTTGTGAATGTATGTATCATCACATTGCAAAGAATAATATCTGGAGCTAAACCTTTGGATTGTACAAAGCTTAACACAGTAAACGCTTTGTCAACCATTCCGATATCCATTAACCCTTTGATCAAACTAGTAAATGTCACGAGATTAGGGGAGCAACCAATCTGAATCATCTTATTGAACAAATCAATCGCCTTTTGTGGTTCTCCTGAACGAAAAAACCAACTAATCAACATGCTCCAGACATGAACGGATACAGAGATTCCACTACATATCATCAATCCAACCACTTGAAACCCTTCAGCTACGCAGCCTTTTCTACAAAAAACTCCAAGAATCTGCCCAAATCTCTCACTGTTAGGATAAAAGCCTTCACCAATCATCATTTTCAAAACTATCTTAACCTTAATCAAATCCCCTCTACTGCACAAATGACTTAAAGCGATGTCGAAACTAAAGAAATTTCGAACACGGATTCCCTCAAAAATTTGCAGAGCTTGATCAACAAGATTGACGTTGAAATTTACATCCATCATCATATTCATGGCACGAGTGTTGGGTACATATCCATATCCATTCATGCTAATAAAAACCTCGACAGCCTTCTCATAGATATGACCACGCCAAAAGATTTCCAGCAATAACAATAAAACCCGAGGCTTTATTACACAACCGGATCTTTTCAATCCTTCTAAGATTCGGGCAATGCTCTTGTATTCCCGAGTTAGTTTCTCGACAACACTAACCATGTGATCAAATGCTCGATCATCGTGGAAGTAATTGTTTTGCCTCGCGCACAAAAAGAAGAAATTCAATGTTTCGAGATCAGAATGGGATTCTCGTAAACAAGAATAAACATTATCGTGCGTGAGTGGTTTCGGAGCAACTACACGAGGACCACCGGTATTTTTCCGAGAAAATTCACCGGTCTCCTTTGCTATCGATGAAAAGTGACCATGAATCGAAAAGAAACTGAGTGCGTTAAGGGTTTTCCTCCTCTGTTTTACCCAATTGCATCTCCATAGCATCTTATCCGCGATGCCAAGATCCTAACCATGGAATGGATTTTCTTGGGAAAGTGAGAACTTTTCTGGGAAACCAAGTTAAGATCGGGGAGAAAGTTTCTGGCTTTGAAAAGGAAAACCGCCGGCAATGTTAGTGAAAGCGAGAAACGGCAAAAAGGGTTTTGGTTTGGGTTTAGAAGGAGGAACACTCAAAACTATAAAGTATAAACCCTCTGCTTCTGGCGGAGGGATACATGTGGAAAGCGGTACATTCCGGTTCTTATGTATGCATAGTTAGTTATCGATATTAATTTCTTCCTAATCAAAGAAATCTGATGAACGGTCACATCAACATGAATTATACATCATTTGCTTTGGACTATGAATGTCGAAAATCAATAAGATTGTATGACTTTTGTGGTCTCTATTTTATTAAGATTATGAATCAAATTTCAATTACAAAAATCAAAGTTGGCAAAAGATTGTTTGTAAGTCAAAGTTTCGAAAGTATTTCTCGTTCCAAAATTTCTCGGTTTCTTCGGTTTTCAAGAGATTGAAATTTCTGACAAAGCATAAAAAGACAGATAACAATCACAATCCTGTTTCATACAGAATAATAACATAGTCAGAAACAGTATCTGCAGATTCGTTTACAAACATTTGATACGAGGAAAAAGAAGAAGAATAGACTTCGTATCCAAAAGAAATATCTAAAGCATCATTCCACCTCGTACTTCGCTTACTTTACAAATGCTACACCGTAGTCTTAAAATTATGGTCAAGATCGAGCATTATGCTTTTACCTGCATAAGCAATAGTCACATCATAACCTTAAAGTAGAAAACATAATTTCATTTTAGAATTGTCACAAAGTAAAACAAGAAAACCGCATTGGGTAAAAGCACATTTGACAGGCTTCTGCGTAGTCTAAAGAAATATCACAATTTAGTTATGATACACTTCGTCATTCGGACCAGGGTATTCTAAGAGAAATACATTTTCCAATCCAAACAAGAAACAAGGATGGCACTTGCCTTAACAAATAGCCTCTTGTCATGTCCTGTTGCTGCAACCCGCAGAATTCTGCTAATGCAACAGTATTAGCTAAGCGTGCAACAATGTTACTGGCTGTGTCCTGTGATATTTGCCACTATAATGGATCCACAGGGTACTCTTCACAGAAATTTTGTTACTTCGTAAATCATGTGACCTTGACTGCAATAAGAGCCTTAGAAACAGTGTTCCTCAAAGATGACATTACATTAGATTACGTTTTAGGGTTCTTGACTTATGCACTGATCACAGAGGAGAATAATGAGAAAGACAGTAACACAACAGCGCCCAATAATGTGTGTTTCTGAAGATCAAAAGTAGATTACATTCATCGCAAGTAAAGCTTTCGGAGTTTAGATTCATTCTCTAATTCGTCATGGTGAAAAACAAAGGAAATCAAACAAGAAAGTACCCTTTTCATGTCGAAATACACGGAAACTAGCATTATAACAAAAAAGAGAAACTTTAACATCCCAATTATTTATGCGAAATTAAGCACAACTCAAGGCACTCGATTTGGATTTGAATTAGAGCAAACAAGAAATTTCAAAATTTGTCGATTTGATAACATGAAGTACGAAAAAGCCCAGTACACGAAATAAGCTTCAGAAATATTTTCAAACTTCGGGGAAAACAGAGGATCCTACGAAACATACAAAAATAAATAAAAAACAATTAAACTTAAATTGGCGGGATGAGCCAGGCCCATGCTGTAGTGCAACGCATGGGCGACTCGTGAAAACCCAGATAGCAAGCTATCTTAGTGGACTTTCTCCCTTAAAAAATAGAGTTAATATCGTGTGGGCCGATGGCCCACATATCAGATATTAAACTGATAAGAACAGATACTACACTTGATCTTAGCCAAAAGGCCGAGAAAGGTATGAGTTGAAAGTACTATCAAACGTGTTTTTTATAACAGCCGTGTTGGAGCAAGCGCATATTCACTTACCGATGTGGGATTTAAAACCAAATTGAGTGAGGCAAATTCTTTTTAATTAGATTGGGTATTTTACATTTTTAGGCCCACATATAATATACAGAATTAGCCCATCATTATTATTTGCAACATGTTGCTGTGCTTTCCACAGAATTATCAGATTCCCACGGCATAATATCAAAAGGAGTTTTATACTCCCTGTAAAAAGAGATTTAACTTCAGAATTTGAGAAATGCAGAAGAAATATATATTCCAAGGAAATGTGTTTTTGGCATTAGAGAGTGGAGAGCACATAGTTGAAGAGTTACAGGAATGACATAACAGAGATACAATAGTAAGTTATTTCACAATGCCAAATTGATAAGCATAGTAAAACAAAGCCAACGAAGAATTATATTAACCAGGTCCAACTTTAGGGATATCGTAGTGCTCACTCATGTTAGCCAGATACTGATTGAAATCTTCAATTCTGTTGCGGTGAGACTTGTTCGCTTCCTTAGCTAGTTTCTGTACATCCAATCTTTGCTTCTGCTCTATGTACCTTCTTTCTGCAGGCGTTAAGTTATCATCATCATGCTGCAGCTTCGCATCCTTGCTTGCCTTTTCACTCCTACCCGATTCTTCTTCTTCTCCTCCTCCTTCAATTGTTTTACCCAATGCTTCTATGCTTTCTCCTATAATCAAACCCGATATAGCCAATCAACAAAATATTTCTGTCATAGAAACAAGTTAGTCAAATGGTTATGAAACTTTGGGGGAATGAAGCGGTTGTCCCTACCTTCTATGAGTTCATGTTCAGTAACTTTAACAGCTTGTTCTTCATGTTTCTTATGCTTCTTCTTCTTCTTTACTCCACCTGCTTTCACATCCAATGCTTTCCCTTTTAGCTTCAGCTTCCCACCAATAACATTTTCGTAGGCCGACGACATCTCTTGTCTGTCATTAACAACAAAATACCACAACACATAAATTTAGAAATGAAACTCATTCTTATCGATCTACAAATTAGAAAATCCTGAAATTTCCAGAGATGCAAGTCTGAAGCTTTTCCATAAATGGGCTTCATTAAAAGACAGACTTTGAGACACATTTTTCAACTTGAATTTACAAATTGGAAGCTGAAATTTCCAGACATTCAAGTCTGAAAGCTTTGAATATTGGTGACTTGGAAACACTGATTAACAAAAAATAACAGTTACAAGGTTCCAAAATCTCTCCGTCAACATGCTCAGATCAATAAAAAACTGATAAGGCTTCTTTCTTTAACCGTGAACCGACCAGAGATCCTAAACCTAGGCCTTGAACACGACTCACGCTTGTCAATCAAATATGTGCAGAGGTATTACATAACCCAAATGATTCGCAAAAGAGCCATAGTAGATCTATAGTGTATACCCAAGAAAAATAACAGAAATGTAGAAGCACAACTCTTAACGCAGATGCATGAGTTGAGTTTAAAAAATCAAAACCCTAATCAAGTCAATCACCTGAAATCGAAAGAGGAATTGCAGAACGCGAGAAAGCTAAAGATGAGATTTATTAATTTATTTTAAAAGAGCAGGTAATATAAGTTCAATGAGAGCCCAATAGGCACATTTTCCATGTATAAAACGATGTCGTGTTATTGTTGCCTACCCTCGCTTTTTCCTCTTTGCTGATTAACAAATTGAGTCATCAAGAAACTAACAGAGAGAAAGAGAGAGAGAGACAGAATGTGCATTGGAAGTTCATATTTCTCATGTACACATATTGTTTCTTAATAGAAAACATACAACATTTTTGTTGGTTTTCATTATACACAAACCCTGTTCTAATAAAGCACGTACAAACACCTTCTTTCTTCAGCTCCTTTTATGAACAAATTGCTCTTGTCTTGTTTCTACTCAAGTTAATTTCTGCAAATCTATCTCAACCATGAATGTTTATCTCGACAAGACTCAATACACAAACTTGATATGAAACAAGAGAGTTTATAACTTACCAGAGACCTCAAAACTATGGGTTTGATATATAAGATCCTGTATTTGATATAAAAGGAGAACTCCTACCGTCCTACAACCCACAAAAACATCACAAGTAAAAAAGTAAGCATCATACATAGAGAAAATATCTAATCGGATGAACATGTCTTCAGATAAGAAACTCATACGTACCGTTGAATAAGAGACTTGGCTAGTATGTGAAGAACGTCCTTGTCCAGCATAAAACACAGTCTCAAGACTCTCTTCACCAATCTCTCTAAGTCTATTAAGCTCAGGCATCACTTCTTTACCAAGATCAGGCCTATCTTTTCTTCTTAACTCAGCACATTGAAGCGATAACTTCGCAAGAGACAAAGCTTCCTCTAACGGCCAATCTGGTACGGCAGGATCAAGCATGTCTTTCAAGGTCCCTTCTTCGATGGCTTGTTCAACATAATAAGCCAAACCCATGGGCTGTTTCGCCGTCAAAAGCTGCAAAAGCATGATTCCGAGAGAATAAACATCCGATTTCACACCCAACATTCCTGTTTGTTGATACTCTGGGTCGATGTAACAGAACGTTCCTGCAGCTGACGTGACACGGTACTGCGTCACGTTCTCTGCTACCGCGGGGACGAGTCTTGCAAGGCCGACATCGCTGATCTTGCTGACGTAGTTGTGGTCGAGAAGAACGTTTCCAGGTTTCAAGTCTCTGTGGACAATTGGTTCTGGTTTGGTTTGGTGGAGGAAGAGGAGACCCGTAGCGATCTCAGCAGCGATTCTGAAACGCAATTGCCACGAGATCGGCGGCGTGTTTCCGCGTCTGAAAAGCCGGTCATCTAAGCTTCCTTTAGCCATGTATTCGTAGACGAGAATACCGTATTCTGGACAAGCTCCTAAGAGAAGCACCATGTTTGGATGCCTTATGCAGCTTAGTACTTCTACCTGCGATGCATACCTTTTGTTTTTAATAATTCCGCAGCCTTTTCTTTTCTTGTAAAACAAGTAAACGAACGATAGAGAACCGAAAATAATACAACAAAACATCCCTCAAAATTTTATTCCGCTTTTGTCCGATGCCTTTTCTTGTAACAGAAGTAAACGCTACCAATAGTTATTATATTTACTTGTGATTATTACCTCTTTGTGAAACTGTGATCTTCCTTGAGCAGCGTCAGGTCGTAGAACTTTAACCGCAACACTTGTGTGATCAAGATGACCTCTGTACACAGGCCCATACCCTCCTTCTCCAACTTTTCTTGACTCTGCAAAATTATCTGTACCTTCTTCGATTTCTTGAACAGTGTACTTTCTGTATCGCACGATACTATGTCGAGAGAAAGAACCATTTTCTTTCAATGCCTTCATCTCTGCGTTTAGTCTTTTCTTTGCTTCCACTTCCGCAAGCCTGTTTGCAGCTTCCGCAGCTTCCATGGCTGTTTTGGCTTTTGCTCTCTCCTTTTCCACCATTGACATTGCTGTTTCCTCTGTCGTCTTTAGTTCTTCCATTCGTCTTTCCTCTTCTGCTCTTAGCTTTTGCAACTCCGTCGCCTAACCCAGATTTTCACCAATTTTTAGAATTTGGTTCCGTTTTGATGTATCAAGTGATTTATGAACAGAGCATCGAGATAATACCTCGTTCCTTGCGGTTAAAGCTTCCTTGCAAGCGGAGCTATACATATCCATAGTTTGTCTCAACTCTAAACGCAGTCTTCTCATTTGAGCTTCAACATCATCCTGCAACAAACACAAATATTTCCATGGAATGTAACAGAAAACATATCGGTATCAATACTGGGGAAAAAAAAGCTTGATTCAAGCTTAGTTATACCAAGCTCTGAGATGAATAAGAACAAGAAGTTCTTCCACTCTCATCAGAAACCGTAGAACAACCATTGAGAAAACTCAAATCAGTAAACTTGATTCCTAATTTATGTGATCCAATGCTCTGGTCTGAGCTCGTAGACATTCTTGAGGTTCTGGCTGAATCTGGTATTTCGTAGGTGATAGAAGATCGGTCTACACTCAGCCTCCCTGATCGTTCTACACTTGGCCTACCCGAGCTAATGAAGGAAATGTCTGATTCTTGTTGAGAAGCACTGATGAATGAGAACTCCGACTCTGAATCTGAGAAATCTCCCATTAGTTTCACATGTCCTTGTGGTGGTTTTGCAAACACTGATCTACACAACATACACATCAAGATTCGGATAACTGTTAAAGCAATCGCATTTCAGAAATCTAAACAAAACTCGAGCAGTAATTTAACAGAATAAAACCTTGCACCCTCTGAATCAACTGATCTTCGTACCCTAGGCAAGGCTGGTGTGTTATCTGTTTGAAAACAAGAATTATAAGGGGAAAAAAGAGAGAGTTAAGAATTTGTTTGATTTGCTTGAAACGCAAGCAATCGTTTATTGACAAGATCAAAATTCTCACATGGTTTATGTTTTCTCTCGGAGGCAACAGTTTCGTGAAGGTCTAATTCGTTGAGAACTGATGGATGGTAAGGAGCAGGACGCGAGGCGTTTCGTACCGAAGAGATCTTTCCTTTTGAAATAACATAAACATTGCAGAAATCTGGAGCTGCCTTTGACACACTCGTTGGTAAATCCGTTTTGAATCTTCTGTTGTGGATCAAAATCGAAAAACGAAACCCTAATTCTGGTTAATCTTCTATCACACTCAATCAATCAATAAAAAGCTCTGATAAATTTTATTACCGCATAAAGCTACTCCGTGATGGAGCACCAAGGACTAAATTCTCAATTGCAGAAACTGTAACATATTCGACTATTGCTTTGACTTTGTCTGCGTCTTCAAGCAAAACGTCCATACAATGGATCTGTGGAAATTAAAAGCTTCAAAATGTAACCTAATATCAACTGTTTTTTTTTTAATAAGAAAAACCTCTGTTATTACCTCTTTGCGGGTGCAGAAACAGTGGAAAGATACAAAGAGATCTTTCGTTTGCTTCTCTATTTGCTGCTTATGTAATGTTCCTTCTTCAATGTCTGCAGAAAGCGTAAACCCTAAATGAGCTCCATACTTTGCACAAGATTCATTGAGCTAAAGAAAAACTTATTTTAGCGAAGTAAACCCTAAATTAATGACCTGTAGAAGATTGACATTTGGAAACGACATGAATAAGAGCAAGAGTTTGGCCCCGAGAAGCAAGATTTTCCATTGTCCATCTAAGAGCATTTTGGCTACTTTTGTCTTTATCAATTGCAACAGCCACAGAGCCACTTCTTGTTTTGTTTGTCGCGTCTGCTTTCGGTAGCCACATTATTATCTTTCTTCTTCCCTTTTTTGTTTTGTTTCAGGAAAGATAAAAGAATTGGAGAAATTTCCAACTTTTCCTTGGTGAATGTTATATTTGGAAGAAGCTAAAAATAAAATTAGATAATGAGTTTCAAAGTTTTTTTTCTTTCTATTTTTATACTCTTTTTTATCTGATGGATGTTATTTAAAGTAGCTAAAATCAAAGAAATCATACTTTCAATTTGGAAAATAAAGAAAAAGGGAGACTAGCTAAAAATGAAATAGGTATTGTGATGAAAGTGAGAAATAGCTGTATTTGTTTCTTCCGTAACAAGGCAATGATGTGATGAAAGCACTCACTATTCCATTTTCCTACAGTTTAGGTTTATCGTTATTTAGGTGATTCAATCTTCTTTCCTAAAACTAGTAAAAAAATTATGGCTTTCGATCTGCTAAACGAAATGAGAAGACAAATACATTCTTTCAAGGTGCAAAAGTTTAATAGTTTTATCACATATGTTCATGTGACACAAAAGAGCTTAAATTTTATGTGGTCTGTTTGAAAGAGAATAAGAAAGGAGAGGTGAAACAAACTTGGTCTTAACTAAGCATTGATGGATGAAATGTCTACTTTCCGAGATGCTTGGACCACGTTCTTGTTTCCAGGGAACGAATTACGGGAGACGTCCACGAGTGCTTTGAAGCTGTAAGGTTCGTGCATAGATAACTCAGAGAGGACTTTCCGATTCAGCTGGATATTCTCCTTCATCAGTCCATGGATGAAGTTACCGTAGTTCACCTGTTTTAAGCTAAAATCGTTAGGATTCCGACCAAAAATGTCACTTCTACATATAGTAGCATAGATTTGAAAGAGAGACACAAACATTGAACAATAGAACCAACACTAAAAGTCATAAAAATGAGGACAAAGCAAATATGTTACAAAGTTGAAAGCTTTTTTCCTCTACTTGTATTAGGTCTTGATCATGTTACAAATTTTGGGGTTGGAAAAGTATTATTCATGTTACCAAGCACCGAATTTTACATAACAAAACCCTAAAATCCCAAAAGAAACTAGTGATAGAACCAACCAAAATCTAAAAAATTTCATTTATAAACTAATGAGGATGTACACAACCCGTAGATAGAAATGAAATCAAATCAGGCAAAACCCTAATCAAAATTTGGGGAATGAAAGGAAAACGTACTCCGTGCTGACGAGAACCCGCGTTGATTCGCTCGATCCAGAGACCCCTCATCTCACGTTTCTTGTTGCGCCTATCTCTGTAAGAGTATTGAAGAGCTTTCTCAACTCTTTCCCTCGCAATTCTTATGCAATTCTTCGCCCTTCCCCTGAAACCCTTGGCTAGCTTGAATATCTCCTTCTTGTTCATCTTTCTCCTCTCTCCTTTATCTTCACTCACTGTAACTCCACTTTTCTTCTTCCAACGCCGCTATTTCGGTTTCCCTTTACCTTTCAATTTGGGGTCGGCTATAATGGGCCTTTTTAATTTAATATCACAAACGAACCCAAGCCCATTAACTCCCAACAGCAGACTCATGTTGCCACGTCATGAAGGGGCAGCATTAACACGTGTTATTCGCTTTCATCTCTGCTTCATTTTGCCCGGGAAACAAACAAAAAAGAAAACCAGAATTAATTGTTTTCCACAGATTTTAAGTGGCTTTGCTCTGTTCGCATTGACCCATCAGTATCACACAGAAGAAAAGACTTAAATCTCTAACCTTTCTACTACAAATGCGAAGATAGCCAACAGAGCATCATCATCATTCATAACTGAATCTCCGCCAAGAAATCCGACGGCGTAGGAACGTCGGACGGTGTGGGCAAGGAGAAGCTATACTATCCTGACCACGCGATCAAAATCGCTACGATTAACACCCATTCCGTGGAATCATCAGATTCAGAGGAGGAAGGTATGATGTTAGGGTTGAAGAATTTTGCGGCGGTTAAGGATAAAGTATTAGAAAAATTAGCGGCTGCTGCGGTTCCATCGGAATCGCTGGACAACACTAAACAGTTTTTAGAAGGTGTGATTAGGGATTTTGCAGGAGCAGCGCAGGGTATGACGAAAGACGCATTGCATCGTATTAAAACGCATCTCGTTGAAATTCTTCCTTCTGTTTCACCGGCCGTCACTGGGAAGGTTGGGTTTTAATTTTTTTTTTTTGAGTAACTGGAAAAACAAATTCCTTTTTTTTGTTTGAATTGTGTTATCACTCTGAGCAGATAGTGGATGATGCTGAGAAGGAAGCCATTAACGGAGAGGAAGAAGATGAGAACAAGTCAAAAGAAAACTCGGAAGAAGAATTCGCCGGAAAGTTGCCGTATGTGTCTCCGACGTCTTCATTTCTCGGCTCTGTCCCCAAACCTTTCTCAAAGCTTTGACGGGGTTTTGTGTCTTGCACGTACGATATTATCTGAGATGAATAAGTCAAAATTTGAGATGTTGTAGACATCTGAAATTTCGTGTTTACTTATAATCAGTGAAGACGTACGGTTTACATGTTTATTGCTCATTTTATAATGAGTTTTGTGTAAAAAAAACAGAGTCACACTTGAAAGATATAGAAATTATTAAACCAAAACAATTAACGATATGAAAATTACAGATTCACCCAAAAATATAAGAGAAGCAGCCCTTTATCTTACTTTCCTACCAAGATATGTAATTAGTTACATAGATATTACACTCTTGTTTGTCACACCCCAAAGGGACCAGAATACAAAGAAAAAGGAAGAAGACAGTAAGCGGAAACAGAGGGTGTGTAGATATATAATCAAAGAATCACCAATCAGATTAAGCCCCTGAACTGAATTGAAGGGTCTGGAATCTGATTTCTTCCTTTTCTGAGCATCAGTTAGGATCTATGAAGATTGTTTGCTTCGTACTCCTCCCCAAGTTAATCATCACTCCATCACTTGTGACTGTTAACTATGAATCCATCTAAACTAAACCGTATAGGGTTTGTTTCCCGTTTACAAGTGTCTTCACTAGTCTGTGCTATTCACTTGTTCGTCTTTCTCTTCTTCAAGTGTAGCCAGCTTCTTTTATCTTCTTAACCTTCGGAAGAAGATTAGTTTCCCACTTCTGTCTAGATCCTAATTAAATGAAATAGGTATGTACAAATTCATCAACCGGAGGTTCCAGCGACTTCTGCAGCTCTCTGTCTCATCATCTCCATGACAGCTGCTCTGCGCCGTGAATCAGATTGTTGTTGTAACCTTCTCAGATGTTCCTTTAGGTCCCTGAATACAGAAAGATACACAATGATAAATACGAATAATACAGATCAATCCTCTTAAAAAGCTTTGAGATAAATTATGCCAGGGTTCTAATAAGTCAGAAAATGTCATTTGCGATTGCAATTCTCAGATGTGGCATGAGAAACAAAAAAACATTTTCTAGGAAAGAAAAACATTAGTTTTCAATTTGAACTTTTTACTTGTTGAAAGAGAGGGTATCTAATGAATGACCTAACAAAAGAATCGATTGCAAAATGTTAAACAGGGACAGAACTTCAAGAGATTACCCGCATCGAGGTACATGACACTTGGATTCCTTGCATGCCCGAGCGTGGAGTTGCAAGAGATACCACATCTTCTTGCAAAGAACACAACCTCCTGACGCACGTAGGCTACAACGGAGACCATGTCGGAATAACCCCTTCACTTTTCGGCAATTGGGATACTGACAATGTAGAGACCGGCACTGTGACGCATGCACCAGAAGATCGAGCATTTTCCTGAGCTGCATATTTAAATAAATGCAAATTTATATCATTTCAAAGACGTTTAGGGAGTTAAAATGACATATAGATCTTTCTAAGTAAGCCCATCCATTTTCTCAAATCAGTGACAAAAGCAAGAAAAGGGTCGCTTTTTCAAGAGGATCTGCGGTAAAAGATAAACCAAAAAACTGAATAGTACAATACCTGCAAGACCCGCAATTGCCTAGCTTCTTTGTTCTGAGCATTTTGATCAGCTAGTGATGGATGATTCGTTAACTTATGAGGGTGATTGATATAACCCTCTTTACTGTAACAAGCACTGCATACATCATAGTCTGGGCAAACTTCACAGCGCCAGCCTTGACCACTTTCGATATCGAGGTGACATGCATTACATGTTGTAACAAAGGCAGGAGCAGTTGGATTATGCAGATGATAAAGCATCATCATGGAAGAATGCTTTGCCCGCCTCAGTGTATCATACTGATAATGGTTCCCTTGACAAAGACTCAGGAATGCTTGCCTCGTATCGAAAAATTCACTTTCAAGTATCTCATCTCTGTCCTTGGTATCCGCAGGGATATTGGTGATCTCAACCTACCATATCAAAAACACCATCTTGTGAGATACAATAAAATACAGAAACGCATGAAACCAATCAACATAACCTCTCATAATTCTTGCCCGAAAAGAAGCCAAAGCAACTCACAGGATACAGTTTATGTTTATCCTTATGATTAACAGGATGTCTTTCTCTGTCGTCTCGTTTCTGTTCAGCCTCATGACACCTGAAAGATAGAATAACGTTTTAGAGATTGGAGCACTCTTTTAGTATAATTACACATAGGTTTACCAATAAGTCTTTTCCATGAGGATAACCACTAAAATTTACACAATTCAAGTCACGAAAACAAAAAGTCCGGCAAGAGATAAAAGAAATATTAACTAGCAGAAGAAGAAGGGCAATTCTCTTACCCATCACATAACTGGAAATCTTTGCATTGGCAGCAGACCCAACGATTTCCAGTTACCATCAGTGTACAGCAATGCTTGCAACAATGCTGCAAGTGAACCATGATAAAATCCTCCTTCATAGGGTAAATGGTCTCACCAAGCTAAAAACATACAGAAATAATGTTAACAAGAAAACCACAAAACAAAAGAAAACGAACTGAAGTAATTAAGCTGGTAAAGGTGCATAGAAATAAACGATTACTTTATGCATTAGTAGCAGATCTTTGGACGCATTCCCAGAGAGATCAGTGCCAGATGCTTTCAGAGCCCTTTTTGTAATAGGTTTCTTGAATATTCCTTTCTTATTTCCTTTTCCACCATCATCTTCTTGACTCATTTGGTATATGATATCCTCTGCCGAACCTGGCCAATAGTCACCATCAAAATACGGGAGCCTAGCTGCTGTAACCTTAGCTCTACGTTCACCAGTTTGTAAGAAAAAATGGTCATATATATTTGTAGTTTCCGTTACAATCCCTTCCTTTGCAGCTTTTCTCAACATTGCTAAGTACCTGTGTAGATCAGGAGCAATTGGAGAATGTAAGGGATTTTCATACGAAATTTTTATGGAAATAATGAGCACGTGAACTGACCACTCCCGTAGTTTATCGGACTTTGGCGTCTTTTGAATTTCCGGATGACAATATAGGATATAATCCTCACCCTTCAGTGGTGGACAAGCCCATATGTAGCAGCTTGTGAAACCACGTAATTTACAGTATTCCAGGTAACCAATCTGAAAAAGCATCAATGTATACCCATGGATCCTCCATGCAATGTATAAGACTGCATAAATCTTGGTTAAAAACCAGGACTTACAAGAATTTCATGGTAAACAAAAGTGCGCAGAGCCTCTCCATTAGCGGATTTAATCTCAGGTCTAAAGTACTTCACAGAATCCAAATACGAGAGATAGACACGGCGTTGATTAGGAAATGAACATTCAGACCCAAATTCTTGGACATACATTCCAAACAAGCATACTTCTACACCTTCAATCTTCTGGAACAACAGAACCACCTGATAAAATTAAATGTGGATAGTGATATGTAGTATATGAAAAGAGGAATCCTGAAAATGTGGACATTAAGCAAATACAATTATGATGTGCGACGATCATTCTCACCTTGGACTTGTATGGAAATTCAGTTGGGAAACTATCCTCCCGAAAAATTTCAAGAAATCGAGATTTAACTTCCAGTTTCTTGTCAACGGATGAAACAACTCTAACCACCAGTGATTCAGCAGTTGGAATCTGTCATTGAAAATAGTAAAATGATGAGTGACCAACCAGTAAACTTCAATCTAGTTTCTCGTGAAGCACTTCGGGAAACTAATAGAAGATAGGACTCAAAGATGCCAAATCACATGAGATATTAAATTCACCGCCAGATAACCTCATCATAACTTTTTCCTAGAGCCCTGGCTCTCTCATTCCTTTCCTGCTTCAGCCTTTTAAACAAACGCTGCTCTATGTGGTCACTGAGAATAGTTCTTGGCAGGTCTTTTGCTCCAAGAACAGCACTTTGAAGTAAAGGCTTTCTCTCGTTTTTCTCCACCTCAACGATATAGCAATTTGGGCAGGTGTACTCAGCTTGCCCTCCGTCATTCCTCCGCCCATTAAATAGCGCACAAATTTGATGTTGCCAGGCCTCACATTTATCACATTGGACCCACTGCAGAAAAGAAAATGGAGCATCGTAGACAAACCCAGAAAAATCTACAAAACGAGAAGCAGGTGACATGAATGTACAACTCTACTGGGTGGATAGTCTTACCCATTCTTCAGTCTCTTCATCGTTTTTATTTTTCTCGAGCCTTGCCTTCGGTATTGAAGTCCCTTCAGCGAGTATAGTGTCTCCTCGGGATTCATTATAACAGGGAACACAAAAGTAATGACGAGTTTCACCCCCTCCAACAGTATAGTACATCGCATTTCTCTTGATACGACCACCACAAGGAGTACAATAAATGGGTGGTGGCTCAAATGTAAGCTTCTCCACTGCACATAACTGGCAGGAATTCGCACTCATCGAATTCTCCATTGCCTGATTCTTTTCTGCTTTGGCTTTACTCTGCAAACACATGGAGCTTAAATGAAAAGGTATTCATCAATATACTTTGCGATAACGTGGACAAAACTTATAAACAGAGCAGCTAAGTTGCGCCTCTAGAAAGCTAGAGATTCATCCTTCATAAATCAACGGTAGAACCAATCCAGTAAAGAGTAAAAAAATAAATAAATTATGGGATAAAATTTGCTTTTCTGTAATCTACGTAGTAATTAAAATTGCAAACCTGGCCAACCCACTGACGAAGACCACAGATATGTTCTCTCACTTCTTCGGGAGTGAACAATTCAATTAAAGAAACACCTTTTATCTTTGGTTTTCCAGGTTTTGATGCAAGTTCAGGAAACTCCACCAGATCTTCTTTCTTCGGCGGTTCAAGTTCTTTCTCCATTTTGCTGTTTTTTTGCTTTCGCGAGTCACCATATAAATCATGTCTACCTGGTCCACTGACAGGCGTAGACTTGGGAACATTTTCAACGGCTTCATTTTTTATCTCTATTATGCCGGATTCTGCTTGGACAGAAATATCACGAATTTCTGCTTTCACTTCCAAGATCCCTGACTTCAATGGTGCATATGCATCACTGAGCCTATGATCCTTTCTCTCATCATCCTGAGATATTTCTGCATCTGTTATGGAAACAATGACGCTTTTAAAACTTTCAGTCTCAGGGACCACAGCTTGAAACGACTGCTCCACCTTCAACCGCTTCAATGAAGGTTGCTTATCTACAGTATCAACACAGCAAGGGGCACCAGAAACCGCTCCAGTAGTAGCACGTAGTGAATCAAATGAAACAACAGCTCTGTTCACTGAGCTCACTGTGCTGCTTTCATTTTTTAAATGAGCCCGGGCACGCACATTAGCTTGTTGCTGATGGTAGGTCTTCACTGGCACACAGACGGGGCACCGAGGATCCTTGCAATTTTTGTAGTGGCTAACCAATGCCTTTGTGGGACGACAACGAGAATACAAGCACTGAGGCTCAACACAACTGTCCATGTGTTTCAATAGTTTCTGAACAGTAACACAATTTCGGTCTTGGCACTTCCCTCCTGACGGTTTGCAGTTCCGTGCGTGACGCAGAAACAGAAGCCATCTCTGTTGATTTCGGAACTTGGGATCATGACTTAAGTTTCCATATTTACATGTGGTACCAGTAGAAAGTAGCAGATTATGGGATTCAGATATAGTAGTACTATTCTGACCAATAACAGACCCTTCAGTCAAATTATTGTTTTGAGCTTCATCCATTCCGGTAATTCTCTGGTGGAAATCCTCCTGAATGTGCTTTTCAGTTGACATACCATTAGAAATTTGTGTGTTTTCCTGAGACTGGGAATGCCTCTGACCCCGTGGGTTGGATTCAGATTTTACTCCAACAGGAGGATTGCTAAAAATTTTGATAGAGTCAGAACCTATATTTTGCGGGTGCAGCAACTGCTGACTCTGTTGGGTATTTTGAGGAAGTGGTGTGCATATATCACTCTGACTAGTGACTGAGAGAACCTGAGCGTCTGTATGGCATTCTTCACGAGAGTTTTGATATTGATTCTGGAACTGAGAAAGCTGGAATCTTTCAGATGCTTGGGATTGTAAAGCCTGACTATGGTTCTCCAGTCCATGTTCACGTTTAACATTCATAACCATGTCAGTAGCCACCTTTCCTTTACCCAAACGATCACTGCTTGTTAATTTATGATGCTGTAGGGTCTGCTGCTTCAATTTCCTTTGCTGGAGAAACTGCTGCTGCTGTTGAATCTGATTCGGCTGTTGCTGAAATCGATTAGGCTGTTGCTGAAATTGTTGTTGCTGTGACTGCAGATAATGCAGGGAAAGAAGATTGAAATTTGAACACTCAAAGTGATAAGTGTTTAATTCGTCTGCATTGTTGCATGCAAAGTGAAATTGACTGATTGCTCACCAGAGAAGAGTTGACTCTGGACACAGACTGGAAACTTGCTGTACTGATATTCTGAGAATTTTTCATCGTCATGGTCGATGTTGTAGCTCCATAGGAATTTCCAGATCCAAAGGGGTCAGGATTTGTTGTGCTACCTTCCACTGAAACATGAAAAGTACTTTCGATATTCTGACTGGTATGTACTAATCAATCAAAATCTAAACCATAAGAAATTACCAAGCATATGAATAAGATAACCAGTACAAAAAAAAGAAGAGAATTACCCTGTATTCCTGACCGTGGGAAGTTATTAATACCCTGCTGACCTTTGGAACCATTGGTTTCAAATGAACCTGAGTCTACATTTTTTTTTATCCCTCCAACACCCCCATTTACCGAGCTATTGGCCACACCAGACGGCTTTGGTTGCATATTGGGTCTAACAACAGCAGCCATTTGGTTGGACAATATGTGACTAGTTTCACCATCCGTATGCTGCCTTTGTTGCTGCTGCTGAGACTGAGGTACCATTGTGGGCTCGGCTGAAAATCCACCACTGTTGTTATTGGTACCGCTGTTAACGAACCCAGGTGTAGGAATCATCCGGCCAGTACTTCTTTGAGAACCCCTGGAAGCCATGTTCCCTCCAGAACCAATAGAAAAGTTTCTCGATGAATGCTGGTATCCATTAGACATACCTGCAAAAAAGTTTATAATGTGTCAGAAATATGAGATGAAAATCCAGGAAAAGTATTTACGATCACTTTAATAAGAGAACCTCCATGCATGCCACCAGCAGTTAGAAGGTTTCCAGTGTTCACGACTGTGATTTTATTGTTTCCAACAGTTGTAGCATCGTTAGATGATGTAACTATCAAATTAGGATTACCCCCAGTGTGTGATAATCCTGGAGTAGGTATCATCGTTCCAACCGAAGAAGAATTTGCATGTCGCTGATTGTAGTTATTCAACTGTCTGCCTTTTATTAGGCTTGTAATCCGAGATTCCAGGGTTGACCGGTTCATGTAATCCTCCTATGGTACATGTTGGAAAGTAACACAAATGAAAGAAAGATTTAAGTTGCGGACATTGAGTCAACAAGCTGGATCTAGAGGCAAAATGTCAAAAAGCATCAGCCAATCTTGTTAGAATTCCCCAGTAAACAAAACCGTAAATGCTAGTATTTTTCCTTTAGACACATAAATTTTTTGAGATACCTTTGTGATAGCCATCTTGAACAGCCCCTCCTCTAAGCGTCTAGCAACATCTATATACTTTGCCTTTGATGCAGCATCAGCTGCAGATGGTTGGCGTTGCTGTAACATGTTAAAGCTGCAAAGCGTAGACAATCAACTGATCAAGAATGGTCAGTTAGAAACAGTCCCCATGAAGTAACCATCAAGAAAATATAAAGCAGAAACATCAAAATGTCGGTTCTTAAGAAATGATGCAGAATGAAAAATGCAGCCAAAGCAGTTATAAGTTCGATTATTCCCAGTTGATATTGAGACAACATTAAGTCATTAACTAAATCCATAACAAAGCGGCAACTAACAGATAAACAATGCACGATGAATGGAACACAACCACCACTAGTTTAGGAATATGCAAACGGTGTAGTTGAAAAAATGAAGACTTACACAAGTGTTTGCATATACTGTCGAAGTTTCAAAATATCATGGTCCATGGGACCAGTGATGTTACGTGAGGTCCGTACACCAGCACTAGCACTAGCACCAGCAGAAGCAACACCAGTACCACCAACTAAATTTTGAATCTGAGAGTTCCCGTTACTAGGTGGCATCGTCCCTTGGTTTGGAACTTGCCCAGATAGTTTTCCCGACATGTGAGCTTGAACATTCATGTTCTCTCTTAAATCTACGTCTCCTTCTCCTAAATCTTCTTGCAAGTAGTCTTAACAGGCACTGCATAACTTTTCTGTCCCCGAGAAGAAGGAAAAGCTCATCTCCTGCTCTTAATTATTCTTTAGATGATCTCAGTGTAACAGCTCTATAGAATACAGTCCACCTAGCACCGTGGAGTGTCCTGCAAAACAATTTCCTACACTCATAAAACTGAAGTCATGTAGTTTGATCTCAATTCAGTTGAACTATTGTCATAGACTAAGACCAAAGCAACTAAACCCAATAGCAAAACCAATAAAATTGGATGAGGTACAAAAAGCAGACAACAATAAGAAAGAGCAGAACCCAGAAAAAGCAACCCAATTGTATCCAAGAAAGTCTGAACTAAAACAAAAGACAGCTCAATTAAAAAAAAAAACCTAGAATTCAATTCAAACCTTGAAATTGATACACAAAAAAGCAAACTTCAGCCAAAAAGATCAGAGCTTAGCAAAAATTGTTCCACAAAAGTACACGTACACGAAAATGTTACTAGAAATTACGATGATCGAATGTTGCAGTAGAACAGAGCAATAAAGTCGGTGAATAGCCGATTTCGCACGTGTGAACTCACACAAGCCGGGAGGAAATATTACACAGGGTACAAAAAAATAGGATCAAATGAGCACATAGACAAATCTCAGAAAGCAATTCAAAAAAATCTAGGAGACGAGAAAAACGAAATGTCGACAAATTCCGAAATCGGAGTTCTTCGAATTGGGGATTTTGATATATATTTTTTTCTTCCCTTTTTAGGGATTTTTCATTTTCATTTTGATTTTGGAAATAGTAACAAAAGACACATTAAATAACATTTAACTTATGTTTCTGAAATCTGAATACTAAGTCATTAAGGAACCTGTCGAAGTTAATATGGGGAACCCACAAGGACAAGTGTCGGAGATAGATACGTTCCTATCCGTCCGATCAAAAATGTCTAATTAACTTACAACGTTACTCCTGTAGTTTTACGGCCATTAGCTTATTTATGTTTTGTTTGTACCGACTAATCATATTCCAAGCTCAAACCGGTAAACAAATCAAAAACCATGAGTACGTATCGTACGATTCTACAAGCAACAATATAGTAACAGTTCAAAAGCTAAAAAATAAAATGACGTTCAATATTTTGATGGTCTGGTTGATGTGACGCTGGTGAAACATCCAATTCAGTATATATAAGACGATCAACATCCAACTAACATGTTTCTCCAAAATGTTAAATTGTAATATCAGAAAAAAACAATTAAAATTATAGGTTTCTCGTTAACCGGTCGTCATCGTAGTTTTCTCGTTAACAAGTTTTGGGTTTCTCAGAGAACAACCATAACTTTCACAGTACACAATATCCGCAGATTCTATATACAGAGAAGGGATCAACAAATGATCAACCAACGTTTCTTTTAAGCTCCCGTGTCCCTTTCCTCTTTTTTAGCACCTTCCTTTTTAGGCTATTCGTTGATATATTCGCTCAGTTTTCATTGTCGAAAAATACCAAGCCATAAAGCCATTGTTGATGATGTGTTGTTTAGTCAAGTTGATGTTCTTCGCACTTGTTTCTTGCTTAACTTGAAAGGGCTCCAGCTTTTTCTGCGTTTTGATGTCTCACAGAAGAGACCAGATGCTAGAGCTTGTTGAAGCCATAACTCAAACTCTTCCTCATCCTCGTCCATCATCTCCACATCAAGATCCCACGGGAACCTGCTCGAGTTTGATCTCTGGGTTGTCTTTTCTAGACCGACCATGTTCACATGGAAACTTGGTCTATGTGTGTTTGGTCTACACGCCATTCCCTTCAACATCACGTTCACATGCCGTAACAGGAAAGTCTTAAAAGTTAATTTAAATCACTTTAGGCTATAAAGAACATTTTTGAGCTGTCTAAGTCTAGCTAATTCTGAACAGAGAGTTATCGCAACTGTTACAGGAAAATAATGAGAACACCAACCTGACAAATAGCCCATTCTGAGACATCAAAGATTTTGCTCTCTGCGCAAACGAATGCGCGTGGGATTTCAATCTACAGGACATGATATAAAATGACTAATGCATCATTCCCAACAAACAAAGTAGAAGAAAGAATTGAAAGCCTAACCTTATGTGCTTTCTCGAATACCAAAGTTCCTTTATGTTCAACCCATCCGTCACCATCTTTGGCTTGATGATATTGACCACAGTCCTATGATTTCAACGGAAGTAATAAACCATTTAACAAATTAGATGCTCTATGAAAGACTTTGAAGTTAAAATGCTCTTGGCTAACCTGACACCATCTGGCCTTTGCCTTGCTCCTGTTGGTACATACCCAAATGTGTGAATTCTTGCATTTTGTACAATGTATGCGCCTTGACTCTTCTGATAGATAATCGGGACTATTCTGAAGTTAGAAAAAATTTGTTCATCAATTTTTGTAAGGAAAAAAAACAATAGAATAACACTTGACATGTCAAAAATCTCACCAGTTATATCAACTAACCTGATGCGAAGAAGCGTGAGATGTCTGACAGACACTCCTGGTCCTAGATTCTTCCTTCTTTAACTGCTCATCGTAATCTCTCCTCTTAACAGAATCCGAAAGAACCTGCAAATTTAACCTTTCATGTCTAGATATTCAAATAGAAAGTAAATAGCGTTTGATTACAGCATTTAAGCTGTAAAACTACTGAGCACTGATCGGTCAACAACAATTACCTCGTAAGCACTTTGAAGTTTCTTGAACGATTCACTTGCTAAAGGACTTCCCATATTCTTATCCGGATGAACCAGCATTGCCTGGAGAAAGTACAACACAGCACATAAAGTTACAGCAACGTGATTCACCAGCAAAGAAAGCTCCTAAGATAACAAAACTGACCTTCTTTCGATATTCTTTCTTAAGCAATGCAGCATCGATCTTTTTATGCCGAGGGAACCCCAAAGCTTCATAGTAATTCAAACTATGAAGTATTCTTTTCATCTCATCAGCTGAATCTGTTTCTACTTTGACTACATTAATACTAGAAATCTCCTTCGTGTTACTAACAACAGTTGACGGTGGCGCTGGCTTAGTGGATGACTTATTCTCGTGAACCTTTTTCCCTGGTTCTTCAACAGGGACAGAAGAATACTCAAACTCTCCTGGATACTCTTCTTCTATTACAGCTTCAGGCTTCTTTGGCCCCTCCAGCTGTGTTTTTTCACTAAAACTATCACACCATTGAAGAAGAAAAATACATATATCGTTGGACAAGAATGCAAGATTCATCGAGAGAATGATCCCAGGCCATCCAAGTCTGACTTTGACACAGTACATTCCATACATTGCCGCAATAAGAACCACCACCCGCGTGTGATTAAAGGAGAACAGATAACCTGATTAAAACAACAAGAGACGTTCATAGTCTGAAAGATTCATTAGTTTTTCTGGGGAAGACACAGAAAGGGCAATAAGATAATGTTATCATAATAAGACTTTCTGGAAAATAAAAAATTGACACTTGCCTCCAATTATAAATAATGTTCCGGTGATCCAAAAGTTAGCGTACATCCACAAAATCAGAATTCCGAATAGTCCTACAATGAATATCCCAGGAGTGCAACCTAAGTACAAGACAACAGCTCCAGCAGCTGCCTGCAAACGAATAGATGACTCAACTCAAATGTGCATAACACAATAACACCTGATAAGCCGCAGCCAAATCTTCGAATTTAAATGCACAAATTACGAAAATCTAAAAACCATTTGCGATAAAATCATAATATTGCCTTCATGTGCTTTGCCTTCAAGACAGTTTTCAATATTAGTTTTTCCTCATACAACCAATGTCATATATGAGATCTGGTGTGTTTAAAGATCTAGAACCCAGAATCAAGAATTCAAAAAGAGGGGTCTAAGAGGCCTTACCATACCGAGGAGAACATAAACCAAGCAAGATATTGAAGTGAGACTAAGGAAGCAACACCACATTATCAGGAGCAAAGCAGCTGAACCAAATTTAGCAGTGGACTGGAAACCCCTCAAAATGCAGTCTTTCCAGTAAACAAACGATAAACTAAGCAACCCTAATAACTTCCCGCATCCACTGCACACTAGTGGCCAGTGACGCTCTGCCAGAGCTTCTGTCTTTTCCGCAAAACATCTTGTTGCAGCACAAACCCATGAGCACAAATGTTTCTGAGACTGCAACCATTTCCATCCTTGCTTAACCATTCCTATATCCTCCATAACTAGATAAAATAGTCAAACCCTGAACTCTTAATCCAAAGCTATAGTAAATTGATAGCAGTAAGAACAACGATACTGAAGACACTTGAGCTAGCTTCGCAGCATTGCGTTGATCTGACAATCAAGAAATGAAACAAGGTTCGTAGCTATTCAACTGGTCTTCCCCAGAAATCCCGCTAAAAAAGAGAGAGATAGAAGATACAACAAGACATTGACAAAAAAAAAGACTACAAATCCTTTTTTTAAGCTCATTCGTTCAACGCAAATCCCTTCAGAGACAAGTTTCCCCAGCAAAGACGAAACCTTTGAAAAGAAAAGCAATCTTCGGAATATTCATTATTCGAAACAAACAGAATCTTCCTTCACCTCTTTTCAGCAATCAATCCCTGCTTCGCAAAAAGATAAAACCCTAAATAGTCCAACAACAATCAGTCTAGTACATATCCTCAAATCGGATCCGAAAAACCTAATTAATCGCAGTATTTTCCGGCGGAAAACGCAGACCCAAAAGCAGAATGGCTTCGTTAAAGCATCACACCGCACCGACAAGCATTTCACTGGTTCGGTGTGTAGACTAGAGAGAGAGAGAGAGAGAGAGAGAGAGAGAGACAATAAAAACAAAGGAAGATGAAATGCACTTTAGTTAAAGCAAATGGGTTACTGTAAAGATAAGCTCGGGAAACAGGAAACCCCAGAAAGAGCTCATGGAAAAAAAAGGCAAACAGAGAAAAGAAGAAACTTTTAAAAGATTCAAAAAAGATTCTTCGAGGAGAGAGGGAGAAGAAAACACAGTCGCGCATAGAGACAGAGATTAGGGAAGAAGGCAGCTTAAACTATATTTAACTCTATAGTTCTAACTTAGCGTAGTTATCGTTTTGGTATTGGATTTAAGTGAACTTCATTAGTTAACACTAATCTATGGGTCCCACAGCCCAACAGGACGATATCCCGTGCGGCCGCTCATACCGGGACGATACCTCCCGGTTTAAGCTCATTCAAGGCGATTGAAATTAAAATATAAAGAAACATATTCTAACTCAACCACAAACCTGTTGCATCAATTTGCTTGATGGGAATCATTAGATTCAATTTCGACCGATATATACGATGCCAAGAAAGATCAACTTTGACCTATAAATATATATATACAAACGTATATACACTCAATTCTGCAACTGAAGAAGACTGGAACAACGACGAGGCAAACAAAAACTAACAGAAGATCTCCACTTGAATCCAAGGAAGAACAGAAAAATCACAGAGAAACATCAAACATTTCTTCTCAAAGGCAAACAAAAAGAACAGAAAATTGTGAAGGATTTTGTTTTTAAAAGGTACTGCTGAATGTGGTAGCAGCATAAGCTGATGAAGCACCTGATGAGTAAGCATTTGAGTTGTCTCTCGTCCCGGAACTAGACGAGCCATTAGATGTAGAAGGGTTTGTGAAGTTGTGTCTGTTCACTTCCTCTGGCTTTGTTTCCATATGTTCTTTCACTTTCATGTCCCTGAAATCAGAAATCAAACCTGGTCTGGCTATTTTCCTGTACTCTATATCCTTCTCCCCTGTTAACAACTTCACAACTGTGGACATAGTTGGCCTTAGCTTAGGACTGTCTTGTGTGCACAAAAGACCGATTTTTAGGTACCGACAAGCTTCCTCTGCGTCAAAGACTCCGTTTAACCCTGAATCAACAAGATCCACGAGCTCATTCTGCTCATAAAGTATCCAAGCCTGTTGAACGTAAACAACAAAAAGGAGTTTTTATCTTAACAAGAGAGGTGGACTGTGAATGCAAAAATGACCGAAGACTTACTCTTTCTACAAGATATTGATATGCAGTGGGTAATCGAGTGTTTTTGTTATTTCTTCCACTTACTATCTCCATTAAAAGGACTCCAAAGCTGTATATATCCGCTTTACGCGTCACTTGTCCCCTAACCGCATACTCTGGTGCTAAATAACCACTGCCCACAACAGATGTGAACACATGTTGCAAATTTCAGTGGAAAGATGAAAAAGAACTCATATGGAACTCACATTGTGCCTGCGACACGAGTGCTGATGTGAGTCATGTTAGGTGGCATAAGCTTCGCAAGTCCGAAATCAGAGATCTTAGGTGATAAATCTTTGTCGAGGAGAATGTTACTAGCTTTGATATCTCTATGAATTATGTGTGGCCGTACTTCTTCATGGAGAAAGGCAAGACCTTTAGCAACCCCCACACAAATATTGGCACGACTACTCCAATCAAACTGTATCCCACTCTTAGTGTAGCCCCCAACTGAAATAAAAAAAAATTCGGTTGGGAGTAACAAAGAAAGTGACACTTTTAGAGAGAGTTAGATGTTAAGAGAATCACCTAGGAGCGTCTTGTCGAGGCTATTGTTCTCAAGATAATTGTAAACAAGAATCCTGTGATTCCCCTCCACACAGCACCCATATAACTTAACCAAATTCTCATGCTGTATTTCTGATATCACATTGATCTCAGCCAAGAATTCTGTTATACCTTGTCTTGACTCAGCCGATAGGACTTTGATAGCTGCGATCTTTCCATCTTTAAGACAGCCCTGCTCATTGAAAATTTTTACTCGGGAAGAGTTAAAAAAGATGAAACAAAAACATCAAGCAACAGAGTTTTCTCACTTACCTTGTACACAGAACCAAACCCTCCTTCTCCAATTTTATTCTCGGTATTGAAATCATCTGTAGCTTGACGTAGCTCTCTATATTTGTATATCTTTACGTTCTTTATCGCTGCGATTCCTGTTTGCAGACTTAAAATTAGTATTCCTCCTTATTTAAAAAAACTAGATCGTGTGTCTTACTGTCTTTACCTCCATCAACTACTGGAGGTTCTCCTCCATTGTTATGGCATGAAACGGAGCAACCCATCAATGTAAGACAGATCTGTAAACCGTTTCTGCCATTCATCAGAATGTTTTAGCCGCGAAAATCAAAAGATATGACTTGCAACTAGTAAACCAGCCATTTATCGATTTCAAGTATCATCAATTTCTCCATATATAGATGATAGATCCACATAACACAACCTCACCAGAACAAAAACCACAGAGAACCAAAAGCCTTAAGAACTGAAGCAGCTACACTTAGAAATATGAGTTTTGCAATATTCAGAACAAACGAAATTCACCGAAGAAAAGAAAGAGAGAGAGAGCGAGAAATTTAACCCACCAAGGAAAAGAGAGAGATAGATTCAGATATCGCAGGTTAAAAACTTGCTACTTGGCTAGAGTTCGTATAAAAAGCTTGTGTCTTTACGCGATCAGAGTCGCTCTCTCTCTTTCGCGGCGTGTGTGATATTAGATTACGGATTTGTTGGAATGAAAGACTTTAGATGAAAAAACAAGGAAGACGGTCTTCGTGTGGTGGCGGGTAAAAGTCAATGGGTCAAACCGGTAGCACACGTCACCATTTTATACGTTGCTCCAACAGTCCGACGACGACCAAAGCTACCCTCTTTGTCTTTCTTTTTTTTTACTTTTAAGTTATTTATTTTTTTCCAACTTTAACATGTCTCTCTGATCCCTCAATCAAATTATGAAATCACTTTTCTTTTTTTGAGACACCAATGATACAACTCTTAGATGTCGTTTAACTTTATGCTTCATTCATTCATGGCCATATTCATTCACTACTTTGGAAGTATATTTTTTTAGTATACACCAATTATCTGTCTTCTTGATTATAGTATTTAAATAAATGATTGTTTAGTCAAAAATTAAAAAAAAAGTCTAACATGTTTAGTTTAAAGAACCCACACATCGTTTTCTTATCAACTTTTTAAATCCACAGATTTGAGATTTAAAATGTATATTAACAAAATATCTCAAATGATACAAAATAGTGAAATAGTTGAACTGAGCACACTTTTTGTCCGTTACTAAAATTATTTGAGGACATTGTTTTTTTTTTTTACTTTACAAACAAATGCAAATCACGATTTTACGTTTGTGATGACCAAATCTTATCTCCAACACCATTTGAACAACTATCTCTAAAAATTTATGATGAATGCTTATTTTTGTGTGTTTACAAGTACAATTTTATACATATAATTACGATGGATGACTACTTCTACGTTCACCACGTTGCACTACAACAACACTTCCAATAATTTTGCCTCATTAGTTCGAAATAATTTATGTTTTTCAGTTGCTTACATTTCACATTTAGTATAAAAATATTAAATAATTATTAGTCAGGCATCAAACTTTTACAAAGATTCAAAAAATTAAAAGATGTTATTTTTAATGAGAGGAAAAGAAAATATGTTTTTTAAAAAATTTTAATAATATAAAGACAAAAGTACCCTGGAGATGAGAATCATTTTGCAACGACTTTTCTGCAACTAGCCGTTATGTGATCTCTCTCTCTCATTTCAAATTTAAAACTTTGGATCTTAAAGCATTCATAATCTTGCAGATCCGTGTTATCTTCTTTCCTTTAACGAGCAAAAAAGATCTGAGATTGGTTACATATTTCACTCTTCTTTCCCCAAAGGATCCGAGTGATATCAGTCAGTCATGGATTCTTCTCAAGCAAAGAACAAGGTTTCTGTTTCTGCTTCTACCTTATTTTCTTCCTCGTCTCCTTCAATCCCTTGTAGACCAAACCCTAAATCGAGAAACTCAGAAACTGGAGATATTATGCGGCGAAGTTTTCGAGGGAACCCATTTCCGGTAGACTCGTCCCGGCGAAACTCTATCGGTAGAGAAAGCAATCGTGTTGAGTATGGAGATAAAGAGAACCAGAAGGAGAAGGATCAAATCTCAAATGTGTTCAGAGCTACAAAAGGTGCCAAGAATTTCATGTCGCCGACAATTTCAGCCGTTTCTAAGATCAATCCATCTCCAAGGAAGAAAATTTTGTCTGATAAAAACGAAGTTTCTCGATCCTTTGACAAAACCCAGCACCAGGTTCGGTCATCTGTCTCATTTTCTGATGTAATAACCATCATTGAGGAAGATAAAGATCATGAGCATATTTGTATCGATGAAAAGAAACAGCTTGAGGAGGAATCGCATGATATTACTGTCACTGACGTCGATGACAATAGTGAGAACGAGAGCAATGATTATTCAAGCTTCAAGATTAGCCCTCTCCCTCCTCAAGTTTCATACACATTCCCTGTGTTTGAGTCTCATGAAATGGATCCATCAGTGGAACCTTATGACCCAAAGAAGAATTACCTGTCACCGAGGCCTCAGTTTCTTCATTATAGGCCAAATCCAAGAATTGAGCATCACTTTGATGAATGCAAGAAGCTCGAGGAACTTTTCATCTCTGAAAGCTCTTCCTGTGAAACTGATTTGTCTGCAGAAGGAAGCCAACAAGAGGACGAAGTTGCTTCTCAGGAAGGTGTAGTAGCAGCAGAAGAGAAAACTCAAGGCGAGGATGGTAAAGAGCGTGTGGAAGAAGCAGAGACTGATGAAGAAGAAGAAGAGGAAGTAGTTAATGAAAGCATCGAAGAAGAAACTCATCAGATTTCAACACAGTCTAGTTTCAAGACATCCAGGTTGCTTGGTTGGATTTTGGCTCTTTGCGTGGCGTATCTGTTGGTGGTTTCTTCAACAACTTTTACTCAACCAAACATCATTAAAGATTTACATTTCTATGAGTTTCACTGTTCACCACAAATCATAACGTCTGCGAGAGAGAGCTTTGATCAGTTGAATGTAAAGCTGAGGATGTGGACAGAATCATCACTTGTTTACCTTGATAAGCTGATCTCAAGTCTACGAGAAGAAAAAGGATATGGTCCTTTTAAGTTTTATAATTTGACAGATACTTTGGAAAGCAAAAGATTGCCTGATGCTTTTTTCCAGCCAACTAGTGGTGAAATCAGTGTTGGTGCGTTGTTCTTGGATAGCCAAGACTTGAGCTTAGAAACAGATTTAGAAGAAGAAAATGTTGGTCATCAGGAACCTGAAGAACCAGAGAACGGTGGGGAAACCAGTCTTGAAGCTGTCTACGAAGACGATGGTAATGAATTCGAGCAGGAGAGTAAAGGAGGAGAGGTAAAGTACTTACAAATGGTTTATGAATTTGACATGGAGACTGAAAGATATTCAGAAAATCTTTCTGAAGAAGAAAATGCTGGCCAAGAAACTGATGGTGTTGAAGGGCAGAGAGAATATGAGGAAAATGACCAGAAGAACATTGAACGAGATCGTGAATCTGAAACTAGATCGGCCCAAAATGATAAGAAGAAGATGGAAGAATCTGAATCGGATGCACACCAGCTTGATGATGTGGATTCTGCTGCAGTCAGTCTTCACCAGCAAAAGGAAACAAAAGAAGGTATTGCTGGAAATAGCTTCGGTGTTACAGCAGAAGCTAAAGATAATGGTAACGATTTAGAAGAAGAGAATGGATTTGGTGAGATTATTAATGATGCAGGTTCGGAAGAAATTTTATTGAGTAACGAGAAGAAAGTGATAGTCTTGTTTTCGACTCTGATGGTTCTACTTGCAGCAGCAGCTAGTTTCTTAATAGCTAAGAAAAAAGCAAAACCTGTGATGCTGCTACATGAAGATGGTGAACCTACAATAATCTCTGACACGAAAGAGGTAAACATTGAGCATATGCCAGTAGAGAATCTGATAAAAGAAAGACTTTCTTCACAGCATATCCAGGAAGAAGAAGAAGTTGATGATGGTAGAAGAAGAGAGGTATCATCATTACATTCTGAGATGAGCTTCAGTTTCCATAAGAACAAATCATTCCATAGCTGTAACAACAGAAATGATCTTAAAGAAGATCAGAGAGGAGGAGGAAGAAGGAAGAGTAATGATAGTGGCGAATCCATGGCTTCATCGGCATCAGAATTCTCCATGGATTCTGTTTCATATGGAAGTTTCACAACATACGAGAAGGTTCAAAAGAGAAGTGGTCATAAAGAGGAAGAAATGATAACACCTGTGAGGCGCTCAAGCAGGATCAGGAAAAATCAACATTCTGGACAATGAATTAGAGTTAACTTTGACTTTTTATGATCTACTGATTTGTAGGAAGCTTTTCCATTTCGCTGAAGCTTAGTTAGTATGTTGCTTTGTTGGTGATTTTTTTACTGTTATGCGCGATTTTCTCCTTAGTTTTTGGCTATTTGATATGTCTGATATTGTTGCATTCCATTTCCAACATTAAAAGCATATGATGAGCCTTTTCGCCTAGTTTTTCAAAATAGTCTTCATCTTTTGACTTTGGACTACTTTAGTTTATTATGCCCTTCCATGACCAGATCAAACAAAGACACTTCGATTCTCAGGCTTCAGATCACAACCTTAAATTGTTTCCTTTTTCAGGTTTCAGGTTTCGAGAAAATACAAGAAAATCGACTACTTGAACTCCTGTAGTGGGGAATAGAACACACAATTGTTAGTTTCACTACTTGTAAAATAATTATATACCAAAAAGATGTGTAATAGTAGATAACATTGAAGCAGCTTTGTTTGAATTATATCTAAGATGCCAAAAACAATTCATTCACAATATCACCAAATTATAAATTTCCGATCCAACTGTGGAGACAACACGAAAATTAATTGCCAAACATGTGTTTTACCCATAAAAAACCTAGAAAACAAAAATACAAAGTGAAATAAATATTTTGGTTCCGAGAAAAAAAATTCGAAACCGTGAGATTACACGCACAGAAGTAAGTAACTGTCATCTTCAGTGGCTATCTCTTATATATTAGGTCAAACAAGATTTAGACCTTCTCTGTAGACTCCAACTTCTCCTGCTTCGTGTTCACATCATCCATGTCGTCCAAAAAAAAAAAACAAGAAATGAAAAAGAGGGTTTAAGCCCCTCAAAAACGAACCGCCAGTGGAAGAAAAAGTTGGATATTTTTCTTAGTTGCTAACTAATGCTTTGATCCATTATGGGACTTTTTAGTTTTTATCGAATATCAACAACTTATGACTGATTCCGTTTTCTGGTTACCAAGCTTCAAAAATTCCACGAGTATTCTCTTCTGCTCACCGCTGATGTGTGGGAAACTCGCTCGTAGAAGCTCGATAGGCATTTCCCTGACAATGGCTTGTGCAGCAGCTTCAGTCATCTCTGGGGCAAAGTGTGGCAACAACTGCGAACTCAGGTTCTGCATTATACTATCGTACTTGCTTATGCAGTGTTTCATCAGTAAGTTGAAGAATTCATCAAAGGAAGCACGCCACAGATTCATGCCTGCATTGTTGTAGTTGTTGGTGCGGAGAAGCTCGGTAGCTCTATCAAGTACAGATTTGAGTATAATGGTAGCTTCATCACCAACAGGACTACCCAAAGGACGAAGCGGTGGGTTCTCAGACGAACAAGAAACTGCGGCTAGACATGCGCTTACAGGTCCAAGATCCATTGTGTGAATGCATAAAGCGGCAACTTTTGCAAGTTTGACAGTGGTTTCTCTGGTTTCTGTATCTGATGAGCGGATTCCGAACAAGGACCTTAAGTGTCTGAAAATGGCCATGGAAACTATTCGCATCAGATCGCTGCCTGGGAAAATAAGCTGGAGGTACCTTGTAAGTAGCTTCTGACCCTTCCGCAGGGAGATAATCCTTAGAAAGACAAAATCATCCTGAGATGCAAGCCCACTGTTCTGCCCGTTCTTACCCAGTGGGTCAACAAGCTGTAGCGACACTGCAAGCCCATCCAACAGAGCTTTCCGCTTTTGCCTCAACTGGTTTCCACCATCTTCAAGTTGATTAAACTCTAAGAACCGGTCAATATCATCTACTTCGAGGAAAAGGCAGAGTCCTTCCTCAATAATCACCCTAGCTGCAAGCATTGGTTCTTGTTCAAGAGGCTTCTCCGTATTCTTATGCTCCAGATTACCAGATTTTGTTGAATTTGTAGGATCCATTTCAAGCAGAGGACGTGGCCTGCGGATTGAAGAGAAAGGAACTCTACCAAGAGCATCAACCTGAAGAAATGCATGGGGCTCATTGTTAGTACGCGCACGAGAAGGAAGGTCTCTCAAATGATTTGGACAGAAATGATGCTTGAGTTTTGCACCGGCGGATTTCTTAGCAAGACGGCCCTGGTGGTAATAATCATCTACATAAGGATCATTGCTCTGTGTAGCTACAAGCTGCATTCTTAGTATGTTTTCTATTTCATCAGCTGTCATATATTTCGACCGAAAAGGACGCCATGCATTATCTCTCCTCTGATGGCCACCATCAAATCCCTGTTGATTAAGGCGCATGTTTTGTCTGTTTCCCTGACCAGATCCTAGTCTTGCTTCCCTCAAATCACCAAACCCAAGCATTGCATCATAACTGCCTGAGGATCCAGATCGCGAAAAGTGGGAATTAAATAACTGAGGCTGCATCCCTGACAAATGCCCGTGAGCCTGCCTCTGATGTACTAACCTATTCTGACGAACCTGCATCTGAGGCATCCTCTGCTGTTGAGGTATCAAACCATTTTGATGAGGTAGCTGCTGTTGTGGCCGTATGCCATTCATGATCCCAGAACTATCCTCAGGACACATATTTTGGCGACTCATCCATTGAGCTGGCGGGAGATTGTTCACAGAAAGAGAAGGCCGAAACTGAGGCATGTTTCCAGGGAGTTGCGGGGACCCATGTTGCATGCCAACAAACAGAGGATGAGAGCTTGGAAATAAGGAGAGATTTGGCGATCCAATCTGAGGCCCACCAGAATGATATTGTGTATTTGGAAGTCTCGAATGCTGATCTGGCGAGCTGCCGCCTGGAGGAGGACAAGAAACATAAGATGACTTTGGCACAATAATTGGTTCGCTCGAAAACTGTTGCTGATGTTGGTGTGGGCGCTGCTGATATTGTGGTTCAGGATATGATGTTGCTCTGTGCAGGTTTCTTTGCTCAACGAGATTTGGAGTAGGAAAAGGCTGTGATGGCCACCTTTTGTCATCTTGGATGGCATTGGAGTCCAGTGTTTGCTGACCATACCAATTTGGCAACTCCTCTCCAAGGTTCCACCCATCAACATGATAGTCTGGAAAAAATAGGATTAATGATAAAAGGGGTGAATTACCGATTCAGTGAACTGTTAAATATAAAGCAATAGTGGAAGACATAGAGAAGCACAAACGATGCCCAAACAACCCAACATGACAAGGAGAATGGGCTATAAACCTATCTCACCATAATTCGTAAGGTAATACACAACTAAATTGATAATACACATACTATAATTTGGTAAAATAGAAATCTTCTAAATTGACCACAGAGAAACTCTGGCACAAGGTTCATAGACAGTATGCGATATGCAGAATTAATGTGAAAAAACATAGATCACTTATTTGTTTTAGTGTAAAGAGTTAACAAATACTATTCAGCGCACATAAGAACTCACTCTGTCTTGATTCATTACCAGCTATAGGTCTAGTGCTCCTATATCCACCAGGATCCCTATTCAACTGTAACAGGAAAAAAACTTCAATGAGACCTTGTCCAAGCATAAACAAATTAACTAGTCCTCGATCGAACACAAGGAAAGTAAGACCGTTTTATCAGGAATCTTAGAGCTAGCTGACCTTTGAAAACGTACTAGAAAGATCATCAACGTCGGAAAGAGTTGTAGAGAGTTCAGCCTGCAAATAATTGGGATAAATTTAAGTCATAGCAGCAAATAAATTCAAGACATAAAACACACACCACAAAGCTCCCCTGAAATATCAAGTAGGAGAGAGATAGAGATCGAGTTGGGAAATAACCTCTTCCTTATCAAAGGCAAAATAATCTTCTATAGCATTTGCAGCCACCGGTAATTCATCTTCTTCATCTTCCAACCCACCCAGCTCAACTTCCTCAACAACATCGTTCCCAAAAAAAGCATACTGAGATGCATCAAAGACAGAATTACCTGCACCAATAGAATTATTCAAGGAAGAGCATACTCAAACGGAACAGAGCTAACTCGAAAAAGAAAAAAAATATTGAATCAAACCTGCGGAATTATCTTCAATCTGCTTAAGATCCATGAGTGCGAAAAATAATCTCTACTTAGTCTTTAACCCCAACTTGGTCTTCTTAATCAATCAGAAAAAAGAAACAAAAAAAACTAGAGGTGCTCGGTCAGAACCAAACTCCAAGACGAAAATCCTAAATCCCTAAAACATATTAGGACTCGGAAAATCAAATTCCATCAAAGAAAACAGATTGCTTCCAGGGACGAAGAAGAAGAAGAAGATAGCGGCGATATGGGGAATTTGTCATTGATAATTGTTTTCTTAAGAAAAAAAAATTGTGGAGGAGGTGGTGGTGTGGGGTTGGGCGGTTGCCAGCGGAGAAAGTTGAAAAGGATTTTCCTTATTTTATTTTATTTTATTTTCCTTCGATTTCCTTTTTTTTTTTGGCCGACTTTTCCTTATTTTATCGGGGGAATTACTAAAAATGATCTAAAACTTGACTTCAAATACAAGTTTAACAATTTACATTTTTTTTTGCAAAACTAACCTATAAGGGTGGAGAAATTACTGAACACTCCTTTGGTCTAAAAAATAATGTCGAAATGTCAATTACGTTTTAGTTCCTGCGTGTTTTTTTGTTATCAAAGCAGACTTCTCGGAGAAGTCTGCTTTGGTAGGAAAAACAGTTTATTCCGACTGAAGCAGACTTCTTCGAGAAGTCTGCTTTGGTAGGAAAAACAGTTTATTCCGGATGAAGCAGACTTCTCGGAGAAGTCTGCTTTGGTAGGAAAAATAGTTTATTCCGGATGAAACAGACTTCTCGGAGAAGTCTGCTTTGGTAGGAAAAACAGTTTATTCCGGCTGAAGCAGACTTCCCGAAGTCTGCTTTGGTGAGAAAAACAGTTTATTCCGGCTGAAACAGACTTCATGAAGTCTACTTTGTAAATAAATTACATAAATCAAATAAAATTTTTGAAATATTTAAAAAAATTAAAATTGCTATTAACATAATTTATATACATATCAAAAGCACGTAAAAGTTATAATGAATTCAAAAATAAGGAGATTAGATTCGATCTAATGGTATAAAAGATTTGTTAGTTTTTGTTGTTATGTGTTGTGGGTTAATAGTTGATGTTTGTGCAGAGAATTCATGCTAGAATTTGAAATATCATGTGATAAATTTGAAAATTTAGATTTACAAATTTTTAAAGGAAAATTGTTTGAGTTTTGCATTTACTTAACTATCTTCAAACATATTCATCCAATTTTTAACAAAACTTTTGCACATTTAGTGAATCTTATTATTTAGGGTTTAGGGTTACGCAAACTTTTTAAGATGTTGTCGTAGATTTAACAAAGCAGACTTCTCGAGAAGTCTGTACAAACCAGAAATTAAATGTAACTAAACCGGTTTTCTTCAATTTTGAGTTTAGGGTTATGTAAAAATACAAAGCAGACTTATCAAAGTATGCTTTGTATGTTTTTTACAAAGAAGATTTCGAAAAGTCTGCTTTGTATGTTTTCACAAAGCAGACTTCTAGAAGTCTGCGCAAACTAGGAATTTTTATCAAACTGTGGTTTCTTAGTGATTTGATATTTTAACCTAACCGATTTTTACCACAAGTATATAAGCCAAAACCCTAATAATTTACCACTTATTTTCGAGCCGAAAAAAATATATGTTTCTCTCCCTCTCGCCGCTGCTTACTCTGTCGCCAACTTTCTCACCGTTCACCGGCTTTCTCATTATCGCGGTAAGGTTTTCTTGCTCTCTTTCCGTCATACCTCTCTCGGTAAGGTTCTTGGTTTCTCTCGCCCTCAAATCTATCTCTTGTCGCCGTCTCTTTTTCTCTTGCCCCACGGTAAGGTGTAAGGTTTTATCTGTATCTCTCTTTCCCCCCGACGCCCTCTCTTTCCCCCGCGATGGTATGAGTAGATCTGCATGTTTCAGTTGATGTTTGACAGTTTTTTGTTTTCCATTCATAGATCTGCATGTTTCAGTTGATGTTTGACAGTTTTTTGTTTTCCATTCATAGATTTCATGTTGATGTTTGAGTTGATGTTTTTTTAGTTGATGTTTGACAGTTTTTTGATTTCCCTTCATAGATATTCTGACGTTTCGGAGTCCCATACGGTGCAACCCTTTTCGCGGTAAGCTAGAAACACTTGAATTTTTTTTGGAATTTTTTAGAAATTTTTTCAAAATTGTCCACCTTTTTTCCGAAATTACTGCGAATAGAATCCCCACCGTCAAAGGTATGTGATTTTCATAGATTTTCTGAAAATTTTTAACTATTTCACTGATATTTTTAACTGGTTCCGGGGTTGTTTTTGCGTGGACGGTTATTTTGACAGTTATTTTGTTGCATTTTTCTGTGATTTCCGGCATTGTGCTTGCTTTCGCGGTTTATTTTGTTGCATTTTTCTGTGATTTCCTGCATTGTGCTTGCGTTCACAGTTTATTTTATTGCATTTTTTTTGTTTCCTAAATTATTTAGGAAGCATACTTCTCTCGAGAGAAGTCTGCTTCAAATTTTTTTTCAAAGCAGAATTCTCTCGAGAAGTCTGTTTCCTATTTTTTGTTTGAAGCAAACTTTTCTCGAGAAGTCTATTTCCTATTTTTTTTTCAAATCAGACTTCTCGATGCTTCCTATTTTTTTACGAAGCAGACTTCTTGATGCTTTCTATTTTTTTACGAAGCAAACTTCTCAAAAAAAGTCTGCTTCCTATTTTTTTTCGAAGCAGACTTCTCGATGCTTCCTATTTTTTTACGAAGCAGATTTCTCTAGAAAAGTCTGTTTCTTATTTTTTTACGAAGCAGACTTCGCTCTAGAGAAGTGTGCTTCCTATTTCATGCACACTAATATATTATTTTGTTTAATTGTTTTTTTTTGTGATTGCAGTATTCAAAATGGACAAAGATATTTTCTCAATTCGCCTCTTTACAAAAGACACTGAGCCGCCCTCACAGAAAAGCATCGGATATCATTCTTGCGATACTGAGCTCATGTCTGCACTTGAGGCTGCTCTCCATGCCGATGAATGGGAGTACTTATGCAGTTCTCCTCTCGGTGTATGCTTTAAATTCTACAAGTTGGATTTCGCATGGGCTTTTAGGCTTTTGCACCACATGCTCACCTTCTAGCTTTTCTCTTCTGCCAAATACGAGATTTGGTGTTTGGTTGGTGATAATACGGTAAGGTTCTCCTTTAATGAATTCGAGCATTTGACTGGGTTGAACTGTAAATATGATGATAGTTTAGCTAAAGAACCGGATATTAAAGTCACGATGGAGATGAGGTTGTTCTGGAAGAATATTGGGGTCCGTATTTCTAAAAGTCCTAGCATTCGGAGTTCAAATTATAATTTCTGGTCTCGTGATGATAGGATTAGGTTGGGGTATTTGGTCATTTTCGCGACTTTCATTAACGCTCGTGATCGTAGAGTATGCACAAATATTAACTATGCTACACTGGTGATGAATCTCGCTGCATTCGAGAGCTACCCATAGGGTAGAGTAGCTTTTAAAAAGCTAATTTTTCCCATAAAAGATAGGGACTTGGGTAGGTCTGCTTACTCCATTGATGGGTTTGTTCAAGTTTTTCAGATTTGGATTTATTTTGCTCTACCAGACTTTGCATTAAAGTATGGTGAACCCATCAGTCCTCCCCATACTCTTCCTTTACTCTCCTTCCGAGGCTCCCGTGGCAGGAAGAACATCAAAGCTGCTCTTCAGAGTCAGGTACGTTTGGTGTTTTTATATTGCATCTCCCTACGTTTCTAATTTTTGTGTTTGGTTGTGCAGAAGAACGTACATCACTTTGTTGTGAAGGAGTTCGACGATATGTTTCCATATTGGAAAGATAACGTTGTTGATGACAGCTGTACCAACATCATCAAGGCGCATTTCCAGCATTTTGGGCCTTTTGAGTTTGATGCCTCCCATTGGCACCCTAGAGGTTTCATGAATGGGTTGTTTCAGATTGATGATATTGGTAAGGTGACTCCTCAGAAAAGGAGGCACGAACCGGATGAAGATTCACCATTTTTATCCCAGGGTGCGCCACGGAATGTGGATAAGACAGATATGTTAGAGGCGATGAAGTCCAACTTCGAGATGTGTTTCTCGAATTTCTCCGAGAAGGTGATTGTCGGCATTCAAAATGTCGAGGAAAAAGTGGATGCATTGTCGAAGAAGGTGGACGTCATGGAGAGCAATCTGGAGCAGCTTAAGGGAGGTCTGAACATTGTCGGGGAAGGTGGTGCATTTGGTGCGGTTAGTACTCGAACAACCCGATCCTGGGTTTTTAAAAAGAAGTGATTTATTTGGTTCCCATTTGTGTACACTATTGGTTGAACTTATTTCGCTATGTGGTTTGATGGTTTCATAATTAACAGATTTATACAGATTTTGAATAAAGATTTGATTGTGTTATGGAATTTTATTTAAGGATGGATCCCGCGTTAATCAAAAACAAGGAGGAGCAAGTGAAAGTGTCTACCGAGGGAAGCAGAGCAGTGTACAATACGTACGCACAGAAAAAAAAGCCGAAAGCTGATATATCTGCTTTAAAACACAAACAAAACACAAAATAAAGGCAGCAATGCTTGTTCAACGCGCCAAAAGTGTTAGAATGTGTAAACTTGGTCCCACACAACAATCACCGTTCCAAGAAAATAGCACCGTGAAAGAAATAATTACAAACAAAAAACGTGGTGGTGGGTATGATCCCTTCGCTGAAGTTGACAGACAGAAAGTAAATGTGCTCAATGATTGGTTGAAACTTGACAAGTAAGTAATCTTTTTAGAATCTTGTCTTGCAAGTTATCTTATTTTAGAATCTTATTGTGCAAGTTATCTTATTTTAGAATTTTGTCGTGCAAGTTATCTTTTTTGAGAATCTTGTCGTGCAAATTATCTTTTTTTAGAATCTTGTCGTGCAAGTTATCTTTTTTAGAATCTTGTTATGCAAGTTATCTTTTTTTAGAATCTTGTTATGCAAGTTATCTTATTTTAGAATCTTTTTGTGCAAGTTATCTTATTTTAGAATCTTTTTGTGCAGTGATACTTCAAATGAATCAAACGCGTGGTTTCTCACTCTCCGGGGTCCTCAGAAATGGCTCAACGATTTGGTATATTTTTTATCATTGCAGACTTCTGATTAGTATTGCAGACTTCTGATTAGTATTGCACACTTCTGATTAGTATTGCAGACTTCTGATTAGCATTGCAGACTTCTGATTAGCATTGCAGACTTCTGATCAGCATTGCAAATTTTATGTGTAAATGCAGCATATGGACGATGGGCTTAACCTTTTGCGGCTTCGTTTCAACAAGCATCCAGAATGGTTCAGGAGCACTCGGATTTGCTTCGTTGATTGCATCTTCCAGATGGTTTGGTCTAGCCATCACAAGTATTTCTTGAATTCCACCGGGAATGCAGATGGTTCAGGATTATTGCTCCCTCCAGGAGCATTTGGCTATCATGCAGGAACTAAACCATCATACTGCAAAACCAGAAAGATATGGGGCCTCGAAGTTGATGACATATATTCACTGTTGCATGTAGTGGGTAACCATTGGGTCACTATGTGGATATCAATACCGATGCGTCACATCGTAATATGGGACAGCGACATCAATCACACGACCGATGATCGTATATCCGCGGCTGTGAAGCCATTTGCTCAGATGCTTCCAGCTCTTTTGAATGAGTTATCCCTTAAGCACGAGAAAGGTAAATATCCATGCGATGAATACACACATGAACGCATTAAAGGTCATGGAGTTCCTCAGAACAACAAGAGTGGAGACTGTGGGGTGTTTACGCTGAAGTACATTGAGTGTCATGCGCTTGGATTGCCATTTCCTAGTGCCTTATGTGATGCAAACATGAAAGCTATTGGAGAGAAGTTAGCTGCTGAGATATTCGATGAGACTAATCAATGTGGGACAGAGGAAAGGTCGTATGATCTGCTTGATATTTATGGGTGATGTGTAATATGACATAGTAGTATGACTTAGTATTATCCATAATTAGTTGTATGAAGTTGTTGTGTAGAATGTATATGTTGTAATTATGGTGCAGGATGGTGTTGGATGTTTTTGTAACACACCATCGATAACATTGTGCCTTCTAACTAATTGAAATTGAAATGATTGTGTCCATGATTGTGTCCATGTTTCATAAAATACATTCTTATATCGGCAAACCTTGCTGCAGACTTTTCGGAAGTCTTTTTTGCAGACTTCTCCCAGACTTCTTTGCAGACTTCTCGACAGAATGCTTTGCAGTCTACTCCTTACTTTAGTTTTCACCACATTATGCATGCTACGCAAAACAAAAATATTTCAAAACAAAAACAAAGGAAAATATTAGTCTCCTCAACAATAATAAAACTAGACTTACACAATTCAATCGATTATGGCCGGGTTGTTTGCATTTTGAGCAAGTGTATTGTTTGTGCATTTTTCTTGACTTCTCAGAGAAGTCTGCTTTGATCGGAATAAACATCGCAGACTTCTCGGAGAAGTCTGCTTTGATAGGAATAAAATGTTTTTCTCTCCAAAGCAATTTTTATTCCTATCAAAGCAGACTTCTCGGAAAAGTCTGCTTTATAATATACTTACAAAGAAGACTTCGAGAAGTCTGCTAGAGAAGTTAGCTTTGTAATATATTTACAAAGCAGAATTCTCGTAACTATATGAACTGAAAAAATAACCGAAAGCAAAACACGAAAACTAACATTCGATCTTGGTTTTTTAGCTACGCGACTTAAATGATGACCGATATAAACTCCCAGAAGCTTGATTTAACGGATAATGATGAATGTTTGCAAAGTTGGAAGCTTTTGAATGTAGAGTGAAGAGAGAAATTGGAAGAAAATGAGAGAGAAAATGAAAGAGGTTGAGATGAATGAGATTTGATAAAGGAATAGAGGTATAAAGGTGAGTGTGTCGATGAAATTAAGAGCTCCCAACAACCACGACAATGATGGTTGTGTGCAATGAAGAAGATGGCATTTTCGTAGTATTTTTGAAAAATTTGGTCATAATGGTCTTTGTGTTGTTTTTGTTTTTTTTAAGTTAATGGTAAAATTGTAAATAAAGTTATTGTTGAATGATAAAACAGGGATAAAAAGTTAGTTTTGCAAAAAAAAAGTGTAAATTGTCAAACTTACAATTGAAAACAAATTTTAGGTCAGCAAATGCCCCTATTTTATTTAGTAATGCCCATTATATTATTATAAAAACTATTAATTATATATATATTTTAAAAAAAATACATAGAACCGACGGTAATTTCTTAATACTAGGGAGTGGTACCTTAGACTAAATTATTAGACTATAAATTTTGGTAATTTTATTCATGCTTTTCCATTAATAAAATTTAAATCTTGTGATTATGTACTGAATCAGCAAGCATCTAAATAGTTGTGTTAATAAGATGCATTGTTTCATTTTCCTTAGTGAACTCACTTTTAATTCTAGTTTGGATGTGTCTCTTCGTATGTATCGAACAAAATCTAAAAAATAAAAGTAGTTAAAAATTATTCACCTAAGCAAAAAAAAAATTCTAAAAAATTAACACCTTATCAAATTTATTCACCTCATTTTAAACTAAAATTAATTATTAATAACTTTTACAAAATTAACTTTCTAAATTATTAAAATTTCAAAAAAAAATTGACGATTAAACATGTCTAAACCGTTAAAACTTATAACCACTAACTCACATCAACTACCATCTTACTTTTTATTGTCATTACCATCTTAATAATGATTTTTAATTACTAACATTATAAAACATCAAATATATTATCGTTAATCAGAAAACTTGAATTCATTTCCTAAAAATTAATCATAACATCAAAAACTTTTTCTCACCCTCATATTTTCGCCTTTTTCGACGATTTTGATGAAAATTTTTGTATATAAGAAATATTGGTCATACTTTTTCATCTTTTTGGGAGACTTCAAATTTTAACACTTATGAGTTTGGAAATGGTTCTCCTCGACAAATAGATATGTTTACAAAACTTTGAAATACTTTCTCCTCACTTCGATTTCTTCTCTGTAATATATGTTTGTGGTAAAACTAATGTATTTTTGCTTAGCAATGTTGAAATAATTTGAAAAAACCTTTTACGAGAGGGTTAAAGAAATACAACAATCACGATATATCTAAATGTGAAATATTTTATTTTGAAAATATGTAGATTTAAAAATTAGTTTGAAATAGTTAAAAATAATATAATTTTTATATGTTAATTTTCTAAATATTAAAAACAGAATTTTTAATCTATTTTGTATAACGAATGAACTAAAATTTGTGGATGAAAATAAATGGATAAAAAATAAAGTTTGAGTTGCTAAAAATAGATATATTTTAAAATTAAAATAGTTTAAAAAAAATAAATACAATAATAATAAAAAAAAATACAGCGCGATCACCTAATCATTTGTAAAAGCCATAAAAAAACATGGTTAGGGGTCTTGTAGCTAATTTTGTTCTTTGTAGCAGTTTTCTTATTTATAATTTTTTTAAAAATCTAAAAGCCCTTAATTTGCCATCAAGCAAATAACAACATGCCACGTATGATATCAACTCGTCGGGTTTATTTCAATACACAGACAGTGAAAGAGAAAGGACCAAACAAGCTTCTTTTATCCGCTATCTACTAGGGTTTTGTAGTGAGGTTTCGCTTGTGCGTCGTGATTTTCTTGTTATCGCCCATGGCGAAACCAATTCGTGGCCGTCGTTCCCCTTCCGTTTCTGGGTCGTCATCTCGGTCCAGTTCCAGATCTCGTTCTCGCTCTGGTTCGAGTCCGTCGAGGTCTCTTTCGCGCTCCCGCTCACGTTCAAGATCGGTCTCTTCATCTTCATCTCTTTCGCGGAGCGTTAGTTCTAGGAGCCGCAGTCCTCCACCTCGTGGAAAAAGGTTTGGGTTTCTTTCAAATATATCCAATTCCTCTCGTTTCTGCGCGTAGTTTCGAATTGGATTTATAAATTGGTTCCATCAGGAAATGAGTTGAGTCCCAAACTGGCTTTCGTTCATCTTGGTTAGTCGTGGGAAGAATTTTGTAACTTATTTTTTAGCAAAAATTTAAAAATGTAAGAATTGAGACTGTTGCATTTAGCACATTTTTCTGGGTAATATCTTCTCGTGAGGTGATTTTCTGATTGATCTTCTGCAGTCCTGCTGGAATTTCTAGGCGAGGTCGCTCTCCTCAACCACAATCTAAAGGAGCCTCTTCACCTTCTAAGTAATCTCGAAACTACTATACTCGTATTCAAGTTTTGAATGTCGATATTGGACATTACCATCTCTCTCTCTCTCTCTCTCTCTATATATATATATATATGTGTGTGTGTGTGTGTGTGTATGCTATCTCTGTGTGTGAGAGAGAGAGAGAGAGAGAGAGTGAGAGCTGAAGGTTGAGTCTTAGTTGGAAAAATCCAATTACATTAGAGAATGATGGTACCTTTTTAAGTGATATGTATTTAGTACTTGCTCTTCGTGTTGGTATGTCGTCTTGAAAGCCCTAGTAGTGTTTATGCATTCTTCAGATCCTCACTTTTACTAAATATACTGATTTGCATTCGAATAATGGTTTCAGGAAAGCTGCACCTATTCAAGAATCTCTTGTTCTCCATGTTGATTCTCTTAGCAGAAATGTGAATGAAGGCCACCTGAAAGAAATATTTGGTATGTTGATTGGTCTTTCATATTTCTTCTCCTGTATTACATGGTAACTGAGTACACCAGCTTTTTGGCCCTCATCTGTGATCAGTAGCATTAGGTCGTTTTGGTCATGGATCATCACTGGCATTATGGTTATTGTATTTTGTTTGTGATGATCAGTGTTTGACTAAATGGTAAGTCTTCACACTGTGTGTTAGTAATGGCTTGTTTTTTGTATTAGGCAACTTTGGGGAGGTTGTACACGTTGAACTTGCAATAGATCGAGCTGTAAGTTGCTAGTTTGGTGCTCTCTGTTGTTTTTCTGGCATTACTTGTTAAGAGATCTTCTTATGATTTCCTTTCAATCTTAACAGGTTAATCTTCCAAAAGGATATGCTTATGTTGAGTTCAAGGCAAGAGCTGATGCTGAGAAAGCACAGCTGTTCATGGATGGTGTATGTCTCTTTCCAAATATGAATTGCACTATGTTTTTATTTAACATATAGCCAGGAAGATTTATACATGTTTCTTTTGCTTACATACCGCAGGGCCAAATTGATGGAAACGTTGTTAAAGCAAAGTTCACACTACCACCGCGCCAGAAAGTATCTCCACCTCCTAAACCTCTCTCAAGTGCACCAAAAAGAGATGCTCCAAAATCTGATAGTGCTGCTGCTGACATTGAGAAAGATGGGCCCAGGCGCCCAAGAGAGAGTATGTCTATGTTTTATGTTTTGGTTATTTGTTATTGTTGTAGTCTATGCTTTATATTGTGTCAATGATTATTATCAATGTGTTTAGATTCTCCACAACGGAAAACAGTACTTTCTCCAAGAAGGCGATCACCTCTACCCAGGAGAGGCACATCACCTAGAAGATTACCTGATTCGCCCCCTCGCCGGAGGCCTAGCTCTCCCATCCGCCGTCGTGGTGATACACCACCTAGGCGCCGGCCAGCATCGCCATCTAGAGGCCGTTCTCCATCTTCTCCCCCTCCAAGACGATTTAGATCTCCTGCAAGGTTAGCTATAGCACCATCTGGGTCTGGTATATTTGTATCAAAAGCTCACCTTTTATCTGTCAACAGGGGATCCCCGAGAAGATTCCGTGGCAGTCCTGTTAGAAGACGGTCTCCTCCTCCAAGGCGAAGGTAAGTCTATGCGGTACATCATTAGAGGCTATGGTACTCTACATTAGATATGGAAATTATGTCAGTTTTATATATGTTTTAAATTGGGCATCTTTCAGGTCACCTCCAAGGAGACTACGCAGTCCACTCAGAAGATCTCCAATCCGTAGGCGCAGCCGATCACCAATTCGAAGACCTGGTCGCTCTCGTTCAAGGTCCATCTCACCCCGCAGGTATGTTTTATCTTAGATTTTGCTAGGGTTTTTTTGTGTGATATCTCCTAGTTTTTGTTTTGTTTTGTTGCATAGGTAAGATACTACATATAAGGATTCATGGCATGTTAGTTTAAGTCTTTGATAATTCACGAGTAGACCCTACTTTCCTGTAATGAATGTCTTATCCTATTCCTAGAGACGTATGACTTGAGCTATACAGATATATGTGAAGTCGGTTATTGGTGTAATTTTTGTCTTTGATTGTAAGCAGGGGACGAGGTCCAGCTGGGAGACGTGGGAGGTCATCTTCTTACTCTAGTTCGCCAAGTCCCAGAAGGGTAAGGACTTGTTTGCAGATCCTTATCTATATATATATATATATATATATATATATATATAGAGAGAGAGAGAGAGAGAGAGAGAGAGAGAGAGAGAGAGAGAGAGAGAGAGAAAGAGAGAGAGAAATGTTGATTCCTTGTTGAGTTATGTGTTTTGACATTCTATCATGTGCATTATAAAATTTACAGGTTCCTAGGAAGATTTCAAGGAGCCGCAGTCCTAGGAGGTAAACACTATCTTTGTCTTAAACACACCTAGCTACTCCTCATCTGGAACTGGAAACGACTTAATATGTAGCATGCATGAGAAAACAAAGCTTTTCTGTTAAGTTATGTGTAGTAAAAGGTTAGGTTAGCTGGTTTTCTGATGCAATACATAAAAGATCAAACCTGTCTTATCAATGGCAGTATATGCAGCACACAGGAATTTGATTATCTTGGATATGATAGTTAATGATCAAAAACAAAGGCAAATAGAAATGGTTATTCAGTAATTGTTTTTTGTATAGTAAAAGAAAATGGGTTGTTGTTGTTGTTGTTGGATATGTGTGAATAGGCCACTGAGGGGAAAAAGAAGCAGCAGTAACAGCAGCAGCAGCAGTTCACCGCCTCCTCGCAAAACATGAGGTTAATAAAAAGAAAAACTTGGAGCTCGCTTTCTCCTTCTCGACCTCTTTTCATATAACAAGAAAATGTTTACCAGAGACCAAATGAGGGTTGTGGCTTTCGTAGTGTTGGATGTTTTAATGTTCTTTCTCATTCTCACATTGTCTGTTTTAATGTTCTTTCTCATTCTCACATTGTCTGTTTTAATGTTCTTTCTCATTCTCACATTCTGTTTTGGATCCTATCAATGATATGAGTTTTAATTAATATGTTCAGTCTGCTCAAAGATTGGATCATCCATTTACATAAATTAAATTATTGAAAGGAAACATCATCCTAGATCTGAAGTAGTTTTCTTCAACTCCGGTTTTGATAAGCACGTGAATCTAAGAAGAATGAAAACTTTGAAATGATCCAAAAGTTTTGCTGTTACGAACAGAAATTTAGTATAAATAAGAAATGTGTTCTTATTCATTTCTTATTCATCATTGCCGAACATCCAATCTCACTCCCTACTTTTTCCTTTTTATTTACACAATCACATAGATCACAAGATTTGTCTCATATTGACAGAAGTCTGATTCCAAAGAGTTTGGCATAAGTCCGTATAAATGAGCATATAAAATCAAAATCTCAAATGACCAAAAGATGGCCAAGACACAATACAGTTCATGTTTAAACACTGAAAAAAAAAACTGAAGAAACTTCTGAATCTGTTGCTATCTAAAAATCACGGGCTAGCTAACTTTAAACAAAACACTCTGCTATCAATTTCAACCTCTTCTCCCCCCCCCAATGCTTGTGATTTTATGGTCGAGAGAAATTGAGTAAAATTCCAAAATGTTGTGAAATTTAGCAAATACACTTACTTTGCCTTTGCCTTTGCCTTTGCCTTAGATTTGATTAGTAGAGTGGACGTTCTGAATTCAGCATCGTCTCTAATGAAGCTCCACCAGACAATGGTTAAGGGAATTGTGGCTGCGTGCCAGATCGAGTGAGCATCAAAGTAGCCTTCATATGGAGGAAAATCATATATCTCTAGAAGCATGGCTAATCCTCCAGCTATCACAACCACCCATAGTTTCCAATTAGAAGGATGTCTCGAGAGAACAGCCCATCTTGCCCATAGGAAAAGCTGAGTGACTCCCATTGCCACACATACAATCATGTTCCAACCTGCAAAACAACATCCAAAGCCGTTAAATTCATCCAGTCTGTATATCAGAGTCGGTTTCAGATGGGAGAGAAGAGTTTGCGGTGTACCATAATCGAGTTTGTAGAAGTTAATGTATAGTATGTGGGTGGTCAAGAAAGCTAGTATTGGAGCGGATACCATGACTCTTGTAGCCTCGACACGAATATCAAAGGTTCTCAAGATGGATAAGATAAGCGAGAATCCGAGAACGGCTACTGCAGATGAGTAGTCCAACCTCTCAGTGAGGTCAACATCCCTGAGAATCATAGAGATGGATTAGCAGAAAATCATGTGATATATGAATTAGGCTGTAAATGATAATGTAACACTGTAGATGATTACCGACTGTGGAAAACAGCACTCCAGAACCAAGAGTTCATGGACAGAAAACCGTAGATATGCCACAAACAGACATATTCATAGTACGCCGTCTTATCATGTTTCAGAGGCAACTTATAGTATAGCGTAATGAAGAAGCAAAGCCAACCATGGAAATGCATCGCTAGGTTGAGCACAGAGAAAGCAACAGAAGCAGGCTCCTAACAAGGAGTAACGTAGCATCAAACTGTGTGCTCCATCTAATATTTTGAAAGAAAAAGAATACAATTGGCCGTTAAGGTGAAAAATCCTGACCTGAATTCCAAGGAAACGCTTGAAGGGCCATTTACCATGATACTTGACCGGGACTTGACCAAAGGCTTCCCGTTCTCTCTCTCTATTAACCATACAGTGATAACGGCAATCACCTTGACAACCCCACTTTTTCCATTGTAAATAGAGAGGTTCTTGTATGTACCATGGACCACCATTGGATGAAGAATTGCATTGAGGAAAGCAATCTTGTCCAACACAACCACTTATCTCGCATTCTGCAACACATGTCCTGAGACAAAATAGCCAGATAATCCATATAATGTCCATCAGAGCTGCTACTAGTACCAAAAAAGCAAAGCAGATGCTAGAAGCCCAGAGTTATCTTGACAGAAATTATAACATTACATAGTAAGCAAGATAAGCTCTGTATGAATAATGAATACAAAAGAGACTGAATGATAGATAATACCTGTACTTTGGATCGGCATCGCCAGCACTAGCATCTGAAATGCTGAAAAGGCATGAAAACACTAGAAATAGAGCTGTACAGAATTGGACAGCCATATGAGCAGATCAAGAATTGAAATCTGCAGTGAAAGAACTGAGTTGTAACTTGTAACTATGCAATCCCCAGAAAGAAAGATCACTTAAAAGAGCTACACATGAAAAGTATGAATCAGACTACCAAAAGCAAAACAAATAACACTAGGATTAAGACATATGAAAATCTTCATTGATTTTCCACTAAACAAAGGAAGTGATCGCACCGGTGAATGAAATTCTCACATATCGACATTTTATAATTCGAACTAGAAATACTTGCAGAATCTCTTCGTCAACGATCGAACTTGCAGTGAAGAGAACCTAGAATATCCGGATTCCTCAAATTATAATCCTACGCTTTCCAGATTCGATCAGATAGATCGAAAAAAAAATTGGGAAGTAAATCATCAGAGCAAGAGATTTAGCAATTACGTAAGAAAAAAAAACACAAATATGAGAACTGAACAGGTATAAAAAAAGACAGAGAAAAACAGGAAATAATGGAGCAGATCAGATAGCATGCCTGAGAATCCGAGTCTGGTCTTCGCAACAAAGTGAGGCTCTAAGCAACGAGAGCAGATATTGTTGTAAACAACGGAGTAGAAACAAGAGCACGTGTTTTATTTATTTTAACAAAACGAAGTGTTTCCTATGTTTTTTAACCATTGAGAAATTTTAGAGCACTTCTATTCATAATTTGTTTTAAAATTTTGCATTTATCTTATCTCCTCTATACATTTATAAGATCTGGAAAAAAAAGCAAGGAAATTATTTAAAATAACATTCTCTACAAAATTTTGTTATAAATATAATATTTACATTTCCAATAATTTAATTTTTAAATATTATATTTGGAACAAATATTTATAAAAGTGTTATTTTATATAATTGACCAAAACATATTTCCGACGAAAGTTGACAAAAAATATTAATTATTATTAGTGATGCTAATTAAATGGTTTAGTACAAAAAACAAACATCTGTTTTGTACTCGAAATTTATTTTCTTCTTTTCTACAATGTTTAATAAGTAGTACAATGGTATACATATCAAGTAAAAGGTTTTCTGATATACTTCTTCTCTGTGTATAATGTTTAGTATACAGACACACAATAAGGGGTTCAAGCTCGAACCTAATTAAAATTCTGGATTTACTTCTTCCCCAACTCGAATCCAAGACCGTGTTTTTGCTTCAATCTCGTATCTCAGAAGAGTTCCAAACAAGATCTTTCCCTGAATCCAGCCAAGGACCAAAAAATGTTACTTCACACACACTGATTAAACCTCTTTTTCCTTTAATGGAGAAAGTAATAATGGTTTCAGAATGTTTGAACCTTTACTCTCCTGTATGAAGCTAAAGTTGTCAAGGGCTCATTGGATTTCTTCACTTGTCCAGCCTCATTGCTTATGTTTATCATCTGGCACCGGTTACAACCTCCCAACGACTGCATTGGAAGGAACAAAAAAAAATCCTGAGAAACGTGAAGTTTGTAAATATGATTACGAATTGAATCTTTTGTGGATCCAAGGACTTACTGTAAAATGATTATCTCCTATCTTGAGAGCTCTCCATTTATCTTCTGCGTATGGTTCACCTCCAGATATAACCAGATTTGGTCTGAACCTATATGGATCGAGTTTCTCCTGTGGCCGACAGTAACCCTGGTCTTCTGTACCCAAATTCTTGTTTGTCAAGCGAAGAGCAAAGAGGAATAAGATTTGTAAGATTAAATGAAGATGAAAACGTACTTGCTTCTAATCTTCTGCTTAGGTCTGCAACACTCTCCTCCGAGATTAACAAGAACTGAGCTTCATTAGCAAAGTTGATATTGCTTTCCAAATCTCTGCACAACCCAGGACTCTTGTTTCTGTTCAAGCAGTGTTTGGAAGTAGAGCTAGAATACCGTAACAACTTGCATTGTCGACCAATGGCATTAGTGAACCAACAATTGATTCTAGTTTCCTCGTCATGATTTTCATGTCTGCAGCAAAAATCAAATTTATTAAAGGCAGTTCAAGTATGACAGTATATGTTAGGGACCATACTTGTTGGCATGTGAGTTGAACTCTTCGCATTTCGGATTATATGAATCAGATTTGATTCTGATGTGCAGCTTGTCTTTGCAGCGAGAAGATTCGACACACAATAGCCCTTCCTCAAGGTCAATTAAGGTGCTCATAAGAGACATCTCAGGCACCTAGAAGCCATTCCCAAGCAAATCAAAACTTTGCTGACAGATCAGTAGATATAAGGATTCAAGTTAGAAGATGCTTTCTTACCTTCTTTTGGGTAAGAATTTCCCCAGTCAGACCCTGAATCATCCATTCTCGATCATGAAGCAGGCCTTTTCATGTTTTAAACACAAAACACAAATTAATCATAAACGCCCAAGACATCCGTCCAACCACTAATGCCTGCAAAATGCAGTACTGAACTGGAGTATGACAAAGCAAGTTAAATGAAATACCTGTTCTGCAAAGTGGCCAACGATTCACAGAAAATCCAGCACATGACTTGATTGGGTATATGGTAATTGATTTAAGGTAGTATCTTGGAAAGGATTCTTTACATTCAACTTCTGCGTAACAACAGAAATAGGGGATCCTTAGCTTCACACCATATATAGCTGTTATCTCACAAGTTAAAAAAATTCATGGTTTTCCAAAGATCATATGAACTATAAGCTTTATATGTGTGACTAACAGAAGCATAAGTACCAAATTACTGAAAGGTGTAAAGATGGTGACACTAATACATTCACATCCCAGGAATGAATGACAGGATAGATTATTCCAAATTCTTTCTATATCGATAGGAGTGAATAATGCTCCAAGAGAGTTGAATAGCAAAAGTTAGTGTTATTAGAAACAAAGCACCATAAAAGATTTAAGAGAAGGTACCTTCGCCAAAAAGTTGAGGAAACCTTCCACTGACGGCAATCTTTGGAGGTGAAACAAATGAACTTGTGATGAAATCAATAAATTTCTGCAAATGAAACGTAGTCTTTAAATTAGGTAGCCGCACCAACAGAGTAAATGAGCTTCGCTCATAATCACTACAGCTTCCGCACATGGAATTGAGGAAAACCTAAATGATGGAACCTACACATACCTTGGCCTCTTCAAAGGTTGACATGTAACCAAACGAAACTCTAACAGCCCCTGTTGGTTTTCCATTAATCACATCATTGTCGTCCCAGCAAATATGCCCAGCCTGTGTTGAAATAAAGGTTGTCGGTCAACTATATAAAACCAGATCTGCCAATCGAAGCAGCAAAAAGAATGATAAGCAGAAAAGATAAAAGGAACAATTATACCTCTACATTCGACAACAAATCAGAATGAGACAAGTCGAGATACTTTGCACAAGCGCCAGGATTGCAAAAGCATCCTGTCTAAAACGAAGTAAAGTGACAGATGGAATTAAGCGTCAAGTGACCTAATGCAAGATTACGCCTTGCCAAAGTGCAAAACCCTCATTTTACTTTAGCATTTCCCTTCTGTTTTCATTTCGGTGAATGAATCCAAAGAGGAATAACAGCTGAACTGTGTTTCCAAAACATACCCGTAGCTGAATTCCAGATAAAGATGCCAGCTTTTCCACCTCCAGGTAGCCAAACCAAGAGCCATCAGGTCTCTTCAAGTTAAATGTAACCGTTGGGCCAAACTTATGTGAAGATAACTGTAACATGATACTTAGAATAAATCAAGTACTAAGGCCACACATACGACTTCTGAAGTAAATAATGGTATGTTTTAAATATGTAATGGCTGAAGCTTGTTTCCTTCGTTTGTTCTTTTTGATGAAGCATATTTTCACTCAATAAATGAAGCCATATCATATAACAAATGAATTATGAGGGGAAAAACCCTATATTTTAATCAAGACAGAACATACCTTCAGACTTTCACTGCCATATAGAACACATACAACAGCTCCATTTCCATGTCGTAAAGCCTGAAGTTTCTTCTTCACATATATGGAAAGTGATGTTGTGTGCCTAAGAAATAGATACAGAACATGCTTTAGCTTCCACACTAGCAGATGGTTTGGAGGGAACTATTAAACCTCTGCAAGTTTAAAACAATGATTACCAAGATTCTCCAAAAATGTAAGGCCCTAATATACAGTTCTAGTAAGGGATGCATGGGTGTGAGTTTAACTCACATCCATATTGCAGAAGTAGTAAGGGACTTGAGTAATCTGAAGCCATGGTGGAGCGCTGCTATGCTCAAGAATGAAGCAGAGCCATCCTCAAAAAAATCCTCCACGGGTTCCCTTCTTTTTACAAAGTCAATGTCAGCAATCGAACTAGCAACAGTGCCTGTACGCATTACATTAGTTAGATGCCACACAAATTCAACCATCTTACACAACCTAATGAGATGCGTACCTCCACTAAAATAAGTCTTCTTGAGCAATTTGGCAGCATCTGTAGATAATATAATAGCGAGAAAAATATCATGACAGAAATTAGCATTTGCATACTTTGTTTCATAACTTTACAAGTAGATATTGCTTGGAAATGAGTCTGAAATTATAGAAGAATGAAATGAAAACTATTTTGGAGATCATAGCAACAGAACTGCTCTGATCTGAGTTTCGATTTAAAGAGAATACTTCTGAACTACAGTCACATTTATGAAGATGTACAGAAGGAGATGAATCTCAGGAAAAAATTACGCACCATTCCGAACAAGGAGAGCACCAAGCCCAGTAGGATACCCAAATAACTACATGAAAACAGCCGAAACAAGAAAGTCAAAAAACTGATAACGAAATAGCTTCCACATTTATTTTTAGAAATATCCAGGACCTACCTTGTAGAATGACACAACAACAAAATCTGCAGGATATTCCGATAAATTGGGTGGTTGTGTAGCAGAGCCTTTGGCAGCATCAATCAAGACCATCCACCGCTTGCTTCTTATAACAAGAACATTAATAGAAAACAAATCAAATGAAACCAAGTCCTAGGCACACTTGAAACCAATAAAGAAAGAAGTATCAAATGAAGCCCCATTAGTTCCTTCAAAAGTTTCAGAGTAGTTTAGGCTTATATTATTAATTGTTGTAAACCAAATTTCATTTCTAGATATCACCATATCAACCGCAGATAAATAGTATTATATAAGGCTGATTCCTGTACCACTTCTCCTGCTCTAAGGCTAAATCTAACTCACACTCGGGGGATAATGTACACAAATATTCACTATGCCTAAGAAGCTGGATTGTCCTAGGATTAACATTTTCAAACCTCAGAAATATGAATACAAACAGACATTGAGCATTACAACGCAAGACCCTAAAGGAAAATAAAAGACAAAGGGATATAAGACGATACATACTTCCCGAAGGGAGAGCCTTGTAGTGTAGTTTCAGTACTTTCTTTAATCAGCTTCACCAGATCTAGGTTGAACCTCAAACCCGTAAAATTGCACTCTGAGGGGAAAGCAAATAGATTATAGGCTTCTCCTGTAAACAGACACACAATAAAAACACTGAACTAAGCAAACCAGCAAAGTCGTATTTACCCAAAGATGGCATGTGCTACATATTGAACAGATATTTAATTCATAATGAAAGAACAAAGAGAAACCAAGCTAACAGACCTCTTGACTCTTCCTTTCGAAGTTTAGAAGTGTTTCTCATCATCACAGCGCGATGCTTTACCTTGATAAATGGTCCTGAGCTTGCTAGCTGACCAGGCTGGTTAGCTACCTCTTCTATATCCACTGCACATGCTGAAGCACCTTGACCTAATGCATATTCCCTAATACCAAGAACACTGTTGTGATTCTCCGTGGTATACAAAAAATTACTGTCTTGGGTCCAAGGAAATGTCTCTCCGACAAGCTTCAGCCCTGCTGTGGCTCCGGATGTGAATATGCAACTGTAATCTTCAGGAGATGCATTGAAGTATTCGAGTACCTGACGCAGTTTGACACGCAGATTGATTGAAACATACATGACGAACATAAGAGGATAATGGTACACCAAAGATATTGATAAGAATGTAATACCTGATGCCGAGCATCCGCTATAATGTCACTGGTCACTGAACTGATATCACTTTGACTATCTAAATCACTATTAAGGAACCCTTTTCAGCAACAATAAGCTCACGAAAAAATGTTACACTGTCCACATTAACAAGATCTACAGAAGCGCCTAACTTCTTTCTTTCTCATAAATCCACAACAAACTTTGACATCTTTAAGTCACCAAATTTAGCACAGGAATAAAAAAATCTGAGATTGGGGCCTTAATAAGTAGTAAAACAAAATGTGAAACATGTCTTATAAGGTTCAAAAGATCTGGATACGTGGATTTCCATAAACATTGCTTGTAAAGTCCTTGAAAATATTTTCCATCTGCAATTCAGAATACAAAGTAGAACCAGCATGATCCAAGTATACAACACCTACACATACAACAGGAATTTTAAGCTTCAACTTCAAAACTCGGAGGTTTAAAGATGAACAACAAATCGAAAAACTGGAAGCAAATTCTTAAACCCGTTTTGATACTGAGTATTATTTTCAAGAAAAAAAATCATTTCATAGAAACATCATTAACACACACTGATTCATTCTGAGGTATATCTGAATCGTTTATATTTATATGAGACTCTGATCACTGATCACCACCGATCCTAAGACTCGAAATCTAAAGATAAATCTCGTCGATTGCAACTTAATATAAGTTCTTCTGAGTTCTGACTAATGCCGAATATCCATCGAGGAAACACAAAGTCATTTCGAAACATTGAAGTAGTCAGCTGATCCTCTGTGGAGCCAACCCAAGAGTGATTTCTTAGAAACTTCAAAAATTTCTGCTTAAAATTTTAGCTTTTAGAATTTCTATAGAGATCCGAAAGAAGAACTCATACATGATTCTAGGAAAAGAAAACGAATATATCATAACAGACCTTCGTGTAATCTCTTGAATTCGGTCTCGCGGACCTCTTTGATGTTCTTCAGACCATCTGGGTATCCATAATAGTCTCCAAACTCCTTAAGAAATTCTTCCATGGCAACAGTTTATCCGACGAAACAAAAGGAAATTATCTCTTTAATCTTTAGAAAAATCACCGACTAAAGAGAAAGACAATGCGTCCCGGCTTTCTAAAATAAAAGACATTCTCGCCCTTTTTCACATAACATAAACAGATTTTGTACTTCTGTATGGTAATGATGTATTCTCCAAGATAACTATCATCATTAAATAATTATCATTTGTCTTTTTGTTTTTTTTTCTATTTTTTTGGAATTGATAGTTCAAAATAGATCGTCAGTTTACTTTAAAAGACAATTAGAACTAATTACTTTTCATAGAAATGTTCAGATTAATTGCCCAAAAAATCCACTGACACAATGCCCAACAAGCACACTAACAATAAATTTTTAAAGGTTTGTTTTTCAGTACACAAATTTACTCTACTAATACTCAATTCACCCCATTTTCCTTCATATGTAAATCAGACAAATGAATTTTCTAATCTTATCACATTGTTATCCTTTTTTTCTAAAATTAGTATAAGTCATTGTTTACTTTATATGAATTATAAATTAAACTAAAAGATTATATTCGAATTCCGATATATCAATTTAGAATGTGGATTTCTCCTAAAGGGGAAAAAATTAATCAATTTTAATGCAATTCTATAAGCTTTAATTCCATAAGCTTAATTCAAGTCAATTTCTAGCAAAAATGTATTGATGAACAAAGCGAGATACTACAACACAGAAACAGAACATTTTCTTAAGCGAGATATTTCACTTTTTTGTATGTCACTAGATTTCATCGAGAATACACATACTACAATAGTTACTATCCTGTAACATTGGTCGAGATTCAAGATACCAGCTTAAGAAAGTTTAACGCATGTTCCTGTTGAGAAGACCTTGGAAAGATATGTAGAGATCTTTGTTATCTTTCCCAAATATTTCATCTGCTTTTCTCAGGGTTTCCTGTCAAAAGCAACTAACTTTTTTTAATCCTTAATCTGGACATACATAAAGAAAGAAATAGCGCACCAACTACGGTTTTTTTACCTCTCTGGTTTGCTTCTGGGCATTGAGTTCCTTGATGTTAGCTAAGAATGAACTGAATTGTTCATAGGACAATCGGCTCCTGAGAATGACGAATGGAAAAGAAAAATCAACAATGTGAAACTATGGTTGATGATATAATCAACACGAAGAAAAGCCTCACCTTGCTTGCCTGAAAAACTCTTTACCGTCCATCCGAGGTGTACGAGCTGCAAAAGAGTTTTATGCAATGTATAAATGAAGGAGGTATATATTTGAGCTATATCAATTTATACATGTAACAATTTTGATGATCCTATGAACCTGGGAGTGTGCGATTGCGAGGTGGAGAATTTGCAGCTGAGGATTGCTGACTTGAAGGGTACCAAAGTGTTGACTTTGTGGGAGAAACTGCACCTGATGTTCTTTTAGGAGAACCCGCTGCAGAATAGCCTCGAGGGGATACACTTGAGGAGATAATCTTTGGTGTTGCAGTTGGGGTAAGACGTGGAGAGATGTATGGTGTCATTGAAAAATTGTTTCCAGTGTATTTTGAACCTGCAGAGTAAAAGGTCTTACGTGTTCTTTGTCGCAGCACAGAGATAAAGCATAACACGGGACGATTACTATAGGAGGCTGACACTGTTACCTTCAACACTAGGAGTACTCATATCTCCAGATCCATTGTATGAATGGTTTGTTGAGTGTGCATTGGTCCTTTCATCTGCATGGTTAAAAGATAAGTAGCTCACAGATAAACCAAAACAAGACAAATATTTCCTCGGAAATTGGATACTGATGCAGCACCTTTCATTGGATATGATCCTGGAAGTGACTGGTCGCATGTCCTAATATCAACAGGTTCTGTTTGCTACAATAACAAATCGAGAAGAAGCAAACGTGCATTCTCTTGTATCAGAGGGCATAAGCGTGCAAGATAGAGTCACTGGAGTGCAAAACCACATATAAAACAACAAAAGCATGGATGTCTTACCGGACCACTCTCGTCGCTTAGGGATTTGATTAACTGCCGCTTGAATGTCTCTAACTAAAAATAGAAGCATTAGCCCATATTATATAATGTGAAACTCTCTTGCAATACAAAACCAAAACATAAAGCATCAGAAAAGCAACAAAAATATCACCTTGGCTAAATCACGGGTGAGTTTGGTGACAGTCATTTTTAGTGAATCCTTCTCCTTTGTCAGGTTCATCTTTATAAGAAAAGCAAGACAATTGATAAAAAGAAAGATAGGCCATGGTTAAAGTCTTATAGAGGAGACAAAAAAAAAGCATGCACCAGATCATTTGATTTCAGAGCAGATATGTTCATTCATTCACTGATTTGGAGAAGAGCATAAATCTTGATATATAGAACAAAGCGATATATAATATATGACAACCTATCTACCACTTCAAGTTGAATCCTTCAGCATCATAAAACATCCTGAACTGATAACCAATGAACCTAATTCCATAACAACACATACAGAATGCTCTTGGGTTAATTAGTAACCAATGAAACAATATATCCTTACTTAGTCCAAAGACTCTCATTCTCTCCATCTACCAGCAACTATCTCAGAAAGCAAGACTAGCAACTATTAGCGTAATTCGAAATCTGAATGCAGAAATACTGAAACCATAAAAGCAACAGAGGTGGCTAACGAAATGAAGCTTTCTACTCACATTGTCCTCAAGGACGATCTTCAACCTCGAATCAGCCTCGCGGCAGTCTCTCTCCAGGCGAGAGGTCTTCTCTTCGAGCTCACGAACAACATTTTCCTTATCCAGAAGCTTTTGTCTCAATTCCACCACCTCAGAGTCCAGATTCGACACCCTTGAAGCTATCGCCATTGACGTGATCTTCCTCGCAAGATCCAATTGCTCAAAAGGGTCAATCGGAATCACCGACAGAACCTCTTTGGAGAGTTCAAAATCCAGCAGGTCGTCTCCCATTTCTCCACCAATAGAGTGCCCTATCTCGTACCCTTCGACGGCGAAGAAATTCAAAGGACGTAACGCTGTACCTTTTATGATCAGAAACTGACCACAACTTTCGAGAAGATTAGGGTTTTGAGCTATGAAATTGTCCGATTGCCTGTCCTGCAGAAGGGAATCAAAAAGAGAAAACCTTTACACTTGTCATTTTATCATTGGCTAGATATCTTTTCCTATCTCTATTTTGAATTTTTCTTGTTCGAATTTTAAGAAAACTCTTTTGATTATTTCCCTCCAAACTTGAGAAAAACACTTTTGATTACTTTTCTATAGTATCGCAATATTATATTTATAAAAAAAAATTAAAAAGACTTCAACAAAGAAAAATAATAAAATTGTTAGCGCCGTTTCGGTCATACATTTCAAAATTATAAAATCCACAAATTGCGACGTGAATTTGCATTTATGTGAAATTAAAATATAACATATTGGCATGTTATGTTCTAGGAATATATAAATTATAAAAGTCAAATAATTATAGGTGCAATTATAAAGGTTTCAGCATTTTTGGTGACAGGTTGAGATGTCACATCTATGCAGTTGAGTAGAGTCACCAGACACGTATTGAAATACAGATTAATGTGTAGATAAACATACACAAATTCCTTTAATGTGCAGACACGTAACCGGTTTTCCCCGGTTTGCACTAATTTTTTATACGATTAAAGAATCAATTCGAATCAAACGTGTCGGATATGTTCAACTCACAATCACAAGTCCACTTCGCTTGTGTCATCTGGTATAGCAACCAAACCGAACTATGTACCAAATAAACAAGGGACCATAATTGGTTTCCTTAACTGGATTACATAGGGAATTCCATATTGGGGTTTTTTTTTGTTTTAAGTGTCTAATTGGATTGAACGGTTAAAGTTTGTTAGTTTTTAGGTTTGTAGGTCGAAACCGGTTTACTACCAAGAAGTCATAAAAGAGCTATAACAAAAGAGTAAGAACCCGAAATATTTTCTCTAACAACAAAAGAACACGATTGTTATCTAGATTAAACATGGATTAGTAGTCTAATATCGTTCCAATTTTGTTCAAAATTCTTTGTAAAGAATTTCAGATATAAGAAAATCGAAATGTTTTTGTCGTCAAAGAATTGTGTTTTGAAGTTCAGTTTGGATCAAAATGCGATTGAATCGATTTTACTGCCAAACATTTCAGTTGGGAAAAACGGTTTCACATGTCGTCACCGGTTCTGCCTGGTTCGGTATCAAACTCAAAACCGGTTTATCTACCAGCATTTATTGCATTATCCGGACCAGAGTTGTATGGTCGAGTGTGTCTGTGTGCGTATGGAGACATTCATACACGCGTACAGGTAATTACATACACACACGCGCGCGTGTACTATATATACATACGCACATTTCTACGAAGAAACAAAAAAATCATCTACTGGCGTTTCTTTTGTTTCTCCAGTAACAGAGGAAGAACAAAATATATATATATAGATTAAAGAGATGTATTGTCTTCAAGTTGCAGCATATCACTTGTTCTTCAACGCAGCTCGGTCATGCTGTCTTTTTACTCTGATTATTTTTATCTTTCTCCGATTCTTTTTTATTTTCCAGAATGTCTCTGTAGTGAACCACGACTGTGAATCCAGAACGTCGTTGTTTTTGGCGATTACTGACACACAACAAGCTCAAGGAGATTTCAATGCAACTTTCTCTGGTGTTTTCTTTATTTAATCTGTAATCAAATAAATTGATGTAAATGTTTTGTAGTTGAGATTGTGTATTGTTTAGGTGTTTATCACACTATAACGTAGCTAAAATCCAGTCTCATCAACACAAACAAAAAATCCAACTTTGCAAGATATATATCATCTCTAATCTCTTTAAATGTGATTGTCAAGTTTCGATCTTGCAGTAGTGTCTACTCACAGGATTGCAAAAGAAGCGAATTTCTTTTCCATTTCAATCTTTGTATAAGCAATTGTCTATACGACAGATTGATTACAGTCTTTTGTGGCGGCTGACAAACCTACTGTCAAAGCTAATAGTTTATTTGAGTGAAACTATGAAGTTTAGAAAAGAAAAACACATAGCTAATAGTCTAATCCATACAATGATATGGGGGTTTCGGCCAATTTATACATGAACTTCGACCCGTGGTTACGATTCGATAACGAACTTTGTTGCTGTGCACTTTCATACATTAATTTAGTGTTTGACTCCATAACATGCATTGACTGGACTAATTAGTATTAAACATACATTAGCGATAAACGACGTTTAACTCACCGTTAATCCTAGCTGACTAGGATGACACGTCAGCCACGACAACATCTTAATAAACACGCAAAACGTCGACGTTTTGATAAGTGGGAGTTACCCTTAATTATTTTCCCTTCTTCACCAAACATTGCCTGCAGATAACAGTGCTCCTAGAAGCAATGTCGGTCCCATTCTTGGATCGCTTAGATAGTCTTTGATTCTGTTCCATATGCTCAACATTTTCTGTGTTGCTTTTATGCTTTTCGAGACTCCTGATCTCATCGGTTCAGTGCTTTCCGGTACAAGCTCTGGAGTTTTAGCTCTCTGCAAGTTTAAAGTGAAAATATCAAAGGACAGATGTGAATAAGGAACATTAAAGAACGAAGAAAAACGGAGGTTGCTTACATAGAAAGGCAGGTTTCTGTTGTCACCATCTTCTACCATTTTTGATAGCCACTTGATGATCTACAAAATAAAGTCGATACCAGAAACTAATGCAGAATTGTGAATCATAAAGAGTTTTTTTTCTTCTTAAGTCTGTACCTCTGGAGTTTGGGCCGGTCCGTCATAACTAACAACAAGTTGTGCAGCGGGATCAACATCGTCAGCTTCAGATTGCCATACAGTTTTGGGCCAACTACTTGATTTTTTCTCCACTTTCGCACTTTCTGTAGCATTTCTGTGGTACCGAACGATCAATATCCTAGGGACATCAACTGGCGCCCTCCTAGTTCCACACGTGTCATAGCTGCTTTCCGATTGAACATAAAAGAAACAGTATTTCTGGATGACGACAAATCCACACGCAGTCCGACAGTAGTAAGTAACAGAAATTAAGATCTAGACTGATATCTTAAGACATTTTGATGGATAAAGGAGACAGAACAGATTCAAGTGCGATAAAGGAGCATGTAAATGATATGGTTCTGGCCAGAATACTTACATTCTGAACTTCTCCATCAAGCCACACAAATGAAAGTCGCTTGGTTTTGTGTGCAGAAGCTGCTGGAGCTATTGATGGATCCTTGGAAGCCTCATCTGATTCTTCATAGTTTGACAAAGCATCTTGTACCCTGCACATGGTCTACAAGCTTGTAAGCTTAGACACGTATCTAATCAGGAAGGATACAAGAACTTAATATACAAATGGACGATTTTCCAAAAAAATATTGTACTCACTTCCCTCATCTTATTGAGTTCCACGCTCTGTCTTCCAACAAGGATGGCACAGTACCACGTGGCTTTATCATAACCAGCTCGAGAGTATCCCCGTGCATCACAACCAAGTTCCATTGATGCTGTGCTTCTTAGTTGAGGAATCTCTTTTAAGAAATATTATCAGAAACCAATAAAAACCATTCATCTTCAAGAAACTGAGAAGAAAGAGAAACCAAATGCAATAAACATATAACAAGTAGGAGCATGGACATTACGTAATTGTTTGTTCTGCTCCAAAATGTTCAGGAACCATGTACGGTTGCCAGATCCTGCAATATGGAATAGTTTATAATATTAGTTTCTTAACCATGCATCATCAGTCAGTAAAAACACTCAACTCAAGATGGTGAAAAACCATGATAAACAACAGGTTTTAAACCCGGATCCTTCATAATCACAATGGCAGGTGCAGATTCCACTTCCAACCTGTTACAAGAGAAGAAATTGATATGATTCAACGTAAAATCATGCAGTGGGAGAATCAAAGGAATACAACCAAGCATATACTATGCCACGTGTTTTGGAGGAACCGCAATATGTTTTTCCTGTCGGATCACCAACGCTCGTCGAGTTGCTCAAAGACTGCGATAGTTTCCGGAAGAAAGATTCTGACTCCGTTGCCAGAAGCGACGATCCGCATCATCACGTAATAGATGTTGAAGCTTTACACATACGACATGTGCCGTTCGTTCTAGCATTTAACAACCTCCAATATGATGTCACACTTCGTCGGCGGTTTGATTTCTCTCGGCGAGGTTCCCATTCGGTGAAGACTCTACTCGATGATGTTTCCGGGGAAGCTTGCAACGGGGATATTCTCGCCGTTCTCGGTGCAAGCGGAGCGGGGAAATCCACGTTGATCGATGCATTGGCGGGGAGGGTTTCGGAGGGGAGTTTGCGAGGCTCTGTGACACTAAACGGGGAGAAGTTTTTGGAATCTCGATTGCTGAACGTGATATCGGCTTATGTAATGCAAGATGATCTCCTTTTTCCGATGCTCACCGTCAAAGAAACCTTGATGTTCCTTCCGAGTTTCGTCTCCCGAGAAGCTTGCCTAAATCGAAGAAAATGGAACGTGTTCAAGCCTTAATCGACCAATTGGGGCTCAGAAATGCGGCGGACACTGTAATCAGAGACGAAGGACACCGTGGAGTCTACACGACGTCGTTTAGGTTAATAGTTAAATAATTAATTAAATTTATTTAAACATCTATTATCTGACTAAGCAAATTTTTAACGGTTTGACTAACACCGTCAAGTCAATGCATGTTACGGGATAAAACACTAAGTTCATGTATGAAACTGCACAGCAACAAAGTTCGTTATCGAATCGTAACCACGGGTCAAACTTCATGTATGAATTGGCCGAAACCCCCAATGATATGTTAGGCATTTGTTTTCGTAAACGGGCCAAACTAAATCCCAATTATTTTAGCCCGAATCAACACGCCTATCTGTTTAAATATTGATGAATTGTGATTAACTAGATTTATACAGTTATATAAATTATATAATATTATTTATTAGTATATATAATTTAAATTATTATTTTAAATTATTTTTAATATTAATTTTTATATATTTAAATTAAAGAAACAAATATAATTATTTTTTATGAATTTAATAATATTTTTTGTTAATTTAATAAAATATATTGATTTTCTAATCGAATTAATAATAATGATATATATATATATTATAATTATTCTAATAACTTAAACGTATTTCTATATTTATTTAAAATTTACTATAATAATTACATGCAATCATGATATTTATATTAATAATTAGGATAGTACATGTGCTATGCACATAAAAAGTTTAATATTTTACGTTTTATATTAAAATAAAATTTTCAATAAAATATAAAAAAGATTTATCATATTTTTTCTTGTGTTATTCATAACTATAAATTTTTTTATAAAGATCTATTGACTCTATTGAAAATTTTAGTTTGTTTTTAAAATCATTAGTAGATGATAAACAAATATTTCAAATTTCTTTTTTTAAAAATAAACAACAATAAATCATTATTAGAATCTCAGAAAATTTTCATAAATGATGTAGAGATTAATGTATAAATAACTTACTTGTTCATCCACAAAAATAAATTCAAATCTTTCAAAACAAATTTTAAACAATTCACATATTAGTAGGAAAAATTCGTTTAGAATAGTATAACAAAAAGTATACTAAATCTACTATATACAAAAATAGTATAAGTTTTTTAAAATTTTGTATATATAAACTATTAATGGTTGTATGAAATTGTTGATTACAATAGAAAGATTTAATAAAATTTGACATATTTGCTAGTTTTGTATAAATATATTACATTACATTAAATAAAAAAAATTATAACATGTTTTAATTAAATTAATGAAATTAGTAGTCTTAACTAATTTTTTTATATTATAGAATACTTTTATATATAAAATAGTCATAATAAAAAAAACTCTTTTGGAGGGTTTTAATAAAATAGTCATAATATTTTGTTTATATTATAGAATTACTAATAGTTTGTTTAGATGGTCACAAAAAAATAGAATACTTTTATATATAAAACAGTCATAATAAAAAAACTCTTTTATAAAATAGTCATAATATTTTTTTTATTATAGAATTACTAATAGTTTGTTTAGATGGTCACAAAAAAATAGAATACTTTTATATATAAAATAGTCATAATAAAAAAAACTCTTTATTTTTTTTATATTATAGAATACTTTTATATATATAATAGTCATAAAAAAAACTTTTTTGGAGGGTTTTAATAAAATAGTCATAATGTTTTTTATATTATAGAATTACTAATAGTTTGTTTAGATGGTAAAAAAAAACTCTTTTGGAGGGTTTTAAATTTTTGGTATGTTATGTGATATATATATATAGAGAGAGTTTATTTGGTTTTAAACAAAGAGATATGTATAACATGTTTTAATTAAATTAATGAAATTAGTAGTTTTAACTAATTTTTTATATTATAGAATACTTTTATATATAAAATAGTCATAATAAATAATTATTAGTAATTCGAATTTATTTTTTAAATCAATTGATATAATATAAAATTTTAATTGAAAATATATTGATTTTGTTTATAAACAAAAACAAAACTAAATTTATTAATTTGAATTAATGAATATGGGTTGTTTGGTCATTAGGTGTAATTAATGAATTTTATTAATTTAATTAAAAAAATAGTAAAAATAAATATGGTGATGACACATCATCAAATTAAAACTCAAATGTTTCTCTTTTAATATATATATAAGATAAGATACGTTAAAATAAAGTTATTTTGTTAAAATATAAATAATATATTAAGAATTTTAAGTGTGTTAAAAAGTTATAACACATCATCAAAAATATTCTTTATTGTTTTGTTAAATTGTCTTTTCCATTTCCCTCTTTTGATTGAACCCATCAATTTGCATAAAAATCAGATCATTTGTGTGGATATATATAGAAAAAAAAACATGGAGATAGTTGAAAAGTCGTAATGGAAAAGTATAGTTGATAAAAATCATTGAATCTGTCGTTTGTTTTTTCTGTATGTATACCGTACAATTAATGAACAAAATCAGTGATATCCAAAACGCAAAGGGACAAAGAGTGTCGTAAACAACTTGTCTAGTGACTCCGAATCATGTCGATGTTTCGTTAATGCCTCAATGTCTTTTGTACTATTTGAGTTCTTCCAAAGACAAAATTGTTTGTTTGAATTCATGCGAACAAATAAACACACAAACCTCATCAGTGAGGTTTCCAGACCATTACTGTTAATTAATTTCATCGTTGACCACTTGATGTAAGAACAACTTGTTTATCATACTCGACTTTGATTATAAAAATAAAAATCACAGAGTACCCTAATTTCAACACAAGGTTTGATTTTCACGTTGTCTTGTTATTTCCTTTTTTGGTTATTACTAGTTACCTTATTTTGATTTTTGTATTAAACTTTAAATGCTATATTTTTATATCAAAATATAAAAACGATAATTTTTTTATATTTATATCATTTAAATATTAAATTTTTTAATGAATCATTTAAATAATAATTTATAGTTCAATATATCGATTTAAGTATACAATAAATAACATCGTTAACTTTGTTACTCGTTTTAACTAACTAAAACTAAACACCAAAACATTATATCATCTTTAAAACGAAATTTAGTGTTAATTTAGTGTTAATATTAATTAATCGTATATTTAAATAGTCACAATTAATTATAAATTATTATTTAAATAGCTTATTACAAAATTCGGTATTTAAATGATTCAAACATAAGATATTTAATATTTTAATAGATCAAACAAAAAAATAAATATTTTAATAACCATTTTATGTATAAAAAATTATGTAAAAAACATTTAATTAAATTTCCGTGGCGGTTGTACTATACATGTCAAGTACCGCCTATGTACAATCTCCTCTAATTCTCTCGTCATCATCTTTGTATGTCCTCTCTCTTCTCTCTTCCTTTTTATTTATATATATAAACAATCTTTCTCACTCTCTCACTCTCTAACTTCGAATTTTATCTCTCTTCAACCCGCCGGAGAAGAGAAATGAAGCATCTCATCCGTCGCCTCTCTCGTGTCGTTGACTCCTCCTCCGAATTCTCCCTCCGTCGCAATCATCGTCGTCTCCACGCACCTCCGCCATGGTCGATTTTTCCGGAGAGACCAGTCAACACCGTCCCCGTCGGCCACGTACCTGTATACGTAGGCGACGAGATGAAGAAATTCGTGGTGAGCGCGGAGCTTCTGAACCATCCAGTATTCGTCGGGTTGCTCAACCGATCCGCTCAGGAATACGGTTACGCGCAGAAAGGAGTCCTCCACATCCCCTGCCACGTAATAGTGTTCGAGCGCGTAGTTGAAACACTTGGACAGGGATTCAACGAGTCTCTCGAGGTTCAGGACCTTATCGCGTCGTTGCTAACCAGCGATGAATTGATACTCGAATCTACAGAGTAGCTTGAAGAATCCTATCGGCAATCGTTAGTTCTCCGCTTCCTTCTTAAATATCTCGACTTTATAAATATATACCTCATAGAGTTGCAAAATATGAAATTTAGAGAAATTTGGATAGAAAATGAAATTTGCAAAATACGAGTTATTAAATTCTCCTGACGATTTTACCAGAAAGTTTCTGTTTTCTTATTGATGAAATAAATGTACATTGGTTTTGTTTATATACACGATCAAAATAATAAACCAAAGTAATACAGGTTTATATTATACATGTGAACAAACACTAATCATACTACACTAAAAGTCCCCCTCAAGATGGGGTGAAAATGTTTTGAACACCCATCTTGCCAAGTAAAAAATTCAGAGGACCTGGGTGAAGAGCCTTAGTGAATGAGTCAGCAAGTTGATGAGTTGTCTTGACATGAACTAATCGAAATAAACCTTGTAACAGTCTCTCTCGAACACTATGACAATCAACCTCTATATGTTTTGTACGCTCATGAAAAACCGGATTGTGAGCGATGTGAATGGCAGCCGTGTTGTCACAAAAGAGAAGAGTGGGTTTAGAGAGAGGAACCTGAAGTTCTGTCAAGAAGTTTGTAAGCCAAACCAGTTCATCAACAGCTTTGGACATGCTTCGATATTCAGCTTCTGCAGACGACTTAGAAACAGTCTGTTGCTTCTTGGATTTCCACGAGATTAAGGAAGATCCTAATAGAATGCAAAAGCCTGTAGTGGATCGCCTGCTATCAAGGCATGATGCCCAGTCGGCATCAGCATAAACTTGTAAAGAAAGGTCAGAATGAGCATCATAAAAGAGACCTTGTCCTACAGTCCCTTTCACGTATCGAAGGACCTTGAATAAGGCTTGCTGATGGACTGTACGAGGAGCCTCTGAGTATTGGCTGAGCTTATTAACCACAAAAGTGATGTCAGGCCTGGTTATCTGTAGATACATCAATTTACCAATGATTTTACGATAAGCAACAGCATCAACAAGTTCACTGCCATCATCCTTTGAAAGCTTGAGATGAGGATCCATTGGAGTTGAAGAAGGTTTACATCCAAGATAACCTGTTTCACTAAGAAGATCCATTGCATACTTTCGTTGATGAAGATATATACCAGATGACGATCTAGCAATTTCTAAACCAAGAAAATACCGTAAAGGACCAATATCTCGAAGTTTGAAATGAGATGTGAGCTGTGACTTAAGTGCAGAAACTGCAGAATCATTGTTGCTAGCAATGATGATGTCGTCAACATAGACTAGAACACATAGAAACAAGTCACTTCTGATCTTTAAGAAACACGTATGGTCAGAAGCAGCTTGGCTAAAACCCAGTTGGAGAAGAGTGTGGGAAAATTTCATAAACCACTGCCGAGAGGCTTGTTTGAGACCATAAAGGGATTTTTCGAGTCTGCAGACTGCATTAGGAGGAAGAGAGTCCCCCTGTCTTGCAGTATACCCTGGTGGAAGTTTCATAAAGATCTCTTCATCAAGATCTCCATTGAGAAAAACATTCGAGATATCCAATTGAGATAAAGAAAAACCATAGATGGCAGAAATGGCGAGTAGAAGTTTAACAGAATTGAGTTTAGCTACAGGGGAGAATGTCTCATTGTAGTCTATACCCTCAATCTGTGTGTAACCTTTTGCTACCAAACGAGCTTTATATCGTTCAATACTACCATCTTGATTGTGTTTGATCTTGAAGACCCACTTACACCCAATTGGAGTTTTATCAGGAGGCAGAGAACAAACAGTCCAAGTTTTTGTGCGTTCTAAAGCCTGAATTTCAGTGTCCATAGCATCACGCCAAGCCTGAAGTTTCTTTGCCTCAGTATAGGTGGAGGGTTCTTTGTCTATGGAAGTTAAAAAGGCTCGGTAGGAAGGGGAAAGTTTCTCAAGAGAGAAAAACTTGGACAATTGATGAGGGGTAGAAGATTTCACTGAATAACAGTAGTAATCTTGGAGATATGTAGGTTTCTTTATGGTTCTGTGAGAATTGGTAGTAGTGGAAGTAGGACTAACATAATGAGTCGTCTCTACTGGTAATGTAGATGATGAAACATCTACATCAGAGGGAAAGAAATCAGAATGGGATGTGGGTAGTTCTGATTTTGCAAATGGGAAAAGCTCTTCTTGGAAAACTACTTGCCTTGAGATGAATATGTTATTAGTCTCAAGATCCAAGAGTTTGTATCCCTTGTACCCACTTGGATAACCAAGAAATACACAAGAACGAGCTCGGGGTTCAAACTTTTGTCTATTTTTTGGTGATGTGGATGCATAACATAAGCAGCCAAAGACTCGCAAAAGAGAGTAATCGGGAGGCTTATTTGTATGCATAACATAACCAGAAAGTTTCTGTTTTCTTATTGATGAAATAAATGTACATTGGTTTTGTTTATATACACGATCAAAATAATAAACCAAAGTAATACAGATTTATATTATACCTGTGAACAAACACTAATCATACTACACTAAAAGACGAATCTGTAATCGAAACGTTTGTTTTCAGGCCGCCGGTTAAATAAAGGAAACGTACGCCCGACACGGTTCATGTACCGTTTGTCTTGATCTAAGTCATGTACGGTTTATAAATTGCACGTTTTGGTAATTCAAGTCATTATAAGTGTTTATAAAACCTTACCAACTAACGTACAAGTTTGTACATTTGTGGATTTCGACGTCAACTTAGAATCTCCAAAATTTGATGATTTAGTTTTCTTTTGTTAACCAAAGGAATACAATTTCAAACACATAGCTGCTCATATATATTATGTACTAATTACAATAACAACTTTACAAAATCTCGTACTAGAATAATATTTTATGAAAGTCATGTAAATTAGTCCAGATTAAATTATTTGTACAACTGCTGTTTTTCTATTTAAGAAAACGAAAGTACCCAAAAAACATTAATTTTTAAATGATTTATAATTCATTATTTTTCATTATTTTTCTTATTCTCGTTATCTTTATAATTCTATCAAAATTGTAAAACAGTATTAAGTTTAACATAAAAAGTAAGAATTATAAATAGCGTAAAACGACACTATTATTATCTATTATAAATTCTATTTCGAGATGAACAACATGGAAGTGTACGCTTTAGTGATATGACAACCCATCATTGGCTAGAAAGATGATTTAGCACATCTGAGGCACATGTGTAACTTCGTTTTCATACGATGTTGTTGGGAGTAACAAATATATAAATCAAATTAACGCAAATAATAATAGTAATAATTCAAAGACTTGGCGTTAGCAATCTCATATCCGTACACTTCATAAAATACTTTAAAATTTCCGTACACTGAGATTTTCGGTTGGCAACCTTATTTATCACATCTATATATATATATATATATAAAGATTTTCAATTTAAATTTAAATTTTAAAACTAAAACTCTAAATTTTCTACTCGATAGGAAGAATAAATCGTATAATAGTTATAGTACCTCTATATCTATTTTATAAATTTGGAATTTGATTCAATCTTTTTATGTAATTCGATTCAATCTTTTTGTGTGATAATGTTAAATATTCGAATAAAAATATTGAATTATCGATTCTATAATCCAAATGACAAAAAAGTTGCGTTGTAATGGATAATGCTCTCTTTTAGATGGGCCGAAACTCTATGTTGGTTAATTCAATCAGTTTATTACAGCTTTGTATTATTCAATCAGTTGACGAGAAAGAGAAAACTTCGTCGTATTGTGTTCATGAACATGGCTGCATCGTTAGGCTTTGCAAGTGAAGTTAGGTCAGCCTAAACTTTAATGACTCGTTCTTCCATTTATTTTCCCATTTATTCGTCAGTTTCATGTAGTAACAGACTATGCCTACACCAACTAATGCGTCATTCTGCATGCATTTAACATTTTTAAACAAATCATACATTTTAAAATATTATTTTGATTAACTATCACTTGCATGTCTTATGGCTTAGTTTAATCATATATCCACCGACAAAATGTTCATTGAGAATTAGTAAACAAGCAATCATAGACTCGATCGTAGCTGCAAATATTTTTGAATTGTGTTTATAAAGAAATTGTTTTCTTTCTATTTATTCACCAAATTTTGCTGAATGTTTTTTTTTCAATTTAAAAGGGATGACTCATTTTATCCCACATTTTATGTATGCAGGTGTAGCAAATGTTCAAATACGCGTTATGCGTTAGTCGGGCGGTTGAAATGGATCTAACGCATAACGAAAAAAACGGAGATTACTGAATGATTACACGGAATCTAGTTTTCGACCGATTTATTATTTTATATATATGATAATTTATAATTATTTATAAATATAATATAATTTTACGTTTAATATTTCATAAAATATAGTAAAACTAATGTAAGTTAATTAAATTTCCATCTGATTTCTTTTAAATTATTTAAAAAAATAAAAATAAATTAGATGGCTATATGTCCATTTAGATGGATTATACGGATAAAAATTGGAAATATAATTTATCTGACCGATTTGAACAAAGTCGCCACGATTGAATGATGCCTAGCATCTAGCCACCGTGTACGCGGCAAGGCGGCGGAGTTTTTGAACATGGGTTGCAGCCAAGGCGGCGGAGTTTTTGAACATGGGTTGCAGCCTACAAGATTAAAATTCTGTCTTTCAAATTTGATCCCACATTTATCAGAAAGTTCACTACTAAGCAAATTACAACTTCCTCTTCGCATTCAATTTTGTTTTTCAATAAACACTATTATTTACATAAATAGAGCGTACGAAATAAGAATATTCAATTCTACCCCATAATTTCAAATCGATAGGTTGAGATCAAATTTAGGCTTCTTCATGGACAGTAAAGGCACAAACGAACGACACCTAGGACATTTCGGATGATTCTTCATCACTAACACGTACAATAAGCAGCCTGGACATCCACCCGCCACCAGAGACGTGGCGACGGAAGTGTTTCGATCGCAAACGCCGTCGTCTGGCAATTGGCGTTTCTTTATTGTCCCACCGGATGAATCTTTCGCCGCCCTCTCCAAAGCTGATTTAACCTTTTCGAGCGTGCAAACACTCTCGAAACTTGAAAGTTCCGATGATACAGAGAGAGAAGATATATATGAGAGAGAGCGCGACGGATTTGATGAAGAAGAAGACGGAGGACGACAAGAGAGGGAAGACGAGACTAGCTTCAGTTCAAGGCTTGTGTCGTCAAAGAGTCTTAACAATGGTTTCGCTGGAGAGTTACCAGAAATCGGCGGAATATTTAAATCGTGAAATCTCGAGAGTGTTTGGTCGGATTTTTCTGCATGATGATGAGGCGATGACGAAGACTTCGTGGAGTTGCATTGTTGCAGATACATTTTCCCTGACTGTTCAAATAACACAACGGATCAAAACGAATTAAATTTGTCAATCAATGTTCTCAAATTTTCAGTCATATCCGTTGGAACTTAATGGAAGATACATTTTTTCATCTCCAAAATCTTCCCATTTGTTCGTTCCATTTGTTCGTTTCTTTCTTTCAAAAATTTTCCGGGAAAAAGAATTTCAAAAATTAAGGTCTGGTCAAGAAGGGAAACTAGCGACGAACCTTCAAGTCGAGACGCTTTTCCCAACCGTGGGGTACTTGGAGGTCAAGGTCAAGCTCCAGCGACTGATCGCCTCCTCCTCCTCCTCCACTATCACCGCTCCCAAGGAGATCACGAGTCATAAGCATCACCGAAGATCTGACTCCGGAGGAATCTTTTACCACATTACAATCGTCCTCGTACCTACTAAATGTCCGTACGAGAGAGCTAACGTGAGCAACCATACCAGAAAGCAGAGAAAGAGATCAGTTATGGGGAGTGTTGGGCAGAGAGAGTTATTATATATAGATGGGACCAAACTATTAGGAAAAAAAGAAGTCTCAAGTTAACGAGGCCGGTTATCGCAAATTTAATGCACATAAAATTTGTTTTATTTATTATAATATAATATAAATGAATTATAACCATAAACTCATGATGGTTCTATAATTTCATTCTTTATAAATCAAATAGTAATACCCTAAAATAGCACCATTTTAAGTTTATCTTCCAAATTTAGCACAATAAAATTAAATTTTTCAAAATAGCATAAATTATTATGTAAAAATAATTTTTTACCTTAAATAAAAAAATATAAAATTAAAACATAATGTTTGAGTTCACTTTTTTTAATTTAGAGTTTAAATTTTTTTCATTAGGAATAAGTTTTCAATTATTTTATTATTAAATTTGTGCTATTTTGGAAATTTAAATGACTAGTGCTATACTTAGAACAAAAACTTGAAATGGTACTATTTTATTCAATTAACCTAAATCAAACTCTCAAATACATTTTAAAAAGTAAAATAAAAGTTTTCTCAAATAAATAGAATAAAATTAAAGAAAAGGCCAAGAGAAGTGTATGGAGGGAGGAAATCAAGGAGGAAGCAGACAGAAAGTGTAATAAATGCGAAGAAAAACGTATAAAGTGCGTGGAAACTACAAGTAAACATATCCCAAATTTAAGTGGTACTTTAAAATCAATTACTTTAATTAATTTAGCATTAATGAATCAAGTACTTAATGCAGTTTCATTTTTTCTTTTGTATTGGGCACGTCAAAGATATTTAATGAAGGTAGGTATTGGTACGAATGTAGTGCTGAGAGGTAAAACCACCATTAGTAGTATATGACCAATCTATTACATTTCTTGACTTTTTGAAACCATACTTTGAATATTCATTAATCAAACCACCTATATTCTCTTTGTTGCAGGTAAAACTATATATATATATATATATATTCTTTTTGTTGTTCCAGTATATACATTATTCAGCACCAAGCGAAATTGACACAAACATAAGATAAAAGGTTACAAGACAATAGTCTAAGGTTTTGTCACATGTCGTAAAGCGGTTGGGGAAGGAGCCCACATATGACGAGGCGTTTCGTTGGAAGGTGTGGGCAACGAACATTTTCGTTCACCCAACTAATCGAATAATCAAACTTTTATTTAGTGTGTTGGAAACATGTTTTTATTTATTTGTATTTTATAAACAAGTCGTTAACTTGGCCATTTGTTATTTGTACAATTTACTTTCTCTTTTCGATTTGCTCAGCAAGCAAACGGAATAAACAACGGTCCTTTTTTTTTACATCGGTAGTATTAAATTTTACTCTCATGAAATAAAAGAAAAGTGAAAACAACAAAATCGTACGAGTCTTGTTCAGAAACTTTTTTTTTGTTCACAATGAAATAAAAGAAAAGTAATATTTTACGCACATTTTATTTATTTTAAGGTGTTAATTTTTAATGCAATTAATTATTTTTGATTTCTGTGTCTATTTGTATTGTGCAATTTACTTTTGTTAGTTAGCTAATAAATGAAATATCTTTTGAAAAAAAGAGTTATAGGAAAAATGGAAGGTGTCTGCATTTTTGTTGTTGTTAAATAATAATGTAATACTAAGTTGAACACTATAAGATCAATATAAGCTAAAAATGATATATATATATATATATTTAAATTTAAATTTATTAGCAATAAGAAATTAATTATAATTTTCTTGTTATAGAATCTTATTTTTAAACTAATTCATGAAAAGGAGAATTTTCATTATTTTAATATTGGAGTAGTTAGTTGGAAAAAATAAAGTATTCTACCAAAAAATCATTAAATTAATAATCTCACTGTGCAATTTCTTGATGAAATTAACTAATAAAAGTTTGGGATTTACTCCTAACAAGTCGGCTAGCCCTAAATGTATATAGGGGAGACCCATACATATGATAGTCTGAATTAAATTGGACATTAATGGTACGGAAGCTAGCCTTGGGATTTGAATGCATTTAATTGCTAGACAGGTAAGGATTCTTAATACTTATTTAAATGTCATTCCCTTTTTATGTTGTGTAATAAATAAATTTTATTTGTTAAAAATTGCTTCTGAAAACCTTAACTTTTTTTGGATTCTGTAACCTTAAATTCTGAGGCCAGAACGAAGTCTCAGTAGTCTGAGATTGGATTTTCCATCACCAACCAACTTTTTTCAATATTTATTTTTTTGTTTATTTTCGGAGGTTGGATGTTCCTTCATCATAGTTTTTGTTGACCTTTTAATGTCTGGACTCTGAAGTATATTTTAAGTTTGATTGTCTAGTTTCTGTCATCAATGACTTATATAGCCTTAGATTTCATTTTCTATAATTTATTTGTTGTGATTTTACATCTACTCAAATGTTTATAGACTATCCATCCAGTCTTTTGAAGCAAAAGAATGAGAAGACATTCTTGCATTACTCCAAGAAGAGTGCTTTGCAAATGGGTTATAACTGGTGTAGGATAGAACAATTGGGATTAAAATAAGCAACACAAGAATGATAGTTGAGGTTAATTTTGGTATTAATACTGGATTGAACAAAAAGACCGCGTGGCCTAATGGATAAGGCGCTCGCCTCCGGAGCGGGAGATTGTGGGTTCGAGTCCCACCGTGGTCGAATTTTTGGGCGTCCTTTACATTTTCCCGTACGCTGCTTGTGCGTAATGAACAGCTTTTGAAAATGCTGAATGTTCGGCTTTGGGATATCGAATGGTGGAATTCGAAGGAGATGTAATAGAAACATCAACCTGATTATCAATGGAAAGATGTCCAATTCAAAGCTGCAATACTAAGGATTTTCAGAGGGCAAAAAAATATCAACTAAAATATTCTCAAAAGTAAGGATTGAGAACATATCATGTACTGAATTCGTAGTTCAGATGTATACAGAGTCTTTGTGGATTGAAAGAAATCATTTTTCTTTCTTGAACATGAATACAAGAACCGGTGCTAATGGCCGGTTTAACATTTGGAATTTGCAACATACCCAATCACTAACCGGTAAACCTGAACCAAAAGCTTCAACCACTTCTAACTCTTCCCTGAACAAAACAGATGTCAAAACTATTTAACAAAATTCACATTTCATCTGATCCGATCATCAGAGAAATCTCTCTGCCAGCATTTTTTTCACATACCTTCCACCAGGATGGCCAATGTAAACCACCAAGCTGATGAGGCCACCGGGCATTAAGATTCTCTCAGCAGCCTTCAATGCCGATAATGTTGTATCCGTGGCAGTGATTATCGACTTGTCTCCACCTGGAAGATACCCCAGATTGAATGCAACCATCCTAAGATCGTAGAAAAAGAACGATTTTAGCTTTTTAAGTGAAAAGCAGCATGATAACCAAACCAGTAAACCGAGGAAATTCTTGCCAGGGAGTCATCATATATTCACATTGTACCTCACATGTGAGTTTTCAGGGACAATCTCTTCCATCCTACTATGGCAGATGTTAAAAAGTTTGACGCAAACCTTCTGCATTTCTTCAGCAGAAATGGAACAAGACTTGGTATTTAACAACCTTAACAACGTATAAATTGAACCATACAGCTACGGAAGCGAGCTTTGTTTGATTATCTAACCTCATTTGAACTAATAGTTTGATCTAACAGAGAGGAAGTGCTCTCTATGGCATCTTTTTGAATGTCCATTGCATAGACGTGACCCCCATAACCAACCATTTTTAACATTGCTAAAGTATCGTTCCCGTTTCCACATGTCGCATCAATGACCATATCCCCCTGTTGGATTAACTGTTTCCACACACTGAAAGGTAATAATGAAATTATGAGCAGTGATATTGTTATAAGAAAGTCTTTTATGTAAGTTAACGCGTTAACAATATCCATAACACTGAGATCCAATGCTTCATTTTACTTAGATTTAGAGACAGCTTTTACGCATGTAACTGCTTAATCCCTATGGTTAAGCTACTGAGAGATACATCCATAAGCAAAGAGAAGATCTGGAAGCTTCACATATTCAAAAAGAACTTTTTTTCTCTCTATAGATCATATGAAAAATGTAGGCTCAAGTTCTGGTTTAAAAGTACCCACACATGAGCTACTTCTGTTGCCTTCTTCCTCCCAAATAGATAACCGACAAAAACATCCTCTAGTCCTGAAAATGACCAACTTTAAGCACATAAAGCTAATGAAAATCCCACACATGAGCTACTTCTGTTGCCTTTACTCCAAACTCCGGCTTCGATAACCGAATTTCATTTATGTTACCTGGAATTGGAAAATCTCGTGAATGCGAAGGAGACGAGATGAAAGCAGCCACACGAGAACGTTGAATTCTGGGAAACAGGTTTCGTTCCATTGCAATTCGAGTATGGATGGCCATTAGCGTCTTGCGAAAGGGAATCGAGTATGAGCGCGCCAAGGTATAGGATAACATTGACATCTCTGCTTGAAAGAACCCAGCAGCCATTGCAGAGTTATTTAAACAAACCTTCGATCTGCTCTCAAAACGCTAAAATATCATATCATATAAAGTGAGCTTTACCTTCAGCCCAATAACTAACAAAGAACATTAGAGAAGGCCGAAAATTATTAATGGGGATATACCGAAACTATTAACTATTTACCGGAATGTCCACTACATTTAGAATGTTATCTTTACACCAAAATTTTCGGATTTTTAGACCATTAATACATAATTATTATTTTTGGTTATAATAACTTAGTACAGACTTGTGGTAATTTCTATTACTATTAATTTCTTATTGGATATTTTGTGTTGAAAAAAATTAAGTACAGTAATTTTATCCGCTTTTAATGGGGGAATTAGATGGGTTGACAAGAAAAATAATGGCGAGAAACAGAGGTATGGAGTAATCGAAGGATAATCAGGTAAATGTAAACCCCTCAAACTTCAACCAAGCTAAAGTAATTAAAAAAAATTATCAAAAAATATATAACCTTCGTTTCAGAACAAATTTAAGTTTCTTTCGCACTTTCTTTTGTGTTTTTTATACATATTATATTTTGCATTGAATCTTTGAAGAATGCTCAGAAGCGAAACAAGAAAATGGATCCAAGTATGTTGTTTTGTTTACCAGAAGGAGATGCATTGTTTAATCCACTCAACACAATGTTTATTCAAATGGCTTGCATTCTCGTCTTCTCTCAATTCTTCTATCTCTTCCTTAAACTCTGTGGCCAAGCTGGTCCCGTTGCCCAGATTCTCGTAAGTTTCTTCACCTTTTGTATTTGATTTTTTCAGTTTGAATTTGTGCATTTGATTCATAAGCTTTATGATAGTTAAACCTAAACCCAAGTGAAGTTTCTGCAATATATCAGTTCTTAGGCATTCAGAAAATAACGTTTGAGTTGTATGGTTATCTCTCGAGATTTGAGGGTCTCTAAAGTCCTATTTTGAACTTGTTTGCTGACACAATAAAATTTTTGATTGTTTTATTCAGGCTGGGATTGTGTTGAGTTTGCTGACAATAATTGAAAAAGTCCACGAGTTCTTCCTCCAAAAAGACTCAGCTAGCTATTACATCTTTTTCTCTTTCCTTTTACGAACATGTTTCATGTTCTTGATCGGTCTGGAGATCGATCTTGACTTCATGAAACGAAACTTGAAGAACTCCATTGTTATTACCTTGGGCTCCTTAGTCTCTTGTGGTATCATCTGGCTCGCTTTCCTCAGGTTTCTCGTTCATTTCCTTCAGATCAAAGACGATATCTTAACGTTTTACTTAGCCTTCCTCGTTACCTTGTCAAACACGGCATCTCCAGTAGTCATCCGTTCGATCATCGATTGGAAACTCCACACATCCGAGATCGGACGGCTAGCAATCTCCTGCGGATTATTCATCGAGATAACCAACATATTAATCTATACCATCGTCATTTCTCTGGTCTCCGGGACTATGATCGACGATATCTTTCTCTACACATTTGCCACCGGAGTTGTAATTTTGATCAATAGATTCTTAGCTTCATGGCTCCCAAAAAGAAATCCTAAAGAGAAATACCTCTCCAAAGCCGAAACGCTTGTTTTCTTCATCCTTATTCTAATAATCGCGTTACCTATCGAATCCAGCAACATGAACTCCACGGTTTTCGTGTTTTTCATTGGATTAACGTTTCCCAGAGAAGGAAAAACTTACAGAACTCTGATTAACCGGTTGAGTTACCCAATTCACGAGTTTGTTCTTCCGGTTTACTTCGGTTACATTGGGTTTAGGTTCAGCGTCCACTCGTTAACTAAACGCCATTACATCATCCTCGGCGTGACAGTGGCTCTAACCATAATTGCGAAGCTTCTAGGGGTTTTATGCGCTTGTTCATTCCTCAAGATCCCAAGGAAGTATTGGCTTTTCTTGTCAACAATTCTTTCTGCCAAAGGTCATGTTGGTCTTGTTCTTCTTGACTCTAACTTGCTTCACAAGGTATTGTCATAAGTGTTTCTATCTCTGATAATCTTCATCATTGTTTAGTGATTCTTGTGATTTTCCCCCCTGTAGAAATGGTTTACTCCGATGATTCATGATATGTTCGTTGCGGCTCTGGTGATCACGACTTTGTTAAGCGGAGTTATAACGTCTTTGTTGCTTAGAACGCAAGAAAAGGGTTTCGCGCACCAAAAGACTTCGGTTGAGTTTTTGGACACTAAAGATGAGCTACGAGTGTTGACTTGCGTATATGGCGTTCGTCACGCACGTGGATTCATCTCTCTTGTCTCTGCTCTAAGTGGCTGCTCTAATGGAGCTTCTTCTACGCCGTTTACACCTTATCTTATGCACCTCATACCGCTTCCGAATAAGCGGAAAAAGGAACTGTTGTACCACGAATTAGACGAAGATGTAGCTAATTCCAATGGTGGAGACGATGAGTTTGGGACTAATGAAGGACTAGAGATCAATGACTCGATCGATTCATTTACTAAAGACAGAAAAATCTTGACCCGGCAGGTAAAACTCGTCGCGCAAATGGAGAAAATGCACGAAGAGATCTGTAACGCGACTGAAGATCTTCGTGTCTCGATCGTGTTTCTTCCTTTCCATAAACACCAGAGGATTGATGGGAAAACCACCAACGACGGGGAAGTATTCAGGCAAATGAACCGGAAGGTTCTAAAACAAGCTCAGTGTTCGATTGGTATCTTTGTAGATAGAAACATGGCCGAGTTTCACCAACTTCACGGATATGATTCGGTACAGCACGTTGCGGCGTTGTTCTTCGGTGGTCCTGATGATCGTGAGGCTCTGTCGTTGTGCAAGTGGCTTACCAATAACTCTCAAATTCACCTCACTATCATACAGTTTGTAGCGGATGAATCAAGGATAGAGAAACTTGTTGGTGACGCGGTGTCCAAAGACAACAGCGAAGTTCTCATGGAGATTGTTAGTAAAGATCAGACCGAAGACGAAAAAGATCGAGCCTTTTTAGAGGAATTCTATAACAGGTACTACCTTAAAAATATTCTATTCTTCTTAATGCTCTGTTTCTGCTTTCTAGTAATATACTAATTCTGCTACATTCCCACAAAATATACTCTGTTTCTTGTATGGGAATTACATTTTTTTCATTGTACAAAGCTGGTTTTTTTATTCATGTTTTGACAGATTTGTAAGAACGGGGCAAGTTGGATTCATAGAGAAGCGAGTGAGCAACGGATTGCAGACACTGACGATCCTGAGAGAGATCGGTGAGATGTATTCACTGTTTGTGGTGGGGAAACACAGAGAAGATTGTGCAATGACGTCGGGAATGAACGATTGGGAAGAGTGTCCGGAATTGGGAACGGTCGGAGATTTCTTGGCTTCATCAAATGTGGATGTAAATGCTTCTGTATTAGTAGTTCAAAGACAGAGACACTCATTCGATAGCTTTGTAGATGAATAGCAAACACTCTTTTACTTTTACTTCAGAATTTTTCAGTTCGATTACTTTTACTTGTAACATCAATTGAATCACAGGAAAGCTAAAACGATTTCTGAATAAGTAATACATATTGATTGATGGGCCTGAATGACCGTTCGTTGAACTCAATTGGGATTGGTTTAAGACAATGAAAGCCCAAAACTAGAAGTAAATAAGTATAAATTCAAGGGTCACAATCGTCAATTTTCATATGCTCAATTTCAAACACTCGAGAAACGGCGTCACTGCTTTCGCCTTTCGTGTATTCGAACGGTAACTCCCTCTCACTGAGTCTCTTGTGGAAGGAAAAAGCGAAAGATCTGGAGATTTAAGAAAAATGGCGTTCGCCAAGGTAGAATTTCCATGAACCATAATTCCTTCAAGTTGCTGTTTGAAAAACGAGTCAGGGTTTATGTGTTCATCGCAGATGAATTTGAGATCGAGGACCTGTTCCCGTTTCCGCACAATTACCATTGAATTGGCCTTGTTTTTCGTACTAGTAAACGGATTAGGAATCTTTTTTTTCTAGAATAAAGTGGAGATTCGGGCTTTTGCCTCTTCTGCTTCTGTTATTGTTTTTGGTAAAAGTACGGAATTTGCAAGATTAGGTCCTTGTGATTTCAGATTTGGTTATTTGATCAGCATGGTCTTAGTTCTTATTTCATTTACTATGGATTAATTTTGTAGGCACCACGATTAAGTAGAGATGAGAACCTTGGAAATCGAAGTAAGAAAGCTATTTTATCCTTTCTTGCTTGTTGAATCATTTTCAGTCTTAAACAAATGTTTCATTTCTAAAAATATCTACTGCTGAAACAGCAGGCACTTTCAAAGTCTTCTCCGATAATCAAAAAACTGATCCAGCAGTTATACTGTAAGTTCATCTATTGCATTCTTGAAGCTTTTTGTATTTTTTATCTGAAATATACCGTTGCTATTTTTGCAGAGTTACTGCACAGAAGACTCGTATTCCTTTGAGGTTTGTGGTGTTGTTTTACAATTATTCTCTCTTACATCCATTAAATGATTAATTTACTGGTGCATATGCCATTAAAAAAATCAGACTTCACGATTTTTTTGAAATTATTCTTCTTTTTTTTTACATTGCTTAGGAGAAAATCTGTGACAATTAGCAGCGGGAACAATGTGAAGGTTTATCCCTTTCCCTCATCAAAGTGTAGGATGTTATGTAGTTATTCAACATTTAAATGCATTTATGTTTTGATTTTTAAGAGGGGAGATTCGAGAATCACAGGCAAGGGCAAAAGTAGTAATGAAAATTCTGGTAAGCTTATAGCGGAAATTTTATTACATTTCAGACATGTAGTTTTGAAAGTTACTCAAAATTTTGTCTCCTTTCCAGAAGAATATACTAAGGGCACAAGAAAAGCGTTGGCCGATTTAAGTAATCTTGGTGGGAACAATCTAAGGATTCCAACGCTTAGTGGCAGCAATAAGATGTAAATTTGCTTAACTTGAAAGATCTCTTGTTACGACTTTTCATGGACTAGAGTGATGAATTTCCCGTTGTCTATATTTACTGATTTGTGTTCAGTTCTAAAACCATTCTATTATTTACTGATTTGTGTTCGGTTCTTAAACCATTCTATTGGACGTGCAACAATGCAGGAAATGGAAGGGTGTAAAATCTGCAAATTTGCAAAGGTATGAAGTAACCTTAGCTGCTGCTATAGATACCATATAACTATAGTAGCGTGACATCTCTACAAACGAGCTTAAATGGATTCTTTTGTTTCTGATGCCCTTTATCCGTGAATTGTCCTCTTTCATTTTCTTTCATTTATTGTTTTTTCATGAAATGGTATGGTGTCTTAGTTTCTTGCTTCACTTCCAAATGAAAATGAAAAATACAATTCGTGTTGCAAAGAATTTGCTCAGTTTCCATGATAAATATCTAATTTTTGACAATGAGTTGATAATGTTGTGCAAATTGACCTTTGCATTGGTAGGATTTCCGTTGGATCTGCCAGAGTTCATGATAATGCATTGAAAAAACCTACCAAGGTACAACAACCATATTGGGAAACCATATTTAGGCCTAATACTTGCAAATTAGTAAATTACTATGAGTAGATGCAGGTAGGAAGTATAAGATTAATACGAACATGACGTTTGTGTCCTTAAGAATGAGTTTCATTAATTAAATTACCTGATCGCTTTTTCTTTCATCTTTCTTGCAAGCCTTGATATAGCTCTTCTTTTGACAGGATCACGTGATTAAAAGAACAACTGACGTTGAAAACAATCACATTTATAAGACAGGTGATTTTCTAAATGTCTATAGCTTGAATTGATATTAACCATTTATCTGAACTTTTTGGTTTCTTTAATTCATCCTTTAGGTCAGAAGTTCATCAAAAGCAAGACTCTGAGCCTTGGATCAACTGCTGGTGGAATAAGGTCCATCCGTCATAGCGAAAACATTTCTCATCCTACCTGACGTTTTCTTTAGTATCGGCTGAGAATAATTTATATCTTTCATTGATTAACTTGCTTGATCGCTTTGTTCTTGCAGAAAATCTTTACCAGCTTTAAAGAGAACAAGCCTCACAGATAAGAGCTTAAAGAAGGTTGTTATGAATATGTGTGTCATTTTTTTTTCATACACTAGCTGGTTGCACAACAACTTCGATGCTAATCATTTAGGATATTTTACTTAATTGGATTTGACTCTACTCACTGTCCATGGTTCTAATTATTTCTTCTTCTTTTTTGCGCAGGAAAATGTCTCAAGCTTGAATTCGAAACAATTGGGTCAGGGTCCAGGTAACATGGTTTTCTTTTTTTTTTCTTCTAAACTTCATAGTTTGTTGGAAATATGTATGTTAAAGTTGTAACTTATTTTCACCAAAAAAGAGTTGTGGTTCAGTACCTGATATGAATGAGTTTGCATTTTTCAGTCAGTAAAGTCAGCAACAAAGCTGTCCCACAGCTGAGTAGTGCCAGAAGCTATACTTGGAAAACTCGGACAAGTCTCAGTTCTATACCATCGTAAGTAAATATGCTTGGTTCTGATATCATCATCTACTTTCATCTATCTAATTGTCTCTACATTCACAGAATCCTTGTTTGTATTTTAATTATCAATCTAAGAGTTTTGACATCGTTGAGGACCAGAAAATAGTTTTTAATCATTGTGGGCAGCAGCCTGAGATATACGTTGCTAACTTCTTTTTCTCTGCATGGTCAGGGACCGCAACAGCCAGAGCAAGAATAACGTTCGTATCGCAAAGAAATCTATCAAGGTATATACCTTAGTTCATTTCTTATCTTTGTATGCAAGTGGTTCCTTCTCATAAAAGCCTCAATATCTGAAGTTTCTCTCAACAATATATTTTTGCCTTGGTTATCATCATTGAACTGCTAAGCCAACATTTTTTTGTCTGCCATGTCATCTCCAGTCCATTTTCATATTTTGTTTCTGATCATTTCATCTTCCAATAGTAAATATGTGATAAGCTTCTCTCAATCAAAATTCAGACAACTGTGAAGATTTTGTTACAAAACCGGAGTTCTCTTAAGAAACCCCCGGTTTGTAGAAGTAAATCAAGATCTATCTCTTCAATGCCTTCTTCTGAAAAAGCTTCTTCAGCATTGTCACTTCCGGAAAAGGTTGAAACAGAAGGTCTCAAAGAAGATACTCAAGGAGAGAGTTCATCTTATGAAAATACAGATCCAACAATGAAAGTGTTGGATGTTACAGCGAAGCCAAAATCAAAACGTAGAAAGTCTTTCACATCGCTACTAGTGACAGGATCAAAGGTTCAGTCTTACTAGCTGTTGTGTTCCTTGTGACTTCTTTTTCTCCTATTTTGCTAATTTGGTAACTTTACTTGCAGCTCGATGAGAAAAATGGTGAAACTGCACAGCCAGAAAAGCTTCCCAACATTGATGATGAATCCAATCAGCTGGAAGTTGCAGAATATGTGGATGACATATATCAGTTTTATTGGACTTCAGAGGTAATCCACTTCCTGTTCCACTTTTGAATATCAAATAAATTTTACAAGATGAATCTAAGCTTTCCAGAATTCCAGTATTCAGCATAATATGTTTGCTGCAGGCATTAAATCCAGCTCTGGGATACTACATGTCAGCTCAGTCAGAAGTTACTCCAATTACCCGTGGAATTTTGATCAACTGGCTTATCGAAGTGAGTGGAGTATTTTTTTTTTTCATTCCATTTCAACTCTTGATGTTTTCCGTAGTCCAAGTTTTTCTTCGTTATGTGGGAGATCCTATATCTCGGTATTGCTTATTTGTTTGCAGGTTCATTTCAAATTTGATCTAATGCATGAGACTCTTTACCTCACGATGAACTTATTAGACCGTTATCTCTCCCAAGTTCCAATAAAGAAAAATGAGATGCAATTGATTGGTCTTACCGCACTCTTATTGGCTTCTAAATACGAGGACTATTGGCATCCTAGGGTGAGTGACACTCCTCTTGAAAGCTAAAACCTTTCCATATGGCTTCAGACTTAAATTTTCCATAAACTATTCTTTATTTCTATCTGCAGATCAAAGACTTGATTAGCATCTCCGCAGAATCATACAGTAGAGAACAAATTTTGGGAATGGTATTAATAAAACTCTGTATAGTCTTCTATACCCCGTGACAAAAAAAGAAATCTTCTATATCCAATTTAACATGGTCGTTTGAATAACAATGAAAGTTCCCGTTGTTTTCATTTTCAGGAGAGGATTATGCTTAAACAGTTAAAATTTCGTTTGAATGCACCCACTCCCTACGTTTTCATGTTGAGGTTCCTAAAAGCTGCTCAATCAAACAAGAAGGTATCTGCTAAACGTGCATCTAATAAGCTATATAGCCTGTTTTATCAGACACTTTGAATACTAATATTTTTTCTTCTATCAGCTTGAACAACTCGCCTTCTACCTTATCGAGTTGTGCTTGGTGGAGTACGAAGCTTTGAAGTTCAAGCCATCGTTGCTCTGCGCATCAGCCATCTATGTTGCCCGCTGCACTTTACATATGACTCCAGTTTGGACCTCGCTCCTTAACAACCATACCCACTACAATGTCTCCCAGATGAAGTAGCTATCTCATTAATAACTCCAGTTTGGACCTCACTACTTACATCTGTTAGTATATCTTATACAATTGTTGTATCACAGGGATTGTTCTGACATGATCTTAAAGTTCCACAAAGCTGCCAAGACAGGAAAACTGAGGGTCACTTATGAAAAGTACATGAATCCAGATCGCAGTAATGTTGCAGTCATGAAACCCTTGGACAAGCTCCCTCTCTAAATCGAACTCTACGAAGTCATGTCACACCTCGGTAAGTCTAAAGGTATATATCATATACATGTATGTTCATGTAACTGGAAACTTGCTTTTATTAACTTTCTTGTTCATGCTGACTCGGAAATTGCAGGAAGATACATCTACATGGACGCTAGCTACATATAAAAAAAACTCAGGCTAATGGTGAATTCTTGATTAGGTGTGTTGGTTTTCTGTGTGATAAATTGCCGAGTAATACTGCTGTTTCAGATGATCATAAAAACAAAACTCCAATGTATTGACCATGTCGTATAAAGCGTCTGGAACAGCATTACAGTTCTAGGTTTCCCAAGAATCAAGCCAACCAGATCTACTTATATATAATCTTCAAATGTAAAAACTATATACACCTGAGAAATGAGATCTTGAGTGTGTGTAACAAGTCTATTTCTACAAGGAGCATGTGACTAAACTGTCTGTCAGAAGCATATCTTCTGTCTGATCCAATGTCTGTCGCACCGCTTGATAGAACTCAATCCATGAAGATGGATATGAGTCAACAGGACCGAAAAAGAAAGTGGGATTGGGACTACGTGCAGAAGAAGCAATCACCAAATCCAAAACCGAAGGTGTAGGTTTTAGCTGTTGGGGGAAATTGAAGGCCAAGTTATCGACTTTATGCTCATAGATTTTGCCATTACGGTCGAGTTTATACCGAGAAGTGCCTTGAAACTCTCCTTTAGCTTCCCATGGAACTCTAGGCACACCCTTGAGATTCCACCTGATAAGGATCATGTTCTCTGATGGTTGCCACACCCTGAAGATCTCAAGTGAGATATTTCTGAATAATATCTTCCCATGAAATCTGAGTCCCCAAAAGATCAATTTGTAGTTGTCAATCCCAGTGAATGTGTTCATCGGATCCACAAATGTTATATCATCCCTGTAAAACAGATCAAGAATCCTGAATTCTCAGAAACATTAACAACAACAAAGATCAACGGAAAGACGGCATCCAAAGATTCAATCTTTAGTCCATTAAACATACACCCAGATTGAGGAAATTTTACCTGTAGATGTCGTAATTGAGATCTCTGGTGAAGAGCAGAGGCAAATCTTCACGAAGCGTACGGACAGCGATACCGAGATTGATATAGAATTCATCTCTGTCATGATTATGATTACCTTGCGAAATGGGTCTTGCCTTAACCTGAGCTTCTCCAAGAGGAGGAGATTGGACGGTAGAACGAGAGAGTGTAGATGATAGATTAACTTCCTCAAATTCGTAGGTAATAGTAGAAGACGAAGAAGATAGAGAATGATTGAAAATGGGTTTAAGGATTGGGGATTTTCCGGCTTGAAGACGGGTTGTGGGAGATAGATTAGGAAGAATAAAAGCCATGGATGCTGGATTTGAGAGCTCGTCTTTGTTTCTTCTTTACATTTTCATGGCGATGATTCTAAGCCAGAGAATCTCTTGTGGGGAGAAGAGCAATGAAGCACGGAACTTTGTTGGAACTTGGAAGATAGAATAGATTACTCCCTCTTTACCTTTTTTTAAGTGGTTTTAAATATATTATTTTTAAATTTAGTGGTTTTAATTTAGACTCAGTGTATTTGGTTTTATTTTGTCTTCATTTTGATTTTAATATATTTTTTCCCTTCAAAACCAATATATTAAAACTATTGATTTAGAGTTTGGGAGTTTTCAACTTATGACAAAAATATATAGAAGAAGACAATGAAAATGCTCATTTAACTTTTCAAATATTTAAAATTGATTGATTTATTTCCTAACTATCATCTCCGCATTTTATAAATCTTCATTCTTTAGTTGACTATGCAAAATTGGATTTCAAAAATCAATCATTAAACAGTAAACATATAGTCTAACTGATTTTTTGAAATTTAAACCCACACGGACGATATTAGAAAACGAATTCTGCTAATTTCAAGTACATTAAAACTTGAAGTCAACATTTTCTCAAAGAAATCATTCACTGCATAGATAAATACCGTTTCAACAACAAATCAAGCCGAACTCCAAAGTTGGAGACGAATCTTCTTTGAATTTAACAATATAAAAAGGTACATTTTTCTCTCAACTCGGGATTGAATACCTGGAAACAGTTCTCTTAGTGTAACCAAAAAAATATTGCCCTTATGGCCTTATTATTAGAAGTAGGGTTTAAAACCATGTTGAGATGTGATCCATTCATCATTCGAACCCCAACCAACAGAAAAGAAGAAGCTACGTAATGAACCAGCAAAGTTTAGCGGCTGGCTGCAACTAACGCCATGTGCTCTATCAGGTCAAGGACTCGGTTGCTGTAACATTACAAAACCCGCAAATCTTTAGTCTTTGGTTGGGTATTGGAAATAACACTGTGATTGTCAAAAAGGAATGAGATAGACTAACTGTTTACCTGTAACCCCACTCGTTGTCGTACCAGGAGACAAGTTTTATGAATGATTTGCTTAACCCAATCCCAGCATTTGCATCGAAGATACTTGACCTTCAAATTTTGACAACAATGACCACTGTATTTGAGAACCAAAATTCGATTTTGTAAAGCATCATCTGTTACAAGATTTTAAGTGCTGGATACCTTGAATCACCGACAAAATCGTTGGAGACAACATCTTCTTCTGTATACCCAAGGATGCCCCTAAGTGGTCCTTCTGCTGCAAACCTATTAGAGATTTTAAATCAAAATAGTGAGAGGTTATTACAAGGTCAATTTTTTTATCCATGTAAAGAGAAAGGATACGAGAAATTGATTGAACAGTGTTTTGGGAGTAATACTTTATGGCTGCTTTAACGTCTTCATAAGATGCATCCTTCTCAAGTCGACAAGTTAAATCCACAACAGAAACATTTGGTGTTGGGACACGGAAAGCCATTCCCGTTAACTTTCCATTGAGTTCCGGAAGGACCTTACCAACAGCCTATTGAGACGAGTAAGGAGGCATGGCTTAAAATATAATTCCAAATGTGATGTTTATATACAACCGTATGATTTTTTTTCTGTACCTTTGCAGCGCCTGTTGAGCTAGGAATGATGTTTTGACTGGCACCTCGGCCTCCTCTCCAGTCCTTCATTGATGGGCCGTCCACAGTTTTCTGTGTAGCTGAATATTCAAAAGCAAAGATAAACAAAACAGATACTTTAGTCTCGTCAGGTCAACGTATACAGTGACCTATAACAAGAGGGCCCAAGAATCAAAGACCTGTGGTCGCGTGAACTGTTGTCATCAAGCCTTCAAGAATACCAAATTCCTCATGCACGACCTGCCAGATACAAGTGCTTAAGGACCAGAGAAAAAATAATTTGATCTTAATGAAACTCTTCATAACAAGTTACTCACAGGAAAAAAAACAAACAATGTGCAATATTACAAACCTTGGCAAGTGGTGCAAGACAATTGGTGGTACAGCTTGCATTGGAGATTATATCCATGTTTGGTTGGTATGTCTTTTCATTTACTCCAACAACAAACATGGGTGCATCTGCTGAAGGTGCAGAAATGATTACTTTCTTGGCGCCACCCTGGACAGATAACAAAAAGTCAAGTAAAATAGGCCATAAGCAGAGGATTGTTTCAATTAATATAAGGACTGGTATTAAATGTTAGCATCGGTGAAACTAGAAGACCTAAAAGTGTGTTCAGATGAAAATGCAAACCTTTAAATGTGATGAAGCTTTTCCCACCGTGGTGAATACTCCCGAAGATTCAACAACATATTCAGCTCCAAGATCAGCCCAAGGGATTTCAGCTGGGTCTCTGAGGCAACCCAATAAGATGTCAGGCTCTAAATGGATAAGCCTTTCACCCGATGACTAGGAAAAACATGAAAAATGATTCATAAAAATGACCATGTGTAGATATTTAAGGCAATACCTCTTGCTGACAACTTTGACCTGTTTTCCATTGATCTCCAATGTAGAATCATCAATTACATTGATGGTTCCTTTGTAAGTTCCATGAGTAGAATCATACTTGAACATGTAAGCCTGCATAAGAGGGAAGAGTAGATTTGCAGTAAGTATGACAGACAAGTATCCCATGCCTCAATGCGATTCCCATGAAACTATATTGGGTTCAAGCAAGCGAACAAGTTACCAACAGTAAGAAACACTAAATGGGAAGAGAGGATAAGCAACAGTTACAAGAAATCCCTGGCTAAACATACATTAAAACTAGTAGGACCAAAACGGCATTGTAGTTGCATCTACTGCTACATAATACAATAATTAATAATCATCTTTACCATATACTTGGCGTCTATGAATGGATCGTTGACCGCAACAACCTCAATATCATCCCTGAAGGTTGCTATGCGGAGGACCAACCTTCCTATCCGACCAAAACCTGTCCCGCACATAATAAAAATACAAGCATCGATATAAAATGAATAGGTAAGGTACTAGAATCGTATCAGCAAGAATGAAGAAATAAACTTTTAGCTAATCTTGGCTAACAAAATAATTCCAACGATGGATAAAAAGAACTTACCGTTGATCCCGACCTTTATCTTTCCACTGCTCCTTGACCCTATACAAGTCATCAAATCAAAGTTAGCTTTAAGAATGCAGCACCACACACAGCTAAGAAAATCACTGAAAATTTTCTTCTTACTTCGAACAATAGGAGGTGCTTCTGTAGCCGTTGCCTTGATGGGTTGAATCGCATTGCATTTTCTGTACATTTGAACACAAAAATTCTTCTGAGTAACAAAAAAGGAAAACCAGCGCGTAATTTACATGTGCTAGTGCTACAGAGTTTGTCACTGAACTGTAAAGATGAAGATGAACCAGTTGAAGCCGTAGCACAAGAAAATCTGCACGAGGTCAGGTTGTGGCTGAATCCAAGACTTGACGTGACCTGATCATTCGAGACAAAAAGTAAAAGATAGCCCCACTGAAACTTCTTAAAATTTCTGACAAAACGTAAAAGAAAAAAAAGAAAAAAAACAACGTAGAAATCTTCAATATTGTGTAGAGAAGGTAACGAACTATCTACGAAAACTCCAGGGGACTAAACATACCAGAGAATGATCGTATGAATGCGATGTATAAAGCTCAACAGGAGGAAAGGCGGCAGAAGTGGCGGCGGATCTGAGGAGAGAAGAAAAGGCCATTGCTAAGCTACCAGAAAACAAAGAGGCAACATCTCAAATGCCCTTAATTTATAAAAAACAAACACTCATACCCCTCACTAATCTACATACCCCCATAAATGTAAACTTCCAAAACTACCCTTAATGAAAACTTCTTTTATTTTCTTTTTTCTTTAATTTATTTAACTTATAATTAAAAAAACCAAAAATCAAAAAATCAAAAATTAAATTCTCTCTCATTCTCTCTCCTCTCACGCGATCGACCTCCTCTCTCTCCTCTCTCACGCGATCCTCTCTCTCCTCTCACACGGCCGACGACATCTCCTCTCTCTCCTCTTCTCCAACGCCATTTTCTTCTCCTCTTCTTCTCTGTCGCCATTGAATTCGATCCTCCAGCTCGCCATAGACGCCGCCACGATCTTGAACAAATCCTCAACCAAATTAAGGTTTACATTTAGAAAGATTTGTGCAAAAATGATTTATTTATAAATTTAGGATAAAAACCACTATTTTGGTCCACATTGAAGTTATAATTACGTTGTATGGGTTGATCTCGAACGCATTACTATGGGATGTATTGTGGATGTTTAATTTTAGCGAATCGTTTTGAATTAAGAAAGATTTGAGGCCAAAATCATTGTACAGTCGTAGGAGAACTAAGTAGAACTGGGTATTACTAGAACTTACGGGATGAAGATAGTAAAACTACTAGAACAAGTAAAACTACTAACACTAGTATTACTGATGAAGAAAGTAAAACTAGTAGAACTAGTATTACTAAAAAGAAAAATAAAACTAGTAACACTGGTATTACTGATGAGGAAAGTAAAACTAGTAAAACTGGTATTACTGACGACAGTATGAAACAAGTATTACAAAAAAAAAGTAAAACTAGTAGAACTGGTATTACTAAAGGGAATCTGGTAATGAATATTTGGTAGATAAAAATGTATTACTAGTAGAACTAGTATTACTGAATGAACTTGCTAACTCTTTTATATATTCTTCTGTAGGAGACAATGAGCAAGAACGTAACCATACATTTTGACTACGGTGAATTTGTTTCAAAGGATTGTATATGGAATTCGAAAGGTCATATGTACGGTATAATATTTAAGAATACAAGTGCGGAGGATATAACGTTGGCGATGTTAGAAGCTAGCATATGCAGGAAGATTGGGACAGATGAAACTAGGACGAAGTTAAAATTGAGTTACATTCCATTGTTAGTGGGAGCTCAAATACCAGCAGTTATTATCGATGATGAGGATGTGTTTGTTTATCTAGATACCATGGATAATGAGAAGCGTAGATGTATTTTGTACGTGGAAGTCATCACAACAGATCATTACTTGGAGCAATTTTCAAAAGTGGGCCGAGATAGTTCGTGTGGTGTGAACTATGACGTCTTGCATTCAATAGATGAGGAAATTAATGCATGTGCCATTGTACCTTACGTAGGTGGAGCAGAACAATGTGATGGCGAAAATGATGAGGATGGTACTAGAGATGGAGAGAATGTACGATATGGTACATATATGGGTAACGAGTTTGATAGCTCAGCTAAGCATGATAACTATGTTGAGATTCCATATGATAGTCAGTTTATAGATGCATGGGAAGACGGTATGGGTATTGTGGTCGGACAAGAGTTTACAACGAAGCATGCATTGCAAGATTTGGTGGACAGAGCCGCATTTCAGAATTGTTTTAGTTTTAGGATAAAAAAATCTGACAAAACAAGATTAGTTTTACAATGTCGTCAAGAAAGTTGTAAATGGCGTTTACGAGCTGCGAAGATTGGAAGGTCAGATTATTTCTCGATTAGAACTTACAACAACATGCATACATGCTCTCGGGCTAGTTCGAGTACAAGCAACAGTAAAAGAAAAGGCACACCAAGATTAGTTGCAGATATTTTGCATGCAGATTTTCCAGGACAATTGCACACCCCTACTGCTAAAAGTCTTGTATCTCTCGTTCAAGGTAAATTTGGTGTGAAAGTATCATATTCGACAGCGTGGAGAGGGATAAAGAAAGCTCTTACTGATGTTCGTGGTACTCCAGCAGAAAGTTATGAGGTTTTGTACCAGTATTTGTATATGTTGGAAAAGGTTAATCATGGTACATTAACAAGAGTGAAATTGGACGAAGCAACAAAATTCAAATATCTATTTATCGCATTGGGAGCTTGCATCGAAGGGTTTCAATGCATGAGGAAAGTGATAACGGTGGATGCAACTTTTCTTAAGAATGGATATGGTGGTGTCCTAATTTTTGCGACAGCTCAAGATCCTAATTGTCACCACTATCCCATAGCCTTTGGGGTACTTGATGGCGAGAACTACGCAAGTTGGACATGGTTTTTTGAAAGCCTGAAAATCGTTGTTCCCGACTCTTCAGATTTGGTATTTATCAGTGACAGAAATGCAAGTCTCATCAAGACAATTACTGAAGTTTACCCGAACGCGCATCATGGATATTGCATATGGCATTTGTCTCAAAATGTGAAAGGGCACGTTTCCAACGTAAACAAAGACGTAGTTGCTTGGAAATTCATGGAGTGTTGTAAGATATATACAGAGGCTGAGTTCATGCGGGTTTATGGTGAATTTAGGACTAGATATCCTTCTGCAGCCAAGTATTTGGATGAAACAGCTGATGTTAAACATTGGGCGAGGTGTTATTTCCCAGGCGAAAGGTACGACATATACACAAGTAACTGTGCGGAGTCATTGAACAGTGCATTTTCGAACTGTAGGAAGTATCCCTTACTACCCATGATTGATGTGATTATCTCAAAAATCTCTGAATGGTTTAACAAGCATAGGAAAGATGCGGTTTCTGGATCGGACTACCACAAACTAGTGCCTTTTGTGGAGAATTTAGTTCACAATACATGTAAAGAGGCAGCTGTCTTAACTTTGACGGAGCTAAACAGTTTCGAGTTAGAGTATGTTGTGAACGGAAGTGATGGAAAGACGTACTTGGTGAATTTGATAAGGAAAACTTGTAGTTGTAAACGTTTTGATATCGACAAGTACCCTTGCGTACATGCAACAGCCGCTGTCATGGAATACATGAAGCGTGAAGATAGAGCACGGGATATCGCATTTCATGATTTGTGCTCAAAGTATTATTCCGTGGAGTTGTGGGCACTAGCATATAGCAGGACAATTTATGTAGTGCCGGATAAGTTTGAATGGAATATCCCGGATTACATCAAAGAATTGCAAATTATGCCTCCGAACTATAACAATAAAAAAGGAAGAAGGAGATTAAAGAGATTTCCATCTACCGGAGAACGCCGCAAACGGACTAATAATAGAAGGGTGCCAAGACGGAATTTGTCATATTGGTTATTTGGTAACGCTTATAGTGTATGAGTAATTGTATTTTTCATTACGTTATTTGTAGTAATGCTTATTTCTGAACATTTGTAAAAGACAACTTTCTGTTTTGGAGAACTACGTAACACTAGGTTGTACTACTATCATATCGGAACACTAGGTAACACTGGTATTACTCAACCTATGAAGTAAAACTACGTAACACTCGTATTACTGTTATTCAAAACTTGTAAATAATGAATTCAATTTGATTTCACGAATTTATCACAAAACAAACATAAAAGTTAACATAAACCAATTTTTGTTATATAAGGAACTATAAAATCTCAAAAATATGTATTCAATAAAACAATTAAAAATCAAGTCATAATAAGTATTTGAAGAACATATTCCACTAAACACCTTATACTTTTATAACCACTCTCTCATAATCACTCATTTCAAAACGAAAACACACATAACAGAACTTTCAATAAATATTAATATACCAAATGCTAACAATCATAATTTAACTGATTATAAACTAATGTAAAACTAAAAAACTTCAATTTTTAGTTGGTAAAACTAATTTAAATCGAAAACACCCTAAAATAACACTATGTACAAAATCCGTATTACTAAAAACTTCTGTAAAACTAGTTGAAATCGGCGGCTCCCAAAAAAGGAAATGACGGCTACAAAAAAAAATGACGGTTGCCAAAAATAGAAAGTGCCAAAAAAAAAATATTTTTTAAAATTTCAGAAATTTGGAATATTTGTATGAATTTTTTAAAATTAATTTTTTTTATAATTTTTTTTTTAAGAAAACTTAATTTTTAAAATATTCGAAAGTTTTAAAGTTTGTAAAAATTATATTAATCTACAACATTTTAAATTTTTAAATTTTAATCAACCATAATTTTTAAATTTTTAAATTTCAAATAAGTCTGAAAAAGTACAACATTAGTTTTACGTAGTTCTACCAAATGATACGAGTTTTACAAAATAACAACAAGAGAGTTACGAAATCAATCAACCATGACCTTCTCAACCATGATCTTCTCAATCAGCATTCCTTCTCCGCGTTGGCCACCTTGTGTAAGGAGTCTTCACAGCACCGGAAGGGTTTCTTTTCCTCTTTCTAGTGAACGTACGTTGTATAGTACGCTCCTCGGTTGCATCCTCGGTTGCATCCTTGGTTGCATCTTCGGTTGCATCCTTGGTTGCATCCTCGGTTGGTATCTCCCTCGGTTCTGGAATTTTAGCGCTTTCCACCTCCAAATCACCTTTTCCACCGCATATGGCTTCATCTCCGTCCTTTGAACCCTATAATCAAAACAAATAGTTATACTTAATATATATATAAATTATTAATTCTTATTCGAATCTAAGTAATGCAAACATATTTACCATTCCAATATCAACGGTTGTATCATCATCTGTTGTCGGACTTCTCTCCACGCCTTTCTCAACGCTTTTCTCCACATCCCCGTCCTTCTCACACTATAATCAACATAATTAGTGTTACGCAGTATTACTCAGTATTAATTTTTTTATACAAACACATTTACCATCTCAATGTTCCTATCATCTGCCCTATCTTCGTCCACATCATCCTGCCTATCCTCCTGCCTTGGACTTCTCTGCAAATCCTACAATTCAAAAGCAATTAAATTAAGTATTATTAAAGGTTTGCAATACTAAGTAACACCTAATATTACCGTTTCGTGTTCTCCAACACCACCGCGATACATCTCTTCATACAACCTCGTTGTTTCTAACTTGTCTTTTACGTATTCTTCCAGGAATACGACCTTTGTGTATACCTCAGCATTTCTCTCATCCAATTTTTCTATTTTCTCATGGACTTTTTTGAATCCCTCCTCCATCTTCTTCATGAGCTCTACAAATGCGGTCATCGGCGCATTTTCACTAGCTGCATTCTCCATTTGTTCAGCAATGGGTGTATGGGGTGCAAGGGGTGCATCGGGTGCATTCACGGGTTCTGCTCGCGAAGCCACGTCTTCGTTGAATATTTCCTCGAAGAATACCGGTTTCTTGTCATGAAGTAGACGTTTCGTCCAACTTCGGATAATGACATCGTCATTATCCTCAACGTCTTCTACTTCATAGATTTCAGAAAGTAGTCCTTCTTCATCAGGAGATGCCACCAAGATACTCTCAATATCCTGAAAAAAAAAAATGTGAACATTAGTTTAACATAATAAAAATATAAAATAGTAACACTACGGAAAACTAACCTTAGTGCTACCAAGTGATTCGTTGATCTCATCCAGCGTGAAGCCCTTCATAGCACTGCGCTTGAACTTCGTCTTGCACATCCGAGGACACGTGCTATCAGCACCAGAAACATCTTCCCGGAATTTCTTCCTAAGCTCGGGAATAGCCTCAAACGCTAGAAGCTACACAAACCAATATTATTAGTTTCAAATATAAAACAAGTACAATTTAGCAATAATTAAAATGATATTTACCTCCAATGGTGTACAAAATATGGGCATAGTCCACTGGGTACCCTTCACCACACCTCGGAAATGATCCATTGTATGCGAGATCTCTCGCATAATGTGATCAAAAGACAATCTCCCCCATGGAAATGTCTTGCAGAGATCGAGATCGCTCACAGCTCGTTGGAAGAATGGCTCGACGGCAGGTGCATCTTCTCCCGTCTTTGTCTGTCCTATAATAATGCTTGATAGAAAATATAAGACAGCCATCTTCAACCTATCTTGCGATGGTCTCATACCCTTCAGCTTCTCCTTTACATCTGCGTATCTGACCTTTGCACCCCTTCCGAAATGCTTTTCAATAAAGTCCATACTACCTCTACTTTGGTAGTTCACGGGATAATTCCGGCAGTCCAGCCCGGAGATTAATGCGTGTTCTCTTATCCCATACCGGATAGGAGTACCGTTTACGAGAAACCAAGCTTCTCTTTTTCTTTCCGTTCGCACAGTGCGAACTAGGAGCATCCACAATCCCATCACTTTGTGGTTCTTATCTTTTGATATATGGAAAAAATGCTTGAATTGTGGATGACGGTGAAACCACCTCTTTTCGTCCACTCGAAGGGGGTACTTCAAGTTATCTAACGTCTCCACCGCTTCAGTGATGTAACACCTCGTGGGGATCTTAATTTTCTTTGTGTACTCGGATGGCTGGAAATACATTTGCATCGGCTGTAAAGCCTCTGTTTCCTCACCAGAATCCTGCAAAACAAATACAGTTTTATCCAGTGTTACCAAGTGTTACAATTTAGATTCAATTTTTGCTATATAGTTTTACCCAGTGTTACCAGTGTTACAATTTATATGCAATTTTTGCTATATAGTTTTACCCAGTGTTACCTAGTATTACAATTTATATTCAATTTTCGCTATATAGTTTTACCCAGTGTTACCTAGTGTTACAATTTAGATTCAATTTTGCCGAGTATTACAAGTGCTATTATGTTTGTTCATTCTTACTAGTTTTGCTCAGTGTTACTAAACACAAATTATCAATTTTAATACATAGTTTTACAGAGTCATTGCAGTGTTACTAATTCTACTTTTGAAACATAGTTCTACTTCGCACTACCAGTATTACTATTTTGCTTTACTGTTACTAGTTTTACTCAGTGTTACTAATCCAAAAGTTATCAATTTTAATACATAGTTTTACTTAAGTGTTACTAGTTCTATTTAGTGTTACTAGTTCCACTTAGTGTTACTAGTTTTCCTTAGTGTTACTAGTTCCACTTAGTGTTATTAACCCAGAAAACATCAATCTCCAACATAGTTTTACCGAGTTCTTCTAGTATCACTACCAAGAATATCAGTTTTACTCAATTCTACGTAGTTCTACCACTAAAAATCAAGACGTACCGTTGAATCTTTGTCGGAAACATTTCGTGAACTGTTTCCTTCCTGCTCAGAATCAGTTGGATCTTCGTAAACAACAATCCTTCTTTCTAGATTTTCTCCTCCGTCATTCGGACTTTCTCCACGTCCGTAATTAGCATTTTTTGTTCGAGCCATCCTGCAAAAAAACAACCGAATTAGCACACCCGAAATTCATAAAACCGAATCGAAATCGACACAAACAAAGTTTTCTTATGAAATTTCAAAATTATTAACTTAGTTCTACGGAGTTTTACTTCGGTTTCAACACAAATCCGGGAAAATGGGGGAGAAGAAGTTAGAAAAATTAAGTTGAGAATCACCTTGAAGATGTAGATGTTGAAATCGATCGGGAGAGAGGATGTGAATGCGAAGAAGTTGAATGCAAAGAAGAGTTGAAGAAGAAAATGTAGGAGAAGAAGTTGAAGAAGTTGAAGAAAAACTTGAAGAAGTTGAAGATGGCCGATCGTGGGAGGAGAGGGCGCCGAAAATTCGCGAGTGAAGAAGAAGAGGGTAAAAAAATTTTACCCTAATTTTCGATTTTTAATTGTTTAATTTTTTTTTTTTTTTTTTTTTTTTTTTTTTATGAAACCGGGTCGACCCGATTTCAATGGGTTTGGGTGGGTTTTCTGTGGTTGGATCTGTAGTTATGATCAACTTTCTGGTTTTTTTGTCTTTTGCCTCCATTTTTCAATTAAAAATAAATATTGAAAAATGGAGGGGAGATTTGAGCATTTGATTTAAAAGAAGGGGGCATTTCAGCACTTGATTCGAAAACAAAGAGCTATCGCCGACAAAAACCCTAACCCCTTCCGCTGAATGGCTTTTGTGTGTATCTGTAGAGCCTAAATATTAAAGGAACGTGGAAACTCCCTGAAAATGTTCGTTGAGTAAACAATTGAATGGAATTGCAAATTGCACAGCGTTGTCTACTTAGAAGAATATTCTCATGAAAATACGATTTCTACTTTGCAGAGACGATGGCTATGCTCCGATGCGGCATGGCCCATCTTAACTACAGCTTGTACACACTTAAAACGGTCCGATGAAAACTGGTCCGGTGAGAACTAAGGGTTGAGATATCATGGATGAAAAGTAAAGACGTGTGTACTGGAGCAGCGTCTAGGCCCATGATCTGTGGGCCTTCGGTCGTATTTGAACACCGTTGACGCATCATTTGTCGGTTATGAAGCCCTTTAAAAACGTCGTTAAATTTTGCCACGTCGATACTGACACGTGTCATGTCCAGCTGGCTTGCTCTTTAAAACTGGGTACGTTAAACGACGACGAGCTGAACCAGCGCCGAATTGCCACGTGTCATTCCCCTCTAAAAACATCGTGACTGTTCTGCAATTCGTTCGTCTCACACTCACTCCCTCTGTGATTGATTTTGTTTTCTGGCCCGCCCGTTAAAAATGGCGTACCGTCGGTTTCTTCATCGTCTTATTCTCTGTATCTGTAGAATTTCCTAAACATTGATTTAGCTCTTCATCTTCCTCTCTCTGGATTTTTCGAGAATCCTAGTTTCTCTGCTCCTGTCGTCGACGTTCTTGTCCTTCGCGCTTCTGCTTTCGGAAATGTATTTCTCTCTCTATCTCCATCTCTCTGCTCCTTTCTCCCGCTTAAGAATTTTCAATGCTTACGCAATTTCTGGTCAATTTGTTTGTTTGATAGCTTGGATTTATTGAGCAACGTTATTTTTTTTAATGAGTTTTCTGGATCGGTTGATTCGTCTTCGTGTTTGAGTATGACGAATGGATGTATTCCAATAAGCTAATGTGTGCTGTTGCATTTCTTTTGTTTCTTTCATCAGATCATTTACGTTGATCGAGTTCATTAGGCTGTAAAAATCTCTAATTGCTTCTGTCACAATTCTCTTTATTTTTGTTCGTTCTGACAGATGCCAATGGAAAGGTCGTTTAGCAATGCAAGAATGGCCAACAGTTTCATGTTTTGGAATGATTGTGTTGACCCAGAAGATTTAGAAGCAATGTGGATGGATCCTGCGGTGAGAGATGAATGGTTAGATGTTGGAGAGACTAAAGGACAGAAGGTTCACCTTTCAAGGGATCCTGATGGACAGCCTTATCTGACACAGACTGAGATGAAGGTAAACCATATTCTAAAAATCTTTGTATGTTTGAAAGAAATTTCAGTTATTTTTTCATTTGATTTTGAACATTCCAATGATGGTGGATTTCGTGAGCAAAACCCTTTTCCGATTTTTTGCCTACTTATTGATCAGCCATTTAACATTGCAGGCTGTTGCTGATATAACTGTTCGAAGACATTTTGATTCGATATTGGATCCGGTATGCTTCATCTTCACCTGTCATTGAGAGTTTCATATTTAATTGTTGATGTGCAATCATGACTGAGAGCATATTTTCAAAATGATCAGAACTACTTTTGATTTTCTTTCTGTTCTCAAAGATTTCCACCTTCCTCTTCCTCTACAGGAAATGATATGTGCAATTGCTGAGCTTGAAAGTGACCGGAAGCCTCTCATTATGCGATACAACAAAAAGACAAAGGAAACTGGCTTAGGAATTTTACAAGTTTTAGCAAAGACAGCAGAGTGGTTGGCTGGGTATAAAATATTCTAGTTTCTCTTCTTTCCATGAGGATCTTTTATGTTTGAACTCTTATGTTCCTGTTTATCAAACCTTATTGCAGGGGACAAGGCTATCAAGCATATAATGTGGATGACAATCCTGATCTTCTTCACAAGCCCTTTATAAACGTATATTTTGGGGCAGCTTACCTGAAATGGTTGACAGACTATCAGAATAAGTATGATACGGTGTCCCCAAGTTGGTATTTCTAGATTTACAGTTTCAATGATAACAAGCCTTATTTTCTCCTGCAATGCAGCCAGAGAAGTGAAGAGTTTGTTGTCAGAGCATATAATGGTGGTACGAAAAAGGCGACTCACAAGTCAACGTTACCATATTGGAAACGATATCTTGCAGTGAAAGACTGTCTCCCTTCAAGGTTGTTGTTTCTCTTCTTTCTATCTAGTTTCTGCTGACGTCTTTTATGCATGGCAAAGGTTTTGTTTACTATCAATCACCCTTGCGGAAAAGTTATGAGAAACTAGTTTTGTGTTGCAGTTTGCTTTCACATCGTTATTTTTGTTCGTACTTAATTATAATTAGTTGCACAAGAAGGTGAGATAGGCAAATCTTTTGTATTGAAGTTTCAGTCTCTTCGCTAATCGTTGTTGCAGAAAACATGTTGATGGTGGCCCTTCAGGCTTTCATTCTACGAATCCCACTTCACCAGGCTCAAGTAATCTCTTCCTCATTGTAGCGTTCTGTATAATATAAATAATGTCTTCACGTATACTTGCGCATCTGTGCCAAATATTTTAAGATCTCCAAAAATTGGGACCATGGTGCAGTTGTGCCATGCTTTGGCTAACTGCAAATGCACTCAGTTTGGAGAACCTATGTCATTCTCTCTTAACTTTTGATATGTTCTGGAATGTACCAATATTTGGTTTGACAGACACCAATTTCACATACTGGGACTCTAGAGCTTCGCCTGAAGACATGGAAGACATGTGGAATCATTCCGAAGTATGTAAAGAGTGGACAAAATCTAAAGAAGAAAGGGGAAGGGTTCGGTTCTCGGAAGATGGTGAAAAGAGGCCTTACCTTTCTCGAGGGGAACTGAAGGTGCACCGTCTTTGAACAGAGCAGTTAGAACATAATCCTATTTCACTGAGCGACTAAACACACTCTCAGAGCTATTACCGACACCACCGTTCTCACCATATTGCCTTAAGAGTAATGCTAAAATTTTATTTTTCAGGCTGTTGCAGAAATAATTGTTTCAAAGTACTTCAGCACGAAAGGAATAAGAGTTGTAAGTGTGCATATCTGTTCATCACCTGCTTCACTATATCTCATGGCCAAGGAAACATTTAATTGGACATGTTCCAATTAAAAGACATGTTCCATTTCATTGATGCAGCCTCTTGTTTGTGCTGTTGCTGATACCGTGAGCATGCGGTTTGTGAACGGTACTGGGAAACATGTAGGAATACTTGGAGTGGACTACTCAACCGCTGTTTGGTTAAACACGTAAGTTTGTGACCAAACTCCATTTCTCTATATGTCTAATAAAATATATCAAAATCCAATTGTGGCTATTTTCTGAGTGAAGGGAGCTAGGATACCGAGCATACAGAGCCGAATCAGCAGAGGATCTAACCAAACCATTTGTTTCTATGTACTTCGGTGTAGCCTATCTGGTTTGGTTATCCGAATACGAAGGACGGTACGCTTCCCACTCCAACTCTCAATTAAAAAAATCATGACTTTGCAATCTTATCTTAGTAAAAAAAAACATATCAATCTGATTCAATGGGGTAATATGTTCAATTACACAGAGAGAGAAGTAATCAATTCATTGTCCAAGCTTATATCAAAGGTCCTGACCAAGTCGATCTTGAGGCATCATGTCCACTCTGGCTCAAGTTCGAGCAAGCTCTGAGTTACTATGAAGAGTCTAAGAGGTATATCAATGTTAATAACTGCAACGATTGTGTTTTTTTAATCCTGAGAGAAACAAATCTAATTTATGATTGATTTCGATGCCTTTTTGTCTCATCAGGGATTCAGGAAGCTGCATTATCCTATGAGACAGCGTATATTCATACAAATCTGATGAAGATTAAATGATTCTTGTGTTTGTATCTGAAGATTTCCTTTCTGCGGTTTCTTTTTTACTTAAATTCCTTTGTCCTTTGTAACTTTGAATAATTAACAGCTCCATAGAAATACAAACCAATGACTGGTTCGTTCAGAATTTTTTCTAAGTCCGGTTAACTTTTCTGGCTCGATTTAACCGGGTTTGAACTCCCCAGTTTACGCGTGTATATATAGTTCAACAACAATGAAGAACGGCGGCTAACATATTCTTCGATGTCTGTTTATTCCCGTCGATAACTTGGAGCCAATTTCGTCACTTTTTCTTCTGATCCGAAGTGAATGGGGGAACCCACATCGGAGGAGGATGGGGGAATTACTATCATAGCTAAACCCCGCAACAATCGTAAAGTCGAAGGTCGAATTCAATCTCAGAAACTTGATTCCGATCAGAACGCTCCTCAATTTGAGAAATTTTCAAATCCTAACCCTAGTTCCGATACTACATCCACCGTGAGCTTCGAAGCGCTCGGATTAGCAGAATGGGCAATTGAAACGTGTAAGGAGCTTGGCATGCGTAAACCCACTCCAGTTCAGACTCACTGCGTATCGAAGATATTAGACGGCCGAGACGTTTTAGGGCTTGCTCAAACCGGTAGTGGTAAAACGGCAGCGTTTGCTTTGCCGATACTTCACCGCCTCGCTGAAGATCCGTACGGAGTCTTCGCACTTGTGGTGACGCCGACCAGAGAGCTGGCTTTTCAGCTCGCTGAGCAGTTCAAGGCGTTGGGTTCGTGCTTGAATTTACGTTGCTCTGTGATTGTGGGAGGGATGGATATGCTTACCCAAACGAGGAGCTTGGTTTCACGTCCTCATATCGTCATCACCACTCCCGGTAGAATTAAGGTTTTGCTTGAAAACAATCCAGACATTCCTCCAGTTTTCTCTAGAACCAAGGTAAAGAACCTTCAACTTTGTTGCTCCAATCACATTTTGCGCTATGAAAAATTAATGCCTTTTTGTTTCTGTATGTTAAAAGTTTGTTTATTTTGCCTTATTTAGTGTATATGTGGTTTGTTTAATTAGTTTCTAGTGCTGGACGAGGCTGATAGAGTTCTTGACGTTGGATTCCAAGACGAGTTACGGACAATCTTTCAGTGTTTGCCCAAAAGTAGACAGACATTGTTATTTTCTGCTACGATGACTAGTAACTTACAGACATTGCTTGAACATTCTTCAAACAAAGCTTATTTCTATGAAGCGTATGAAGGCTTAAAGACGGTTGATACTCTTAAGCAGCAGTATATTTTCTTAGACAAAGATGCGAAAGAATTGTACCTTGTGCACATCTTGTCGCAAATGGAAGACAAGGACATTCGATCTGCCATGATTTTTGTCTCGACTTGCAGGTCTCATTTTCATAGCTTTATAAATTCATCTATTAGCCAAGTGATTCCATTTGCAGCTTCTGAAGTTCATCTAATTAGGCAATGATTCCGTTTGCAGTTTCTGATAAGAGACTGTTTCGTGTTTTAGAACATGTCAAAGGTTAAGTCTTATGCTTGAAGAGCTTGAAGTGGAAAATGCAGCTATGCATTCACTGAATTCTCAGTCCATGCGACTCTCTGCACTCAGTAAATTCAAGTCTGGGAAAGTGCTGATATTGCTTGCAACTGATGTTGCCAGCCGTGGGTTGGACATTCCTACTGTTGACCTTGTTATCAATTATGACATCCCGAGGTACCTTCTGGTGAAGATTTCCTTCTTCTAATAGCTGTGCTTTTCACTCTTCCCAGAATTCTAACTCTGTGATTATGCTTGGTTCACATCAGATATCCAAGAGACTATGTTCATCGTGTTGGACGTACAGCTAGAGCTGGTAGAGGAGGACTGGCTGTTAGCATTATCACTGAGGTAAAGTAGCAAATCATGGAACCACACGAAACATCAACTCTTAATGTTCTCATTCATGGTTTGTTTACATTTCCCTCTGCAGACTGATGTAAACCTTATCCATGAAATAGAGGCGGAAGTTGGAAAAAAGATGGAACTGTACAACTACAGAGAAATCACCGACAGTTTAGAAGTCACAAAAGTAAGATTTCGCTGTGTGATACTTAGAAATTCCTGTCTTTTATATTAGGCTCAGTCTTACTCTTATCCAATATCGAGTCATACCAGCTACCTTTGCGGTGGTGTCTTTACTATTAGCATTTACTTCTTCATATTGGTTATAAGGAAAGAAAGATCAATTATTAGCTGTGACATATGTATCCAGACATTGTTACTGATAAAAACTTCAAGCAAAGGCCTGAGGCTTACGCAAACTTGTAAAACTGAATCTGCAGGTCTCAAAAGCCAAAAGGGTAGCTATGATGAAGATGCTAGACGATGGGTTCGAAGAAAAGGTGAAAGACCGGAGGAAACAGAAACGTAAAACGCTTGCGGATAAAGGGTTGCTCAAGAAACGGAGCAAATGGCGAAAATCTGCAGAAGAAATTGATGAATAAGAATCATCTTTAACTTTTGTTCTGGTGGATGCAAATTGAACAGTGAATCTCTGAGAATCCATGTTTACTATAGATGATTTTTACATTTTTAACTCCTGTGGCAAGAAACATTCTTTTATATCAATCCTTTCCATAACATGAGATTAAAACAATTTCAAAGTGTTGATACAAATAACTAAAAAAAAAAATTTATTTTGTTTTGGTAAAAGAAAAAAGAGAACAGGAGAAAGGGTCAACAAATATCTTCTTCCTGACCCCAAAACACTTCAAAATGTATACAGGAAAAACCTATACGAAAGGTTTCACTTGGAAGCCTTGTGAGCTGATGGTTTGGATTGGTTCGAACTAGCTGCAGTTGTCAACACACGTAACCGGCTGGCTATATCTGTGAAGGATGGCCGTGCCGTCGGGTTAGGCGCCCAACATTCCTCCATTAAAATTCTCCACTCCGAGTCACAGTAACTCGGTATGGTCGGCCTCAGTGTGTTGTTTACTATCCCACCTGCGCTTAACCGTAAACATTATGAGCGGTTGAGAAATATTATAGTGGTTTAACCCAAAACTGGACAGAGATTACAATCTGAATGGAAAATATACAATACAAACTACAACCAAAACCGAAATAGAAAAGAAAATAAGCTGATTAGATACTCAAAAACACACACCTATTATAGCACCATAGTGCATATTAGCGTATGGTTCTTCCCCAGTTAAAATCTCCCACAAGACTATACCAAAAGAGAAGACATCAACCTGTGCAGACAGAAGCAGCAATAAATAACTCAGGTGTGGTTTCGCACTGCATTCTTTATATTCACTATCAAACATTTTATTTTACCTTCTCTGAAACTTTGCTACTGCTACCATTTAGAAGCTCTGGAGCCATCCATGGTAGTGTTCCGCGTACACCACCAGATACCAATGTATTTCTTTTAATTTTCGACAAACCGAAATCACCAACCTTCAGGAAGTACAAAATGAGTGAAGAGAGTTAGAAGGCACGAAATGTGATTTTCTCCAAAGACAACAGATGAATGAAATTTACCTTGCAGATTGGGCGAGAAGGATCTTTGAGGTTCACAAGTAAATTGTCACATTTCAAATCGAAGTGAACAATGTTTTTGGCGTGCAAATATTCCATTCCAAATGCAGCATCCATGGCAATGATTAGTCTTTTACGACGGTCAAGGTGACTGAAATATTATAATGAAAAGCAAAGAATCTTTAAACGTTCATCAAATAGAAAAACATAGAAGGGTTTTAACAGAGGCTTGTACCGATCTTTCCTGAGTAGAACATGTCTCAGAGAACCATCAACCATATACTCTGTTACAGTAGCCAATGTACCACCAGGTCCATCTTTTACAACACCATAAAATGCAACCACATTTGGATGATGAAGCTTTGACAGGATTTCAGCTTCTCCCCAGAATTCACCAGTCTAGGGAAAAAAAGATATTTATAAGCGTCCCATGATGACCAATTTAGAAGTGTTATCATCCCATAATCATTTTAATATATGCCCAAACGAAAATGCAGAAACGCTCACTAATCTCTCTTGCTCAGATGATCTGCCAGCAAAGCAACTCTTCTTTATCCTCTTGATTGCAACATCTGATCCTCTCCATTTCCCATGATACACTGTACCGAATGTGCCAGAACCAAGTTCTTTTAGCTCCTCGAGATCTTCATTCAAAATGATCTAGAAACATTTAAAAATTGAAGAACAAGAGACGAAGTTAGAAGCAGAAAATTTATTTTATATGACAAACATGGGTTAACATCCAATGTTTGATTCTTCTAACATTCTAAAACTGAAAAATAAACACTGGTACGGATCTTTCTCTGAATTCAAAATAAGTATAAGATCTATCAAGTGTAAGATTTTTAAAGTCCAGTATACCTGCAAGCTACTCGGGTCATAATCTGCCAGAGATGGGCTAAGTGGAGGAAGTCCAGCATTCCTTGTTTCTGTCTTTTCATCCTACCAGGCATTCATCCGCATTAGTACACTCATGATTTTGGAATTGCGAAATCAAATCTACCAAAAACTTATACCTCATGATCATAGCTGGGCGTCCTTAGATTCTCGACGATAACACCAAATTCCTCACTCTCTGTGACTTTCATCTGTACACCATCGTTAGGATCCACACAATTTTCTGTCGAAATGCAATCTCTCATCACTGGAGCGACGTGATGCAATTTGCTAATCACTCCACTATCTTCCATGTCAGATGGAAAGCCAGGGGTTCTGTCAATATAAGAAACATCTCTTTCACTAAACTGTTCCTCGGCCAGCTTCCGAAAATACGACCAATTTTTAGGATCATGATTTTCTACATTCAAGCTAACACCAGCTCCATCATGCTGATATGGAGTGACACCTGGCGGGATATCTTCAGAGAGTGCTTTGGCAAATATTTCAGAAAGGAAGTCTTGAGGGAACCGATCATTAATATCAATAAGAACGCCAGATGAAGCTTGATTTTCAAGGCTAACATGACTCATGGCTGCGTCTACATGGCTCAGTTTGGGAGCTTCAGTCTCAATACTTCCACCATTGACCCTTCTTTTTTCTAATGCTTCATTTGACGCCCCTACATTTTCAGAGATTGTTTCATCAGCAATATGGGAATCTTCAGGTGAATTACCTTCTGCTCCTTTGGCTGGATCTTGCTGTACTGTGCTAGCTTGTGAATGAGACACTAAGAACTGAGAACCTAGTGAGTCATCCGACTTTGATAAGCGGTTAAGCATTTCTAACTGTTCACGAGGTATCCTCTCGGAACGATACACCCTCCGTGTGGGCTGTAAAGGTTCTGGATAATCAAGATCGATTAAATTTGACTCAGAGTCGGTATGAACAAGACCACAAGTACCACTTGATGCTGAAAGCTGATCATCGTCACCAGATACAGGAACCTGCTCAGTAATAACAGCATCACGGTAGGTAAAAGGCTTCACAGGATTGTTCTGCCGTGTGTCTCTTCTTGGAGGCAACATATGTGCAGCTTCCTGGCTAGGTACAGTTGTTGCAGTTGATACTTCCCGAACTTGACAGTGATTCTTAACCTCAGTATTATCCGCCTGAGGAGGATTCTGATGATCATTTGCAACCATTTGACGATTCTCAGGCTCTACATGCTCACGAACTTTCTTCTCAGATTTTATGTTTGGCTCCTCTGCCGGAAATGCTGCGTTTTGTTGTGTGATGCCAGGGTGGGGGTATGACTGCCCTTGGAAAGGCATGGAAATAGAGTAATTGGAATGATGCACTGGAAGCTGATGTTTCCCTTCATAATATTGTGGGTATATTTCATAGGGGCTGGAGGAACTCGGTTGTGGATACTGAATAGTGGAAACAGGTAGAATAGATTGGGGATACTGAAGAGGGGAACTGGGCGGAATGGATTGGGAATAGTGAAGAGTAGAATTGGGCGGGACAGCTTGCTGAAACTGAAATGCAGCATTGTGAGGAATAGATTGAGGATACTGAAGCAAGGAGCTTGATGGAGCAGATTCAGAATACTGTATAGAGGATTGTTGGAAATCAACCCCCGGTAATTGCGAAGAGCCAGCACCATTGATTCCCTCGGTGCCCCTGGAATCCAGCTCAGCTAGATTGTTAGCAGAGGAGCTGTCCAATCCATTAAGGGTTGAGTTGCTTCTTGATCCAATGTCCATATCATTTACAGCTACAACATACTGAAACTCAGAGTCAGCATCATTTTGCTTTACCCCTAAAAGAGAACCATCCAAATCACTGACAGAGAAAAGAAACATTCTAAGTTTTTGCGAACCCCCACGGTTTTCCATCTCATTATACTCCTCCATCATATTCTGGAGATCTTCATCACATGATACAGACACCAAGGCGTCAAGATCTTCACCAGGAAGTTGATACTTCACAACATGAGTCCGGTAGTACATTTCAAGAACTTTTTTTCTGAGTTCCTGCCAAGATATGTCCTTTCTTATGGAAATAATGTGTGTTTCACCTCCAACATATCTAAGCTTTGAATCACCTGGACGTGGAAATATTTTCCCACCAAAGCTACAAAGGACTTTAACCTTTTCTGTTAAAGTACCTGAGGATGAAGAAGAGGCATATCCATGAAAATTTCCTAAACTTCTATCTTGACGCAATGAAGCTTCTGGTGCTGACTGGATATGCCCAACTTTATTTCCACCCTCATAAAGTGGAAAGTTTGGTCTCTCATACGCCCTCATTCCGTTTCCTACCATGTCACCAGCTGCATTGGGGTTTGCAGGCCTTTGAGAAATCACCCGATCGCGCAGAAACTCAAGAGCGAATTCCTCCCCTGTTTGTATGGAGTAATTATGCACAGGCTTAACATCTGAAGCATTCGAACTGGGAGGTCGGACATTTGCATACATGCTGCCCGGTTGATCAGGTGTAAATGCTTCATGGGCAGAATCATTCACATATCCAGGTTCCATGGAGTGTTGCTGGAACGGATGCTGTGGTCTGTTTCTATCCATCACAAACAAAAACAGTCCTTCGAATTATTCTAATTGACAATACTTGTAAGAAGAATCTGACATTCTGAAGTATAGTGAAGTACAAATAAGACTTTGAGATGCCAAATTGCTTCAGAGATTGTAGGCGATGCCACACAAACTTCCCTTTCGCTGATAGTTAAGCTGAAATCAAAGCAATAGATAATATAAGTTTTCACTTATCAAGGAACACATTAACTCAGAGTTATGTCAAAGTTCTTCAGATATATGAGATTGTAGATGAATTATGTGACCAGAAAATTCCAAAACCATGCTTTTTCTTCTAAAAGGGGAAATTTATTTACGGCCGCAGTTATTAACAAAAAGAAGAAAAACGTAGTTCCATATGAAGATTCCGCCATATCACACCCCCTAAATAGCTTCAGAAAAAAGCAAACGACATGCTCTTTTACAAAAGAAAAAAAGACAAAGAATAGGAACTGAAAGAACAATACCACCAAGGAAAGAGAGCTCGACCGATGAAGTGAGTAAATTTAAGAAGGATTGTGCAAATTAGAAACAATCGAAAAGTTCTTCTCTTTGTTCAAATCTCAGAATAACATATCAAAACCCTAACGTTTTGTTGTTGTAGATTTCTCTAGATTTCCTCGTTGCTTCCTCAAAAATCCGTTTAAAGAAATCAAAGAAAAATTCTTTTAAATTACCAAATTGTCAGGCTTTCTTTGTATTGTAGTGGAAAATACAAAATACAAAACCCTTACAAATTCCTTCGTGTCCTCTCATAAGTCTCTAACCGTGAACCGTACAATTTTCGAAAGATGGATATCTTCATAAAAATAGACGGTCAGGATGATAGAATACGATCGGTGGAATAAGTGAGAAGTACTGAAGCAGCCCCGTACGTTTATGATTTGCATTAAAATAATTTTTTTAATATAATATTTTTTATTATTTTAATTTTTTTAATAATAATATAAAAATAAGTATTAAATTTTTTTAATAAAAATATAAATATTAAATTGAAAAAATAAACTTAAATATAATGGTTTAAATTTAATTTTGTAATTTATTTAAAATAATTTATGTTATTTTTTATAATTTTAATTTTATTATGTTATGATGGGAATAAAAATTTTGAAATGTGGGGTATTACTATTGCACATTAAATGGGACTCTCAATATCATCAGATCTGAAATAAAGATTGTGGGGAAAACTTTCAATATCATTTTCGTTTAAAAGTTTCTGTTTTATTTTCCTTAAACCAGGGCATGATAATTTTCTTTATTTTTTCAAAAACTGAATATCATTTTCGTTAAAAACTTGAAAATATTAGTTTTTTCCTTACGTAATTCTTTTGCCCCCTAAAACGTTTATTTTCTGAATCCTGGTTATTCGAATATGTCACTGAATTCAGTTTGGAAATATATTCAATAAAGTTGCAATGAACATTTTTCAACTGGAACTCTGGCATTAAAAGTGAAAAGATAGTTACTGGGCTTTTCAGCCTCCGGTTTTAGGCCCATTGAGCCTCATGTGAAACAGTGACTAGAAAACCAAAACTGTTCACCTTCCAAGAGATAATACTTCAATAAAAAACGATAGCCAATCAACCTCGAAGGTTCTTATTCCCTATGTAAGTTTACACCGTAACAAGTCTTCCTTATTTCTACAATTTATAATACATTATGTAGCAAGTCAAGGAAACGAACGAGATAACAAAAACCAATTGAATCACTTTTAATTATCTTTCACGTATTTGATCTATACACATGATAACACCTTTATGTAGGCCAAATGAACATATACCAAAAGATATGTTTAATAACACTCGAATACACTGAGAAAACATGAATCTTACTATGTACACCAAGTCCAAGTCTAATTCCAAATATGAGTGACACAGAATGGCCTGACTAGCCACTGGTTACCTTCTAACAGTAGCATGACATTATGAGCTTACTTCACATCAAACTGTAGAAGCCTTTTACCTAGAACACAAAATACATTATACGTAATCTTCTCCAGTAACTACATTCCTAATAAACAATGTTTTTCACGCACATGGTTTCCAGTTAGCTCCAAGTGTCCAGGTGTCTGGGCAGCGAGAACCAGAGGCTTCCACTTTGACAATCAGAAAAAGGTCTTTCTCAAAGAAGGAACACACTCGGACATTCCATGTATATTAGTCAGCTACGCACAGAGAATAATTCTCGAAGAGTGTTAATACACTTGCTGGAAAATATGCAATTATAGTAGACTACTAGACTGCAAACAAACACATAGCTAAGTTAATTGCTTTTATCAGAGTTTCGATGCTAGCATGAAAAAGATATGCTAAATTTCATCACTCTTCTTATTTTTGTACATAAGCCATGCAAGACTTCTGCAGGAGAAATTATCAAATAACGAGGCAAAGTTACTTTTTGTAAAAAGACTAAAGCAGATATTAATGATAACATAGTGCTTTCCATGGCTCCTTTACTACGTTTTTCTCACCATGTAAAAATTGATGAATCAACTATAATAATATATGCATCAACAAGATTCTATCACCTTGGTTAAGGCAGAGAAGATTCTTCCAAGGATACACAACCAATGATGGACCCACCAGCTGGAATGCACATTGGTTTGGTCTCTCTCCAATTCAGAGGCCTATCTAAAGGGTTACATACCCTCACGACCGACAATCTTACAATGTCAAATCTCCCTGCTCCTGATTCTTCCCATTTAAGGACCTTGCCTCCTATAACATAGAGCTCATCCCTTAGAGCTGCAAAACCGTATCCAAAGGCCTCTAACTCTCTCGGATGATTAGGAAGAACAACAGAAGGAACTGAACCGACATTGTACCATTCCCCTTCATCTGTATCCCTAGTCTTTATTAAGCTTTCTCCCCAATCTACAATTGTGTACACTTGATCATTTTTCAACACCTGAACAGCAAACTGCATGGCTCTAGAGAAAGGCCAGACATCCTCCACAGTGGACCAAGTCATTTCTATAGGATTAAAAACTTCAGATGAATTTTGTTCTGCACATCCCACCTGGTCACTTAGGACACGAAAACAGCCTCTGTACGATAGCCCTGAGCAGTCCATCTGTGCTCTAGGCATTGCTGGTAATTCCTCCCATCTGCAATATTGAATGTCAGACTTCAGTTTGATAGCTTCTCAAGTTCAACGTAAGAAAATTATTTTAAAGTATATCTTGCTCATCATAGAAAAAACAGAAAAAGTATATTGTGGGGATTCTTTGTCCCAATGATAAATTAAACAACACCAGCGGAAAAACGTACATATCCGCCACAGGATCATAAACCTCAGCAGATGGAATTCCCCTGGAATGGGTTAGATTGCGACCTCCAGCAACATAGACCTTTCCAGAGACAGCAGTACAAGCAAAGTGAGTACGTGGTGTTCGCATACTAGCAACTATTTTCCATTCTTTCTTAAACGGATCAAACCGCATGACATCTTTAGTGACAATAGGCTTCTGATGAGGAAGCGATGACACTGAAGGCGCATAACAACCCCCAATCACAAGAAGACAATTGGAAACACAAACACACGCAAACCCAGAATGATGCCAGCCATCTTGAACAGCGCTAGTTCTAGGCAATGGATGCCACCGATCAGCTTCAGGATCATAAGCAACCCATTGGTTCTTAGAACGCTCGGTCAACACAAACAACCAGCTCCCTGACCATCCATTTCTAGCTTTATAGCACGAGTAATCACCGCTACGAACTAAATCTCTCCACCCTCTGGAGACGCACTCGAGCACCCCATGATACCCATGAGAAAGCTTCGCTAGGCATCTCAAAGCCAAATCATCAGGCAAACCCGGGATAATGGATTGTTCTATTGACTCCCTGAAAACAATTACTGTATAGCATTACGATTTGGCTATTAGTTTTGCTAAATCGCAAACGCTTTCGAGCATAAATTAAAAGACCCGTCTCAGCCACTAACGACCAGGCAAATTCAACCGACAATCCCAAATTCCATCAATGTCACAGAGAAAACAATTTTTCTTGAAAATCAGTTTTAAATGATATTGTACCAAGGAGATAAAGGTAGTTGATATAGATTCACCATTTTCGAAGAAAAAATTAGACAAGTTAACTCACATGAATCGAACTCGAAAGATTGTAAATGTATTTTGGGATCTCCTTCTCGAACTTGCTCTATAATACCGAAATGAACCTTCAAAATCCACCACTTTTCTCGGAAACGAAAGCACCCGCAACGATACTGAACGAAGAATTGAAACGTAAAATGAAATCAGACGGATCTATTCATGATGGAACCAAGCACACTCAGAGAGCTACCCAAGATTCTGGAAAGGAAGAGCGAGACGAAAGTGAGAGAAACGAACACAAACTTGGTAATCAAAATGGGTAGATCCATTATAATGGGTCGAACATTTTTAAACTACTTATTTGGTCCTTTATTTATATATCTTTTCTGGTTCTAAGCCCCTACTTTATCAAGTCTTTATCAACCCATACATCTTTTACGTAAAACGCCGTCGTTGAAGCTACAAAATACATTCTTATCTCTTCTTTTGACGCGAACTCCCGTTCACGGTCCTTGGGCGATTCAGCAAGCCGATCTCTTACATGATACGATATCAGGGAAATTTTGAGGTTTAATCACAGATCCAAGAAATTTCTTGGTAAGCAATTCGATTCGCTTAACAATGTTACTTAGATCAATCGCAGATATATCTGTTACTGGATCTCTCCGATTTTCCCTGATCCGTGATGTTGCAGATATTGAGCTATGTTCCTGATCATGCACGTCTAGTTTGCAAGTTGGTCGTTTAATTTTCTTTCAGTAAATAATATTTTCTGCATTAAATTTCCTGCCAAAGGCCGCATTTTTTTGTGTATACCAATACCTAATTTGTGGATCCAATCGGTTGATTTTGTTATAGATAAATTAATACTTATAGAAATTTTTCGTTGTTGCTTGTAAGTTAGTTGGATCTTTTTTGTTGCTGCATCAAGATAAACATTACTTGCAAGTGATCTTTTGGTATTGGCTCTGATTAGCGTTTGATTGTACTAGAATCATCTCAATGGCGTCTTCGTCGGATTCATGGATGAGAGAATACAACGAGGCTTTAAAACTCTCAGAAGATATAAATGGAATGTTATCAGAAAGAAATTCATCGACTGTAACAGGACCTGATGCGCAACGTCGTGCTTCAACTATACGAAGAAAGATCACCATTTTTGGTACCCGTTTAGACAGTCTGCAGTCACTTCTTGCTAAAATTCATGGAAAACCTATGTAAGCCAATTAGTTTTGATCTGATTGCTTACGAAAACCAAAGCTTTAAGCTAAAAACTTTTAAGCTTAGTGTTAATGTGATCTCTTTCCATCTGAACATTTACTTACCGACACAGTTCGGAGAAAGAGATGAACCGGCGCAAGGATATGATTGGGAATTTGAGATCGAAAGCAAACCAGATGGCGGCTGCTTTGAACATGTCAAACTTTGCGAATAGAGACAGCTTGCTTGGGCCAGAAATAAAGGCAGATGATGTTATGGATAGAGTTACTGGCATGGATAACCAAGGAATTGTTGGATTTCAGCGACAAGTTATGAGAGGTATGCTGTTTATATCTTAGTAAACTTAATACAGATTTTGACTTGTGTATTAGACTATTAGTTTCTCTATTCATTGTGTTCTTTTTTTGCAAATAGAACAAGACGAAGGACTCGAGCAGTTGGAGGAGACAGTCATGAGTACAAAACACATAGCTTTAGCTGTCAATGAAGAGCTTGGCTTGCAGACAAGGCTTATTGTATGTCATCAGCTTTTCATTGTTTTGCTGCCTTATTTAGATTTCATAATCGTAACAAATTGGTTTGTATGCAGGATGAGTTAGACTACCATGTGGATGTTACTGACTCTCGCTTACGGGTAATATAATATATCCCTCAACATTTAAATATATCAAAATTGGTGAGCCATAAGCTTAAACCAACTGGTTAGTGGTTATGTGTTCTGAGTTTGCTGAACCCAAAAGCGCATTCATGCTAAGCAAGTGATTGTCCAAGGGCATTGATCTATTCTGTATGTGTTTCTTATCTACAGAGAGTGCAGAAGAGCCTTGCTGTCATGAACAAGAATATGAAAAGTGGCTGCTCTTGTATGTCAATGCTCTTGTCAATGCTCGGGATCGTTGGTCTTGCTGTTGTTATATGGCTGCTGGTTAAGTATTTGTAATATCAGAACATATAAGTTTCTCTCTATTTCATAACCTGCCTCGTCTATGTGAATGATCTCAGTCTATCTCCTGACTCCACATATGTTCCTGTCCTTTTCATTCCTTTTCTGTCAGACAGCCTTATTATATATATGTAATGTGTGCAGTTTTCGCAATTTTGATGTCTTCATAAATATTAAGAACTGGTAGCAAGTAAAACTAAGAGACAAAAGTACTGTAAGATCTTAAATGAAGAAACTTGTCCGAGTTCGCTATTCATGTCATCATTGGAAACAAAACCAATCATGAAATGAAAATCAGTGATTGTTTTCTGGCCTTGGGGATTTTCATTTACACAACCATTTTTCTCCAGCTACATGATCTTCATTCACCGAAGAAGGACGTGGGAATGGTCGCAAGAGACTGTTGATTCCAGTGAAGCCTTTCAACACTCGTTCTGTACGACAAAGCCCTCTACCTTTGCATTTTCTGGATCATTGCTGATTTCAAATCAAGTAATTATACAGAGAAGAAAGTTGGATTGCGTTTCCAAGACGATCAATTGTGAGTATTGTATCAGGGAGAAATATAATTGGCAAAGTACTGTCTTGGCCTCTCGTAGCAAGAACGGCTCTTGAGTCACCAATACTTCCGACCAGATCCTATCAACACTTTTGGAATGTAACTGGTGTACAGATTTAGTTCATGACGTCAGAGAGTTTTGCCAGCGACCAAGACAAACATTTACCTAATGTTGAAGAACGACAAACCTTGGAAAATGTCCGGAGTTTAGACCCATTAGTCTTTGTAATGTGGGAGTATAAAGTCATCTCTAAAATCTTGAGTTTTTACTTGAACAAACTCCTTCCAAAAACAATTTCTGAGACACAATGGAATATTGTGGCTGGAAGTTTGAATAAAGATAACATCTTTATAGAACAAAAAAACTTCTACGTATTTCAATCAAATCTGTGTATGGGAAACAATTCATGGCGGTTAAAACCAATATAAATTATCTTTGAAGCATAGGCTGTCACAGAAAGGGGAGAAGCGCTTTCCAAAACCTTTGTAATCCAAAAGAATTACTGGTTATGCATGTGATATCATTTTTAAAAAATATTTTAATCAAAAAAATTACTGACACATGAAACCAAGAAAAAACAATTAGAATTTGTATGTTAGACCTTATGTTCTTAAGAAATGTTTCCAGTGTATCATTACTAACATACATATTTTGTTCTGTACTATATGGCTAAAAAAACTGACCATAGCATATACTGTAATTTCTCCTCCAAACAATACCTAATGACTGAAAACAGTAGCCATAGCATAGACCGTGATGCATTCAATTGATTAATTTATAAAGAATCTCACAAACAAAACTATGCCACTTTAGTGTACTTAAAGACAAACGCGAATCGCGTAAACACATACGTGGAAAAGCAGATTATTCTTTAAGATAAATACGAAGGTGTAAGAATAAGATGTGAACATCTGAGATTCTGAGCAGAGTAAAAATGAAGGGTTCAGAGTAAAGAGAGGATGAATAAAAAAGGCTTTTTCTTGTGCTCTGATTTGGTTAAAAGGTAGGTTTTGTTGTCGGAACTCAGTCTTCAAAATCTGCTGCATTCTCTAGCAAGTAGTTTGCAGCCAGCTCCTCGTTACGGTCACAAGCAAGGAAGGCTTCTACGACTAATGATCTATCAAACCCCATTGCCTCAAGCTGAACAAAGAGGTTGAAGACAAGAGTTAGAAGGGATGGAAAATGGGACTACAGGTTGTTACAATGGTGATGAAGAATGTGTGTGTGTGGTTACCCGTTGAATCGCTTCTTGCTCTGCAGGAGTAACGTTGACAGTGTGGGGCATTTCTTGCTCGGGTTGATCTAGACTATCCATATCGCTGAGTTTTGAACAGCCATCGAGTCACGGGATTACATATAGATGTGCATTGATCATTCAAAGAATTAGCGATTCAACCAGTGGCCAAACCAAGAAAATTATCGGAAGACTATAGATTACTCACCCATCAGATCCTTCGTAGGGCTCGTTTAGTAATTGAAGAAATTCGGCTTGGTTATCTTGAATTAGCCTCAGAAGTTGGGGGTTCTGCTTTCCGAGCTCTTGAAGCATAGGCTGTCACAGACTCAGCGATGAAAATATGAGATGCTCAAAAGCAATAAAAATGTCAGACTACTCATTTATGGCCCCAAAAGCACTATTAAGAAAGATAAAGACTCGCTTACCTGTAGAATCTGGGGGTTGGAATTGACCATGGAGCGTAATTGTTGGAACTAAAACAAATGAAAATGTAAGAAAATTAGTGTATGTGGAAGCTGTGTTGAATGATTATAGCAATATCACATAGGAGTAAACTAAAATACACCTCCCTGAAGGTGATAAAACAAACTTCTAAGAAAAGTAGTTACCAAAATTCAAATACTTAATCATTCTACTCGATCACACAAATGAAAACAAGGCTGAGGGGCTAAAGATAGAATGACAACCTGATCATTGCTTCTGAGGAACTCAAGCGTTCCAAGATTTCCCACACCAGCATCAGAAGCTGCTTCCTGGAAAAGAAAGAAACAAACCCATAGCGTCCAATGGGAACTGAACTTCAATTCTCTTTTCGATGCAACAAAAGTACCAAGCTCTTACGGTCTTACCTGCGGAAACAAATTCAAAGGAGATGAATTAGGTACTCCAGAGGCAGGAGGAGCGACAAGTTCTGCACCAGATCCTACTCCAGATAAATTAGTTACTGGAACAGCTACCGTTTCAGGAATTCCCTGAAAATAAAATGGAGATCAGCAGTTTCATTCCCTTACAATATTCAAAGAACATTGTTACAGAGAAGGGGCATACAGAATATAGATAATCCACTGCTCTCTCAGGGTTGTTATACGCTGCACGAAGTGCCCGAGTAACTGTTCTTTTGTCCCAGATGCCTCCTCCCATTTCCATTATTTCTTGAACCATTTGCTCAATACTACTGCCACTAACTAAATTTGAAGCAGCTTGACCAATGGTGTTATTTTGTGCCCTAAATGGTGGGAGATCATAGAGTACCAATAAAATCCTCAAATATAAATTCAAGTAATTTATGTTAATGAAGATAATAAGTTTTCCATTGAAGCCTCTAAATTCAAGAACAGCACTTACGCCGGTTGTTCTTGAGAGGGAGTAGAGCTTGAAGCAGGCACAGCTACAGATTGGGTAGTGGACGGAGCTGCAGGCTGGTCGATTGATACAAAAAAATTTTAAATGAACCAAAGACAGAATGGTGATTGCATAAGTGATAAGTCCAAAACAAGTACAGATATGTCAGAAAATTACTGTGGTTGAAGATGTGGTAGATGTAGTGGTGGGAGTAGGCTGTGAGATAGGAACAAAGTTTCCCAATGAGGAGCATTCAACTGACCAAGCTAGGTGCACAAACATGCAAAAGTAAGAAATAAGATTATACCTGAGAAGAAGACATCCCAGCTGAACTTGCAGTTTTGTTCTATCCATTGCAAAAAGAAAAAGCCAAAGATGTTGTCAGTGCAACACAGACTAAGTACTATCTGTAATTTTCAGTAACAAGAAAAAAATAACAACGCATTCATCTATCACATCTGTTCTTCAAATTTTGTCATTCAAACTGAATATCCAAGAATGGGAAGACCAAGCAACCAAAATTACCAAAGAATGCAGTACTTCATATAGGTTATCTTGCAATATTTCTTAATCTATTAATGTATTCACCTATCTAAGATTCCACCAAAATCACCAACAAAAACAAAGGCTTATCAACCCGAAAAATTCTGTTATTGGTACTATTAGTCTATTAGTATAAAAAACATAGTCAATATAATATGAAGTATTGCGGCACTTAAACAGAAGATACAAATCCAGTTTGCTTAGATTTCTCATGCTAAGCACTATCCTACCTACTAGAAGATAAAAGAAAATAGAAACTGCATCAAACGCAAAAAAGCAAATTCGTAAGAAATTAAGTAGGTACCTTGCTAAGCATGACAACAAGAAAACCCTCTTCGGTAACCTTGTTCTCCACCAAAGTAGTTTCATCTTTCAAAACCTTTCCATTGTGAATAAGCAATTGCTGCCCACATGGATAGTTGTCTTTGCTTTGTGAATCCTCAATATTCTTTTTCACTGCCATTATCTTTAAAAGGAAGTAGAAAGATTCCCGGATATTAATTTAACAACGCAAACACAAATATCGAAAAACTCAAAGCATATAAAAAGTGTACATCATTGTCATATGTTACAATACCCAAATTGGTACAGCAGCACAAAAGTTAGCGTCTTATCGAAATTTACTGATTTCCTATACAAAATTAGACGTAAAATTTGAACGAAGAGAGTGGAAAAGGAGGACTAACCGTGTCGGTGGGCTGAACCCTAATTTCAAAATGACGACCCTTGAGAGTCTTAACGGTGAGCTTCATGTCGACGAATTAGAGCAGTAGATATTACCGGCCGAGTCGGCGCACTCCGGCGAGGGACGTCGACAGGGAGCGAGAAAGAGAGTGACCTAAAAAAGAGCTATTTGCAACATTGTAGAACAACGTCCGACATAGCGTTTCGGTTTTTAAAACGCGGCAAGAGTAACCCGCGTGCATGTCACGTGACACACACCCTAGGCAAATATCTCGAACATTAAAATACCATATTTTTGTAACAATTCAAAAACTACTCTAAATTTAATATAAAAATATACAAAAATCTAAATTCTAAACTAAAATTGATAATATTTTTGAAATTTATTTAGATAAAAACTTTTTATATTTTACTTTGTGATATATTTAAAATAAAAAGCTCGAAATGGTACTTGGAATAATAGTTTAAAAGTATAGTATTTAGGTATCTTTTAATTTTTAGAAAATTTTCACTTATATAAAATGTATAAGTCTCTAATTAATAATCGTTTTTTCTTGAATAATAAATTTTTAACTAAAAATAAAATATATTATATTTAAGTGCAATTGTCAAACCATCAAAAAATATTTTTTGAAAAAATAATATCATTATTAGTTTTTAATCAAAATTTACCACTATTTTTTTCAAAAAGTACCACAAATTAAACTTAAAACTATAAAAGATCATCCTAAATTTTTAAAAATAAACGCTACATTCAAAATACTAAATCCAAATATCTAAATTTTGAGTTTTTTTAAAGAATTAGTTTGTGCTATTTTGAAGAAAAAAATTATGTCATTTTGTAGAAAAACTTACTTTAGTAATACTATAGAATATTTTTCTATATTTAAATATAACAATGTATATATATAGTTGAAACGTTAGCATGACTAAGTAAAGACGAGAGGCTTTCTACTGAAAACTTGATCGGCCAGACGGATAAATATTCTGAGAATTGAAATATTTAGATTTATATATTACAGATGGACCAACTAAGGTCATGTGTGATTAAGTACACGCGACGATTATAGTCAAAAGACAGTACATTTTACACACACAAAGATTCATGAAAGGTTTTCTAGAATCTCCAGTAGATGCATTAGCTCAGAACTCACGATCAGGGAAGAGTATCGGAGCAACAACTGACCAGATGAAGAGACCAGCAGTGGCCCAGCTGGTCACAATACGGACCCACACAGATGGCCACCCAACATCGACCAGCTTACCACTTTCACCGACCGAAGTTGACCAGCCGGTCAAGAGCATTGCAGAGTACATGCTCGCCAGAGAGAAGATGATGTGGAAAAATGCATATGAGTATGTCACTGGCTTCTTCTTCTCTTTTTCTTCCTTCTCTTCTGCTTTCCCGTCTAGCGGAAGCAACGGCTTCTCTGAACATTTTTAATCAAAGCAAATACTTTATGATACTTCTTCAGATATAGAGAAACCAAAACCACTCTAATAAATACTATCAATGCTCTATTAGTTTTAAGATTGTGTTATTCTTAGCTCACTCCGGAACAGATTGAAAACTTAACTCAGACAAAAAAGGAAACATAATCTGGGAGAAGGGGTTTATCCAAAAAAAAAACATACCTGCGCGGGGAGAATCAGGAGGGGAGAGAAGAGTAGTAGAAGAACCAGCACGAACAGCGGAATAAACAACAGAGAGGACAGTTGTGAGTAAACCAATGGTCATTGTGCCTGTTGAAACAGCTTTAGAGTGTTTATGGAGACCATTGCATTCATAATCTCGGGGTTCACTTGCAAGTCCACTGTAACAAAGGTACATGCAGTAGAAAGATATAACTGATGCTGGTAAAATGCTTCCACCGACCTGCCAAAAAGGTTGTAGGTTGTTTTGATTCAGAAGAGCCTGGAGCTGAGAATCAACTAATATCAGATAAGAAAAATAAAAGGTTTAGTTGAAACTTACAGCAGGATGCAAAACTACAACAGCAAAGACGAATACAAATATCAAAGTCATGACAATGAAAAAGGTATTGAGTCCACAATCATGTCCAGAGGGAGTAAACCAGTGGAAGAGAAGACCAGAGAAGACGAATGTAGCCAGGTAACATACAAGAGAGACAACGAGCAGCGCAGCATACCTATATATACAGTCCAGTACTTAGATCAGCATTAGGAAAACTAAGTTGCAAATGATTGAACATATATTAACTAACCAGAACTGCTCGTCGTAGCCAACCCATGTGTCATTCCATCCATGAACGAAATCCAAAAGAAGCACAACTTGAACAAGAAGAAAAAATCCAGCACCGAACTTTGACATCGACTCTGCAAGATTTAAATTGATTCTCATTAGTTCTAAGTAATCCATTCACTAATCACTTCACCAGGAACATTTAAACGAAATTTGAGCAATGATAGATGTCACTTACCATAAAAACTGATGATTTCATTTGGAACGAAGAACATTAAGATGACCAAAATGCACCAACAGATTACTTTCATCATCCAACCACCATGGTGTATTCCATCACGAGGGTCTTTCTGATTTTTCACACCAATCATCATAACCGATAGAACTGAGAAAAACACGAAATTCCCCAAGCTGACACGCAACACCGCATCAGTCTCAAACCATTCCCTATCAGGTGTCTTGTGAAAATGGTTAATCCCTGCGCAATTCAAACCAAAACATTTTCAGTAGAAGAAATGAAAAAAGAAAATACAAGGAAATAAGAAAAAGCTTACAAGGGAGCTTCTCCATGAGAGGAGCAGCAACCTCACGGAGAATCCATGAAACGATTAAGGAGAGTGCAAAGAGACCACAGTAAGCAATTCTTGCAGAACGTCTGCTGATCCCAGAAACCACTGTACGGCAAGCATCGCATGCACAAGCAGCACAGCACGATGCAAGACAAGAAGCTGCCCACATCTTCTTTGTCCTTGAAAATCAAAGGTGGGATTCAAAAAACAACCGCTAGTATGAAAAGAATGCAGACACATATAATCAAAAAACTTTCTTCTCATCTAATCATAACCAATCATCACCAAAAGTTTTGGTCCAAAACCATAATTTCGGATGGAGACGGAAAAAAAAGAAACTTAGAAAACGAAAATTAATTAATTTTTCCGAGAAGTAAAAAGAAAAACAGAATTTTCGGAATCGACCCTATGAAATTGGAATTGGTTCAAATATCCTGAAAATTTCCCGAAATACGAGAGGGAATCATAGTAACCGATCTAAAGCTTTACCTTTAAAAGAAAAGGAAGAAACCCAAAATCGTCTCGAAAAGAGAAGTTCAATAACCTTGGCGATCTATGAAACCTTGAGGAACTTTTCTCTCCTTGAAAAGTAGAGCAACTCGGTGTTTTCCTGATCACGCTGCTGATTTCGATGTTTTACCAGCTAACAAGGAATTGGTAAAATATATGCACCCTTTATATTAAGATAGCCCAAAAAATTCCGTCTTTCTTGGCAACTAGAAGTTCAATATCTCAATAGGCCCTTTTATATACGTACTAGAAGCCCAATATCTTGACAACTAGAAGCCCAATATCTTGACAACTAGAAGCCCAATATCTTTCTTGGCAACTAGAAGTACTAATATACGTACTAATATGTATACGTATTTGTGACTAAATACCCCCTGGTTTCTGCAAGAGTCAGATCCTAAGGTAAATGGCAAGTAGAAGTGATGCCCATTGCCCATCATTTTTAAAGGACGAAGGACTGCAAGCTAAACACGCGTCATCATTTTCTTTTATGTTTTCTTTTATAATATAAATCCCTAATTTCCGTTGAATGTTTCGGACTTAATCAACCACATACGGTGAATCGACCCAGCTAGAGCTATCAGGTAACGGAGATCTCTCTCTCTCTATATGTATATGTATATCGGAAACGTTTCCGAATGATCCACTCCTAGAAATTGACAGCAGCGGAGTAGTTTTGGGGTTGTTGGATTTGCGTGTCGACGGAGCTGGAATCAGCTTTTTCTTCTCCGGATCTCTAACCGAGTGTCACTTTTTATCTGTTTTCAGCTGTTCGTTTTATAAATCTTTCACCTGCTTCAGATCTGTTTCCCTCTATTACGTTGTAAATGTTTTGATTATGTATTCATTTTATTGATCTCCCATTTCCTCGAATCTGTCCAATCAAATATCGGGTTGTTCTTGTGATTGATGATTGACTGAAAATGATGCTATTGTTGGACATTGTTGACCTAGCTGTCCTCTTTTACTGAATAACCAACCTTGGGAATAGATCGATATGAGTTCTCTGTCCTCGCTTGCTTACCCTCATTGCTCTTACTCTTTATATTGTTGATCGCGAAATTCGAAATTGTTGGTGCTGTATAAATGGTTTATGATGGAAAATTCCAAAATTTACATTCAATCTAATTGGATCTTCTCTCTAGATAACCTTAATATAATTGCACAAGGTTTTTGTTTTGCTGCAAATGTTCATACGAGTCTGTGTCAATTTGCAGGAGGTTGGTATCATCAAGCCATGGTTCTTGATGGGATTGTATCTTCACCATTAAGGAGACCACAGTCTCTAAAGAAGCAATGGGAGGAGTTGGGTAGCTGCTCCACCGTTATTCAGAGGCATCGATATCTCTTAACAGCATTGGCTCTTTTGGCATTCCTCTGCACTGTTTATCTATACTTTGCAGTCACTTTAGGCGCTAGGCAATCTTCGTGCTATGGCTTGACTGGAAAAGAGAAGGCAATGTGTCAATTGGAACATATCCAAGTTATCTCCAAAGGGAAACTGAAATTCTTCTAGTGTCACCGGCGAAAGCTATACGAACCACCATTATTTTTCTTGAACTACAACATTCTTTTTCGTTTTCTTGATTTTGTATTGCCATTTGTGTGTATTATTTTACATGGTGAAATCACAATCATTATTTTTTATTACAGAAAAAGTGAAACATTATTTTTCATCAAATGGAGGGGGTATACTGATGAGAAGAAAGAGAACCATTTGTATCAGTCTGCAGAAAACACATAAGTGAAATGAGCCAAGAGATGAAGAAGTCATGGAGGCTATCTGCATTAACTCGGATTCATTTTGTTTGAGTGTATTGGTTAGTTCCTAGCAAAATCAGTTAAAGTGCTAGCAAAGTCAGTAGTCACAAAGCCCGTCTAGCTCAGTTGGTAGAGCGCAAGGCTCTTAACCTTGTGGTCGTGGGTTCGAGCCCCACGGTGGGCGATTTTTTTATAATCTCGAGACCTTAGATTTTATTTTAATTTCTTTTTTTATCGCGGATGACAGTTTATAAGTTACTCCTGTAGTGAACCAATAAGCTACATAAGTTGAGCAATTCGAGGAATGTAAATTTAACATTTTCTGGTCTTATCCTGATGGTCACTATGTTGGACGAGATGAGGATGTGGTGGTGATGTTGAAGGAACAATTAGTAATAAGAACGCTCCAAGAATCTCCTGCGTTGATCTCTCCATAGTGTCTTATCCCGATCCTGATTCTTGATTTGTTGGCTATTAGTGATTCCAAAAGTGTAAATAAACCGTCTTAAGAAAAATCCGTGAGGAAACAAACTTCTTCACGACAGAGATTCTTTTCAAAGGTGGGACCTTTAGGGGATGGAACTTCCTCGATCTTTCAACTCTTCTTTTTCAATCTTTAAGACCACCTACTTATGAAAATTCCAACGACTTTTCTTACTGATGGGACAAGAACGCGACGTTTTCATTCAATGAGGAGGCAGAGTTTCCACAGATGAGTGGATTTTACAATCGGTGAATTGTTTTTATATTTTTTTTTTGGCTTCTCTTGCGTGTACAAAAAAGTTCACATTAGTTACAAATTATCCACTACAATGTGCAAAAATATACTCACTTGCCCTATATCACTTTAAGTTCTCTCAGCCATTCGGTGTGGAGGGGACACGGATCAGGTTTTCCTTCCGTTATCGCCTTCTCCGAGAGGGAATAAAACCAACCATTCCTCCATTTAAACTGCAGTTATCAGAAAACTAGTTGAGACACAAGATACGGGTGCAGACATATGGAAAGAAAGAGATCAACGGAAAGTAAATGTGTATACTTCTTTAACAGCAGTTGGGAAATGAGCAACAGCTCGGGAATAAGCACATAGCCTCTCCACCATGTTCTCTTCAAAGGTTAGCCCTTTCTCTGCAGCAGCAGCTGCTGCGAGTTCTTGGATGAGTGATGATACCTGAATGTATAGTTAATTAGAACTAAACAAGGATTCTGAAAGGTAAAACTAAACAAGGAAGTGGAATTTTTGTACTTCATCTCTGTATTCCTTCTCCACCATGCCCACACTTGCACCCGGATGACGAGCTCCAACTAACATAAATGCACAAATCCAAATGAGTTTCTCCAGCATTTGCTTCTGAAAAGCTTCTTTGTCAAGTACCTAACCACAGAACACCAGAAAGGAAAAAAGAACACATTTAGATTCTCTTGCAGTTCGTGTTTATTCACATTAATAGAACAAAGGGTTTGTTTCTTTTAACCTTGCAAGAGAGGCCACCAGATTGCAATCTTGCAGCTACATCTGAAGCCCATTTTCCATAAGCAGCAGTTAGACCTTCTGGGTTAGTGTCAGTCTTACCGTCTACAGGAGGCTCACCGAGCTTTGACACAGCAAAATAGGCCAACACTTGGTCTGTATCCCCCAAACCTTTGCTCTCAAACCACGGCTCCATCATTCCATTTTGAAAGAAAACCAAATCTGATTAATTAAAAACAAAAATTTAGTATACTTTGTCATGAACTGAAGAAACATATCATATTTTCACACACCGATCAAATTATGATCGTTCCAAATCCAGAAGAAACGAGAAATTGGACGCTGCCAAGATTACACCCCCAAAATAGCTGACCATTTGATCAGTTAAGGATTCTTGAGTGAAGACAAAGTTAAACCTTACCATCTAAACTGATGAAATCGAATTTAACCAAGCTAAATTCGGATGAAACCAGGCTTGACCAATAACAACCCACCCAAATTACGATATTCTTGACTGAGGTATAACGAAATTTGGTTAATTGATGAATCTTAGGTTGGAGGAAAGTTTCTACCTTTCCATCTAGACTGAGGAGTAGCTTCAAGAACGGCATCGAGATCATCATTCCTTGTACAAACCAAAATGGGTCCTTCAAAATCAATCGGAACTGCATCTCCTCTCTTCACCAACAAATCCTCGCCATTACCCATTTCCTGTAACGCTCTTCCCACTCTTCCTCCACCCACAATCACGGCAGGAGCCACCTTTTTAGTGGTAGCAGCAGAGGCGGCCATAGCCATTGGAACACCGAATCTCGTGCTGGGAAGTGAGGCTTTAAGAGATCCCGAGCGATGGAAGCAAGAGAAACGAGAGCATGAGACAGTAAACAGAGTGTTGCTGGCTTTAGCCATGGTGATGATAATGGGCTTTGAATTGTGGCCTCTCATGGTTTAGACTAATTTGAACAGTGATGGTTTATTAGCCACTCGATGTGTGAGGCCTTAGGTTATCGGCTTTGGATGACTTCCGAGCTAAACCGACATGATGTTGAGTTTGATAAAACAGAAACGGCTACTAGTCGATCTTTGCCGGTTTTGGCCGGTCCAAATCCAAATCCAAATCAACAAGTGTGAAAGCACATTCGAACCGAATTAGAAATAGAACCATTTGGTTCATTCTTTTATATCCGACAAGTTACAATCTCTGACAAAACCGGAAAAAATTAAGATTAAGGAGATTGGTTCATCATGTAATAACCTTTTGCGTTAATATTTTGCAGGTACCCATTATCAGGCTATCAAGCATTCTGCATTTGCTTGGATTCCATTGATTCCAAACTTTGTTGTACTGTGTGATCATCATAAGTACGAGTTCAATCTCTGAACATCCCTCCAACGATTAGTATCTGTATTTTGTATAATCAATTTCTCTTTTGATAAACTGAAACTCTCTGAAATCGGATTCATCAACAAGGAAACTGAAACTGTAAAGTGCTAAAAGATTCAAACTTTATTATATGATTACCATGAGAAAGAATAGTCGATATGTCAATGTTGATTCACAACCAATATTCTGAAGAACTAAAACAAAACTTATCAAATCCCTTTTCTATCTTCCCAGAATTTCTTTACTTTTTGTCCGAAAGGAAAACACTTTAGCAATCATTTAACTCGCTGTAGAAATCCGGCGTAAGGAACGAATCTAAATCACCGAAGATAACATCATCTTCCTCCGGCGTTAACTTGCCGGAGTTTTGACACCCAAAATACGTCTGGATATCGTCCGGAAAGCTGCGGCGAGTCGGAGCAATCTCCGGCGGCGTAGATGGTCCGATAACTTCTACTGCATTCAGAGATGACGACTTCAAAAACTTTGTTTTCCTATCATCATTGTCGTCTGACGAACTCTGTGATAATTCCTCATGAATAGGATTTATAAACAGGCTAGGATCGGACTGCGGATTCTCCAAGAGATGATTCGCGTCGTCGACAGGATTCTCCGGCGCAGGTAATTTCAGATAACGGCTGATATCGAAGTTAGTAACGGCGTTAAGTCCACGGTACTCGATTGCTGCGATATCATACGCTATGGCCGCTTCTTCTTGTGTAGCTTTAGACATAACCCAACAAAAACACAAGAGGTGTAAAATGTCACAAATAAAACATTGAGAACATTTAAGCAATTATTTAAAATCTAAATTCCATTTCCTTTTTAATCATTAATTACCGCCAATCAGCCATGATTTATGAAACAAGTAACCAATAATTAATCAATAATCACGTTATAAATACCAACTGTAGCTTTTTCGTTGATATGGAAAACAACGTAGAATTAAATTGGCTAGTAAAATTAGATGAGCAACTTTAAAATTTAAACCATGCAATAAATAATAAGAAAAGAATAATTTAAAAGCTTGACTAAGTGGTTGAGTTTGGTGATCTATTTCCCAACCAACACAAGATCTGATTACATGCATATTGATATATTAACCCATTTCACTATATAGCATCAAATCATCACATTATTTTTGTTTTAATAATTTCAACTATAATAAATATGAAGAGGAAAAAGTTTACCATAAGTTCCAAGGTATAAATACTTATTGCCAAAAACTCTTCCAATTCTAGCTTCCCATCTCCCATTATGGTGATGCCTGCAAGTCCATAATCAACATGTGGATTTAATATATTGAGAATTTTTCTTATATAAATATGTTTATGTTTGTGGAATTTTGTTTTACTTTGCAACGCCACGGTATTTTGATACACCTCGTGAAAATCCACTACTTTTCCTGTTGAAATTTCATCCAAAACAAATCTTAACTTGTTAGATAATTCTTAATATATTAATCCACAAACATTTTAACAATTAAACTTTATTTTGACGCATAATTGACAAATATGTTACGGTAATATGTTACATCAGAACATTTTAAAATAAATATTATACAAAACATAATTTACTAGAATATTTAATAACATGATACTAAACAAAGTATTTAACAATATACCATATTTAAATCTCTAATATTTCGATATAAATGGTAACACAATATAAAACAAAATAGAAATTTTTAAAAATTAGTCAAAAAATATTAAACAAAAATTTAGATTAATTAAATATTTATCACATTTATAATTTCTTACCTATTTAATAATATTATCTATCCAAAATATAGATAATTAAATTTATTTGTATAATCCGATTTCATTGTATATAATTTATATAATCAATATTAAAAATTTCAAACTTTTATTTTAAGTTATTATATTAAAGTATTACCTTCTCAAAGATCCAATGTACTCCTCCTTTGACTGGCTTTCCATTTCTTTAATGTCCTCTTCATAATTACACAACTATAAATCACACCCAAAAAACAATAATTATTCCCTTATTAAAATAGATGTAATTGATATAAACAGTCTCTTTTTGTTTCTTTGTTTCTTTTCATATAAACAAGTAGATAAGAAAGATTGTGAAGCAAACAAAGATCATGTGAAAGAAAGAATATAATTTAATAAAGTATTTATATTTAAAATTGAATTCCGAGAAAATTTACAGGGAAATTCAAGATGGTGTCTCGTCCCCAATATTTCAATGCTGCTAAGTCGTAGGCACGTGCTGCTGCATCTTCCTCGTCATATGCTCCTGTGCAACCATATTATAATTTTGTTTTTTAATCTCTATATCAAGTAACGTTATAAAGTGTTCAACTGTTGACATATTTATTTTAACAACAAATGTATATTTAGTATACGAAATTAAGAATGATAATTTAGTATCGATCGCTTTAAAGTGTCTACCAATTTAGGAGTGCAAAAAGAAAAAGGCATATGAAAAATGACAAAATAAAACCTTACCTAAATATACTGCACGTGATGAGTCAGCCATTATTCCGGTTAGCATTGTGTGGAAAACAACATATCAACCAAAACAAAAATTCAATTCAAGAACAGTAGTAGTAACGACGAAATCATTCTCCGGGAAAATAGGAGTAGGAAAATCAGAATTAACGAAATTGTTTTTATGTTAGAAATCGTAAATGTATAGAGTAATGAATGACCTTGTCTTCCTTTCTTGGTCTGACTCTCGTTCCAACTATTCTTATCCCACAAATGCGCTTCGTATCTTCCAGTCCATCGATGCCTAAATTTTCATCGGAATTTGAATAAATCAAAGAAAAAATGAAACTTGTTCGTTTAGAGCGAACCTTGTGACGCCTCTATGCACAGAGCTGCGTTGTGGAGGAGTGTCTCGTTGTTGCGATCGGCGTTTGCGTTTACCTTTAAGGACTACTGACGTTTTCTCAACGGAACTCTTCTTGCTTCGCCGTGAGACTTCTTCCATTTCCACGGTGATGAACATGAAGACGAAACACAGTAAAGAGAGAAGCTATTGATGAAATGGTCTTTTTAAGGAGACTATAAAGGGAAATTGTTGAGTATTTTTTTTTTGGAAGTATTATTGCTTTAAAATATTTTCTTTGCTACGGCCCTCTTTGTACTGTAGTTTGATATATTTTGTCATTAATAAAATTCCTAATCTTACTGAAAACCATTTTGTGTATTTGATTGATGTTTTAATTAAGAACAAATGAGGAATTGACATGTGGAAGTTAAGATCCGGTTAGCCAAAAGTCTTGGAGAAAGTAGGCAAGCAAAATCGGACCTCCATAATTTCGCTACTTCTTGGTTGATCTACTTTTTGGTCGGGCCATGAAAGATGTAATGTAAAATAACCTAATTAATATATAACTGGGTGAATACCATTTTTTTAATTAATATATTTATATATATAAATGTTATGTATGTAAATGAGAAGAGAAAACGAGGCACATAGATATAAATGAGAAATGCAAACAGTAGTAACCCTTCAGGGTATGGCGTTTGTTCATCTTTCAGCGGTCACACTTCGCAGCATTCAACAATTTTTGACAGCCAATAACTGTCTGCCACATCACACGACAGAGCTTGTTCATGACAGTCATAAGTACACTGTTAGATGGAATCAAGATCGATGAAACGAATACTCTAGATTCTACCGCAGTTTTGTGAATTTTGCTGTGACATAAACATGATTCTTTGCCTTGGATCAATTGAATGGTGAATACTGTCGTTTGATTTAGAATAATTACTTTAGGATATTTCTTTTTTTTTGTTAAACTATTTGTCTATCTTAAAATTCTTGTAAAATTCTTGTAACTGAACGAGAGGCAACTGCAGAAGAAGGTGAAGCACAAAACAGATTAAGAGAGATGCTTATCGTCTGTAATTTACCAACACATGTTTCAGTTTTATCTCTCAATTCTGTGATCGTTGACTTAAGAACACTTGATTTTATGTGGAAAATAAGAAATTTTGTTCTGGCTAACCAAAACCTTGCCCCATCGTTGTCTCTCATTCTGGAAATCAACTAAAGAAACAGAAACTCATTCTGCAGATCCAGAGACCATCAATCTACTCTAGCTTCAAAGTCTTGTGTTTACTGAGAAAAACCATCAAAATTAAGGAGACGATTTGTCCAAAAATGTAGCCTCCTAAAGCTCCATAACACACACATATAGGCCACTCCTGTTCAGACGAATACTATAAGGATTACTCCATAGATACATACTCTTCTTGCAAAACCAATAAAAAAGAAACTAATAGCTAATAAGTTCAGAACTATGATCAAGAACAAGAACCAAGTTCATGATCGTATTACCTGCCATGGCCTTTCCCAGTCGAGTGGCATAGGCCAAGCTCCAAACCATCCCCCAATAACTGCTCCATATGCTGGAATTAAGATCATGTATTCTATATTTCCATGTGGTCTAGGAACAAAAAGATAGATTAGCAACAGGAAATGTTTGAGTTATCTTACAAGGTAAAATAGCTTACTTTAGCAAAGCAAACACACGATGCCAATCTGTCCATGATGCACCAAACACTGCACTTGCTGGTACAAACTATGAAAATAAATTTTTACTACACATTATCAAAGGTTTGTTCCAAACTGCAGATACACATGTGCACGGTACTAAAATCGTTAATATCTTTTTAAGTCATAGAAACTAGAGCAAAACAGCTTACCGTGAAAACAGACATTAAGAAAGACCACTGAACTGTTTTTTGTAGATATCTGCATGAGATGTGAGGTAATGCTCATGTCAGAAGTTGAAAGTCACGCAATTTCCATGCAGAAATGTGATCACAACCAGCACTAAAGGAGCCTTAATTGAACTACTGGAAGTCAAGATTGCAAACAATGTTTCCGGAAAAAAATAAAAAATAAAAGAATTAAAGAATCAGGATCTTGGTGAAACATACTGCACTCCAATAGGTGCACCCAAAGCAATTGCTCCCAAAGCATTTACGAGAGCCCCTAATAAGAAACCAAAATACAGGTTTAGAGATGTCACAATCAAGGGATATTGAATGAGCAAAACGAGCACAAGACGAAAGCATAAGAAGCTAATACTCATTCACATCTTCAGGTCTAGCTTAAAATCTTGAATTTTCAGGTGAACTCATTGAAGAATCAACTGCTTTTGTTCTTTTATTGCAAAAGAATGAAATTTTGCCAACTAGAATAAGCTGAAAAACAAAACACTCACCGGAAATTAGTCCTAATATGCTTCGCCCAAGAGCTCTAGAGTACTGGAAAGTAACGAGGAAATCATTAAGAGATGGTATAAAAAACAGGAGGCTAAATTTTCTCTAAATTAAAAAAAAAAAATTTCTTCGACAGTACGAGCGTAGAAGAAAAGCATCGGAGATTGAAACGTGATGATACTTATTGTTTGTCGATTTCTAAAAAGGAAATGGAGCAAGCTCAAAGCAATCAAGTATAGAGAAAATTTAAGATTTTTTAATCCCTTCAGACTCGCAAAGAACGTGGAGATGACCAACACTCACCGAGCATTTCTCAGGGTTTCGACGGAACAAGCTGTAGAGGATTATCACGATCGGGAATTCGATACACTTAAAATCAACATAAAAACAGAGCTAAATTAGTCATACACTCCAAATCATATAACAACCAGGAAGGAAAGAAAATTTTAGTACCCACAGGAGAAGCAGAGTGAGAAATGGATCAGAGATGAGATCGACAGAGTATTTGTTCCAGACCACCCAGAATCCGAAGACCAGAAAAAACCCAGTAACCAAATAAACAGAAAAAGCTCCTAATATTGATATCGAATCACCCTCCGTTACACCAATGGACGTGTCTGGCTTCTTCTTCGCCTCTATCATCGCTTTTTCCTTCTCGTCTTCGGAATCGGGAATCGGACGTAGAAAAATATTGAAGATCCTTCTTAGTGAAAGTTTTTCTCATATTGGGCCTTTAATGGGTTCTAAACTTAAAGCATAATGGGTTTTAATGGGCCTTAAAATCTAGTTGTAGGCGGTTACAGGAGGTAAGTATCAGACACACAAAGCCGGCAAATCCAGAAGTCTCTGGTACATGTGCGCGCCTTCTCCATCTTTCCACATTCGCGTGGGTTGTTCCACGGCTTTACTCTCGAAATGTCTTGTTCCTCTGGTCGAACTCGTATATATAGCTGCTTCCTTCAATTCAGAGTAAAACAACAGATTAAGAAACCAGTAAAAAAGCTACCTTTGCGTTCAGCGAATTCTGCAATTGAATTTTAATTTCCGAAGCTTTTCTTTTGCAACAATGGCGACAAAATCAGATAAGGCTATTGGCATAGATCTCGGCACTACATACAGTTGTGTTGGAGTGTGGGTGAACGACCGTGTGGAGATCATCCCTAATGATCAGGGAAACCGTACGACACCGTCGTATGTTGCCTTTACTGACACAGAGCGATTAATCGGTGACGCGGCGAAGAATCAAGTGGCTTTGAACCCTCAGAACACCGTCTTCGATGCCAAACGTCTCATAGGTCGCAGATTCTCCGATCCTTCTGTTCAGAGCGATATGCAACACTGGCCGTTCAGGGTTGTGTCCGGTCCTGGAGACAAGCCGATGATAGTCGTCTCGTACAAGAACGAAGATAAGCAGTTCTCTCCTGAGGAAATATCTTCCATGGTCCTTATTAAGATGAAGGAAGTCGCCGAGTCTTTCCTAGGCCACACAGTCAAAAACGCCGTCGTTACGGTCCCAGCGTACTTCAATGACTCACAGAGACAGGCCACGAAAGACGCCGGATCAATTTCTGGGCTCAACGTTTTGCGTATAATCAACGAGCCGACTGCTGCAGCTATCGCCTACGGTCTCGACAAGAAGGGCACGAAGACCGGTGAGAGGAACGTATTGATTTTCGATCTCGGCGGTGGAACGTTCGATGTTTCCCTTTTGACAATTGAAGAAGGTATCTTTGAAGTGAAAGCTACCGCCGGAGATACTCACCTTGGTGGTGAAGATTTTGATAATAGACTCGTCAATCATTTCGTGTCGGAGTTTAGGAGGAAACACAAGAAGGATATTAGTGGAAATGCGAGGGCACTGAGGAGACTAAGAACAGCCTGTGAGAGAGCAAAGAGAACGCTTTCTTCCACCGCTCAGACGACTATTGAGATCGATTCTTTGCACGAGGGTGTCGATTTCTTTGCGACGATCTCACGTGCTAGGTTTGAGGAAATGAACATGGATCTGTTCAGGAAGTGTATGGATCCTGTGGAGAAAGTTCTTAGAGACGCGAAGATCGACAAGAATCATGTCCACGAGGTGGTCCTAGTAGGTGGATCGACGAGAATTCCTAAAATTCAGCAGCTTTTGCAAGATTTTTTCAACGGCAAGGAGCTCTGCAAAAGCATAAACCCTGATGAAGCCGTTGCCTATGGAGCTGCTGTCCAGGCTGCGATTCTGACTGGTGAGGGGAGTGATAAGGTCCAAGACCTTCTGCTTCTTGACGTGGCGCCTCTAAGCCTTGGACTTGAGACAGCCGGTGGGGTAATGACTGTGTTAATCCCGAGGAACACGACGGTTCCTTGTAAGAAGGAACAAGTGTTCTCCACGTATTCTGACAATCAGCCAGGAGTTCTAATCCAAGTTTATGAAGGAGAACGTGCGAGGACCAAAGACAACAACCTTCTCGGGACTTTTGAGCTTAAAGGCATTCCTCCTGCACCACGTGGAGTTCCTCAGATCAATGTTTGCTTTGACATCGACGCGAACGGGATCTTAAACGTGTCGGCAGAAGATAAAACTGCTGGTGTGAAGAATCAGATCACAATCACGAACGATAAAGGAAGATTGAGTAAAGAGGAGATAGAGAAGATGGTACAGGATGCTGAGAAGTACAAGGCTGAGGATGAGCAAGTAAAGAAGAAAGTGGAGGCCAAGAACTCGCTTGAGAACTATGCTTACAACATGAGAAACACTGTCAAGGATGAAAAACTTGCGCAGAAGCTAGATCAAGAGGATAAGCAGAAGATGGAGAAGGCGATTGATGAGACAATCGAGTGGATTGAAGGAAACCAGTTGGCGGAAGTTGATGAGTTTGAGTATAAGTTGAAAGAGTTAGAGGGTATTTGTAACCCAATCATCTCAAAGATGTATCAGGGTGGTGGTGGTGCCGGAGTTCCCACCGGTGGTATGCCAACAGACGGTGGCTCAGCCGGTGCTGGAGGTCCAAAGATAGAAGAGGTGGATTAGAGCGTGTGCAAAGTGCGAAGACAAGGGAGTGGGTTGTGCATCAACTTTGTTTGTGTGAGGATGTAAGAGTGTTCATAGGTACTTTGATAGTGAGACAACTGGCAGTACTTTAGTTATACTTGTATTGTATTTGTATCTCAGTTCTTTCGAGCAATAAGAAAGTGATCTTTTTTCTTAAAAGTGCACCCAAGTCTTACTGTCAAAAGGTTCATCGCTTTGCATCAATCTGTCCCTGTGGAATGCCCTCCCTAGGCGGGATTGGCAAATTTAAGTTCGTCCTGATTCTTTGTATTGTTGAAGCTCTTCGCTCACACATTGATTAAAGATATGCGGATAAAATATACATTAGGTGTCCCTTCGTGTAGGTGTCGATGAGTTCTTTGCTTGTTGGAATTAGCTTCGTCCTGAAAAACAAAAAGCTAATTAAGAAAAGAATATTTGATCCTTCACTTGTTATATCAGTAAAAATGTTCTGCCTACCGTGGTCCCTCCACCTACACAGATATATTTGTAGACATACTGTTTAGCTTCGTAGCAGTCACATCTCCCAAATCCACAAAACACGGGCTAGCAATGGAGAGAAGAACTGTTGCATTGTTTTTCCTCTTCATCTTCTTTCTTTGCTCCCCCTTCTCATCCAATTCTCAGACACTCAATCCACCAACAAGCTTACGCGGGGAAGAACAAGTCAATGGTGCTCAGTTCTAAGCATCTATTGTTTCTCTTATGTTTGTATGACCCAAACATCATTAGCTCGTTTGTTCTTCTTATTGCAGAGGTTACATCCAAAACCGTAAAGATATTCCGGACAGGGAAAGGAAGTCATGGGATTGGAATTACAAATGGACGAGGTGGCGGACGGAAGCCACGGAAGGCATCGCCAAAACGTAACGCCGCCATTGACCATCAGCCATCGTTGTTCTTCTCCGCCACCTCCGTCCTCTTTACCGGTTTTTTAATGTTTTCATTTAACTTCTTTGCCAATATAAGGTTATGTTGTGCACAAATGTTTTAACTTGAGAGTGTAACATATGTAACTGGTGATTAACAACTTTCAAGAATTCGTTTTTTTGCTTTTTCTTTTGTCAACGTGAATCAAAATTGGATCCAAGTAACTGGTTCTACTACACATGTGACTACTGCAAAATTCAATTTTCATGTTACGTGTTGAGTGGGAATATATATCTACAGGAACATGAAGCCAAACCAATAAATGATGCTGAATTTTAAAATTTGTGAGAGGGTAACGGGAGATCTGTATAGATATGTCGTGCGAACCGCCGCGTGAGAAAACCGAGTCGGGTTATCAAAGAATCAGGTGAAGATCTAAAAACGGTTCGCCGAAGATTTTTAGATTCTACGCGGCTTACGTCATCTCTGTCTCTTCTGTTATTCCAACCGCACGTTGTGTCAATCTCAACTAATGTAATAATTATCAGTTAATAATTGATCCGTCTTAAATAATGCGAGATGATATTAATGATCATCTAAAGTAGAGTCAAGACTCAAGATGGATATGGAAGTTAAAGACAACCGGTAAAATTGAATTTAAACCAGACTAAATTAGATATAGTCGGTCGGTTAGCATCCTGGTTAACCGCAAGAGGCACTACTTTCGCATTCACTAACTCGCGGCTATTAAAATGGTTTTTGCGTATTTGTCCTTTCCATCGCTCGTTTGTTTCTTCATCCCAATATTGTAAGAAAAACGATATCCGTCCTTGTTTTCTTCGAAAAACAATCCCGAGAAGCCTCGATCGATCTGTTTGAGTCTAGTTTATGGATTTTCCCTTCTCTGCCTGATGAATCTCTCTGTCGCAGTTTCATTTCGATTCAGCTGAGCTCGAGTGATGAAACCAATCTCCGTCCCAGATGTAAATTCAGATACTTCTGCTGGGTTTCCTTTGTTTTCTTCGCATCGGACCGCTCGATATTATTTTGGCTCATTTTTTTTTCAATCTGCAGCTGTTCGATCCGGTAGCTGGTAGAATATTACGGCGTTTGTAGCTCTGGTATGCCTTTGTGGTTGGTATGGTTCTTATTATCGAAATCGTTGATTTCTTATCTGAATCTGAGGCTAGTTTATCATTTTCTGGTTATAGCATGCTTGATAGAGTAAGAACGTGGAGATCAGCCTTCATTTCATAACTGGTATGTGTTCTTTAGCCAAGGTTTTGAATTGCTTCCTGTATTTTTCATCTTTCGTTTTCTTGGTGGCCTGTTGATACGTATGTGAAGTTGCAATTTAAGTGGTGAGTTGGAACCTGAGAAGTAAAGGAGCTAAGTCTCTGATATAGTTAAAGTTTTTTTGCTTTTAAAGGTCTTCATAAGTATAAAAACGAGAGTCGAGAGAGTTTATGTCGTTGATTGTTGTTGAGTGAGAGGCGTGTGGAGTCTCTGGGATCATGATCAGTTGATCACGATCATGATCAGTTCTTCCTTGTAATTCGATTTAGGATAAGGATTAATAAGAAATTACACAGTTGCATAGTAGAGTATTTATCATCTATGGTCTGTGGAATGCGTTCTTAATCTGCGCCCAATAGAGCAGCATCAAGATGGTCCTAGCTTCATCATACAAGAATGAGTTGAACAAGAAACTGCATAATCTTTGTCAGAGTATCGAGATTCATTTAGGAGATTCTTTTGATGCCTGCAGCTTTTCGGTAACTGAAATCTAATCAGCAATGTTTACATTATTTTTATCGATCTGTGTAATTATTAGGCATTTCAGTTTTTGAATCTTTGCAACAATGTCTGAACTAAAAGAGCGCCTGCTTCCTCCAAGACCTGCTTCAGCTATGAATCTCAGAGATGCTACTG